>OZ007597.1:261967527-263337027 GCA_963931845.1 Maratus michaelseni
CGAAATAACCACCAACCCGTGTCCCCGCTGCCTCCGGCACCGTATACCGGTCGTGCTATGCATGCACCGGATAATACCTTAATTTGCACATCGAATAGTATAAACCTCTAACCGAACGAACCTCCGGCTCGGGTTCCCGATGCCTGCGGCACCGTATAGCTGCCGTGCTGCATAATACGATTAAGTGGTTACAGACCTTTTAAACAATATATCACATGAGGGGTGTGTGCAAAATTTTAAAAAGAATCCCCTTGTGGGAGGGGCAAAGTGGGAGGATGGATACTGGAGATGCATAATATGACTAAGTGGTCACAGACCTTTCCAACAATATATCACATGAGGATAAAGGTGAAAATAAGCACTCGCCAGTCGCCACGCGTCGATTAAACTTTAAAAACTGGCGATTAAAAATATGGAAAGAACCGGCCAAATGCAGGATTTCCTGATTACCATTTTCCCTTAAATTTCACGATTTTTCCGCGTCCGTTCGACGAAATTCGTAATTTGTACGCCCCGTTGGGAAAAATTTATGATTTTCTGTACATAATCGACGAAATTCATGATCTTTACGCGTCCGATCGATAAAATTCATGATTTTTAGGAGTGCAATAGACGAAATTCATGATTTTTATGCGCATAATCGATGAAATTCATGATTTTTACATGCCCAGTTGATAAAATTCATGACTTTTACACGTTTGATAGATGAAATTCAAGATTTTTACGCTCCCGAATGACAAAAATCAAGATTTGTACTTAGCCGTTCGATGAAATTTAAGATTTATACGTAGCCGATCGACGAAATTCAAGATTTTTTCGCACCCGTTTGATGAAATTCATGATTGTTACATGTTCGGTCGATAAAATTTATGATTTTTACGCTTGCAATAGATAAAACTCATGATTTTTAGGCTCATAATCACCAAAATTCACGATTTGTACACGCTCGGTCGTTAAAATTCATGATTTGTACACGCTCGGTTGCTAAAATTAGTGATTTTTACGCGTTCACTAGACGAAATTCATGATTTTTATGCATTTGATCGACGAAATTAAAGATATTTACGTAGCCGATCAACGAAATTCAAGATATTTACGTAGCCGATCGACAAAATTCAAGATATTTACGTAGCCGATCGACGAAATTCAAGATATTTATGTAGCCGATCGACAAAATTCAAGATATTTACGTAACCGATCGACGAAATTCAAGATATTTATGTAGCCGATCGACAAAATTCAAGATATTTACGTAACCGATCAACGAAATTGAAGATTTTTCTGCATCCGACCGACGAAATTGAAGATTTTTCTGCATCCGATCAACGAAATTGAAGATTTTTCTGCACCCGATCGACGAAATTGAAGATTTTTCTGCACCCGATCGACGAAATTGAAGATTTTTATGCACCCGATCGACGAAATTGAAGATTTTTATGCACCCTTTTGACGAAATTGAAGATTTTTATGCACCCATTCGACGAAATTCATGATTTTTATGCACCCATTCGACGAAATTCATGATTTTTACGCACCCATTAGACGAAATTCATGACTTTTACGCACTCTGTCAATAAAATTCATGATTTTCATTCTCCCGATCTACGAAATTCATGATTTTTACGCTCTTGAATGATGAAATTTATTATTTTTACGTAGCTGATCGACAAAATTAATGATTTTTTTGCACCTGATCGGCAAAATTCAAGATTTTTCCTCGTCCGAAAGACGAAATTCATTATTTTTATGCACACTATCGACAAAATTCATGATTTTTTGCGCTTGATCAACAAAATTCATGATTTACATGCGATATCGACAAAATTCATGATTTTACACGCACTAGCGAAGAAATTCAGGATTTTTACGCTCTCGAATGACGAAATTTGCAATTTTTTCTGAAACTAATTGCCGAAATACACACAATTCCTGAATTTGTGGAGATTTTGGCCTGCTGGCCACAAGTTGTGCATGTGTAATGCATTCATATCATGTTGTGGGTTATTATTTAGAACATAAACATACCTATTTATTATTGTCAGACCTTCATTCTATACAAATAATTTTTTTGAAAGGTACTTATGTAGTTAGTTAAGAAGTACCTAAGCTAGTGTGACTTATGTAGTTAGCTACATAAGCATGTTGTGTAGAACTTTACTGTTAACTTATTTTAAAATTTAAAATAGATTGGAAATTAATATCTCAAGTTTATTCAAAACAATATAAATTAAAATATTTTTATTTAGTACATAAATTACTTTTTTACTGTAAAGTCATTGTATTTAAAAAAAAATAAATATTCAGTGACATACGTGTACTTACTGGCTACTAAAGAAATTATTCTCATTAGCCAGTAACTGGCTACTAAAACAAATCAACCTACCGGCCAGTGGCTACTAAACGAAATAACCTTATTTTCACCTTTACATGAGGAGTGTCAGCAAAATTTAAAAAGTGCCCCCCTGGAGGGGGCAAAGGGGGGGGATGGACACCGGAGGTGCATAATCTAATTAAATGGTCACAGACCTTTCCAACGATATATCACATGAGGGGTTGTGCAAAATTTCAAAAAGTACCCCCTTGGGGGGGGCAAAGTGGGGGTATGGACACAGGAGATGCATAATATGATTAAACAGTCACAGACCTTTCCAACAATGTCTCACATGAAGGGTGTGTGCAAAATTTTAAAATGTACCTGCCTTGGGGGGGGCAAAGTGGGGGGATGGACATCAGAGATGCATAATATGACTAAGCGGTCACAGACCTTTCCAACGATATATCACATGAGGGGTTGTGCAAAATTTCAAAAAGTACCCCCTTGGGGGGGGCAAAGTGGGGGTATGGACACAGGAGATGCATAATATGATTAAACAGTCACAGACCTTTCCAACAATGTCTCACATGAAGGGTGTGTGCAAAATTTTAAAATGTACCTGCCTTGGGGGGGGGCAAAGTGGGGGGATGGACATCAGAGATGCATAATATGACTAAGCGGTCACAGACCTTTCCAACGATATATCACATGACGGGTTGTGCAAAATTTCAAAAAGTACCCCCTTGGGGGGTGCAAAGTGGGGGTACGGACACAGGAGATGCATAATATGATTAAACAGTCACAGACCTTTCCAACAATGTCTCACATGAAGGGTGTGTGCAAAATTTTAAAATGTACCTGCCTTGGGGGGGGGCAAAGTGGGGGGATGGACATCAGAGATGCATAATATGACTAAGCGGTCACAGACCTTTCCAACGATATATCACATGAGGGGTTGTGCAAAATTTCAAAAAGTACCCCCTTGGGAGGGGGGCAAAGTGGGGGTATGGAGACAGGAGATGCATAACATGATTAAACAGTCACAGACCTTTCCAACAATGTATCACATGAAGGATGTGTGCAAAATTTTAAAAAGTACCCGCCTTGGGGAGGGCAAAGTGGGGGGATGGACACCAGAGATGCATAATATGACTAAGTGGTCACAGACCTTTCTAACGATATGTCACATGAGGGGTTGTGCAAAATTTCAAAAAGTACCCCCTTGGGGGGGCAAAGTGAGGGGATGGACACCAGAGATGCATAATATGACTAAGCGGTCACAGATCTTTCCAACGATATATCACATGAGGGGTTGTGCAAAATTTCAAAAAGTACCCCCTTGGGGGGAAGGGAAAGGGGGGTGTATGGACACAGGAGATGCATAATATGATTAAACAGTCACAGACCTTTCCAACAATGTCTCACACGAAGGGTGTGTGCAAAATTTTAAAATGTACCTGCCTTGGGGGGGGCAAAGTGGGGGGATGGACATCAGAGATGCATAATATGACTAAGCGGTCACAGACCTTTCCAATGATATATCACATGAGGGGTTGTGCAAAATTTCAAGAAGTACTCCTTTGGGGGAGGGGCAAAGTGGGGGTGTGGACACAGGAGATGCATAATAAGATTAAACAGTCTCAGATCTTTCCAACAATATATCACATGAAGGGTGTGTGCAAAATTTTAAAAAGTACCTGCCTTGGGGGGGGCAAAGTGGGGGGATGGACACCAGAGATGCATAATATGACTACTAAGCGGTCACAGACCTTTCCAACGATATATCACATGAGGGGTTGTGCAAAATTTTAAAAAGTACCGCCTGGGGGGGGCAAAGTGGGAGTGTGGACACAGGAGATGAATAATATGATTAAACAGTCACAGACCTTTCCAACAATATATAACATGAGGAGTATCAGCATAATTTAGAAAGTACCCCCTTGGGGGGGGTCTAATTGGGGCATGGACATTATCATTAATTTCGTCAATCGGGCATGAAAAAATCATGAATTTCGTTGACAGTGTATTTAAAAATCATGAATTTCGTTGATCGGGTATGTAAAAATCTGTGAATTTCATCAATCAGGCACAGAAAAAACATGACTTTTGTCGATCGGGTGAGGGGGGATCATATATTTTGTCAATCGGGCACGTAAAAATCTTGAATTTTGTTTATCGATCGCATAAAAATCACGAATTTCATCAAATAGATACATAAAAACCAAGAAATTCCTTGATCAGCACATAAAAATCATTAATTTCATCAAACGGATGCATAAAAATCAAGAAATTCATGAATCAGGCACATAAAAATCATCAATCGGGGCGTAAAAATTATGAATTTCATCGATTAGACACGAAAAAATCATGAATTTTGTAGAACGGACGATAAAAATTACAATTCGTGGAGTAGTCGCATAGAAATCACAAATTCATCAAGTGGGTGGTTAAAAATCACAAGTTCATCAAGTAGGTGCATAAAAATCACAAATTTCATCAAACGTTTGCATAAAAATCAATAATTTCGTCGATCAGATTCAGAAAAATGAAATTTCGTCGATCGAGCACGAAAAAAAATCATGAATTTCGGTGATCAAGTGCGTAAAAATGTTGAACTTCGTTGATCGGTGTGTAAAAATCATGAATTTTGTCGATCAGGTGTGTAAAAATGATGAGTTTCAATAATCAGGCACAGCAAAAACATGAATTTTTTGGATCAGGGAGGGGGAGATCATAAATTTTGTCGAACACAGATGTAAAAATCATGAATTTCGTTTATCGGTGCATAAAAATCACAAATTTTGTCAAACAGCACATAAAGATCAAGAAATTCATTGATTGGCATGTAAAAATCATTAATTTTATCCATCGGGCATATAGAAATCATGAATTTAGTCGATCAGGCATCTAAAAATCACAAATTCTGTTAAAAAGGCACATAAAGATCAAGAAATTTGTTGAACGGCATGTAAAAATCAGAAATTTTGTTGAACGTTCACATAAAAATCACGAATTTCTTTAATCGGCGCATAAAAATCATAAATTTCGCCAATCTAGTGCAGTAAAATCATTAATTTCATCGATGTGGTGCAGAAAATCATGAATTTTGTCAAACGGACATGGGAAAAAAAGATAATCAGAAAATCCTGCATTTGGCCGGTTTTCTCCATATTTTTCAAGCCAGTTTTTCAAGTTTTATTGCCGAGTGGTGATCGGCGAGTGCCTATTTTCACCTTTACCCAAAAACGAATAACATCGAATTAAAAGGAGCAAGTTATTAACTATTTACGGGAAACAAACTTTAATGGCCATGTACTACACCAAGGTCTTAACTGGATTGTAAAAAAGAGGAAACGTGTTTCCTTACGGATGCTCAACTACTGTATAAAGCGTCGACAAAAAGGGGTGACAATCCCGTGCAAATGAACTACGAAAACTTCCAAAAATGAGTGTTGGAAAAACTTCTTCCAAATTTGCAACCGAATAGTGCCCTATATATGGCCAATGCTCCACATCACATGCCTGTTGAAAACGGCACTCCTGCAAAGAATTCTATAATAAAAGTTATGAGATACTGTCTGAAAAACAACAAAATATACTGTGGCGAACAAATGCAAAAAGTAGAACTTTTCTCTCATAGAGAGTAATCGTCCAAAGAAAATCATCTATAAAATTGATAATAAAATTCTAGTTTAGAAGGTATTATTTTTTTTTAATATTTTAAATGATAAAATTTTATCCGCCCTTCCAAATTGTTTGAAAATACAAGCTGCAATTTATAATAGATAAAATACTCCCCCCCCCCCTCCCCCAGGTATTTTGTTTATTTATTTTGAATTGATGGTTCTCCATTTCAAAATTTTCATTTTATTTGATACTTTGATGTTCTATAGCTGTTTGTGAAGCTTCATGCATGTTTTGCTGTTACTGTATATTAATTTTTCAAATTCATTTTTAATAAGCTTATGCAAGTAAATAGTTTTAGAGCCCTATGTTGTTTTAATGTCAAATGTTACATTAAAAATTATAAAATATTAAAAAATAGAGTAAAAAATTGCTATTTGCTTGCAAAGCAGCAGAACATGAAACGGAACATATGTGCAGATTGTAGATTATTTGTCATATTTAATGATGTCATTCTAACAGTCAGCAAAAGTAATCAAACATATTCAGACAATTTCAAACTTTGCACTCACCAACACTTAATTTATAAGATCTGACTGTTAAAAAACATTGCGAAATAATTAACAGTGGTTTTCTCTAAAAAAAAAAAAATGTTTTCTTTCTTCTATATGTTTTCAAAATACACCGCTGTACAAGAAACCATGCTTGGCTGCAGTAAAATTTCAATTGTGTCAAAATTGTATAAAAACAATCCTTATGTAAAATATTGATATTTATGTAAGTTGTAATCAAAAAATAAAATGTATTAGCAGCAGTTGAAATTTAATAAATTTTCAATATTTACTTTGAAGAACAAACACTTATTACAGTCAACAGTATTTTATACAAAAATTGGGAAAAGTTTAAGATGATTAAATTTGTGAAGAGTTAATTTTTGGTAGGAAAAACTTTTGTGAAGTGTCCTGTTTTAATATGAAAAGAAATGTGAAATAACCTGTTTTAAAAAGAAAAAAATTGTGAAGGATACTGTTTTAAGGGTGCTCGTCAGTTAAATTTCCCTTTTCCGTTCTCCATGTTAATCCAATGGGGATAAGTTTCCTCACTTTTCTAAGGATATCTCATGAAAAAATGGAGTTTTTTAAATTTTGTTTTTTGCATACAATTCTTAAAACTTGTCGTTCTTTACCCCAGTTTTCATTTTTTATTAAAAATAATTTTAAATACTTGATTTCATGTGAAATATTCTGAGTATGATCAAAATAATTAATATGCCTCAGTAAATTGGAATTTCTGGCAGTTCTAATAGGTTGTTTGAAAATTTTAAAAAACGAGGAAAAAACTAGTGTTTCTGATTTATACATTGATATAAAAATATTTTATTTTAATTTATTAGGGAAGTAACTATAATTAAAATAAAATATATATTTCTATTTTGATCAGTTCGATGCTTTCCCCCATCTAGGCAATCTATCACTCGATATGAAAGGATTCCTCGCTCTCTTTGTTCGATTTGAGTAATGAGTTAGGTAGGGGAGATGTTTCAGGGGTTAGTATTAGGGGTTAAAGGAAAGAAATTTTCAAGCTAGTATAGTGTATTTCTTATCCAGAATTCTGTTTTTCATAAGCACAGTTTATTTCCATGTTTTTAATTTGATTATTTTAAATCTTTATGTAGTTTATTTCAATAATTTTCAAATATATTTTTAACACTTTGTTTACATTATAGTTAGTTTTACATAATTTGTAACATTTCTTACATAATTTGTTACTGTTTTACGTAATTACATTCACTTTTAGAATTTATATAAGGTAGACGAGTTATTATACTTGAAATAATACATCAAATGATATTTAACATCAACATAAAAAATAATTATTTTTATTATTATGTTAATTCTTATTGCATTTTTTTAAGCACAAATTTTAATTCTAGCCTCTGTATGTTCTTTCGCAAATTTTTTTACTAAAAGATGAATTAAAATTTTTCACCTGTGTCAAAGTAATTATATATAGTCTCTTCGTTACTAATAATGCAATCATGAAATAACATTTTTTAGTTTTTTGAAACACTGCCGTCAAGCGTTATTACTATGATATATACTATTTGGAAATTGTATGTATATTTGTATTTGGTAAATGACTATTACTTGAGCATAATGCGAAATATTATGGAATTTATATATTATGAAATAACATTATGGAAAATATATATTATATTTTAATATAATTATATAATTATAAATGTATATTAATATTATGGAAATTATATTATATGCGAATATGGGTACCGCTATTTTCGACAGCGTACACTCTCTAATTTGTAGGATTTTATATATTTTTAAACGAAAATCTATCGAAACGAACTTTGATTTAGGGGCAAAATCCCCCGCCACGCGCGGCAACTAGGAACTGCATGGCTTGACAGTTTCAGAAAATTTAATTAAATAAATATTTACGCATCTACAATTTTTCATATATAGACGTCTTTGCTTGTTCTTGAACCCTAAAATACAAAATATCGAAATGCTTCCATCAATAAGATATAACATAAACGTACTCTTTCATTCACAAATTTGAAAAAAAAAAATTTACAATTGCGTCAAAATCACGTATTTTTTTTAAGGGCATTTGACTTTACCCTTTAGTGTTTGCGCCCTCTTATCATGATTTATCCAGGGTCTATCGTTTTATCTTATGGTATGCTTATTTCCATTTTTAATACCTCTTCGAAACTCGTAAATTTAGAACCTTTTTTTTTTTAATATGAAATTTCGGAGCTTTCTGGCACTAAAACTAGAAAATATTATTACCGGAAATACTTATTGGCGTTTTTATTGATGAAAAGATTCGAAATGTTACAAAATTCATAGCATCAAAACTCAGTTAATTTTGCATGCGGGATATTGAAATTTTTGCTATAGTACTTGACATAGCATAAATACATTGGTTGGCGGAAAAAAGCGCACCAATAAAACGTCCACCTAAAATTGCAAAGTTATTACAATAAAAACTGTTTTAATTAAGATTTTCAAAATTTAAATTTTTTTCCCCGTAAGGTATATCATGGCTTTTACCCTCAACAATAAAATAACCATATATTTACGTTTGCTTTTAATCTGAATACATTTTCATTTTTCTTACTGTTTGAGTAGCAATTCAAGCTGATTACTGAATTATTTACGAAACTCTTTCATTATGATTTTTGTTCTATTTTGAGTAAATAAGTGTACTTATCAGGTCAAATTACAAGTGTATCAATCAATCTTCCAGACTTTTTCTTAATATATTAATAGAGGGGACATTAAGAGGATGGACATTGGTATTTCTGAATAGCTATTAATTTCATTCATAATCCGGTCTCTCTGTGTAATAGATTCATTTCGTGGAGTACAGTTTTGTAAGATAAGAAATAAAAAGAAACTTTATTGTTTCTACCTTTGGAACATTTCCGGATGCGCTTTTTTCCGTGATTCGAATACAACCTATAAGAATGTATAAAACTTTAAAAAGTGTAACCTTTTAAAAATTCTTGGCAAGACTATTTATTATCATAATTTTAATTCCTAGCTGAACAGCTCTGCAATTTACATTGTCTAATGCATCTCCAACAACTAAAAAATTAAAGCAAATTTTAAGTTTTTTTTTTTTTTTTTTTTCTTGTGCACATTGTATTTGAGTTGCACAAGGAAATACCTTGATGGAAGTCTTCCTAATAATAGACTCAGTAAGTTGTATCTTTTATTACTATAATACCTGTGCACTCCTACGGAGCTTTCGTACGCAATCTTTGAGATTAATGGTTGTGTTTTTCATTAATTTTTATTTAATTGCAATTATTAATAAAACAACATGTTTTAACGAAATGTGAGTGTACTTTGTAAAATGCCTCCTTTTCAAAAACATTTCGTATGATACTTCATTCATCGTTGTGCGTTTTGTATATGTACATAGAAAAAGGGATGCTGATATTGACATCAGAAATATAGGATTAGTGAAGTAGGATTAAGAAAGTAGGTTATAAATGAACATTTTACTAATTTATTTTTTAGAAATTATTTTTACCTAAAGGCGATCTTTAAAAGTATCCAGTATATTTTGTGATATATCTAGATGAATTTTGTTTCAAAAAATGTTTTAATAACAGATGAAAAACATTAAAAAATAAAAGAATAAATACATAAAAATGGATTTCGTTAGCAATGTATTGTTGTATAACGGGGGAGAATTAAAAAAAAAATTCCTAACTTTTTTTTTTTTTTTTTTTTTAACCCCATATCTGATTAATGAATTGGTTTGATTTTTATGTAATCTTTCAGGAAAATCTTCTAGGAGAAAATTATGAGAATTTTCCTTATACGTAAATAAGGCCATGAAATTCTGAGATAGATACCCTGCTTTAATTACTCGTGCATTTTTGCTAAGATATGCATTTTTTACTAATTTTTTAAATATATATTATGCTGCATATATATTGTATCTATATTGAATATTGTATATTTTAACTGAATAGATGACAATGGGAGGATTCGGAATTTTGAATATATTTTAATAGTGTCAGTTTTATTGAAATATGATCAAAACAAATAATAATAATAATAATTTACTAAAATATGTGGGAGATAACTATGAGTCTTCCTAATGAATGAGAAAACTCTGCTATGGTATATTTGGAACAATTAATGGTTTTTAAAATCTTGTTTAGTTGCTAAGTTTCAATCTACATAAATACTGCTCTTTATATGTCCTGTATAAAAAAAAAGGGAAAATTCAGATATTATTTACATTCAGAATGTGACTAGTATATACATACAGAAATGATATAGAAATTGCAGCAGTTTCTTTGTTTAAAATCAAAATTTTCATAAAATCAAGGAAAAGTCTAACAAAGCTTCGAAAAAGATAATTAAAGTTTTGGGGGGAAGCGGTCAGTTTTTTTTATTATTTAAAATGACAGTTGTGTTGTCTTGTTTAAAATAACAAAATTTTCATAAACTCAAGGAAAAGTGTAACAAAGTTTCGAAAAAATATATATAAAGTTTTTAGGGGAAGCAGTCAGTTGTATTGTTTAAAATAATTGTTGCGTTGTATTGTTTAAAATAACAGTTGTGTTGTATTGTTTAAAATAACAAAATTTTCATAAACTCAAGGAAAAGTGTAAGAAAGCTTCGATAAAAAAAATTAAAGTTTTTAGGGCAAGCAGTCAATAGATATATGTTGTTTTTGTAACTATATTTACAAATGTATAATTCTGAAAATCAAAATTTAAATATGCAACGCCAAATATATTATTTTTTTCTTTCAGTTAATATTGTTATGGATATTTTTGGTGGGAAGAATGGGGGGAGGGGGGGGGGGTTCTTAGCATGCGCAATACTAATTTTTATTTAATGATTTTCATTTTCTCATATGTACATATATTAACAGTATTATACTCTAGTATTTTATTTTTGGTGAATCATATATATATTGCTGCATGTATAGTGTATATATATTGAATATTGTATCATTTAATTGCATAGATGACAATGGCAGAATTAACTGAAAATTAGTATTATGTATTGAGCTTCGGAAATTTTAATATTTTTTATTAGTGTCAATTTTATTAACAAATGATCAAAACTAAAAAAAAAGAATAATAATTTTCAAATATTGTAGTAATGGCCTCATTTTTGCAGTATTCTAAATCTCATACTATGTTTTTGCTAAATAAAGCTATATTAGAAAACACCACTTGGAGTATTTTTGGTATAATTTATATTCATTTTGCACTCTACCTTAATTTCATTATGAAAATTCTAAAATAAATGCCAATACATGAAATAATTTCAATAATCAAAGATATTTTGTTAAAATTCTCTGACGTCGATTTCCTTTTTTGTTTTTTGGTGCTTGTTTATTTTTATTTTTTTGGTGCTTGTTTATTTTTATTTTTTTGGGGCTTGTTTATGTTTATTTTTGTGTTATTTTTAAAAAATTAAGAGCGGAAGTTACTACATTCACAATTTCACAAAAGGTTGTCATTATTTTATCCAAAGCGAAATACTGATGGCTATATATTATCGTTTATAAAATAGACACAAAATCCCAAGAAAATATCGAATTTCAATGTGTTTAATAAATTTATGGAACATGTTTAAATATCTTATATTGAAAAAGGATTATGCAACTTATAGACTTAGTAAAATCTTCACTCTCCGTCCATTTCATTTACATGATGATGTCAAATAATTTTTTATCTATAAAAATACTTTGTGCTTGTTTTTTTTTAAAATACACATTGAAGTAATTAATTACAATCGAACGTGTATTGGTTTTTCAGTACTAAATTAATGTTGTTTTACGCAATCTAAAGAATTTTTTTTTTAATATTGCAAATTATCTAATTAAATTTGGAAAATGTTCAGAAAAAATTTGATTTAATGTATCTTAAAATTTGAAGATAAAGGTGAACATACAATAAAGATAATATAAAGTAAGCTAAAACATCTAAATTATGAAATACGTCAACAGTCTAATAAAACTTATTTTACTGTTTATAATATTTTTATTTTACGCTTTTTAGCAAGAAGTACATCTAAATCATTTTGGCCAAAAAATTACATTGAATCATTTTTTATTGCCAAATTTTATTTCCATCTAGCATTTGCTAAAGAGCTGGTATTTAATAAATTTATGCCGGTATAAAAGTTGAAATTATACTGAATGTTTCAAACTCCCTGGTTGCACATATAAAATTACTCAAAGAGAACCTTGTATTCTCTGCAAAAGCATTCTCTAACGAAAATAGACCAGCTCCCTCTAAAGAGGGAGAGAGCTGTGGGTCACTTTTCCCTGACCACAGAGACAAAAATTCTGTCAACACACTGCCGATACAGGACGGTATTTAACAGTAAACGCCTCTATGACAGCAGGGAGGGGGAAAGCACTGATAGACTCTCTGAGCGAAACAGGATATTTTCTCTGAGTGACGATGCCCCTTAAGATGAAAAAAATTGTGAAGGATCCTTTAAGGTCTTCTTAATTCTTCTTAAACAGAGCCCTGTAATATACTTACTAAAGTTGTATTTTTTCTGTGATTTAAGCACATATAAGGTATTTCATACCTCTAAATTAGTTATTTTAAATGATTTTTAAAGTCACAGGTAAATGATAGAAAAATTGAAAAATAAAATAGCTATTTGTTTACTTTTCAAACTCTGAATTTAAAGTAAATAAGAACTTATTTATTCATTGTATAGTAATATTTTAGAGCTAAAAAAAAACCTATGTGGGTTAAAATGATTATATTCTTAAATTTCGCAAGCAAATAGCTATTTTTTAATAATTTTTAATGTAACATTTGACATTAAAACAATATAGTGCTCGAAAACTATTTAAAAAGCTTATTAAAAAATGAATGTGAAAAATGAATATAAAGTAAATGCAAAACATCATGAAGCTAGAAGTTTGTCACACAACTGTTTGTAAATGCAATGAGAAAAAAAAAATGATAACAATGTATTGGCAACATGAATGCAATAAGGTAATGCAATGAGAAAAAAAAAAAGAAAAAGAAAAGCTATTTGTTTACTTTTCAAACTCTGGATTTAAAGTAATTAAGAACTTATTTATCCATTGTATAACATAAAACACTTAATTCAGAACTAACTTTCTGCATTTTCTTTTCCAAAATAACATAAAAGTAATATTTTAAAGCCATAAAGACATGTAACTGGCAGTTGCTCTGACAAAGACCAACTAAGCACTTTGCCAAAACGAAAATTTTTAAAAGAACCATCAAGTCATATAAAATAAAAAACAATGAATAAATAAACAAAATACCTAATAGTAAGTATAATATCTTTGATTTTCTGTGCCTATCTTTTCCCCAATTGCTCAATCTCCATGTTGTATACTCTTGCTGCTAATTTGTGCTTCACCCATTGATACGATAATAGTTGGTTGGTTGTCTTCGTTGCGAAAGAAACAAAGAAATTAAAAATATTTTATCATTAGAAAATGAAAGATTTATTATATTTAGCAGTAAAATTGAATACATGTAATTAAAAAATATTTCCTCATTTTGAAAAAAGAATCGAAATAATTTTTCGACCAAATGCATGTTTAAAATCTGAAATTATTTCTTTGTAACAAAAAGAGAAAACATATAAACCACAATTGAATTTAATGCATATGTTTTACATGTTTAGAGTATATAATTCGTTGTTTTTGCATTAAAAAAAAATCTAAATAATTAGCCCGGTCAATCTTTATTGATATCAGAAACTTTAACGGCGAACCGTACATTCATTTTTAACTGTAATGCCTCGCGGAAGAAGGGAGTGAATACTCCTATGCATTTGTACAGCTTGGCTTAAGAAAATAGTCCCATTTTTAAACCGGATTATATAAAAAACTAGAGTTTTCCTATTTAAGCGGATAGGGGGATTCGCTTCATCTAAAACCGATTAGTATCATATATTAATTTTTAAAAAATCATTCGGTCGGATTTCGAGATAAGCTCTTTACACCATGACACCATTACAAGCAGAGGGAAAAACTTCCCATTTTACTTAAAAATGGATTTCCAGATCTTAAAATCTACTGCATGTAGAAATCTATAAATTTCAGGATAGAGTTAGACCGGAGATATAAGACAGCTGTCAAAAAATCAAAACGATATGCCTCATATTTGCTGAGATATTAAATGTCGGCTTTTCGCTTTTCCTTTGAACTCACACTAGCTGTATATATAGAGTGACGGAAATCTTCGGTTTTAAGCATTCGGTTTTCGGTTTTTTGCTGCGTCACTCGAGAAACTACTGTCTCTCATGATAGCCCTCAAGCTTGACGTTAACTCACTATATTATTTAATGATCTTAAAATGCTGTTAGAAATTCTATGTTACCGAACATCAGATAACGCTTTGGTTAGCACTTCCAAACACGACAAAAATCTGCTCTCCAAATGCTTGCAGGCGAATTTTGTTAAACTGCGCGTAAAGTTACAGAAGCTACGTAACGTAAGCACGAACCAATGAGTGAGAGGCGAAATTAAGCTAAGCGAATGAGATGCGATGGAAAAGATTTAACAAGAAATAATCCCGATACCAGCTGCGTATTGATTTTGACGTGAAAAATACCCAGTGCGCGAAGCGAAGCATGGAATTAAAAAAAATGGCTTTTAAAAACATTCGAAATGACAAGAAGCGTCTCTCAGAATATTATAGATTGGGAAGTTGATAAAAGTTACGAATGAACTTAAAGTTTTAGATTAAGATTTGGAATAAGATAATTATTAATATATGTGTTATTACTTTTAAAGAATAAATACTATTTTCATTCAATTTATTACAGTATTTATTTAAAAATCTTTGAAATATGTGTTGTCATCGTTGTACCATTTTAGGTAGATTTCGTAAGAAATACTACCTATTACATTCTCACCTAAGTTGGAAATTTTGAAAAATTTTTGCAGATCTACGCCGATCATGACTCCCAGAACCCAAAACCACCCCCAGTTCAAAACTTTATCTATCTATCTATCTATCTATCTATCTATCTATCTATCTATGTCACTTTTTTCTGACCACGATAACTGGAAAAATTCTGCATAAATCCCTTCCAAACTGATACATAAAATCAAGGATCATAAAATCTCGGTCAAGTTCGTTAATGGGCAAAATCGAACCAAGGGGGGGGGGAAATGGGGGGGCTTTTTGTGAAAACAGAAAAATCCTCATAATTTCTTTATTATTATACGTATCGAATCCGTTTAAAGTTATTATTACTTCTAGGAAAAGGGCCGAAAATGTATGTATGACAGATTTTTGATATAATTAAAAATGGCCCCACGGGGGGGAAAAAAGGGGGGGTTTAGAAGAAAAAAAATCATAGCTTCGTCAATTCACAAGATATCAAATCCGCGTAAATTTATTATTAATCCTCTTAGTATTATCTAAAACTTTTATATTGACATGTTTTTTATAGGACCAACCGTTATAGCAAAAAAAAAATTAAAAACAAAACAAATCCCTGCCGGCTCCGCCTGCAAACAAGTTATTTTTCGAAGTAGGCGGTTCCAACTCCCGCATCTTTTCGAAACTGATACATAAAATCAAGGGTCATAAAATCTCGGTCAAGTTCGTTAATGGGCAAAATCGAACCAAGGGGGGGAAATGGGGGGGCTTTTTGTGAAAACAGAAAAATCCTCATAATTTCTTTATTATTATACGTATCGAATCCGTTTAAAGTTATTATTACTTCTAGGAAAAGGGCCGAAAATGTATGTATGACAGATTTTTGATATAATTAAAAATGGCCCCAGGGGGGGGGGGGGAAGGGGGGTTTTAGGAGACAAAAAATCATAGCTTCGTCAATTCACAAGATATCAAATCCGCGTAAATTTATTATTAATCCTCTTAGTATTATCTAAAACTTTTATATTGACAAGTTTTTTATAGGACCAACCGTTATAGCAAAAAAAATTTTAAAAAAAAATCCCTGCCGGCTCCGCCTGCAAACAAGTTATTTTTTTATGTAGGCGGTTCCAACTCCCGCATCTTTTCAAAACTGATACATAAAATCAAGGGATATAAAATCTCGGTTAAGTTCGTTAATGGGCAAAATAAAACCAAGGGGGGGGGGGCTTTTTGTGAAAGCAGAAAGAAAACCCCATAATTTCTTAATTATGATACGTATCGAATCCGTTTGAAGTTATTATTACTTCTAGGAACAGTGCCAAAAACTTATGTATGACAGATTTTTGATATAATTAAAAATTGCCTTAAGGGGGGGAGGGAAGCGGGGGGTTTTAGAAGAAAAAAATTCATAACTTCGTCAATTCCCAATATTTCAAATCCGCTTAAATATATTATAAATCCTCTTAATATTATCTAAAACTTTTATATTGACATGTTTTTTATAGGACCAACTTTTATAGCAAAAAAAAAAAAAAAAGAAAAAAAAAATCCTAGCTGGCTCCGCCTGCAAACAAGTTTCGTTTCGAAGTAGGCGGTTCGAACTGCAGCATCATCGCAAAAAGGTCATTTCTTCCGCAATTCTCGACAAACAGGCACCCCACGTTCTGCGTCTTCGAAATCTACCTGTGCCTGTAGGCCGAGCCGTCAGGGATTTTTTTAAACTGTTTATCGTCTACTTCTTTTATTTTTTTCCAAAGACCATTTGGCTCTTTTCGTTTTGGAAGTACAAATTCATTCAAATATGTCGGAATATTTCCATTACAGTAGGATAGGCATTCGTTGTTAGGGTTAATTTTTTTTCTCTGCACAACAAGTTCAGTACCATCATATTAATTCTAGCTTCACGAATTATAAAACGTATATTGAAACGTTTAATGCAGATCACTGCTGTTGAAATGTAAGTAAACTTATCACAATGTAATTTTCGTAGCTAAAATTTCTTCTTTTCATTATCAGTAGCGAATTTGAAGACTTAGATTTGAAACTAGGAGCACAACATTTTCTTCTCATTATTTTATGGATATAATCTACACTTTCTTTAATAGTTATAATCTATAATTATTCATAGCGTTATAATCTAAATACACTGAAAACTATTATTAACTACTAAATAAAACAATAAATAATATCAAAATACTATCGTACACAATTTGTACAAACGAACAAAGTACATGGAAATTTTTAAGTAGTATGGATCACTCTTGTGACGTCCCTAATACTTGTAGCAGTCCCGGTTGAGAAAACACACAGCGTGATCTCGGAGGCCCCAGTTAAATGGGGGTCGAATATTTTAAGTCATTTTGCCATAACTCAGTAGAAGTTATAGGTAGAAGCGTGAAATTAAGGATAACAAATATACTAAAAATATTTATATAGATATTTCAGTGATTTTAGATATTCATCCACCAAGGAGGTTAAACGGGGGTCGAACGTTTTAGGTCATTTCGCCATTTCTCAAGAGCAGTTTTAAGTACGAGCGGGAAATTCCAGCATTACAAATCTGCTAAAAGATAGTTAAACACGCAATTCAGCTATTTAATCTGAAGCGAGTTTATCGCCAAGATCGGCTATGAACCCGCTCATGGAAGATTAGACAAATAAGACATCTATAGCTGATTTTTTATTAGATATTTTGCGTGACATTTTCCTTAGAAAAGGTTTTTTATTTCATATTTTATAAATTGTTTTTGTGCTTTTTGTCTTCTAGCGATCGGATTTAAATTTTTATACAAAATAGAATAAATTTCTTCCTCTATTCAAAACACATTTTCTGGATTTAAAGATTTGCGATTTAAACACAAATCGCCTTATTTATGTGCTCGGGTATGCATAAGGCTCCGTTACAGTGATTGCCGTATTCAGTTTACAGGCGTGCAACTCAAAGGGTTCTGTTAAAATAATTTCATATTAACGATTTATACACCTATAATAACTGAACCCCTTTATAATGATCGCTGTATTAACGATATATGGCTGAGAAATACACAGGTCTCCGTTATTTTAACCACGACATCAACAATTTATGGGCGTGAAACCACACTGCCATGTATCTTATGCAATCTTATTTTTCATTATTTTATCTAAAAGCTCTCCTTTTCACTTAGATAATCACGGGTAGCACCGAGCAGTACTTTGTCAGGGGGCTCATGAAAAAGAAAATTGTCACAAAATCTTTATTTACGTGGTTTTTTTTTTTTTTTTACATTCTTATTAGTTATTTTCATATAGTTTAAAATAAAGTATTTTATTTATATTTTTCTGTTTGCATGTAAAATACACTTTCTGGGCCCCAAACAAAGTCGGCGCTGTACGCTGCAGAAGGAAGGAGTGTTGGCCCCACTTGCATAGCTGCCAACTTTTACGCTTTTTTGTTACCGCTAAAATTTAATAGAAATTTTTTGCTTATGTAATAACACGATTTTGTCGATTTAATACGATAAAATTTACTATCAAGTTTTAGTGGTAGGAAAAAAGCGTAAAAGTTGGCAGCTATGCACTTGGAAGCGACGGGGTAGACTGGCTAGTTAACGATATATGGCTGAGAAGCACACAGGGCACTGTTATTTTGATCACCGTATTAACAATTTATGGGAGTGCAACCACAGTGCCCATTTACAACGATCGACATGTATCTTTTGCTATCTCATTTTTGTATATTTTATCTGAAAACTCTCTCATTTCCATGGGCAGTGCCGAACGTGTCATTGTCAGGGGGCTAATGGAAAAAATGTATTATTTATGTCGCGAAATCTTTATGTACGTGCTTTATTGATAGACTTATTAGTTACTTTCGTATAGTTTAAAATAAAGCATTTTAATTATATTTTTCTGTTTGCATGTAAATTGCACTTTCTGGTTCCCAAGCGAAGTCCGGGTTATAAGCTGCAGAAGGCAACTTGGCCCCACACAGAAGTGACCGGGTAGACGGGAGAAGACCGGCTAGTTAATAAATGTTTGTTTTTAAAAAAATTAGAAAAAATTGTGGATAAATAATTTATTTTCAAAATTTAACTAAGCAAAATAACAATAATAATTAGTTGATGCATTAATTATATAAATTAAGCCTTTATTTTGACAAGTCATATATTATATATATATATATATATATATATATATATACTTCTATAGAAAGTAACAATCGCTGCTTTGGCAACAATCACGGCTTGGCAGTGTATTGACAATAGCAAAAGCACCACAAAAGCCGCCAACTCTTGTCAACCTTTATGTTTATTTAAATTCTCTCTTAATTTTTAAGTAATATTATAATTATTGTTCATTAATATTCTCTTTTAATTTTACATGATACAATATATAATACTAGCTGTCAACCGTGACTTCGTTCACGCAACATTAAAAAAAGAATAAGCAAAATATTTCACTCCCGATAATTAAAAACGTTAATAATTAACTAACTATTTATCACATTTTATAGGAGACAATACGGTATTTTTTGTTATAGGGACCTTGACATACCTCAGTCTTAAAAAAGTTAAATTTTGTGCCAAATAATCGCGAAAATGAAATTGCAACCAATGCGAAAAGGAGGGCCGAATAAAATCGTGGAAATAGACGAATTGGGTAAAAACAAATGTCAATTTTAAATGATAAACAATTTTACTTTTAACGCCTTTGTGTAACGTTTTAACAGCCATCCTTCAAAAAAACATTAATTGGAAATAGTATATGCTTTTTCTTTAAATTCAATTCTGCCTCCTTGGTTTAATGTGTAGCTGAAAAAAAATCTTGTTTTCTAAATGACAGTATGTTGACAGGGAATTTTTGTTCTCCAGAATAAATTGATTCAGGAAATTTGAATATGTGAAAATATGTTTTTATTTTTCGGATAATTTACTGAAATCAAGATTTTGTTTTCACCATCTATTCAAAGTAAAAATAAATTCTGTTTTTCAGTTTTAATGAGAAAATGGTGTAAAAAAATATACTGATCTGTTTTATTTCTCCTTTTTTATACACAAATATGGAGTAATTTACTTTCCATTTTTGGAGAAACTTCGTTAAAAAAAAAAAAAAAAAAAAAAAAAATCTTGGCATTTAGTTTAATTTTTTAAATTCTGAGAGTTTGTGTGATATCCTCGGATCAATGATAACCGGTATTAAGTAAATCGCGTTGCGTTCGATAGTCTAGGAGTAGTTGCGAATACAAACACACGGTCACATTTTAATATAATAGATTCGTGTTCATTTTCCTTTTCTTAAAATTATTATGTGATTTTTAGCAGAAAACTCTCATCTGTACATAACGGATACTCATGCTTAATAATCAGTATAGATAAAAAACCACTTAAATTTTTCGTAAAAAATATGGCGTAAAACTCATCTACTTTCTATACTTACAGATCCTTGTATTATTAATGTAAGGAATTGATTCACACTCATTTTAAAACATATTGGAAAATTCCCGTTTTATTTCAAATATGACGTCTCTTTTCCCCCGGAGAAATCCCTTTTTAATGACATAATTCTTGTTAATTTTCTTTTCCAGGCAATTAATTACAATACTGGCATAGGGGAAATTATGTTACTTTAACGAAATGATATTAAATCTTTAGGTTTTATTAACAAAAATGAAACTATTAACATTTAGGTAATCAAGTTATTTCTTTTTAGTTTTAAGAATGAAAATAACTATTTCTTGTTATCCATGACATCATTTTCGACATGGATAATTTTGCGGAGCATATTATTGACAATTGCTAACCATTTTCTTTTCAAACTTCGTTTTACTTTCTTAAAATTTAAATAAAAAATATGGTATAGTTATATTAGTCGTGCGCAGACGGTAAAACGCCAAGTATTGTTACCATACAAAAGAGAAAAAAAAGAAAAGAAAAAACCCAAGATAATTTTATTTCACCATCAAAGCATATCCGCTTTATTTTCGATGTATGGCGTCATATTTGCCTGTTTCCTATGGTTATGCATATTGACACCTTGTATTATTATCAAAAACTAAAAAAAGTACGTTTTATTTCTAATAATATCATTTAATCTTCTTTTTAATTCAATATTTTTTTTTATTTCATTTTCATTTTTCAATTGAAACTAAATTGTTGGGCAAAAATTATTATTCCGGGTTTTGATTTATATTTGCAACGATAAAGTATTAGCAACGGTAAAGTAAATTTAACCATCCTCTTTAATAAAAAGCTATGCGTTGCTGACGATTGGGATTTTCGCGAATCGTTGCCACAGATTTATCTCGGAAAATGAAACATTTGAAGTTACTGAAAAAATTAATTGCTTGAAAAGTATTTGTCAGAAAATTGTCTGACAAACTGCGTTAGACCGGGGCCTCCGAGATGTCGCTGTGTGTCCTTCACCGGGCCTGCTACAAGTATTAGTGACGTCACAGTAGTGATCCACTTTGGTCAATGTATTGCAGCAGAAAGATGTAATAAAAAGAGCATTTCCGCTCTTATAATTTGTGATTACATAAATAATATTAAATTTCATAATCGTGAAATAAAAGGGAATCAATACACTTGTTTTATTAAAGGAAATTAAAAGTTTTAAATTAAAAAAAATGCTAAGATTAATAAATCAGATTGAACCCATTGACTTACCTTTTCCTAAACACATTATTTTACAATAAATATACGTACAAAAAATATAATAAATCTACCAAAAACTTTACAAAATCAATCCCATTCCTACCTTTTACAACTACATACCATAATTTAACCACCAAAACACAATAAATGTTAATTTAAATAGAGAAATCGACATTTTTTAACTATAGAGACCTTGGCACTTTTTTTTAACGCTTTGGCGTAATCCGGGCTTCAGAAAGTTAGATATGTTTTTAAATTATATACACAATTATGAAAACAAACCTAATGAACTTTTATGTTTATTTATATATATAAAATTATTTATATATACAATTCTGTTCTACCTGCATATAAAAAGAGATATATGGCTTCTTTATATTAAATAAATTATATAAATATTGAAAAAAAAATACTTATTTATATGAAACTACGAATAGGTTGCCAGAAAATATGTTGCCAACTTTCCTTCTCTCGCCATAAGCCTTTTTCGGTGCTTTTCGGTTAGCCGGGCGCCAGTGATACATGTACATATATAAATATATATATATATTAATTCATACATATATGTGTGTGTAGATATGTGTATATATATATGTGTGTGTGTGTGTATATATATATATATATCACTGGCACCCGGCTAACCGAAAAGCACCCAATTTTCTATCTTAACTTTGTAACTGACTTGTAATATTTTAATAATTGTCTATTTATTGTAATTGGGTCTAGGATCTAATAACCACTCAAATTAACTTATCAAAAGTTTTATTTTCATAATATATTTGTACACTTAAGTTAGCTAAAATGTTAAATGGAACTACGTAGAACTACTAAGTTGTGTAAATCAGTTACTTTTAATTTTATAAACAAAGCACACTCACTTCTAACTAAATGTATCCAGATTTCATTCAATTTATTACAGTATTTCTTTCAAAATCATTTTTTAAACTGTTTATCGTCTGCTTCTTTTATTTATTTATTTTTTTCTAAAGATCATTTGACTCTTTTCGATTTGGAAGTACAAATTCATTCAAATATGCCAGAATATTTCCATTACAGTAGGTTAGACATTTGTTGTTACGTTTTTTTTTCTGCACAACAAGCTCAATACACTCAAATTAATTGTAGCTTCACAAATTGAAACGTTTATCAAAACATTTAATGCAGACTACTTCTGTTGAAATGTAAAAATAATTATCACAAGGTAATTTTCGTAGCTAAAATTTCTTCTTTTCATTATCAGTAGCGAATTTGAAGACTTAGATTAGAAACTAGGAGCACAACATTTTCTTCTCATTATTTTATAGATATAATCTACACTTCCTTTAATAATTATAATCAATAATTATTGATAGCATTATAATCTAAATACACTGAAAAATATTATTAATTACTATATAAAACAATAAATAAAATCAAAATACTATCGTAAACAATACGTACAAACGAACAAAGTACATGAAAATTTTTAAGTTATTGTGGATCACTGTTTTGACGTCAGCAGGTTGTGACGTCACTTGTAGCAGGCCCGGTGTAGGACACACAGCGACATCTCGGAGGCCCCGGTTAGACAGGTAAAAAATTGTATTTTTCTTGATATAAATTTCAAATCTAATAATTATGTCGTTTTTCAAATATTGAATTTCAAAAATTACCAAATTTCACAGTGGAGTACCATAGCGAAACCTTCACGCGTAAAAAGATAATGATAACGGCAACGTGTCCTGACGCGTATACTGGCTATAGCACGAGTCACAAATTATATTAGCCTTATTATTCTGTTAAAATATAAAAGTGAATTATGATGTCACGAGTGCATGATTTTTATTTAATTCTCGACAAATACTAGATGCGCCATTTCTTTTTAGCATATATATATTTAAATGTAAAAAATCTCTTTGAATTTTAAATAAAAAAATAGTTTTCTGCGATGTTCTGTAACCCAGGAAGCCCAGGTTTGATTCCCTAGTTTTAAAATATTATACGAAAAAATGTCCATTTATTCGCTATGAAAATAACGAAATTTTGAATTATTAAGAAAAATATTTGAATAAAATAAACAAAAACCAGCCTATGTTCATTTGAGGGTTATAATCAACCTATATGCAAAGATACAGAATCATTAAATGCTCCATTTTGACGCTGGCTTCAGCCGAACATTTGCACACAATCGGATTTATAATATTATTAGGATTTTCTCTTAATTTTCTGAATAAACTTATAGTGGCTAGCAAGAAATAGGCAATGTCAACTGCTACTTTTCAAGCTCAAATTATCATTTGTGGTTTTGAATAATATCGTTCGTAGCGCGTTCTCTGTGTTTTCGAAATGAAATTTAATTGCGTTGGCTAGAAATGGAAAAAAACGTGTGTTTTCTGTAGCAATAAGCAAGGGAAAAAATATTTTCATTGAAGACACGTTAAATAAGTGTAAGAAAGATTTTTAATTAAGCATTTATTTCGACAAATCATATATATATATATAGGTATAAATGTAGACCTTGTGATGTTTAAGGAATTTTGATAATTATTGTTAGTAAGATATTTTATCTATTCTTTACAAGTTTTTTATTTCCAATTTTACTATTTCCAAATGTTTTCTGGTAATAATACAGTATACCTGGATGAATATACTGATCTTAGCATAAATGCCAGTATATTTATGAAATACTATATTATTTTTAAAACACGCGTGGATACATCCAGGCTGATGATTATATCTACACGTGTTTTTTCATATCCAATTCAAATTTAAATCTCTTGTTATCCAATTTTCCATTATATTTATTTCATATTTCATTTCAAAATCCATTTGTATTCACTTGATATCAACTTCAAATTATTAACATTTTATGGTTTATTATATATTTTAATTTTTTTTTCTCTCTCTTTATTTTTAAAAAATATTTTTCATATTTTCAGTATTTTTGGCCAATTACCATTGAAGCAAATACTATGGTAATATTATGATTGCACTTGTTAATTTATTAACTATGTGGTATTCTGTCTACACTTTATTACTAATTATCTCTTAGGAGATTTAATTAGAATGTTACAAGAACTTGATATGTTTTTTGAAATTCAAAGATATTATAATTATATATCTCATCAAAAAGTCACCTGTAAAAAATACAGCCAAGTCTCGTAACTCATTTACCGTAAAAAGTACTGATATCGTATAAAGCCAAGTTTAACTATCTTATTAACTCTGAAATTTTCATTCACAAATCACTCCTAGTCTCTACATCTTTAGTTAATTATTATTTTGTGACTTGGCAATTACGTAGCACGAGAATGTGATGTATATAGTTAGTCTTAATCAAATAATACTATAACATATTAAAGTGTAATAACTTCCCTGTGCGTATTTAATTTGCCTTAATTAAATTATCCCATCCCATCCCATAACATAGTAATGTGTAATAACTTCCCTGTGCTGCGTAATTGCCAAGTCACAAAATAATAATTAACTAAAGATGTAGAGACTAGGAGTGATTTGTGAATGAAAATTTCAGAGTTAATAAGATAGTTAAACTTGGCTTTATACGATATCAGTACTTTTTACGGTAAATGAGTTACGAGACTTGGCTGTATTTTTTACAGGTGACTTTTTGATGAGATTTCACTTCTTTTTGTAAGTAATCCTCCTTTTCTTGATTTTGGGTTCTTTTTGGAGATCATCCACTGATTTTCGCTAAGCCCACACTCTGTCCCTATTATTTACAGGTATAAAAATTTTGAAGCTTTAGTTTCGTTTGCAAAGTACTGTAGATAAAAAGAGATTTCAGGATCCTAGGCAAGCACTAAATTATGGGAGGGGGAGTGTCAAAAGTACTCTCAATTGCTTCCAGGATAAATGCTATCCATCTGAGGTATT
Source organism: Maratus michaelseni (assembly GCA_963931845.1). Lineage (NCBI taxonomy): Eukaryota > Metazoa > Arthropoda > Arachnida > Araneae > Salticidae > Maratus > Maratus michaelseni. Next base: position 261,993,371 of record OZ007597.1, read on the forward strand.
ACTCACAGCCCTATATACTTGATATTTAACATAAAAGAACTTTTTAGTATAAAAAGAAAGCCAAAATTGAAATTTCCGGAAATTTCCAATAAATCAAACTATATTCCTTTTTTCGATGTTTTTTTTTTTTTTAGTCTTTTTTTTATTATTTACGATTTTTTAAATTTTTCCTTACTTTGTGTACTAAACCCTGCCTTTCTGCCAAATGTCAAGCTTCTAGGACTACAAAATCGAATTTTTTTCAAATTTTCGACTTTTTATAAATTTATTGATTTTTCGATTTTAATTCTAAGTTAATTGATTGTCATGCCAATATAGTAATTATTTGATCCGTCTTCTTAGAATCATTTAGGTTCAATTTAGAGATAAATCAAGTGAATCTTAGAGTCACTCTGATTTTATTTAGAAAGGACTATCAAGCCATAACCAGCCAGTAATGTCAGGAGGGTAAGGGGAGCTGTGAAAATTTTTGTGGGGCTAACATCATTTAACAACCCATATTTCATATGTGAAGTAAATAGAGTAGAACCTGTGAAAGAAAACAAACCTGTCTATAAAGAAATCGCCTATATCGTAGCCAGTCTATAGCGGAACTTTTCTATAACGAAATTCGTAAACGAAAGAAAAGAAAACCATAATCCGGGGGAAATAACATAAAACAATTAGGGGCGTTGTACTAGCTAATAGGACAATTATCTTAAAACTAATGTTTCTAGCAGTACAAAATCAAATTGTTTTCGAATTTTCGATTTCTTAAAGATATTTCGATTTTTCGATTTTATTTTCGAATTTAACGAATATTTTAATTGTTCCTTTTATTGAATAGTAAATACTACCTTTACACCAAGTTTTAAGTGTCTAAGACTACAAGATAAAATTATTTTGAATTTTTGATTTTTTTCGAATTTTTTTTTTTTTTTTTTTTTTTCTGGATTTTTTAATTTTTTCTTATTTTGTATCCTTTATTACAATTTCAAGTTTCTAGCGCTACAAAATCGAATTATTTTGAGATTTCCGATCTTTTACGAGTTTTTTATTCTATTTTCGAATTTATTGTGTTTTAATTTTTCCTTTTTCTGTATCCTAAACAATAAGTTTGCTCCGAATTTTAATTTCTAAAGCTACAAAATCGAATTTTTTTCAATTTTTCGAATTTTCGATTTTTTTTTCGATTTTTATAGATTTTTTCTTTCTTTCTTTTTTTGTATCCTAAATACTAGCTTTAATCCAAATTTTAAGTTTCTAGCTTTACAAAATCGAATTATTTTCAAATTTTCGTTTTTTTTTCGATTTTTTGATTTTATTTTCAATTTTTGTTGTGTTTTTAATTTTTTCTTTTTCTGAATCCTAAACACTACCTTTACACCAAATTTTCAGTTTCTAAGGCTACGAGATCATATTATTTTCAATTTCTCTCTTTTTCTTTCTTTCTTTCTTTCTATTTTTTTTTTTTTTTTGAAATTTTCGATTTTTTTTAAATTATTCATATTTTTAAATTTTTTCTTATTTAGTATCTTAAATATTACATTTATTCCAAATTTCAAGTTTCTAGCGCTATTAAATCGAATTATTTTCAAATTTTCCTTATTTTTCGATTTTTTCGATTTTTTGATTTTATTTTCGAATTTTATTGCGTTTCTGATTTTAACTTATTCTGAATCCTAAACACTATCTTTACTGCGAATTTTAAGTTTTTAAGGCTAAAAAATCAAATTATTATAATTTTTTCAATTTTTTTCGAATTTTTGAAATTTTTTTTCGAATTTTCCGGAATTTTTAATTTTTCCTTATTTTGCATCCTAAACGCTACCTTTATTCCGAATTCCAAGTTTCTAGCGCAACAAAATCGGATTATTTGAAATTTTTAGATTTTTTTCGATTTTCTCGATTTTTTTTAATTTTGCTTTCGATTTTTTTGGTGTTTTTGATGTTTTCTTTTTCTGGATACTAAACACTACCTTCACACCGAATCTTAAGTTTCTAAGACTACAAGATCGTATTATTTTCAATTTTCAATTTTGATGGAATTTGTTGAATTTTCGAATGTTTTTCTTTCGAATTTTCCGGATTTTATAATTTTTCCTTTCTTTGTATCCGAAACACTAGCTTTATTCCAAATTTTAAGTTTCTGTGGCTGCGGGATCTACCCAATCTTTTTGATGACGCGAGAGTGAGTGAGTGTGTGAGTGACAAAAAATCGAAACTTTGAGTTCATATATCGTCTGCGCTAATTTTTTGAATTGTCCATATTTTTTAATTTTTCCTTATTTAGTATCTTAAATATTACCTTTATTCCAAATTTCAAGTTTCTAGTGCTATGAAATCGAATTATTTTCAAATTTTCATTATTTTTCGATTTTTTCGACTTTTTTATTTTATTTTCGAATTTTATTGCGTTTTTTATTTTAACTTATTCTGAATCCTAAACACTATCTTTACTGAGAATTTTAAGTTTCTAAGGCTAAATAATCAAATTATTTTAATTTTTTCAAATTTTTTCGAATTTTTCGAATTTTTGAAATTTTTTTCAAATTTTCCGGAATTTCTAATTTTTTCTTATTTTGCATCCTAAATACTACCTTTATTCCTAATTCAAAGTTCCTAGCGCAACAAAATCGGATTATTTGAAATTTTTAGATTTTTTTCGATTTTTTGATATTTTCAATTTTGCTTTCGATTTTTTTGGTGTTTTTGATGTTTTCTTTTTCTGGATACTAAACACTACCTTCACACCAAATCGTAAGTTTCTAAGACTACAAGATCGTATTATTTTCAATTTTCAATTTTGATGGAATTTGTTGAATTTTCGAATGTTTTTCTTTCGAATTTTCCGGATTTTATAATTTTTCCTTTCTTTGTATCCTAAACACTACCTTTTTTCCAAATGTAAAGTTTCTAGGGCTACGGGATCTACCTAATCTTTTTGATGACGCGTGAACTAGTGAGTGAGTGAGTGACAAAAAATCGAATGTTTGAGTTCATATATCGTCGGAACTAGAAAAGACAGAAAGTTGTAATTTCAAATTTTGGTCCTGTTTGCCAAATACTCTAGAAAAACGAAGTTTAAAATTTTTGGGATACTCCAGCGCGGAGATATGGGGGGGTCAAAAGTGCCCTGAGTTGCTTCCAGAAAAGTATGCTTACGGCTGTCCTCTCTCGACTTGGCGGAGGCACTGCCGTGCCTCCAGATACATATATATACTTTTATAGAATGTAAGGTTCGTTGCTTTGGCAACAATCACGGTTTTGCAGTGTATTGAAAGTAGCCAAAGCACTACAAAACCCGCCAACTCTTCTAATAGGCACTTTTTCTGCCAGATATCAATTGGCGTCTGGCAGCAATTTAGCAACGGAATTTCGGTCTGGCAAATTAATTATAGCTTATCTGATAGCCAAAGTATAGCATACTAAAATTTCAGCTTTACTAAAATGACGTGAATTTGACACCTTATTTTGCCTCTAAATAAGAGTCTGGCACGATTTTAGCAACGTGGAAACGGTCTGGCAATAATGGCTTAATATCACGAATAGTTAGTCGAAACAAGTGTTATAAGCAAAATTCATGCTAAAATGACACAATTTTGTCACCTGTTTCCCTGCATTGCCCCGCCTCTCACAGATAAACGCAACGTCTCCCGCCAGCCAGACCGGCCGCATGCGTATTACACAATAAAAAGGGAGAATATATAGAAAAATGAGCCTTGCTATAATCACGTGTTTTCTGACGTTGCTAACTGTTATAGTATATTATTTACGGGCCATAAGAATATGTTCAAGAAAATAACAACATCGTGTTACGTACCAAAAAGTTTACAGGAGGTGATAGACCCTGTTATTGAACGTAACGCCTTCTTTGCTCATCCAAAAACTTGTTATTGGCAATTATCACAGATGAAAGGGAACATACACTATATTGCCAAAGGTGACCGGTCACTTGCGATTTTATACGTTTTGTTAACTATCTAGAAAAATACATGAGGAATTAACCTGAAACTGCAGGTGTGTAAACAGTATTATAGTACAGGTTATAAATTTCCGCGAAAATTTTTTCACGAAACCCCATAGGGGACTGTCAACAAATTAAAAAAGAACGAATATCTTTTGGATAACCCTATAAAAACTAATGTAGTAAACGCGTTCAAACTCGAGATTATTAATAAGTGGCTTATTGTAATGTACTGTGTTCATTTTTATGAGGATAGCATGTATACTCGTAGAGAAATTACGGTTTTTATAAAAACAGTCCCAAATTTTGCCTAGTTTTTTGCTGATAATTTGCAGAGTTCTTAATATAAAAAAAAGTTATTTTCAGAAAATATGACAAACAACATTGAACATAATACCCTGCAATCGGAATTAAAAAATAATAAATATTGGATAAAAAATGAGTAGGTTTACTAAAAAATGTTTCACTGTGCATGCGCAATCAAAATATAATATGCATAATGTATTAGCTAAGTATATAGAGCAACTTTTTGAGCATAAAGTCTCAAAATCATAGCTTGAAAATTCTGAAAATTATCGTCGATAGAATAAGCTCGAAATCCGTTGTTCCCAAAAGGAAGCAAAAACATGAGGGGTTGTATCCAAATATAGTAGTACGTTCGATATTGTGTACGCTATCTTGGCACTAATCAACAGATATTTGATACAACCCCTCATCTTTTTGCTTCTTTTTGGGAACAACGGATTTTGAGCTTATTCTATCGACGATAATTTTCAGAATTTTCGAGCTATGGTTTTGAGACTTTCACAAAAGTTGCTCTATATACTTAGCTAATACATTATGCATATTATATTTTGATTGCATTCGCGCATGCGCAGGGAAACATTTTTTAGTAAACCTGCTCATTTTTCATCCAATTTTTATTATTTTTTAATTCTGATTGCAGAGTATTATGTACAATGTTGTTCGTCATATTCTCAGAAAAGAACTTTTTTTATATTAAGAACTCTGCAAATTATAAGCAAAAAACTAGGCGAAATTTGGGACTATTTTTATAAAAACCTCAATTTCTCTTCGAGTATACATGCTATCCTCATAAAAATGAACCCAGTATATTAAAATAAGCCACTTATTAATAATCTCGAGTTTGAACGCCTTTACTACATTAGTTTTTACAGGGCTATTCAAAAGATATTCGTTCTTTTTCAATTTGTTGACAGTCCCCTATGGGGTTTCGCGTAAATATCTAACCTATACTATACTGTTTACACACCTGCAGTTTCAAGTTAATTCCTCATGTATTTTTGTAGATAGTTAACAAAACGTCGCAAGTGACCGGTCACCTTTGGCAATATAGTGTATAAGGGAGTTGGAATTACGAGGGATTTGGAAAGCAATGGAAACTGTGACAAAAATCACGACGACTGTGCGGGATTTTGTGATACCCAAGTTAAATGTTAGTGCTCACGATTATTCAGAACTTATTGATTGGTCTATTTGCAAGGTTACTTCACCACCTATATTACATGGAATCAGCCCAGAGAGCATTTTGTCTCTAATCGACTCAAAAGCTCTCTCAAATTTGGAACTGAAAACTATAAAGGCGTTTCCGTACCACACACAAGCCGTGGAACGATGTGTGAAACTTGTGAGTGAGGTTTCTGAAAAAGTACGTGGTGCTAATAACAGAGACTGCTATGTTAGATGAACTTTGTTTTTGCGATCATTAATGCCGAAGTTTGATAATAAATCTCAGTACAAGGCCTAACCTGTAGTAAAAAATGAAGGTAAGAAAAAACAATAACTATTCTTTAAAATTACTTCAATGCACATTGTTAAAATTGTTTCAGTAAAACTTGTTTAAAATTGATTCAACCACTTCTTCTAAAGTATGTCTCGTTAAGTACTGTTCTAAATTTGTTCAATATATAATTGTTTAAATTTCAATAAAAAATACATATAATAATTAAGATGTATATTTTTCTAAACTGTTTCATAATTTATGAACAATGTACGACCAAAAAATATTAACTTATTTTAAAATTGATTTTATGTCACGTAAAGCTAAGCAATATTTTTATATTATTAGAAGTAGATGAGAGAAAAAAACGAATTTTCATCTTTTATATGAAACATTGTCAATTTTTATATTTTTTTTCTAACTTCAATGGTGATGATATTAATATTATAGATATTAATGATAAAGATATTAATTACTAAAGATATTAATGAATTTAAAATTTAAAAAATTGCATTATTTTTTAATTTTTGAAAGGTAACTTTTACGCACTATTAGAAGTAGGTCTGATTTTTTAAACCTTTTCATCATTAATTCCAAAAAATGTTATTTTTGATCGAATTCTCCAAACTTCAAGTGCGATGCACGACCTAAAGCTATTAACCGATTAAAAAAAAAAGCGTTATTCTTCTAATTACAAAAGGCAACATTTCCGCACTATTACAAATTAATCTGAAAATCGATTTTTTCGACCCACTCTAATGTCGCCTCTCATATCTAGGCACGCTATCTTATGGGAGGAAATCTGCGTTTTGCCTTTATTTTTCTTCCGAAATTCTATGCTTTGCAAAAAAAAGGGCTTATGCATGCTTTTATGCTTTGCGAAAAAAAAAAAAAAACTAAAATGATTATTGTGCATGCGTTCGTGTGAACAATTTTCCATTTGCCGACATGACACTACGATTGCATATATATACATACATATATATATATATATCATACACGATTGCAGTTATCCGACATCGGTGCATGCAAAATGCATTCATATAAAGTTGTGTGTGGAGGAGCGCGATCATGGAAATACACGGTCAGTTCTAAGGCTCTTACAATCCGGATTGACTCTGGCGCGTGCACAACAAAATACTTGATGATTCAGCCTGTATTAAAGAAGTCCTAGCTGGTTCGTGACTTTTAAAACGTCATACAGAGTTGATCATCTTTACACGCCGATTGGCACAAAACGATGGGCCCGCCACTTTATATCAATCGCCGTGTAAAGAGGATCCACTCCATGTAATGTTCTAAACGTCGTGAATCGGCTGTGTATTTTGTTGGTCACGGGAGGAGCATCACAATCCCCACGTAGCAAAAAATATCTGTCTGTATTTATGACTCCTGCTGTACACATGAGTTAGGACGTACTGATTGGTCAATGTTCAACAGATCTATCATATGGTTTGTCTAGGTTAGAGCTCCTATAATAGAGGCTGACGCATCCTCGCAGATTTGGTGTTCAAATTGAAGTTCAGTCGAAAAACCAAGCTAATCAGAAGCGAGTCTTAGGCAACCCCAACTCCGGCTGCGGTAGATTGATACTGAACTGAGCACCAATAATCCGAAACAAAATGGATATGCGTCAGCTCCTATTATAGGAGTCTTAGTCCATAGATTAACATACAAGATAGGACAGTTACAGCAAAATCTGTAACGGCAGCAATAATAGCGTCACTAGTAACAAGGGGGGAAAACTAACAAGCTTCCGAAATTTACCCATGTATATGAAATATGTTTATGGTCTATGTTTTAAATATCTATTCTTTTCGCTTCGAGACAGACGATTCTCTTCAAATTGACCGCTGGTGTGTTGTTTCTTTTTAAATGACTTCATTTTATTTATTATTACAGTTAAACAACAGTTCTTTTCAGAGCTTTTTTAGTATGGCTAAAGATGTTAAATTATGTCATGTAGAATCATGTCTGCATACAAATGGGAATTTTAAAACTTTCGTTTTTCGCTTTTCCTAAAAAGTTGAAAATGTAAACAAGTAGCATTTAAAAAAAGAAAGATCATAATCAGATAGACGTGCAAAAGGAGAAATATTCCGCCTATGAGACGTTTCCGTTCGTTATTGCGTTACCATTACGCCCTATGATAGTGTCCTATCTTGTATATTAATCTGTGTCTTAGTCTAGGTCACTATGACGATTCCTATAATGATCACTAATGCAAAAATGAAGTAGTAGATTTTGACATTTGACGGAGTGATGCTTTGAGACCTATAGCTACAAAAGCTGTTGTCTCGAATGATCCATATATATTTTATTCACAGAAGCACATACATGACTTCGACAATTGCATAAATCTTGACGAGATAGCACAAGGAAATTTACAACTGCAGGTTCCATGAAATGTGTGCAATGAAGCTGGCGGGAGTCGAACCCGCCGTCCTGATTCCTACGCTCTCAAGCGATTAACGGAATGGTGTCATAAGCACTCAGCCACTGAGGTCTCAAATAGTAGATTGGTTGATGTAAGTGTTTGTTTGTAAACATGCCATTTCATTATACACTAAATATTACGGGGCCGAGTGTTTTAAGACACCATTCCGCTAATCGCTTGAGAGCGCAGGAGTCAGGTCGGCGGATTCGACTCCCGCCAGCTCCATGGCACAAACTTTGTGGAGCTCTCGGATGTAACCCTCTGGTATTGTAAATTTCCTTGTGGCTATCTCGTCCCTGTATATTGACGATGACTTATAAGCTGGCACTTGATGTCAAGCACACAAGTCAGATGTATGTTCTCAATAAAACAATAAACATGCCATTTCATTATATACTAAATATTACGTTCTTCCAGGTTGGCTTCTCTCTCGTGCTGAATTTACAGTTCACGTGGGGGGCGGTTCCGTATTCTAGCTGCCGGCTGTCGTGGTTTGTTTGTGTTCAGGTGATAGAAGTTTTATCTGTTTTTTGTGCGTTTTGGGCTGCTTTTGAAAGTAAGTGGTTTATATTTATTTTTCTCTGGAGTTTTTGCTGTATCACCAGTGCTTTTCTGTGTGGGTTGTTTTCTTTTATTTTCGTAGTAAGTAGTTATCTATTTGAACTTTAGTGTCGTGTGGGTAATGTCGGGATGGCCGTCGGCATCCAAGATGGCTAATTCGACAGTTAATGTGGTCAATGATGAAACATCTTTACAACCACCAGTTAGTAGTGTCGAAATGGTAGAGGTTTCTGAAAATTTGTTAAAATGTGATATGAATAATGTAAACATAGCTCGCGCTACAGCGTCTACGGACAGATTGCTTCAAATTGCGGCATCTAATGGTGGTAAGGACTTTAACATCTTTTTACACAGCTCGGTGTCGAAAACAATCCCCCCAACGAGACCAGAGAGCGGTCCAGGCAGAAATTAAGTCAAAAGTTCCGTCTGCAGCGGACATTGCCAATATTAGATATACGAGACTGGGTGATATTATTGTCAGTACAAAAAAGGTGGATTGTGCGATTGATTTCGTTAATTTGTCTGAATTTTTGGGAGTTACTATATCAAAGAGAGTAGTGTGGGAAAACATTACTAATCGTTTCCTGCTTTTCAATATACCCGTTGACATCCCTTTACCAGAGTTGGGTAATGAACTCGCGGAAAATAACAATTTGAACATTTTGGAACTTCGGAGATTCATCCGAAAGGACTCTCAAAGTGCGGTCTCTCCGGTTCTGGTGACCAGCTTGGGGACATTAATTCCAGCTGAAGTCAAGTTATGGTATTCACTACAGAGAGTCACGCAATTCATTGATCGACCCCGGCAATGCATTAAATGCTTCAAATTTTCTCACCCGTCAGGCAAATGCCCAGCACAGCAGTGCTGTGTCACATGTAGCCTTGTACACTCGGGGCCATGTACCACCCCAGTTAAATGTGCGAACTGCAATGGGGATCACAGAGCGGACTTTCGTCAGTGCCCCTCACGGCTCCAGGAAGCCGAATTCCTTCGATTCAAAAGTCGCAATTTTCTTTCCTTCACAGATGCCAGAAGAAAATTCTTTACTCAAAAACCCGAGGCGAAGTCATTCGCTCAGACAACCAGCACTAGAAGTTTTGAATTCGGGGACTTTCAGAAATTGTTGGAAGTCCGAACGAATCATTTGCTCAAAATCATCGTTGACGTGATTTCAAATCAGTCTGCTAATTTAACGAAGCAACTGGATGCCTTTAGTGCAAGCATTATAAATACTTTGTCTAAAATATGCGACTCCTCCCCGGAGCGCAAACGCCTGCATAAACCTGACAAGACATAAAAAAAAAAAAAATGTGTGTTTGTGTGTGTCGCCTCATTATTGATTAAGTTTTTTTTTTTTTTTGCCTTCTGTACTGCCGGGGCAGTTTGGCACTGTGTGTGTCTTGTGGTTATGTTTTGCTGTTCACCCCCCTTTTTTTCTCAGCTTGTCTTAATGGGTATCTCAGTTCTGCAATGGAATTGCCGTAGTATCTTAAACAAACTCCCCTGGCTGCATACCCCCCTTTTCGCCACTGCGGACATCTTGGCTCTACAAGAAACATTTCTAACTGCTGAAAAGTCCCTGACTATCCCAGGAAAAGTGATCTATCGGTTGGACAGATTGGGTCGCCCTGGTGGCGGACTCCTCATTGCAATTACAGACGCTTGGTCCTCCCTCCAGTTAAACTTTGACGCTTTCAACCTCTCGAATGAGATTTTGGGGGTTCGCATATTTCTTGGTTCACATCATTTGAATATAATTAACCTTTACTCGTCTTCGGGTCTGGTGGTAGATGATATTATGAATGTGACAAACGGCCTGCCAGGTAATACTCTCATCCTCGGAGACTTTAATCTTCATCATCATCTGTGGGGCGCCCCGGTGTCCTCGCGCGCTGGCGAATTGTTTGTTGATTGACTTCTGGACAGCTCTTACTGTATCATGAACCTGGACACTCCCACTCATGTTTCTCCCAGTGGCTCCTGTTCTTTGATAGACTTGTCTCTTTGTACTTCAGACATCTTCACTCAGTCCTCAATCCATGTGGAGGAGGATTTGTTTGATAGTGATCATTTCCCAATTATCATTTCTGTAGAGCTTTCCAGTCCACCCCATCCTAGCCCTATTCTTTACAAGTGGCCGAACATTTGTCGGGAGCTCAACGACAGACTGCAACGGGTTTCCTCCATGGATTATGACTCCTTTTCTCAGTTGGTTCAAGGTGCGATGCAAAATCACAGCTTTTCCCGCGCTAGGCGTAACAAATGCCTTCCTGCCTGGTGGAATGCGCGATGCAGCAATCTTCACAAGCAAAAGAACTTTTTTCTAAAGAAAGCACGGGGTTTGATTTCCAGTGAGTACTGGATCAAATACAAGCGAGTGTCTGCCAAGCTCAGGAAAGTCATCAAAGAGTCCAAGCAGCGATTCTGGGACTTGATCTGTACTGATGCGAGGGATCCCAAGATTCTGCACAAGGTATTCCGCAAGATCCGAAATCGATCCAGCACTCCCATTGATACACACCTTGTTCTTCAAGTAGGGGACATTTTTAGTGCAGATGCGGCTTTCCAAGCGGAGACGTTCGCTAATGTTTTCACTGGGGAGGGGGATCATGAATCCATTCCCATCACATATGGCATTGTAACCAGTCCCCAGCTCAACAATCCTTTCGATATCACTGAGTTAAAAGATGCTATCCGCCAAACGAAAACCTCGACTCCAGGAGAGGACAAGATTAGTGCTGCATTATTTAAAGGCCTCAACGATCACTCGCTTGGAGTCTTGCTTCAAGTGTATAATGACATATGGCTCACGGGGGACATCCCATCATCCTGGACCACGGCGATCATCCTGCCAATCCTCAAACCCGGCAGAACTAAGAAATTGGCTGCCTCCTACCGGCCCATTGCACTTACTTCTGTGGCCTGTAAAATTTGTGAACGGATGATAGCTACCCGTATCAATTATCACCTCCTCGCGAATAATACCTTGGACCGTAGACATCTTGGCTTCCTACCCTTCAGAGATAGTCAGGCCACACTTACCCGGCTCCATCAGGACCTCTTAATGGCAAGGAAAGAGAAAAAAAATATTTTGGGCATATCTAGACCTTCAAGCTGCTTATGACTCTGTCTACGTGGACGGACTTATTTACAAATGCGCCCAAGTTGGCATTACTGGTCCCATCTTACGCTGGCTCCATCGCTTCCTCTCTGGGAGGTCCATCAAGGTGGCCTGGAGGAATGTCACATCGTCACTCAGGTATATCAATAGAGGTGTCCCTCAGGGAGCGGTGCTGAGCCCTATCCTGTTTACTATTTTTCTGGCTGATTTTTTCGAGGTACTTGAGGGTCTTGGAGTGAAATACTTAATTTATGCAGATGACATTTTCCTCTACTGTGACAACTGCTCTCTGGAGAGTTGCCATATCAAGCTACAAGAAGCGCTCCGACTAGTTGCTCAGTGGTGCACACACTGGAAGCTTTCCATCCGGCCGGATAAATGCCATGCTATCAACTTGTCCAGACGCCCCGCGGAATGCTACTTCGACTTTAGTGTCAACGGTGGATTAATCGAGTGGTGTACGGAGATCAAGTTCCTCGGTTTCTATATCGCACGGCGTGGAGGTTTCCGGAAGCACATCGAGTACCTCCGGGGAAAAGTCTTCACCAGAATAAACATTCTCAAGTCTCTGGCACAGAAACGGTATGGCGCTCGCTCCCATCACCTTCTAACTTTAGTTTTCTCTTCCATTCGAAGTGTGATAGAATATGGAGCGACGATTCTCAGCTCAGCAGGCGTCTCTCTTTTTCGTAAGCTAGAAGTTCTCCAAACCAGTGCCCTTAGAATTGCGTTGGGTCTACCGAAATGGACTCCAAACATGGTGCTAAGAAGACATGCCGGTGCTGCCCCACTTGCAGACAGGATCAAAGCTTTGGCGTTCAACTTCTGGGTTAAACATCTTTCTTTGGGTAGTTGGTCCCCCGTCTGGGACATTCGGGCGGATGGTCTAGACCTTTTTGTTGAAGATTTACCCAATGTTTCTGAGATGCTGACAAAATTAAGGATTACTCCAGATCATCTTCTTCGGTTCCAAGTCCCATTACCCCAGGATGTTGAAGCTTTCAGGGTCCTCACTGCGGGGTTCCCGTTCCAAAATAAAGATCTTGATACGGCCATGATCGCTCCATATTTTGCTGAGTTCATCCAAGATTACAATGAATGGAACATCATCGCAACCGATGCTTCGAAGACCATTTTCCTCACCTCTATAGCTGGCTGCAATTCAAAGAATCAGTTTGCTTATAAAGTCCACCATGTGAATTCCATCTTCACTGCGGAGGCCCTTGCAATTGGAATTGCGCTGGACGAACTGGCTCACTCGTCGTCTCGTGTCCTCATTCTGTCTGACAGCTTGTCCGTGCTGTCTGCTCTTCAGTCCATAACTTTAAAATCCCCTATGGTCATCCTTTGGCTTCATAACAAAATCATTCGTTCAGTTCAATTTCTTTCGAATATTCTCTTCCTTTGGGTTCCGGGTCACCGGGGTGTCCCTTTAAATGAAAAAGCAGATAGTTTGGCGAAAGGCGTCGCTTATTCCAATGTTCTGGTTGACTGGATTTCTCCAGAGGATATGATCAGCGCTCATAAACGGGAAGCGGCAAGTCAGTTCGAACAAGATTACAATGCCTCCAAATACAGTGTCTCGCATGGGAATATCCCCTCTGCTAGACTTACCTCGTCCTGGGCTCAGAACAGACGGGAGGACGTGTTGATTTCCCGGCTGCTCTGTCGGATGTTGATTACCCCTGAAGTTTTAGCTCGGTTCCATTTGATTCCGGATGGCCGTTGTTGTTTGTGTGGTTGTATAGACTCCTTGGAACACATTTTGTTTAATTGCTTGAAGTACCAGACTCATCGCAGTAGTTGCTGGGATTTTAGGGTTTTGAACAGTGGTGGTTTTAGTTCTTTTGTGTGTTTTGTGAGCAAGTTTTGCTCGTCTAAGGACTTTCGTGTTTCAGCTCTGAAGTTTCTTCATAGCATTGACCGGTTTTAGTGGTTTAGTGTTGTTTGTTTAGCTTTGGTGGTTACACTAGTTGTGGATCATTCGGGACGACAGCCGTGCAGCTATAAGTCTCATACCCCCCCCCCCCCCCTTCAAACTTCAAATACGTTCTTCCACAGCTACCTATTCGATGATTTTGTTGTCATATATGAATGCATTTATGTTGATTCGGCAAAAAGGACTACTCACATTAGGTATTTTGTTAATGTTATTTATTCATAGAACAGATGTGTTACACTCACGCACCGATGTTTGGCACGATTTCTAAGCCCACGCCAAACCAATAACATAATACAATAGCCAGGTTACCATTAAAAGAAACAATCCCCAAAATTTGGCGACTTTTTTCCTGTTTATAACCGATTAAAAAAAAAAAAAAAAGTGAGTGAGTGTAAGACATCATAGCCCTATATTGTCTATAACAAAACAGTATTAACTTATTTTCCGATATTTTTACAGCTCTGGGGATTGGCCTTTCAAAAGTATTTTCAGGGCTGTGCATATATAACGTTATCACTTTAGGGAGGAGGGTGGGTTTAACACTTAATATCGTAAGATATCTCTACGGCGAGGGGGTTTTGTATATCAATTAATATTGTTATCATTTTCAATCGAACTATTTTTTTTGTAACTTTTTATTTTACATCAAAATAGTCTTATATTTTTCTTATCTATTTTTATGAAAATACAAAGTTATGGATAAAGCCATTAAATGCATATAAAATCATTTCATTCCAAAATATGGACTATCCCGGTGTTCTGCTTTCCTGCTAATACAATTTGCTGTTAGAGAAAACAGGTGCTAAATATTTTATTGACATCTTCTTTTCATTTGATTATACTCTTTTATGGACACGATAACTCCTATAATTCTGCACAAATCTCTTCCAAACTGATACATAAAATCAAGGGGCATAAAACCTTTGTCAAGTTCGTTAATTAATGAAAGGGGGACCAGGGGGGGGGGAGTAAATTATGCTAATAATAAATGTATAACAATATTTTTATATTACAGTAAACTTATAAAAACAAAAGATTGTAAACACAAAAAAGAATTTTTAGACATTGATACCGATATCTTTTAAAGGGAAGGTGTGTGTGGGGGGGGGAGTAAGAGGAATTGCCAAATCTTGTGAAAATAAACCTCAGTTTATGTCATAATTTATAACTGATAAACTGTACAATCTGAAAAGTTTCTAATCCTTCCTTTTGGCAAGTAAGTGGCTCAGCAACACAGTTGGTAGCACTCAGGCTTTCTAAATTTTTCATCTTAGTTCAAATCGTAGACGAACTGTTAGTTTTTGCTCTGAAAATAATTAGGGTTCTGAACTTAAAAAGTAAAAACGGAACCAATTATAAGATCACTCCTGTGTCTGTCTGTCAGACCCTTTTTCTTGGAAACTATAGGACGTAGAAAGTTCAAACTTGGGAAAGTTATAAAGCCTTTTTACCCACACATTTTCAGATTATTAGCCATTCACAAATATGTTTAGGAAAAATTTAGGGGGCTAATTAAGTTACTTGAGAAAAAAAAAAGTTTCTTTTTGTATACCGTATGACATATTGTGTGAAAGATCTTGTAATATTGAACTCAAAAATATATTCATTTTAATTTTAGGTATATATTTTCAGAAAGAGAGATCGTTGAAAATGCACTGCAAAAATATGTCCTCCCCCCACCCCACCCTCTATTTCCAAATCTACTGAAACTAAAATTATGAAAAAATTAGGGGCAGTAGGAGTTTATTTAAACCTTGCAGGAAAACTATAGCGATTTTCCTAGGTAACATAGTTCTTGAGAAAAACGCATTTTTCTGTTGCACACAAACTTTACTTTTCAGGTGGTCAGCGGGGAGTTGATGGGCACTTGAGGTAGCTATCGAGGCACAATCATCCAAGGATATTTCATAATGATTTTTGAAAAAAATTGTTAGTAATTAGCCAATATTTTAAGTTGAAAAAAAACCCTTCTTTTTATATATCATGTAGGGTATTGTTTGGAAAATCTCATAACATTGAACTCAAAAATATATTTGTTTAAATTTTAGGTATTATATTTCACTGTACAACATGAAAAATGTCCTTTAGATGAAAATATTTGATTCTGGATCAGTTTCTTGCACTGATTCTGAATATATTTTCCATTTTTCTCTAGGTCATCCAGTTTTTGAGAAATTTACATATGAATATTTTAGGTACAATCAATGTGATTGAATTACGTTTTCTAGATTATGACTACTGGACCATTTACTTCAGATAAATGTCACAGCCTGTATATTTATCTATCAGTTATTAAGCCTAATTTACACATTTTTCAATGGTGTACTTTACTATTAACTTTAAAGTAGTTGCCACAGAATTGACAAAAAAATTTTCATGGACTAGATTTTAATTTTTATTTCAAATATGTAATCCGGTTCCTTCTATCCTGTCTAGTTTTTGAGTAAAATAAATCAATATCTACGTTTGTATGGTATTGGCACACGTTTGATATAAAATGCTTTTTAGGGAAGTGTTGTCAAAAGGGTTAACAGTGTGAGATTCCTATCAGGGACATAATCATTAATGGGTATAATCGAAAAACAATTGAAAAGAAGTAGTAGAATCTATCGTAAATAGCTGAAGTATATCACAAAGTAGCATAAAAAGCATTTTTTGGCTGTTTTGACCAAAAAATAAAAATTTCAATTTTTTAAAAGCTAGACGTGATAGAAAAAACAGACACCAGATTTGAAATTAGTATAAAAAATGGATTTAGAAACATGTTAGCATACTCATATGACAGAAATATTTGGACGTCAAGGAATGTTCTTAAAAAACATGAAAAGTATATGCAAATTAGGCACAATATCTCACAGTCACATGTTAGTGTAATCTCGGACACAACATTTTTGCAAAGTAAACTAGCCAGTAATCATAACACAAAACAAAAAAAACAGTCTGATAATGCTTTATGCCTTAAATTTCCATGTAATTGTGCACAAATACCAAAATTTGCATAAATGAAAATATGCAAATACCTGAAAATCTGAACCTGCTGGAGAAAATCTAAAACTAAAATCACAAACAGCGCAAAAGACTGAATAAGAAACAACTGATTTCGATTTTGGGACAGAGCAAAAGTTCAAATTTGTTGTCCAGTGTTTTCAGAGATATCGTCGAAAGCATACTGAAACTAGTCGTTGGGGGCCACCGTAATACTTACCCATCATGTATATGTATAATGTAAAATATTAAAATAAAAATGTGTAAACTACTTATAAAATGCATTGCAATTCAAATAAAATCGTGGCTTGATGACGTCATAAAAAGGCTCGATTACTGAATTGCTTGAAAGAGGTTTTTCCTTATAACTCCTAAAATAATACTCCTATTAACTAGCGGTTTATTGCATCTGATTAAGCGTCAAATTTCCAATTAAAATATATCTTTGAAGTGAAATTTGGATGAAATACAGGGTCATGAAAAATCGAAGAGTGTGGAAAATAGGATTACAAATATCTCGGCAACTCATTATCCGATCGACTTCATGTTTTATGAAAAATTTATGTTTTTTTATTGTTTTTTATATTTACTACTTAAAATAAACAATTTCGAAAATTTTTATATACCTTTCATCAGAACGAATATTTCGAGAGTCCGAAAAAAAATGTTCCGGTTAATCGAGGTTTTTAAATGAAATAGGCTTCTTCCCATTATTACATACTAAGTACATACCAAATTGCAAGTCTCTATCTCAATTTGTTCGGGAGATAGAGCGTTTACAGACACACAGACACACACACAGATGGCAAATTTTTTTTTCTAAAAATATGTTTTTTGGAATCTCCAGTGTCTGAAACGTGTAAATCCGTCAAAAAAAATTTTCGATTTTCAAAACGATTACAAGACTTACCCTATACTACGTATGATGGGTAAGTAAAAATATGTTCCCTCCTATTTCTGATTCTACAGAAACTAAAATTATGAAAAAATTAGGGATAGTAAGAGTTTATTAATTAATAAATAGTAACTAATAAATTTAATGTACGAAACCCTTTGAGCGTGAGTTATACTTGTATGTGACCGATTTATCAATTATTTTGAAATCACAACTGCAAAAATATGTATAAACATTGAAATTTACAAAAATTATAAATAAAATAAATGTTTTTGCCCTTATATATACAGTTTTAACTATGTAATTTTGTATGTTAGATATTTAATGAAAATCAAAAAATTAAATAGGAAATTTGGTATTTCCATTTAGTAGAAATTTTTTATTTAAAACTATTTATATCAATGAACTCCTATTTCTGCCAGAGAAATAAATTAATATACATTACATAAATCTATAATATAATATTTTAACTTTGTTTCATCATCGAAATTTTTCAAAAAGTCAGCAATTTTTTAAAAGTGTGCCTTAAAACTTTTAATCATTGATTTTGTAGTGAGACTAACTTTCTACGCAATACCTATCCAGAATATTTTTTGTAATTTATTTTTAAGTATGTATTCTTATTGAAAACACAAGAATATACAATTTAAAAGGCAGTTGTTAAAAAAAAATCATATTTAAAAATATTAATTTAAAAATAATTAGCATGCTTTAATGTTATGTAACATATTTTAATTTATTTTATTGTGAAAAACAGAAATTTATTCATGTAATTAAGAGTAAATAAATTTTACAAAATCAGCAAATCCATTGGTCTACCCATTATATTTACTTTTAACTTTGCATTAAATCAATAAACCTGTAAGATTTCAAAGTTAAAACTATATTTATACCTATGCACATAAACACATATTTTATTTACATTTTTTTTATAAATTTTAATATTGTGGTTTTGAAATAGTTGGTTTATATTTTTATTTCAATGCACAAAATAAGAGTCTATCTGGGGGATTCTAACTCAGACAAAAATTCGGACACACAGCACAGTGCTGATAATGCTCCTGAGCTGCTTGCCAAATGAAGTAATTTATTCTATTATACATTTTAACATAAATTTTGAGACCTGTCATTTAACTAACAAAATTTAATTTAATTAGAAATTTTAAGTTGCTACATAATTTTATCATGGAAAGGTTATCTTATTACAAAAATGTAATTTTGCAAATTTTCTGAGCAAATCTTAAATTGATAAGCAAACCCAAACCTGGTGATTTATTTGACAAGATAAGTCATTTTACTTTCAAAAAAATAATTACTGAAATCCCTTAGAGGTAACCTTTTTGCCACTAAAGCTTTACTGTGTGAATTTGATTAAAAAAAAAATTAATATTTTCTCTTGAATTACTTTCTTTTAAAAATAAAACCCAACATTCAGTAGCTTTGCCCTTCTATGCAAAGTTATTGTCAATTATTTTTCCACCACTGTCAATTACTTTTCTTTGCCATACATTTTACTCTTTTTTTTTACTTCTGATACCTAATGTGTTGTTCTACATAAAAATAATAACATAATCATGTTATTTTTTATATAACATATATTTTCCTGAATATTGATTTTTTTTTATTGTACAATCATTTTTGTGATCAAATTTTCAATTGGTAATCTTTTTTGGTAAATTAGGATTATCAAATTAGGTAAGAGGCTCATCTTTTTGCCCTATGTGCTTAATGTATGAGGTTGGAAAAAATTGCTATATTTTCTCTGGTCTTAGATTCCCCACCCAAAAAAATCCTCCTTTTCAGCAACCTTCCTTATTGGCCAAAATTATTACCATTTTTTTTTTATCTTCAGAACCTTTGCTGTGCATTCTGTGTCCCTTTTTTACTGAAAAAAAAAAATCATTAGGCTTTGAATTTTACTAACCATTATGTGCTATATATCCCTTTAAGACCTGAAGAGTTTTGGTACAAATTAAAAAGCATATAAAAATTCTATTTGATTAAAAAGAAATATTTTTAAAAAAATTACGTTGTCAGGTTATGTCAAGGAGGATCTACACAATTGTGTGATGCAGGCTAAGATTTAAATCACAGGGAAAGAGGAAATTGTTTTTTCCCCTTAGGATCACCTACACAATTGTGTAGGTTAGGTCTTAAAGGGCTATGTGAAATACATTTTCATAAATATTAACTTTACTGTATTATCTTAAGCAAAATCGGCAGTCATTTAATTAAAGACTTTTAAGTAGGTATTTATTGTTACAGAATGCTTTATTATCATTAATGGTGTTCTTTGATTACCCGTTGCTACTTTCTTGAAGTGTCATTTTTTTTCTTTCATTAACAAATGCATGAAAATTTCATATCAACAAAGGAATAACCAGTTTTTTTCATTTCTTTAAAAAAATTAAACCACTGAAATGTCCAACTGTGTTCTTTAACTTGCATATCAAGACAAGACAGTAATGCAAAATAATCATCAGGTACTTGTATACTCCAATATATGTAAAATTAAATTTAAAAAAAAAAGTTTCTTTGGCACCAGAAAATTCCAGTTATTCTTTGTACCAAAGATGATTTAACCAGTTTTTTTTAATGGACAATATAAATAACTCAAAATTTTATTTCTCTTGTTTGCTAGATAAATTTAGATATGATAACCAGCATTGCATGTTTTTTGCTTCATTAAGTTTTATCTTTGTCTCTTACATTACTGAGTTGAGAAATTTTTGTTTTGTCATATGTGTTACCATGTAAAACACAAATAATTAACAAATGTTACATTTTTTTAATTTTGCACTGCTAGCATAGATTTATGGTCTAGCTATTCTTTTGCTAAATAAAAACTACAGATAAAATATAAAATAGATAAATTTATTTTTCTTCATGAGGGAGAGGAAAAGATGTAAAGAACAGTTGAGTAAGAGCAAAGAAAAAAAAATTTAGTTAGAAAACATTTCCTTTAATATTGAAAAAAATATAGGGGAGACCGGTACACACTGGACCTATGGACACAGTGGACCACCCCCTAATATTTTATTTATTTAAATTTTTTTTTTAAGCTTCTCTTCTATCCTAATAGACAACAGGACTGCAATGATTATTTATAGCCTTCAGAAAATATGTTTAGCTCAGATTGAACTATTTTATCCTGCTTTGTTGTTTTGAGCTTCTAAAAGTAAAATTTTTCATCATCATATTTTTATTTTTTTAGTAATTAAAGGTTGTAGATAAATAAAATAAAACAGCTTTTTTGCAAAGTTAAGATACTTGTTTTTATTTTACTTTAAAGTTAATATGTTTAAAAGAAAGCTCTAAACAACATTAATATGATTATTTATTGAACTTCAACATGGGGTACAGTGGATCACCCACTCCTGGGGCACAGTGGTCCACAATCCACTCTGCTCCTCTAATGCAGAATGTTCAAAATATTTAATAATTGCTTATTTTCTATAAAGAAAGATTGTTTTAAAGTAGATTTAACTGTAAAATAAAGTAAACAAATAAAAATAACAATTTATTTAACATAGTAAGAAATATTTTGTTTTGTATTTACTGCCTTTGATAAATATAACTGTAGTCTAATTGTTGATGATTCTATTCAAGTAAGATTCATGAGACGCAAATTGAATGGAAATCAGTTTGTTCCTCCCGAAACTGTAGATGAATCTACTGTTGATGTCAATGATTTCATAATGTGGCTCTCAGACCCAAAATTATTTCTTGAAAATTCCAGGCTCAATCTTACTCATAAGTACTTTGGAATTTCATTTGCAAATTTTAATGTGAGCTGATTTTTTTGTACTTAAGTAATAACTTCAACTAAATAGCAATTGTTCCTGTATTAATCTGTTACTATTTTCAAAATATAATAAATTTTTTGTTTGTTTCAAAATTTATATTACTATGTTATTTTGCAGGTGATGGGGCAACAAAAAAGAATTAGATTAATGAAAAATAGATTTATATTGTATTTTAGATAATACCTAATAGTGGTCCACTTTACAAGTGTATATAATTTTTTTTTTTTGAAAAATGTATTGAAAACTATGTTGTGAGAAAATTATGATGGATGTAAGAAGGTTTAAGGAATATTCAAAAATATTTTCATACAGATCGGTCAGTCTGTTAAAGAGAAAAAAAATGTTAACTGAAAAAGTGGTTCACTGTGTACCGGTCTCCCATATATATTACAAGTTCCATCAGAGCATGAATGCATCAAACAATTTAATGTGATATATATACATATATACAGCATATGTTTATTAATTTATGAATTCTCGTCAATTTAGCAAAAATTCGGAACTTTCTATATTCTGGCATATAAAAAAATCCACTTACATGCATAAAATTTGTACTTCTATATCGTTTTTTAACAGCATTTTCCTAAAGATTCCTTTAGTAGATATATTAAGAGGAGTTTTAAAATTATTTTCAAGCCAGCACAGTTACATAAAAATGATCACCAGTAAGCAGGCATATAATGTACAACACATTTGTACAAAAGACAATAATATATTTAATATCTTTGGTTCATGAATGAGAATAACTAAAAAAATTATGCATGCTGGGATAAAAATAATTTTACATGAAAAAGTCATTTAGTACTTTGAGCATAATAATGAAAAATAAACAAAGAATTATCATAAACACTAAAATTCAACAAAGAATTATCATAAACACAAAAATTCACACACAAGCACAATAATAATAATAATAATGAAATAAAATAAATAAATAAATAAATAAAATGCACTTTTACAGCCAGAGTTGGGCAGTATTGTATTTTAAACCAACAAAACAAAAGTATTTTGGTAATGTATTTTAACGTGCTTTTCCAAGTATTTTGCATTTTCAAAATACTCAAAATATATTTCTCCAGATTTCAATCTGCCATGTTTAAATTGCAGATTATCAATGTGTAACAAGGAAATATATGCCTGTCTGTTTTGAATAGAAATTTCTCTTGAGACATAGTGGATGACATTGACTCATCAAACATAATGATCAGCTATGTGTTTATTGTGGCCCCTGCATTGAAGTGCCTTTTGGCATTAATCAATATATTTTTGCAGGATAGAGGAAAATGAATCATTTGACTGCCACATCACATGCTGCAACAGAAATCCACCATCAATCACATGACAAGCTGAATTGAAATAAATGTACAACATCAGTCGCAGTAGAAAATAACACATAAAATACTCACTTGCAGGTCTTATCAGTCAAATTAACATTTTTAATTGCTCATATTTTTAAATTAAATTTACTTATTATATTTAAGAAAAAGAGTTTTATTGCAGACTTTAAATTTACAGAAAGCATACTTTGTTGAATAACACTTCCAAATTTAAAACTACCATAAGCGATCAATCATTTCTGAAAGAAATAAAAAATACAATGGTTAAGCAATTTGAGGCAGGGAAAAAAATATCTGGTTTTTCTTGTAAATTAACATATTAATTGCACTTTTTAAATTTTATTTTTTGTCAAACGATCAATTCAATTATTATAGCTCTTGCCAAAACTACTACAACTAGTCGTTGGGGGCCACCGTAATACTTACCCATCATGGATATGCATAACGTAAAATATTAAAATAAAAATGTGTAAACTACTTATAAAATGCATTGCAATTCAAATAAAATCGTGGCTTGATGACGTCACAAACTTTAAAGGCTCGATTACTGAATTGCTTGAAAGAGGTTTTTCCTTATAACTCCAAAAATAATAATCCTATTAACTAGCGGTTTATTGCATCTGATTAGGCGTCAAATTTCTAATTAAAATATATCTTTGAAGTGAAATTTGGATGAAATACAGGGTCATGAAAAATCGAAGAGTGTGGTAAACAGGATTCCAAATATCTCGGCAACTAATTATCCGATCGACTTCATGCTTTATTCAAAATTTGTTTTTTTATTGTCTTTTATATTCATTTCTTAAAATATACAATTTCGAAAATTTTTATATACCTTTCATCAGAACGAATATTTCGAGAGTCCGAAAAAAATTGTTCCGGTTAATCGAGGTTATTGAAATGAAATAGGCTTCTTCCCATTATTACATACTAAGTACATACCAAATTGCAAGTCTCTATCTCAATTTTTTCGGGAGATAGAGCGTTTACAGACACACACACACAGACATACAGACGGACGGCAAAAATTTTTTTCTAAAAATATGTTTTTCGGAATCTCCAGTGTCTGAAACGTGTAAATCCGTCAAAAATTTTTTTTCGATTTTCAAAACGATTACAAGACTTACCCTATACTACGTATGATGAGTAAGTAAAAAGTATTGAAATCATTTCAGTAGCTATCGAGAAAAAGATAGTAGGGGAGAATGGGGCACATTTGACCATGGGGTACCTTTGATCAGTGTAAATTTTGCAAACTTGTATAGTTCTTGTGGCAACATCATTTACTCACCATTTTGCTAACTGTGAACCATACCTGTTTACTTCTCTTCATATAAAAAAGGTAAGTTTGTTTTTGCTGTTGATTTGTAATTATTTTTATTTTCTGCTGTAAGGTTTACATAAACAGGGAATAAGTTAAAATTTTGATATTATACCAGAGTAATAAAAGCAACAAACATCTATCTATTCATATGTAAAATTGGCAATGTACTTCAACTATTAAAACAAAAGTTATAGAACAAGATATTCTATATGGGCATATGGGACATTTTTTATCATTGTAACCTTTGATAATAATATTATAATCGAAATACATCTCATGTTTTCGTTGCTTTATGTTTGCTATTTTAATTTTTTTTTTTTTTGCTTGGCATTGAAGTATGAAATAAACAACGTTGTTATAACATATAAACATAGTATAACGAAAAATAAACCATGTTTTCTGTCAAAAAAAAAGACAAAGTTTATACATTTACTACAAAATTCAGATACAGGAGATAATTATTCAGTTCATGATGATTCTGACACTTTAGACAGTAACAATATATGATCCTACTGATTTAAATGAACTAAAAGTCAATGACTATGTTTTAGTTAAATTTAAAATGAAGAAATCTTGCAAGTATTTTGTAGGAATTATTGAGAAGAAAGAATAATTGGATTTTAAAATAAAGTTTTCAATGAAGAAAGATGATGTATGGAATTTTTGTTCCCAGCCATTCCTGATAGTAGCCTGGTGGATTTTAGACTTTGACAACATTGTTCTTAAACTGCCGCCTCCATCACTTGTAGGAGGAACTATTCAGGCGATTGTTGCAATGACATTTCCTATAAAACTTTACCAAATATACAATACTATAAATGGCGCATTTAACATTCTTTAAAAAATATAAATACTCTTAATAGGCATTTCATAGGCTTTCACAAATCAGTAGCACTGATTGGATTTTATTTTGTATGTTTCATCTTTTTTTATCCCTCTGTAAAACAACTATAAGTTGTTATTAAAATCTCATTTGAGAAATATGTAACATGTATGTTTAAAAATATTTTTTTTTATTTCAATTAAATTATCAAAAGTGCCCCATAGCCGATCATATGTACCCCATGATGGGGCACATTTGACCAGTTTGAACTGATTTACGAAAGAATTAAATCTACCAACTTTCTCTAAAACATAAAAATAACTATTTACTATTTTTATATGCATTTACAAAGATTAGAACATTATAAATATTTTATATTTTACAACTTCATGAAAATTTAGCAGATAAAATTATAAATCTGAAAAGTGATCAATTGTGCCCCACTCTCCGCTACATGAATGTCAGCTGTTTTACGTGTCATTTCGCAATTGTTATCACCATCCTTAAACCTTAGTTTGAAAAGAAATAATTTTTTTTATATAAAGATTACAAATACTTTTCTTCCATATTTTAAAGCTTTTAAAGTTTGATGAATTTAACTTAAAAGGTCATATTAATCTATTAAAATCATAAAATTTAGCCCTTTCTGTAACATACTGAAACTTAAAATCGTGCTATTTGTTGACCTTGAATTCCCACTAGAATCAAGACTCCTTCACTCTCATTTGTTCATTTCTTCGTCCCTACTCCCAGTCCTGCCACTTTATTTTCAACTTCCTTAATTCTAAAACATTCATATTTTTATTCACTCTAAATAATAATAGTATGTTAAAACAATACTCCTTATTTCAAATACAATATCAGACATAACAAACAATATTCTCCATCATCTATGAATCATTTTTTAAATATGCTTAAAATCATGAAAATATTATTTTAGTTATTAATTTACTCGTAACGGCTAAAGCTCCAAAATAAAGCCATAAAATAATTATAAAACATAGTGAATGCCTCAATAAATAAATTTTTAAAAAAGTACATGTATATAAAAATTGGAGGCAAGGTGGACTGATAACTTGGTCTGTTCTGGCTTCAAGCTCTTGATTAGTGATTTAAGCAAAACTTTGAAATAGAGTTGTGAGCTTAATGAGTTGTAATTTCCCAACTAGGCAAAAAATGTCTATGTTTATTCGAACCAGGGATGTCTTGGCTGAAACTGCCAATGCTCAAAGCCTTCCTGGACGAATCTAGGGGACCTAATTCACCCAGTTAATCTTGTTGATCATAGCATCTGGTCTAATATCTGAATCAGCTCAACAGAATAAAAATCGCAGGTAATGGAACATCAGTAAATGGATACGTGATTACACTACGATTTATTCTGTTGAGCTGATTCAGATATCAGACCAGATGCTATGATCATTACAGGGTTCCCAGCAAAACATGTCTGGCAATTTCCCTGACTTTCCATGATTTTCCCTGACCAAATCCAAGAAAATTCCATGACCAAACGGGCATACACAAAATCTGCTTAGCTTTAAATAACACAAAATAACAAGAAGCATAAAAAAAAAAAAAAAAAAAAAAAAAAAAAATCAGAAATTTGTATCCTAATAACAGGGTTCATACTCTTTTCCCAGGAGAAAATTTAAGCACCTTTGAAGAAAATTGCAAAATGAAATTCTATAAAACATTATAATTAAAAAAAACTTCACCTTTGCCAGTTTTCAAATGAATGCCATGCGACAAAGTCTAGAATGTGAAATGTCATGAAAAAATCTCAAAAATGTAGAAAACTTTTGTCCATATTATGGTTTTTCTGCATTGCATTTGAAGAAATTTCTCGATCTTGAAACCGACTAGAGTCGAGAGATTTTTCAGAGGTGCCATGTAGCGAGAAATATGGTAACACTTTTCTGAAAAAGAAATGATTTCAAATTAAAAAAAAAAAAAAACATTTTCCCCAGACCTTTCCATGACTTTTTAGGAAATATTTATAAATTCCCTGACTTTTCCTATATAATTTTTAATTTCCATGACTTTCCCTGACTACTTTGAAATTCCCTGACTTTCCATGTCGCTGGGAACCCTGCATTAAGGTTAATTGGGTGAATTAGGTCCCCCAGATTCGTCCAGGATGGCTTTGAGCATTGGCAGCTTCAGCCAAGACATCCCTGGTTTGAATAAACACAGACATTTTTCCGCCTAGTTGGGAAATTACAACTCATATGATTTCTTAACTAATTTGAATAAATTGTGTAAAAAATTAATCTTGTGAGCTTAATGTTCAACAAAGATGTTAAGTGTGGGTACTCCTTTAACTCAGAATTTTCAGCTCTGCAACATTTGTACAGACAATTTTTTTTTGAAAGAGTTGGTTGTTTTAAGATACTGTTATGGTAATGTAAAAAAACATGTTTCTTATTATAAATCTGTGCATAGTGGTTAAAGTAAAAGTGAAAATAAGGAATTTCGCTTAGTAGCCACTGGCCAGTAGTTGATGTTTTTTAGTAACTAGTTACTGGCTAGTGAGAATAATTTCTTTAGTAGCCAGTAAGTACATTTATGTCACTGAATATTTAATTTAAAAAATATATAATGACTTTACAGTAAACAAGTAATTTATGTATTAAAAAAAAATATTTTAATTTACATTGCTTTGAATAAAATTGAGATATTAATTTCCAATCTATTTAAATTTTTAAATAAGTTAACAGCAAAGTTATACACAACATGCTTATGTAGCTAACTACACAAGTCACACTAAGCTTAGGTACTTGTGTAGTTAACTACATAAGTATCCTTTTCAAAATTATTTGTCTAGGAATTGAGATCTGACAATAATAAAATAGGCATATTTATGCAATAAATAATAACCCACAACATGATGTGCATTACACATTCACAACCTGTGGCCAGCGGGCCAAAAGTGACCAACATTTCCAGAAATTCTGAAATTGTGTGCATTTCGTCAATTAGTTTCGGAAAAATTTGCAAATTTCGTCATTTGGGAGCGTAAAAATCATGAATTTCATTGAACGAGTTCATAAAAATCACAAATTTAGTCGATCGGGCATGTAAAAATCATGAATTTCGTCGAACAAGCATGTAAAAATCATGAATATCATCCAGCGGGCATGGGGAAAATCATGAATTTCTTTGATCAGGAGCGTAAAAATCATGAATTTCGTCAATCAGGTGCGTAATCCCAGTGGCAGAACTGTCTTCAAATGTCTGCAATGCTAATAACGTTTTCAAAAATAGTCTGCAATATGCAATATATCATATAAATCTATTCTTGCTGCTGTTGTAGTTGTAGTGCTAATTAATTAAGGCATCAGCATTTATCTGCCTTTCTAAGTAAAAAAAAATTCTGAAATTCACAGCAAATATTCTTAAAGGTTACAGCAGAGGGGAGAGGGGAGAAAATCCCCTCTCGGCAATAATTTTTCTTGTTGCAGGTCGGATTAACTCTGCTTTTGATTCGAGTCGATTTCAGGCTGAGTGTAGATTCTTGCAAATTGGGTTCCGGTTAACCCGATTTTTCAAAAGTTAGTTCAGTGTATTGCTTCAGATTAAAAACTATGCCTATATTACTAAGCATAGAACTTTGCGTGTCTGCTGTTTTTTAAAGGAATACTGCTTCTTTTCCGGAATTATTTCACAAAATTCATGTTTTTCTCGTGAACCTTTGACGAAATTAGCGTTTCTTTTTTCTTCCGCGATCCTTTGGCGAAATTCATGTTTTTTTTTTCGTGGCCCTTCGACGAAATTTGCACTTTTTCCGTGATCCTTTGACGAAATTAACATTTTTTTCTGAGGCCATTTGACGAAATTTACGTTTTCTCTGTGGCCCTTTGATGAAATTCGCATTTTTATCGCAATCTTTCGACAAAATTATCTCTTTTCCCAGATCCTTTGATGATTTTCACGATTTTACTTTGGCCTTTGGACAAAATTCGAATTTTTTCCGTGATCCTTCGACGATATTTGCCGTTTTTTCGAGATACTTCGACAAAATTTGCCGTTTTTTCGAGATCATTCAACGAGATTTGCCGTTTTATCGAGATCCTTCGTCGAAATTTACTATTTTTTCGAGTTCCTTCGACGAAGTTTTCTGTTTTTTCGAGATCCTTCGACGAAATTTAACATTTTTTTGGCGATCCTCCGACGAAAATTGCCGTTTTTTCGCGATATGTCAGCAGAATTTTCCGTTTTTCACGATCTGACGACGAAATTGACCCTTTTTTTTTTCGTTATCCTTCGACGAAATTAACAGTTTTTTCTACGATCTTTCGACGAAGTTGGCATTTTCTCTGTAGCCCTTCGGCTAAATTCGCATATTTCCGTGATCCTTCAAAGAAACTCGTTCTTTTAACGGCGTTTCGACGAAATTCCCGTTTTTTTCACGGCCTTTTGACTAAATTTGCGTTTTTTTGCGATCTGTCAACAAAATTAGCCATTTTTCGCAAACTTGAATTTCGCGCTTTTTCCGTGATTCTTCGACGAAATTCGCTGTTTTATTCGTGATCCTTTGCCGAAATTTTCTGTTTTTTCCAAGTTCCTTCGACGAAATTTACCATTTTTTGGCAATCCTCCGACGAAATTTGTTGTTTTTTCCCGATCTGTCGGCAGAATTCTCCGTTTTTTCGATGAAATTGACCTTTTTTTTTCGTTATCCTTCGAGGAAATTAACAGTTTTTTCTATGATCTTCCGATGAAGTTGACGTTTTCTCTGTAGCCCTTTGGCAAAATTCGCATTTTTCCGTGATCCTTCAAAGAAACTCGTTTTTTTTAACGCCGTTTTGACGAAATTCACGTTTTTCACGGCCTTTTGACTAAATTTGCGTTTTTTTCACGATTTGTCAACGTAATTAGCCATTTTTCGCAAACTTTAAATGAATTTCGCACTTTTTCCGCGATCCTTCGACGAAATTCGCTATCCTTCACCGAAGTTTGCTGTTTTTTTCAAGTAATTTACGCGTTATAGAGCGTTCGCGACATCGCTGTATGTTTTTAGTCTGCAGGTGCCCTAAAAAGTCTGCGACGTCCGTCGCATACATTCTGCAACGGGGTGCGTAATAATCACAAGTATCGCCGAACCTGCGCTGGTAAATCATGAATTCTGTCGAACGGGTACAGGAAAATGGCGAATTTTAGGGGGAAAAGGAAATTGGAAAATCCTGCATTTGACTGGTTCTTTCTATATTTTTAATTGTCAGTTTTTCAACTTTAATCGATGAGTGGCGACTGGCGAGTACTTATTTTCACCTGTTAAAGCTCAACTAGTAAGAGGGGGGAAACTTAGTATGCTCATTAAAGACCTAAACTAAAGGGATTAAAACAATTTCAGCTTTCCACTAATTAATTCTGAATTGAACCCTGTCTAACCACCGGACTATTATGAAAGTTTAAATAATTTTAATTCAGTGATTTATTCACAACCAGTGATGAATTCAGGGGGTGGCTCGGGAGAACATCCTACAGAGCATAAAAATGACCCCCCTTCCCGAAGTTTCAAAATTCAAGCACTCTGCATTTGTGTTGTGTGATTTTATGTGCAATAATTATTTTTTATTTGAATTTTGAAATGTATTTTGAATTTTGAAATGTATTTTGAATTTTGAAAAGTAATTTATATTTTTGGAACTAAAACTATTGTATTACTTACCCATCATACGTAGTATAGGGTAAGTCTTGTAATCGTTTTGAAAATCGAAAAATTTTTTTGACGGATTTACACGTTTTAGACACTGGAGATTCCGAAAAACATATTTTTAGAAAAATTTTTTTGCCGTCCATCTGTGTGTCTGTCTGTAAACGCTTTATCTCCTGAAAAAATTGAGATAGAGACTTGCAATTTGGTATGTACTTAGTATGTAATAATGGAAAGAAGCCTATTTCATTTCAATAACCTCGATTAACCGGAACTATTTTTTTCGGACTCTCGAAATACTCGTTCTGATAAAAGGTATATAAAAATTTTCGAAATTGTTTGTTTTAAGAAATAAATATAAAAGACAATAAAAAAACATAAATTTTGCATAAAGCATGAAGTCGATCGGATAAGGAGTTGCCGAGATATTTGGAATCCTATTTTCCACACTCTTCGATTTTTCATGACCCTGTATTTCATCCAAATTTCACTTTAAAGATATATTTTAATTGGAAATTTAACGCTTAATCAGATGCAATATACCGCTAGTTAATAGGATTATTATTTTTGGAGTTATAAGGAAAAACCTCTTTCAAGCAATTCAGTAATCGAGCCTTTAAAGTTTATGACGTCATCAAGCCACGATTTTATTTGAATTGCAATGCATTTTATAAGTAGTTTACACATTTTTATTTTAATATTTTAGGTTATGCATATCCATGATGGGTAAGTATTACGGTGGCCCCCAACGACTAGTTTTGTTTTTAAATGGTTTATCGATGTAATTTGCCCAACTCTGTTTACAGACAGTTAACAAAGATTTCTGATCATAAATAATCTACTTTTCCTCCATGTTTGTAGCAAACATTGGTACCTTTTACAATTTCTAACTTACATTTATTTGCATTAATGAAAGGATGTGCCGCATACAATGCAGCTACTGTTTGTGTAACATAAACATTTTTTAAAGACTGGCAAGACTGGATGAGAGAAACAACACCCTCACAAGTCACAGGGTAACACCCCATTAGACAAATTGTCTTCAGGTGAGGAAACACTGTATTATTAAACTTTAAATCATTGTCTTCTATATACTGACCACATAAATACAACTCTTTCAAATTAAGTCCATGATGCCGTATTGCTTGAAACTCCCTGGAACCAATGCGTGTACGTCCCATATCCAATACATGGAGCTGATTCAAAGATATGTAACTTTCCAACCAGGAATCGCCTACAGCTGTACCAGGTAAACGCAATTGTTTCAAGTACGCCATTCTTGAGAATGGGGGATTTTCCAAATATCTAGAGTAACATTTATAAAGATGTAAAACTTCAATTTTAGAATCAACACTAACTTCTCTCTCAGGAAAGTGTAAAAAGGTAGACTGAAGAAATATCAAAATCTTTACATTCTGTAAAAAATTAGTGCATAAGTCTATAACTGAAGGAAGACTCTCTGATACTATAGCATCCTTCAAAAGTAACATTTTGAGATGGGGACACCTTCGTTGCAGATTCACACAAATTTCTTCAAAATTCAATGGTTTAGCCCAACCACCAGTCTTAAAATCTATTCTAATGCAAGTTACAACACGTGGTAACAGACTGAGAAAATTCCTGACTACAGTCTCGTGGGACCCTTGGGGTGGACAAAATATCACATTGACATTTTTCCACAGAACTGGGCTCTTTGTCAACACATTCCATCTTCTGCATACTCTGTAATAAGAAAAGAAAATCTATACATGATTACACTTATTTGTATACTGTAATTTGAGCTTGTAGAACACACTACCTTGGAAAGAAATACATGTAATATTTATAATTTATATATTAATTTCATTAAGATATCTGACACTAAATATAAAAGTTATACTTTTAATTTTTTTTTTTTCATTGGCAATGTAAATCTCTCATAATTAAAGAAAAAAAGGTCTAAAATATATATTACAAACACGATCCTTGACATTTTCCAAAGATTCATTATTCTTGAAGAAAAACGAAATGCATTCAATTTTCAGAAACCTACCTCTAAATTGTATGCATGTAGAAATGATATTAATTTGTATCAAAATTCAGATATACTTTAGTCATTGAGCGGGGAAAAAATAATAATAATAACCCTTCAAGAAATGGCTTGAGTGTGAAACCATTTTTAATTTTTAAAAAATGTTTTATTGAAAACCAAGGAATTTAATAACTAAACATATGTAGTAATTAAAAATATTTAAATTAACTTTACTGAATGCTAAAATCATTGCTACAATTTCAAGTATTTTTATTCAAATGATTAAAAAAAAATTGTCACAGATATTTCAATTATAGAAGAAATTAAAGAATGCTATTCAATTGCTTGGAATCTGAATAAAAATATTTGAAAATTTTACACATGCACAGATTAAAAATGTTTTTTTAAATGTACTGATTTGAGAATCGATAATAGATTTAAATCAAAGAAATTTTTTTGACATTTTTTAAGAAGATTTTCTCATTAGTATAATTAAGATTTTAAAACTGTACAATTGTATAGTTGTGGATGAAAAGAGTGAATATTAGTAATTCAATCACAAATAATGGCACATAATGAAATTGGAAATAACATTTAATTTTATTCATTATTTTCAAAAAATTTTAGGGTCAATCTCTACATTAACACTAGAACAGCAGGAAGGGGTCATTTTGACCCCTTCGATGAAAGTACTGAAATAAATAACAAAAATAAAACAATTTTAAATGCCATACATTAGCAAAAATATGTAATTTATGTGTATTTCATAATTTATATTTAATATTAGTTGATAATTTATTGAATTTTTAAAGTACTGTAAATGTAACGCCTACAGAGCAATCAATTGGATCATACTACAACTACTTAAATAACTTATTAATTTGATATAAAACTGGATTGGTTTCACAAATTAAAACTAATGCTAACTAAAATAAAACACAATTTATAAAATAATATTTTTTCATACTCTGAATTTTTTTTTAGAAATATTTGTTATCTATTTAGGAAAAGTCAAAAAATTTCAAACTATTTCTTCCAACCAAACAAAAGTGTTCAAGGGTCAAAATCAGGGTTCTCAGCAAAACATGACTAGCAAATTCCCTGACCAAATCTCAAAAATTCTCTGACCAAACGGGCATACAACGAAATTTGTTATTTATTTTTGCAACCCTTTGTCAAAAATTATCGATTTTTTTTTCTGTGATCGCTCTTCAAAATTCTCTATTTTTTCCCTCGAGACTATTATATGATGAATTTTGCATCATTTTTTATTTTTTTCTCCAAAACTTTTCCATGACTTTTTAGAAAATATTTGTAAATTCCCTGACTTTTTCTATATATTTTAAAATTTCCCTGACTTTCCCTGACTACTTTGAAATTCCATGACTTTACAGATTTTCCATGATGCTGGGAACCCTGAAAATGACCCCACCACTTTTCTAGTGTTAAGGTGAGGATATTCAAAAGTTCAAAATATAAATATATATATATATATATATTTGTTGCAAAAAGGAAATAAAAAATTGGTATTA
The DNA here is from genome assembly GCA_963931845.1 of Maratus michaelseni. Lineage (NCBI taxonomy): Eukaryota > Metazoa > Arthropoda > Arachnida > Araneae > Salticidae > Maratus > Maratus michaelseni. Next base: position 262,027,489 of record OZ007597.1, read on the forward strand.
CTTTATGAAATATATAATATAAAGAATGTTCTGCCAAAAATTTTAACCATTTTAATTATTTGGTAAAGAGTTAAATGGAACCATACAGAAAATCAACTCTTTAAAAATGTCCATAGAAAAGGAAAAGTGTCCCATGTTCAGATGTTTATAATGTGAAATATTTTAATTGGATTCAATTAAAATTTCACATAGTAGCATCGTATACATGTATGTTTTCATGTACCAAGTTTCGTCAAAATCTGAGATGGTGGATGACATTTCATAAAATTGCTGGATGATTTGACATGGAATAACCCATAAGTATTTACATCAGGATTTTTTTTATCAAATCGTGCACAAAAAAGGAAAGTCCTGCATAATAAAAAATGCTGTGTGGTATTTCCCCCTCAAATCCTTTCACAGACACGTGTTTCTTTTGTGAGTAATTTTCATTTTTCTTGGAAGTCTGCTATTCTTTTGCGGAATTTCACAAGATCAAATCATAAATCGGTTGCTGAAAAGACTGATCATTTCTACAAACTATCATTGAAAAATATCGTGAATTTCATCAAAAAATCTCAGAAACAAATAGATATTTTCTTCAATTGGTCATTGAAAGAAATTACAAATTTCATCAAAAGATTGATGAAAATCGCGAATTTTGATAAACGATCGAGGATAAATATTGCAAATTTTGTCAAAAGATTGTGGAAACAAATTGCAAATTTTGTCAATCGATCATGAATATTGACAAATGGTCATGGAAAAAAAAAAATCAATTTGCTCAATCGGTCACAGAAAAAAAATCAATTTCATCAAAGGATTGCAGAAAAAAAAAATGAGTTTGTCAAAAGATCTCAAACACACACAAAAAAAAAAAAAAAAAAAAAAAAATGCGAATTTTATCAAAAGATTGCGTGAAGAAAAAAAAAATACTATTTTTGTCAAACAATTGTGAAAAAAATAATTGTGAGTATCGTCAAAAGTTACTGCATAGAAAGACTGCTAAAATATTGAAACCTGGTTCCTAATATCAAAAGATTGTTGCAAAACGAGAAGAAATGCTAAAAATCGTATAAAATTTTCAGAGGAGAAAATTTACTATACTGAGCTGAACACTGAAACCAGATTCCTTTTATGAATGTCAAAAAATAGTCGTAAAACATGAAAAAATGCTAAAAATTTCAAAAATAGATGGAGGATTTCCGGATTCCTTTTATTAATATAGAAAATTTGCTGCTGCAAAAAAAAAAAAAAAAAAAAAAATAAGCAGAAAACTAATCCAAAAACTGGCTTTGAGGTGCATGCCTGCCAAATCTTGCAGCTCTGCACTTAGCGGTTCTCTTCGGAAAATATCACACACAGACAAACATTTATGTACATACAGTTTTAAATCTGAAAAAATATACAGAACTGACTTTTAAAAAATTAGGTTAACCCGAGCACAACCTGCAGGAATCTAAACTCAGCTCAAACTGAAAACAGAGTTAACCAGATTTGCACCTAATGCATGAATGACTTTAAGACATTTTTCTCAAAAAGAAATTTCTGTAGCTGTGTTGGAGGAGGGAAATCCCCCCCCCCCCCCCCGTGGATCGTTTCAGAAAATTCTCTGTGAATTTGAATTTCAGAAAATATTTTTTTACTCAGAATCACCCCTGGTCCTGGGATAAGCTTATCCTTCCCATTTTAGAAATCCTACAAGTGAGATGATGAAACGATATGTAACATTTAAAAGTTATAAGCAAAATTAAGGAGAATACATCATATTTTAAACAAAATGATGAAAAATTCCTAGTTTAGTGTATTATTTATTTATTAAAATTACACACAAAATTTGCAGACAGATTATGAAATTTTAAAAGTTTTGTTGCAGACAGCTACAAAACTTTCTGCAACTGGACCTTGATGTAAATTTCACAAAGACAATCTACCATAAATGGAGATAGCAGAGCAATAACACATATGGTGTGTTTATGTTATGCTGAAGTTTACAATTAATATTGAAAATCAATTCAGAATGACTGTAACTGGAAAGAAGCTGTCATAACAAACAAGTAAATAAAATTAAGTAAAGACATTAACCAAAAGCAAATAAAATAATTATTAAAAACTGTTTAAAAATAAAAACCAAATTTCTCTAACAATCATGACAACAATTAACAATTTTACGCGACTTTCACAAATGTTGGAAATCATATTTCCATAAGTTAAACAAAGGTTATCTATTAACACCATTTATAGCAACCCTTTATGTCTACATCATAATATAGATCAACTAGATAAACTGGAGCACCAAAGGAATTTAGAAAGATATCTAGATATAAACAGCCAAAAAAAATGTCAAAATATTATACTCATATATTAAATTACTTCAAAAGACAAAGTTAAATATAAACTTTAATCTGGTTTAGCTTCAAGAAAATGACATTAACTTTTATCATACTACTGTATAAATCCAAAAGACAACATAAACCAGTTTAACTAGAAAAACTCAGGGTTGTAAAAAACCTGTTTTTTTTTCTTTTTTAAACTCAGCCCGGGTAGGTAGCTGTGCAGGTACCCGGGCAGCTACCCACTACAACTCTTATGGTTGTAAAAAAAACGTTTTTTTTTAAACCCAACCTGGGCAGCTACTTACTACAACCCTGAAAAACATATTTAATAGCTTATAAAAAGGTTCTGTAAAAGAAAAACTAATTAATTGAACTTATATTTAATGAAATATCATCTTCCTCCCTCAATATCAGATCCAATCTTTCCAACACACCCAACCCAACAGTGGCGTAGCCAGGATTTCTTTTCGGGAGGGGTCCAGAATTTTCCTTCAGGTTATATATAAAACCTGCGAAGATAAAATCATAAAAAGGGATAAAAAATTCCATTTTAGACAGGTTTTCTTCTTAGCAGGTGTAAATGTATGGCATTCTTTTCTATGGGACAAAGGCATATTTCCATTTAAATCAGCATTCCATTATAGGAAGGTTTCGTTGTGGGTTGGCTACACCACTGCAATCCAACTTACTTAAGAGGCTACTTCACTCACACAAAAACATCAGCTTGCTAATGTTAATTCTATGGGGGAAATATTTTAAGATATCTCATTTGTATTTCAATACTTTTATTGGTTTTTTAAATGATTTTTTTTTGCATGGATAGCTGAGGTTGATCTCTATGGAGGCACTTTTGTACTTTTTCGATTTTGATTAAAATTAATTTTTTTTATTAAGATACTTTCATTGTCGGAACCTGTTTCAAAAGTGAAAATATCCTCCAAAAAAAAAAAACTGCAAGCAAAATTGAAAAAGTAAAAAAGGGCTTGCATAGAAATCAACCTCAGCTATCCAATATAAAAAAAATAAATAAATAAAATAAAATAAAATATTGAAATGCGAATGAGATCTTAAAATATTTCCCTCATAAGATTAAGTGAAAGTATCCCCAATAAAAAAAACCGCAACCAAAATCAAACAAGAACGAAAAATCATGCGTCAAGCATAGATTATATAGCACTTTCCAACGCTTCCAAAATAATTTTACAAATCATACCGTTTAATAAGCTAAAAGCTAACATCTAAGTAAACAATTTAGAAAACGCATAACATATTTAAAAACATAATTTTAGGAATTTCCAACATATACAATATCCGGAAAAATATCCGAATACTTTTATTCAGCCCTGTATAGGATCTATAGATTTGTATATATACTACATAGGATGATAATTTTAGTTCAGTTAGGAAACGCGTAGCACAGTTTAAAATTCTCCGTCTGGAGTTTGTCAATAAACAGAAATGTGTTCGCGAACTTTTGTGCTGCCCTGTATAGGATCTACAGAATGTATACACACCACGTAATAGACAAAAAGCGAGTTAAAATTAAAATCGCGTTCAATAACTTAAAACGCACTTCCAGGAATTATTGTTAACAGACAGTAGAGAATTCTTTTGCGTGTCCCTGTAAATGAACGATGACTGCTATACACACAATATTCCGTAGTAAGTCTCTTGTAATGCACCTTAGTGATCTATATAAATTTCAATGCGTTTAAAATAGTGAAACATTATATAAACCGCAGACGATTTTTCTCCATAGACGTAATGTAACGGAATTATTTTTACTGTCCCTGTAAATTAACTATAAGTGCTATGCACACCCTGTTCCATATTAAGCTTCTTCTAATGCACCTTAGTAATATATATAAATTACAATGCGTTTAAAATAGTGAAACATTATTTAAATAAACCGCAAATGATTTTTCCCCATAGACCGCAATGTAACGGAATTCTTTTGAGTCTCCCTGTAAAAAAACTATAAGTGCTACACACTTCCGTTGAAATAGGGAACATGCTATAGATAACGACCATAACATATAAAAATTGCAGAGCAATCCGAGCCTATTTACGGGAGTTAGAGCACGGACAGACGGCAGACGGCCAGACAAACCGAAGTCATAAGCACTTTTCAACTAGGTTGGAAAGTGCTAAAAAGGACCTGTGGAGAGATCCACCTCAGCTATCCAATGCAAAAAAAAATCATTTACGAATATTGAAATGCGAATGAGATACAGTAGAAGATCTTTATAACGCAACCCTAAAAACATGAGGTTGTGCGTTATATAGAATTTTGTGCTATATAGATCACATTTCACACATCATTAAATTTAGCCTGAAAAACATGGCCAAATGTGTGTGAAACATACCAAAATACATTGGAGTATCTTTATGTTGCATTCTTTATTACCAGGAGTTATATATTATAATTTTTTGCATAATATAGATCATTCCACACATTGTTAAATTTACTTTAATAAACATTGTCCAAACATAGCTGTATCAAATCATAGCAATTTTTTTCAGTAATTAGCTCTGAATTAAGGAGATAAAGTTAAATTAATGTATCAGATTTAGTCCTCTAGAAAATAACAAGTGTAGATAATTGGCCGTCAATAATCAACCCAACCCAACCCTCTAGAGAATAGCAGCTATTTATAATGTAAGAATTCAGGTGTTTCTTAACTGAAAATTCATTGTTTACATCTGAGAAGTTGTGCGTTATATGGAGAATTGCGTTATAAAGATCTTCTACTGTATCTTAAAATATTTCCACCATAGTAGCCTCTTAAGTTAAAGGCCCAATAACAATAAGTAGTATACTATAGGTGCAGATTCACGGTCAACAGTCGCCATGTGGTGACTAAATTTTTTGCTTTAGCCATTAACTTTTGTTGCCTAAGTCGCCATGTGTTTTACAGGGATGAACTTTTCTGCGATATTTAGCACTTTTTTCTTCTTTCTATTGTCCATAATTAAAAAATATGATTGAACCTGGATGCCGCTGATTGGCAAATTTCCAGTTTTCTCCTTTAAAAAAAAAAAATCTGCGATGTCTGCAGAATAAGGAAAAAAACGTGATATGCACTGCGAATGAACTCTGTGGTGGCGGCATACCACAATTAGCCCATGACACAGAAAAATTCGTCACTAGAAGAGAATAATTTTGGATCACACTCTTTAAATTTGAAGCTCTGGGATTTTTAAGATATGTTTTTATAAGTAGACATAGATATCGGCATGTGATTCTTCCATGAATTAGCAGAACTCTTCGAATTATCATTATTTATTTATTTATTTTTATACATAGATTTCTGCAAAATCAGTTCATCAATCGGTCATGAAAAGAAATCTGGAATTTCGTCAATCGGTTGCGAACTTCAGGAAAACGGTCGTGGAAAAATCCTGCAAATTTCATCGATCACTCGCCAAATAAAACCATGAATTTCACCAGTTGCTCATGAAATTAAACCACACATTTCATCAATTGGACGCAAAATAAAACTGCGAATTTCCTCAATAGGTCTTCAAAGAGAAACGCGAATCTCGTCAATCAGTCGAGAAGAAAAAAAGCGAAAATTTCACCAATCAGTCATGAAATAAAACGCTAAGCTCATCAATCAAATGTTGAAAAAAAAATGGGAATTTGGAAAATCGATCATGTTTTGTCAATCATGAAATAAAACCGTGAATTTCATCAACTGCTCGTGGATTAAAACCACGAATGTCATCACACAGTTCTGAAAAAGATAAAACATTCATTAATTTCATCAATCGATCTCAGAAAAAATTGTGAATTTCGTCAATCCTCGCAAGGGGAAAAAAAAAAAAAAAAAAAGTTCGTCCATTACTTGTAGAAAAAAGTATGAATTTTGTCAATCAGTTGTGAAAAAAAATTGCAAATTTCGTCAATTAGTCATGGAAAAAAAATAGCAAATTTGGTCAAGGAGTTGCAATAAACATGAAAATCGGCGATCAGCCTCGAAAAATTTAATTTATTGTCTTAATAAAGATTTAAAAAAAAAATCCTTAAAAAAATCCCCTTGCCAAGTAAAGTTGCAATGAGGCTTATAGTGTTTGATCTTTCTCCTTCATCCCTGAATGTCAGAAATGGTTAAATTTATTTTATTAAAATATAAAACCTAAAAGAAAATAAATCTTCTCCATATTTTTTTCCTATATATTTTTAATTTTGATTTTTATAGATATGCTTTTTTATGCAAATGCTCATGTTGAGCATTTATTTTCAGCTATGAAAATACTTTGGCGTAGGAATGCACAACCTGTGGCCCGCGGATCAATTTCGCTGATCGGGGGTGAAAAAATTGCAAATTGGGCCAGTAAAAGTCACGAATTTTGCTGATCGGGTGCGTATAAATCGTGAAATTTTGCCCGTGTAAAGATTGCCAATTTTGTCGATCGGACCCGTAAAACACGTGAATTTTGTCGTTCGGTTGCGTATAAATCGAGAATTTTGCCGATCAGGTGCGTATAAATCGTAAATTTCGCCGATCTTCTGCGTAAAAATCGCGCATTTAGCCAATCCGGCGCGTAAAAATCACAATTTTCACTGATTAGGCGCGTAAAAATCACGAATTTTACCGATCGGGTGTGAAAAATTCACAAATTTCGTCGACCGGGTACAAAAAAAAAAAAACCCACAAATTTCGCCGATCAGATGCGAAAGAATCGCAAATTTTGCCAGTCAAGTACGTAAATATCACGAATTTTAGCGATCAGGGGCATATAAATCGCAAATTTTGCCGATCGGGCATATAAAAATATTAAATTTCGCCGAACGGGCGTGTAAAAATCGTGAATTTTGTCGTCACTAGGAAAAAACTGCGAATACTGTAAATTGTGCATGGGGAAAAAAAATGCCCGTTTTTTCTATCTTTGCCAACTGAATTGGGTTTGCTGACAAAGGTAATGACTCTGAAGGACAAAGGTCATGAAACTCTGAATTAAAATCGGTAAGTTCTATCGATGTCGAGTCGAATGAGCCCAAAACGCGTCGCGATGGGACCAATACGACCCGAGATAATTTTAAAAGAAATAGCGAATACCTTAACTTTCTCTCAATTTTTTTTTTCTGTACAAAAATCAGGATTTTGCTAAAATCAAAAATTATGGGCCGAATTCGAAAATTTTTTGAATATCTGAAATGTCTACCCACTCTGAGCGATGATGCATGTTTTTCAGATTCGAAAATACATTAGGTTTGAAAATTTTATATAGCCTATAAAAACTGCAATCATTTTCAAATGCATCATTTTATCAATTTATCTCTTTTTTCAGAAAGTGTCGCGATGTCTGCTTGTAAGTCTTGCTTCTGTCCTGTTGGAATAGAAATAAATTCATTTTCTATTTTCAAGTTACTAATCGATTTTTCTGAAATTTTTTTTGTTGAATTCGCGATTTCTTTTTTACATATGTTTGCACATTTTCGAGGCCCTCCTAGGTGCGAGGCCCTGCGCGGCCGCACCTGTTCCACACCCTTAAGAATGGCTCTGCTTAAATGAAATCACATTCCAGTTCATCCATTCTGAGAGAAAGCAAAATACTTGATGGTTTAATGAATTCCACAGTGGCGCGGACAAATAAGCTCGGATCACATATGATCAACTGAAAGTGAAGCAGCATCGACCATGGTCACTGCTTGGGAGGGTGACAACCTCTCTCAGCTGCAGCTGCTGTGGGACTGTGTACTAGGGTGGGCTGAAAAAAACTTTTTTTTTTTATTCGCTATACCGTGGAAAACTTGACTTTAGGGTTGCTTAGTAAAAAAAAAAAAAATAAATAAATTTTAAGTTTTGCGGCAGTGCAACACAAATGAATTTATTAAAAAGCAATAGTTTTCTTTCTTTTTTTAAAGCTATAAAAGAAAAAAAAAACACATAGTGAAAAATCTTTAAAGAAAGATATAAAAATACATTATAATAAAAAAAGAAGCAAAATTACTTCATTTGAGGTAGCGCAAAGCATTTAAAAAATCCTTAAATTAATGCAATCAAGTTGTATTCACTCAGTGAATGTTGGCTAGATTGTGGGCCGGGTCTTTTTTTCTGTTTTGATTCGCTATACCGAAAAAGACTTTTGTCTAGAGTAGCTTAGTAAAATGCAAAAACAAAATAAATTAAATTTTACTGCTGGTGGTAGTGCAAAAGGCCTAAAATTTGAGAAAATTTGGCCTAAAACTTGTGTTTTTTTCTCAAATTTTAGGCTTTTTGCGCTACTACCAGAAGTAAAATTTTATTTATTTTGTTTTTGCATTTTACTTAGCTACCCTAGACACAAGTCTTTTTCGACATAGCAAATCAATAAAGAAAAAAAGACCCGGCCCACAATCTGGCCAACATTCACTGAGTGAATACAACTTGATTGCTTTAATTTAAGGATTTTTTAAATGCTTTGCGCTACCTCAAATGAAGTAATTTTGCTTCTTTTTCTATTATAATGTATTTTTATATCTTTTATAGCTTTAAAGAAAGAAAGAAAACTATTGATTTTCAATAAATTCATTTGGGTTGTGCTGCTGCAAAACTTAAAATTTAATTAATTATTGTTATTTTTTTTTTTACTAAGCAACCCTAAAGCCAAGTTTTCCGCAGTATAGCGAATCAAAAAAAAAAAGTTTTTTTCGGCCCATCCTACTGTGTACGTTAATGGAAGCTGTTGCATGTAAAATCTGTCCGTGGCTCCAATGTCCTCCAAGTTTAGAATAAGTGTTACCTCCGGGGGTGCCAATCCAGGTGCAGGCCTCTTCTTGATGGGGCTTGTGAATGCTTAAGCCATTTGGTAGGCCTCCTCATCCAGCTGACTCCTGATGATATAATGATGTAGAAACAGGAACTACAGTGCAACATCTTAAATCCAGACTTCCAAAACCCAGAGTTATCTAAAATCCGGACTCTCGAATCTTCTTGTCATTTTAGTTATTCAGAACAACAACAGATGGCGCCACCATGCAAACCACGCTAAAAGTATTTCGTTAAAACATTTTATATGGAAACCAATCACAGTACATATTAATTCCCCTTTTTTGTTAAATAATATACGATTGAAGGATATTCAACCCGGCAAAATAGGCTAATGGAATCTACCATTCATTGTCATTCAATGTTTTAGCGCTATTTTTATTTTTTTCAGTATCTGGATTAATATATTTCGCTCTTTCTTACCAAATTTGACATTTAGTATAGCATTTGTGAGAGAAATACAAATAAAAACCTTACATAATGAGTAGTAAGTGAGCCATTGATTCTCCGAAGAACATAAAAAAAAAAAAAACATTGCATGTTATCGATTGCAAAGAAGGTGGAATTACTAAAAAAATGCTCCCCCCCCCCCCTCCATCAACAACTCTGCTGTTTGACCTACATACAAACAAGTGACACATTCAATGTTTAATTTTTGTTCTTCGTCATTACTAGCTGTGAGCGTGGAAAAATCGTTGTAAAAGAGGAAATTAATATAACGGATTTTTTTTCTTTCCCCTTCTACTATGTGGGGAGGAAAGAAGAAAAGAAAGCTATGTTCTAATTCTGGAATATTTTTATTTAAATTACGAAACAAATCCTTTTTATTTTATTTTTTAGCTGTAATTTATTATCAATGTTTAATTTTTGTTCTTCGTCATTACTAGCTGTGAGCGTGGAAAAATCGTTGTAAAAGAGGAAATTAATATAACGGATTTTTTTTCTTTCCCCTTCTACTATGTGGGGAGGAAAGAAGAAAAGAAAGCTATGTTCTAATTCTGGAATATTTTTATTTAAATTACGAAACAAATCCTTTTTATTTTATTTTTTAGCTGTAATTTATTATCAATGTTTAATTTTTGTTCTTCGTCATTACTAGCTGTGAGCGTGGAAAAATCGTTGTAAAAGAGGAAATTAATATAACAGATTTTTTTTCTTTCCCCTTCTACTATGTGGGGAGGAAAGAAGAAAAGAAAGCTATGTTCTAATTCTGGAATATTTTTATTTAAATTACGAAACAAATCCTTTTTATTTTATTTTTTAGCTGTAATTTATTATCAATGTTTAATTTTTGTCCTTCGTCATTACTAGCTGTGAGCGTGGAAAAATCGTTGTAAAAGAGGAAATTAATATAACAGATTTTTTTTCTTTCCCCTTCTACTATGTGGGGAGGAAAGAAGAAAAGAAAGCTATGTTCTAATTCTGGAATATTTTTATTTAAATTACGAAACAAATCCTTTTTATTTTATTTTTTAGCTGTAATTTATTATTTTATTTTCATTGTTTATTTTTTAAGTTTACATTTTTGGGCTTCATGACGTAATATGAAAAGTCCAAATAAATATTTAAAAATATATATATATATATATATATATATATTGTGAAAATATTTACAATATAAAATATTTATTAAAGGTCCCGATTGAAAAAAATTATAATAGATTTCTGCAATCAATTTTTGACGAAAGTTGATGAAACTTGGAAACTTGTATATTGATGTAAAAATGCATTGATATTTTTCTTCCCTGAATGAGAAATAAGAATTTGATTTTCTAATAGATGAATAATAATTTCATGTTTCTTTCTTTTACCGATGTAAGTTACTTTGTAAATAAGTACAAAAACAAGCCTTGATAATTCCTTTTGAATAAATTTTATTGAGTTTAGCTATCACAGAAATAATTGTACAAGCAATTGATTATTATATATCTCCACTACTTTACATCTAGCTACATTTTTTGAGCTAAAAACTTTTTAGAGCCTGTTTTGAAAAGGTGATTGTATTGCTTTCAGAATGATGGTTTCTGAAACATTTAATTCGTAAATTTAAGAAATTGTGGCATAAAATGCAATTGTTGGCATTGAAAGTAGCTTATAGAATTTAAAATTTCAATAGAAAATAAACAATTTTATTAATAGCTAATTGCTAATCCGATCGTATAAATGATTTATATATATTAGTTGTATTTATGTAAAATGAAATTAAGTAGATTCTTTTGTTTCTAAGAACTTCACTAGATGGCGCCACTAGACAACTTCCATTATCCGGAATTTTCTAAAATTCGGAATCGCTAATTCCGAATGAGCCCGGATTTACAATGTTGCACTGTATTAAAGAATTACACGTCTCATCTCAGAAACATATTTATGATGAAAGCTTAAAATTCTGCTTCTTATATGCTACTCCATCTGCCGTAAATGAACGCCGCTCATAGCTACTGAAAAGGTAGAGCTTGAAGAACATAGACTAGACCAAGTTCTGACATGACAAGTTATTGAAACAGCTCCTCCAGGAATGGGAGATACATACTTTCTATCTAATTGCAAGAACGATTCAATTCGTAACAGAGCCAACACTAAAATGAGCCTGTACAAACAAATCTTTTATAAAGCTCTGTTCTAGAAGACACACAGAGTTTAAAGATACCAAGGCTTAACATCAGATTAAAAGAAATTAAATATTAATACTATTCTTAATGTAAACTTTAATGCATATTTAAAACATATTAAAGGGAATTAAAACCATCAACAAGCACTGAACTCCACACCATACTTCTCGAGCTTAATGTTACGACAGTTAGACTGACACGAACAGGAAATTAGGGGAAACATGGAAGGTTTGATCGACCCTATCTTTTTCAGATTTAAACATTTATTTAGCTGATGAGTATCAGATGGCAGCATGGCATAAAAAAAATAACATATTGTTTTTGTCTGTTTGCCATTTGCAAGCAGAATCAAGGAGAAATCACATGCAATATCATTTTCAGTCAGAAATAATTTTTTTGCTTTTGCAAGCTCTTCTCACCTCTGCCATCTGTCATTAAAATATATAAAAGTTAGTTGAATTGTATGTGTACTTAGATTATCACACTAAAAAAAGACAGTATACTTATTTTGGTACTTTTCGGTTAGCCGGGCGCCAGTGATATATATACATGTATATATGCACACACACACACATATTTACACATATCTACATATACATATATCTACATACACATATATATACATATATGTATATATAATATATATATATATGTATATACATATGTATTTATATATGTACATATATCACTGGCGCCCGGCTAACCGAAAAGTACCCTTATTTTTTACTTTTGTTTTTTATTTTAATGTGTTTTTTACATTTTCTTCCAAAATGGCTATTAAGGGAGGTTTGACCCATATCAATTCTGGGAGGTTTGTTCTGGGTCAAACCTCCTGTTTAGTTTAATTTGGTAGTCTAATATTTTTAAACTGTACAACCAGTTGATTAGTTTTTGATAGAAAATATTTCTCTTAACTCAAATTGAAGAAACCTTGCTTTTACGTTCAAAGTTACAGAATGTAATATAAATATATTTGAAACACTTCTTGTTTATGCATTATTCTGATCAACCTAAATCTGTTTTTATATTACTTTGTTAGGACTTTTTAAGAACAATCCATTTTTAAATTCCTCATTCACTACCTAGTATTTCTTCTTTTGTAATCTTTATTTTATATTTATAATATGAAAATTAAACTAGAAATAACCATTTTTCTCCTAAATTAGTTTATAAAATGAACATTGTGTAATAATTTTCTTATGGTTATTAAAATATGAGTTAACTAAAGAAACACAACATGAAAAAGATAAATTAAACTGCATAAAATAATAAAAAGGTGAAGAAACAAATGAAAAAGCAAATAATAGATGTCTTTAGATAGTGAAACTGAACCAGAAATTTTTCATGTTTCAAGTGATGAAATGATTTTGAAAACTCCCGAACTAGAATTGAAATTAGAGATTGTTATGGTAAAATTTACAACGAAATCTAGTTTACTAAATTATAATGATTGTGCCATGAAAGTAAATCAGGATGATTTTTCTATAAATTTTCTCAGATCGGGTGCATGTAGTTTCAGTTTTATTTATCCTGAAAAAGAAGATGTTGCAACACTGTCCAAAAGAAGCTACTTCACTCACGTAAAAACACCAGTCACTAATGTTAAGTCTATGGGAGAATTTTTTTTAAATATCTCGTTTGTATTTAAATTATAGGTGCAGATTCCCAAAATTTGGAAGGAGTCACTGGCCCCTAAACCCAAAAAATCCAGTGTCCACAATTGTAAAACAAACGCATAAAAACAATAGTGTTTATATGGGGTAAAAAAAAAAAAACTCAGGAATTCAAAGTGTAAAGTAATTTATTTAATATAAGCACATGTACAACAAAATTTGAATATTAATTAAATCTTAAATCATGTGCAGTCAGAAGATAAAGTTGGACAAGATACAGTTAAAAAAAAATATGTATAAGCTAAGCAATCATGATAGCGGGGAATATCAGAAAAAAAAACAATATTTCTTATTTTGATTTTGCCAGCCAAAAGTACATATGAAAGAAAATCTGAATTTGTGAGATTATTTTACACTATAAAAATCAAAACACACTTCAAACATTTGTTTATATATATATATATATATATATATATATATATATATATATATATATATATACAGTGGACTCTCTCTATTCTGAACACCCTTGGGACCGACCAAAACTGTTCAGATTATGGGGGTGTTCATTATAGAGGGAGATTGGGAAATGTATTACTACTACTACTATCTACTATGTATTGAGTTTATAGACTGTATAGAATACTTAGCCTGATTAACCATGCAAGTTACCGAGATGGAGGTGTTGAATTTAGAAACTTTTAAAAAAGTTAATTAAAAAAGTTATATTAAACATTTTTTACAAAACATGCAATTACATACATACAATACATTACTTGAAAACATAATCGGTACATTACTTAAAAAAGTAAGTAATTTTAGTCTGTTTTTGCATTGTGTATGCTCATGCAGTGTACATGTTATCTAGTTGTTAAAAGAAGTGGAAAGGCTTCGGGTGATGTTCAGCCGCATAGCTCAACAGGTCTTGAATACCTTGGCCATATTGCTTGAAAGTAATCGGTCTCTTCTGATTCTGCTTCGTCTTCACTACCCTCTTCCTCTTCAACGATGTTGTTACAAACAGGAAGTCTTATGTCGGCTTCGATATAAGCTCCAGGTTCAATTACAGTATGAAGCTCCTGAAGAATTGATACCAAGTCACTCACAACTGTTGCTTCTTGGTCCTCTGTCCTTGATTGCTCATTCTCACACGGGAATCCAGCTTTGTAGAAGCAATTTTGGATGGTGTAGGGGGTTACTTCATTCCAAGCCATTGATATCCAATGGACAACATCCATGACATTGACCTTCTTCGTTAGTTCGGTTGCCGAATTTGCTTCCTCCATCACCACTGGCATTTTCTTCAAAAAATGAATTCGGTAGTGAGCTTTAAAAGTCTTGATTACTCCTTGATCCAGTAGTTGGATTATAGAAGTACAGTTCGGTGGCAGAAATTTCAGGCTCACGTTGCTCAGCTGCACATTTGTATGTGATCTGGCATTATCCACAAAAATAATTTTTTCTTCCTTCTCTCTTCATCATCTCGTTAATGCCCTCCAGCCATTGTGAGAAAATTGTGAATGTCATCCAGTCTTTTCGATTTGATTTATAATGCACAGGCAATGATGCAATCTTCCCATTTTTGAAGCATCGTGGTTTTTCACTTTTTCCTATCACAAGTGGTTTGAGCTTCTCACCCGTAAAACTGACACAGAGCATGATGGTAAATCTTTCTTTTGACATTTTTCCTCCCACGCATGTCTCGCTTTTTTCTACTAGGGTTTTATTTGGAAGAGCTGTGAAAAACAGGCCAGTTTCGTCCGCATTGAAAATGTTAGCAGCATTGAAATCCTTCGTTATATCCGAAAGCTTTCTTTTTCATTCCTCCACAGTGTTGATATTTACATCTGCAGCTTCCCCATTGATTATTTTGAATTCGATGTTATGCCGACTTTTAAAGTGAGTCAGCCATCCTTCTGATGTCTTGAATTCCGTGATTTTTCTCATTTTCTGCAAAATCCAGAGCAATCTGCTTTAGCAGGGGTCCAGTGACAGGAAGATTCTTCGTTCTCATTTGGCAAAAAACTTCCAGATGTGATTGTTTATGTTCTGGTCACAGAGTAAGGAGATTTAAACAGAGATCCAACTTCGCCCGAAAAGAGCGACTGCAGTGGATGACTTAAAAACTAAATCATCGCTTTGGCGATTTTTTTCGTGATTTCCGTTTAATTGTAACCCTATTCTGCTTGACTCCTTTTGCTGCTGTTTTTTTGCACAAGTGCAAATTTTCGGCGTTCACTATTTGATTTTTGAATCTTCATTAATATTTATTATTAAAATTACTCTTTGAAGATCAAATATGTCGTTATAATTCTTCAAAATGTAAGTTATGATTTATTTTCATGTGTTATTTTTGTTCTTATTTAACATGTTCCGTAATGTTTGAAATATTTTATATATATTCAGTGTTGACAGATTTTTGCCGAAACGTCATGTTAAGGCTCACTGTGGAGACGCGAAAAGTTTTTGGTTTCCGTCTGTCTGTTTTCCATAAAAATGGCCCGATTAGGTTGATTTTTAGAAGGTATGTTGGCGAGGTATCCGGAATTAGCTGTATAGTTTTTGGTTAAATTCGGTTCATTCGTTCGGAAAATATAGAACATTTTTAGCACTTTCCAACCTAGTTGAAAAGTGCTTATGACTTCGGTTTGTCTGGCCGTCTGGCCGTCTGCCGTCTGTCCGTGCTCTAACTCCCGTAAATATGCTCGGATTGCTCTGCAATTTTTATATGTTATTATCGTTATCTATAGCATGTTCCCTATTTCAACGGAAGTGTGTAGCACTTATAGTTTTTTTACAGGGACACTCAAAAGAATTCCGTTACATTGCGGTCTATGGGGAAAAATCATTTGCTGTTTATTTAAATAATGTTTCACTATTTTAAACGCATTGAAATTTATATATATCACTAAGGTGCATTAGAAGAAGCTTAATATGGAACAGGGTGTGCATAGCACTTATAGTTACTTTACAGGGACAGTAAAAATAATTCCGTTACATTACGTCTATGGAGAAAAATCGTCTGCGGTTTATTTAAATAATGTTTCACTATTTTAAACGCATTGAAATTTATATAGATCACTAAGGTGCATTACAAGAGACTTACTACGGAATATTGTGTGTATAGCAGTCATCGTTCATTTACAGGGACACGCAAAAGAATTATCTACTGTCTGTTAACAATAATTCCTGGAAGTGCGTTTTAAGTTACTGAACGCGATTTTAATGTTAACTTGCTTTTTGTCTATTACGTGGTGTGTATAAATTCTGTAGATCCTATACAGGGCAGCACAAAAGTTCGCGAACACATTTCTGTTTATTGACAAACTCCAGACGGAGAATTTTAAAATGTGCTACACGTTTCCTAACTGAACTAAAATTTAGCATCCTATGTAGTATATATACAATTCTATATATCCTATACAGGGCTGAATAAAAGTATTCGGATATTTTTCCGAATATTGTATATGTTGGAAATTCCTGAAATTATGTTTTTAAATATGTTATGCGTTTTCCAAATTGTTTACTTAGAAGTTATCTTTTAGCTTATTAAACGGTATGTTATTTTGGAAGCGTTGGAAAGTGCTACATAATCTATGCTTGACGCATGATTTTTCGTTCTTGTTTTAGGTTATAATGCTTTCCTATGGGGATGCAGACGATTTTTCAAATTTCATTTTTATCTGAAATGAAAATGGAACAAAAACGTAAAATTATGAATGCTAAATTTTCGATATGGATTACCAATTGTTTTAAAATTTGCATATAAATTTAATAGAATTTAGACATTAATTGCTTAAAATATTTGAAAATGTTTTTGCATCTGTTCGTGAAATATAAACATCTTATTTTCATATTTTTTACAATTTTTAAAAGCTTTTTTTTTTACTTCCCACTTTAATTTATACGTTGCTGATGAATACCTGTTTATTTAAAATATTAAAAGAATAAGCAATTCATCAGAATTTTACACTATTATTGTATAACACCGTGTTTAATTTAATGATTCTAATTTCTGGAACATTCGAAGCATTTTATATGCTTATAAATATGAATGCAATTGAAAAGATAATAATTGTGGATTGTATGATGTTAAATGATATCAAAAATGACATTTAAAAACAAGCAGTAACCGTTTTTCCCCCTTCCCTCATTTGTCGCCAAGAAAGCGATATATAGCCGTTATTAGAAACCTTGCTTCTGTTATGGCCGTAGTTTCTGCGTCATCCGCAGCTATCGCCACTGTCTATGTGTAATCCCATGTTAAAGAAGTTACCATTGCAATGTATGAGAGTTGGTTCTCTGTTTAAATCTCCTTACTCTGTGGTTCTGGTTTCCCATTTTCTTTTCGAAAATTCTACACTTTGAGGAAGGTTTATTTGCTTCAAAAGCGGCTATAATTTATTTCTCTTTCTTGCTGATTGCATTGACCTGCCCTACTGAAATTCCAAATTCACATGCAATTTTCCTTTGACTTATTTTTAATTTAAATTTTTGAACAACTTCGTACTTTTCCTGAAGCTTCAGTTCTTTCCGTTTTTTCGTTTTCCTACTTATTTCTGACATACCTGCGTAAGTGTTGTGCTTCTTTCCCTGCAACGATAGTGAAATGGTGAAAAAATATTACCTTTGCCGAGCAAAAAGGAAAAAAGAAACATAAGCAATAATGCTGCCAAACAGGTGTGCAGAAAAGAAACCATAAACCTTTTTTGACCACCCCCTCTAACACCTGTTGTCTCTTATCTGTCATTAGGGGGTGGACATTTCTGTTGCACAATCTTTCTATTGTTATCTCAGCTCGGGAGGAGGATTCACGTGACTGTTTTTACATTATTTTTTCTTGTATCTGTTTGCATAAAAATTGATTAATTTGATCATTTCATTTAATTTGATTATCATGATTTACGGTTTCTGAAATGGCAACAATTTCATATCTGCACTTTTTTGTTTATTAAAAATATAAGAATGTTCTAGTTAGTTCAGAATACGTACAGTAAAGAAAAAAATATTCTTTCGATTTCCTTTCTGTTTGGTTATAATAAATGTTTTGCTTGTTTTGTTAACTGAAGATTTTATCTGTATTATTCAAACAAATGTCAGCATCGGGTAGATCTTAAAATATAGAAAGGATTTTGTCTCTTTATTTTTAAATCGAGTTCATTGAACCCTTTTATTCTTCTGCAACAATTTTTCCAAATTTCCATGATGCGGGAATTCCCCCGCTTTCCGACTGCAAACACACGTTCAGTTTACAGAGAGGCGAGTTAGAATGGGGATCAAAAGTAGCGTTCATATTAGTGGGGTGTTCAGAATACAGAGAGTTCATCTTTTGCTAAGTCTATGGAGTTTCGCCGGGACCGTCAGAAAGTGTTCATAATACCGGGGTGTTCACATTAGAGAGTGTTCAGATAGAGAGAGTCCACTGTATATTTAAATCACAGTCTATGTAAAATTATCAGATTCAAACTGTTACGAATAACATTGCTATTCAAATATATTTAATAGTTTGCTGTGTTAAACAGATTATTCTGAAATGTTATTAAAAGATAACAATAATGTTTGTTATGTGTTTTGGTCTTAATATTTTAAAAAAATCAACATTTCACGGTGGGGACTGGGAATACTAGAAATTGATTACAGTAGAACTCCAATTATCCGAATCGCTTTCAGAATTTCAGAAAAAAAATACGACGGAGATGTACTGCAATTCGCAAAATAATGATTCTGTCTACACGCAAAGATACAGAAGATATAGGAGAGTGGATAGTGTGTGATTTGTCAGACCCTGGGTTTCAAATTCTAAATGATGATGAACTTATTGAAAGTGTGAGAGAAGAAAATGTCGAGGAAGAAGATGACCTTAATGATGTTTAATTTGAATCAGACACGAGAACATCAGCTAGTGAAGCATTTGCGGGCCTTGAAACTGCATTGAAGTGAATGGAGCATGAGCTCGAGTGTGACCACATGCAACTTCTCACTGTCAAGCGGATGCGCGACTTGGCTACCCGAAAACAGGTGAAGACTGTCAAACAGCTTACTTTGACCGAGATGTTCAGCAAGCAATGACTTTTATTTACAGTACGGTACGTACATACTGTACTAATGTACAGCACTTGTAAGTACGCTTAACATATAAAAGTGTTGCCTTTTCATTTAATTAATTAAAAGCTCACTTTCTTTAAAAATAGTTTGTTTCTCCTATTTTAAACATACTTACAGTAATTAATTAAAATAGACCCTTTTTTCGAAAAAAACCCAATTATCCGAATTTTTGATTATCCGAAGGGGTCTGGTCCCAATTGATTCGGATAATTGGAGTTCTACTGTACTTTTAAATCACATGGCGACTTAAACACCGAAAGTTAGTGGCCACAGCAAAAAATTTAGTCTCCATGGGGCAACTGGCGACCGTGAATCTGCACCTGTAATGTAAATATTTTGAAATTATTTTTCTTTTGCATCGGATAGCTGAGGTCGATCTCTATGCATGCTGGTTTTTTTTTTTCTCAATTTTGGTTGCAGGTTTTTGATACTTTTACTTTTGGAACCGATTCTGAAAGTGAAAGTATTTGAATAGATAAAAAAACCTGTAAACAAAATTGAAAAAGTAAAAAAACAGCTTGCATAGAGATCAACCTCAGCTATCTGATGCAAAAGAAAAATCATTTAAAAATATTTAAATACAAACGAGATATTTTTTAAAAATTCTCCCACAGACTTAACATTAGCGAGCAGGTGTTTTTTGCATGAGTGGAGTAGGCACCTAAAGAATTGTTTTAGAAATGAAATTTGACTGCAACATTTCTAACTATCAGAAGCTTTACTGATTCAAACTAAATTCATTTAACAATTTTTGTTAAGATTATTTATTATTTTTAATCATTAAATAAATATTTGGCATTTTGTAGACATAATTATCCCCTGTAGCTTGTAATAGCATTTCTTTAGACATTTAATTATGGTTTTATACAGTTTTTAATAATGCTTAATTCCTGTGGATCAATCCTTCCTCATAGTAGGTCAAACCTCCCCACAGGAGGTTTGACCCAGTTTCTAGAGTCTTGAAAAATCACTAATCAAAAAATAGTTTATAATTTAAATAGAAAAAAATAGTCTAAAATGATGTCAAACATTATAAGCTAGCAAATAATGTCAACATGAAAATTTTATTACTTTTTAAAATATATAGAAAAATATTTTTGTGAAAAACGGGTTAAACCTCCCATGCCCTACACAAGAAACTGTTTTATCCCGGCGAATGGAGATATATTTATACAACCCAGATGCACGGGAAAGGATCAGTCCAGAAGGGATTCCTATTGTGTTCTGAAACATTACTGGAACAGAGAAGATGAAATGTCATAAGCAAAAGCAAGACACAAACGATCGGATGACTAACACAATCTTGTGTCATGGTCATTTGAAGAAATTCCCATCATTTGACAAACTTGCATCACAAATGTAAACAGAAAAGGAACAGAACTTGACTTGTGCAACGGTAAAGTATAGTAACAAATAAGGATCACAGATTCTAAGGAAACTAAAGACATGGAGTAATGTCAAAATAGAGGTAAGTGGTAAAGTCAATAAAGATTAAACTTTGTAAAAAAAAAAAAAAAAAAAAAAAAAAAAAAAAGCATTTCTGCATTTTGTATGTAAGTTTTTCAAAATTTTTTTTAAGGGGAAGATGGAAAATTTTAGAAATTTTAAGGACATTCAAAAATTTTAGGAAAATTAGGAGTTTTCTGGAGAATGTGAACATTGCATTAATTTGAAAATTACACATGAAATAAAATACAGTAATGCTGAAAACATAATTGAGCTATATGAGCCAAGTGTCACCCCACTCCACCCCAAATCCTACGTAACTATAAGAACTAAAATTCATTTTAGAATCACTTTGAAAATTATATATAAAATTAAACTAAGCTATTCTTAAAAATTATGAACTGAATGGGGTCCCAAAATGAACATAAGATCTAAAAAATAATTTTTGTGTTACTTTGGAAAAAAAAAAAAAAAACTTATGCTAAAAATAAGACACACTAGTAATTTTGTAAAGTAACCTGCATTTTATGTCATCACTGAATTTGAATTATTAATTTACAGTGATTAAATAAGGCGAATATTTCTCTACAATATTACTGATATGTCTGCAGCCTGTGGTTGAGTTGTTGGAAACCCCCAGTTTAAAAATAGATGACTTCATGTTATTTCATATTGGATGACTGTCGCAATGCAAATGCAACATTTCTATTGCAATCATGATTTCTGCAATTGCACATAGTCTGCTTTCCATTAATAGCAATAATTTTAATAATTTCAACATTTCCTCCTCAAAATTTAATTAATCTGTTATTTTCTTTGTTTGGGATTTATTAGTACCTTTAATTTAAGGTCTCATTTACACTTATCCTGTTGGGAAAAGTAAATAGTATTTTGTTTAAATATTTGATTCAGTTTTGTTCCACCAGATGGCAGGGTTGTTGCACTAGATGGTTACAGTGTTTTGTTTCTTTAGGAAGTTCAGTTCAGCTAAACTTAAGAAGTATTTATCTGGGTGGTTGTGTTTGAAAAGGAGTTGTGGATATAATGCTAAACAGCTATTTCAGTTTGGTTTGCCAAGTGGGCAAGTGATAAAAATTATTTCAGCTGATTTGGGAGCTATGAATTATTTACAAGAGCATGACTTTGTTTTATTTTCCTGACTTCTGTTACATGGTAGCAAAGCCTTGTGGTTGAGTGTTTGCTACTAAGAATGAAATGTTTACATTTTTCATTTAGGCTTAATGAAAGCATTCTGTTAGGTTAGTAATGTTTATTAGATATGATAAAGTATGTTTTATAATGAATTCTGCAAGAATTATTTATATTTAATTAGAATTAAATATAGGAAATTGTTTTCAAGAGACATTTGTTTATTTTTGAACTCTTAAATTATTTATTTGTGAGACTTTTTTTTTTTTTTTTCCAATGGATAACCTGACTATTGACTCTGAAGATTGTCTTAGGCAAATAGGTCATAGAAGTATTCCTATCCTTTCTAATGCAAATTATCACTTGTGGAAAGATAGTTTGGAATCTTTAATATAATTAACTGGGTATAAGAAATTTATTGTTGAACCAGAACCTTTACTGTCTGAAAATGCTACAGAAGCAGACAAGGATAGATTTGAGACTAAGGAGGATAGAGCTTTAGAACTGATGAAAACTTATATGGATAGTAGCCAGGTTGCTATTTTAGATGGAATGGAGTCTCCTTTAAAAGCTTGGCATAAAATAAGATACATATTACCTCAAATCTTGCACAAGGATAACTGAACTTAGAAGGGTATTCATTCTATTAAAACCTGAAGACAGACGACATATTTGTGCTTTTATTGCTACAGTGGAGGAAGGTGGTCAAGGACATAGGTGATGCTGTAAAAATTGTTGATAATGCTTGTTTTTCTGTTTGAAACTTATGAGAATGTAGTAACTAATAGTTTAGAAGATAAGAAAGTTGCTTCAGCAGAAAAGGAAACAGAATTAAAAGCTGAAAATATAGACATTTAGAAAGCAAAAAGAAATTGAAAGAGTTGTGCCAGCAGGATAAAACATTTTTGTTACAAGAAATAAAAAGAAAGGATTTAACTAGTCTTAGGAAGCAAAACAGGCAGAGTGGATAAAAACTAGTTTGTTATCATTGCAAGAATACTGGTCTAGCTAGAAAATGTGAAGTTGGTTTGAATAATGACCAAAAGCAAAGAAAGTTTGGAAATTACAAGAAGAATGAGAAATCTTGTCTCAAAAGTAGTGATTGACCGATATTCGGTATTCGGCAACCGAATACTTAAAATTTTTTGAATAAATATTTTTGCATATATTACCTTTTTTAATAAAATTCAATTTAATTTAGTTACATTTTTATTCCTAAATCTATTTGCATAAAAAAATTATTGACTTCTTTCCACTTACAAATTTCATTAATCCATCACTTATTTGTTATTATTTTATCACTAGTCAATACCCAAAATAAATTATGAAAATATTAAATTTTACAGGCTATTGTTACAAGGATAAGGCTTATTTGATCAAACGAAGCATATTGTACTGAATGTAGCACCTAAACAACTCATTCAAGATGTTAAGACTAGATGAAATAGCACTTATTATGTGTTGGAGCGCTTAATGGAACAGAAAATGACATTGTTGTTGCTTTTTACCGAATTTGGTGGGATTATCAATTTAAAAGTTGATCAATGGTCTGTGATAGAAAGCATTCTTAAGCTTCTTCAACCTTTCGAAGAAATAACAGAAGTTATAAGTAACAAAAAATCTTTAATTTCAGAAGTAATACCTATTGTTTCTACATTGAAACGTTACTGGGGAAAAAGTGATAGTGGAGAATTTTTGGAGTGGGTACCATGAAAGAAACGTTAACAAAAAGGACTCACAGAACGTTTTTCAGAAATTTTTGAATGTTTTATTTTTTATCCCCTATTTTAGATCCCAGATTCAAAACAGCCTTTTTTTAAAGATGAAGCAACCACCAATAAAGTAAAAAATTGTGCTTAAAAGTAAAATGCAACCAATAATAAATAAACCCTCTGAAATTACTGAACCAGATCAACCACAAAGTTTTGATAAAAAGGACTCCCTCCCTCTCACAAACTCATTTCGGGAATGCTTTGTTGAAATTGCTACAAGTCGTAAAACAAAGTGAAAATTCTTCTACTGAAAATGATAGCCTCACATCAGATGTTAAAGCTTCAGAAGAATTGACTTCATACATTGTATTACCACTTATATCAAGAAAAGACAATCTGTTAGTTTGGTGAGAAAAAAACCATAATAAGTATCCAACACTATCAAAGTTAGTTAGAAAATACTTATCTGCACCTACCAGCAGTGTTTACAGTGAACGTTTATTTTCTGAAGCTGGACAGATTTATGAACAGAAAAGAAACAGATTACAACCAGATAATGTCAAAAAACTTATTTTTACACCATAATTTGCCAATACTGAATTTCGATTACAAATAATGATGTATCACTTTTATAAATTATCACTAATAACTGAAGCATATTAAAATAACATTAAATGAGCATTGGTCATCATGTATTTTACAACTAGTAATACTTTACCTATTATTTTTCATAAATTTGAAAAATTCGGCCGAATACTTAAAAGTATTCAGCCGAAACCGAATATTCGGTTTATGTGCCGAATCACCGAATACCGAATAGTCGATTCGGTATTCGGTCAATCCCTACTCAAAAGCAGTTATTATTTTATGTCTTAGAAATAGAAACTGTCCAGGAAACTAATGTCAAGAAGAGTAGAGATATATTCACTTGGGATTCAGCTGTAACTTGTCATGTTATAAATTAAAAAGAAATTTTTCCAATTACATAGGCCTTTAGATAAAGTATTAAGTTTAAAGGTTAAATCCTAGAACAAGCGAGACACTTAGTGGCGTTGAATTTGGCGAGGCGACAAATGAGATTTTCTTGCTACCAATTTGGGAACAGATGTGTTACACTCACAAACCAATGTTTGGCGATTTTGATTGGTACGCTTTTCAAGCAAGCACGAAGCTACTATTTTGCTATTTTCCATCACCATCTTAGAACCATGACAAGCACAACATCTCTCTCTCTCTCTCTCTCATATATATATATATATATATATATATGTATTTCTCTTCTGTGGTGCAGAAATATAGCTTAATTTCTAGCTTACCGTTCGGCAACAAACTTAGTTTCCAGAGTTCAGAGCAATGAACAGACTAGATTGGGTAAGGTCAGCTCTGCCTCCAACTCCAATATGGAAGCCTATGTGAGCAGTCAAACTCAAACTAGCAATTATTAAAAATAAAATAACATGTACGTAATCCAAAGCGTTTGAGATGATTCCTCATTTTAATGATGAGTGATATTGTTAATTTCAAATGAATTCTCAACTCTTATTTAGAATTTATTTACGAATTTCACTCACGTGAAAATCAGAGAGAATAAAAATATCAACTGTCTAGATTGCACCTGCTGCCATCCGGTGCTATCTTGATGAAGTAAAAAATAATTTCTTTTGCAAAAATCTATGGAACAGATGCTTTACACTCACGCAGTGATATTTGGCGACTTTTTGGTTGGCACGATTTTCAAGCCCGTGCCAAACCAATAACTTCATACAATGGCTAGGTTGCCATTAAAAGAAAAAAATCCCCTAAATTTGACGACTTTTTTCCTTTTTATAACGGATTAAAAGAAAAAAAATTTTGCATGAGTGTATGACATCATAGCCAAATCTATAATATAATGGTTGATGATATACATATATATAAACTATCTTCCTATCACACAGTGTTTTTTTTTTGTAAATGAATTTAAGTCGGGCTATATAATATTATAGGTGCAATGAGTTTTAAACAAATTGTGTTTCCAAGGTAATTTTTTCATAGTATTTAAATAGGGATGCAACGGATATCCGGTAAATATCCTATATCCGGCATATCCGGCTGATTTTTCAATATCCGAAATATCATCGGATATCCGAATCACGATCACCGGATATCCGACTTCTCTGCCGGATATCCGGTTCTCTATTACATAAGTTCTATCAATAATATGCATAGGACATGGTGGCAAATTGTATTCAAACATCCTTGATAAAAGTGACGTTTGTTTATAATGCAAAATATGAAATATAATAGTAAGTTCCTTATCCCTGAGTAAAAGGTTCTAACTCTCAAAAGTTTAAAGTCAGCTTTCCTAATATAGACATTTGAACTCTTTATAATAAATTTAAGAATTTACGTTTACATCTTTTAGAAAATTGTTCCTTTACTGTCAGATTGTAAAATAAAATATGAAGTTGTTTATTAAAGTATGACTTTATTAATTTTCTTTCTTACTTTTAAGTTAAACAATTAAACAGACCTATTTTTATTTTTTGTTTTTTAACTTGTATGTTAAAAAAACTTTATACTTATTATCTACTAATAAAAAAAAGTTTTGCTCTGTGTGTATGTGACGGCTACCAAAATCTATTGCACATAGGAGTCTGAAAATTTGGGTGAGGATAGTCTACGGCAGGTCCTGATGCACCTAAGGATCAGACTTAATTTTTTGTGACCTGAGTCCCTTTACGTTTTTGTGCCTTTAATTGTTAATAACTTGCTCCCTTTTTATCTGATCTTTTTCGTTTTTGGGGTCCTTTTTCCATTTAGTTATTCCCCCATTTCTACATTCTAGTTAAGACCCTGGCCTGCTGGAGCCCGGTATGCCTCCCCTCCCCCCCACCTTGAAGTTTTTGTTCCTTAAATTGTTAATAACTTGCCTCCTTTGAATTCGATCTTCTTTGTTTTGGGGGCCTTTTCTCATTAAGTTATTCCCCATTTCTACATTCCAGTTAGAACCCGGGTCCCTTGAACTTATTGTGTGCCATGCGTTTTTACCCCCCCCCCCCCCACCCAATTGTGTTACCCTCTCAATGCATACTGTATATACTCTCATATAAGCCAACCCCCAAATTCGAGATAAAAACAGGTTTAATACCAATATTTTGCAGTAGTTTTCTTCGCACATTAAATTATTTAGAATTAAATGGGGTGAAATAAGACGTAGAAAACCATTCTGAATTAAACATGTTTTCATCTTGAATATGAGGGTAGGCTTATACGCGAGTATGTGCGGTAACTTTAAAGGTGAGTCTTGGACACTTCTCTCAAGGCCACTACCCTCATAATTTTATTGGTTCTTAGGGCCCAATTTTTGAAGCATTTCTTTAAAATTTTATTCTAATGATATACCTTATGCTTAATTTCGACTAATTGAAGATTTAAAGTGCTAAATACTAGGAAATTTTTAAAATGTTTTCTTCTTGCGGCCCTGCTCAAAACTATCAGTTGGCTCCTTTTGGGTCCTCTACGATAGCTTCTTAAAAATCATCCGATTCACTAGCTGTTTAGGTGTGTTCGTAATTATATAAATACGTAACACATATAGTCATCTGCTGGTCTGTCCGCATATAACAATGCAAAAACTACCCAACCGAATGGTTTGAAATTTAATATATATATATAATCAATGCAGAATTTTGTCAAGTCATTTTAAGTTTTATGAAAATTGAAACAAAACTTAAAAAGATATTAATAAAAATATTTAGTAATTTGAATCTTTTAAAAATCGGTACTTCTTTGTTATAGCAGCTTCCGAGGATTACTCGTCAAGTGACTGAGATGTATAACCAAGTTATAGTCACATTCTTCATTCTATTAAATCCTATCATACGTAATTAATTCAATGATATCCCACGATAGGTAATGTTTCTTGGTTGCCATGGTGATTACATCATATTTAAGATTGAGTCATATTATTTCCTTTTTACTGAATTTAAAAACCGAATTTTCATACTAAAATTGTTTAATTATAGCAATTATATAATCTACCAACAGTTTTTTGGATAGATGTTTCCGGAGAAATAGATATTAAATTGAAAAAGAGTGTAAATATGTAAATAGGGATTTTAAGTTCTGAAATTTTCAAAGGTAGGCTTAAGTCTCCCATTGGAATTTTCAGTAAATATCAAGAAAAGATAAAATGTTGCCAACTTAAAATGCACATTTTATTACGGAAATTAATCCTATCATAATAATACATGGTATAATTTATTTCACTGAAACTAGTTATAGTACGGACACACCTAATTTGTCATGTTTGAGGTATGATTTCCAACTTGTTTTTCTAACAACTTCTTAGGACTTCCAGCTACTACATGAACAACAAAAAAATTTCTCAGACAAGACCCAGGCACTGTTTAAATTTTTGTGCCGTAAATTGTTAATAAGTTGCCCCTTGCTTTTATCCGATATTCTTTATTTTTAGGGTCCATTTCTCCATTTAATTATTTGCCCATTTCTACATAACAGTTAAGACCCTAGCTCCCTGGAGCCCAGTACAAGGCCCCTTGAAGTTTTTATTTCTAAGTTGCTAATAACGTGCCCCTTTTTAATCCGATCTTCTTCATTTTGGGGGCCTTTTCTTTATTTAGTTATTCCCTCATTTCTACATTCCACTTAGGACCCTGCTTCCCGGTCTGGGGCGCTTGACTTTTTTGTGCCTTGAAAGACAAAAAAAAATTTTCGGACCACAGCTACAACCAATTTTGAATATTAATCTCCTTCTTGGGGCCCTTGGTGCAGCTTCTTTTAAAAGAAAATCATTCAAACTTCAGTTCTGTTAAGGTTATCATGGGCCCGGGCAACACTGGGTGGGTCAGCTAATTTTTAATAAAGGAATTTTAATGCATAACCTGAAATTCTGTTTCATAACTGTATAAAACTACAAGGGAAAATATAACTTCATTATAAATATTTTAAATTAAAAGTAATTTTCTTTTTACTTATAAATCTCTAAAAGTAATTTAACTTAAAATAAAACTAAATGTGACTTGAAGTAAACCAGTATTAAATAATTAAAACAGAAAAAAAGCATCAACTGAACCTTTATTTGAAGAAAATAACTCTTCAACCATATTAGTAGATATTTTATGCTTAAATAAAAATTTAAAAAAAGTATGTATTTTTTTGTGAAAATACTCTACAATTATAGGTATATT
This sequence comes from Maratus michaelseni, assembly GCA_963931845.1. Taxonomy (NCBI): domain Eukaryota; kingdom Metazoa; phylum Arthropoda; class Arachnida; order Araneae; family Salticidae; genus Maratus; species Maratus michaelseni. The sequence continues at coordinate 262,056,385 of OZ007597.1, forward strand.
AATAAATGTGTTATGGTTAAAATTTGTTTACTTCTGACAGCATTGTACAAATAAACAGAATAGAATATTTTGATGTTTAAATTACATTTTTTAAGCAACATTATTAATGTACATATATTTAAAGATATATAGTTTTTATAAATTATATTTCAATATATTTAAAATGTTTTAATGATGTGTGAAACATGTTTGTAATTTATTATTCTGAGATGGCATTATATAAAGAAATAAGTAAGCATATACCATAACTAAAAACAGCATATCTAGTACCGGATATCCGATATCCGGAAGGCAAAGAGCTTCGGATATCCGATATCCGGCAAAATCCATATCCGGTTCATCCCTATATTTAAATGATTTATGCCCATTGGTAGCACCAACTAAATGCATTTTTAATTGTGTTTTCAACAAAGTTTTCATTTACTTTTTTTCCATTAAAAAAAATTGTCAATTTCATATGTTAAAATGATTTATAATAGTACTTATTCCAACTAGAGTTGCTGCAAAAACAAAAAGGGGACGAGCGAGCTAAGCGAACTTTGATCATGTAGTGGTCTTAATGTGAATTAAGGCAATTCACAGGAGTTGGCGAGTGTTAGCGAGTAGGGGGCTGAACAAAATTCGAAATTAGCAGTTGTTAGTCGTCAAATGCAACTACATTATAGCATTTGACAACTACACAATTATTTTTGGGCGTCAAATTTGACACCTAGCTTTTTTAAACTTATTTTTTGTTTAACTTAGCCAATCACCCACTTTTGAAAAATTGGTCTTTCACTAAACATAAACTCTAATGTGAGACAGTTTGACAGCTATTTTTAGCAGAGTGTAAGAGTCCAAATGGATATATTAATTTATGCAAACTTCTAAACTTTATATTGAACTTGTCATTTAGCACTGCTGAATGTGAAAAGGGATTTAGTCAGTTTAGTTTAATAAAAGGTGATACACATAACACACGTTATTTCAACCTTTTAAAGTGTACTACTACCGTAAAATCCCGTTAATTCCACCCCCCAAACGCGACCGAAAATCATAAAATAATAAGAGGAGGCGCTACACGGTATTAAAATTGTAGTATATGACATCTATGAGTGGTGGATGCTAATGACCAATCATCGCAAAGTATGCATTATTTTAATAAAGTGAGAAAAGAAACATTTTGAAAAAAAATACATATATACAAAATAGAAAAACAGTATAACTTCGCAATTAATGGCAATTTCAGATTGTAGAAAATTCTGAATTTCAGAAACTTTGAAACTGGAATGCATTTAGATAAATAGTAACACTAATATTTGTCATAAGATAAATAACAACACGAATATCTGTCATTAATATGGTAACAGAAAAATAAAAGGACCTTAATAATTTAAAATAATTAAAAAACACTAAGGAATTGCAGTTGAAAATGTCTTGAAATACTTTCTAGAACTAGTAACATTTTATACGGTGTTGTAAACTAGGAAAATTAAATAACCGTTTTTTTTTTATCAAGATTTTTTATCTATAAATGATAAATAGATAATACAAATCGCAATGGGAGAAGAGACATACAGAACGAATTGGTAGCGTTGCCAGATTTTTAAAACGAAAAACATTGCTGCCACAAAGATAGCACAAAATACGCTACAAATTTGACTTTGGCGCCATCTACTGATCAATCAATCGATAAATTTTTTGTGATTGGTTTTCATAATAACGTTAAGTACAACTATAAATTCTTTGATAAAATAAATAGATTGCTTTTTAAGCAAAACATTTCACACACAACATCAAATACACATTTTTTTAACCTATTTCGTGATAAACTTTCACTATCAATATTTTTATTACCTTCATATCACCATGGAGATAAATGTATAGCAAAACGAATGTTTGGTTATATTGCTTTTTTAGACTGGCAACAGTTGAAGTTGGGTATGTACTTTTGTGTTTGTACACGTTTGCGATATATCAAAGAATCATCTGCGTTTTTGATCAGTCGGGGAAAAAAAACACTCACGAGACATGCGCGGCAAAATTTTTCGGAGGGCGTTTTTTTGGGGAAATGTTTGAATTTTCCAATTTGTTTACAAAGTGGGAAGGGGGTGCTTAATCGGGAAGGGCGGATTAACAGGATTTTACGGTATATCAGACTATTCATTCGATAATTCAAGTTCTACTTACACATAGACTGTTATTTTTACATAACAATTAACATAAAGCAAAAGTACACTTTTTACATCATAAATTTAATGGACAATATGTTACCTACGTCATTTCATTCTTTTAAAGTGGACTGCTAGAATCAGAATCATTTGATAGCTGAATTTCTAATTTTGCACGAACTTTTAGTTAAAATCATCACGTCATTTCAATCTTTTAAAATGCCCTACTATATCAGAGTAATCATTCAATTGTTAAAATTCTAATTTCACACAAATTATTAGATAAAAAAACTTTCAGTCTCAGAATTTTCACAGTACCTTTTCTTGCTTAATTTAACACCATTGTTTGTAATAGTATATCATGTCTTTGTTGAAATGATTTTTCAGTTGCATTTCTTCAATTACCAGTAGAGGAAATTTAAAAAATAACAACAAAACAAATCTTATGAGCTTCAAGTTTCAACTAATATCACTGCAATTTGAAAGCAAATTTCAACTGCATTAAATATCACCTCAAATCAACATAGTATTGCTTAAGTATATAAATGATGCCATTTTAAAGACACAAATTACTGTAGGACATTATAAATATTATCATTTTTAAATCTTCCATTCCTTAAAAATTTATACTAATTTACAATATCACAAAAAAATTCTCACAATTAGAATTTCCATTTCATGTGTATTTAGTTTTGGTATAGCTTTCCAGTCTAAACCTAAACCAGCCCTATATGTTTTGGTTTTAGTTTAAGTTTTAGATTCTTAATATCAAAGTAATATATATGTATGTATATTTCTTTAATGAAAGTTATAAAAAAAGTAGATTTGTGAATACTTAAACCTTCTTTGCAAAGTTTATTTGTATGCATTTACATTCTTTTTTAAAATACATTTTTTTGTGAAAGGTCCTATGTTTTAAAGTGAAAAAATTGTGAAGGGTCCTTTAAAGGACTCAAGTTCTTCCTAAACTGCTTACAGATCATATTTTTCATGGTTAACACTTTCATGCGAGACACTGAACATGAAAAAACATCAGAATGCAGCCATAATAACATTTTGAATGTATTATTTTATAAATTAAATTTCAATTTTTCCAATTCGGAAAAATTGAAAAATATACCTTCGGAAAAAAAACCATTTTTTCCCCCCAAAGTTTCCAGTTTTTTTCCCGAGCATTCCCATCTCTACACATGTGCAATCATTTCCCTCAACTTCCATGAAAACAAGGGTTAGAATAACACAAATAACTTAATACAAGCACATACCTGCCAACATGTCTATTCCGAAAACCTTACAATTTTCCTGACGTACTTCATTGTGCATCTTTAAATATATATATAGTGTTTATGAAGGCATCTGGTAAGGTAATATATGGTTTGATACAAAATTCACTGATAAATACAAAAATATTAAACAAGTAATTGTTTAAGTTAAAAAAAGAAAGTCAAAGACAAAATCCAAATAATATTAGCACTGATAATTATTTTTAATATACTTTACATAGGTTTATTTGGTTTTACCAATAAATTTTTTGTCTAACATTTCTTCATAGCAATCTTTTCACATGCTTTTAAGTATTAAAATATTTTAATACTTAATTATCACACATAAGTATTAAAATATTTTATAATTAAAAAAAAAAATCTAATAAATTTCTAATCAAAAAAGTCTCAAAACTACAATTTGTTTTGCAGCTTTCTTCGAGAAAATTTTAAAATACAAAGAATGACTAAAAATTCCCTGGCATACAATAATGTGTTGTGAATTACTACTTGGTTGCTGTGACGTACCATATTGCTAGTCACTCTCATATTTGTAACATAATCACAATGTGTGCATCAGTTTTAATTCTTTTACTAAATGATTAACATATTTGAATAATCATTTCAAGTTTTAGCAAAAAACCTTACAATTATACCTATCACCCTTACAACCTTACAATTAGACCTAAATCCTTACAGTGTAAGGCTAAACCTTACAAGTTGGCAGGTATGCAAGCATAATAGCCAGGTTAGCATAAAAGAAAAACAGTTCCCAAAGTTGGTGACTTTTTTTCCTTTTTTTAACCGATGGAGAAAAAAAAAAAATCTGTGCATGAGTGTAAAGCATCTTAGGCACAATTTGTTTCTTACATTTCTTCCATGCTTACTGTGGTTGGATCTAGAAATTTGATTGGTTTATGAGTGAATTTAATTTGTTTTGTTGAATTGGTTGGTTTATTGTGTGCCGTATTTTGTTTGATTAGTTGAAACGTGTTTCTGGGATGGGTTTTGTGTTGAGATGATTTTTATGTTTGATGAAGCAAATTGAAGTTTAATTGTTTGAAATAGATTTGTGTATCGCTGAAAATTTTTTTTAATAAATTTGAGTAGTTTATAATTTTATATAGAAATTTGTATTTGTTTATGGAAGGCTTGTAAATAAGCTTTTTTAGGGGTAATTTTGTACTCTTGAGTGAGCAGTTGTGTTTTTCGGGGTCATTTTTGTATATTTTTATTGTAAATGTTTTATTTTAAGCGTGAGGATGCCTCGAAAATCTGTCTCAAGGAATGATTTTTGTAATGTTTTGGAAATGAGTGGCAGGGGTAAAAAAGCTGTGGCTGATTTTTGCAAAGAGAAAGGTTTGATTGCGAGTAAGTATGAATGTCCAGAATCTGGAGATGGTATGAAACTGTGTGAAAAGAAAAATCTTGATGGATTTGAATGGCAGTACGATAGGAGAGTGAAAGGGGAAAAGTATTTTGCTAGGCAGAATGTAATACTACGTTCAGATCGGATAGTTAAGATAGCTTAGGCCACCGAACTCACTGAGGGAGTTCCAGAAACTCACTTAGTGAGTTCGAACCTTCTATTGCTAGATACAGCCAGTACCACCCACTCTGATTGGCTCTGGAGGCCGATTGGCTGTTGAGGTTGCCTTTAGCATATGCGCATATTTTATGTTTGTTCAGATCTCAGACACAGTGAGTTATCTTAGACAAGTTTTACGGTGTAGACAGGTATTCAATTCCGGGAGGGTACCACCTCAAAAATGGCGGTCTAAGATAACTTAAATGTCCGATGTGAATAGTGTATAAGGCTTGGTAGTTGGTTTGAAGAGAGTAAAATGAGTATGATTGATATTTAAAATTGTTATGCATGGTTAGGTTGAAAGATTTATGCATGGACAGATTGTGAGATTGGTGCGAGTGTCTAAGCTAAAAAGGTAACTGATTGGATGAATTTTTGTAGAGAGGTCTGCTTAAGTCTGTGTTTGAAAGTAGTGATTTGGGTGGTGAAGGTAAGGTGGGTGAGATAGATGAGAGTTTGTTTGGGAAGAGGAAGTAGTATAATAGAGCAGGGATGCACCAAATAGTGAGTTTAGCTAAATTCTGAATATTTGGCACACAGGTAAAATTAATACCAAATATTCAGCCAGCTGAATAGTAATCATTTGGCCGAATACTTCTATATTTCAGAGTTTTAAAAAGTTTAATTTAAAAATAATTTTTCATCATCTTTAACACAACGATTTATTTTGATGAACAAAACCTTTTCACAGTTAAACTTTACAATAAATAAAAAAAAATTCTATCTTTTGAATTATTATTTAAGGAGTCTTAAAACTTTTTAAAAAATTGAACTCCATGGCTTCTTCTGTGAACTAAAATAAATGAATAAAATTTTCTTATTTTAAAACAAATATTTTAAAATCAAAAAGAACTTTTGAAGGATTTTTTTTACAGTCATATAGTATTTATTTGGCCGGAAGTGAGTAAAAAAAATAATTTAAAAAAAAAATTCAAATGGTGACAACTTAACAAGAATGTTTCTGAATGTACTAGAGAGTCTAACCCCCTGACTGCTGAGAAAAAGGGCTAATTTGTAATGTTTTCTCTGTAAGTCTTTTAAAATGCTACAAAAAATATGAATTTTCAAACTTCATGTAAAAACCTTAATTACGTATATGAGTATGATCCTTGAGAGTACTAATCATTATTTGATATATCAATATTATCGATGTTTTAAAACGTCATTATATTTGAAGAATTGTATTCATTGAAACAATGCTATTATTGCAGTGAAAGCTATAGCATAGTGAATGGATATATCGGTTCACGGAAATGAGAAGGTTGAAGTGCACAATTTTTGTCAGATGTTTGAAATGTACAGGGTATTACTAAAATTTCAGAACGCAGTTTAAAGGGAGATAATGCAGTCTTCAAGACAAACATTTTCTGTACAGGAAAACAGCCTCACAATCCATTTATTCAATCACAAATACAGGTGTTTCACTACAAGCTGAACACAAATTTTTAACAATGAAGATATTTTAGTTAGATTTTCGTCACATTAACTTAGCTTTGTATGAAATTTAATTTTATCAGCAGAATTGACGGAATTTTAGCCAGTGATACAGTATATGTACTGTCAGCTGCATTCTGAATTATGGAATGTCCACTTAATGTTGTTTGAACTGCAAAGGTAACAATTTCTAGCACTTCTTGTCATATTTCACAGAAAGCAAAGTAAGTCTGATGTTTTAATATATCGCTACAATATCTTCCAGGGATCATTCTAGAACATAAAAAAGGGCAAGGCACACATTACATAATAAGGGCAATTTTGTTGAAAAGGGCATATCATTTCATAAAAGGGCATTTTTGTAATAAGTGCCAGGGATCTGTTTAGGAAAAAAATGGGTCCTTTAAAGGACCCTTCACAATTTTTTTTATTTCAAAACAGGACCCTTCACAAAACTATTTTCCCTAAAACAGGATCCTTCACAAAACTATTTTCCCTAAAACAGGACCCTTCACAAAACTATTTTTTCTAAAACAGGACCCTTCACAAAATTCTATATCTTAAAAATAGGTTTTTCACAAATTTTTTTCATCTTTAAACTGAACATTTTACAAATTAATCATTTAAAAGTAAAATCTGACCTGTCACTTTTACACATATAAAGAAAATATATGTATTTTACATCCATGTATCTTCTTAAAAATGTATAAACAAGAACCTGAATATAATGATCATTTCAAATTCACAAAATTATATTTCTGCTGTTCACAATTTCACAAAAACAGGACCCTGGGAAAAAAGTCTGGACAGACCCCTGAGTGCATATGCCAATATACTGGTGGGGAGAGCAGTCTGGCAACAGCTTAAAGTACTGCTTAATTTAAAAAATCTAATAACATTTCTAATTTCCATAACTTCACTGTTTGAAAAGTATTAAAAATAGTAAAATGAAACTTATGTTCTCGATTTTTATTGCAAAACTGTTTACTGTATTAACTGTCATTTTCCCCTTTTCCTACTATATTCAAAAACCTCTCTCTCTAAAACTTTTATTCAAAAGATAACTTTTTCCCGGTTTTAGCAAAACTGGTTTTGGAAAAGCTACAAAAGAAAAGTTCTAAAGCTACTTCTCAAATTTTTTATAGAACCTATGTTAGTTATGTGGTCAAAGGCCAATCTAATACTATATTTCACTAGAGAAGGTGAAATTAATCAATGACCCTTAGTTACCCTTTATGTCTTGTTCAATTGAAAAAATTATAAATGGAAAGATGAATCACTCAAAGTCAAACATTAGACATACCAGGGCATTTCACACAGAAATAAAGAGGGAAAGAGGAGTATTCTCCCTGACGTGTACCGTACTGGCATTCTAAAAATAAAAGATAGGTAAAGAACTTTTGAAAGTACAATGCAAACAAGGCAGGATTCTACCCAGGAATAAAAGAAGGGTAGAAATCTACCTAGAAAAAGGGCAAGGAGGGTAGAATTCTTCCTGGAAAAAGGGCAAGCAGGGTGGGATTTTATCTAAAAAGGGCATGAGGGTAGGCCGGCCCTCTCAAACTCTCTAGAGTGATCCCTGTATCTTCATTATTGTTAAAGTTAAACCAAAATGCAACTTCGACTTGGAATCAGATACACTGTACTTTTGAATAAGTGGATCTCTTTTCCAACAGCAAATAAATAATGTAAAAGCAATCTCTGTTATTTAAATATGATTCTATTTCTTAATTTTCCTGAATGTGTTTATTTATCGACAGTTAAAAACAAAAGTTACCTAAGGTTTTTAAAAACATTTTCTTTAAATTTAGGTTTAGCCGAATATTTGGCAGACTAAATAGTTTGATATTCGGCCTTACCGAATAGTTTGGTATTCAGCCTAACTGAATATTCAGTAGTATGGCCGAATAGACCGAATATTCAGTGCATTCCTATAATAGAGGAAAGCATGTAAATGGTACATGGGTGTTTGGTGCTATTGAGCATGGATGTAATGAGTGTTTTTTGGATGTAGTGGATAATAGATCAAAAGAGACTTTGTTAGAGATTATTAAGAAGCAAATTTTACTAGAACTGAAATCATTTCTGATTGTTCATGGGCTTATGAATGCCTTGCTAATGAAGGTTATAATGCAATCTTCGGAGAAAGAGGCAGGTAGAAGGAGTAAGTTTAAGTTTTGATCCCTACCTAGCTGAATTCATGTGCAAGAAGCGGTACAGAAATGATCCTGGTGAACTGACTGATTCTTTCTTGAGGATAATCATTCAAATTTACATCCCTAGAGTGCAAGATGTGGTGGGAGAAGGGGGAGAGAATGTTTCTGATGTTTATTTGCTGTCGGCAAATGATGATAGTGATGACGATGCAAACAGACCAAGGCTTTCCTCAAAAAAAAAAAAAGTAGTATGAGAAATAAAAGTAGGTGAATTTTTATTGATTTTTATTTGATATATATTGTGTGTCGTGCATTTTCTAAATTGCTGTACAACTAGTTTTGTGCATCGAGTGATATTTTTGTTTCGGTTAATGTACGCACAGTATCCATAGCCCTACATAAGGTTATTGACTGCTGTTTGAATGAATTTCATGCATCCTAGAGATTGCTGTACAGCGAGTTTCATGCATCCAGTGATTTTTTTTTTTTTTTGGTTAATGTAGACGAAGCGTGCATACATAAATTACTGACTGCTGTATGAATGAATTTCCTGCATTCTAAAGATTGCGGTATAGCGAGTTTAGTATGTCCAGTGATTTTTTTTTCAGTTAATGAACACGAAACGTACATACATGAATTACTGACCACTGCTTGAATGAATTTCATACATTCAAAAAATCAGGAATATCAAAATTCTCCCCAATCATAACCTGTGTGCTTTGTGGCAGAGAACTCGCTACTTATACAGTTCCTATGAGAATTTTTTTTATGAAGTAAAGATTTATTTTATTCTGTTTTGTGACAATTTAAAGTTTAAGCCATTTTTTCTTCAAATTTTTTTAATTGTTAAACTTGCTAAAAATTTGTAAAAATGGAAAAATCTGGAGGAAAAAATAGCTAAAAATTTGTAAAAACGGAAAAAGCAGGAGGAAAAAAGTTAAAAATTTGCAAAAATAGAAAAATTGGGAGAAAAAAATGGTTAAAAATTTGGAAAAATCCAAAGGAAAAAATAGCTAAAAATTTGGAAAATGGAAATATCCAGAGGAAAAAAAATGCTAAAAGTTTGTAAAAATCAACATATCTTGATGAAAAAATCGTTCAAAGTTTGAAACAATTTTAAAATCTGGAGGAAAAAATCATTTAAAGTTTGAAACAATTTAAAATTCTGGAGGAAAATATTGCTAAAAGTTTGTAAAAATAAAAAAAATCCACAGAAAAACTTACTAAAACTTTGAAAATAGTCTCGAAACGAAATAAAATCAATGTTTACTTTTTAAAAGAGGTTGCCGTAGGAAGTGTACTTTTCTGCCGATTAGCATGCGTTCTGATTGGGTAGAATTTGGAGCTTGCCGATTTTTCAATTGGTGCGGCATCAAAAAAATTGCCAAATCAGATGTCTCGTTTGTTCTAGGATTAAAGGTGAAAATAAGGAATTTTGCTTAATAGCCACTGGCCGGTAGGTTGATTTTTTTTAGTAGCCAGTGAGTGGAGAGTGAAAATAATTTCTTTAGTAGCCAGTAAGTACATTTATGTCACTGTATGTTTAATTTTAAAAATATATAATTAGTTTACAGTAAAGTAATTTATGTACTAAATAAAAATATTTTAATTTATATTGCTTTGAATAAATTTGAAATAATAATTTTCAATAACCTCCCTCGACTGCCTGTGCTGTGGGACCGTGTACGTTAATGGGAGCTGGTGCACGTAAAATCTGCTCGTGGCTCCAATGTCCTCCAAGTTTAGTATAAGCGTTACCTCTGGGGGGGCCAATCCAGGTGCCGGTCTCTCATCTGGAATTGGTTCAAAATTAGGAGACCAGCTCTAGAAGTCCAACCTTTCTTGAGGCTCTGGCACCCCTTCTTTCAGAGAAATGCCTTGGCACTTTCTCTGACACGCCAACAACAACAACTAATTTCCAATCTATTTTAAGTTTTAAAATAAGTTAACAGCAAAGTTATACACAACATGCTTATGTAGCTAACTACACTGTTAAAAATCTTTAGCTTTTGCTGCAGCTACACTCCACCGCTTTTAGAGAAAATGGTTACTTTACTATATTATGGAGCATTTTCATTGGTACACTAGAGACATTCTTTTCAAGCGGTGGAGTGACTAGGCAGCAAAAGCTGAAGAATTTTAACAGTGTACATAAGCCTCACTAAGCTTATGTACTTGTGTAGCTAACTACATAAGTACCTTTTTAAATAAAATTATTTGTCTAGAATTAAGATCTGACAATAATAAAATAGATATGTTTATACACTAAGTAATAACCCACAACATGATATACATTACACATGCACAACCTCTAGCCAGAGGACCAAAAGTGGCTAACATCTTCAGAAATTCTGAAAATGTGTATTTCGTCAATTAGTCCGGAAAAAATTGCAAATTTTGTCATTCGGGAGCATAAAAATCATGAATTTTCATCATTCGGAAGCATAAAAATCATGAATTTCAATCATTCGGGAGCATAAAGATCACAAATTTTGGCGATCGGGTGCAGATAAATCACAAATTTTGCCGATTGGACGTGGGAAAATCTTTAATTCCGGCGATCAGGTGCGGAAAAATCATAAATTTTTGCGATCGGATGTTGAAAAATCACGAAGTTCGTCGATCGGACGCAAAAAAATAAAGAATTTCGTTGGTGGAAAAATCGTAAATTTTGGCGATCGGGTGCGGAAAAATCATGAATTTCAGCGATCGGGCGTGGAAAAATCATAAATTTTGGCGATCGGGTTAGGAAAAATGTTGAACTTCGACGATCTGACGCGGAAAAATCACAAAGTTCGTCGATCAGAAGTGAAAAAATCAAGAATTTCGGCCATCGAGTGCGAAAAAATTATGAATTTTGGTGATTGGGTGTGAAAAAAATCCAGAATTTCATCGATCGGGTGCGGAAAAATCGCGAATTTTAGGGAAAATTGGAAATAGGAAAATCCTGCATTTGGCCGGATCTTTCCAGATTTTTAATCGCCAGTTTTTCAAGTTTAATCGATGAGTGGCGACTGGCAAGTGCTTATTTTCACCTTTATCTATTTTTCCCAGTTTGGACCTTACCCTACTGAGGTTATAGAAACTGGAAATACTGCAATGAATGTTATCATATTATCACTTTTAAAAATGTTTCATGTTCCACCAGCCCAAAGAAATCTATAACATCACGAAAGAAGATGGTTGCTGCTGGATTCACATTTAGAGGAGGTCATGGAATGATAAAATTCTATTATTCTGATGGAGCACCAGTTACAACAGCAAATAAAATGAAAAACTTTTTTATTTTTCAGGGTTATTGTATGAATTCATCTGATCGCCATAGCATTTATGAGACTTATTGTCAACTAGATATGACCGATGAACATTTTGGCCATTTTAGTAACCAGATGCTACAAAAGATGATTGCTGAAAAAAAGTCGATGGTGTTGGAAACATTAAATTTAAAGAAGTTATTGATTGTCTGTGAGAGTTGTGGTTTAGCAAAGTCAAAGAGGGCAAGCCACTAAAGATTAAAATTCCCAGTCGCCATCAGCCGACTAAATGAAAAAAAATGGCGACTTTATGCTATGCATCTGATCACCAAAGTGGCAATTTCTATTTTTCATGTAACAGTACATCAGATTTCTAGCGCCATTTTGTTTCCACTGATGCCATTTTTCCGTCAAAAGCAGATTTCTGCTTTTTAAATTAAAAGAAAACAATCGTAATGTTCGTCAAGTGATCGCAGGGAAAGAAAAAAAACTAGGGTTTTCGTCAAACGATCGCAAAATAAAACCTCGATTTTCGGTAAGCGACTGTGAAGTAAAACAGCTGTTTTCAGCAACTGTCCATGAAATGAAACTGAAATTTTTGGTAAACAATTGCAAAAACCCCCACGACTTTCATCAAAAGATGGCGAAATAAAACCAGGATTTTCGTCAGGCGATCGTGAAATAAAACCGCGAATTTCATCAAACGATCACAAAATAAAACTACCATTTTCGTCAGGCAATAGCAAAATAAAAGCACGATTTTAGTCAAACGTTCGTTAAATAAAACTATGATATATTTTTGTTATTGTTGGGGTAAGTAAACTGCCACTGTGATAATTTTATTTTTATATACCTAAAAATCTCTGTAATATGTACTCATATTTTTTAAATATTACTTATAAAACTATTTAAATATACAAACCATGACCATGGTAATAAATAAGTGGCCACTAACTTGACAGTAGTGGCTACTAAAGATACAGCCTCTAATGGCCACTTGCTACTAGTGCAAATATTAAATTTTAACCTTTACAAGCCACACCTTTATGGATAAAGTTAGATCTACAGGAGTCTTACAGTTAGTGCACTCTGATTTGCGGGGATCTGCCAAAATACCGTCAGTAGGTAAGACTATATTTTCTCACATTTATTGATGAGTTTAGCCAAAAAACTATTATCTATCCATTTAAAGATAAAAAGAATGTTTATGAAACATTTCTGCATTTTAAAGCACTGGCAGAATGCCAAACAGGAAGTAGGTAAGAAATTAAGAGCACTTAGAACAGAAAATGCTAACAATATCTATCAAAGAACTTTCAAAATGCATTGGAAAAAAGGGTTACGGCATGGAAGAATACATGTTTTGTCACACTGAGATGAACAGTCTTGGAACTTTATAACAGAACTATCAAGTGTCTGCAACGCTAATAATGTTTTCAAAAATACTCTGCAATATATCATATAAATTTATTCTTGCTGCTGTTGTAGTGCTAATTAAGGCATCAGTATTTATCAGCCTTTCTGAGTAAAAAAAAAATTCTGAAATTCACAGCAAATATTCTGAAAGGTTACAGCAGAGGGGGGAGGGGAGAAAATCCCCTCTCGGCAATAATTATTCTTGTTGCAGGTCGGATTAACTCTGCTTTTGATTCAAGTCGATTTCAGGCTGAGTGTAGATTCTTGCAAAATGGGTTCAGGTTAACCCGATTTTTCAAAAGTTAGTTCAGTATATTGTTTCAGATTAAAAACTATGCCTATATTAATAAACATAGAACTTTGTGTGTCTGCTGTTTTCTAAAGGAATGCTGCATCTTTTCCAGGACTATTTCACAAAATTCACGTTTTTTACGTGAACCTTTGACGAAATTAGCGTTTCTTTTTTCCCCTGCGATCCTTTGGCGAAATTCAAGTTTTTTTTTCCGTGGCCCTTAACAAAATTCGCACTTTTTCCGTGATCCTTGGACGAAATTAGCAGTTTTTCCATGATTCTTTGATGAAATTGGCATTTTTTCTGCTGCTATTTGACGAAATTTGCATTTTCTCTGTGGCCCTTTGATGAAATCGTCTTTTTTCCACGATCCTTCAACGAAACTCATGTTTTTTTTTATATAGTCTTTTGACGAAAATCAAGTTTTTCTACGGCCTTTTGACGAAATTTGCGTTTTTATCGCAATCTGTCAACAAAATTACCCATTTTCCCAGATCCTTTTATGAATTTCGTTTTTTTCCCCTTTGGCCTTTAGACAAAATTTGCATTTTCCCCGCGACCCTTCGACGAAATTTGTCGTTTTTCGAGATACTTTGACGAAATTTGCTGGTTTTTTGAGATCCTTCGACGAAATTTACTGTTTTTTTTAGATCTGTACGAGATCCTTCAGCATAGCTGTATGTTTTTAGTCTGCAGGTGCCCTAAAAAGACTGCGAGGCCCGTTGCGTACCTTCTGCCATGGGGGTTGTTGCTACCGGCAATCTGATGTCAACATTACTCACTGATATGTTTTTGTTTTATAATATAGATAGGTGCCATATGAAAGCGAATTTCGCAAAATGCTATGCTATTTGGTTGATTTTTTTAATTTTATTATTTTAATTTTTGCATTGTCAGGAAATTATTATTTTCTGATTGTCTTTTTATTGATTTATGGGCAAGAATGAACAAAGCTTCATCATTGTGATTGTTGTATTATTGCACTTAAATTTATTTTACCTGGAAGGTCCCCATGGTTAGCATGGCCAAAGCCAGTTGGTTCTGCTAGTATCTGAATATGAAAGATAATGAATTTTACATACCGTGCAGGTTGTACCAGTTTATTGTGAGGTAGATAACTGAAAATGTTGATCAACATCTCATCTGGCAAAGAGTTAATATTCAAAGCCACATCCTTTGATTTGATAATCTAGAAATAAAAGTACAGGATCGTGAGAGAAGTATAGATGGGATAGTTGCATTACATGCAATTACAAGAAAATGCGAGATTTTAGAAGACATAAAAATATTACTAAAATAAACCCATGTTGAACAACAATATTGGCCCAATATTACCCAAGCATGGTGTGCATCAGTGAAGGTCAAACATTTTTTATCGATACTTCCCAATGTGTTGGATCTGTAAGGTTGAAATTATTTAAAGTTCAATACCTAGTCTAAAACTCACACTTTATTTTTTCAAAAAGTGGAGGACAGTAAACAATTTTAATACAATTTTAAATTCTGTAAACCTAGGAAGAAAAACTCAAATTCATTAATATCAACAAATAAGGTGCAGTGAGTAGGGTTAGTTAGTCATTTTGCCAGGACAGTGGCAAAAATTGAAAAAATATCTCTATTAAAACTAGTCGTTGGGGGCCACTGTAATACTTACCCATCATGGAAATGCATAATATAAAATAGGAAAACAAAACATGTGTAAACTACTTATAAAATGCATTGTAATTTGAATAAAATTGTGGCTTGAGGACGTCATAAACTTTAAATGTTGTATTACTGAATTGCATAAAAGAAACATCCATATAACTACAAAAATATTAACCATATAACTAACTGTTTATTGTGTCGGATTAAGCGTCTCATTTCCAATTAAAATATATCTTTGAATTGAAATTTGGATGAAATACAGGGTCATGAAAAATTGAAGAGTGTTGAAAATAGGATTACAAATATCTCGGCAACTCATTATCCGATCAACTTCATTCTTTATGCAAAATTTGTTTTTTTGTCTTTTATATTCATTCCTTAAAATAAACAATTTGGAAAAATTTTATATATGTTTTATCAGAACAAATATTTTGAGAGTCCAAAAAAAATAGTTCCGGATAATGGAGGTTACTGAAATTCAATAAGCTTCTTCCCATTATTACATACTAAGAACATACCAAATTTCAAGTCTCTATCTCAATTTGTTCAGGAGATAGAGATAGAGCGTTTACAGACACACACACACAGACGTACGACAAAAAAAAAATTCTAAAAATATGTTTTTCGGAATCTCCAGTGTCTAAAACGTGTAAATCTGTCAAAAAAAAAAAAAATTAGATTTTCAAAACGATTATAAAACTTACCCTATACTACGTATGATGGGTAAATAAAACATACAATAAACAAATATAATTTTAACATAATATAACTGAGATTTAAATAAGAGTATTAATTGTATTTCATTGATATTAATTTGATTAATTAAAGCAACTTAAAATAATTTTAATTGATAACATTCAAAGAACAAGTAGAAACATCAACCTTATAATATATATATATATATATATATATATATATATATATATATATACAGTGTGATTCATAAATATCGAAACAATAAGCTATCTCTTTATTGCTCCTGGACACATACTTCCAATTGCAAAGTTTCATAAAAAAAAGGTGCAAAATTTGATAAGTTGCAACTCCATGGGGGGGTCTATTTGAGAAAATACAAAAATTAAATTTTTATACGGCCCCCGTAGGATAAAATTTTCAATTAGGAAATTTTTCCTTATCCATTCCTGAATTAATTTTTAAAAAATCCATCTTGATATCTGAAAAATTCAGGGAGATATGTCTGTTTTAATAATTCGTGAGGTTTCAAGGGATCAGACACAAATTGAAATGCGTGTAATTCAAGAAACAATATTACGGTAAGGTGTCCGAGAAACATTTTATATATTTATTTATAGAGTTAGAATTTTTAATTTTTTGTGATGATTAGCCATATAATTTGTAAACAGAATCACATCATAAGACTTCTTACAAAAAAAAAAAAAAAATTCAAAAAATGCAGAGTAATTTAAAATTGTTATAACTCGAAATATTATTTGTCGAATTGAATTTGGACAAATTTTAGAATTTTTTCCCCACGACTAATTGAAGAATTTTTTCGACGATGCACTGCTGAATTTCGCGTCTTTTTACCCACAACCGATTGGCGGATTTTGAGATTTTTCTATCAACTGATTGGCAAATTTTGTGGCTTTTTCTTGAGATTGATTAGTGAAAATTGTGGGTTATTTTTCCTGACTAACCGATGAATTTTGCATTTTTTTTACATGAATGATTGAAGAATTGTGATTTTTTTTTTCAGACAATTTTCGCAATTTTCTTTTAAACCTTTATCTACCGAATTATGAATCAACAAATTGTTTAATCTCAATAATTATCTTCCTTGATGTCTGAAGGTATATTAGACAATTTATATTATAATAATATGAAATTTAGATAAGGTTTTTCATTAAAACGGATTTAATAATGCAGTAGTAATAGCTCTTTTTGTGAAATATTTACAAGAATAATTAATTAACAGAGAATGCTGTTAAGGAAATATCAAAATTCTTTATCGGAACAATGTAAATAAATGTATTGTGATCCTATCATTAAATAGAAAGGTTTTTATAGTTGCAAAATTTTCATATAACAAGTTTTAAAAAGAGAAGATCTACACTTATGTAAAAGGTTGAGAAAAATACCACTTTATAAAATATTTAGCTTTCACTGTTTTGCTGTGCTTTCTAAATGTGATCTAGAAAAGTATTTTGTATAAAAACAAAACCTTATTATCATTATTAGACAGATTAAAGAAATTTTATACGAAGTTTTGTCTGGTGGTACTTAAAAGTACCGTCAGTAGATAAAGGGTTAATCTCGGCTGTCAAATTTCTTTTTTCTGGTGATCTTAGGATTGGAACAAAGAAACTTTATATCTGAACATGAAATTATGGGACTTTATAGAATTAGAGAAAAAGTAATTTCTAACAAGCCTACACTAAGGCAACAAACCTTGACAGAAATGTTTATTTAGTAATTTGTTTATATATTTTTTCCCTTTGTATTTAATTGTCAACACTGTATGAGTTAGATACTGTTTATATAAACCGTTCAGAGATGGCACCATCAGCAAATGTAAATACCGCGATCATAGTTTTGTGACGTTCATAATTATACTTGCCGTGATAAAAGAAAGTATTCTAATTCAATAAATCTTTTTTATTTATCTCCATCTGCTGTAATGGCTCTCTTAGTTTTTTTTAGAGTATTATAAACTCTACAGTATGTGTTTCTTATTTTTAAGTGTGGCTTTATTTTAGAATTTAAATTGTTATTTCTCAGTTTCTAAAATCCGGAAATTTCGAAAATCCAGAATTGCGGAGTCGCGATGGATTCCAGATTTTAGAAGTTCTACCTGTATTATTATTAAGTAATTGTATTATTATTTATTATATTATTATATTTATTATATTAATTATTATTATTATTATATTAATTATTATTATTATATTAATTATTATTATTATTATATTATTTATTATTATTATTTATTATATCAATTATTATTATTATTTATTATATTAATTATTATTATTATTTATTATATTAATTATTATTATTATTATATTAATTATTAATAATTAGTATTAAATATTCATAATTATAAATGTTTATACTAATAAACAAATTATTTTTTATTAAAAATATTCATTGTTGTTATTAATTATATATTTTTTTCTTTTGTGCATTTCAAACAACTAAGGTTTTGCATGTTTGGTAATTTATAAACAATTGCCTTTCCCAAAAAAATTAAAATTCACAGGTTGGAACTGGATTTTATTTCCAAGCTTTTATAACACTGCATATTCACTGTTGCAGAAAAAAAAAGGGAGTTTATGGTTTAAAGAAGTTCTAAATAGCTAATAATTCATATTAGCAATCAAAAAGCAAAGAGTATGTGGGGCGGGGAGGAGGGAGCTTAAAATTTTTAAACTTCTCCCAAGATGCTAAACATTGATAAAATGAAAAGCAAAAAAATTCATTTTGCCTTAATGTGTAAATGTGCAATAATGTATGAAAACCAATATAAAGAAAATCACAAAAATGAGAAAGAATTCAGCTTTCAGCTATTTCAAGACTTTATAAAGCTGTAAAACTTTATTGCTAAATTATTACTAAGCATTTGACTTTCCTTTACATTGGCTTTTGAATGCGATGTATTCAGTACAAAATATTTTTATGCACAATAAACAACTATATTTCCATTTTTGATGAATGGCAATTACTCAAAGTTCATAACTTCTCCCCGAAAAAAAAAATACATGAATTATGTCGCTATATTTTATAATGATTATCGGCTAAGCTTTGGCATTCGCTAATGGCCAGCCATCTTGTCTTTTAAATCAAAACCAGTGTTCTTGATTTTTTTTTTATTTAAATCAAAATTTTTTTTAATTTAAATCAGTTTTTTTTTTAATTATTAAAAACCTTGCACAATATTATTATTTTATGACTTTTCTTTTAATTTATGAAATAAAAATGATACATACACATGCATATGATATATAACCTTAAGTATTTTAGTTAAAATAAAAATAACTGCAGCACATAAAAATAATGTAAGTAATTTTGGAAGCAAATTAAGATGTTAACTTTGTTTTTTGTTAAAGTGTTGGTACAGAAAAATAGGTTTAACAGCTTTATCAGTTCCTAAGAGATTCCTATTTTTCAAATGTAGTAAAATTTAGTAGTTCACCTAAACTACTAAGTCAAAAGCTGAAAACTGTAGTTCTATGGGAGCAGAATAAGCTATTGCAATAAAAAACTGGTTGATCATGAATTCTATAAGTTTTTTAGTATTGTCCTTTTCAATAATTGTAACATGTGCCTTCCATCATTTTAAATGACTGAGTTCTTTTAATATATTAGATTCAAATAAAAATTCATATCATTGAATGGTACAAATTTTGCTTCAAACTTTAATAGGTATCATCAAAGTAAAGTATTTCTCTTTGGCAAACAATAATTCTCAGATTTTCTCTCAGATTTTTCAGACATTTTCTCAGAGCTAAAATACAGAGTTTTTCTAAATGCTAAATGATAGGCAAGTAAATATTCCTATATTTAATATATTCCTGCTTAGATTTCTGTACTGTTGCAAGTTTATTTTACAATTTGATTCAAATGGAAATTTGTAAGCATTTTTTCTAAACTTTACATCGTACTTTACTTTCTGATAGAGATAAAGCTTTATCTTTCTAAAAACTGTTTGATTATCTCATTATCTGAATTATATAAAATGAAATTATATATTAAAGCACATTATTATGTTTGTTTACATCTTTAATTTATTTTTTTTTTTAAATTTTTTAAAAATTTTAAAAACCTGATTTAAATGTTTATAAGTAAATATGGATGAAAATTATTTTGGAAATGAACCAAAACAAATGTTTTGATTTAAAAAACAAGATTGGCGGACCGCGGGCGAATGCCAAAGCTGTTCCTGATTATCTGTCAAATGAAAAACAGAAAGGAACGCAAAATTAATGCTACTGTGAAAACTGTAATTTATTTGCATCAGAAAACTAATATTACATACTAAAATCAAAGTTGTATCATTTTATATTTTTAAATTGAAATCTATCCAAATGCACCAAGAGTCTGGAGGCACGTTTTAATTTTATACTAAATGAAAATGTACCCAAACAAACCTAGAGTCGGGGACCCACTGTCTTTGGCGGCATACACTGGCTGTGCTATGTATGCTGCAATCTATTTTTACAAACTAACCTTGAATTTGTATGATTTTACATTTATTTTTTAAAAATCTGTCTACGTACTAGGGTGACCCCATTATAGCGATTGCAGTTCTAATTTCTACATTTAAATATACAAATCTTTCAATTCTAATCAAAAGTTCCTAAAAAAACCCTAAATAATACCAAATGCACACAATCCTCTCATTCTTTTAAATTGTGAAATGATATTCAGATATTTAAAGGCACTGAGAGAAAAAAAAAAATCTCTGGTGAATCTGTGAAATGACTTGAAGAAAATATTTTTTTTTTTAAATAATAATAAATATTAATATTTTTTTAATTTAAAAATATTGCTAAAACTGAAAAAGTACCAGTAATAAATGGGCATGTTTTGTATTTTAGCCGGCAAAAAGCAGATAGCATTTTAAAACGGTAGAAAAAGGGAAAAATGAAAACAACGCAAATTGACCTGTAAGGCATAATTTTTTTTAATAGTAAATATTATTATTTATTATTTTTTTTAAACCATAGATCAGTGATGGAAAAGATGTGCACATCTTTTCCACCATTGCATAGATACAGCCAGAACCAGAAATGTGTGCTGTACACATGTAAGATTTTTTTTATATTTCTATCAGGGATGCAGCTGCATCAGTTTTAAAATGTATAAAAATTATTTTTTAATCCTTCCTTCAGCTACATCATTCTACCAGAGATTTATAGCTTTATCTGGACAAAAATCTTCACCACTCTCTTTTCAAAAGCAGGTGATTGGCTTTGGATGTACCACTTGTGACAGGAAAATAATAATAAAGTACGGAACCGGAGCTTTTAAAGTTAACAAAAATAAGTGCTAAAAAAAAAAACTAGGCATCAAATTTGATGACCAGGAATAATTTTGTAGACGTCAAATGCAATAATTTAGTTGCATGTGACGACTAACAACTGCAAATTATGAACACAACTTCTATTATGTTCTTTTAAAGAAATAGTTCTTAATTCATATATTTTAAACACAGATTTTGAATAACTGATTAATTTTAAAATTTGATGAAATCTAATTTGGAAAAGAAAAATAATAATGAAATGTTATTTAAATATAAAAGAGTGAAAAAAAAGTTTCTGTACAAAACAAAGTTATGAAAGAAGCAAAAGTTATGAATAAATTATCATAATCTCTAAAGAGATCCCTTCAAAGTTTTATTAACTACCCAAATGTATTTGAATATTAAAATGTATATTTATTAAAGATGATTTTGTAAGAGAAAAAAAGAATGCTGATGTTTTAACTGACAAAATGGGAAAATATGCAAATAAATCCTGGTATTTTTGATAACACAAAACTTTCTAACTTTACAAAAATAAATAAATAAATAAATAAATAAATTGGGAAAAATCCATTTTTTATTTATGATTATAGCTGTGTTATTTATGATTATAGCCTTATTATCCAATGTTTATTCAAAATATGTTTTGGTGATAAATTCTAATAATATTGATTTATTAATATTCTTAGATAATATTAATATTTTGTTATACAATTCTATGATACGCTGTAATATATATATATATATATTTTTTTTTACTCATGCTAATTTGTCCAATCAAATTAAAAATATGCATAGCATAGTATAATGTTTTAACAAAACATTTGCAGGGTTACAATAGTTACCAAAATAAAGGACAAAAATCTCTGCCTCCAGCAGTGATGACATCAAAGTGATTAAAAAAATGTCATTATCACGTGACTTGCAGCTACAAAAATAAGTGGTCCATTAAGATTTTCAATAAAATTATTTGTAAAGACTAAAAACTTTTCAGCTCCTAAAATCTCTGCACCCTGTACATGTGCACAGGGCCTTGCAGGCAATAGGGCATTATACACTGAAGCTTACTCTAAACCAATAGTCTAGGGAGATTTTTTTTTTTTTTTTTGTGAATTAAGGGAGGGGATTTAAATTAATCGTTTAATGAGGTTTAATTGTATTAGTTTTGCACCATTGCAAAATAAGAAGACATAAAAAAAATAAGTCAATTAAGAAATATAATAAGTAGTACAACAGATGTTATGCCAGAGGATTATTTATTATTACATTCTACAGGAATAGAAATACAATTTTAAGTGTGCAATCTATGACGCCGAAAGAAAAAAAAATCAGCGTACCTTCCTCAAAACTGAAAAATGTAATAATTTTTTTAAACATTTATTGCCTGCATTAAAAATTACAAGGGATTTCACACATTAATTTGTAGATTTTTTTTAATGTTAATTTTACCTTTTTTATTTAATTTGAAATATTAGCGAATCTACCGACTTATACAGGATAGACTAATTTGCATATTATAATAACCAATCATTTTATATAAATAAGTAATCAATTGAACCAAACAAACAGAAAAAGATAATTCAATATTTTTAATTTTAGATTGTTAAAAAATAAAATGTAATATACCTCACTAGTCACTACGTCGAGCGACTTGAAAATTGTGGACAAGAGGCAAGCCATGAAGATTTAGAAAGTAAAGAAATAAATAATATCTTAATTCTTAGCACAGCAAGCACATGCACAGACTAGTATTATATTATAGGCATGCCATGATTATAGGCATGAACATGTTGATAGCGAGCGGGGTGGGGGGGGGGGGGCGAGTACGCAGTCAGCGACGTTGCCAGATTATTAAAGTAAAAAAAATATTATAACCAGTGTTGCCAATTAGCTTTTTACTACTCTCAGAAACTAGATTAAAAAGCCTCAAGCACGGAGAAAGAACCTGGAGGGGAAACTAGAATAGGCGAGGATATCGAAAATGCAAGTCATATTTTTTTAACGAAAGAGGGCGCTGTAAAATTTGGCGGCTGCCTTTAAACAGAATGTCATTAGATTACATGTTAAATTCCGAAAGTATTTTATTCGATTATTTTTAATTATAGCAATTATATGTCATAAATTTAAGATGGGATATAAATGCTTTATTCCGGGATGTAGATCGGGCTATGATGATGAGATAAACAACAGAAAAATCGAAGATTTTTTTTTTTTTTTTTAAGTATGTTTAGAGCTCCAAAGGTGAGTGCTTTTAGGTAGATTTCGTAAGAAATACTACCTATTACTTTCTCACATAAGTTGGAAATTTTGAAAAATTTTTGCAGATCTACGCCGATCATAACTCCCAGAACCCAAAACCACCCCCAGTTCAAAACTTTATCTATCTATCTATCTGTCTATGTCACTTTTTTATGGACACGATAACTGGAAAAATTCTGCATAAATCTCTTCCAAACTGATACATAAAATCAAGGGGCTTAAAATCTCGGCCAAGTTCATTAATGGGCAAAATCGAACCAAGGGGGGGGGGAATGGGGGGGCTTTTTGTGAAAACAGAACCCCCCCCCCCCCATAATTTCTTAATTATTGTAAGTATCGAATCCGTTTAAAGTTATTATTACTTCTAGGAAAAGGGCCGAAAATTTATGTATGACAGATTTTTGATATAATTAAAAATGGCCCCAAAGGGGGGGGGGGGGGAGTTGGTTTTAGAAGGAAAAAAATCATAGCTTCGTCAATTCAGAAGATATCAAATCCGCGTAAATTTATTATTAATCCTCTTAATATTATCTAAAACTTTTATATTGACAAGTTTTTTATAGGACCAACCGTTATAGCAAAAAAAATTAAAAACAAAAAAATCCCTGCCGGCTCCGCCTGCAAACGTTCCAACTCCCGCATCTTTTCGAAACTGATACATAAAATCAAGGGGCATAAAATCTCGGTCATGTTCGTAAATAATGGGCAAAATCGAACCAAGGTGGGATGGGGATGGGGGGGGGGGCTTTTTGTAAAAATAGAAAAATCCCATAATTTCTTAATTATGATACTTCTCGAATCCGTTTGAAGTTATTATTACTTCTAGGAAAAGGGCCGAAATTTTATGTATGACAGATTTTTGATATCATTAAAAATTACCCCAAGAGGGGGTGGGGAAGGGGGGTTTTAGAAGAAAAAAATTCATAACTTCGTCAATTCAGAAGATATCAAATCCGTTTAATTTATTATAAATCCTCTTAATATTATCTAAAACTTTTATATTGACAAGTTTTTTGTAGGACTAACCCTTATAGAAAAAAACCCCTGCCGGCTCCACCTGCAAACAAGTTAGGTTTCGAAGTAGGCGGTTCCAACTGCCGCATCATGGCAAAAAGGTCATTTTTTCCGCAATTCCCAACAAACAGGCGCCCAACGGTCTGCGTCTTCGAAATCTACCTGTGCCTGTAGGCCGAGCCGTCAGGGATTTTTTTATTATACTTTAATTTAAAGTTATATGCATGTAATCATTTTTAAACTAAGAAATTTTTATTCTAGTATATCGATCTTAGTGTATATGTTTTTAAAATGTTATACTTAATGAATGCTAATGTCTGTGGCTAATTGACATGGCCATTTAAATTGTCTTATAGAGTGCTATTTGTTTGGCTGTAATCTGAAGCTGTTTTTATTTGAATAATACTTTTAATCTCTAAAAATTATACATCCATTCCGTATTTCTTCGCAGTACAATATCCGTGATATTTATTTTTAAATGACTATTCAGATGCTTCTGTCAGGATGAACTCTTATTTAAATCGTTATAAAAAGCAATCGAAACGCTAAATATCTATTAAAATATATGCATGGTGTGAAGAAAACTTTATTTAATGAAATTTTTACTTGTTTGACTTTTTTTAAAGTTCAAATTTTCAATCAAAAACATTTAAAAAACGAATGCTTTTCGCATTGAAAAGCATTGCAGAAGCAGGTTAGGACAGCCTTCAGTTTACCGTAGCGCCATCTATAAGGAGAAAAACTGTATTGTAAAATTTCAACGTTACTTTCCCCTCCATCTATCTTCCTCCGTGGCCTCAAGGGCGGAGCTGGAGGTGGTCCGGCCCGGAGGGTCAGATGCACCCACTCGTCACGAAGGTAACGAATTGCGCGTGCGCAAGCACCGGTTTTGTAATGAAAATGTTTCATGAACATAACCTGAACACGTAGCACAATTTATCGAGTTGAACTTACAAGTGAATATGCAGCTGAAATAAGTGTATTTAATTTAATTAGATATAGTTTCTGAAGATTGTAAAGTAAATACAGATACTTTTCTTAATATCTTCTCAGTTTTTATTCTTTTTGTTCTATGATCAACTTTAACCCTCTGACTGCTTATCTTTTGATTCCCATGGGTAAGATATTTGTAGGAAAATTTATATAATTACAATTTTTGAAGCAATTGTGTGTTAAAAATTTCACAGTCAAAGGTTGAAAATGAAAATGATAAATTTACTACATATTTCATATACAGGATGATTTAAAATATGTAATAGTATAGGAGATAAAGGTCAATTCGACATATTTCGACAGGATTTTGCAAAAAAAAAAAAAAAAAATGAGCAGTCAGAGGGTTAATGTGATTTACAAATAAATAACAATATTAACTATACTGGATAATAAATTGTTACGTATTTAATAATTTATTATCAAAAATACAATAAAATCTCGATTACTATCAAATTATTACTGTTGATATTAATAATAGGTACTATCAATATAATTTACAGATAATTAAGTTGATAATAACCAATAAGAATTATTATTATTATTAAATTTAAAATGGTGCTTTAGGACTTATGATATTTTTCTGTGCTATTTTACTCTTTTGTCAATCTGGTAACTGAAACCTCAAACAGCAACTGATATATTTTAAATCAGTCTCCTGCCTTATTCATAATTACAAGACATTTAAATGAAAGAGTTTATTGAATTATTTTATCACTACTGCTAATATGTTATATTTTATAATATTTATTTATCATTATTAACTTATTATCATTAAATGTTATCAAATATTAATATTTTTATAATTTTATCAATGTAAATAGAAAAGAGCTAATATTTTTAACCACAGTTATAAAAAGTAATTCATATAAATTTAATTATCTATTATAGATAAAATTTATTATAAATAATTATCTATTTAAATAATGAAGATGAAATGCTTTTTACAATTATGGTTATAAAATATTACTTCTTTTCTATTTACACTGATAAAATAATAAAAATATTAATATTTGATGACATTTAATGATAAGTTAATAATGATGATATTATAAATATTACTAGCGGCCCTCCCTCGCTTTGCTTCGGGTTAACCTTGAAAACCTTCATCTCTTTGTGTTTTCTGTAGACCTTTTTAATGTGTACAATAATTAGTACATTATTTTGATAAATCTTGTAGGGTTCAGCCTGCGTTTGCAATGTATAAGCGGAAAAAATGAAATTATTTACGACATCACATTAAAAACCTCAAAAATAACAGTATTTCTCCACTATTTAATGGATATACATATAAACCTTCCTCTTGAATCACTCTATCTATTAAAAAAAACCGCATCAAAATCCGTTGCGTAGTTTTAAAGATTTAAGCGTACATAGGGATATAGGGACAGAAAAAGCGACTTTGTTTTATACTATGTAGTGATAAAATGTAACATACTAGCGCTAATAAGATAATTTAACAACATTTTTCATTTAAAAATCTTAATAAAGTGGAGATTATGTATAAGAAAGGAGACGGATTTAAAATATATCAATTGCTATTTGAGGTTTCAGTCACCAGATTCACAAAAGAGTAAATTTCACAGAAAAATCTCATGAGTCCTAAAACACCATTGTAAATGTATTAATAATAATAATAATAGAATTGTTATTATCAATTTAATTATCTGTGAATTATATTGATAGCACATAGTAAAGTCAACAGTCATAATTTGATAGAAATCGAGATATTATTGTATTCTTATATTATATTTGATAATAATACTTTATCAAATACATAACAATTTATTATCTAGTATAGTTAATATTATTATTTATTTGTAAATAATGTTAAAGTTGATCATAGAAGAAAAAGAGTACAAACTGAGAAGATTTTAAGAAAAATACCTATATCTACTTTACAATCTTCAGAAACTATATCTAATTAAATATATTTACTTCGACTGCATATCCACTTGTAAGTTCTTGAACCCGATAAATAACAAAATGCTTTTCAGCTCCCCTGTAAACGTACTCTAAGTGCTACACATAACATATTCTATAGTAACCTTTTTCAACTGCACCTCAATAATGTATATAAATTTCATTATGTTATTAAAATAGTGTAACACGATTAAAATACAACATTAATTATTTTTCCACCTAGACCTTAATGTAACGGAAAACTTTTCAGTTTCCTGTAAATGAACTATAAATGCTACGCACTTCATTTTCAATAACGAACATGCTATGATAAACCTCTCTAAAGTATATCAATTACATGCCAATCAGACTATATTCACGCCAGTTAGAGGACGGGCAGACAAACCGAATTCATAAACACTTTTCAACTATGTCGGAAAGTGTTAAAAGTATAAATACAAATTTTAAAATAAATATATTTTACCGTTTAAGATTTAAATAAGATCAAAATGGAATTATTTTATCCATAAAGTGTGAAAAAGAGAGAAAGAAAAAAAAAATTACTTTTGTGCTGCCTTCTATGTCCAATGATCAAAACAGAATTGATTATTTAAAGAATTTTATAATTATCTAGAGATTTTAATTGTTTATAAGACAGTCATGCTATATTGAAAAAGAAGGCAATGGTAAAATATTCAATAAAAATTGTATTTAATAGGTAAAAAAAAATATATATTAAAGACAGAATGCAAAAAAAAAAAAAAATGAACAATCATTGTTTGACTTATTTTTTTTTTTAAATCGCTAACTATTGCAATTAAATTTAAATTATATGCATTGCTTAAAAAAAATAATTTTTAATTTAAAACAATATTAATTGGCAAGCAGACCATACAAGATTTAAAATAACATATTTTTCACTTTATATTAAAAGAAATTAAGAAAAAAAATATTAAGTAGAAAAAGCTAAGGTTATTATTATTAAATAACAATAAAGTGTTAACAATAACTGTAGAAAGGATTAATATACAGTTGTAGTTATACTTTTATATACATTAAAGTTGTTCACCGATAAATTCATTTGCATAAATTTATATCTTCATATATTGAATAAAAAATAATTTCATAATAGCATTCGTACTACAGAGGCTGTTCGCACATTTTTTCGACAAATATGATAAATGATTTAAAAAAATGGAATTATTAATATTATATAAGAATTGATACACTGCTCAAAACAATTAAAGGATATTGCAGTTTTAGGTGGATTTTGTATCTGGGAAACTTTTTAGCTGATTGATACATGGTCGACAGACATAGTAGGTTATATGAGAATAAATTACACATGTTTGGCAGAAAAAAATGCATTTTATTGCGCATTTGTGTACAAAAGGAAAAAAATACAATTTGTGCATATGAGAAAAAAAGAATAAGAAAAGGTGTTTTCTTCAAAGAAAATCATTTTCAGTGGGGGGGTATGGTTTCCACGGGCGGCCAGCAACGTTGAACACCTTTGAGGCATGGACTCAATGAGGCTATTAATGACGAGTTGGGGTATTCTGCCCCACTCTTCCAGAAGAGCTCTTTCCAGTTCTTGCAGAGTTTGTGGGGGTTGTTGGCGGCCAGAAACTCGTCTTCCTAGAGCGTCCCAAACGTGCTCGATTGGATTCATGTCTGGAGAACACGCTGGCCATTCCATTCGAACGATTCCTTCCTCGAAAAGGAAATCCTCCACCAGGTTTGCACGATGTGGCCTGCAGTTATCGTCCATTAAAATGAAGTTATCCCCGATTGCTGCAGCGTAAGGGACTACAATAGGTCTGAGGATCTCATCCCTATATCGGCGACCGGTCAGAGCTCCATCTCGAATGATGTAGAGGTCAGTGCGCCCGTCAATGGCGATGCCACCATACACCAACACTCCTCCACCGCCAAATCTGACACTTTCGTGCACAAACGCAGGATTATTCCTACTGCCACGGTCCCTCCAGATGAAAATACGTCTATTATCCGGATGCACAGAAAAACGGGACTCGTCAGAAAACAGAATATTGCTCCATTCATTTCTCCTCCAGTTGACATGCTCGGTTGCCCACTCCCTGCGGTCGCGACGATGCCTTGATGTTAATCTAACACATACCATCGGTCGGCGAGCATACAGACCTACAGCATGGAGCCGGTTTCGAACAGTCTGAGTTGAAATCGTGGTGCCTGTAGCCGAGCGAAGGTGTTGTTGGAGAAGAGTAGCGTTCATGTTTCGGTGTCTCCGAGCTGTTAACGCTAAATACCGATCTTCATTGGGCGTTGTTGCCCGTCTACGACCTTGCCCTGGTCTTCGGCCTGCACATCCACTCTCCAAAAAACGGTTCCAGATTCTGGAAATGACACTTTGTAACACTCCAATGGCTTGCGCTACTTCGGCTTGAGTTTGGCCCCCTTCTAACCTACCAACAATTCTCCAAGCTTCTGAATCTGTCAAATGACTTCGCTGAGACATCGTACTCATCGAAACAAAGCAATCACTGAATGCCGATCATGCTTGTCTTCATTCTCTTTTATCCAGTTGAAAGTCAAATTACATTCGCTGCCGCTGAAGCGACGTTTTTGACGTCGAACTCAAAATTTGCATACTCCACAGTTTGAAAACCAGAAAAATTTGCATTTGTGATTCTTTTCTTCTATTTTCGGCAAAAAAAATTTCGTTTATATCTTTATTTTATATAAAACTTCAAATATCCTTTAATTGTTTTGAGCAGTGTATTATATAAGAAGACATTTACAGACTTGCCAAGTCTCCGGCTTTTTGCACATCAGTATTATTTTAGAGAAAATTTTGTTCTTGTAAATAGTAGAATGTTCCGATTACATAAAACACCATTTTCTGTACTAAAATACTGGTGTCCAAAAAGCCGGAGACTTGGCAACTCTGCATTTAACTACAGTGCCTAGAAGTAAGTAATGTGCTTATCGCCAATACAACCGCAATAAAAAAAATGCGCCTATCAGGAGGAAAACCAGATTCTCCGCGAGAGGGCGTCGAGTTCCCACCGCCGTTATTAACGTTTGAAGTTTCATTTAACAGGCTTGATCCTAATGTTAGTTTCAATGTAATTAACGCTGTATTTTCAAACAAACTATACGAATGTTTCTATCTCTATAATATAATATTTTAAAGTAAACATATATTATGCCTGTTTAATGATAAATCAGTATGGATAAATCTGCAAATACTAAGAAAAGAAAAGCTGATCGAACATACTTCGTTCCTGGATATACTAGTGGATATAAAAGCAACAAAACTAAAATAACTCTATTCCCTCCTCCCCCCCACCCCACCCCAAAGACAAAAACTAATTTGAAAGATGGTTAAAAGTCATTCCTCGTGCCGATAAAGATCTGAACCAATATTCAGTTGCATGTGAATTAGTGTCTTGCACGGGTCGGGTTGAACCCGCAAATTTCATTTGAAGTCAACCTGCAACCCGACCCGAACCCGACAAAAAAATTTCCTCGATTTCCATAATCTGAAAAAAATATTGGACATTTTTTTGAAAAAGCGCGTCCCCCCGAACCCGACCCGCAAGAGTAAAAACCTAACCCGAACCCGAAAAAGTGAATGTCAACCCGATCTGCAGCAAAAAGTAGAAGTCAACCCGACCCGAACATCAACGAAAAAATAGAGCGCCAACCCGACCCGAACCACGGGACGGGTCGGGTGCGGGTAACCCGACCCGATGCAGAACTCTAATGTGAATGGCATTTCATGAGCGATTTATTGAGAGAAATTACAAATACACTATTGAAGGGAAAAAAGATTTGCTCAATTATTTTAAATTTAGTATTTTAATTTTTCTATCTAAAATAATTAAAATATTTATCTTGTGATAATGACAATAAATAATTTAAACAATGAATTATTATCATAAATATTTTATTAATTATTGACATCCTAACTTTAAAATTTATTTTAACATGGCCATTTTGTTTCATTAGTATGCTTTCATTCAATCATGGTTTTAAATACATTCACAAAATCAATGTATTACTTTTTGTAGGGTGTCTATTACTGGAATTAAAAGTGTTTGATTTATTTCTGTTATTAAAATTTTGATTCACATTGGGAAGTGTGAGTATGAGAATGGTTAAATATTGTTGATAGCTTAATGTAATATTAAAAAAATATAATAAAATATAATAATAATAAGTATTAATCAAAAATAATTTTTAAATAATTTTTTAAGGATGATTGGCACATCTACCCTAATTTAAAGAAAATCCATTCTTGTCATACTTTCAGCAGAGTAATTATTATTTTTTTCTAGATTTGAAAGAATTATTAATTTCTTGTTTGATGTTTGCTAGTATACCTTTAAAGCTCTGAAATATCAGAAATTTTTAACAACTCAATTTACTCCCCAGGTAGCACAGAAATATCGGCCAATATCAACGGCAGTATTGGCCAATATTTTGAAAGTCGCTGAATGTCATACGTCAAATTTACAACATCTGCCGATATTCACAGACATAACTTAAAATTAGTTTTAAAAAGAAAGCATTCAAAAGAGCTTTTTGCATTACTTATGACATAATAATACAGAAATAGTATTCTAAACAATAAAATTTAATAATTTTACCATTTTTAAGAAACTTGACTTTTTAATGCCTTATTTTTAATATTTGGTTACATTGGCCAATGTTGTAAAAAGGATATTACTATTACAACATTCAGGGATATCTATTGACATTCGAAAAAAACAATATCATTTTTCGAATATTTTAAGATATCTGTCGACATTCAGCCTATCTGACGAAGTTTGTAATCTTGACCGAAGTGAACGGAAAGTTCTAAAGGACCGCCCATTTGTGTAGTGTAGTTTTCGTCAATGTGCATTTGATGGAGGCGTTGGGCGTAAAATTTGCACAGAAAGGAAAAGCCTATATAAAAATTTTCTGTAGGAATCTATAGTTATTTTTATATATATAAAAAAAGCATGTGAAAATTTGTGTTTTATAAAAAATTAGATTTTTTATACTATCTTTATACTATGTATTTTATACTCATTTTAAAAATGTTTTTACAAGGAAAAAAAAAATCAATTTATATAGTTTTTTAATGGATGCTTGTTTATCGTTTTAAAATGCTTTCGGATTTCCGACTTTTATAAGATTATTTTTTATTATTGAAACAATACAAGTTTAGTTTCAAAAGTAGGTCACTGAATTTTTAATTAGGCACTATTAATAATATATATTTTATACAGTTCATCTAAGTAATTATTATTATTATTATTATTATATAATAAGCTTTTGGGCTAATTTATGTACGTGTTAACTTTCGTGTAGTGCATCAATTTTTGAAAAAATATACACATATTTCTGACTTAAAATTAATAAGAAAAAAAATATATATTTAATTTCTCACAAAGCAAAATTCAAAATGATGGGGTTGTTAAAACTTACTTTATAGTTTTATGAAAGGGGGGGGGGGGGGGGGGGGGGGTTACATGATTTTTAACACAGCAAGCTTTAAAATTTCTTATTTCCATTACATTCTTAAGTTTTAATTTTCTTACCTATTTTAAAACAATTTTTTTTTCAAAATTTCCAACAAACTCAGTAATAAAAAGTGATATTTAAATAAATCTTTGATAAAACAGCGTAAAAAAAAATATGTCGATTGTGATGGAAAAATACGAGATAATTAAATGATAGTTTTGTCATTTGTCAGACATTTTTTACTCCAGTAACGAAAAAATCTATTCCCACCAGCTTTTGTTAACAGCTTTTTATAACATCTTTTCTCCCTGGATTTCTATTGAACATGCTTTTATATAGTACTTGGGTTTGCTCTTGTCTTGTTACATAACGAGACTAGACTTTCCTTAAACAGAGATCTCTCGCTTTATAATGAGGGTTTTCTGTTCAGTCCACCACATCTGGGGTGCGCAAAAAGATTTTTCAGTAATGAAGAAATAAGTCATTTAATATCAAAAAATGTTGTTCAGGAATGTTAGAAAAATATATCGCTCAATATCAAATGATGATATTCAGCAATGACAGAAAAAGATATCACTTAATTTCAAAAAATGATATTCAGGGATGTTGGAAAATATTGGCCAACATTCACAGATGTCAAAAACTAATATTCACAAATATTATTTTAGGGGGGGTCATTTAACGTTGGCCAATATCAAATTTTGATATTGGCCGATATTACATTTTGTTATTGGCCAATATCTTTGTGCTACTTGGGTCTTAGTTTGTTAACTGGATGTAAACAAGTTATGTAATAATGAATACCGATTAAAAAGTTGTCAAAATAGGGACATGTTTTTGCAAGAATTCATCGTAGTATAATTGCAGAAACGTCAGTGAAGGCTTACTGTTGAGACCCGAAAAGTTTTTGGTTTCTGTCTGTTTGTCTGTCTGTTTGTCTGTCTGTCTGTTCCGCGATAACTGCCGTAAAAATGATCCGATTAGGTTGATTTTTGGTGGGTATGTTGGTGAGATACCCGGAATTAGCTGTATAGTTTTTGGTTAAATTTGGTTCATTCGTTCGAAAAATATAGAACATTTCTTTTTAAATTATAATGCTTTCCTATGGGACTGCAGACGATTTTCAAATTTAATTTTTAACCGAAATGGAAATCGCATATTTGAATAATGGATTTCAAAGTAAAATTATGGATGTTGATTTTCGATATGGAGGTTTTAAATATATCCAATAATTTTGAAAAATTGACGATACATTTATTAGAATTGAGATATTAATTGTTTAAATGATTGGAAATTTTTTTGCATCTGTTCCGGAAATATAAAACTTTTATTTTCATGTTTTTTACAAATTTTAAAATGCATTTCTTTTTACTTTGCTCTTTAATTTATCAGTTGCCTAGCAACGATATTTCAAAGAAGATATAATAAAAGCAACATGCACAATTTTGTTCCAATAATTTATTAGCAAAATAAATTTTTGTATTCTATTGACATAAATGAAGAATTTATTTTAATAAAAGTTTTTTTTTTTTTTTTTTTTTTTTATCTAAAAAGTTACAAGAATAAGAAGTTCATAAGAATTTCAGAATATCATTGCACAAACTGTGTTTAATTTAACGTTTCTAATTTCTGAAACCTCCGAAGAATTATATGCCTGTAAATATGTATGCAATAGAAAAAAATTAAATTGCGGATTGTAAGATGCTAAATAATATGAAAAGTGAGATTAAAAAACAGTGACTTGAGCTGACGTTGAGGCTCCTGATCTGCAGATTTACTAGTGTATTTATCCAATATATTGTATTGTATTTATCTAAATTTAGAAATAACTAAATATTGTAGGAAGAAAAACATTGTCCTATGATAAAGTTTGTAACTGTTTGAGTTCATTACAATTAGTTGTTATGAAATCAATTACATTTCTCTTCAACTGTATTTTCATTATTAGAATTTTTTTCCTTGTTTATTTTTTATTTAGAGCATTTTAAAGTACTGATTTATTACAGAAAAAAATAGATTTAAAATGATGTGTATGTAAAAACGAAAGTTACCATAGCCGCGGCGAGAACACTGGCGCCATCTATCGGCGTCCTCTATTTCTGAAGTATAATTTTGACGCTGATAACAACACTATCTAATTCTAGGCACTGTAGTGCTACTACTGTACATGCATGATTTTTTTTTTTTTTTTTTTTTTTTTTTTTTTTTTTTTTTTTTAAGAACATCTTGCAAAGTGTACTAGTAGTAAGTTTTATGTTTATCAAGTTTCCTGTAAAAATCCTAGCTGTATATAAATTTTGTAAAATATTTTGAATAAATTGTTTTACGGTTAATTCTAATATACGGCAAATTAGAAGACGATGCAAGATCAATACCATATATTACATGAGATAACATAAAAGAAAAAACTAAATCTTGTTTTACGATGAATAAATGATGTAAAAACTGCAATCTAAAAAGAAACAAAGAAATAAAGAGAACCAGAAATAATTTTATATAAATAAAAGCCCTTTCAGTGTAAATAGAAAAAAAAAAGTAAAATGTCTTTTTCTTATTCCATCTCGCTTGAAAAGAAGTGTGCCTCCTGGAAACATTTTCAAATATATTATCTAGCTGCAAACTAGATTAATTTCAACTAGGTATTTTATTTTATCTGAATTACATTCTTGATATTCATCAGCGTTCTTAAAAGTTTCACCTAAATTCCTCCTTTCTCCTCAACACACAAAGTTTAAAAGGTTTTAAAACAATCATTTTAAGTATCCGCCATCCCCTCACGCACACACACCAGTATTTACTCTTATTCGCCTAGTCCCCAGCCCCTTGGAAACAAGCACAAAGTTTAAAGCATTTAAAACTCTAAAAAAAATCTAAAAATCTAAAAAGCATTTAAAACTCTAAAACATAAAAAAAAAAAAAAAAAAAAAAAAAAAAAAAAAAACTTGCCCTATTTTTAATTTTGATGTAATGCTTATAAGCCCCTCCCCCCACCCAAATTATGCTCCATCACTTTTCGCGAATAATATGAGAAACGCATTCACTATATGGCCAAAAGTCACAGGAAACTTTCGATTTTAGACGTTTTTTAGGATATCTAGAGATATACTTGACGAATTATTCCGAAACTTTAGGTATATAAAAAACTTATTTGACACTATATTTTTCAGCACTGGTTTAATCACGAAGGCAATTAGGTGCCACAAACAAACAATAAAAAATAATATTTGTAATCACACATTAAAATAAAATACTTTTTTTTAAATAAAATAGTTTGGGTGAAAGTTTTTATATTAGTAAATTATATCATAACTTTATAGTCAAGTAATAAAAATATACGTGTCTAATGCATGTGTATACATACACTCACATTAAATAAAATCTAATTTTAGTGCAATTTATATTGTCCTTCTGAATTATTCTTGAAAAATTCATTCATTTAAGAACTTTTTCATACATAAAATCACAAAATAAATAACCTTTTGAGTGGACAAATAAACTGGGTGAGGTACAATTTACTATTTCAAAGTAAGCAAAATATCCATTTTAAATTGAGTATGTACGAAGGTGGGCTGATAAGTTCTCGGCCTGACACAGATATAGAACAAGTATGACCAAATGACAATGATGTTTGTAAAGCATGATCCTTTAGATGACATGCTGCCGAGTTTCAGACAAGTGAGTTTATTGGTTATTGCTGGGTGATAAAGTAAAGTAAACAAGTTTTGACAATTTCTAAAAATGGAAAAATTGAAGTTCGAGCTGTCATAAAATACTTTGTTAAAAACGGTTTAACCCCCACGGACATACAAAAAAAGTTATATTCCCTCTTAAAGGATTCTTGTCCTTCGTATTCGACGATAAAAAAGTGGGCTGCTGAATTTAATCATGGTAGGAAATCTATTCATGATGATGAACTCTCAAGACATCCAAAAACCGCTACGACCGAAGAAATCGTCTCAAAAATTCACAATGCCGTATTGAATGATCGCCGATCGAGATACGCGAGCTTGCTGACATTGCAAACATCTCGATAGACCGTGTCCACTACATTATACACGATGTTTTGGGTATGAAAAAGCTTTCCGCTCGATACGAGCAGCGTTTGTTGAACGTCGACTAAAAACGCCAAAGAATTAACATTTTTCAAGAGGCTTCTGAAACGTATTGTGTTGGAAGTTGAAAGATAAAATGAAATATTATCAAAAATCTTGTATTTTCTTTGTCAGGCCGAGAAATTTTCGAACCACCCTCATACAGGGCTTCTCTAAAAATTCGCTTACAAGAGTGTGTCTTAAATGTATTAAGTTGCAGGGGGACTACATTGATAAATAATATGAAA
Source organism: Maratus michaelseni (assembly GCA_963931845.1). Classification (NCBI taxonomy): domain Eukaryota; kingdom Metazoa; phylum Arthropoda; class Arachnida; order Araneae; family Salticidae; genus Maratus; species Maratus michaelseni. The sequence goes on from OZ007597.1 coordinate 262,093,567, forward strand.
TTTTGTCAAAAATCTCGTGCTTTCTCTGTCAGGCCGACAACTTATCAGCCTTCCCTCGTATAATAAACTTTTAGTATTTAAAGCGCGTAGTGCTAAATGCATTTTGTTTATTAAATACATTAATATTAAATGCATGTTTTTAAGTTCAACTTTATTTTAAGTTAAAAAATAAGTCTATAAAAAAATTACAGTAAAACCTGTCCTAACAAAATCTATATGTAACGGATTTTTGGTTCAAACTGAAAAATTTTCTGGTTCTAGTGAAAAACAGACAATGCACTTTTAATATACGTTGCACATGCTGAGACGAAAATCTTTTTTAAAGCGAAATTTTGGCCGGTTCTGTATGATTTCGTCTTAGCAGATTTTATCTTACATATGTCTGTTGGCAATACGCTTCTTCAATTTCCCCACGTGACATAAGTTAACTTTGTTGTATTCAGAAATGAATTCCACCCCCCCCCCTCCCCTCCCGCACACACACACCTCCCTCAGAATAAAAAAGAAAATTATTACACTCACACCACTTTTATTTAAGTGCACTATTGATTTATTATAACGATCATCATTTGGAAGTCATACATGAGAAACAGCATTTTTTATTATGAAATATTGTGTATTAATATACACAAGTTGACAAAAAAGAAAAATACCATCTTTGATGGAAGGTATATTGTGTTTTTCGGTAACTGGTTCTTTCCGTTTGGAAATTTGCTTCATATCGGAAAATTCCATCATTTTAATTATTTGACATTAATTCCGATATATAATCTCTAATAATTGACGGGCAGAATTTCCCGGTAAGAATTGGTTTTCTGAAAGGCAAAGAACCTTCCGAACAACCCAATATGATGCAACAATATTTGTAATGCCGGCTGTCATTTCAAGCAATTTTCAAAACGAAAATGGGTCAACAAAAACGGCTGGATCACTGCTGGGCATTTGTTGGCAAATGGTTCGTTGGCTAGTGGTACGGCAAGACGGACATTGCTTGCTGTGGGCAAACGTGGAACGAGAATTAGCCTTCGTTAGCCCAACTATTTTGTGCTACTTGGGAAAGTCTTTAAACAGTTCCAAGTATATTATTTAATTTAAAATCAGGTTTATTTACACTGAGTGTTTTACTTGGAGTATTAACCGACGTGATATTCAACGCGTTTTTAAAAGTTTCATCTAAATTCCCTCTTTCCTATTAGCACACGAAGTTTAAGACCTTTAAAACAATCATTTGAATCCTCTTTCCCCGGAAATTTAGACATCAGTTTACCCTCCTTCCCTTCTCTGAGACTGAGCAAAAAGTTTAAAGCGTTAAAACTCTTTTTTATTTATTTATTATTTCATTTTTTACTTTTCTGCCTCTATGTAATTTAATAGTAACACTAAATAATTAGTTGTCCAGATTACGCACCCCAAATCTCCAATTTATGCATCTCCTCTTTTTACGGATTATGTGAGAAAATTATAGCACTATATTTCCAAAAGTTACTGGACACTTTTGATTATGGATGTTTTGCTTAGAATATCTAGCTGGTAGACGTGAGGTGCTGGATTCAAACCCTTGTCGCGCTCTTCGACCTAACCGCTCGGAATTTTCCGTGGTTTTCTTCGAACCTTGCCGTAAATACGGGTTAGGATCCCTTAGAAAGACCCCCATGAAGGGCACTCCCTACTACGGTCTATATCCCTCGTGTACATAATCGGTCGCCATAAACCAACCCAACTCAAATTACCCAACTCTCCAATTTATGTATCCCCATTTTTACGGATTATGTGAGAAAATTATAGCACTATATTTCCAAAAGTCACTAGACACTTTTGATTTTAGATGTTTTGTTTAGAATATCTAGCCAGATACTTGATGGCTTCTCCTGGAACTTCAGGAATATAAACAACATGTTTGACATAATATTTTTCAGCGAAGGTTTAATCATGAACGAAGGCAGTTAGTAAATTTAAAAAATGAATTTAAAAAAGTATTTGCGATCACGTTTGAAAATATAATGCCATAACACTTATCTTTGAATACCACTATTTCCGAATAACAATCTTCGTTATTTTTATTCCGAAAATTATGAGATTAAATAAGGAAAATAATAACTATTTAAAATAGTGGTACTCCAAGTAAACAGCTCTACGCATCGTGACCGCGTCTTCTACTAAGATATTCTCTTCCTTACATTCGGATACAAAACTCTGACGTTCCTTTAATCTTTGCATAGTTGTCCGTGGTGAACGTATATTAACCCCTTCGCGACGAGCGTCCTTTACAAAAATTTTAATCTTTTACCACCGGTTTTTCAATTCAGAAATTTTCGCCAATTTGAGTCTCAGAAATGCTACGATTAAAAAAGGCAAAGCTTACAATAAAAAATAACTGGTGGGAATAATCGAGGATTCTGAGCATCTTATGCGTCACGTATACGTGTCGCTCGTCCCCAAGGGGTTAACCCTTTCCGGCACAAACAAATTTTGTTCGTAAAATGCGAAATTACTGACTAACACCGGAATTTACAAACGACTTTTTTAGAAAAGAAAAATTCCTTATTTTAAGCTTCCATTACAGAAGCAAAATTTTTATTAAAATATTCTTGGTGCCGAATGCAAGTTTGGAATTAAAGTTAGGTGTGCCCGGTTGAGGTTGATTATTGACGGCCAATTATCTACACTTGGGATATAGGCCCGGGGGGGAGTGCCCTTCGTGTGGGTCCTTCTAAGGGAACCTAACCCGTATTTACGCATGGATAAATCCACGGCTCGAAGAAAACCACGAAAACTCCGAACGATTAGGCCGACGGGCGCGATTGGGATCGAACCCAGCACCTCCCGTCTACCAGCTTCGAGAGCACAACCTCTCAGCCACTGGTGGGACAAAGGTGTGCCCGGAGTGGGACCACAGTGTCGGAAAGGGTTAACCCTTTCAGGGGCAAGCAATTGTGTACCTGTAACGTTGAATTCTCACCGGTATTTACGAAAGAATTCAGATCACAATAAAGAAAAGCAATTTTTTAACTTTTCCCGAGAAAGTTTAAAAAGTAAAATTTAATTAAAAGTTTCTGGCTTGAATGGGATTAAAATTAGGTGATACCACCGCCCCTCAAAGGGTTAAAGGGGCGACAACATTTGACATTGATGTACCTTTTTCGTCGAGGCTACTGTAGCGATTTCGATACTTTTTTTCAACAGTTTTAGAACTATCCAAATTATAAATTGATCGTATGGACAAGATTTAAAAGTAAATATACAATAGTCACAAAAGTTTGCATACCAAATAAATATGGATTCTGTTTTTCTTTCTTTATTAAACTAACTGAAGTATTGCACTTATTTTTTTTATCGAATGATTCATTCATAGTTTACCCACTTCCAAAATTAATCGAAAAATGTATTGAAATTGCTTCAGTAGTTCTCCAAATTATAAAAAACAGGTCGATCAATGTCAGCTGTTATACATGTGATTTCTTTCTTTCTTTTTTCCGTGCAAATGTAAATAACTATTGTAATTAAAATTTTTATTTGTTACCAAACGATCATTATATAGTTTAGCTGCTGCCAAAACTATTTAAAAAGTATTGAAATCGTTTCATTAATTCACAACAACAACAGCAACAAATGTTCATTAACGTCAGCTGTTTTACATGGGATTTCTTTATTTTAATTTATTTCTTTTTTCCATATAACTATTGTAGTAATTGTAATTTTTATTTCTTACCGAACGATCATTATATAGTTTAGCTGCTGCTAAAACTATTTGAAAAAATTATTGAAATCGTTTCATTAATTCACAACAACAACAACATCAAACAAAAAATGTTCATTAATGTCAACTGTTTTACATGGAATTTTTGTTTTCATTTCTTTCTTTTTGATGTGCAAAATAAAATAATTATTGTAGTTTTAATTTTTATTTCTTAGCGAACCGTCATTATGTAGTTTAGCTGCTGCCAAAACTATTTGAAAAAAGTGTTGAAGTCATTTCATTAATTCACAATAACAAAAAAAGGTTGATTAATATCAGCTGTTTTACATGGAATTTCTTTCTTTTCTTTTTTTTCTTTTTTGGGTAAATATAATTATTGTAGTTTTAATTTTTATTTCTTACCGAACAATCATTATATAATTTAGTTGCTCCAATTTTTTTTTTAAAGTTTTGAAATCGTCTCATTAATTCACAACAACAAAAAAGCTTCATTAATGTCAGCTGTTTTACATGCAATTTCTCTTTTTTCTTTCCTTTTTTCTTCTTCTTTTTTTCTTTCCTTTTTTCTTTCTTCTTCTTCTTTTTTCTTTCCTTTTTTCTTTCTTCTTCTTTTTTTTCCTTTTTTATTTCTTCTTCTTCTCTTTTTTCTTGCCTTTTTGTCCTTCTCTTTTTTGTGCAAATTCAAATAATTATTGCAGTTTTAATTTTTATATCTTACCGAACGATCATTACATAGTTTAGCTGCTGCCAAAACTATTTGAAAAAAGTAGTGAAATCGTTTAATTAATTCACAACAACAATAAAAAAAAATGTCATTAATATCAGCTGTTTTATATGGGATATCTTTATTTCTTTATTCCTTTTTATTATTATTATTTTTTTTTTTTTTCGTGTGTGTGCAAATTCTAATAATTATTGTAGTTTCAATTTTTATTTCTTACCGAACGATCATTATAAGTTAAGCTGCTGTCAAAATTATTTGAAAAAAGTTTTGAAATCGTTTCATTAATTCACAACAACAAAAAAACGTTTCCTTAATGTCAGCTATTTTACATCCTATTTCTTTTTCCTTTTCTTTTTTCTCTTTCTTTCTTCCATTTTCTTTTTTTTTTCTTTTTTGGAAATTCAAATATTGTAGTTAATTTTTATTTCTGACGAACGATAAGTATATAGTTTAGTTATTCCCCAAAATATTTTTTTAAATGTACTGCAATCGTTTCAATAGTTCACGAGAATAAAAAATAGTTAATCAATACAAGTAAATTCCAATTAATTTTTTAATGAATTTTTTTTTCAAGAGTGAAATTCGTCCGAAATTAATGATCCCGAAACTCATTAGTGAATCAATTTTGCATGTGTTTGTTTTTCTTTCTTTTTTTGTGCAAATTCGGGAAACTAATGTACTTTTAATTTTTATTCCTTGCCGACAGGTCAATTTATAGTTCAAAAGTTATTATCCTATCACACAGTATGCGTAAAAATAAATAAATAAATAAATCTTGAGTCATAAATATCGCAAAAAAAACTTGTTGCTTGCACTGTGACGTCCTTTGGTTATTTATTTATTTATTTATTTATTTTTTACACTCCCATTCAGTAGTATTTTTTTCCTAAAGGACCGTACACATATTTCTTTTTTTAGCATAAAATGTACTAGAGAGGATTTAAACTGTATCCCTACCTGTGTGAGTGGTTGAAATACACGAGATTCAATATGACAAAACTAAAAAATCTAGAATTTCAAAATCCAAAATATTTTTCAATATTTTATTCTGAATTTGTTATTTTATTTATTGTGTCTTTATATCTCTGTAATATAGATTGCGAATTTCAAACGATTATCAACAGAGAAAATCTTTTAAGATACAGTTCTAAAATAAATATTTTTAACATTTTTAATAATAAATTAAATAGATTTTCATTAAAAATATATACATATTAGAAAAGGTGGTTAATTGGCATTGATTTTTAGACGCTCGAACGCATCATAATTTTTCTCCTTTTTATTCTAATATGTTTTGTTTGGTTCAGTACTATGGCGGCGAACCCGCGTACCAAAAAGGCCTATTATCATCCTATTTTCGAAAACGATGTCGTCGCCTTCTTGAATCACAAAATTTCATTCGTGAGATAAGTTGAAGTTCATTTTGTGAACAAGTAGTGAAAATTCACAATCAGGCAAATGGGTTCGCTAACCATGTTTTAATATATAATTTAGGGCAGGGCATGAAATTTCAGTTGAAAAGGTACTAGCCAGACTAAAATTTTTGCTCGCCACTATTTTACATTCATTTAGACAGTAACGTCAGCCACCACACCTGCCCAGAAAATGAACTATTTATAACAAACTAAATTTAAATTGACCATTGTTAGAAGGAGCTGTCTGTTTAATCCAGAATATTTTACATTCATGAAAAATATGAAGAATTTTTAAAATGTTAAAACTTCAGGAGAAAGTGAATAATTTTTATCGTGTTTCAAGCCGCAGAGCTTAGATGGCGAAACTTGATTCAATTCACGCAGGAGTGGAGAGCGATCAGACTCGGCCTCGGAAGCGAAAAAAGCAGCCTTGGCGCTTGCGCGGTGCGAAAGCAGGGGAACGAATGCAGAGGAGGAAGTTCGTTCCTCCGTACGAGAGAAATGGATGTGGTTGATGCCGCATTTTTTCTTCTTTTGGAAGATAATTTTATTATATTAATTATTTATTTATAATATATAATTTATATAATTTATATAATCAATTTATATAATTTATAATATATAATTATTTTAAAACACTTCCGCATGTCGCTAGATTGAAGCACGATATTCTGAGCGTAATACACTTTGATTTGAAGCACAACATTTCAAAAGACGAAACTTACTCGCCAACTTTAAATATTTGCTTGCCAATGGCAAGCTGCCGAGCGGAAATTTCGGCTCTGATTTATGGTGTATATTTACTGCTTTTCTCATTGATTTTATGTGTTTAGAATTTGTTTAAATGTGCAATAAATGGATCAGAAATATGGATTTATTGTACAATTTTTTATTTATTCCAGTCACATAAATAAGATTTGTTTTCCATATGAAGTTGCACACGATACCATCACATAGCAGCTGTTTTCCCGGCGCTGCCCGGCTCCGTTAAAAATTGAACGAGGCATGAAAAAACACTTAAAATTACTGCAGGAATTATAAAAATTATTGAAAAGAGAACAAAATATACAATAATGAGCGAGAGGATTGAAATCGGATTCATTTTAATAATGGGGGAAAATCGCAGCAAATAATTAAAAAACGCTAAAAGTCACGAAAATTTATTTTAAATGTCTCAGAGGACAAAGTTTACCATGTTGGGCTAAAAGATTAAAACAGGATTTCTTTATAAATGTCGAAAAATCTCCACGAAACTCAAAAAGCCTAAAAATTGCATAACAAATTTGTGAATAATTCAAAATGCTCTGTTTGGCGCAGCTTGTCCCCAATGGAACCTTGCGCCATAAAACCCTATACAACCAACATCAAAATGCTCTGTATTATAAATACCGGATAAACTTTATTAAAAAGAGGACAAAATTTACAATATAGTGCTAAGAGTATAAAACCGAATTCGTTTTACTAATTTTGAAAAATCACCGCGAAACTATTAATAAAAAACAACGCTAAAAATCTCATAATTCGCTAAAAATCGCAATACAATTTGCAAAAATTTCAAAAATCGAGGAGGATAAAATTGACTATATCAGGCTAAAAGTTTAGAACAGAAATCAATTTTGCTAATGTTGAAAAATCACTACAACGCGCGAAAAAAACTAAAAATCGCATAAAAAATTCTTGAAAAGTCGCTATACGAATTCCGAATAAAGTTTATTGAAAAGAAGAAAAAATTTACTATAGTGAACATTGTAACCAGAATTCTTTCACAAATATAAAAAAAATCGTCACGGAACGCGAAAAAACGCTAAAAAACACTTTAAAAATCGCTAAAAATAAAAAAGTTGCAGAGGATAAAATTTACCACAGTGAACTAAACAACTGGAACCGGGATTTTTTACAAATGTCAAAAAATCGCCGCAAAATGCGAAAAATTGATAAAAAACCCAATAAAATTTTTAATAAAAATCTCTAAAATTTCAAATATCAAGGACAACAAAATTTACAGTATTAGAGTAAAAGTTTGAAAAAACATACTTCTTTTTTCATCATTAATTTAATTCATTATCATTGTGTTTTTCTCCATTTTATAAATAACTATCTCTGGCGCCATTAGTTTTTCGCTAATAATAAGAAAAATTACCATCCGATTTTTATTAAAATTTATAAACCTATGTAAAATATTTTTCTATTCCTGCTCTGAAATTTTCAAATAGATATCTTGAGAAGTTTTCTTAATTTTCGCTGATTAGTAAAAATTCTCAATTTATTTCCTTTTCTTTCCCAAATGAACGGGGTCGGCCGATCTAGAAAGACAGATGTCTTTTTAATCAGTTTTTAATGAATATCACATCCCTATTTCATTCTTTCTTGGATTTTGTATGAAAATATTTATTAGTTTTTTTTTTTAATAATAAAAAAAAATTACTGACCGATTTTTACGAAAATTTATGCATTGGTATAAACTATTTTTCTACTATCGATATCTTAATTAGTTTTCTTAATAATCGCTGATTATTAAAAATTCTCAATTTATTTCATTTCGGGTCAAATACCAAGTTTGCTTTTGCCATTTTCTGAAGAAAAAAAATGCTTTTTTATTGATGATTTTAATTAATATATCGACTAATTACGGGCAAATTTCTTTGAAAATCAAAACCCCGTATTTCCTCGATTTTCCCGCGTCGATCGGTACCTTTAGTGCTACTCAATTCCTCCGGCTTCCTTTCCTGAAAAACGTTAAAAAACGCTAAAAACCTCATAAAACAATAAATTAAAAAAATCTAATCAAAAAATCAAAAATCGGGGTTCGAGGTGCATAACTACATACATAGAGGTGCCTTCCTACCAAATTTTGTAATTCTGGGTGCAGCGGTCTCAACAGTACACAGGCGATAGACACACACACATACAGACAAAGTTCTGTCCTTATTATTATACATGCGTTACTTTGTTATTCACACAAGTCAATCCAACTTTAATATCATCTTGAACCCGGGGCCCCACCATTGGCTGAGAAGTTTTACTCTTAAAGCTGGTAGACGGGAGGTGCTGGGTTCAAACCCCTGTCGCGCTCGTCGACCTAACCGTTCAGAGTTTCCGTCATTTTCTTCTAACCTTGCCGTAAATACGGGTAAGGATCCCTTAGAACGACCCCTACTTATATCCCTAAATTCATAACTGCCAACTTTTACGCTTTTTACATACCACTAAAATTTAATAGAAAATTTTGTCTTATTTCATCATCGAAATACGGCAATTAAATAAGACAAAATTTTCTATTAAATTTTAGTCGTAACAAAAAAGCGTAAAGTAGATGCTAAAGTAGATAATCGGCCGTCATAAAATCAACCAACCAATTTTAACAACCAAGCTGCCCGAGCTGTCCTATTCAACTACACCAAAAGCCATTCTTGGTACTTTCATATTAGCCACATGCATGGGTCAATCGAATATATATATATATATATATATATATATATATATATATATATATATATATATATATATATATATATATATATATATATATTATTTATAGCAGCTTTTGTGATTATGATTATTTCAGTGTTTAAACGCGTAGTTCAATTACATAATTGTTAAATTCGAGTTTTATTTCTGTCTTTTTTTATTTGTAAAGTTTAAATTTCGTTTGTCAATTTAATTATATAGTATTAAATGGAAACAAACAAATGCTGAACAATGTATATTGTTTTAAGTGCAAACCGGTTAATCTTCCGTAATCGGGTTCGTAATTAACTTAAAAATACTTATGCGTGAAAATTACTTTAAAAACCACAAAAACTCTGTAAATTGAGATACAATTTTCAAACAATTTGCATTTGAAAGTGCACTTTTTTTCTCTATTCGACGATAGTAGTAGAGAAAGGAGAGTTCAACGGCCACAGGCGCAGCCGCAGCTGAGCAACCGAGCAACCGATAGTGCATTGTTCAGAATCAACCCTCTTTTTCTTGCAATAATCTTTTCATCTCATTTTGTTGGTACATATGATATTTTATTAAAAAGGTTTGTGTGTAAGAGTATGTTTTAAAAAGCATATATGTCTTATAGTTATTATAAATAGTTCTCTTTGTGTGTGTATATGTGTGTGTGTGTATGTATGTGTGTAACAAATAGTTCTCTTTATGTGTGTATGTATGTGTCTGTGTGTGACAAATAGTTCTCTTTATGTGTGTGTATATATGTATGTGTGTGTGTGCGACAAATAGTTCTATGTGTGTGTATGTATGACTGTCTGTCTGTTTAAAACTATGTTTATATGTAGTTGCGTATGTTTATGCATAAAGTTTATGATAATTTAAAATATATATAACTTAATTTTATGTTAAAAAAAAAAGATTTAAAAATTGAAACTTAATTTAAAAAAAAATAAATAAAAAATAAAAAGGTAAATCAAAAAAAATAATAAGAAAAAAATAAATAAAATAAAATTTTTAGAAAAAGATTTAAAAAAAAATTTATTTGAAACTTAACTTTAAAAAATATATATCAAAGTTTAAAAAATAAAAAAAGTAAAGTTAAAAAAAAATAAAACATCTTAAGAAAAAGGTTAAGAAAAAAAAAGAAGTAACAAAAGTTTTAAGAAATTCACAAGTTAACAAAAATGTTATAAATCTTTCACTATTATTACTTTAACGTATTTCATAACTTATAAAAATATTGTACTAACCTTTTGACACACGGTTAACGCTTTAGATTGATTCAAAAAGCATTTTGTAATATTTTTCAGCTAGGTAACCGGTTTTTATAACATGGTAAACCGTTTTGAAAAGTGTAAACGTCATAAGACTATGTGTGTATGTGCAGAGGTAGAACTATATATCTATATCATTCATAAACTAGAAAAAAATTAGAAAAAATATTAAAAACATGTAAAAATATAATGTATAATAATAATAAAAAAAAAACCTTTAGAAAATTACAAAGCAGTAAAAAAAAAAAAAGTTTAAAACTGTATATGGTAAAAAAAAAAATACATATATGTTTGCATATGTGGGTGATTGTACGTATGGGTAGAATACATTTCAATAAAGTTCACATACGTTAGCATTCTACGAGAAATGTTTGTGTAGAAGTTTTAAAAAGTACACATATTTAAAATTAACATTAAAAAAAAAATACAGAAACGTTTTATTTACCGTAGAGTATTTACATCACGATTCAACATTTTTCTTGATAATCACAATCTTGATCAATTTCATAATATCCATCTGCTGAGCTAGTTATTCCATCGTCTAGCAAGTAACGCTTATCATCAAAAGGACTTAAGCTAATTTTATTCTGAGCTAATGTATATAAGTTGTAAGATTCCTCATCGATCCATGTCTGCATGTCCATGCTTGTTTTTAGTTGTCGCAGGTATTCTTTAAACCTTCATATCTGTTTCCCTATCAAACCTATCTTTATATCTGTTTCCTATCAAACAATTTGTGTAGACATACCTTGTACATCGATGAAATCGCCTAAACTGTACATACAAAAATTATATTAAACTAATATATTTCTTTAATAGTTTAAAATATATATGTATGATTGCACTAAAAAGTCTCAACCATATCTAACGCATGCTAACAAGTACATCTAAAACCCCACAAAAATATTCATGATTCTTCTTTATGTAGATTCTTTGACATAGAACAGTTTAAAATGAGTACACATACATAAAATTTGCGATTTTTATTGAAACAAAACAATTTTTAGAAAGGATATATTTACATATATCTACAGATCAATTTTGCGTAATTAAAAAAAATATATGTAAATTCTCAGCTTTTAAGCCTTGATTAGTTTCTCACTGATCATAGGGTAAACTAATAGATATTTCATCTATAAAGTATATATTTGATCATCAAAAGGACTTCGTATAATTTTCTTTTAAGGTAATATTTATAAGTTACGCATATCTAAGACGATTCGTGTTTGCTACTACATACTTGTTTTAGTTGCTGTAGGCATTCTTTAAAAAAAAAAAAAAAAAAAAAAAAAAAAATCCATATCTGATTTTCTGTTGGACAATCTATGTTTACACCTCTTTTACTAATTTATTTTATGCTTGTATCAATAGCAAAGAATACATTTTTAATTACAATATAAGAAGTCAGTGTCAGTTTCGTCTCTAAGTTTGTGGTAATTATATAAATCTACACGTTTCTTTATTAATTGAAAATGCATATATGCACGATTGTATTAAAAAATCCTAACCATATCGAACATATACTAAAAGCGCAATTGAAATTTCATAAGTATATACATAAATATTTTATTAAACCAATTTTTACCACCTAATAGTTTTAACATATATAAGTTATTTTTTGTTGGCAACCTGCCCTCCTCTTTTATATCGTAAATTGATAATACAAAAATCTCATATACATACACATGCCCATTAAGACATCTTTTACACTTATTTGATATCTAAATGTTTTAATTATGTAAAAGTGATTTTATTTAAAATGTCTACCTATTTCTTTAAAATATTAAATATAATACCTAATAATTTCATCATATTCATATACACAATTCTATTAAATCAAAATTCATCATCAGCTAAAAGTATTGAATTTGTATAAATATTCTGATTAATACCCCCACTCAAATTTAACAAACGCTTAAAATATTCTCATTACTACATATGATTTTCTTTAAAATCACAATACTTAATATTCTATATATTACAGTCTTAATTACATACCTTCAAAATTCAAACAAACAAATATTAAAAAGATGAATAAATAAATCCTTAAACTATTTTTTTAAATAAAATCATTACTATATTTTCTGTTTTGTAGAATTGGTTTATTTAAAACATTCAAATTCAAATTTTAAAAACTCGCTTTTAAATTTCCGTAATTTTATAATAAAAGTAGTTATGTAAATCTTCCCAGTAAAATGTCTAATCTTATAACGGGTAAAGTAAACATACAATTTAAAAGTACCCTGTAAAAGTAGTATAGAAAATAAGTTTAATATATTTTCTTTTTATAAAATTATTAATATAATGCTGGATTAATGTGTATTTTGATAAATACAGTATATTGTTGAAAAAAAAAAATCTTATCTTGAAATTATCTATCGTTTTTTTAATATAGTAATACATATTTATAATTCAGCTAACCTTTTCTTCTAAATCAATATTCATAATTACATTTTTTAAAAATAGACTTATGTCATCTTAAATCAAGTAAAATAGATATTTTACTATATATATATTACAGTCGAAAACTTTTTTTAATACCATTTTACCATGAAGAATATAAAAAATATTTATACAATTAAAAATTTTAAAAACTTAGACAGAAATGAAAACCAAATTGGTGTTCAAATATTTTATTAAAACCAGATTGTAGTTTAGGTGTTCTAGACTTTACATTAGATAAAAACATTTCTTCCGTTTCACACTCATCGTATATACATAGGATGTTGGGTACGCATATGTTGTTTCAGTTCATAATTTCGTCCCAACAGTTTATGACAAACACTACAACTAGGTCGAAAATTTTGATGTGACCTTACATGTCGCTGGAAGTTACACTTTTGAAATATCTGACCACAATCATTACACTGAAATGTAGACAACGCTCCACTATCATGAGCTTCCAAATGTCTTTTTAAATTCGATTTTCTCCCAAAGACTCTTTGACATATATCACATATATACGGCTTTATATTTAAGTGAATCTTAACGTGTTGATGCAAATTAAAATATGTTGAAAAAACTTTGCCACAGGTGGGGCAAACATGCTTCTTTTCCACATTCGTAGGGGTCACAGTCTTTAAAGAAACATCCTCTTCAACTTGTTGATTAAAATTGAAAGTACTTTGAGATATAGTGTCTTTTTCTGTAAAAACTTCAGAGACTTCAACATGCTGTAATAATCCAACAATATCATGTGTTTTTAAATGTCTTTTTAAATTCGAATTTCTCCCAAAGGCTCTTGGACATATATCACATATATACGGCTTTATATTTAAGTGAATCTTCTTAACATGTTGATGCAAATTATCCTTACGTGTAAAAGCTTGATCACATTCATCACACTTAAATGTAGACTGTCCATCAGTATTATGGGTTTCTGAATGTCTAATCAAGTTCGATCTCCTTCCAAAACACTTTCCACAAGTTTCACAGGAAAACGACTTTTCATTAAGATGAATCTTAACATGCTGATTTAAATTAGAATATGTTGCAAAGACTTTGCCACAGGTGATACAAACATGCTTCTTTACCACATTCGTAGGGGTCACAGTCTTTAAAGAAATATCCTCTTCAACTTGTTGATTAAAATTGGAAGAATTTTGAGATATAGTATCTTTTTCTGTAAGAACTTCAGCGAATCCATCATGCTGTAACAATCCAACACTATCATGTGTTTTTAAATGTCTTCGTAAGTTTGATCTTCGTCCAAAAGGCTTCGAACAGATATCACAAGTATCTAATTTCTCCCCAGAATGAATTTTCATATGTTGGTTCAGATTAGAAGTGTTCGAAAAATCTTTACCGCAGGTAAAACAGCTAAACATCTTCTTAGCAGATACAGAATGTCCCACAATCGGGGTTTCATCAAAGGCATATCAACATCCATAATATAAAATCAATAAAAAAAAACTTTAACTCTTAATGGCAAACACAACAGCGATTCACACTGATAAAAAGCGGGAGCAATTTAAAACACGTTTAACCACTAGCGATATGAATCCTCAAATGATAAAAATCCTAATTTTACCCCGTCTATTTATACCGACCCGAAAGCAAAGTTGAGTTGTAGTATTGCTTGATATGATTGTTATCAAAACGCGTCATACGATTTCGGGGGCCTATAAGTTTCTTTCCCCTCTTTATAATATAGCATAATTAAACAGATAAACCCGAATGTATACAAATTCGTAAATTATATTATATCACAAAATATAAAAAATCCTACAAAATAAAAATAGAATAACACTTAGAATAACACTTACCCCAAAAACACATCCACTTTAGTTGTTAGTCTGCACTTAACTAATCTTTCTTCCTTATCTATAGTAGGGGGCGCTGCCATCGCCACGAGAGGCACTGCCCGTCTTCCGGTTTGAGATAAGAATAAACCTTAAATACACGCGCTTAGTCATTCTTCCTTCCCTCTTTCGCGCTAGTAGTTGTCAGTTTCTTGTTTAGACGTGTTGGGTGACGTCATTACGTGTTTGCGATAAGAACAAGGTCACCCCTTATCAACAGGTAAAAAGCTGCGCTTCAGTGACGTCATAGGTGTTATGACATAGCTGATAACGGTAAGATTAGCTGATAAAAATTTGTACTAATCATCTATTTCTCTTCAAGTCATTGCATGAGACGGTTGGGCTCCAACAGCTGTACATAAGGTAAGAGTAATTTATATATTATAATAGGATTTTAAATTAATTTAGTAGATGTTACAATTTGATATTTAAAAATTTTCATGCTAAACGATATGATTATATGTTGTTCATCATACTAAATCCACAAATTTTAATTCGAAATAAATATTATTAAAATTATAATCTAAAATAAATTAGTTAAAATGACTAACAAATTTCAACAAAAGGAAGCTAATTATAAAAAGAAATGTACAAAGTTTATAAATTTACACATGTGTTAAACGCGATTACAAACCTTATCATAGGCACAAGTCTACTTCGACTAGCCTATTTGTTATAAGTTTAAGTATAAGTCAACATGTAAGATATTTGTGAAAAGGAATCTTATGATTTTTAATTTTCCAAGTTCAGTTTCAATCATATTGTAAAAGGCTAATTCAAACTTTGAGATGAATCTATAGTAAAATACTTAAATTAAAATGTATTTTTGATAGTTTAAGAATTAGAAACTACAACTTTGACTACTTTTTAAAATGTTTGCCTGATAGGAAACTATGATAACATGTCTATGTTTGAATTTTTTTTTTGATCACATGCCAATGCCTGATTTTTTCTGACAACATGTCTGTGTTTGAATTTTTCTGATACCATGTCTGTGCTTGAATTTTTCTGCTAACATGTCTGTGTTTAAATTTTTCTTATAACATGTCTATGTTTAAATTTTTCTGTTAACATGTCTATGTTTGATTTTTCTCTTCTTTTTGAAATGTATAAACTACTATACGTGTCTTTCGATTTCATTGAAGAGAAAAGTGATCGATCAACTTTACCAAACCATTTTAATGTTAATATTTTTAAACGAATGCGATAATCAGATAAAAATATATGTAGTTAATTCATATTATTCCATGAAACATTACATAACAAAAGAATCTTACAAAAATTTTATACTTCAACATTCAAAAATTGGCAATATTCACATCTTAATACTAAAAAACAATCCTTATCTTGGAGTATTTCCTGTAACAAAATCTAAAAATTTCATATCAACAATACCCAAGTTAAAAACTTTACCTCTGAACCTAATACCAATTTTTAATCTCAGAAAGATAAAACTCAGAATTTTTTAGAAAGTTACTTCTAAAACATCTCATAGATGGCGCTGTTGAAAAAATCAACTCAAAGTTGTTTAAAAAACATTAATAAAATAAATCTAACTTTAAACTATCATCAAACTCCCCAAAAATCACTTCCAATTATAAATATTCTAAAATAATTAAAACTTATAAAATCGCTCATAGGGGGCGCTGCTGCGAAAAAATCATTTCGAAACTTGTTTAAAATACATTAAAAAACTAAATCTAACTTTAATCTATCATCAAACTCCAGAAAAATCGCTTTCAATTAGAAATATTTCAAAATAATTAAAACTTCTAAAGCCGTTCATAGGGGGCGCTGCTGCGAAAAAATCATTTCGAAACTTGTTTAAAATACATAAAAGAAAAAATCTCAATTTAAACTATCATCAAACTCCAGAAAAATCACTTACAATTAGAAATATTTGAAAATAATTAAAACTTCTAAAACCGTTCATAGGGGGCGCTGCTGTAAAAAAAATCATTTCGAAACTTAAAAAAATAATTCATTACTTGATTAAAACATTTTCATAAAAAAATTTCATCGAAATATCAATAAACAAACAGTAGTAGAAGAACAAGAGTTAGACCCCAGCAGGCTCACTTCCGGTACCCACCTCCACCACGCACACAGCGCCTGCTGGGGTCTAACTCTTGTTCTTCTACTTTTGTTACAGGAAATACTCCAAGATAAGGATTGTTTTTTAGTATTAAGATGTGAATATTGCCAATTTTTGAATGTTGAAGTATAAAATTTTTGTAAGATTCTTTTGTTATGTAATGTTTCATGGAATAATATGAATTAACTACATATATTTTTATCTGATTATCGCATTCGTTTAAAAATATTAACATTAAAATGGTTTGGTAAAGTTGATCGATCACTTTTCTCTTCAATGAAATCGAAAGACACGTATAGTAGTTTATACATTTCAAAAAGAAGAGAAAAATCAAACATAGACATGTTAACAGAAAAATTTAAACATAGACATGTTATAAGAAAAATTTAAACACAGACATGTTAGCAGAAAAATTCAAGCACAGACATGGTATCAGAAAAATTCAAACACAGACATGTTGTCAGAAAAAATCAGGCATTGGCATGTGATCAAAAAAAAAATTCAAACATAGACATGTTATCATAGTTTCCTATCAGGCAAACATTTTAAAAAGTAGTCAAAGTTGTAGTTTCTAATTCTTAAACTATCAAAAATACATTTTAATTTAAGTATTTTACTATAGATTCATCTCAAAGTTTGAATTAGCCTTTTACAATATGATTGAAACTGAACTTGGAAAATTAAAAATCATAAGATTCCTTTTCACAAATATCTTACATGTTGACTTATACTTAAACTTATAACAAATAGGCTAGTCGAAGTAGACTTGTGCCTATGATAAGGTTTGTAATCGCGTTTAACACATGTGTAAATTTATAAACTTTGTACATTTCCTTTTATAATTAGCTTCCTTTTGTTGAAATTTGTTAGTCATTTTAACTAATTTATTTTAGATTATAATTTTAATAATATTTATTTCGAATTAAAATTTGTGGATTTAGTATGATGAACAACATATAATCATATCGTTTAGCATGAAAATTTTTAAATATCAAATTGTAACATCTACTAAATTAATTTAAAATCCTATTATAATATATAAATTACTCTTACCTTATGTACAGCTGTTGGAGCCCAACCGTCTCATGCAATGACTTGAAGAGAAATAGATGATTAGTACAAATTTTTATCAGCTAATCTTACCGTTATCAGCTATGTCATAACACCTATGACGTCACTGAAGCGCAGCTTTTTACCTGTTGATAAGGGGTGACCTTGTTCTTATCGCAAACACGTAATGACGTCACCCAACACGTCTAAACAAGAAACTGACAACTACTAGCGCGAAAGAGGGAAGGAAGAATGACTAAGCGCGTGTATTTAAGGTTTATTCTTATCTCAAACCGGAAGACGGGCAGTGCCTCTCGTGGCGATGGCAGCGCCCCCTACTATAGATAAGGAAGAAAGATTAGTTAAGTGCAGACTAACAACTAAAGTGGATGTGTTTTTGGGGTAAGTGTTATTCTAAGTGTTATTCTATTTTTATTTTGTAGGATTTTTTATATTTTGTGATATAATATAATTTACGAATTTGTATACATTCGGGTTTATCTGTTTAATTATGCTATATTATAAAGAGGGGAAAGAAACTTATAGGCCCCCGAAATCGTATGACGCGTTTTGATAACAATCATATCAAGCAATACTACAACTCAACTTTGCTTTCGGGTCGGTATAAATAGACGGGGTAAAATTAGGATTTTTATCATTTGAGGATTCATATCGCTAGTGGTTAAACGTGTTTTAAATTGCTCCCGCTTTTTATCAGTGTGAATCGCTGTTGTGTTTGCCATTAAGAGTTAAAGTTTTTTTTTATTGATTTTATATTATGGATGTTGATATGCCTATTGATGAAACCCCGATTGTGGGACATTCTGTATCTGCTAAGAAGATGTTTAGCTGTTTTACCTGCGGTAAAGATTTTTCGAACACTTCTAATCTGAACCAACATATGAAAATTCATTCTGGGGAGAAATTAGATACTTGTGATATCTGTTCGAAGCCTTTTGGACGAAGATCAAACTTACGAAGACATTTAAAAACACATGATAGTGTTGGATTGTTACAGCATGATGGATTCGCTGAAGTTCTTACAGAAAAAGATACTATATCTCAAAATTCTTCCAATTTTAATCAACAAGTTGAAGAGGATATTTCTTTAAAGACTGTGACCCCTACGAATGTGGTAAAGAAGCATGTTTGTATCACCTGTGGCAAAGTCTTTGCAACATATTCTAATTTAAATCAGCATGTTAAGATTCATCTTAATGAAAAGTCGTTTTCCTGTGAAACTTGTGGAAAGTGTTTTGGAAGGAGATCGAACTTGATTAGACATTCAGAAACCCATAATACTGATGGACAGTCTACATTTAAGTGTGATGAATGTGATCAAGCTTTTACACGTAAGGATAATTTGTATCAACATGTTAAGAAGATTCACTTAAATATAAAGCCGTATATATGTGATATATGTCCAAGAGCCTTTGGGAGAAATTCGAATTTAAAAAGACATTTAAAAACACATGATATTGTTGGATTATTACAGCATGTTGAAGTCTCTGAAGTTTTTACAGAAAAAGACACTATATCTCAAAGTACTTTCAATTTTAATCAACAAGTTGAAGAGGATGTTTCTTTAAAGACTGTGACCCCTACGAATGTGGAAAAGAAGCATGTTTGCCCCACCTGTGGCAAAGTTTTTTCAACATATTTTAATTTGCATCAACACGTTAAGATTCACTTAAATATAAAGCCGTATATATGTGATATATGTCAAAGAGTCTTTGGGAGAAAATCGAATTTAAAAAGACATTTGGAAGCTCATGATAGTGGAGCGTTGTCTACATTTCAGTGTAATGATTGTGGTCAGATATTTCAAAAGTGTAACTTCCAGCGACATGTAAGGTCACATCAAAATTTTCGACCTAGTTGTAGTGTTTGTCATAAACTGTTGGGACGAAATTATGAACTGAAACAACATATGCGTACCCAACATCCTATGTATATACGATGAGTGTGAAACGGAAGAAATGTTTTTATCTAATGTAAAGTCTAGAACACCTAAACTACAATCTGGTTTTAATAAAATATTTGAACACCAATTTGGTTTTCATTTCTGTCTAAGTTTTTAAAATTTTTAATTGTATAAATATTTTTTATATTCTTCATGGTAAAATGGTATTAAAAAAAGTTTTCGACTGTAATATATATATAGTAAAATATCTATTTTACTTGATTTAAGATGACATAAGTCTATTTTTAAAAAATGTAATTATGAATATTGATTTAGAAGAAAAGGTTAGCTGAATTATAAATATGTATTACTATATTAAAAAAACGATAGATAATTTCAAGATAAGATTTTTTTTTTTCAACAATATACTGTATTTATCAAAATACACATTAATCCAGCATTATATTAATAATTTTATAAAAAGAAAATATATTAAACTTATTTTCTATACTACTTTTACAGGGTACTTTTAAATTGTATGTTTACTTTACCCGTTATAAGATTAGACATTTTACTGGGAAGATTTACATAACTACTTTTATTATAAAATTACGGAAATTTAAAAGCGAGTTTTTAAAATTTGAATTTGAATGTTTTAAATAAACCAATTCTACAAAACAGAAAATATAGTAATGATTTTATTTAAAAAAATAGTTTAAGGATTTATTTATTCATCTTTTTAATATTTGTTTGTTTGAATTTTGAAGGTATGTAATTAAGACTGTCATCATCATCATCAACCGTTTTCAATCCACTGCTGGATGTAGGTCTCCCCCAGATTTTTCCATTGTTGCCTGTCTAGTGCTTTAGTCATCCAATTAACACCGGCCACTTTTCTGATTTCGTCACTCCATCTTACTTGAGGTCGTCTTCTTGGTCGTTTTACATCTCTGGGATACCACTGTAGGGTGTTTGTGCTCCATCTATTGTCTTGTCTTCTTGCAATGTGCCCAGCCCATTTCCATTTTAGCCATTTAATTCTCTCGATAATGTCAAAAACTTTCGTCTGACTTCTTATCCACGTTATTCTCTTTCGGTCTCTTCTGGTTATGCCTAGCATACATCTTTCCATACTTCGCTGTGTTGTTTGTAATCTTTGTACCATCCGTTTTGTTAGTGTCCAAGTTTCTGCTCCATAAGTTAGTGCAGGCAAAACACATTGGTTAAACACCTTTCTTTTCAAACAAAGAGGCATGTTACTTTTCAGAATAATATTGTTCTTCCCAAAAGCACTCCATCCATTTCTTATTCTTCTATTGATTTCATTCATGATACTGTTGTCTGAAGATATTTCTTGTCCAAGGTACACATAACTTTCAACATCTTTAATCTCAGTGTTGTTGTAGACGATTTTCTTTTTTGATGCAAATGAATTGAACATCACCTTAGTCTTTTCCAAATTTATTTTTAATCCCACATTAATGCTAGCTTCTGCCAAATCTTTTAGCATATTTTGCAATTCTTCAGGGCTATTACTGAAAATTAAAATGTCATCAGCAAACCGGAGATGGCTTAAATATTCCCCATTTATTCTAATCCCTTTGTTTTCCCAATCCAGCTTCTTGAAAATACTCTCTAAGACAGCAGTAAAAAGCTTAGGCGAAATGGTGTCTCCTTGTCTTACTCCTCTTTCAAGCTTGATCTTCGCTTTTCCTTTGTCCAAACGGATGGTGGCTGTTGCTTTCTTGTAGATCTTCTTTATGATATTGATATAAGGTTTGTCTATACCAATGTTCTCCAGAGAAGTAATTACTGCAGATGTGTAGACCGAATCAAATGCTTTTTCATAATCAATAAAGGCAAGACAGAGAGGTAAATTATATTCTTTATGTTTTCCTATAACTTCCCTTACTGTTTGAATATGATCCATTGTGCTAAATCCACTTCGAAATCCTGCTTGTTCTCTAGGTTGAGCTGAGTCCAGAGCTGATTCAAGTCTTGTCGTTAAAACTTTGGTGAAAATTTTATAAATCACTGACAGTAAGCTGATTGGACGGTAGTTTTTAATGTTTTCCTTTTCTCCTTTCTTATAAAGTAACACCATCACAGCATTATTCCAATCTTCTGGTACATCTGATTTCTCGAGACATTTGGAAAACAGTAAGGCTAGCATTTTTGCAAATTCTTCTCCTGCTTCTTTGATAAGATCAATTGTAATTCCATCTTCGCCAGGGCATTTACCTTTTTTCATGCCTCTAATGGCTTGTACAACTTCATCTGTCATCACTGGGATTATCTCTTCAGTTTCTGTTATGTTTACTAGTGGATCACGTAGGTTGATTTCCCTTTGATCTTCACATTTATATAGATCGTTATAGAATTTTTCGACAATGTGTACTATTTCATTATTGATTTTGGTGATTGTTCCATCTGCTGTCTTCAGTGCAAAAATACCTTTTCTTCCAACACACAGTTTGCGCTTAGCTGATTTTAAACTTTTGTTATCTTCTAGAACTTTTTTGACAAGATCCCAGTTAAATTTTCTGATATCTTCTGTAACACATTTTCTTACCGTTTTACATAATTCTGCATATTCAACTCTTGATTTAGGATAGTTTTTCTTCATTTTAAATTCTCTGCGTTTCTTCATCAGTCTTCTTGTTTCTTCTGTTATTTTCTTTGTTTGCTTTACTTGTGCTTCACCAGCTATCGTCCTTGCAATTTCTTGTAGAGTATTTGTTATTTTCTTGTTCACTACTGTAACATCTTGTTCTTCTTCTAAGATTGATTGAAGTACTTGAAAACGATTTTTAAGTTCTAAATTAAATTCTTCTTTATGTTTCTGGAGATTTATAATATCGACTGATTTCTTTGAGCATTGCAAAAGCTTCATTCTTTCCACTTTAGTATTTAAAAGCAGTTTGCATCTAACTAACCTGTGATCGCTTCCTGTATTGAAGTTATTGAGAACGCTGCAATCCTGAATAAGATGCTTTTTGTTTGTCAAGATGTAGTCGATTTCACTTGTTGAGCCATTTGCACTACGCCATGTCCATTTTCTTTGTGGCTTTTTCTTGAAAAATGAATTCATGATATACATCTGTTCACATTCTGCAAATTCAATCAATCTGTTTCCTCTTTCATTACGCACCCCATATCCATGAATTCCTACTGAGAACTCACCTTTCTTTTTTTCCCCAATTCTAGCATTCCAGTCTCCCATTATTAATTTTATGTAGCATTTTCCTTTTTGATGCATTGAAGCTACTTCTTCATAGAAATCCTCAATTTCTTCATCAGTATAGCTAATTGTTGGTGCATAAACTTGGGTAATTTGCAGTTTGTATCTTTTTGACACTTGTATAACTAACCTTGCAACTCTATCTGATGCACTATCATATTCTACGATGTGATTCTTCCACCTTTTATGAATCAGAAATCCTACACCACTTGTTTTTCCATCTTCTGTACCTCTGTAGTACAATACATGTCCACTGGCAAGATCAATCTTCTCTTCACCTTTTCTTCTTATTTCGCATAATCCTAGGATGTCCCAGTTGATTCTTTCTAATTCTTCTTCAAGTTCCTGTAAACGACTTTCAGAAGATAAGGATCGTCCATTATACGTAGCCAAGGTCATCAACTTATGGCAGCCAAACCGAGCCCGGTGATTCTTAGCACCCTCTGTCTTCATGTCTTTCTGATCGCTGCCGTAATCAGGAACATGCAGACTGCCGGGAATTGAGGGCTGTGATTTGTTTTGTGAATTCATGGTAAAATAAGGGGGGAGGTGGCCAAATTCCTCCACGCTGGCCAAGCGGGTTGGAGGAAGCCCATCCGCGTTCGTTCCCCATGCACTAGGCAAGGGTACTAACAGGCTGCACCGATGGAAGGTGCGGATAATTAAGACTGTAATATATAGAATATTAAGTATTGTGATTTTAAAGAAAATCATATGTAGTAATGAGAATATTTTAAGCGTTTGTTAAATTTGAGTGGGGGTATTAATCAGAATATTTATACAAATTCAATACTTTTAGCTGATGATGAATTTTGATTTAATAGAATTGTGTATATGAATATGATGAAATTATTAGGTATTATATTTAATATTTTAAAGAAATAGGTAGACATTTTAAATAAAATCACTTTTACATAATTAAAACATTTAGATATCAAATAAGTGTAAAAGATGTCTTAATGGGCATGTGTATGTATATGAGATTTTTGTATTATCAATTTACGATATAAAAGAGGAGGGCAGGTTGCCAACAAAAAATAACTTATATATGTTAAAACTATTAGGTGGTAAAAATTGGTTTAATAAAATATTTATGTATATACTTATGAAATTTCAATTGCGCTTTTAGTATATGTTCGATATGGTTAGGATTTTTTAATACAATCGTGCATATATGCATTTTCAATTAATAAAGAAACGTGTAGATTTATATAATTACCACAAACTTAGAGACGAAACTGACACTGACTTCTTATATTGTAATTAAAAATGTATTCTTTGCTATTGATACAAGCATAAAATAAATTAGTAAAAGAGGTGTAAACATAGATTGTCCAACAGAAAATCAGATATGGACTTTTTTTTTTTTTTTTTTTTTTTTTTTTTTAAAGAATGCCTACAGCAACTAAAACAAGTATGTAGTAGCAAACACGAATCGTCTTAGATATGCGTAACTTATAAATATTACCTTAAAAGAAAATTATACGAAGTCCTTTTGATGATCAAATATATACTTTATAGATGAAATATCTATTAGTTTACCCTATGATCAGTGAGAAACTAATCAAGGCTTAAAAGCTGAGAATTTACATATATTTTTTTTAATTACGCAAAATTGATCTGTAGATATATGTAAATATATCCTTTCTAAAAATTGTTTTGTTTCAATAAAAATCGCAAATTTTATGTATGTGTACTCATTTTAAACTGTTCTATGTCAAAGAATCTACATAAAGAAGAATCATGAATATTTTTGTGGGGTTTTAGATGTACTTGTTAGCATGCGTTAGATATGGTTGAGACTTTTTAGTGCAATCATACATATATATTTTAAACTATTAAAGAAATATATTAGTTTAATATAATTTTTGTATGTACAGTTTAGGCGATTTCATCGATGTACAAGGTATGTCTACACAAATTGTTTGATAGGAAACAGATATAAAGATAGGTTTGATAGGGAAACAGATATGAAGGTTTAAAGAATACCTGCGACAACTAAAAACAAGCATGGACATGCAGACATGGATCGATGAGGAATCTTACAACTTATATACATTAGCTCAGAATAAAATTAGCTTAAGTCCTTTTGATGATAAGCGTTACTTGCTAGACGATGGAATAACTAGCTCAGCAGATGGATATTATGAAATTGATCAAGATTGTGATTATCAAGAAAAATGTTGAATCGTGATGTAAATACTCTACGGTAAATAAAACGTTTCTGTATTTTTTTTTTAATGTTAATTTTAAATATGTGTACTTTTTAAAACTTCTACACAAACATTTCTCGTAGAATGCTAACGTATGTGAACTTTATTGAAATGTATTCTACCCATACGTACAATCACCCACATATGCAAACATATATGTATTTTTTTTTTTTACCATATACAGTTTTAAACTTTTTTTTTTTTTTTACTGCTTTGTAATTTTCTAAAGGTTTTTTTTTTTATTATTATTATACATTATATTTTTACATGTTTTTAATATTTTTTCTAATTTTTTTCTAGTTTATGAATGATATAGATATATAGTTCTACCTCTGCACATACACACATAGTCTTATGACGTTTACACTTTTCAAAACGGTTTACCATGTTATAAAAACCGGTTACCTAGCTGAAAAATATTACAAAATGCTTTTTGAATCAATCTAAAGCGTTAACCGTGTGTCAAAAGGTTAGTACAATATTTTTATAAGTTATGAAATACGTTAAAGTAATAATAGTGAAAGATTTATAACATTTTTGTTAACTTGTGAATTTCTTAAAACTTTTGTTACTTCTTTTTTTTTCTTAACCTTTTTCTTAAGATGTTTTATTTTTTTTTAACTTTACTTTTTTTATTTTTTAAACTTTGATATATATTTTTTAAAGTTAAGTTTCAAATAAATTTTTTTTAAATCTTTTTCTAAAAATTTTATTTTATTTATTTTTTTCTTATTATTTTTTTTTTATTTACCTTTTTATTTTTTATTTATTTTTTTTAAAATTAAGTTTCAATTTTTAAATCTTTTTTTTTTAACATAAAATTAAGTTATATATATTTTAAATTATCATAAACTTTATGCATAAACATACGCAACTACATATAAACATAGTTTTAAACAGACAGACAGTCATACATACACACACATAGAACTATTTGTCGCACACACACACACACACACATACATATATACACACACATAAAGAGAACTATTTGTCACACACAGACACATACATACACACATAAAGAGAACTATTTGTTACACACATACATACACACACACATATACACACACAAAGAGAACTATTTATAATAACTATAAGACATATATGCTTTTTAAAACATACTCTTACACACAAACCTTTTTAATAAAATATCATATGTACCAACAAAATGAGATGAAAAGATTATTGCAAGAAAAAGAGGGTTGATTCTGAACAATGCACTATCGGTTGCTCGGTTGCTCAGCTGCGGCTGCGCCTGTGGCCGTTGAACTCTCCTTTCTCTACTACTGACGATGTAAAAATTGAAATTGTGGGATGTTTGAAATTTTTAAAAGATGGCATTAAATACAAAATTTACAGCTAGGTAGCTTCACCATCAACATGACGTCTGAGTTACTCACAGACATGCTTTTGCTTTATAATATAGAAACCTATATTAATCCTTTGATTACGGGTTGGGTTGATTATTGACGGCCAATTATCTACACTAGGGATATAGGCCCGGGTGGAGTGCCCTTCGTGGGGGTCTTTCTAAGGGAACCTAATCCGTATTTACGCATGGATAAATCCACGGCTCGAAGAAAACCACGAAAACTCCGAACGATTAGGCCGACGGGCGCGATTGGGATCGAACCCAGCACCTCCCGTCTACCAGCTTCGAGAGCACAACCTCTCAGCCACTGGTGGGGCCCTTTGATTACGGAGTTGGAACATATGTCGTCCAAGCGACTATTTTTTTTTTCTATTCGTACCACTTTTTGAAAGATGATATTTACTAAACACTTATACAGGAATATTTTCGAGAAAAATCTACCAGAAAGAATATTTTTTGTAAATTGTGGTACGGTTAAATATGAAATTAGTCGTCATTCTTGGCCCGTAATTAAAATATTAACGTATAAAAAAACTAAGATTGTTTTATGAAAATGGATTCAGTTAATCTGAATCTCCACTCTGAATTTTATATGTTTACATTTTATAATAATAACATCAGATTGATACAATTGAAATACATTAAAACGTCAAATAAACCTGTTTTTCTAATCTTGTACAAGACATTGAAACAATCAATATTCACACTTCTCTTAAATCCGATAATAAAGAATACGTTAGTGCTACCTACAATATTTCACCAAATTTTCTAATAATTCAGAAGTTTACACCAGAACTTTTAAGTAATATTCGTTTACGGTATATTACAGACACAATTGTGGTATGTTTTAACTAAAAATTTTTTATCATGTCTAGAATTATTAGCCTGTTCAGTTAATGTCATTAAAATTAAAAAAAATTTCGTATCCTGAATGTGGTGGACTATTTAGGTCTCTTTCTGCCCCGTTTATCAATGTTGCCATGCATACTTCATGTCTAAAAGTAGAGCCGTAAACAATCCGCAGATTTTGAGGGTCAGGAATATTGAAAGTTTTGGATTTTGCGTATAAGTTTTTATAATTCATTAAAATCGAAGCTAATTTCAAAACAAAAAATATGTCGGTGATGAACATGAAAAGAACCTTTAACATTAATTTATCTGCACAACGAGAAGTGCAAATTCGTATGTGTGTTTAATCTCTTTATTGACTATTCTATTCTATAAATGGTAATAAATTTCTCAATTTTAAACCTTTAAAGAAAAGTGGTGTCAGTTAAATATTAAAGTCCTACTAATTCTTTCGAAGATACCTATTATCCTTTAAATGTTCGATAAAATAACAAAACATTATATCTTTCATTAATAAGATATTCACCATCTCTATTAAAAAAATGTAAAATTACAGAAGATTACCAAATATCTCGTAAATATTACACAACAGTATATAAAAATTAAAATCGCAGATAGCCATTGCCGTTTCGCTGGACGACAGCTAAACTGTTTGGGAAGATTTTGAAATCTCTATCTAGAAATGTTAATGTTTATTAAGATGTTGTGTCCTACTAGTTTTCATTACTGTAACTACAGGGTACGTACGCCCCAGGGAAATTGAATACCAGTTTTATGTAAAGCAATTTTTGCCTTATTTAATAAAGAAATCCTGTGTTTAAGCATGACGACAATTACTTTATGAAAAATTTTGTATTCAAGCCCTCTCAGGAATGCGAACACTAAGTCTGATAATATTTAATACATTAAGAAAATTTAATTGATTTACTGTATTTTAGAAAAAATTCTTATTTGTTACTACATATAGATTAAATTACCAGGTATGCTTCTAAATATTCCCATCATTATAGAGTGAGGAAATTTATGTTTCCATTTAAATATTTCTTAACTTTTCTGAACGCACGTAGGCTCCGTAATTCAAAACTGGAATCTGGTCGAAAACTAATATTTTTGATTATCCTTTTTTTTCATAGTTCGTAATGTGTGCAATAATAGTTCTTCCTCCACCCTTTGTTTTTCATTCTTTTTTGTCTGAGTTTAAGAAATAAAGATCGGGTAAAAACTCTTAAATGTGCCGTTTATTGAATTTGACTAGTTATGACAAAGTACATAAATGTGTTTTGATTTCATTGGCACAGGAATGTTTCACGTTGAACTCACATGTTAAATATTCAATTGAAAATATTATTCGATGAATAGATCAATGCTGTGATAACAATATGGAGAAATGGGTGTTTTAACCGAATTTTTTAGAAATTTTTATGCTCCTCCCTTTTAAGTGGCAGCACATCTTCTTTGTGCCTGACGAAGAAAGACAAAGTTCTTTCGAAAGGCATATTGCATTCCTTATTTTATGGTGTTATTAAGAAGTTTTTAGGCTTTTATTACACCAGTTTATTCAATAGCTTAATATTTTTTAATAGAAATGCTCATTATTTACTGAAAACTGTGAAACCTGTGAAGATGTATCCCGACTATAACGTAAACTACCATTAATGTGGTTTTCAAAAACATATTTTCCTGCGATCAAAATCACAATTTTTTTTACATATTCATGTACTCATTTTAATAAATAAAATCCTAAAATTGGCAGTCAAGACTATTGAATTGATATGGAATCGAATAGCGTTTCTGAGTTTTGATAAATGTATTACATCTCGATTTATAATCAATTGCTTTCTTATTGTGAACATTTAATTACTGTCGCATCCGGAAATTCGGTTCCAAACACCCATTTTGAAAATATCTCCTGGAAAAATTTCCCTGGATTTAAAGAGAAAGAAAAAAACGCTAATCGATTTCTTAATTTCTGATCAACAGCACCTACTGATTTTATGCGTTTACAAATTAAAATCAACCTCGGCAAGCGTCAAATAGTAGCTAGTGTCAATCTGAGAATAGCCTTAAATGAAAACTGTTACCGAAATGTAACAAAGGAAAAGGTTAAATGACTAATAATTATATAAAAACATCTAATGCAGAATGGAGGGAGAAACGGATATCTGAGAAAAAATAATGTAAAACGAAACTCATCTATAACTAAATCGTCCATAACACACCTCTGTATAACGCCTTCAAAGAAAAACATTATTACTTATTATTAAAAAAAATAAATCATAGTCGATGAACGTTTAATTAAATACTAATTATAGAAAAGCTCATTTTGTATTGAATGTAGTAAAGCCTGTTAATATGAAATCCTTCTGTAACGGAATATTTTCCTAAGTGTTATATAAATATAATATAATATAATATAATAGTAAATAAATTAATAATCAATTAAATGAATAATAGCTAATTTTAAAAGTTATATTTCACAGAAATATTTTACAATTTTTTAAATACATCTACAAGAAACATTGTACTTTGCTATAAGCTTCTGATTACTTTTTACAGTAAAATCATGAGCAATTTTAATAGATTAAATGGATATTAATATTAAATTATCATAATTAAAATCTGAAATAGAAAAAGAAACAAATTTTGTCGCCTTATTGCTTGGATCCATGCTTCCTTGATGTTTCCCTTAAAAGAAAAAATAATACTTGCATAGATATTTTATTATTCTCAAAATAATGAATTCTGATGTGCTTGAAAAATGCATGCAACACTTCATACCTGCAAGCTAAAAAAAGCAAAAACAAATCCCTGAAAGCAATCGTTCTCATAGCAATCGTTCTTCTAGAATTTGTTTGTTTGTTTTGATACTGACCATGTGATTTCATAAATTTCCTTCCAAAATTCACACGCATGTTTTCGGAGAACGACCGCGTGCGACCGAACTTACCATTATTATTACTCATCGCTTCTATAATCCAAAGAAGTTAAGCAAGAAATTCTTTGGCTAAGAAATTTCAGGCTTTCTTTACCAGCCGAACTCAATTGTACCCTCAGTTAGAACATCTTTAGTCTCTACTCTTAGTCAGACATACCCTAAGTCACATTTTAATATCGTTTTGCAAGGATTCCAGTAGCCGATTACCTTAACTGATAACATTGATGCCACCATCAAAGCAAAGTCGTTATTTAAATAATACATTTTATGTTATAAAAATAACGGTTTAAAGTTTTACATTTAAAATGTTATAATTTTCATTTCTAGCCTGGAATTTTAAAATTTCTAATCACAACAGTAAAAATAAAAAATAAAAATAAAAATGTTAAACTCTTTAAAAGAGTTAACTAAAAATATAATATAGTAAATTATGTCTAAGGCGGACTCTGTGTAAGCCGGAAATGCGTCTAACGCGGAAAAAATTACACGTCCTGACGAACCCATAGAAAATAACATTTATTCATTCTGTATAAGACGGTGTCTGGCAAACGCGAAAACGAAAGGCTATCGACTAGGAAGTCTTTGCTAAATTTTACCGGACAAGCAAATTTTAGCAAACATTTACATTTTTTCAGAGTGTGGAAAGCAAGGGAAATTTATTTGCGCAAGATGCCATTATGATTATGCACAAATAAAACAATTAAAATTGCGTACAGGTTGGGATGACAGAGAGTAAGTATCAAGTCCTATATAAAATAATTGACAAAATATTCAAGGGGGATGAGTGTTGTCGATAATTAAATCCTCTGATAAAACATAGAACAAAAGAAGCAGTTAAGTGGACCAATGGATTGCGGGATTAAAATATTACTATTTTCAAAGTAACAAGCATATCCATTTTAAATTTAGTATGTATAATACACTTTTATTATTAAATGCACGGTGAGTTAAATGCATTTTAATATTAAATACTTTAGCATTAAATGCATGTTTTTAACATAAGTCAACCTTTATTTTAACTATGAAAATAAATCTATAAAGAAAGTACAGTAAAACCTGTCCAAAGGAAATATGTACGAAACTGAAAAATTTTCAGGTTCTAACGAAAAGTAGACATTGCAATTAAAATTGCAATGTCTACTTTGGTTAGACGAATTGCTTAGACGAAAATCACTTTAACACGGAATTTTTGCGGTTTTGTATAATTCCGACTTACTAGATTTAACTTTAGATATGTCTCTTTTAAAATACACATTTTCAACCTTCCCAAGTGATATAAACTAACGTTGTTTTGTGAAATGCATACCAAAAGTCATTAGAAAAAAATTAATATATTCACACCACTTTTACTTTAATGCGTATTTATTTTATAATAATCATCATATTTGCAGAGAATATACTCGAATCGTAAAGACCTGTGTATAAACATGTACAAGTCGATAGTACTAGACGCGCACGAGTACTAGACGTAGATAGTAAGAAACGCACGCTGCGATGTGACGGTAACATTTCACTGGCGCCGTACCCAGCTTTCGCGTCACGATTTCAAAAAAGATGTAGCTTTACGTGCTTGCGTGTTGTGATCTACTGTGAGAGAGGTTAACTGGAAAGTTGACCACTAACCAATTTGTTGATAATTTTCTCAACAATATAAATGCACTTATCCGTAATACTACACGAAATACATTATACTAATAAAACAAGGTTTGTCTTGGATTAATTTAAATGTAATGAAATTATGTGATAAAACTTCATTTCTGTACCCAGGTAATTGTAAAATAGGAAATTTATAATAAAACACACACAATATTTAATTTTTATAGCACGCTGCGATGTGACAGTAACATTTCACTGGCGCCTTACCCAGCTTTCGCGTCACGATTTCAAAAAAGGTGTAGCTTTACGTGCTTGCGTGTTGTGATCTACTGTCAGAGAGGTTAACTGGAAAGTTGACCACAAACCGATTTGGTGCATTACAATGCATGTGTTTACATGCATTGTAATAAATGTAATTGACTCAACTATTCATACCAGAAGGTTTTTAATTCCCAGGCAAAAAAATCTCCCTTTTAGCGCCAAAAAAAATGGCTTCTGTACCTAAAATAGATTGACTGCATGAGTTATACAAGTCGGAGTATGTTACCTTATTTAGTCATCAAAACAATATCATATTCAGTATAAATACCTCCTATGACAATTTCTATATAACAGAAAAGAAAATTGTTCCTTTTGAATAACGATTTTACAGTACATACTATTAAAGTATTCAAGGAATTTTCACCCGCTCTTTGTGATTCCATCTTAACATATTTACTTTTAATTATGGCTATTGGATATACACTTGTTCAACAGTTCCCTATGATATAAATTAATGGGTTACTACTCTTAAATCCTCAAAAAATTCCATTTTTTGAGAAATGCATACGGAAGAGCATTATTTTCCTTGCATTTTAAAATAAACCGCATAAGAAATTCATACAAGTACGCTGATTATAACTAAAATATATGTGTATTCTCAGTAAACAATGATTAAAAATTTATTGCCACAGCCACCTATGGCCCACAGAACGGAAGCACTCAGGTGAGTTTTTCTTAAGTCCTGACTTTGAACACCATGTTTACATTGGATATCCAAGAAACACATTGGTTTCACGACAGAAATTCTATATTCTTTTATAATTAAATGCCATCGCCAAGTGCTTGAACTGAATCCTTAGTTCTACCTATGTAGTTTTTCTTGCAAAGACGGTTTGTTTACCAGAAACATAAAATATATTTATTTATATCATATATTTGACCATTTTGTATCAGACTTGTAGCAAATTTTACATTAGCTCCATATATTATGATATTTTTATTGATGCGTGAATGTGGAAAACGTATCTAATCTTATAATGTTGATAGAAGGCGAAGTATCTGTGTTTTTCATCGAAAATCGTCAGCCAGCAATATTATCTGTGATATACTTGTGGCATTTCTGAATATTTTTTAAAGAATATGTTTCATAAAGTATATATTAATTACTGACTCAACAATAATCCGATAGAAGCAAACTAGAAGTTTGGATATTTGGAATTTTAATAAAATATATTTAAAAGTGATTTATCTCAATATGAAAATTTTCAATATTGCGCGAAATATATATCAGAAACTACTTGATATCTTCACATGATATTTTTGGATGTTACAGATTGTAGCTATATCTTAAAACTGAACTTTAAAATGTTTATTGTTTCACTTACACACACACACACACCAAAAAAAAAATCACAGATAAACTCGAAAAAAAAAAGGCAATACTTTAATTTTAAAATATACATTTTACCAAAAAAAAAAAAAAGTTTAGGTTTAGTCTTGAGATTTAGATATTAATTAAATTATGTCAGTGAAATTCGCAAGTAAAAATATTAAATCTACAAAATTCTTGCATGCAATTTAAAAAAAGCAGATTTTTACTTTTTAAAAATAAACGACATTAAAGTATTTTTTTAAGCATTGGTAGATCACCTGATATATTTCTAGCCATAACTGGCGTAAAATATAAGAATCATTGTATGTGATTTGTTTTAAAATGAACAGAGAATGTTTTTTTTTTCCCTATACATGTACCTTTAAAAATTGAATTTTCCGTTTATTTAAGAGTATATGTCCACTTAACTATGTCTTGAAAAATACATTTCTCAGAAGGATTAGAAAGAAGACTATATTACCTTTACGGATATTTCGACTAAATGTGCAATCAATCTGTCATAACGATTATTTCCTTACAGTGGAGCCAGTATTTGCAGTCTGGAATCCTTTTTCATTCAACAAGTAACAATTCATGCCAGAAATTCCGAATAGTACTGTTTGCTTTATTTAATAAGAGACATTACGTAAGTACATAACGTAAAAATTCCTTTTTCGAAATTTCCTGTATCAGTTTGGATTTTTAGAGGGTAAAAAAAGGAAGCCAAACTGATAACCCTGTGTGCAGCTTCTTGAACCCATAACGTAATCATTTAATCCTGCACAATTTCTTTGTGCAGGTCGAATAAAGCACCGTTAATTTTGTACGCACGGTGGTGTGACCTCTGAGCTCCACAATATTACATAGGGCTATGTTACTATTCTGATATATTCAATCAAGCGAACCGTCCATGAATACACTGCAAAAGAATTTCCGAGGAAAACTTTTGGCAAAACACAAATTTCCTCCCATAGCGTAGATATTTTCAAATTTGATTACCTATTAAAATTATGGACAAGTTGCTACAATTTTCACTGGTATATATTTTTTTTATTGGAAAAACTACAGATTTCATTTTAATTCATCGATTAGTTAAATATGAAATTTTATGTAAGCTCAACAAATAAATGAAATATTTATTAAGTATTACTCACAAAAATATAAAAAAGAGATAGCAAAATAAGCAAAAGTGATAAAAAGTATGCGGAAAAGTTTTTAAAAAACGCCTGTAATATTAAGAAAAGTGTAGGACTCATTTCTTGCGCGCATTTAAAGTGTGATGCGGTTGCAGTAGAAAATGGACGGGTGACCTAGCCCCCCGTTCTATTATAGAGCTCAGTGGGTGTGACAGCGAATGTCAGCTTGACACTTTGAGCAGTTTTAGGAAATGAAAACTAGCAAAATATTGTTTATATCTAATCCGGTAGAGGACATCATTTGTGGATAGAGTGAAAGTCAAATTATATACTAGGGATTCATTTTTGTATTAAGTAGCATTTATTTATTTACTTATATATTGACACACATTTATTCCGCCTCGTGTACATTAAGTTTTGTAATTAGTTTTTTTTTTTTTTTTACTAAATTATTTCGATATATTTTTTTTAAATTTTCATCTTATACTAATGACGAAGTTTGATGATCTGACATATACAGTAAATTGAGTTATGGTTTATTTTTATTCGTTAAATTCTGAAAAAATACTTTTAAACCAATAAAAACAAATCTTATTTCAGCTTAACTCTGTAGGTGATTAGAATAAAGAAGAGAATTATGTGTGAATTATAATCACTAATGCATAAAGTATGCCATACTTTGCCGAAACAAAGGGCTGTAATAAAGTGCCATTGCCCCTTCCTAAACCAGCAATGGGTTGAGAGCCGAGGGGGGGGGGGGTCAGGAGATGGTCATTGTTCATCCCAGGATTTTCAAATTTAATTTACCAAACTTTCTTTTTCTCGTGTTCTTAAATAACAGTAAAATTTATTTTTTCCTGATTTATTTTTCACTTAAAGCCGGAATTTCTCTGGCTCTGTATGATTCCGTCTTAATAGATTTTATTTTATATGTCTTTTGGAAACACACATCTTCAACATTTGCATATAGCATAAGTTAATTTTGCCTTCAGAAAGAAATGGCGTACGGAATAAGAAAAAAAATATTACAATTACACCATTTTTATCTAATGGTACCACTGATTATGATAATGATCATCAAATGGCTACGCGAAGATCACATTCTAAAGATATGGTGTCCAGATATATTGCGCATTAATTTGTGCAATTTTATCAAACAAAAGTGCCAACTTACTATGTTGCACGATTAGTTTCAAAGCCTACCATTTTTAGAAATTTCGCAAAATGAATAAGGGTCAAGAAAATTGTTTGTGCGATGAATGAACATCAAAATTACTATTGAGGATTAATTTTCGCTTTGTGTACGACTTCAGTAATCGTCTTTGATCTTTGATGAGCAACAATGTATTTAACTTTATTTTCGTAAATAAATTTAATATTTATTTAAAAACGATATCTTTTTTTTTTTAATGGAGGTAAGATTTCTCATATCCGAATTTTCAAATTTAAATAACCGAAATTTTCTTTTTCTTTGTCTTTTAAAAAAGTAGTAACATTTATTTTCTTCTAGTGATTAAAATTAAGTAAACACTAAGAAAAAAAATAACTACAAATTTTCTGTCATACGTTCTCTGACCAATCTCCCCTTGATACATATATTTAATATTAATCACTATTCATTATTTATATTTAAATAGTAATATTAACTAACATATATATTTAAATATAATATTAATTAACATAAATTATATAATTAAATAATTTTTTTTTAAAGAAAATCTTTAATTTTGGTAATCTTTAACTATTTTATAACTACAGATGAACCAGTAATTGATAAAAAGACTACTAGTAATTTATTAGAGATTTTTATATAGAAGCTTAATTTTAAACGATAAAAACTTTAATACATTAATTCTGCTAATTTGACATTTATCTGTTACTAAAGTTCTAACATAAAAATATTTTTAATGTAAGTTTAGCATTTTAATAAATGTTCATTTAATTATTAAAAAATATGAATTAAAAAATTTAAGTTAATTATTGAAATTTACTAAAAATTAAATTTTATTT
Organism: Maratus michaelseni; assembly: GCA_963931845.1. NCBI lineage: Eukaryota > Metazoa > Arthropoda > Arachnida > Araneae > Salticidae > Maratus > Maratus michaelseni. Next base: position 262,130,452 of record OZ007597.1, read on the forward strand.
TATGTAATAAAAATTTATATAAAATTCTATTTAACTTATGTATAATTTCAATTTAATTATCTTACTGAAAGTAAAAAATTACAAGGCAACTGATAATAAAAATCTTCTGATCTTTATGTCAAGTAAATCATCTTTATTAATTAATTCCATAAAAATCAAAACAAAATTCTAAAAAAAGATTAAAAAAAAAAAAAAAAAAAAAAAAAAACCATCAATCGGAGAGGACAAAACTTAAGCCTTCAAATCACAAGTCCTGTACTTTAACCACCGCGCTAAATCGCTCACGGAAAAATTTTGCTTTAAGCAAACTTGTACGAAAATGTGAACAAAACTCCTAAAGTAGCAGCAATGCGCGAGAGAGTGCGCAGATCGATTTTGGGAGGATTGGGAAGTTATGAAGTGCTAAATGCTAGTCTATGTTGCTGAACAAATTTAAAAATCTATCTTAAAATTTCTGGTGTCTAATATTTAATATATGTATAAAAAAAACACAATTGTAAAAGAAAAACTCATGCAAAGAAGGGTTAAACGAAAAAAAAAAGAATTACTTAAAACTTAAAAACGCAAACCAAAGTTGAAAACGCACTTATTATACATACACTGTAATTATTGCAAGTATGCTGTAACTTGTATATTCTGTGTGCCCCCGTAAATGAACGATAAACGGAATGCACGCCATACACTTAAGCGAGCAATTTTTAATGCACTTAAGTAAATGCATATAATTTTTGTAATGTTTCAAATAGTTAAACATCATTATATTACACTGCAAACGACTTTTCCCCGTAGAACAATGTGCAATATAATTCTTTTGTTTTACCCTGTAAATGATTAATAAATGCTCGCAACCCATATTCTACAAAAAGCATGTTTTACTGCCCCGTAGAACAATGTGTAACATAATTCTTTTGTTTAACCCTGTAAATGATTAATAAATGCTCGCAACCCATATTCTACAAAAAGCATGTTTTACTGCGCTTCATAATTGTATATCAATTTCATCATGTTTCAAATGGCGTAGCATCATAAAATGCCCTTGAAACGATTTTTTCCCAATGACTCAAAGTAATGTAACGGAATACCTTTCACTGTCCCTTTAAAAAAGCTATAAGTGCTACACACTTCATTTGCAATAGGGATCGTGCTTTAGTAAATGACAATAATATACAAAAATTTCAGTGCAATCCGAGTTTATTTACGCGAGTTAGAGCAATGACAAACGGCAGACGGAAAGACAAACCGAAGTCATAAACACTTTTCAACTTGGTTGGAAAGTGTCAATAATAAATTTTTAAATAATTTTGCATTGTTTTTGTTTGATATTTTAATATTATTTCCTTTAATATTAAAAATAATGTATTATTAAATCTTACATCTCAAAGTATATTTTATGTCTGTTTTTAATTTCCTTTGCAGTGTTTTTCATATATTGGTAAAACTTCTCACTTTACACTTATTGTAAGATTTATCTATTTGTAAGACTTATCACTATATAATGCTTATTCATTAAATTAATAATAATCTTTATTTTTTCATTATTTTAATTTTGGAAAAAAAATCTTCATCCAAATACTATATAAAATACTGAGGATTGTTTCTAGTAATTAGAAACTGACATCAATATTTAATGTGTTTTCTTAACTTCTCTAGTTTCTCACAGTTGTATTAATTTTTATTCAGTTAAATTATCTCTAAGGATGAATTTAAATTTTTTAATTCACGTGAGAAGAAAAAAAAAAGACTCTAATTTTTTCCCTTTGCACTAAAACAAACTTAAGTATGAAAACAGTGATATCCAGGGCCTGTTTACCGAATCCGAATAGGCCCGTGAAGCCCGAGCTTACCCACTAAAATATAAAGGTGCCCCCAAATTTACTTTTCAAAACTGATTTTTAGGGGGGGGGGGGAAATCAGTCAGAGTAAAAAATGTATTTTTTTCTTAATTATAGCTACTAAATTTTCACTCAGACTATTACTGACACATTTATATACTATTTCTTTTCTGTTGATATAATAAATGGTAAAAAAACTGTGATTAAATGCAACTTATTTTAATTTTTCTTATGCTTTACATTTTAATTTCAAACGTGCTAAAAATAACAGAAAATTTAATCTGTATAATTATATTTTGTTTATATTTATAAAGAGTGGAGAAATGATATAAAACATGGAGAATAGGTTATTTAAATAAAGGGGAAAGTAATTAGCATTCAGATTATATCAAATTTCTGTTTATAACAGAAGCAAAATTGTGTTGCATTCAAGCATACATTTATGTCAAATATTTGTTGTCCCTGCACTGTTCTTAGCACTAGCATATCCTTCAATTTGTAAAGCATAAAATACATTTTGAAGTTCAAATATTCGCAACTGGTCCATATTTGTAAATTCATTTACAAAATTAATTTGTTATGATAATTATGTATAATAAAATATTTATAATATGTATATAGATAGTTTTACTTTAATATTAAAAGTGTTGTTTACTCCAAATTTTGATGGTAAAATTTCAAATTGTTGAAGCATAATTGGTAGAGTAAAAGGGGTCCCCTTGTTTGACGTCGGGCTTCCCTTATTTCTAAGTCTTAAGCGGACCCTGGTGATATCAATAATTTTAATCTTTAAAATTAAAGTAGACACCTTCTATAAAAACAAACATCTTTGTACAGCTTAATGCAATTTTGCCCAATTATATTAATAAAAAAGAAAAATAAAAGAAAGAAATTGAAAAAAAAGTTGAAAAGAAAGAAAAACTAGAAATTGCGTTTTAACAATAGCAACAAACTATTTAATTATTGAAGCTAATTCACTTCAATACATTGATAAAAAGTGTTGAGGTACCCAAAAGTAAGAGAAAAATAATCCCAATATTTACCGATTAAAAAAATAATAATAATACTAAAAGGAAGCATAGGTGAAACACAGTAAAGTAATTATGTACATCCCCCGCCCCTTCCCCCCCCAAAAAAAAAGGTAAAAAAAAAAAACTCGCGTTAATTCATACACTGTAATATACAAATATTCCATACAAGTTCCGAAATTATAAGTAATAATGTTAACAATTATCTTTATGTTATAAAAATATAAGTGATTTATGAATGAAATATATATTGATACATTTTTTTTTTCAAAGATTTGTATAAGCACTAATTGCTATTTTTTTTAATATATACAAGGTTTGACTATTAATTTCCAGGACTGGTAAAATAACAGGTGAATGTACTGGTGAATGTGCAATACAAAACTGTTTAATATGTTTCGAAGTTTGTTCCATCTGACGTAATACATTTCTGCGTGTGGCTGTACAATTGTTTGAGACAAATTTCAAAGTCATCATTGGTCAAACAACTTAAGTCAACCTTTAAGTCAAACAACTTTCAAAGTATCTATCAATCCCTCTTAATTTCAGACGTCCCGTTTTCTTTGACTTATCAATATCTAAAAACCTTGTATAATGTAAGTGTATACACGCACTCACATTAAATGAAATTTATTAATAGCAAATTGTATCAGAACTTTATAGTCAAGTAATAAAAATATACGTGTCTAATGTATGTGTATACATACATTCACATTAAATCAAATTTAATTTTAGTGCAATTTATATTGTTCTTCTGAATAAATCTTGAAAAATTCAACCATTTAAAAAGTTTTTCATTCATAAATTCACAAAACGAAAAAAGCTTTTGAATGGACAAATAGACTGCGTGATGTAAATTTTACTATTTCAAAGTAACGAAAATATGCATTTTAAATTGAGTATCTATAACTAACTTTCAGTATTAAATGTATGTAGTGTTAAAAGCAGTTTAATATTAAGTACGTTATTATTAAATGTATGTTTTTAAGTTCACCTTTAATTTAAGTACAGTAATAAGTTTATAAAGAAAGTACAGTAAAACCTGTCCTAACAAAATCTGTATCTAAAGGAATCTTGGTTCAAATGGAAAAATGTCAGGATCTAGTGAAAAGTAGATAATGCAATTTTAATAAACGTTGAACATGTTAAGATGAAAACCATTTTAAATCCTTTTTTTTTTTCTTTTTATCGGTTCTGATGAATCCCCCCCCCCTTCCCCCCCACAAAAAAAGGAAGAAAATTATTCCATTCACACCACTTTTATTTACGAATACTATTGATTTATAATAACGATCATTATTTGTAGATGTAAAGAAAGTCTTGATCACTGTATGTCGTGAAACATTGCGCATTCCCTTGCGCAAATTGAAAAAAAGAAGACTACCGGCACGTCATGGATGGAAAATCTATGTTATGATGCAATGACGTTTGCAAAGCCGCCTGTCATTTCAAGTAATATCTGAAAACAAGAATGGGACAATAACATTCTTCGTGGGTTGAATGAACGTCGAAATGTACTTACTAACGCTCGTATTCACGAATAACTTCGACCTGGAGTTAAGCTGAAAACCCGGGTCGAAAGCTAAAATGGTATTCATCGTCTACCTGACTGGACCGGTTTGAAGGCGAAATCTAACGCTGGGTTCAGTTACTGTCGGTTACTGGACCTGGCTTTATAGAGGGTTGAAGTTCAAGTTTTTCAACCGAGCATGCGTAGTTAACAAAAAACAAGACGAGAGAGCAAGTCTAGTCACATTTTACAATAATGGCGGCTTACAAGCTTACGTACGGAATCAAGTGTCTGTGTATAAGATATAATAGAAATTTATTACTATTATAAAACAAAAGAACAATATGCAAAGGTATGTGATCTCATATATATGTATTAGCTTCAATTTTTTTTTATCTGGTTTGTTTATATTTATATATAAATCCTCTATATTTTATGTTCAATTGTTTGTTTATATAAATAAGCATGGTCGCGAAGAATTTTATTTGCTATAAAAAATAGTCAACATTACATTAATGGTAGATAAATTGCTATTAAAATAAAAATTGTTGCATTTAAGGTTATTTGTTTTTGCAATTTTGATCTTAAAAAGAATTTATGAATGTATTTTAATAGTAGCGAAATAAATGTCGTACGTAAGTTCTAATTAAAATTTGAGACATCAGACTAATTTGCATTTTTCTTTAAGTAAAAAATACTTAGATTATGTTCAAGTATCCATCGACTCAATGTAGGTTTTCAATTTTGGTACTCGTAGAATATGGGTAAAAGTTAAATTTTGTGTCTTGTGTGAAATATACACTATTATTATTTATGTACGATCTGTTATATAAATATAAGATTAGCTCTATAAATTAGATATTGTGGTTTTAAACTAAACAATATATCATCCGAGTTGTATTTATCTATTGAAGATTTTTAGTAGGTTTATTCTTTGTTTAAATCACGAATATGTTTATATTAATTAAACAACTCTATCATTGATTAACACTATACTATTGTTATTTCTGTTTTTGAGCTTTATGTTATATTTCCCAATTTTTGAGAAATTTGAAATATTTATTTAATTACATTTAAGTTTCAACTGTGTTTTAATTTAAAAATTATATATAATTTAAAATATTACAATAGAAGTAAAGGGCTGAAATACATTGATAAAAAATTGTTCATTTTTAAAATAACACCAGGCCAAAAATCCAGAAACACCTTTGTTTTAAAATAATGCTTCTCTTCAAATAAACGTTTTGTCACTTCCAATTTTGTCTATCATGACAGAATTGATATGACCTAAACCATTGATTGTACGGTATATAAAAAGTTATAACAGCTGTACATAATAAACTTACAGAACCAAACTTATCCCCTCCCCCTTTTCCCATCATGTTTTCACATATACACATACTAAGGATCAATCCAGACAAAATTTGGGGCCTATTTAGGGTCCCTTCACAAAAATCCATGTCATAAAACAGGGCCCTTCATAAAATTGCTTTTAATAAAACAGGGCCCTTCATAAAATTACTTTTAATAAAACAAGACCTTCACAAAACTCCTTTTAATAAAACAGGACCCTTCACAAAATTCAATTCCACAAAAACATACTCTTCATTAATTATTTTTATTGTGTTAGCTTTTAAAATGTTTAATCTACTAACAAAACAAATTCACCAAAAAGTAAAACTTTAGCAGAAGGACTTAAAGAAGTTATTTTTAATAAATGCTTGGTTGAATTTGAATAACTGAATTTCCTCTTTTGTTACAAAATGTTTTTTTTCGCAAAAATATAATACATTTCACAAAAATAACTTCTTTTACTTTTCACAAAAATGTCCCCCCCCCCCCCAAAAAAAAAAAAAAAAAAAAAAAAAAAAAAAAAAAACGAATTTTTTTCTTTAGTTGGTAAATCAAAAATACTAATTAGTTTGATATCTGAAATTTCATTTATGTAAACAGGAGTCATTTCGCTACTGTTAAAATACATTCGTTATTCCTAATTTTTTTTTAAATGAAAATTTGAAAAAAATAAATAACCTTAAATGCAAAATATGTTATTTTAGTAATGTTTTATTAGCACTTTAGGTAATGTTGACAATATTTTAAGGCAAATAAACTCTATTCTTCATGATCTTGAATATTTATGTAAGCAAATAGTTAAACATATAATATATGAGTTGTATGTATAAATATAAACAAACCAGCTAAAAAGTTTGCAGATAATATATATATATATATATGAGATTACATACATTCTATTTTTAATACTTTAAACTTTCTTTTTATTTCTATATCTTACATAGAATCTTGAGTCATGTTTTAATTTACTTTAATTAACTTATAACACTGACAAAAAAAAAAAAAAGAAAAGAAAAGAAAAGAAAAGAAAGAAAGAAAGATAGATAGAGTGATGCATGGGTAGGGTGGGGCAAATGGGGCACTTATTCTTCTCCACTAAATCACATTTAAAAAAATTATATTCCTTAAAATTCAGTACTATAAAATTATCTGAAATTATCGTTAATAAATTCAGATTGTTTTATCAGATTACGAACTATCATTATTTTCCCTATCTAGTCTAGAAATCTATCGCCATTCATTCATAAAAAAATATTTAAAAATATTTTTCTCTCTCTCTCTCTCTCTCTCTCATAAATAAAATTGTAATTGAATCTATGAAATGACATCTAAATGAGTGAAAAAAATAAAATTTAAGAACTAGAAAGAATATAGAAAATGAAGTATAATTTTCTATATAAATACATCTTTTTCAATGATGCACTGGATCTAAAAATAGATGTCTATGCATGTAAAAATATTTTGTAATTACTTAGGTTGATTTATTAAAAAATATTCAAAGGCAGTCAAGTGAATACCTTTGAACTTGTAAATCTGATAATGGAAAAATTCTTATACAAAAGGGGTAAAGGGGCTTCTAAAAGCTACAATTTAAAAAAAATCAACTTTTTGTAATATTTCACAGTTTTATGTCCAGATAGTATACATAATTCATTTATCATTATTTAGAAAAGACTTTACTCGATTCTGTGTTGAATGAAAATTTATATAGTAGCCTTAAAAGGTTTAAAATATTAGTGTTCATTAAAATAACATCTAATAAAATAGCAATATATCCATGGTTGACAGTTTAAACTAAAAACAAGTTTGGAGTTTATTATTTAGCGACTAGTTAAAATAAAATGTTTGTTAACCGATCGGAAGCGATAATTGAATGCGCCGTTGGAGCTCCTGAAGAACTTGGGTGCCTGGTAGCAGGGCACTGTTAGAACCACAAACACCACCTTTTAAGCACTCTTTGAAGCTCTGTTGATATTATTTCCACTCTTTTGTTGTTGTTGTTTTTGTCAATGTGCATATTAATTACTATCTCTAATTGTATTAGAATTAATCATTTTAATTAGATTGCTGAAAATAAAAAAAATCAAATCAATACATCTGGATATCATTTAATATATAAATTGATTCGACAAAATAAAAATAGTACTAGAGGCTACTTTCTGGAATTTTTTCCTTTTTCTCCATTTTAATATTTTCTTAATTAGAAATTATTTAATTAATTACTAATTATAGCTATTAATAATAGAAATCAACATAATTGCTGTTGAAATAAAATTTTCGTTTTGATCAAATCAAATTTTCGTTTAGCTACTAAGACAAATTTTATTTGAAAAATAAACTTATAAAATTTACTTTAGCAATTAACACATTTCATATCCCTTTCTTAACTCACATATATGTTTAAAAGTAATAATAATAATACATAAAATTTGAATAAATTGTTAAAAAAAATATTAAACTTTGTAAGAAATTAAAATAAGTTAATCTCCATATTTAGTAATTACAAGTTTTTATTTTGTGCATATATTTTGTAAAAAATAAAATAAGTACTACATTTAATTTCCTTTTTTTTCCGGCACTTTTCTTCCATAATATAAACAAACAAAGCTTCAACGCGAAACCGAAAACGTCATCTGATTTTTTTAACCAATTAGCACGCTTTATTCAACCGGGGTCGAGTAACTCTGAGTTGGGTAACTTTTCGTCCGAAGTAGACGGTGAATACGAGTTTTCAACTCTCGGTTGAAAACCTCAACCTGAGGTTACTGGACCCTCGGTTCAACTCTCGGTCGAAGTTATTCGTGAATACGAGCGTAACGCTCGTATTCACGAATAACTTCGACCTGGAGTTAAGCTGAAAACCCGGGTCGAAAGCTAAAATGGTATTCATCGTCTACCTGACTGGACCGGTTTGAAGGCGAAATCTAACGCTGGGTTCAGTTACTGTCGGTTACTGGACCTGGCTTTATAGAGGGTTGAAGTTCAAGTTTTTCAACCGAGCATGCGTAGTTAACAAAAAACAAGACGAGAGAGCAAGTCTAGTCACATTTTACAATAATGGCGGCTTACAAGCTTACGTACGGAATCAAGTGTCTGTGTATAAGATATAATAGAAATTTATTACTATTATAAAACAAAAGAACAATATGCAAAGGTATGTGATCTCATATATATGTATTAGCTTCAATTTTTTTTTATCTGGTTTGTTTATATTTATATATAAATCCTCTATATTTTATGTTCAATTGTTTGTTTATATAAATAAGCATGGTCGCGAAGAATTTTATTTGCTATAAAAAATAGTCAACATTACATTAATGGTAGATAAATTGCTATTAAAATAAAAATTGTTGCATTTAAGGTTATTTGTTTTTGCAATTTTGATCTTAAAAAGAATTTATGAATGTATTTTAATAGTAGCGAAATAAATGTCGTACGTAAGTTCTAATTAAAATTTGAGACATCAGACTAATTTGCATTTTTCTTTAAGTAAAAAATACTTAGATTATGTTCAAGTATCCATCGACTCAATGTAGGTTTTCAATTTTGGTACTCGTAGAATATGGGTAAAAGTTAAATTTTGTGTCTTGTGTGAAATATACACTATTATTATTTATGTACGATCTGTTATATAAATATAAGATTAGCTCTATAAATTAGATATTGTGGTTTTAAACTAAACAATATATCATCCGAGTTGTATTTATCTATTGAAGATTTTTAGTAGGTTTATTCTTTGTTTAAATCACGAATATGTTTATATTAATTAAACAACTCTATCATTGATTAACACTATACTATTGTTATTTCTGTTTTTGAGCTTTATGTTATATTTCCCAATTTTTGAGAAATTTGAAATATTTATTTAATTACATTTAAGTTTCAACTGTGTTTTAATTTAAAAATTATATATAATTTAAAATATTACAATAGAAGTAAAGGGCTGAAATACATTGATAAAAAATTGTTCATTTTTAAAATAACACCAGGCCAAAAATCCAGAAACACCTTTGTTTTAAAATAATGCTTCTCTTCAAATAAACGTTTTGTCACTTCCAATTTTGTCTATCATGACAGAATTGATATGACCTAAACCATTGATTGTACGGTATATAAAAAGTTATAACAGCTGTACATAATAAACTTACAGAACCAAACTTATCCCCTCCCCCTTTTCCCATCATGTTTTCACATATACACATACTAAGGATCAATCCAGACAAAATTTGGGGCCTATTTAGGGTCCCTTCACAAAAATCCATGTCATAAAACAGGGCCCTTCATAAAATTGCTTTTAATAAAACAGGGCCCTTCATAAAATTACTTTTAATAAAACAAGACCTTCACAAAACTCCTTTTAATAAAACAGGACCCTTCACAAAATTCAATTCCACAAAAACATACTCTTCATTAATTATTTTTATTGTGTTAGCTTTTAAAATGTTTAATCTACTAACAAAACAAATTCACCAAAAAGTAAAACTTTAGCAGAAGGACTTAAAGAAGTTATTTTTAATAAATGCTTGGTTGAATTTGAATAACTGAATTTCCTCTTTTGTTACAAAATGTTTTTTTTCGCAAAAATATAATACATTTCACAAAAATAACTTCTTTTACTTTTCACAAAAATGTCCCCCCCCCCCCAAAAAAAAAAAAAAAAAAAAAAAAAAAAAAAAAAACGAATTTTTTTCTTTAGTTGGTAAATCAAAAATACTAATTAGTTTGATATCTGAAATTTCATTTATGTAAACAGGAGTCATTTCGCTACTGTTAAAATACATTCGTTATTCCTAATTTTTTTTTAAATGAAAATTTGAAAAAAATAAATAACCTTAAATGCAAAATATGTTATTTTAGTAATGTTTTATTAGCACTTTAGGTAATGTTGACAATATTTTAAGGCAAATAAACTCTATTCTTCATGATCTTGAATATTTATGTAAGCAAATAGTTAAACATATAATATATGAGTTGTATGTATAAATATAAACAAACCAGCTAAAAAGTTTGCAGATAATATATATATATATATATGAGATTACATACATTCTATTTTTAATACTTTAAACTTTCTTTTTATTTCTATATCTTACATAGAATCTTGAGTCATGTTTTAATTTACTTTAATTAACTTATAACACTGACAAAAAAAAAAAAAAGAAAAGAAAAGAAAAGAAAAGAAAGAAAGAAAGATAGATAGAGTGATGCATGGGTAGGGTGGGGCAAATGGGGCACTTATTCTTCTCCACTAAATCACATTTAAAAAAATTATATTCCTTAAAATTCAGTACTATAAAATTATCTGAAATTATCGTTAATAAATTCAGATTGTTTTATCAGATTACGAACTATCATTATTTTCCCTATCTAGTCTAGAAATCTATCGCCATTCATTCATAAAAAAATATTTAAAAATATTTTTCTCTCTCTCTCTCTCTCTCTCTCATAAATAAAATTGTAATTGAATCTATGAAATGACATCTAAATGAGTGAAAAAAATAAAATTTAAGAACTAGAAAGAATATAGAAAATGAAGTATAATTTTCTATATAAATACATCTTTTTCAATGATGCACTGGATCTAAAAATAGATGTCTATGCATGTAAAAATATTTTGTAATTACTTAGGTTGATTTATTAAAAAATATTCAAAGGCAGTCAAGTGAATACCTTTGAACTTGTAAATCTGATAATGGAAAAATTCTTATACAAAAGGGGTAAAGGGGCTTCTAAAAGCTACAATTTAAAAAAAATCAACTTTTTGTAATATTTCACAGTTTTATGTCCAGATAGTATACATAATTCATTTATCATTATTTAGAAAAGACTTTACTCGATTCTGTGTTGAATGAAAATTTATATAGTAGCCTTAAAAGGTTTAAAATATTAGTGTTCATTAAAATAACATCTAATAAAATAGCAATATATCCATGGTTGACAGTTTAAACTAAAAACAAGTTTGGAGTTTATTATTTAGCGACTAGTTAAAATAAAATGTTTGTTAACCGATCGGAAGCGATAATTGAATGCGCCGTTGGAGCTCCTGAAGAACTTGGGTGCCTGGTAGCAGGGCACTGTTAGAACCACAAACACCACCTTTTAAGCACTCTTTGAAGCTCTGTTGATATTATTTCCACTCTTTTGTTGTTGTTGTTTTTGTCAATGTGCATATTAATTACTATCTCTAATTGTATTAGAATTAATCATTTTAATTAGATTGCTGAAAATAAAAAAAATCAAATCAATACATCTGGATATCATTTAATATATAAATTGATTCGACAAAATAAAAATAGTACTAGAGGCTACTTTCTGGAATTTTTTCCTTTTTCTCCATTTTAATATTTTCTTAATTAGAAATTATTTAATTAATTACTAATTATAGCTATTAATAATAGAAATCAACATAATTGCTGTTGAAATAAAATTTTCGTTTTGATCAAATCAAATTTTCGTTTAGCTACTAAGACAAATTTTATTTGAAAAATAAACTTATAAAATTTACTTTAGCAATTAACACATTTCATATCCCTTTCTTAACTCACATATATGTTTAAAAGTAATAATAATAATACATAAAATTTGAATAAATTGTTAAAAAAAATATTAAACTTTGTAAGAAATTAAAATAAGTTAATCTCCATATTTAGTAATTACAAGTTTTTATTTTGTGCATATATTTTGTAAAAAATAAAATAAGTACTACATTTAATTTCCTTTTTTTTCCGGCACTTTTCTTCCATAATATAAACAAACAAAGCTTCAACGCGAAACCGAAAACGTCATCTGATTTTTTTAACCAATTAGCACGCTTTATTCAACCGGGGTCGAGTAACTCTGAGTTGGGTAACTTTTCGTCCGAAGTAGACGGTGAATACGAGTTTTCAACTCTCGGTTGAAAACCTCAACCTGAGGTTACTGGACCCTCGGTTCAACTCTCGGTCGAAGTTATTCGTGAATACGAGCGTTAGTATTCTTCGTGGGTTGAATGAACGTCGAAATGTACTTACTAAGTATTCTTCGTGGGTTGAATGAACGTCGAAATGTACTTACTAAGTATTCTTCGTGGGTTGAATGAACGTCGAAATGTACTTACTAAGTATTCGTTTCCACATTGTGTGACATTTATTTAAATATTGATACACATTTATTCCACCTCCTGTACGACAAACATTCCGTGTTTAACTTTATTTTCATAAATGAAATTAATACTTATTTAAAATCGATATCTTTATCTGATGGATGTAAGAGAGGGCCATTTCTCATCTCTGTATTTTCCAATTTAAAAAAAAAACCAAAATTTTCTTTTTCTCTGTCTGTTAAAAAAAAAAGTCCTTCCGGCCTGTACCGGGAGGAAAAGGTAGCTTTCCCATATCTTCGTTTTAAAATTTTAGCTAATGTTACACGAAAACAGCAAGTTAAAATGCAAAGAAACGGTTACAAAAGATTCGTTAATACTGAATTTGAATAAGAAATTCGCCAAATTATTGAGCAATAGCCAAATTGGCTTCATTTATGAAGACTTATTTTGGTCTCCAAATTTGGCGATATTTCGCCAAATGTCGCCAATTTTGGCGCTAACGGATATGAATATATAGTTTTATGCGTATGATTGGGAAAATTATTACAACAATGAAAGAAAATAATTTGCAAGTAATCGCGTTAATGTGCTTGTTTTGTTTCAAAATGTCAGCCACCCTAGAATTTCAAACTGCTCTATCTCAGCCATTTTTTAAGATAGAGGTAAACCAAAAAATGCTCTGGTATCCTCGTATCAAGGCCTAACACTTAATTAAAAAAATAAATTTGAATTTTTTACTTTTTTGTATATTTATTTTAGTTTTAAATTTTTAAGTGGCCGCCATCTTGAAACAAAATGGCGGACCAAGCTGAACTCGGTCCAGACATTGGTGAACTTAATACACACAATTAGTTTAATCAAAATTGATTTATAAATACGAGCGTTATCGTATGACATAGGTCAGATATATATATATATATATGTACACATTTGAACGGATGGTGGTTTTGGGGTCTGGGGGTCATGATCGGTGAAAATATATCGAAATTTTCCGGAACTGCTTTCTTCCGAACGGCTGCAATAGGTAGCTTTATACTTTTTTGTATTGAAAGCTACCTAATAGTGAAATGTATTTTCCCTTAGCGTTTAAAAATAACTAAAACACAAAGAAAAATAGGAACTAAAATTTTACTGCCAGGGTTCGTACGCTTTTAACACAACTTTTGAATATAATTATATAATTTTTCGTTTTTTTTTTTTTTTTTTTTTTTTTTTTTTTTTTTTTTTTTTTTAATGCAGAAAAGTATTACAAATCCGGCAATTAAGCGTGGTATCTACCATTTCTGCTATATAAATATTAAATAGAAAATTTCTAATAAAAAGTTGTGGTAAAAGCGTACGAATCAAGGGCAGAACGGATCATTCTGCCCCCGTTATTAGACAATTTTATTTATTTATTTTTAAATTCACGTATTTTATAATTATTTTAAATGGGTGTTCAGGGGGCATATTTGAATGTTTTCAGAATATATTTTCAGTTTTTAAAAATGCCATTAAAAATTTATTTTTTAATATTTTAAAAACATGCGAGATTCAATCGGACAAAACTGTGTAATCTAGATCAGGGGTTCTCAAACTATGGTACGCGTACCAGTACTGGTACGCAGAAGTCCGACACTGTTACGTGGAATAAAATACAGAATGCAGCATATTATCATGGAATCAAAAACGTCTTTATTAACTTGGAAATTTAAAAAAAAAAAAAAAAAAAAAAAAAAAAAAAAAATCGAATGCAATTTAGGATCTGTAAACGCATTTTCTGTTTTTTTTTTTTTTTTTTTTTTTTGTTGTTGTTACGAGAAATGTTAAATGTTTGTTATAGCAGACTTGTTGAAATTCGCACGCACCGCTTATGATACAATCAGTTTTCCAGAACTAAACACATAATTATTAGATTTATATGTATAATAATTGATTTTTTTAATGAAGACCTACTTTTAAAATTATTGAATGAAGTATTTTTAATTAGCGGAAGAACTCTTTTTAAACATGCTTTATAAATTGAATTATCTGAAAGTAAAGTCTGAATGCTTGAAAGTAGGAGGAGCTTGTATGAGTAGGAGGAGTTAAAACAAAATAAAATTCCAAGTGTAATTTATAGCCCATGGTTCTTTTTGTACTAGAAGAGCTTCTAGGATGTGTTGAAATAAAAGTTTTATTTCAAATATAATTCATAAATTAATTCATTCTGTTGATAGAAAACATAGTTGTATTTTTTCTTCTCGTGTTCAAAATGTGTGTAGTTTCTTTCTATTTCATGAAAATCAGTTTTTAACAAAGTAAGATTATTTAAAATGGTGATCTGAAATAAAACAAAGACTGTGGTCTTATGCAATGCGGATTTGAGGTAAAGCATTGTACATATGTATTGTGGTGGTATGTGCATAAATGTATGAAGAAATTTGCTACTGTTTACCTACTGCGCGACATTATTGTCGGATTAAAGGGATTGAGATTATGAATACAGTTGTATGGAGCCCGCGTTAAATGCGCTAACTAAGCTTTGGATAAGAAATTCATTTCTCATTTGTGACAATCTGCCACTGTATCTCACGAGAGAGGAAAGAAGTGAACTTATTCAGCTCTCCTGTGATGGATTACTCAGTGTTGAATTCAGACACTTTTCTCCGGGAGGGATTTCTGTAGCTCCGGGGGGACATTATACAGTTCCGGGGGGTGGGGAATTCCACTTTTTGACCTCTCAAAGCATAAAATTTCAAATACTCCGGGGGGGACATTCTCCCCCGGGCCACCCCCTGGATTCAACACTGGGATTACTGGTGTCCACATTCAAAGAAGGATGTGTGTAACAGCATTTTCAAAGTCTGATTGTGTTTAGCACAACATATCTATGTGAATATGCTTCCCCTTCTTTATATGATTTTGCTCCTCTACCTAACGGTCGGCAGTCCGAAAACAAATAACTATACAGTATACATGAATAAACTATACATCGAATCTGACTTATGACCCCAGTGGCAGAACTATCTTCAAGTGTCTGCAACGCTAATAATGTTTTTAAAAATAGTCTGCAATACGCAATATATCATATAAATCTATTCTTGCTGCTGTTGTAGTTGTAGTGCTAATTAATTAAGGCATCAGAATTTATCAGCCTTTCTGAGTAAAAAAAAATTCTGAAATTCACAGCAAATATTCTAATAGGTTACAGCAGAGGGGGGAGGGGAGAAAATCCCCTCTCAGCAATAATTTTTCTTGTTGCAGGTCGGATTAACTCTGCTTTTGATTCGAGTCGATTTCAGGCTGAGTGTAGATTCTTGGAAATTGGGTTCGGGTTAAACCGATTTTTCAAAAGTTAGTTCAGTATATTGTTTCAGATTAAAAACTATGCCTATATTAATAAGCATAGAACTTTGTGTGTCTGCTGTTTTCTAAAGGAATGCTGCATCTTTTCTAGGAATATTTCACAAAATTCACGTTTTTTTTTCGTGAACCTTCGACGAAATTTACGTTTTCTCTGTGGCTCTTTGATGAAATTCGCCTTTTTACCACGATCCTTCAACGAAACTCATGGTTTTTTTTTACAGTCTTTTGACAAAAATAAAGTTTTTCCGCGGCCCTTTGATGAAATTTGCATTTTTATCGCAACCTGTCGACAAAATTAGCCATTTTCTCAGATCCTTTGATGGATTTCACGATTTTTCTTTGGCCTTTGGACAAAATTCGCGTTTTTTCCGTGATCCTTTGACGAAATTTGCCGTTTTTTTTTAGATACTTTGACGAAATTTACCGTTTTTTCGATATACTTTGACGAAATTTACTGTTTTTTCGATTTCCTTCGACGAAATTTTCCGTTTTTTCGAGATCCTTCGACGAAATTTACCGTTTTTTGGCGATCATCCGACGAAATTTGCCGTTTTTTCGCGATCTGTCGGCAGAATTCTCCGTTTCTTCGACGAAATTGACCGTCTTTTCTACGATCTTTCGACGAAATTAACAGTTTTTTCTACGATCTTTCGACGAAGTTGGCGTTTTCTCCATAACCCTTCAGCAAAATTCGCATTTTTACGCGATCCTTCAAATAAACTCATGTTTTTTTCACGGCCTTTTGACGAAATTCACGTTTTTTCACGGCCTTTTGACTAAATATGCGTTTTTTTCGCGATCTGTCAACGAAATTAGCTATTTTTCGCGTTTTATCCGTGATTCTTCGACTAAATTTGCCGTTTTATTCGCGATCCTTTGACGAAGTTTGCCGTTTTTTCACGGAATTTACGCGCTATAGCGCGTCCGCATCGCTGAATGTTTTTAGTCTGCAGGTGCCCTAAAAAGTCTGCGATGCCCGTCGCAGCGTCGCGTACATTCTGCCACGGGGCTTATGGCTAAAACTGCCTAATATTGAGAAAGACAGGAGGAAGTTGTACTTGATAAAACAAGTCCACCCAGTCCACCCTTTTCATTAGCGACAGAAGAAAATTACTGCAATCAGCCTACTATAACAGTAGTATATGAATGAGTGAGCGCCAATATGTCATTAATTATTGTAGCTTTTTTCCTATACCAAAACACTCTATTTTGATATTGTATGCGTTATTAAAATGTAATGATAGTATTTTTTACTTGAATGTCATTATAAAACAGTCAGTTTAAGTATCAATTTAGTAATGCAATCCTTCTTTTTTAAATAGAATAAAACCTTCTAAGACGGAAACACAAAATATCAAAGATACATTTCGTTTTAGACAGGTTCCTTTTTATAGGTTTTTCTATATTAGCTTTATGTTTGTTACCTGGTGGTACGCGGAAGTATGAACCTCGATTTAGTGGTACGTTGGTTTAAAAGTTTGGGAACCCCTGATCTAGATGATTCAAAATATTTTGCAATATGCCAGCCAGGGTATCGTTGGGATAGCTCAATAGAAAGAGCGTTGGCACGGCAAGCCAAAGTGACCAGGTTCAAGTTCTGGTCCCAGCATTTTTCAGTCTGTTGGAAAAAATCTCAACTACGATACTCCAACCTTTGGATATTTTTAAATATTTTTAAATATATTTTATAGTTCTTTTATATGTTGGTAGTATAGATTGAGACTTTCAAACCTTTATAAACGGAGGTAAACTTTTAAGCATTTCTAAAATAAAGAGTTTTAACATTTATAATAATAAATTATATAGATTTTCATTAAAATTATATAGAAATTAAAAAAGGTGGATAAATAGACAGTTATTTTAGTGGCACGATAAGATCGAAGTTTTTCTCATTTCCTTCTAATATGTTTGCATTGGTTCAGTACTTGGTCGGTGAACCCGCGTGTCAAAATGGCCTATTATCATCATATTTTCTTAAAAGATGTTTTCGCCTTCTTTAATTACAAGATTTCCTTTGTGAGATTAGTCAATGTTTATTTTGTTAAATAGTGATGAAAATTGGCCATCTGGCACGCGGGTTCGCCAAACCTGCTTTAATGTATAATTTAGTACGTATATTTACTGATTTCTCATTGATTTTTGTATGCTTAGAAAAGATTAGATATTTAGCTACTGTTTGAATGTGTTACACAAAATCAGAAATATGAATAAATTATAATTAATTCAATTACATTAATAAGATTTATTTTCTATATGAAGTTGCAGACAACACCATCGCAGATATTACATACTTCCTGATACATCCGGCGTTGCCTGGTTCCTTCAGAAAATAGCAAGAAACGCGAAATCACTCTAAAAATTGCTGGACAAATTTCGAATAAACTTTATTAAAAAGTGAGCAAAATTTAATATTTTCTGCTAGAAGATTGAGATTCTTCTTAATAATGCGGAAAAATCGCAACGAATCGCGAGAAAAAGCTAAAAGTCAAGAAAATGTATTTTAAAAGCCGCGGAGGACAAGTTTACTATATTGTGCTACAAGATTAAAGCAGGATTTATTTTATAAATGTCGAAACATCGCCGTAAAATACACACAAACAAAAAAAAACTTAAAAATTGCATAAAAATTATTGAGAATAATTCACAAAACGTTCTATGAATCTATACTATTAAAATAAAGGTTCGTTATGTATGTCTGTGTGTCTTTTGGCGATGGCTAGTAAAATCTAGCGCACCTATAGGCCTGAAAATTTAGATTTAGGTACCCCAACCGCTTTCCTGATGCACATGAGACTCAGATTTTAATATTTTAATTATTTACTGAAATATTAAATAAAATCCATTTTGCTAAATTATTGTAAAAATCAGCGCCAAATTATTGTAAAAATCAGCTTAAGGTGTATTTCTAGAAAACAGTTACCAGTATTTCCGAATTAAATAGTTTAAGCCAAATTTCAAATTAAGTTCCTAGCTTAACCAAATGAATTAATCTTTAAAGATGCTTAGTGGCCCTCCTAATTAGTTATTTGCTAAAGGGCAGTTGAACATCCGCTCTCCCTTCTGCCACTCCGTTATGGTTTTATCTCTAACTATGCCCCGTTTCTATCTCTCATCAACTATCTTTCCGATTTCAACGCAAGTGATTCCAAGCATTATAATTAACTTAATAGTCCCCCTCTATAACATTAAAGTAAATTTATGAGTAGCAGTTACCGCAATTTCTGAATAATAGTTTAACCCAAATTTGTAATTAAATTCCTAGCTTAACCAAACGAACGAATTTTTAACGATGCACAGTGATCCTCCTAATGAATTATTTGCTGAAGGGCAATTGAACATCCGCTCTCCCTCCTTCAAGGTTTTTTTCCTCTAAATGTGCCTTAGTTCAATAACTCGGCTAATAATGTGCCCATCTTCTCCAACCAGCTTAATTTTATAGCACGCCTACTATACAGTGCCGTAGGGAGCGGACACCTGTCTCAGAGGTTCGTTCGGAAAGAAGTTTGTTCAGAACAGAATGTTCTCCTGGCGGTGGAAGGGGAAATGAAAGATTTTCCGGAGCGTACCAGCATGCCCGGTATACCTAACCGAAGCTAGAGTTTCGTTTTTAAAGAGATTTAAGTTTATTACACGGGCTCGGGCAACGACGGGCGGGTTAGCTAGTACCAAATAAACTTTATGGAAAAGAGGACAAAATTTGCAATATTGTGCTAAGATAATAAAACCAAACTCGTGTTACTAATGTGAAAAAATCACATAGAGGTGCCTTCCTACCAAATTTTGTAGCTCTGCGTGCAGCGGTCTCAACAGGACACAGGTGACACACAGACAGACAAAGTTCTGTCCTTATTATTATACATGCTTTACTTTATTATTCGCACCAGGCAATCCAACTGTAACCGCACCTTTAAGCCGGGCTGCCCGGTTTAAAGATGCGGTGTACAGAACGCAGATGAATATAGCTTTTTATTGAAAACTCGAATAGATTTTTTACGTTTAGTATTTTTCTTAGATTGCCCTTCAACTACACTAAAAGCCATTCTTGGTACTTTCATATTAGCCACATGGAATGGCAGAAGGCATAGGTCAATCTCAAAAATATATATATATATATATTATTTAGAGCAACTTTTGTGATTGTGATTATTTCAGTGTTTAAACGCGTAGTTCAATTACATATTTGTTAAATTCGAGTTTTATTTCTTTATTTCTTTATTTGTAAAGTTTAAAATTCGTTTGGTCATTTAATTATACAATATTACAAGGAAACAAACAAATGCTGAACAATTTATATTGTTTTAAGTGCAAACCGGTTAATCTTTCGTAATTGGGTTGCAGACAGATTTAAAAATACTTATGCGTGAAAATTATTTTAAAAAACCCTACAAAAACTCAGTACGTTGAGATACAATTTTCAAACAATTTGCATTTGAAAGTACACTTTTTTGTCTCTATTCGACGATGTAAAAATTAAAATTGTGGGATGTTTGAAAATTTAAAAAAAATTGCATTAAATGCAAAATTTACAGTTAGGTAGCTCCACCACCAATATGATGACAGAGTTACTCACAGACATGCTTTCGCTTTATAATATAGAAATATATTAATCCTTTGATTACGGGGTTGGGACATATGTCGTCCCAGCGATATTTTTTATTCTATTTGTACCAATTTTCTGCCGTACACTTATACAGGAATATTTTCAATAAAAATCTACCACAAAGAATTATTATTATTATTATTATTACTGTACATTGTGGTACGATTGAATATAAAAATAGCCGCTATCTTGACCCGTAAATAAAAGATTACCATATAAAAAAAAACTAAGATTGTGTTATGAGAACTGCATTTTCCAATAACATCATATTGGTATAATTGAAATACATTGAAACGTCAAATAAACCTGTGTTTCTAATCTTGTATAGACATTGAAACAATCTTCAAATACTTCTCCATACCTGCCAACTTTCAACTGAACTTCCGTACAACATCAGTTAATTTGATTCAGTTTAAAGACGCTTCTAACCAGAAAATATATCGGAAAAAATAATATATATTAAGTTTCATGCTTTTATGTGGAACTTATTTGAATGCATTTCCTAAAACAAATTCTGGTTTGAATCGTGTTTAACCTCTGTTAAATTAAACTGCATTGTACGGAAGTTTAGTACGGTGTTGGCAGAAGTCATATTAATGAATTCGTTAGTGTTACCTACACTATTTCGCCAAATTTTCAATGAATCCAGAAGTTCATACCAGAACGTTTAGTGATATTTCTTTAGAGTATATTATAGACATAAATATGATATAACTCAGGGGTGTCAAGCTCTCACTAATCCTCCGAAATATGTGGATTAATTTGACCCAATTTAACCCATTAAAGCCTAGCGGTACCATATGGTACCAGATAAGTTTCAACCATTTTTTTTTGTTTATACACCAATATTTTTTTACGGAAACATTATCTTTATTTTATGACTCCAAGTTCTTGATAAAGCAAACAAAAATTGCTAATTTAAAAATACTGGTGTGAAATGTAAATTTTGCATTTTAAAGACGAAAATAATTCCGGCTTTAATGGGTTAACAACGTTTCGAACCAGGAAGTATATTTGACCAATCTTTATTTTGTTAATTTCAGATTTCTACATGGATTATATTTAATTTCATTTCTTAAAAAAATTTCTGGTGCGAAACGTATTAAACCTGGGTTAAATTAACCCACGTATTACGGAAGATTAGTGTGAGTTTGGCACCTCTGTTTAACTAAATATATTTCTTCATCTGTAGAAGTATTAGCCTGTTCGACTTATGTCAAAACCCTCTAAATAGCAAGGTTCATTCTCTACTTAATGATCTTTTCTTGTGATCTAATTTGTTTTTCTCTGTTTTTTTTTTTTTTTTTAATATTTCTCAATATTTCAAACTTATTCCTTCTTTATATGCATTTTATGAAGCTCAAAAATCTTGAACTGGTTTTACCAAGCACCTATTCTTTCGGATCAGTGTAAAAAATAAAAGCAATGCAGAAATGTATCGCGATGATGACGATAACGTAGCAGATGAAGATGCAAATGTTCATGACGCTAAAATCAACTAAATGCTGAAATCGATTAAAATAATGAACGTAAAATTACAGTTTGAAAAAAATATTTCTAAAGAGGTTTCAGAATACTGCAAAGGTGTGAAGCGTATTAAGAGGAAAACACTTTTTCAAACAAAAGACCCTGAAAAGATTAAAGCTTTTTCAGTAATGAAATTGAAAGATGGTTGGGGTAATGGATGCTTAAAATTACTTTGCAATGACAAATGCAGTTGTATCATAAACACTTAATTCATTTATATTAAAAATAAAATTATTTTTCTAAACCACAAACACAGTTTGTGACCGAAGAGTAATATTGTTTATTCACTTTCTTTTTTCTTTTAAGGGGTTTTTTTTTTTTTTTAATAAATAAAATTAATAAAATTAGAATATAATTTATAACAAAAATATAATTAATTACCTTTTTATGTTAAGTGTTTATAAATTTTAAATTTGTCTATAGATAGTTTAAAATATTTTAAAAGATGAATCCCTATATAACGAATTTTCCATACAGCGGATTTTTTTGCTGGATTTAGCGACTTCGTTAAATAAAGGCCTGACTGTACATAACGTAATGAAAACATATGTCTATTGTCCAAGAGTTCATACATTAATAATAATAATAATTAAAAAAATATATTGTCATGCAACTTTCAGTGTTTGAGTTCGTAGTTCGATTGTATACTTGTTAAATTCGTGTTTTATTTATTTATTTATTTAACTGTAAAGTTTTCATTTTGTTTGGCAATTTAAGTATGACGTATTACAAGGAAACAAACAAATGCTGAAATATTTAAATTATTTTAAGAGCAGACAGGTTAATCTTTCGTTTCACGCAAATTTGAAGGGGAAAAAAACCGCTTGAAAATGTTAAAAACGTTTCAAAAACCATCAAAATTCATTAAATTGAGAAACAGTTTTCAAACAATTTCCATTTGAAAGTGCATTTATATGTATTCGACGTTTAAAACTTAAAATTATGGGACACTTAGAATTAAAAAAAAAAATTACAATAAAAGTAAAACGTATTGGATAAGTCATTGCCACCGTCTATATGACGTCAGCATTTCTCATATACATGTTTTTGCTGTATAATAGAAATAGATTTAAAAAAAAAAAAAAAAACATCAAATTAATATAATTGAGGTACATTAAAGCTTATCAAATAAACCTATGTTTCTGATTTTGTGTAGCACATTGAAACAAATCTTTGAATACATCTCTTAAATCAGGTATTACAATATAGAATTTGTTTATGTTACCGACAATACTTTACCAAACTTTCCATTTATTCTTAAGTTAGCTCCAGAAATTTTAAGTTATATTTTTTACAGTCCACTATAGACACAAATTTGCTCTGCGTATTGTTGCATAAGACACAAAAAATTTTGGAGGGTTTCTGTGAAGTACCTCCGAAACATTTTTGTCACATTAATGACATGTTCTAAATTAGGTGAAGGGATTTTACATTTACATACAAAAGCTACATTTGAGTGAAGAATGGAGTAGTACTTCACTCTCCCTCACTGTATGTTGCTTAAATCTGAGGTTTGCTCATTAGGGGAGTGGTACTTTATGTGATTTAGTGCTGGTGTCAGGAAGATAAATAGCAGCGTGAAGTTTTTGGAAATGAAAAATTGAATTAATGGACGATGAATGAATGCAGGTACGTGCTGTTTATGGGATTATTAAATGTTTTTTTACAGAAGTAATTAGCGTACAGAAATAAACAATTGCACTTGTAAAGAATAAAAATTAATTTTGAAAAAAAAAAAAAAACTAGATTGCAAAGAATGTAAAATTGAAAGAGAGTTATTAATTAAGCCTAGTCTTCCTTCATTTCAGCCACGATAAAGGATGACTATTACTTGACCAAATTCACCAATGATTTAGAACACTGTAACTTATGTACCGATTTTATCATAATACTAATTCGAATTAAATTAAATTAGAATACATGATAATTAAGAATTATTATGTAATATATACAGAGCGAGAAGCATGTATTTAGAAAATCTTACGGATGGAATTTCAGGAAATTACACAACATTTTAGGTTAAAATCACTGCGAAAGCTAACTTAACTATAGATAAAAGAACACTTTTAGTAGATATTATATATTAAATGTCGTAAATAACTTACATAATTGTGCTAATTTTAGTAATTACCAGATTATATATTACTGCAAATTGAAAATATTAAAAAAATCAAATAAATTTAAAGCCCGAAATTTCATGTAAAAAAAAAGCAAAATAAATATAATGTGAAAGTATACACAACAGTTTAAAAGACATTGAGATGAATTTTGAGAAATACTGTAATTGCAGAACTTCCAATAAAAAGTTTAAGAAAACTGAAGGCAAACAGAAGGGTCAAGGCGGATAAAAGAGAAAGATTACGGGTATCATGATCCTGTCCCGGACTAAGAATTTTTATGCAGATTTCGCCTGCATGTGCTTATTAATGTATAAAAATTGCTTCAGAGATGTGACGATCTTTCCTACCTGAGAAGAGTTTTTAAATAGTCAAACTTCAAAATTATTTTATATTGTCTATTTAAAAAAAAAAAACATTAAGCCATTGAGGAAAAGATTCAAATAAATAAATAATTTACACCAGTAAATTTAATTAGAATTAGAATTATAATAAAATCGATATATAGCTTATACTGTAGAATATCAATAGCAAATTTCATCTAGTAATGGTCATTCTTTACGGGTGGCTGAATCAAATCACAGAAAAGTAACTGTTAAACCCCGTGAACAAGGTTATCCTCTGGAGGTAGTATTGTAGTGGTAATGACCTTTTAACGCTAGAGATATTTGTATGAGTCAAGCGTCCAATCATGTGAGGTGTTTTATTGACAATCACTAAATTGAGTTTGGAATGAAATAGTCCCCCCCTCTCTCTTGCTGTATGCTGCTTAAAACTGAGGTTAGGGGAGTGGTACTTCAGTGTTCCATTCCGGGAAATAAATATGAGCATATAGTTTTTGAAATCGAGAAAGGGAAGTGAGCGATGGAGAATGAATGCAGTTTATGTGATTATCGAATGTTGTTTTAGAGAAGTAATTAGCGTGCACAAATATACAATTGTACTTGTCAGGAATAAAAATGACTTAAAAAAATTAGGTTGCAAAAAAGTGTAAAATTGAATGCATATCTTGAGTTAAGTTTGATATATACCGGCCAAGAAGTAAGATTTCGGTAGATGTTAAAGAGGAATTTTAAGAATAGTTCACAAAAATTCAGGGAAAATCACTACGAATAAATATCATAATTTTGATAGGTGTCATACATGAGAAAAAATATACTCCCAAACAATGATTATTATATGTGTGTGACACTAAAAAATATCATTAAAGAACAAAAACTTTTATCAATGTGATTAAGCAAAATAAGAATCAGGATATTAAATTTTTTAAAAAGATTTTTAACTTGTATGCTTAGGCAGCAATGTGAGGTGGGTTGTTTGGACATGTTGGGGCAAAGTGATTTGGATGAATGCTGATATATCGTTATTTCAGTTACAACGCCTAGAATACATAGTGTGGAAAATCGCTACAAAATAGTACTAAAAAATTTAATCCGTTAAATGTAGAACGATGCTGAAAAGATAACGTGTCGATCGCAGCGACATCTACTAGCAGCGGCTTAGACAGAGTGGAGGTCCAGATGGTTTGGATACCACTAGTTTTATAAAAATATTTTTGCTTTTCCTAATCGGAGAATTTTCTGCGATATTGAACCCGAATAAAACTTTATAATATTACTGGTTTCCAGAGCATTTGGACCTCCTCTCTGGTTACGCCACTGTCTGTTAGCTCTTTTCAACGCAAACATTGTATAAGAATCGAACTGAGAAAACGTTTCAGCCAGTGGTAAATATTTTAAATAATTAAATTATACCCTATTTCCTTTGACTTGGATAATGATTTTCATAAGCTTTGAAAATGTGAATGATATTGATCATGGCCAAAAAACGTGATACGCATTCTTTTGTGCCTGGTTGCAGTACTCGATACAAGACAGCAAACTAGAAACTATCCCTATTTAGCATACCAAAGGATGAATCTCTGCTAGAAGAGTGGATAAGATTAATTCTCTGATATGATAAAAAACCAACTTCAAAATCAGTTACATCTGAAATATACACTTACAAGAAGATTTTATTAACAGAAATTATGTTTATGCTGTCAATAGTGAAACAGTTACTTTTCTTAGAGGTAAATCTATTTTTAAAGCAGATGTCGCTGTGATTGCCCTATTATTGTACCGCATCGTTGCTCGTTTATCGGCTACAATTTTTCAGCACTTTTTAAAGCATTACTAGTTTGGGTTTTTTTAAATTCCGAAATTTTGCATTCACACCAGAAATTTCCTATTATTGAATCTGTCCCTTTCTGTAAAATTCTATCTTCAATATTATTTATATTGATATTAAGGTATCAATATTCATTTCAAAATTAAAATATCATAAAACTAGAACACAAGAATAGGTTAGGCTTACCTAAACGGTCCTCTTTCGGGAGATAAGATATCTTACATTATTCTGACTTTTCGAGAATAAATGTTCATGTTGTTCAAAAAATAATTGAATCTACACAATGTAGACACACAAACAAATATATTGACGATCACGAACACAATATACACAACATTTTTCGCGCACATCATAAATATTACATCTTATATTCCGTATTACATTTTCTAGTTCATTTCATAAAAACATTCTAAGACAGATTCATTTTTTATCAACAGAAAAACATCGTCTGCGCGAGGCGCAAAATAGAAAAACGATTAAATTAAAACCATGGAAGTAGCGATAAAACGCAACACCTATAATGTTCATTTGCTTACTTAATGGCAGATATTTCGTGACTTCTTAAAGTAAAAATTCTTTTTTCAGAATTTCTGGTTGAATTTGAAAATTTTGAACTGATAAACGATAAAACAGGTTTTCCACACTATGCATTCTAGGCGCTGTACTTCAGTGTAAAAAATAATGCAGAATAAATTTAAAACATAAAAGCATTTTAAAGATTAAGCTGTGTGCTGTGAGAGGGTGTGGGGGGTAGAAGATTGACTAATTATTTTTACTGCAAAGCAGGCAATAGTGGAAAAAATTATAAATTAAACAGTTTAAGCACGTTGCCTGCCATGTCCAAAGGATGGTCGGAGTTTAAGATCTGTTTCTGTGTTCCATATCCGAACACCCTTCGGAGGAGTCTTTATATTTGCGGGGACTCCCCACAACACCGGCACCTGCCGGTGCCTCTTTATCTATTTTAGGGTGGCAAAATCTCTTTCTAATTTTGGGTGGCACTCAATATCGTCGATACTTTTATGCGATAAAGTTCATTCGAGCAAATCTTTTTTTTAATTTTTATGACGAAATGTCTCACCATTCCATGTAAGTACTTTAAAATCATTATTTATTTAAATTACTTATGAGTAGATTTAATTTGTTTTCGATTATTTATATAATCACAAACTACATACACCGTACACCTCAATTATTATCCAAAAATATTACAAAAAATAATTTATATATAGCAAAATTCTGGTATATAACCCGCGGCTCAAATAAATTGGTGGTTTCGAACCAGAAATTTCATTTAATAAAATGTAACTCGTTTCTACATGGGACTTTATTTAATAAATTCAATTTATGGTTCAAAACCGATTTGTTTGATCCGTGCGTTATATACCAAAAATTACGGTACATTAATTATATTATCTTGCAGAACGGCGATTGAAAGAAAAAATACACACACATCATATATAGACGCTTTCAGTCGTGACGTCAATGATGACGTTTTGCTTGGAAACTGACTCCAAACAAATAGTTGCTATGTTGTATTTTCTATTATGTTTGTATATTATACCTAAATCTTATGATTATATCTCACGGCAAAGCGTTTTAATACATTATATGCAGTGGTAATATTTTCTACAATTTATATTTAATAAGAAATGACACATAGCAACCGTTTGTTTGGAGTCAGTATCCAAGCAAAACGTCATGACTGACGTCACACTGAAAGAGTCTATTCTAATACGAGCAAATCTTGTGTGTGGTTATATATATATGCAAATTTTATCTTAAAAACAGCTATAATGATTTTGACGAAATTTCGTATCCTTCCGTTTTGGGGCACCAGAAAACCATTGGGCTTGGTCACATGTTCGAGAAAATTCGATTAGTGGGTCATTTTGGGTCATTTTGGGTCATGGTCAAGCTAATTGTATCTAAAAAACGATTCAAATGATTTTGACGAAATTTTGTATCCGACCATTTTCGGGCACGAGAAGGCTATTGGGCTGGATCACATGTTCGAGAACTTTCAATTAGTGGGTCATTTTTGGGTCAACGCGGGTCAAATTAATTTTATCTAAAAAACGGCTCTAACGATTTTCATTAAATTTTGTATCCTACGAGTTTTGGGCACGATAAAATCATTGAGCTAGGTCACATGTCCGAGAAAATTCGATTAGTGGGTCATTTCTGGGGCTTTGTGGGTCAAGCTAATTTATCTAAAAAGCGGCTCAGACTATTTACACTAAATTTTGCATCCTATGGTTTTCGGGCACGAGAAGACAGTTGGGCTAGGTCACATGTTCGAGAAAATTCAATTAGTGAGTCATTTTGATCATGGGTCATTATGGGTCAAGCTATTTGATCTTAAAAACGGCTCAGACCATTTACACTAAACTTTGCATCTTATAGTTTTCGAGCACGAGAAGACTGTTGGGCTAGGTCACATGTTCGAGAAAATTCAATTAGTGGGTCATTTTGGTCATGGGTCATTATGGGTCAAGCTATTTTATCTTAAAAACGGCTCCGACTATTTACACTAAATTTTGCATCCTATGGTTTTCGGGCACGAGAAGACTGTTGGACTAGGTCACATGATCGAGAAAATTCAATTAGTGGATCATTTTAGTCATGGGTCATTATGGGGCAAGGTATTTTATCTTAAAAACGGCTCAGACTATTTACACTAAATTTTGCATCCTATGGTTTTCGGGCACGAGAAGACTGTTGGACTAGGTCACATGTTCGAGAAAATTCAATTAGTGGATCATTTTAGTCATGGGTCATTATGGGTTGAGCTATTTTATCTTAAAAACGGCTCAGACTATTTACACTAAATATTGCATCCTATGGTTTTCGGGCACGAGAAGACTGTTGGACTAGGTCACATGTTCGAGAAAATTCAATTAGTGGGTCATTTTGGTCATGGGTCATTATGGGTCAAGCTATTGTATCTTAAAAACGGCTCAGACTATTTACACTAAATTTTGCATCCTATGGTTTTCGGGCACGAGAAGACTGTTAGACTAGGTCACATGTTCGAGAAAATTCAATTAGTGGGTCATTTTGGTCATGGGTCATTATGGGTCAAGCTATTTTATCTTAAAAACGGTTCAGAGGATTTGAAATAAATGCAGCATTCTACAGATTTAAATAACGAGAGGACTATTAGGCTAGGTCAGATGTTCGAGAAATTTAGATTAGTGGGTCATTAGGGGTCAAGCTATTTTATCTTAAAAACGGCTCAGACTATTTACACTAAATTTTGCATCTATGGTTTTTGGGCACGAGAAGACTGTTGAGCTAAGTCACACGTTCAAGAAAATTCAATTAGTGGGTCATTGTGGTCATGGGTCATGATATTTGAACTCAAATTTAATTTTGACCGAGCATAGCTCGGTCTTCCCTGCTCGTACATACTTATATGTGCATCATAGTAATGTTTTTATTTGTAAAAATTATGTAGAAAGAGACAAAGTAGGAGGCACTTGAGGACGGATTTTTAAAAATGGGGCTGAAGAAAATGTGTTTGATATTTTCCATTTAGCATGTTGCTGAAGGAGGAATTACGAAATCGCAAATTTCTACGGGCATTTTAAGGAATGGTTATTTATTATTACTACAGATGCAGTAGAAAGATTTTCGAAAATACGAAGAATTTAAAAAAAAAAAACTTTGTGGGCTAGGTTCAACGGCGGAAGCGAAAATGCCACGAATGTAGAATCTAATTTTAGATGATTATTTGTTTTGCAGCAAACTAACAAACAGGAAAAAATAATTAAAACTTTATAGAATTTCAATTTTGTGTAGTGTAAAAGATACAGTAAGAGTTTCCGGAAAGGCGGGGGGGGGGGAGTAGATAACATTTTAAGAAAAATGAAAATGCGACAAAATGTAGACGATTCACATCCATGCAAGGGGAGGGGGAGTATCTATTTTAATTCAACATGCAATACATTTATCAGAAAATTAAGAATGCTGTTCCATTTCAAAAAAATTAATATTTCTGCCGGAAAAATTCATGCTTTTACACGTAAAACGGCTGTGTGAAAATATTGGGTTGTCCGGAAAGTTTGTGCCGGTTGGGAAAATTATTTCTTATAGGAAAATTTTACCCGTTAATCATTAGACATTAGATATCGGAATCAATGTCTAATAATTAAATGATAGAATTTTCCGGTACGAATTGATTTCCCCAACCGTCACGAACATTCCGGATAACACAAAATGTTAGAGTTTTTCACGTTTCTCGTGCGAATAATTTATGCCTTTATATGTAAAACGTCTGTGATGATATATGTTAGCGTTTTTCACGTTTCTTGAGCGGATATATATCTTTTTAAAATATTCTTTATTTCTTTTATCATAGAGAAGTTTTAAAAGCATACCTGCCAACTTTCAACTAAATTTCCGTACAATGTGAATTAATTTGATCCAGGTTAAAGACATTTCAAACCAGAAAATATAGTTGAAAAAATTATGTGTTTTTAGTTTCACGTGTAATCAATTTGATTACATTTCTTTAAAAAATTTCTGGTTTGAAACGTGTTTAACCTTGGTTAAATTAACCTACATTGTACGGAAGTTTAGTGCGACGTTGGCAGGTATGTAGAAAGGTAAAACATATCAGAAAAGCATTTTTTTTTTTTTTACTTTAAAAAAATTGTTTTTGAAAGTCTTCGGCATTGTGTTGAATAGTTTAAGAAAATAGTCTTATTTGTTTATTTATTTTCTTTTGTTTTAGAGATTTCACAATTCTCATCTGTGAGTGCTGTAAACATAAATTTACTAGTGCGCAGTGCTTCAATTAAAATATATAAAAACTAGCGGCCCGTCCCGGCTTTGCACGGGTAGACAGTGTAATTTTTTTATTACATTCGTTTTCCTGAATTTCGCGCTCCAACCTAAAACTGTTGCTGAGATATGGCGAAATGACCTAAAACTTTCGAATCCCACTTTAACCACCTTCGAGGGGGGGGGAGGGAATTTCTAAATTCACTGAAATACGTGTTTAATCATTTGTTTAGTAGATTTGTTTTCCTGAATTTCGCGCACCTACATAGAACAACTGCTGAGATATGGCGAAATGTCCTAAAATTTTCAAAACCACCCCCTTTAAAACCCTTCGGGGGGAATTTCTAAAATCACTGAAATGCGTGTTTATCCATTTTTTTTAGTAGATTTGTTTTCTGGAATTTCAAGCTCCTACCTATAACTGCTGCTGAGATATGGCAAAATGACCTAAAACATTCGACTACCCCCCTTTAACCCCTCATAGTGTCTGAATGTCTAAAATCGCTGAAATATGTGTTTAAATATTTTTTAGTAGATTTGTTTTCATGATTTTCGCACTCCTACCTATAACTGCTGCTGAGATATGGCGAAATGACGTAAAACATTCGACCACCACCATTTAACCCCCTCGGGGAGGGGAAATTCTAAAATCCCCTAAATACATGTTTAATCATGGTTTTAGTAGATTTGTTTTCTTGATTTTTGTGCTCTTAACTAAAATTGCTGCTGAGATACGACAAAATGACCTAAAACCTTCGACCCTTTAACCCCCCCCCCCCGGGAGGGGAATTTCTAGAATTGCTGAAATACATGTTTAATCATTTTTAGTAGATCTGTTTTCCTGATTTTCGCGCTCCTACCTATAACTGCTGCTGAAATATGGCGAAATGACCTAAAACATTCGACCACCCCCATTTAACCCCCTTCTGGGGGGAATTTCTAAAATCGCTAAAACATGTGTTTAATCATTTTTTTAGTAGATTTGTTTTCTGAAATTTCAAGTTCCTACCTATAACTGCTGCTGAGATATGGCAAAATGACCTAAAACATTCGAAACCCCCTTTAACACCCTTCGGGGGGGGGGAATTTTCAAAAATCGCTTCTTATTGTTTGCCTAGGCCATAACAGCAATCTACAGTCCAAATTGCGTGACCCTGACTTTAGTAGTTTCGGCTGGGCGTTGATGAGTCACCCAGTCAGTCAGGCAATCACCGTGTCCTCTTTATATAATAGTATAGATATAGATAGATAATAAAATAGTCGCAAATTATTTTAGGAGTATGTATTCTCACAGATTTTTTTTTTTTTTTTAACTTCGGTTTTCGGGTCTATAAAAATTTTAATTTTTTATTTTCAGGTTGACTTCAAATGAGATTTTAGAAGATAATTTTTAGGCAAATTACTTATGTTTTTATTTGTTGTCAGTCTCTAATTTTACTTAATCTGCATGCTGTCTCCGATGTTAATATTTTTTTTATAAAAAAAATGCCAGGGATTTATACGTTTTGGAAATTTTTGAACACGATTTGGCTGTTTTTAGAAAATGTCTATCTGTGCTGTCTGTCTCTATGTACGTGACATACATATTGTGGGCGCTCTATCTCAAGAACTAATGCACGGATTTTAATAAAACTTCATAGTCAGTTGGACCTAACATAAATTACTGCTCATTAGGTTTTGGAGTAAATCACCCAACAAGTGGGGCTGCTATAATCGGATTGTTTTACGCATCCAATATTTTCCTTCTAGAAGAAAATAAAAATTATAAAAATTCCTACCATTCTAGACCAGTCTTCTGAAAAGTTATTAGATTTCCTTTTTATCTCCTTTTTTAACATTACATTTCTTAATATGAACAAGAATGAAAAATCATGCGTCAAGCATAGATTATGTAACACTTTCCAAACTTTTCCAAAATAATTTTACAAATCATTACCGTTTAATAAACTGAAAGATAACATCTAAGTAAACAAT
Source organism: Maratus michaelseni (assembly GCA_963931845.1). Lineage (NCBI taxonomy): Eukaryota > Metazoa > Arthropoda > Arachnida > Araneae > Salticidae > Maratus > Maratus michaelseni. Next base: position 262,163,758 of record OZ007597.1, read on the forward strand.
TTGGAAAACGCATAACATATTTAAAAGCGCAATTTCAGGAATTTCCAACATATATTTCCAACATATATTTCCAACATATACAATATTCGGAAAAAGATCCGAATATTTTTATTCAGCCCTGTATATGATCTATAGATTTGTATATATACTACATAGTATGCTAAATTTCAGTTCAGCTAGGAAACGCATAGCACAGTTTAAAGTTCTCCTTCTGGAGTTTCTGTCAATAAACGGAAATGTGTTGTTCACGAACTTTTGTGCTGCCCTGTATAGGATCTACAGAATTTACAGCCACCAAGTAATAGACAAAAAGTGAGTTAAATTTAATATCGCGTTTAGCAACTTAAAACGCACTTCCAGGAATTATTGTTAACTGGCAGTATAGAATTCTTTTGTGTGTCCGTGTGAATGAACGATGACTACTATACACACAATATTCTGTAGTAAGCCTTTTGTAATGCACCTTAGTGATATATATATAAATTTCAATGCGTTTAAAATAGCGAAACATTATTTAAATAAACCGCAAACGATTTTTCTCTATAGACGTAATGTAACGGAATTCTTTTGACTGTCCCTGTAAATTAACTATAAGTGCTACACACTTCAGTTGAAATAGAAAACATGCTATAGATAACGACAATAACATACAAAGATTTCAGGGCAATCCGAGCATATTTACGGGAGTTAGAGCACGGACAGACGGCCAGACAAACCGAAGTCATAAACACTTTTCAACTAGGTTGGAAAGTGTTAAAAATGCAAAGTAGAATTCATAAAATATAATAAAACGGATTTGCTGAAAATGTTACTCAATATTCATGGTTTCATTTGCTTTGATATTTTTGATCGATTTGACTACATAGAACACAAAAAGTTAGAGTCGAATATCAATTCCTAAACTGTAATATTTACCCCTGTATAATGTGACCTAATAGCATTCTCGTAGAAGAGGTATTTGCCACTAATATTATTCTGATACTATATTAATAATTTGCTATGATATAAAATTATGATTTTCAAGGAATTTAATAAAACTTCATAGTCAGTTGAATCTTGACATAAATTAGTGCTGATAAGGTTTTGGAGTAAATTGCCTAACAAGTGGGGCTGTTACAGTCGGATTGTTTTACGAATCCAATATTTTTCTTCGAAAGATAGAAGAAAGTAAAAATTATAAAAATTCCTGCCATTCTATACCAGTCTTCTGAAAAGTTATAAGATTTCCCTTTTTTCGCTTCTTTTAACATTACATTTCTTAGCATGAAAAATGCAAAGTAAAATTCCTAAAATATAAAAAAATGCATTTGCTGAAATTATTATACAAAATTCAAAGTTTCATTTGCTTTGGTATTTTTGATCGATTTCACTACATGGAACACAAACAATTGGATTCGTACATCAATTCCTAAACTGTATTATTTACCTCCTTATTATGTGACCTAATAGCATTCCCGTAGAGAGGTATTTACCACTAATATTATATATTAATAATTTGCTATGATATAAAAATAAGATTTTCAGCAATTCTCCTACATATATATATATATATATATATATATATATATATATGTTACACATCAGAAAAAAAATCACCGCTAGCCATTGTCATTTAGCTGGACGACACACAAACTGTTTGGAAAGAGTTTAAATTTATCTATCAAATAATAATGTTTATTAAGATGGTGTGTCCTGGTGGTTTCAATTAATATAATTACAGGGTTCGTACGCTCCTGGGAATTTGAATACCAGTTTTATGTAAAGTAATATTTGTTTTATTTCATGAAGAAATTCTGTGTTTAAACATGACCACCATTACTTTATGAAAAATCTGGTATTCAAGCCCCTCAGACATACTAACACAAAATCAGGTAATTATTTAATATATTTAGGAAATTTAATTGGTTTACAGTAAATTTAGCAAAGCTTCTTATTTATTAGTACAGATAGATTAAATGACCAGATATGCTTCTAAATGTTCCCGTCATTATACATAGAGAGAGGAAATTTATGTTTCCATTTAAATATTTCTTAACTTTTCTGAACGCCCCACAGTGGACTATTTGATGCAATATCCTAGCCAAAAAGGCATTAAATGTGCTCAAAAATTGTAAAAAGTATATTTTATAATAGCTGACTAACTGATGCATCAATCTATATGTGTTTCAGGAGTATGAGCCAAATCCGGCGGCTCCTAGCCGCAACTGAAGTGAAAGTTTCTTGAAAGGACGTGCTTTTTTTGTTATGTTTCAGCTTTGTTATTGTGTTTAAATTTATACTTTGACATGTGCATTCAAATAATTATACGTTTCATATAAGAAAAAATAGTTAAAATTGAAAATGGGTTAATATTAATTCTTTATAGATCTAATTTATTGCAATATATTTATTGTAATATATTATCTAATATATTAAAAGCTTTTTAAAGCTGTGTCGGAATTATAATCGTATTGGTTGTAGTTTCGAAGGCTTTTTTTTTTATGTACCTTATGTTGTTGCGATTTTTAGATATCAATGTTTTTTATAATAAATTTTAAAATAAATTATAGTCGATGAACATTTAATTAAATATTAATTATAGAAAAGCTCATTGTATTTGTATTGAATGCAGTAAAGCCTGTTGAAACGGAATCCCTCTATGACGGAATTTTTCCCTAGGCGTCATATAAATAAAATAGAACGGTAAATATATAAATGATCAATTAAATGAATAACAGCTATTTAAAAAAAGTTATATTTCATAGAAATATTTTACAATTCTTTAAATTCTTTAAAGCCTTCCAAAATCCACAGCCGTGCTTTCAGAGAACGACCGTGTGTCTAGCTTACGATTATTATTAATCATCGCTTCCATAATCCAAAGAAGTTAAGCAAGAAATTCTTTGGCTAAGAAATTTCAGGCATTCTTTACCAGCCGAACTAAAACGGTATCCTTTTACATTACTATCGACGGCAAGAATTCAAGTAGCCGATTAGCTTGACTAATAATATTGATGCTACCGTCAAAGCAAAGCCGTTTTTCAAATATAACATATTTTATAAGTTTTACATTTAACCCCTTGAAGGGCACCGGTATATTATATATACCATTTAATTTTAATCCCAAAATGCCACAATGACACCAGAATTTTATAATGAAATTTTGAATTTATAATGTACATGAGGAAAAGCTGTTACTTATTTTAAAATAAGTTCGTTCGTGAATCCTGGTGTCAATCAACCATTTCAATATTTCACCTTCAAGAGTACTTTGCTCCTGAAGGGGTTAAAATGTTATAATTTTCATTTCTAGCGGGGAATTTTAAAATTTCTAATCACAATAGTAAAAAAATAATAAATAAAAGTAAAAATAAAAATCCTAAACACTTTAAAAGAGTTTACTGAAAATATAATAGAGTAAATTCTGTCTAAGGCATACTCTGCGTGAACCGGAAATCTCTCTAACGCGGAAAAATTTTCACGTCCCAGTGAATCCATAGAAAATAACATTAAATCATGCAACATAAGCCAGTATCAGCCTAACACGAAAACAAAAGGGGAGACCTTTGCTAAATTTTGCAGAACAAGCAAATTTTAGCAAATATTTACATTTTTTTTCAGAGTGCGAAAAGCAAGGGGGAACTTATTTGCGCAAGATGCAATTATGCTTACACACAAATAAAACAATTACAATTGCGTACAGGTTGGGGTGACAGATAGTAAGTATCAAGTCCGATGTAAAAGAATTGACAAAATGTTCAAGGGTGGTGAGTATTGCCGATAATTCAATCCGCTGAAAAAAACATAGAGTAAAAGAAGCTGTTACGTGGACCAATGGATTGCGGGATTAAAAATTTACTATTTTCAAAGTAACAAACATATCCATTTAAAATTCAGTATATACTATAAGACACTTTTAGTATTAAATGCGCGTTGAGTTAATGCATTTTAATATTAAATACTTTAGCATTAAATGCATGTTTTTAACATAAGTCAACCTTTATTTTAACTATGAAAATAAATCTCTATAGAAACTAAAGTAAAACCTGTCCAAACGAAATTTGAACGAAACTGAAAAAATTTCAGGCTCTAACGAAAACTGGACATAGCAATATTAATAGACGGTGGTATAAAATTTGCAATGCTGCATGCTAAGACGAAAACCACTTTGAAACGGAATTTTTGCGGTTTGGTGTGATTCCGTCTTACCAAATTTAACTTTAGAATGTCTCTTTAAAAATACATATTTTTAAATTTTCCACGTGACATAAACTAACTTTGTTCAAGGAAATTAATACCAAAAGTAATTGAGAAAAAAATTAATAAATTTACACCACTTTTAATTGAATGCATAATTTACTTATAATAACGATCATCTCCGTATGATATTGCAGCAATAAAAATATATTATCCAATCAAGGATTCTTGTACATTAACTTGTGCAAGTTGATAGTATAAGAAAAAAAAAACGCACGCTGCTGTTTGACAACGTGTCACAATTACCTGACCCCAGACTTCCTGTTACGATTTCAAAAAAAGTATAGCTTTCCTGCTTGCGTATTGTGATCTACTGTGATAGAGGTGAGCTGGAAAGTTGATCACATACCAATTTGTTGATAATTTTCTCAACAATACAAATGCACTTATCCGTAATGCTACATGAAGTGCATCGTTAATAATTACCAAGCATTGTCTTGGATTAATTAAATTTAATAAAATTATGTGATAAAATTACATTTCTGTACCCAGGAAATTGTAAAATAGGAAATTTATAATAAAACACACACAATATTTTTAGAGAATGCAAACGATTTTATTATGAAAGACACAAAATTTTTATTATAAACACACAAAAATTATTTTATTATAACACACACACAGTGTTTATTTTTTTATAAAACACACACATTGTAAAGAATGCAATTGACTCAGCTATTCATACCAGAAGGCATAGCTGCCAACTTTTACGCTTTTTTTTAACGACTAAAAATTTATAGAAAATTTTGGCTTCACATGATTTCGGCGATTTGAAAATGTAAAATTTACAATAAAATTTTAGTGGTAGGAAAAAAGCGTAAAAGTTGGCAGCTATGCCAGAAAGTTTTGATAATTACCAGGCAAAAAATCTCCCTTTTCGCGCCAAAAAAAAAAAAAAAAAAAGGCTTCTGTACATAAAATAGATTGGCTGCCTGAGTTACACAAGTCAGAGTATGTATCCTTATTTAGTCATCAAAACATTATCATATTCAGTATAAATACCTCCTATGACAATTTCTATGTACAAGAAAAGAAAATTTTTATTTTTGAATAACGATTTTACAGTACATACTATTAAAATTTTCAAGGAATTTTTACCCACTCTTTGAGTTTCCATCTTAACATATTTATTTTTACTTATGGCCAATGGATATACACTTACAAGTATGCTCATTATAACTAAAATATATGTAAAGTATTCTCAGTAAACAATGATTAAAAATTCATTGCCACATCCAAAGCACTCAGGTGAGTTTTTCTTAAGTCCTGACTTTGAACACCATGATTACATCGGATATCCAAGAGTCGCATTGGTTTCACGACAGAAATTCTATATTCTTTTACAATTAAATGCCATCACCAAATGCTTGAACTGAATCCTTAGTTCAACCTATGTAGTTTTTCTTGCAAAAACGGTTTGTTTACTACAGACAGAAAATATATTTATTTATATCATACATTTGGCAATTTTGTATTAGACTTGTAGCAAATTTTACATTAACTCCATATATTATGACATTTTTTATTAATGAGTGATTGTGGAAAACGTATCTAATCTTATAATGTTGATAGAAGGCGAAGTCTCTGTGCTTTTCATCGAAAATCGTCAACCAACAATATTATCTGTGATATACTTGTGGCATTTCTGAATATTTTTTAAAGAATATGTTTCATAAAGTATATATTTATTACTGACTCAATAATAATCCGATAGAAGCAAGCTAGAAGTTTGGATCTTTGAAATTTTAATAAAATATATTTAAATGTGATTTGTCTCAATATGAAGTTTTTGAATATTGCGCGAAATATATATCTGGAACTACTTGATATCTTCACATGATATTTTTGGATGTTACAGATTGTATCTATATCTTAAAACTGAACTTAAAAATGTTTATTGTTTCACTTACACACACACAAAAAAAAATCATCACAGATAAATTCGAGAAAAAAGGCAATAGTTTAATATTAAAATATACATTTTACCCCCCCACCCCTAAAAAAAAAAGAAGTTTAGGGTATTTTTGAGAATTAGATATTAATTAAATTATGGCCGTGAAATCCGCACTTAAAAATATTAAATGTTTAACAAAATACTTGCGGGCAATTAAAAAAAAAAAAAAAAAAAAAAAAAAGGAGGTTTTCAATTTTTCCAAATAAACAACATTAAAGTGTTCTTTGCATTGGTAGATCACCTGATATCTTTCTATTCACAACTGGCGTAAAATATAAGAATCATTGTATGTGATTTGTTTTAAAATGAATTCAACAGAAAATGTTTTTCTTTCCTATACATGTACCTTTAAAAATTGATTTTTCCCTATACTTAAGAGTAGTAGTATGTCCACTTAACTATGTCTTGAAAAATACATTTCTCAGAAGGATTAGAAAGAAAACTATATTACCTTTACGGATATTTCGACTAATCAACCTGTCATAACGATTATTTGCTTGCAATCAGTGTTGAATTCAGGGGGTGGCCCGGGAGGGGCATCCCCCCCGGAGCATTGAAATGTCCCCCCGGAAGATTTGAGATTTTACGCTTTTAATGGTTAAAAAGTATATTCCCCCCTCCCCCCCGAGGCCAAAGAAATCCCTCCCGAAGAAAAATGTCTGAATTCAACACTGCTTACAGTGGAGCCAGTATTTCCAGTCTGCCCTCCTTTTTCATTCAAAAATTAAGAACTCATGCCAGAAATTACGAATAGTACTGTTTGCTTTATTTAATAACAGACATTGCTTAAGTACATAAATAAAAATTCCTTTTTCAGAATTCCCTGTATAAGTTTAGATTTTCAGGGGAAAAAAAAAAAAAAAAGAAGCCAAACTGATACCCTGTGTGCAGATTCTTGAACCCATGTCGTAATCATTTAATCCTGCACAATTTCTTCGTGCAGGTCGAATAAAGCACAGTTATTTTTGTAGCGCAAGTTGGTGTGACCACTGAGCTCCACAATATTACGGAGGGCTATGTTACTATTCTGATACATTCAATCAAGCGGACCGCCCATGAATACATTGCAAAAGAATTTCCGAGGAAAACTTGGCAAAATACAAATTTCCTCCCATAGCGTAGATATTTTCAAATTTGATTACCTGGTATATATTTTTTTTTATTGGAAAAACTACAGATTTCATTTTAATTCATCGATTAGTTATAAAAAAGATTAAATATAAAAAAAAGGTAGAAAAATAAGCAAAAGTGATAAAAAGTATGCGGAAAAGTTTGAAAAAATGCCTGTAATATTAAGAAAAATGTAGGACTCTTGCGCGCATTTAAAGTGTGATGCGTTTGCAGTAGCCCTCCGTTCTATTATAGAGCTCAGTGGTGGGCCAGCGAATGTCAGCTTGACACTTTGAGCACTTTTAGGAAATGAAAACTAGCAAAATATTGTTTATATCTAATTCAGTAGAGGCCATCATTTGTGGATAGATTAAAAGTCGAATTATATACAAGGGATTCATTTTTGTATTAAGTAGCGTTTATTTATTTATTTACTTATATATTGACACACATTTATTCCGCCTCATGTACATTAGATTTTGTAATTAAGTTTTTTTTTTCTACTAAATTATTTTGATATATTTTTTTTAATTTTCATCTTATACTAATGAAGAAGTTTGATTATCTGATATATACAGTAAATTGAGTTATAATTTATTTTTATTCGTTAAATTCTGAAAAAATACTTTTAAACCAATGAAAACAAATCTTATTTCAGCTCAACTCTGTAGGTGATTAGAATGAAGAAGAGAATTATGTGTGACTTATAATCACTGTTGCATAAAGTATGCCATACTTTGCCGAAACAAAGGGCTGTAATAAAGTGTCATTGCCCCTTCCTAAACCAGCAATGGGATGAGGGCTGGGTTCAGGAGATGGTCATTGCTCATTCCAGGATTTTCAAATTTAATTTACCAAACTTTCTTTTTCTCTTGTTTTTAAATAAGAGTAAAATTTATTTTTTCCTGATTTATTTTTCACTTAAAGCCGGAATTTCTCTGGCTCTGTATGATTCCGTCTTAGCAGATTTTATTTTATATGTCTTTTGGAAACATACATCTTCAACATTTGCATATAGCATAAGTTAATTTTGCCTTCAGAAAGAAATGGCCTACGGAATAAGAAAACAATATTACAGTTATACCACTTTTATCTAATGGTACCACTGATTATGATAACGATCATCAAATGGCTATGCGAAGATCACATTCTAAAGATATGTTGTCCAGATATATTGCGCATTAATTTCGCAATTTTATGAAATAAAAGTGCCATTCCATTATGTTGCATGATTAGTTTCAAAGCCTACCATTTTTAGAAATTTTGCAAAATGAATATGGGTCAAGAAAATTGTTTGTGCGATGAATGAACATCGAAATTACTATTGAGGATTAATTTTCGCTTTGTGTACACATTTATACCGCCTTGTGTACGACTTCAGTAATCGTCTTTGATCTTTGATGAGCAACAATGTATTTAACTTTATTTTCGTAAATGAATTTAATATTTATTTAAAAACGATATCTTTTTTTTTTTTAATGGAGGTAAGATTTCTCATATCTGAATTTTCAAATTTAAATAACCGAAATTTTCTTTTTCTCTGCCTTTTAAAAAAGTAGTAACATTTATTTTCTTCTAGTGATTAAAAATAAGTGAACACTAAGGAAAAAACATAACTACAAATTTTCTGTCATACGTTCTCTGACCAATCTCCCCTTGAACACTTTCCTTGCAAGACAATTTTTAGTTCATTTGCAAGGTCACTGTTTAAAAATTATTTTTAACTGTGAATTAAAAATTATTTTACCCCAAAATTTGTTTAATAGAATGAATTGAAAATTATTATTTTAAACAGGTATTCAGGTAGCGGATATTTTCTGATTTTATTTTCTATTTTGAGAAAGGCAATTAAAAACTTATTTTTAAATAATATTTAAAATTGTATAATTGTTATATCTCTGTATTGTTTTTCTGTTTAAACATTGTCTAGAACGAGGATTCTGACAAAAAGTCCTAGTTTAGCTTGTGTCGTGTTTATATTTTTTATTTTGAAAAACACTATCTTAGGCTGCGGAATACATTCAGATATGTTCCAAAATAATCCCCTACCTGTATTTCGTCTAGTCGGCAAACCAAAGGTGAAAACGCACTTATCACACATACACTGTAATTATTGCAAGTATACGGTAACCTATATATTTTGTGTGTCCCTGTAAATGTACGATAAACGGAATGCACGCCATACTTTTAAGCAATTTTTAATGCACCTAACTAATGCATATAATTTTCATAATGTTTCAAATAGTGAAACATCATTATATTACACTGCAAACGACTTTTCCCCGTGTGTAACAGAATTATTTTCTTTAACCTTGTAAATGATTAATAAATGCTCGCACCCCATATCCTACAAAAAGCATGTTTTAGTGCTCTACCTAATTGTACATCAATTTCATCATGTTTCAAATGGCGTAGCATCATAAAATGCACTTAAAACTATTTTTTCCCGTTGACTGTAATGTAACGGTATACTTTTGACTGTACCTGTAAAAAAGTTATAAGTGCTACAAACTTCATTTGCAATAGGGATCGTGCTATGGTAAATGACAGTAACATACAAAATTTTCAGGGCAATCCGAGTTTATTTACGCGAGTTAGAACACGGACAGACGGACAGATAAACCGAAATCATGCAAACTTTTCATCTTGGTTGGAAAGTGTTAATAAAAAGTTTTAAATAATTTTGCATTGTTTGATCTTTTAATATTATTTCCTTTAATACTAAAAATAATGTACTGTGAAATTTGCATCTCAAAGTATATTTTATGTCTGTTTTTAATTTCCTTTGCAGTGTTTTTCATCTATTGGTAAGACTTATTACTTTACACTTATTGGTAAGACTTATCACTATATAATGATTATTCATTAAATTAAAAATAATCTTTATTTTTTTATTGTTTGAATTTTGGGAAAATACTAATCTTCATCCAAATATTATGTAAAAATACAGAGGATTCTTGCTAGTAATTAGAAACTGATATCAATTTTAATGTGTTTCCTTCATTTCTCTAGTTTTACACAGTTGTATTAACTTTTATTCAGTTAATATGATGAATTTTTATTTTTTAATTCAAGTGAAAGAAAAAAAAAGATTTTATTTTTTTTCCTTTGCACTAAAACAAGCTTAAGTAATAAGACAGTGATATCGATAATTGTAATCTTTAAAAATAAATTAGACACCTTCTATAAAAATAAACATCTTGGTACGCTTAATACAATTTTCCACAATTATATTAAAAAAGAAAAAAAGAAAAAATAACTAGAAATTGCGTTTTAACAATAATAACAAACTATTTAATTATTGAAGCTAATACTCTTCATTACATCGATAAAAAGTGATAAAGTGCCAAAAAGTAAGAGAAAAATAAGTTCAATATTTCCCGATTAAAATAAAATAGTACAAGGAAGTATAGGTGAAACACAGGAAAGTAAATATGTACACCCCCCCCCCCCCCAACCTAAAAAAAAGTAAAGAAAAATCGCGTTAATTCATACAACCTAATATATAAATATTCCGTACAAGTTCAGAAATTATAAGTAATAATGTTAACAATTATCTTTACGTTATAAAAATATAAGTAATTTATGGATGAAGTATATATTGATACATATTTTTTTTTCGTCAAAGATTTCATTAAGCACTAATTGCTATTTTTTTATATACAAGGTGTGGCTATTGATTTCCAGGACTGGTGAAATAATAGATGAATGTACTGGTGACTGTTTACTGACTGGTAATAACTGTTTAATGTGTTTCGAAGTAAGTTCCATCTGATGTTACACATTTCTGTGCCACCGCCCCCTGAATACTAGGCCTGCGCGCTGACAAAAATGGCGGTTGTCGCAGGCGAATTCTTTTTTCAGCATTTGTACGGTTCCTCGAACTTCAACACCAATAATATCTAAAAGTTTTTTTTAACTTATTTGATCTCAGGAAAACAAGGCAAAGAAAACGTTTAGAAATTATTGGTGTTATAGTTCGAAGGACCGTTCAAACGCCGAAAAAAAATCAGCCTTCGACAGCCGCCATTTTTATCAGCGCCCAGAACTAGTATTCAGGGGGCGGTGTCTGCGCGCGGCTGTACAATTGTTTGAAACAACTTGCAAAGTCATCCTTTGGAATCCTCTTAATTTCGGACATAACGTTTTCTTTGACTTATCAATATCCAAAAACCATGTATAATGCATGTGTATACACGCACTCACATTAAATCAAATTTCATTTTAGTGCAGTTTATACTGTCCTTCTGAATTATTCTTGAAAAATTCCATCATTTAAAAAACTTTTTCATTCATAAAATCACAAAACGAAATATTGTTTTGAATAGACAAATAGACTGCGTTTTACTATTTCAAAGTAACAAAAATATACTTTTTAAATTGAGTATCTATAACTAACTTTTAGTATTAAATGCATGTAGTGTTAAAAGGATTTTAATATTAAGTACATTAGTATTAAATGTATGTTTTTAAGTTCACCTTTAATTTAAGTATAGTAATAAGTTTATAAAGAAAGTACCGTAAAACCTGTCCTAACAAAATCTGTATCTGACGGAATCTTGGTTCAAATGCAAAAATGTCAGGTTCTAGTGAAAATTAGACAAAGCAATTTTAATAAACGATGAATATGCTAAGATGAAAACCATTTTAAAGCCATTTAAAAAAAAAAAGGAAGAAAATTATTGCACTCACACCACTTTTATTTACGAATACTATTGTTTTATAATAACAATCATTATTTGCAGGTGTACAAAAAGCCCTAACTAACCCTTGTCGCGAAACATTGTGTATTCATTTGCGCAAATTGAAAATAGAGAATTGCCCTCATGGATGGAACATCTAACATGTTAATACCATGTTATTATGCAACGATGTTTGCAAAGTCACTTGTCATTTCAAGTAATATCTGAAAACAAGAATAGGAAAATAACATTCTTTGTAGGTTGAATGAACGTCTAAATGTATTTGCTGAGTATTCGTTTCCACATTTGTGTGACATTTATTTAAATATTGATACACATTTATTAAACCTCCTGTAGGACAAACATTATATTTAACTTTATTTTCATAAATTAAATTAATATTTATTTTAAATCAATTTTTGATGGATGTAAGAGAGGGCCATTTCTCATCTTTGTATTTTCCAATTTAATTAATCAAAATTTTCTTTTTCTCTGTCTGTTAAAAAAATAGTGAAATGTATTTTCCCTTAGCGTTTAAAAATAACTAAAACACAAAGGAATTAAAATTTTACTGCCAGAGTTCAGGGTTCGTACGCTTTTAACACAATTTTTTAATACAATTTTTCGCTTTTTAAAATGCAGAAAAGTATTACAAATCCTACAATTAAACGTGGTGTCTACAATTTCTGCTATTTAAATATTAAATAGATAATTTGTAATAAAAAGTTTTGGTATGTAGCATATGTTTCACCATATTTTATTAGACATATAGAAAATTTTACATTAACTCCATATATTATGACATTTTGATTGATGCATGAACGTGGAAATCCTGTCTAATCTCATAATGTTGATAGAAGGCGGGCTTTCCGCACATTTCATCGTAAATCTCCTGCCAGCAATATTATCTGTGATACGTTTCATAAAGTATATATTTATTAATATCTCGAAAATAATCCTTTAGAAGAAGTTTGACGATTTGAAATTTTAATAAAATCTATTTTTAAGTGTATCTCAATTTGAAGTTTTTCAATATTGCGCGCAGTACATTCTGGAAGTACTTCTTATTTTCACATGATATTTTTTTATGTTACAGATTATATTACAGATATATACAGATATATTACAGATATATTACAGATATTATATCTATATCTTCTATATCTTAAGACCAAACCTAAATATGTTTGTTGTTTAACTTACAAAAAAAAAAAAAATGTATATATGTATATATTTATAGATAAATTCGAAAAAATAAATAATAAGCAATAGTTTAATTTAAAAATATACATTTCACTAAAAAAAAAAAAAGAAGTTTATGGTCAGTGTGAGATTTAGATTATAACTAAATTATGGCTGTGAAATCCGCATGTAAAAATATTACATGTTTAACAAAATTCTTGAGCACGATTCAGAAAAAGCAAATTTTCAATTTTTTCCAATAAACGACATTAAAGTATTCTTTTAAGCATTGGTCGATCGTCTGATATCTTTCTAGTCATAACTGGTGTAAAATATGAGAATCATTGTATGCGGTTTGCTCTAAAATGAGCAGAAAATCTTGCTCTTTCCTATACATGTACCTTTAAAAATTTAATTTTCCCAATACTTAAGAGTAGTATGTCCATTTAACTATGTCTTGAAATATACATTTCTCAGAAGGATTAGAAAAAAAAAAACTATATTTATTACCTTTACGCCCCCAAACCATTTACGTAGCTTTCATTTTCTCTTATGTTTAAATAATAGGAAAATGCCTTTTTTCCTAATATATGTTTTTCTTAAAGCGAAAATTTCGCTGGTCCTGTATGATTCCCTCTTAGAAGATATTATTTTATATATCTCTTTTGGAAACGTACGTCTTCAGCATTCGCATATGGCATAAGTTAACTTTGTCTTCAGAAATAAATGGCCTACGGAATAAGACAACAAATATTACATTCAAACCACTTTTATATAAATGTACAATTAATTTATAATACCTGTCATTAACCAACTGTGTAGTCTCGTTTAAGGAATTCTCTGTCAAGAATTGTGCATTAATTTGCGCAAATTTCTCAAACATAAATTTACATCGTCGCAATAGTCCGATCGAGAACTGTTAAATACTTTACAGAAGATATTTGGGGCATCGTGAAAATTGTTATAACACTTGTTTTGCAATGTCTGAATACGAAATGGAAGACCTGGCTGAAGGGTGGTGGAGCTTAGCCAACCCATGAATATTTAACTCTGCCAAATTTTATTTGCAAAAAAAAAAAAAAAAAAAAAAATCCTTGAAAAATTTAATCCCTTGAAATTTATTATTTAATGCAATAAAAAGCCAGATTATTTACTCGGGTTTAAAAGTTTGCCAGGCGGTTTCAAAATAGTATTTTTGTTTTTGAAAATAATATTTCGCAAAGTTAAAAATTCACGCGTTGGCTAGGCCCCACCACTCTTCAGCCAGGTCTTCAATTTTGTATTCAGACATTGTAAAAGGGTTGTTCCACAAATTTCCACGGTGTCTCAAATACCTTTCCTAAAATGTTTCAGAGCTCACCTACTATAACCCACTACGTTGCAGCATTATTATTAAAGCCTATCATTTTTAGAAATTTCTCAAAACGATAATAGGTCCAGAAAATTGTTTGTGGGTTGAATGAACATCGAAATTATTATTGATTATTAGTTTTTTCAATCTGTGATATTCATTTAAATATCGATACATATTTATTCCGCCTCCTGTAAGCGCAACATTGTATTTAATTTCATTTTCATAAATGAAATTGATATTTATTTACAATCGATATTTTTTTTCTGGTAAAGGTAAGGGAAGACCATTTCTCATCCTCGAATTTTCAAATTTAATTAACCGAAATTTTCTTTTTTTTCTGTCTTTAGAAAAAAATAGTAAAATCTAATTTTCCCTACTTATTGATAATCGCTAAACACTAAGGGCAAAAAAGGAACTAAATACTTTCTTCCAGATGGGACAATTACCCCTCTCCCCCGCTTGAACTTCTCTTTTAGGACAATTTTTAATTAAGTTCATGTGAATTAAAGTGTAATTACTGCTTAAAGTGATTAAAAAGTAACACAAAAGGTTTAAAAATACCTTTTAATATAGATGACACATGTTTCCTTCGCTCAAACGACGACATCTTCAAATCAAAATGATAAATAAAATATTCTCGCGAAGTTTTTGAAAATGATAAACATAAATCACGAGATCACCTGTCCAATGTAAGCAGGTACTTAAATGGGTCAAACTGGAAAACGTGAAAATTATTGTTTTATTTTTATTTTTATTGCGTTTTTAATTTTTAAAGCATCGCGTGCCAAATTTTAGGTCAAAAGAAGCTGATTCGTTGCAAATGTTATCCTTTCGCAAATATATTTTTATTGATTCACAGATAATGGATGGGAAATCAACTCTTGATAGAAAAATTATGTTACTATTCTTGAAATCAATATGCAACGGCTCTATTCAATGTAGTCTAGCTAAGGCAGTAGTTCTTCTGTCATATTTGATATCTACCATATGTTCTTTTATTCTCGTTTTAAATTTTCTGTTTGTCATTCCTATATAGTATTGTAATGTTCCATCTGCCTTGATGAATGTGATTTCATAAACACGGGAAAGTTGATCAGGTTCTGTTCGATCTATTTTTCAACATACTATATTTTTAAATTTTGTGGAAGGTTTTGCGATAAGGCAGATATTAAATTTTCTAAGTTTATCTTTTAATCTTTCAACGAATCAAGGAAAATATTGTAAAGTTGATAGCTTTGAGTTTTGTTCATTAAAAATTGTCTTATTTTTATTATCCATGCTCGTAATTAATTTATTAATAGCACAGCGTTTGTGCTGTCTTTGCATCCGTTATTTCTTGCGATGTAAAGTATTTTATTTATTTCATTAGTTAATTGATTAGGGATACAGACAGTAAAGGCTCTTGTAATAAAATTTCTAAAGGCCGAAACTTTATAGGAAAAAGGTGCTTGGGCATTGTGTGGAATAGTGGATGGATTAGTTATTGGTTTTCTTTATATAGTATGTTCTATGTGATAAATACATAATTCACACCAGTAAATTTAATTTGTATTAGAATTATGTTATAATTGGTAAAGAGGTTTTAGTATTCTGTATGGTATGGAATTCTACTCAGGTAATAGTCAACCTTTATGGATGGCTGAAATAAAGCAAAAAAAAAAAAAAAAAAAAAAAAAATTGCTACCCGGTGAAGAAGCTTGATGAACCTGTATGATGAGTATACAACGGGAAAATTTTGCATATTTGTAAAATTTCTGTCATGACGTTGTCATGCTTCCAATCAGGTGAGGCGTTTTATAGACAAGCAATGCAATGGAATGTAAACTGAAGTAGTTCCTCCCTCTCTCTTGCTGTATGCTGCTTAAATCCGACGTTAGGAAAGTGGTATTTAAGTGCTGCATCCCGGAAAATAAATAGTAGCATATATTTCTTGAGAAAGAAAAAGGGAATTAAGAGATGGTGAATGAATAAAATTACATGTTGTTTATGTGATTATCGAATATTGTTTTACAGAAGTAATTAGTGTGCACAAATATACAATTGTACTTGTCATGAATAGAAATGACTTAAAAAAATAATTAGATTGCAAAATTATGTAAAATTGAATGCATATCTTGAGTTAAGTTTCATATATACAGTACAAGATTTAAAATTTTGGAACATCTTAGGGAGGAATATTTCACAAAATTTTATAGAAAATTACTACGAATAAATATCATAATTTTGGTATGTATCATACAGCTGAAAAAATATACTCACAAATAATGATTATTATATGTGCGTGACACTAAAATATATCTTTTAAAAAACAAAAACTTTAATCAATATGATTAAGCAAAATACGAATCAGGATATTAAAAAGGGTGTGTTAAGATTTTAAACTCGCGTGCTTCGGCAGGAATCTGGGGTAGAGTGTTTGGACATGTTGGGCAAGATGATTTAAATGAATGTTTATTTATCGTTAGTTCAGTGTAACAATTAAGGCAGAATAAATTAAAAATATAAAAGCATTTTAAAGATTAAGTTGTATGTTGTGAGAGGATGCGGGAGGTTTAGAAGATTGACTGCTTATTTTTACTGCATAGTATGTAATAGGGTAAAAAAAAAAATCCTATTATAAATTAAATAGTTTTAACACTTTGGCTGATATGTCCGAAGCATGTTCGGAGTTGAAGATCTGTCTCTGTGTGCCATATCCGAACACCCTTTGGAGCGCGTCTTTATATTTCCAGGCACTCTCCCCAACACCAGCAAATGCCCAGGGACCGATTTAGAAATTTGGGGGCCCTTGGCACAGATGCGTATGGGGGGCCCCTCGCACAGATTCTTTGAATAAAAAAATATAATATCGAAAGCAGTAAATAATTATTTGATAATTATGAATTTTTAGTTGAATTTTATAATAAACTGTGTGGTGCTGATTACCTTTCTCTATGCAAGTCCATATATCTGGAATGATAAAGTATGCAACAACTAATAAAAAATATACCACAGTACCAAGCAATAATTATTTAAAATATTAGCATATTCTATTAATCAAACAACTTTTTCTTTCAAATACAAGGTTTGTATGAAAAAAAAACTAAATTTACACAAACAACTAGCAGAACCATGCGGCTTTGTCCATGTTAACCATGAGGGCCTTACATGTAAAATAAATAAAAATGAAATAATATGGCGATCCCAAAAATGGAGTTCTGTACATTACTGCACATAAATTGTTAAAAGACAATAAGCAAAAAATTAAGTTACTTTGACATATCATAGACAATCTCTGACAAACAGATTTTTCCATTTTAATTTTGTTTTTTGACAGTTAAAACTGCTTTGGCCAATAATTGAAAAATCTTTAGTAGCATTTGGGGGGCCTCTGAAAATCGGGGGCCCTGGGCCCGTGCCCCAAATGCCCTGCCGTAAATCAGGCACTGCAAATGCCTACTCTCTTTCTGTTTTAGGCTTGCACTCAGTATCTCCTATCCTTTTCTGCTATAAGGTTGACTCCAGAAAAACTTTTTTTTTAATTTTTACAACGAAATTTCTCACTATTTGACGTAAATACTTTAAAATCATTATATTTAGAATTAATTATAAGTAGATTTAATTTGTTTTCAATTATTTATATAATCACAAACTACATACATCGTACACCTCAACTATTATCCATAAATATTACAAAAATATTATATATATATATATATACCATAATTTCTAGTATATAACCAGCGGCTCAAATAAATTGGTTTCGAACCAGAAATTTTATTTAGTAGAATGTAACACGTTTCTACTTGATACATGTTTGACATTATTTTATGAAAAAAAATTCTGTTTCGGAACCGACTTATTTGAGCCGCGGGTTATATTCCAGAAATTACTGTATATGAATTACATTTTGCTAAATTTTTTTATATTATCTTATAGAGCAGCGATTGAAAAAAATATATAAATACACACACATAAAACACATATATACATACTTATACGTATCATGGTAATATTTTTATTTATAAGAATTATGTAGAAAGAGAAAAAGTAGGTGGCACCTGGGGACGGATTTTGAAAAATGGAGCATCACCAAAGTGTTAAATATTTTACATTTTACATGCTGCTGAAAGAGGAAGAAAAAATCTCAAATTTCGATGGGCATTTTAAAGAATGGTTGCTTATGATTACTACAGATGCAGTAGAAAAATTTTAGAAAATATGAAGAATTTTAAAAATTTTAAACTTTGTGGGCTAGGTTCAATGGCGGAAGAAAAAATGTCGCGAATGTAGAATCTTTATTTAGATGATTATTTGTTTTGCAGCAAAATAACAAACAGAGAAAAATAATTAAAGCTTTACAGAATTTTAATTTTCAGTGGTGTAAAAAATACAGTAAGAATTACCGCGAAGAAACATTTTAAGTAAAGCGGAAATCCGGCAAAATGTAGACGATTCACATCCATGCAAAGGGGAGGAATCTATTTTAATTCAACATGCAATACATTTATCAGAAAATTGAGAAAGCTGTTCGATTTCAAATAATTTGAACATTTCAGCCGGAAAAATTCATGCTTTTACATATAAAACGGCTGTGTGAAAATATTGGGGTATCCGGACAGTTCCTGTTGGTTAAGAAAATCCCTTGGTACCGGAAAATTCTGCCCGTTAATTATTAGACATTAGATATCGGAATCAATGTATATAAAAAACATCCTAAATATGCTTTATTAATTGATGATGAAGATTGAGTTATATATATATATCTATTCCTTTTTTGAATAGTCATGCCAAAAATCATGTTTAAATGATCCAAAAAAAATCTTATTCAAAATCTTGTTCAGCTTCGCCTTACTTCAGAAAGCAATAATTGTTATAAAGAGTACTAAAATGTCATTTTCATTATAACGTAGTTCAATATAGTATTTCTCTCTGTTTTCAAATATTCACTGAAGAGAGTATTCTTGGTAAAGAACCGCTCACCCAGATTATATATATATATATATATGAAAGGATAAAAATAAACCCTTTTTAAAATGCAAAATTAAATTTAAAATCTCAAAACATTTTTTCAAACTTATAAATCTAATGCTTAAATCTAGTCTGCCCCTGTGATCTTTGTTTCTCAGCCTCACAAATATTACTTTCATCTATCAATTTCGACATCTGTTTAAGTTTTAAAAGTGATGAGTTTGCATTTCTTGCAGCAGTCTGTTGGGTGCGGCTCCCAGGCCCGGCCAAGCCTTGGTGTCGGCATAAGACCCCAGACATCAGTCAAAAGCTAATTGACCAATTAAAATAAATGATCCTCCCAATTTGACTCTTTCTCCCTCTGCTGGAAAATATCCTAAATTCTGATTAAAACCACATGCAAGGACGAAGAAGACAGATTTTTGACACATTTGAGCGGTCAGCCAAACCCTCGGCCATGTAGATCTCAAAACAACGTAAATGGCTCGCGGGACCTCCCATTGAACGCGCGAATATGACTGTAAGAAGGAAGGCTTTAATAAACGAGTTAGATCTACAAGAGAGGTCCCGAGTCAAACTTATTTATGTGTCACCAACTTATTTCTCCCAAGTCGTCCCCGGATAATTCGTTACATATATATATATTTATATATTGCTTTTTTAATAGTTATGCCAAAAACCATGTTTACATGATACAAAAAATTTTTATTCAGTGTGAAAGTTATTATGGTTAATATATGTATGGTTAATATTACTATAACGTAAACCACCATTAACATGGTTTTCAAAAGCCTATTTTTCTGAGCTCAGCATCAGAAATTTTTTTGACACATTCATATGCTCATTTTAATAAATAAAATTATAAAATTGGCAGTCAAGACTATTGAAATGATATGCAATCGAATAGCGTTTCTGAGTTTTGGATAAATGTATTACATCTCGATTTATAATCGATTGCTTTCTTATGGCGAACATTTAATTACTGTAGCGGCGGGAAAATCGGTTCAAAACACCCATTTTGAGAGTATCTCCTGGAAATCTCTCTGCATTTAAAGAGAAAAAGAGAAACGCTAATCGATTTCTTAATTTCTGATCAAGAGCACCTACTGATTTTATGCATTTACAAATTAAAATCAATCTAGGCAAGGGTCGAAAAGTAGCTAGTGTGAATTTGAGAATAGCCTTAAACGAAAACTGTTACCAAAATGTTGCAAAGGAATATTAAAAGATTAAATGACTAATAATAATATAAAAAACATCTAATGCAGAATTGAAGGGGAAAGGTAAATCTAAGATAAAATAATGTAAAACAAAACCCATCTATATCTAAATCGTCCGTAACACATCTCTGTATAACGTCTTCAAAAGAAAAACATTATTACTTATTATTAAAAAATAAATAAAATATAGTCGATGTACATTTAATTAAATATTAATTATAGAAAAGCTCATTGTATTTGTATTGAATACAGTAAACCCTGTTAAAACGAAAAACGCTCTATAACGGAATCTTTTTCCTGAGCGCTTTATAAATAAAATATAATGAAATAAAATAGTAAGTAAATATATGATCAATTAAATGATTGATAGCTAATTTTAAAAGTTATATTTCATAGAAATATTTTACAATTCCTTAAATACAGCTACAAGAAATATTGTATTTTACTATAAGCTTCTGTTCTTTTTACAGTAAAATCATGAGCAATTTTAATAGATTAAATGGATATTCATATTAAATTAGCCTAATTAAAAACTAAATAGAAAAAGAGACACATCTTGTCTCCTTATTACTTGGATCCATGCTTCCTTGATGTTTCCCTTAAAAGAAAAAAATACTTGCATAGAAAATTTATTGGCCTCTTGGTCAACATGACCAATTCTGATTTGTTTTAAAAATGCATGCAACACTTCATATCTGCAGGATAAAAAAAAGCAAAAACAAATCCCTAAAAGAATAAATGTTCTCATAGCAATCGTTCATCTAGAATTTGTTTGTTTGTTTTGCTACTGACCCTGTGATTTCATAAAATTCCTTCCAAAATTCACAAGACTGTTTTCGTAGTATGACCGTGTGTCTAGCTTACCATTATTATTACTAACCGCTTCTATAATCCAAAGAAGTTAAGCAAGAAATTCTTGGGCTAAAAAATTTCAGCCTTTCTTTACCAGCCAGACTCAATCTGTACCCTTAATCAGAACATCTTTAGTCTGTACCCTTAGTCAGACGTACTCTTAGTCACATATCAATATCGGTTGCAAGAATTCCAGTAGCCGATTACCTTAACTAATAACACTGATGCCACCATCAAAGCAAAGTCGTTGTTTAAATAATACATTTTATGTTATAAAAATAACGGTTTAAAGTTTAACATTTAAAATGTAATAATTTTCATTTCTAGCCTGGAATTTTAAAATTTCTAATCACAACAGTAAAAATAAAAATACAAATACAAATACAAATGTTAAACACTTTAAAAGAGTTAAGGCGGTATTAAAAAAACATATTTTTTCACGCTCAACAACTCAAAATTTTCTGACACATTTTCAGACTCATTTAAAAAAATAAAAACATGAAACTTGGCAACGTGGTTTATGAAGAGATTTATAAGTGACATATGTTTTTATTATTCGTTCAATTAATTAGAAATGGATTTACATACAATTATATTCATACTGCGATAATTTTCTTTTGCTTCCAGCGATATCGCTTCAGGAAATTCGATTCAAAATGTCCACTTTGACAGCATTTTTTAAAAATATATTCTGTCTTTATCAAAAACGTACCAATGCGGACAATATAAAGTTTCTGAATAAGAGAACTTCCCAATTGGATGCATTTTAAAGCAAAAATGAATTTAAAAATAAGTCCCAAAATAAGCAGTTTGGATTTGAGTACACCCTTAACTCAAAATATAATAGAGTAAATTATGTCAAAGGCGGACTCTGTGTAAGCCGGAAATCTATCAAACGCTGAAAAAATTTCATGTCCTGACGAACCCATAAAACATAACATTAATCCATGCTGCATAAGACGGTATCTGCCTAACGCGAAATCGGAAAGGGAGATCTTTGCTAAATTTTCCCGAACAAGCAAATTTTAGCAAAGATTTACATTTTTTTAGAGTGTGTAAAGCAAGGGAAATTTATTTGCGCAAGATGCCATTATGCTTATACACAAATAAAACAATTACAATTGCGTACAGGTTGGGGTGACAGAGAGTAAGTATCAAGTCCTATATAAAATAATTCACAAAATATTCAAGGGGGATGAGTATTGCCGATAATTAAATCCTCTTAAAAAAAATAGAACAAAAGAAGCTGTTAAGTGGACCAACGGATTGCGGCATTAAAAGATTACTATTTTCAAAGTAACAAGTATATCCATTTTAAATTCAGTATATATATACACTTTTAGTATTAAATGCGCTTTGAGGTAAATGCATTTTAATAGTAAATACTTTAACATTAAATGCCTGTTTTTAATATAAGTCAAACTTTATTTTAACTATGAAAATAAATCTCTAAAGAAACTGCAGTAAAATCTGTCTTAAAGGAAATATGTACGAAACAGAAAAGTTTTCAGGCTCTAACGGAAAGTAGACATTGCAATTATAATAGACGGTGCTATTAAAATTGCAGTGCTGCATGCTAAGACGAAAACCACTTTAATACGGAATTTTTGCGGTTTTGTGTGATTCCGATTTACCAGATTTAACTTTAGGTATGTCTCTTTAAAAATACACATTTCCAACCTTCTCACGTGACATAAGCTAACTTTGTACTGTGAAATGCCTACCAAAAGTGATTAGAAAAGAAATAATACATTTACACCACTTTTACTTAAATGTATGTTTAATTTATAATAACGATCATGTTTGCCATTTGTAGGACGACTTGGAAACACGTTCGAATCATGAAGACTTGTGCATTTACTCGTACAAGTCGATAGTACTGCAAGAAACCCATGCTGCGATGTGACGGTAACATTCCGCTTTGCTGCCTATGAGGCGAGAAACGTTTAAATGATTATCGAGTTTAAAAATCGTTGAAAATGGACGCTTGTTGGGCAGAAAATTGTTCTAATCTGTCAAGGAATGGATTTAGAATATTTAGAGTCGATATAAATGAAGACATGTAATAATTTGTCTATAAAAGCTAGAAGAATAGATCAGGATTGAAGAATTTCGCCAAATGCCACGCCAACCCGATCATTTGTATACAATAAACCGGTTCTTCAAGTCCGATATACAGGGTGTTTTTTTTTTTTTAAACTGACGCTATTCAGAGCCGCCTGTAGCTCGTTCTAATAACTGGATTGATACAAAATTTTGTGAGTGGACTAAGAAAACCATGGGAAAAAAGATTCCAACAAAAAAAATTAGTTCCAATCACCGCCGATAGGGGGAAATGTGGCGCTGTACATTGAAAAAAAACATCAGAAACATACAAAATTAATAATTTGGATAAATCGCCATGTTTTATTCATCATTTACACTTTCCCTTTCGTTGATTGCAGTTGAAACATCCATTATCACTTTTTCTGCCACCGGTTTACGTCCTCTGCCTGACCGAACTGCTAGCGGGCCTGTTTCTTCGAATTTCAGAATCATTGCTTTCAATACATTAACGGATAAAGGTCCTTTGCGCAGTTTATGGCGTGTTCTAAGTAAACGAAGAGCGGCTGGTGCATTGCACTGGTTACAATAATAGAACTTTACAAGTAACGCGCGCTGCGGTAACGTGAGATTCATTTTCAATTTGAGCTGAAATTGTTTCTCGGTGTTTTTCGCATGCATTTATAGCTTAAACTATTGGCGCTAATGTCGCTTGCGTAAGTAAAAATTTGCATTTTCATTTATTGCCCGTATTTTATGCTAATTCTCAGTTGCAAAAATTACCACAGCGCCACATTTCCCGCTATCAGTGGTGATTGGAACTATTTTTTGTTGTTGTTGGAATCTTTTTTCCCATGGTTTTCTTAGTCCATTCACAAAATTTTGTATCAATCCAATTATTAGAACGAGCTACAGGCGGCTCTGAATAGCGTCAGTTAAAAAAAAAAAAAAACACCCTGTACTATGAAATCTTCAAAAAATTCCATTTTTCAATGATCATGTATATGGAAGAGCAGCATTTTTCCTGCATTTTAAAATCAACCTCTTAAAAATGTCTTACATGTACGCTAGTTATGACAAAAATATATTTAAAGTATTCTCAGTAAACAATGATTAAAAGTTTATTTCCACATCCACTCATGGCCCAGAGAACGGAAACACTCGAGTGAGTTTTTCTTAACCCCTTCAGGGGCAAAGTACTCTTGGAGCTAAAATATTGAAATGATTGATTCACACCAAGATTCACGAACGAATTTATTTAAAAATATGTAAAAGCTTTCCATCATATACCTTATAAATTTAAAATTTGATTAGAATATTCTGGTGTCATTGTGCCAATTTGGAATTAAAATTAAGTGGTATATATAATATACCGGCGCCCTTCAAGGGGTTAAAAAGAGAGAATATATCTTTTACATGAGGCATTTTGAATGTTTTGTTTTCTTTCGCAACGAAGTTCTTTATTTGTGCCCAAATCAGTTCAATAGGATTAAGCTGGCAATGATAGGGGGGTAATCGTAAGACAGTTTTATTTTGTGCTTTTGTCATTTCATCGACAGCGTACTTGTCATATTTATTTTTATTTTGCTTCACTAACTGCAACAGTTCCGCTTTTAACATTCCGTCCTCAAAAGGGATATTTTTTGTTAAAAGCCAATCAGCAATTTTTTGTTTTCTCCACGAAATATTCGGTATTTTTCTGATTTTCGGGAATGATAAGGAGCATTGTCCATTACTATCACACAGTTATCTTCCAGTCGAAATAAGATATCACCAAACCACTTTTCAAAACGTTCTGAATTCATGTCTTCGTGATAATCTTTATTTTTATATGATTCGAATAAGTCAAGCCCTCCATCCACGAAACCAGAATCGCTACCAATATGGGTAATTATCATCCGTTTTCCTTTTCCGGAAGGAGATTTTAATCCGGAAGAAAGACCAGACAAAAATGCTTGTTTTGAGGATTATACTGAGGTATCTTTCCAAACTTTACTAACTGTATGGCCTGCATTCAACCAAGTTTCATCCATATAATATATTTTGCGCCCTTCTTCTCTGAAAGATTTGATTTGCCTTAAATATTTTCTTCGCCACACAATTATTTCGTTTTTATCAATGAGAGTACTGTCTCGTCCTCTCCGTGAATATCTAAAGTTTAATTCTTTCAGGAGATGATAAAATGTTGTCCTTTTAAAGGTTGGCAAATCAGGGTCATCATTTACAACTTCCAAAACTTTATTTATAGTGGGCAATTCATTCCTCAAAAAGAACTAGTGGATTTTTCTCCTAATAGCATTCCTATCAAAATCATCTATATATTCTAAAACACGTTTACATAATTTTATTTTCTTTGGCGAGTTTAACACACCACATTTTTTATAGTCTCTTAACACTCGAAAAACAGAAGCTTTACCTACGCCTGTTATACGAGCAGCATTATCTCCTGTATGAGAAATCGGAAGTTCAGGATTCGATTCAAGTTCCGTTTTATATACATTTAAAATCATATCTTTCTCCACCTTACTCAAAGCTTTTCTTTTTACTCTCTTCTTAGGCGAGCTCAAAGAAGAATTTTCACACTCCATTTGTGTATATAAAATACCAAATCAATCGAAAAAAATCGTCAATTTTAAAAGTGAAAGACAAGAAACAAACAGCCGTTTGGAGCTCAAACAATTCAGACAGTTTAGCGCTTCTGGCACAGCGCCAGGTTTAGTGCATTTGTTTACTTTCGTTACGGAGTATAGGGGTTTATTGTTCCATTCAGTTATGTTTATGTATTTATTTAATTAAAAAATGATACACATTTATCCCGCCTCGTGTGCAAGCGACATCGTGTTTAGCTTTAAAAAAAAAAAATAAATAAATAAAAACTTTTTTTTTACCATTTCTAACTTTTTTTGTCCGATATTGTATCATATAAATAAAGCCAGAAAATATTTAGCAATATATAAGCAAAACATTGCTTTTTTAATTTAATTTTCGGCTCTTTATTATAAAATAAGATGAAGTAAACTGTGTCATCTTGATATCATTTAATTTACATATATGTATGTGTGTATTAGGGCATTTAGAATAATATGCGTCCATTTCTTGCGTTAAGGTTGATCTCAAATCCAAACTCGCTATTTTCTGACATATTCACTAAGGATTTTTATTTTCTGAAATGCACGAATATTGCAGAGACTATTCTTTAAATATTATGGAATCCAATAGCATTTCTCTTAATAAAATAATCAAATTATCTTTTCAAAAATTCCATCAAAGTTGCCGAATTTCTAATCACAACAGTAAAAGTAAATAAATAAATAAATAAAAATCTTAAACGGTTTAAAATAGTTAACTCAGGGGATAATAGAGTAAATTCCTTCAACGGCGGTCTCTGAATAAGTCGAAAATCTGTCTAACGTGGTAAAAATATCACGTCTCGGCGAACCCATAGACAATAACATTAATTCATGCTGCATAAACCGGCATCTGCCTAACGCGAAACCGAAAAGGGATTTCTTTACTAAATTTTCCAGAACAAGAAAATGTAAACAAAGATTTACATTTTTTTCACAGTGTGAAAAGCAAGGGGGAATTTATTTCCACAAGATGCCATTATGCTTATAAAAAAATAAAATAATTAGAATTGCGTACAGGTTAGGGTTTCAGAGAGTAAGTGCCAAGTCTGATCTGCGATATAAATAAATTATACAATAAATTCAATTATTTTAATATTATATGCATTCGTATTTAATGCATGTTTTTAATTTAACTTCACCTTTTCTTTAAGTATTTAAAAAAAAATCTGTAAAGAAGTTGCAATAAAACCTGTCCAAACGAAAACTGTACGTAGCGAAATGTGACTTCAAACTGAAAAATGTTCAGGCTCTAGCGAAATGTAGATATGCAATTTCAATATACTTTGCACATGTTAAGATGAAAATCACTGTGAAGAGGAAAATTTGCGTTTCTATATGATTTCATCTCACCAGATTAACTTTAAGTATGTCTGATAAGATATATTCAACTTCAGCCCTCCCACGTGACATAAGTTAACTTTGACCTGAGATAAGGAAATTATAGAGAAATATGGAAAATAATTAGAAAACTTTTAATACATTCACACCACTTTTATCTATATGTACAACTTTATTAGAATTTAACAAACAGAAGCTATTCTCTACACCAATTTCACAGAATCATGTGCATAAGTTTGTTTCACCGGGATCGGGTGTCCACGTTTATAACTAAGCAAGCCTCAGTTATGCTGACACAGACCCCCCCCATCCCTAGTTTTTTTTCTGTCACATAAATCTCTCCTTCCCTTACTTCTTTTTATTTGTATTATTATACAAAAAGTTGAAAAAAGCATTACAAAAAAATTATATAATTATTTTTAAAACATTAACCAAAAATATTTTGCTATCCATATCCTTTCTTTTATTAGTCATCTTTACTTAAACTCGCTATTTTTTCAATTTTTTCTTTTCCCAGAAGCTTTTTTACCCGCATTTTCTTTATTTGTTACTTAAATCCATTCCCTTTTTTGCTACCAGCCTTGTTTCAGTGTGCTAAGCAGTTATTTTTTCTCTCGTTTTCGTGCACAGGAGATGTGTGGTTGTGACCGCAGACGCCTCGGAGAAAGTCTCTTCGATATCTTACGATAAAATAAAGCCATAGAATATTAAAAAAAAAAAAAAAAGCATGCTTAGTTTGAGTAACAGGAATTGCTATTAAGACTAAGGATTCACAGGGCAGAACAAACAGTGGCTCGTAACTGCTCTGAGGCAAGTGTTTTGAGATGTAAAACACCTCCCTCTAATAGATCAAATGTACGAGAGTTATTTTTTAAAATAAGGTCCGTTTTAAGAAGTAAAATAGTTGAAATATCATTAAAATATATTTATTTCCATATTCTGTATACTTTCATCTACTTTTCTACATAATTTCCATTTTTGTTCAAACATTTGTCACAAAGTTCAACAAGTTTTTGAAATCCGACGTCAAAGAAATCCGTCGCCTGAGAAAAAGCCCAATCCATGCTGTAGATAGATATTTAAATAAAGTGACAATTAAGTAAAAATTATACATCAATTAGCTATTAAATAACGCATCAGTTAAATATTAAAAAGTTGAATTGTTTATAGTTAACACACTTTTTAGATTTAAAAGATAGAATATGTGATGACATATAAAGGGTTAATTAAAGCACAAATGTAGGAACAATATAAAAAAAATTGAGAGGAATCACTCTTAACATTCAATTTATTTCAGTGGCAACAGATTAAAAATATTAAAAAAAAAAAAAAAAAGTAAAATATTTTATTGTTAAAACTAAATTTATTATTTTTCCATTTATGGATTCCGAATTCGTTCGCGGCAGCTTTTTAAATAATAACATGATATGGAAACAAATTTAATACCGTTTTAAATATTAGTTTGTAAATAGATTAACTACATTAAGTTTACATTTCCATGATATAACTTTAGTATTAGAGAACAGATAAATACATAGAAAATGAGAAGAATTGCTAGAAATTTTAAAAAATGCAACATGCAAATCTTATCATCCAATTTAAATAAATTTAGTATCAATGTTCGCGAACTTATCTGTGGGCGGAACTAGAACTTTTAGGCCACTTCTATAAATAAAAAGTTTAGAACTAATCGAAGAACTAATACTAGATACTTGGCATATTTTACTTCCTCCTTAATAAAAAATCATACAATAATATAAAAAATACTCTTATTATCAGCATACTTTTAGTTCATGCCCAGAAAATATGAAGAAAAACATATCAATTTCGAAAAAAATTCAATGATACTTTTTTTAGTTTTTATTATGCTTAAAAAGCAATATTCAGCAGACTCTCGATTAACCGGAATCGGATTATCCGGGTTTTGAATTAATTGATACGCCTCCCCCCCCCCCCCCCCCCAAAAAAAGAGTAAATAACAAAGAAAGAAAAGCAAGAGCAAATTTGGAATGTTACGGAGTTTTAAGTAACGATGACATTGTGTTGCGTGATTCTTGTGGCTCAGTAGAAACAAGGAATTTCAAAGAATGTCCTGAAAGTGATGAAGAAAATCTTGTATCTCAACAAATATTAAGTCACGGTAACGTATTAGTGCACACTGAGTCGTTACTTAATTACTTGGAACAAAAAGATGAAAATACACCTGCTGAAAAAAAGGTTTGTAGAGAAATTTGCATGTTAAAATTCGTCGAAGAGTGAATGAAATTGAAAACAGACCTATCATTTCTTTTTCACAAAACAGTAAGGTAAACTACATTTCTATTTTTTTTATATTGTACTAATTGTAAATTTAAATAGCATTAAAATTTATGTCCATTCTCTTTCTTTTGTATTAATTAAATTAATAATGTCCTATTGTGTAATAATTTGATATTTTCTGTCCTTTTTTTCAAAATTTTTTCATCAACATTTGTACAAATTCGATTATCCGGGATATTCGCTTCTCCGTGTCGAGGCATTTCGCGACCTTCCCGGTTAATCGAGAGTCTACTATATATGAAAAAAAGTGATTTTGCGAAAATATATTTTGAATTAAGTTGACAAAATAAGTATACTCACATTAAAATTATATTATTCATTGCCAGATACTCTCATAAAATATTAAAAAATATTTCAAATATTAAGAAAAATTCTGAAAATTTATCTTTACTAAAAGTATGATAATTTAATTTCATTTGACATATTTAAGCATACTTACTGCTACTTAAATGATCACTTCCGGATTTCGGAACATTTGAAATTCTAGAACATCTTAGCTTCTAATTAACGTAAATACAAAATCCAAACTGTTTTGAAAACTAGATAAGTGCTCTTTTCACTAAAACCAAAAACTTAAAAATGAAAAAAAAAAGAGTCATAAGTTTTATTAATGCTAATTGCTGCATACAGAAACACCGAACTTTATAGTAGCATTAATAAGAAGAATAACTCAGAAGGAGTAAATGGGCACAAATTTAAGACATTTATATTTTAAAATTCACACCGGAATTATTACCTTTGAATAATATGTATGTAAATACATTTAAAACTCCAGTGATATGTGAAGCATCTCACCATTCTCCTCAAGCAGAGCTATCCTGCCTTTGTAGGATGGCTTGCATTTTCATTTCATACTATATATTATAGACCACGGCCCAACTTGATCAGCTCCGTTTCTTCTGAACGCGCTGTATATGTCATTAATTTTTGACGCTTATTATTGTAATTAGTTTTCTCAGGGTTAGGTCTTTTACCATTATTATTTTCGGCATCAATGTCCATACGAGTCAACTTCCGTCTGCTTAATTTTATATGAAGGGTAATTTTCAAAAATGGAAGGCACTGCATTCGAGACCAGTTTTTTAAGTTTCAGTCCAGGAATAAAATCTTCTTGCTTAAAATGTTTACTGCACACTACCGATGAGGGCGATTTATCGTTTATACTAAAATTATCTCGTGAAATAACTTGTACCCATTGTTTAAATACATCAGAATTCGATGGAAACTGATGAAATGAAACACCTTCTTTATTCCGAGATGATGAACGGCAGTACGGTGCACAACAATATACCATATTGATTCTAAAAAGAAATGAAAATAACCAATTTTTTACAACAAATCATATCCAAAAGCTAACTACTAACATGGCTTCCTGCGATCCAGAAGGGATACTCTCATTGGCTGCTATGGAAATTATATTTAACATGGGATTCGCATAGAAGCTGGCGCCGTCTGGAGGAAGGCAGTAGAAGAAACAGCATGGTTGCCGTAAGACTGCAGCATTTGGCAATTTATCGCTCTTTTGGCGACATTTTAAATATGATGGTTAAAAAAGGGGGAGTGGGGTATGGAGGAAATTGTAAACATTGGGATTTATTTGCCGCTGCTGACGGCCTACTCAACAACTGCGCATTTTTGACTTTGTGAAAAAGCAATAGTTCAAACTTCAATTTTTTTTGCCATTAATTCTTAAAAGATTAAATATTTTTAAATTAAAAATGGATATATAATAAAATATGTCAATTTTTAATTATGGCTATATGAAACTAAATCGAGCTTTTTTTTTCTTTTTTAACAAATTAGTTATTTTATTAAAATAAATTTTGATTTGTGACTAAGATTTTATTTTTTTTTCTTCCCATGTACTTTTTTTTTACACATATTTTCGGCTCTGAAATTATTAATTTTTAAAGTTACAATGTTTTCATTAAAAAGAAAAGTTTATTCCCATGTGCCATAATGATATCGAAATTAAAATGTGGGTTGTGTACAAAAAATTACTAAGCACAACATATTCTTAACATTTATCTAAAAGTAATACAGAATTTTATTTGCTTCAAAAATCTATAAATCCAGAATTTTTACTGCTTTTTTTCCCCCCATTTTATAAAAATGTTTACTTAGTGTGAATTAAGAATAAATTTGTGTGCCAATTAAAAATCTGAACGATAGGTACTACATATCTCGATTTTAATTAATACATTAAATAAGAACTTAATTTGGTTTAAATTCAAACTTTTTTTTTTTTTTTTAGATATATAGAATTATTTTGAAGTTTTTCTTCTCTCCATACACTTATTTTTAATGCTCATTTCCAGTATTTTATTCATATTTATGTTCATGTGAAAACAGTTGAAGCCAACCTTTAACAAAATTCCAGTCAATTCTGTATTTTTGAAATATCTTTCTCATTCTTTATTCTTAGTTTTTTTTTTCCACTTCTATTTCATGAAATGTTTACAGAGTGATTTTCGATAAATTTGTGCAGTTTGATAAGTAATTTGCAAATTCTTTAAATTGTAATCTAAAATTTCTTTTACTTATGGAAAAAAAAAAAAAAAAAAAAAACCTTGTATAATTTCTTTCTTCTTTTTTTATATACTTTCAATTCTTTAAAATGTTCACTTCTATAACCATTATTAAAATTGTACAGTTAAATAAATGGTTTTCTTTCTTGATAAATACTTATGAAAACTTTTTCAATATTCATATTTTTTACTTATTTATTCTAATCAGAAACCTAAGAAGAAATAAATCTGTAAAATATTCTGTCTTTCTTTTTGTTATATTGTTTTCAAAAATAAACATTAGTAAACTTATTTATTAATTTTAAAATTTGATGATATTTTCAAGGCATATTTTGTACCCATGAATTTTAATAACTATAGTCAGTTTATTTAATTTATTAAGAAAAAGTCTCACTATGTACTTACATTAAAAAAATTACCCTTTTTTTTACTACCCAAAATTTAAAAAGTTTATGAAAGAAACATGTTAAAAATAATAGTTATTTTAATTATAAATTATACTGACGATCATTTTTATACTGAAAGAAAACTTGTACCGCCTTTATCTAGAACGAATAAGTAGTCATTTTCTAAATCCCTAAACTAGAAATATAGATTTCCGAGTTATGCAAATAACATAAACAAATAAACTGAATAGACAAAATCATTGAGATAGGTGATGAAACGATACATTGTATTATGAATCATTTGAATTGTGAGAAATTAACCCTTGATATCCAGAATAAATTCATAAACTAGAATTATAGTTACTAAAACTAACATCTTGTGTTCATATTTATTTGCAGAGATTAAAATCAGTTTGACCAGGATAATATAAGAAAACACTCTTGAATTTTAATAGAGGAGACCAGAACTCTCCAGCAAAGGGAACTAAAATTAATAATGACATGGAACTTTTTTTTTTTCCCCTAGAGCCGCAATTTAGTTTCTAGATGCTAGTGACAGGATTTTTTTTTCTCAGTATAGTTTTAATGATTATTTTATTTTCTCTTGTCTCTTACCTTATTTTGAAATTTTCCATCTTGATTTTCATTCTGGAAAACAAAATCTTGTTTTTTTTTTATCCCTCAGTAGTGAATAAAAATCATGGCTGCCAACTTTTATATTAACACAATTTCAGAATATTTTATCATAATATTAACTATTAAAGAATTAATATTTATTTTTTTATCTTATTTAATCATAGAAATTCTGCAATTAAATAAGGCAAAGATTCTTAATAAAAAATAACTATAAAAATAGCATAAAAGTTGGCAGCTATACTAATTACAGGGGTGGAAATTGCAGCATTTAGCATTCTGTAGCAGGACACAATGGCTGTACCATTGAAATCGAATAGCATTTTCCCTTTTAATATGAAAACCAAGGATTTTTTAGAAAATGTTGTCAAAGTTTATACTTTGAACCTAAGTTCTTAAGGCACTAAAATAGTTTTTATGATACAATATTCACAACTCAAGAGCAAATTCATTATCAAAGACTTTAACTAACTTATCGAAAAATGCTATTAAATTCCGAATCAATTCAGTAGTCATGCCCTGCAAATTTCATATAAAAATGAGTTATGAATATGTCAGAATGTTTCCCATTGGCAAGCAGGAGAAAATATTTTTTCTTGAGAACAATTAATGCCAAAAATATTTTGCAATAATGTTTCTTTTTCAATGACAGTACAGCAGTTGCGTCTTTGAGTAAACATCCTCTTTTAATTAAGATGACGTATAATAAATAATGTAAAAAGTGAAATTTAGACCTGAACCTGTAGCAGAATTTGTTATTGATAATTTTTATTAGCTTTAATGATGCTACAAGGATAATATTGTGTTAACATTTCTGAAAGCCTATAAAAATGTCCATATAAAGGTTTTTTTTTTTTCTATCAATTTTTTTAATTATGGAAAATTACATTCTTATAGCAGATTGGAGCAGAATTCAGATATTTTTTTCACTTCAGTAGCAGAATGTAGCACTAAATCAAAATTTAGTCTGTGGCTTGAAGCAAATTTTCACCCCTGTAATTACAAAGAATTAAAAATCAATCAACAAATGATTACACAGACATGCAAACAAACACCATTTTACATCTTTCTGCCCAATTTATTAAATAAAAACATATTTTATTTACATTGCAATAAAACTTTTAATATAAATTCTAGGCTAAAGTAAAATAACAAATTAGGCAATTAGGTGGAAATATTTTCATCCATCCTGCATCTACGTTGAGTATAGAGGAAACCACCAAAAAGCTCTGAAAAGCTGGGTCATTTGTACTTAATTAGCCTGTAATATAAAAAAAGTTACATTTAAAATACAAATGAATAAATAAGAACATTACAGATTTATTTATCTAATTTAAATATAAAGAAAAAAAAATAAGAAGTCAAATGCCAAATCAACATGCAATTTATAACTCACTCTTTAGACACTCGGGACAGAAAATACACACTAAGGCTGTGCGATCTAAGAAACTTAATATCGCAATATATCGACAAGTTAATATTAATATTACTAACATATTGCAATACTAATTTAAAGGGGGGGAGGGGGGGGGTAAAGAGCATTTGCTGTTTTTAAAGATAAATGATATAATATCAACAATTTAAACACAAAACTTAGTTGAAAGCAATGAATTAAAATTTTTATATCTATCTGCTCATAGAACATAATTTCTATTTTTAATTAAAAAAGGAATATCTAAAAGAAAATTAATCAATTGTTCAATACTTTTTGCATTTATACCATTACTTTCATAAAGATTTTCGTTGAGGATAGTATTTTGCCTATTTTCATTTTATTGTATTAACACCCCCCCCCCCTCTTTTTTTTTTTTTTTTAAGTCTTATATTCACCACTATGACACGATTAAATATAGGATTAAAAAAAAAACACATCTAATGAAGTAAAATTCAAAATTGTCCATATAAAAATGTATGTAAAAATGTATTTAATTATAGATTAATATTGGTTAAAAATATCAAACTTTGTTTTAATAATGACTAAAATTATTTAAGAAATTTCAAAAATATCATTTATTTTGAGAAGCTTATGGTTTACTACAAAATGTAATCATAGCAACCATGTAATTTTTATTTTTTTTTACATTAATTTTTATCTAACATTGTTTAAATTCATAATGTATCTCTCATTGAAAAAAAGATAAAAGAAAATCTTTGCTGAATAACTGATGGACATTTCCCTTTCCCTGTACATAAATTTCATAATAAAATGCACTAGAATAAGCAAGTAGTTATGACCAGGGTTGGGGAATTTTCAGAAAATCTTACCAGCCAGCAACATGCAAAGTGCAGTTGAAAAATTTTATGACAAAATGTATGCGACTGCAAAAATATTTAATTACTATTAGTAGATTAATTTTCATATTTTTTTTCCCAAAAAAATTAAGAAATATATACAACAGAGGACACTTTAGTACAGGATAGAATTTAGTACCATGGTAATTTGTAAAGTTGCAAAATATAATTAGTAAAAAAATTAAAGCTTTTTGGTAAATCTTCAATAGCTTACAGATTTCACAAAGGCTGCCTAAAAATCCACTCGCCAGTAGTGAGTAAAATGATGTATTTTCCCCCCGCCCCTGGTTATGACAACAGATATTACAATTTTTGCTCTTTCATTAATAACGCATTTAAAGTAAAATTACCAGTGGTGGCAATAAAGTCAATCGCCAAATTTTCTTGCATTTATTTATTTAAAATTTTTAATTAGTGTTAATTTAAAATTAACTAGCTCAAATAAAAATGTTAATATACACATATTTCAACCAACAAAAGTAGAATCCTTGATGAAATACAAAAAAATTATACTCTTTCCTCGTAGGAAAGTGGCCATAAGATGGCCGCTGACAGACATTTTCTTTGAAGTATATGTGATTAATCTCCATAAAAAAGGAAAAAGAAGCAAAAATATTCATATAAGAAATATAAAAGAAATCACCTTGATATCCATGGTTTAATATATAAATAATAAATGAAAATGTAAAATAAAATCCAAGTAATCATTAGCTGCAAACTGCAAATTTTAAGTTCAGGGTTTCAGAGTCAGGCTCATAAAAATAGAATCAATGAAAAGTTTTATAGCTCGCATAATTTACAGAAAATTAGAAAATACTAAATATTGATATTTAAAAAAAATCATAAGAATCAGTGATATATGTACATACATAAATACATATGTATATACATTGTCTATATACATACATGTGTATGTATCCATATGTATACATAGATATGTGTATGTGTGTGTGTGTGTGCGTATATATACATGTATATATATATCAATGGTGCCCGGCTAACCAAAAAGTACCAAAAAAAGAAATTTACAAAAAATTCTATGATATTTTAACAAATCACTTTTCAGAGTATTTTATAATAAATAATACAATGCAATAACTTAAAGATTATCTACTATATGCAAGGGTCGATTTTTTAATTTGGGGCCTATTTAGCATTTTAATTTGGGGTCTTCACAAAAATCAAAAATGGACCCCTTCACAAAATTCTTTATAATGAAACAGGCCCCTTCACAAAATTCCTTTTAACAAAATAGGCCTTTTCACAAAATTAAATTTCATAAAAACTTACTATTTATATATTATTTTGTGACTTTTAAAATGTGTAATTTGTAAACAAACAAGTTCACCAGAGAGGAAAACTTCAGCAAAAGTATTTAAAAAAGTTTTTGTTAATAAACGCTTGGTTCGAATTAGATTAGCTGATTTCTACTTTCATTACAAAATGTTATTTTTCACAAAAATATAATAAAATTTCACAAAAATAACCTTTACTTTTCACAAACTGTGCCCCCAAGAAAAAAAAAATCTGCATTGACTCCAGATATGGAATATATATATATTGGAACATTTTCAACTAACAGCCTTAAACTTAATAAAAGTCAGATTTGTTCCTTTGAATACTGTATTTAAATGAAATATTTTACAAATCACAATAAACCTGAGGAACATTTTAATTTTAAATTTAATTTGGAATTCAAAAGTAACAAGTTTGCTCAATTTTTTTTAATTAAGAATCTAAATTATAAAGCAAAAACATGTCTGTGAGAAACGCAGACATCATATCAACAGTGGCAATGACCTGGGTGAACAATTTCATTTTTATCAAACTTATTAACTTCTAAACGCCACCCAATTTTAAATTTTACACCATCAAAAAAACACACATACATATATATATACTTTCATATGCAATTTCTTTGTCGATGATTTACTGAATAGTTCTTCACTAACATAGTTCTAGTATTATTAATTTAGGCGTTAAAACCAAAACCAGTATTATTTCTGTCCACACCAATTTCTTTTATTTATACTATATTATGAGTTCAAGCACATCCTTGTGTTAAATTTTCTGTACTATATTAGCATAGATACTCAAACTGAAGCAAACATTGCAGCAACAAAATGCATTAAAGCAAAAATCAGAGATAATGTCATAAAATTTACATGTGCAGGCATTAGGAGCACAAAATGCAGGTAACTTTTAAATATATATATATATAAATGTCTAAAAAAATACAACATACATTTTAACTTTCAGTTCACAGCATATCTATATCTATCTATCTATATAAACCAATGTAAAAAAAAAAATTCATAAAAATATCTGTAAAACTTTTGAAGCACTGAAATTTACCGCAAACCAAATTCAGAGATCTTAAGAAAATTTGTTTACGTTTTTAAGTCCAATTCTTTCTCTAACAATTCCGCAAATGATAATCATACAATTAGAAATTAAGCATTCTGATGCAACACATCTTTTACCCAATTTAGCTTTATGTAATTTGTATGTTCAACATATGAAAATCTGTCTTTCTGTTGATATATTTCAATTCAATTTTTGATTCAATGTCACAAAATGTGCAAACACCCTCTCTCTTTCACATCCCTCGCCTCCTCCTCTTGAAATGTAATATACTTAATGATATATAACCTTTCAATACTGATAAAAACAGACATTTGAATACCGATTGCCAGGGATCTGTTTAGGAAAAAATTGGGTCCTTTAAAGGATTCTTCACAAAATTTTTCATTTCAAAACAGGAAAAATCACAAAATTAACCCTTCACAAAATTCTTTGTCTTAAAAATAGGTTTTTCACAAAATTTTTCTATCTTTAAATCAAACATTTCACAAATTAATCATTTAAAAGTAAAATCTGACCTGTCACTTTTACACATATAAAGAAAAGACATGTATTTTACATCCATATATCTCCGTAAAAATGTATAAACAAGAACCTGAATATAACGATCATTTCAAATTCACAAAATTAGGATTAGATTTTTCACAAATATAAAAAGTTGTTACCAATTTCACAAAAACAGGACCCTGGGGAAAAAGTCTGGACAGACCCCTGATTGCTATAAAAGCCTTAACTCATATAAATGAATTTAACTATTTATAAATAGACAGAAGTTGCAGGTAAGTGCACCCTGTCATAATACATTTTATTAATTAAGTACCTAAGATTGTGGTATTATATTATTTAAACTAAAGCTATTAATACTGAACAAAAAGTAATTTTACAGATCTTGAATGATATATGAAATGAGAATGTTACATTAAAAACAAATTTCCTCTTTCTGCTTTTTTGTCGTTTGGTAATATTTTGAATAATTTAAAAAACAAGTGCTCACAAAAGAATGTAAACCGCTTACAGACCAGGGTTGTATTCGTTTCAACTATGTAAAAAAGGTAGTTTTAAACATCCTGATAAATATGAAGATATGTTTTGACCAAGCGGTCAAAACAATTATTAAAATATTTAAATAATTTAATTTTACATAGAAAGTGAATGAAAACAAATCCCAATAAACAGAAGAAACATTTTAATTTTAAATTTAATTTGGAATTTAAAAGTAATAAGTTTGCCGAATTTTCTAAATAAAGAATATATATTATAAACTAAAAACATGTAACGCTGACATCATATCAACAGTGGCAATGACCTGGGCGAACAATTTCATTTTTATCAAACTTATTAACTTTTAAACACCACTCAATTTCAAATTTTACACTGTCAAAAAATAAATAAATATATATATATATATATATATATATATATATATATATTACTTTCATATGCAATTTCTTTGTCGATTTACTGAGTAGTTCTTCCCTAACATAGTTCTAGTATTATTAATTTAGGTGTTAAAACCAGTATGATATCTGTCCACGCTAATTTCTTTTATTTATACTATATTATGAGTTCAAGCACATCCTTGTGTTAAAATTTCTGTACTGTATTAGCATAGATACTCAAACTGAAGCAAACATGAATTTTAAAAAAAATCAGAGATAATGTCGTAAAATTTACATGTGCAGGCATTAGGAGCACAAAATAGAGGTAATTTATTATGTATTTTAGTTTAGTGCTTTTTAAAGAAATATATTTTTTTTAAATCTAGTTTTTTTTTTCCTTTAGTCCCCCCCACCACTTCATTTTACATTTCAAAGAATATTTTGTGAAACTGGGAAAACTAGAAAAAAAAAAAAAAAAAGCTTATATTGTTACTCATATATTTACAATGTTGAAAATGTTACAAGGAAAACTTAAAAGCCTAGAATTTGTACACCATTATAATTTTATCCATTTACCTCCCCCCCCCCCCCTATTTTAGATCATGATTTTGTATGCCTCAGAAAGAGACAAAATGACATTAAGATTAAGAAAAATCTGATTTCAGTGAAAAAGCTAAAAACTTTCATTGCCTGTGTTTTACAAGAAATTTTGTACTTTTTAATGTTTTTAAACTCAAATTTGCCTGTTCTAACACTTAATATTTACCTCAAAAGCAATTATTACTTATTTTAAAGCTATTAATGCAGAAAAAATGCCATATTAATTTTTTTTTTAAACATGTTGATGATGATATTTCTACACTTATACATTTTTTTATTATTATTAGCGTGTAAAATTGTTTAATAAAAGAAAAAATCTATAAATAGCCTACTTTTCACACTCCGACGGTTAAATAAGAGACGCGGCTTTTTCTTTCTCCATTGCAGAAATCTTTGTGAAGACGAAACGACGAGTCTGTTGAAATTTCAGCGGCATCAAGATCTTTCTGGCTGGTTTAGAAAACATTTTTTCAGAACTGAAAAAAATATAACAAATACTAGTACAAAAAATTTATAAACATTGAAATTGAAAGAGAAATAATACAATAAATAAGAGAAAATAACTTACCTTTCAAAAACTTAGGACATTACAAACACGTGCTGAAACCTGATTTCTTCACGCCGCAAGCAAACAAGAAAATTTCACGCCTTGATCTCGCCAGTCTGGTGCCAAACCGCTCTAGAGCAGTGCTAGTTTTACTGACCCCCTCCAGACGGCGCTCAAAGCAGGCTCCTTCTTATTCGTCTGTTAGGATTCTATTGTCTGTGCTGCGATCTCTATAGAGATCGCAGGAAGCCATGCTACTAATAACAAAACAAGATCGAGAGAAACCTTGACTGATGAGGTGGGCAATCAGCGCCAATTTCTCGCGGCGGCCACAGCTAGAACTATATTTCAATTCCCGCGCTCCTATTGTATTTGATACTTTTGTTAGAGCCTGTTAGATCGAGTGAAGCCCTGTATAGACATAAAACAGCGGTCTCAAGTCCAGATAAATTCACGTCTATTTTGGGAATTCTTTCTTGTTTCTAGGGAATTTTGCGAAAACGGAATCTAGGGAAAATTGGAATTTTTGTTAGTTTTCGATGTTTTTTTCTGGGAAAGAACGTGAGAAAGTGATAAATGTGACGCATGTGATGAAGGAACATGGAAGAAGGTAGTAAAGGGATGGGAGAAATTGTGTTCAAACAACATTTTTGGTTAACGGAGGGGGGGGGGGTCCGAAATTGTAATCTATCAACTCCCTCTCGTTTCTTGGAATCCTGGATGGCTAAGAAATGATCACCAACTGGACCAAAAGTTGTTAATTACTCCAGCTAAGGGCACTGTTTATTTTGTCATGATTTCAGCCTCTCGACTGGAATCGCTAGAAACTTTTTAAAGTGAAACGATCCCTCATAAGGCGCTTCATTTGGAGAAAGTAGAGGAAAATGGGCGGATGTTAGATCTGGTTTTTCTTTCTTCCTGAAGTATTTTCAAATAAAACAAAATAAATCATCCATTTGATTTCCTTTTGTCAGAAAACCCCGTATTACGTGCATAGGTAGGATTCGTCATAATTATAACTGTATTAAAGTATAGAACTATGTTTAATGTATGTAAAACAGTCTGTTAGATGAAACGGTTTACTAAAAATTTAAACATCCTGATCCTATAAAGGAATTTTATTCTATAGCTTGTAAGTATTAGTCACAACAATAGCGTTTATTTCTCACAAATTATGCAAATTGGCATTTTAATCCAGTTTTTTTACCTTATTCAAGGATATTTATTATTATTATATTTACATTCGTATCGCAAATAATTTTTAAAGAGGTTTGCAGCAGTCAAAGATTATCTGAGAATAATAAACAGCGATGTCGTATAAGAATGTGTAAATTTGTTTAAAATATATCCATGCCTTTTAACAAAATTTGCTGATTTTGATTTATCAGAAGTAACTCTTTAGTGAGCAATAAATTTCCTAAAATATCAAGCTATCAGTATTAATTTACGGATTATCCTCCAGAAACCTATTAATACGTTTTTGTTACATCTGCATTCCGCCCTCGCTGTTTTTTTATATTTAAACTCCGCCCTCACTCTTTAGTAGATTTAAACTCCGCCCATCGTCATTATGATATGTATTCGTTCAAACAAAAAACATCAGAACTGAAAATTTAGCTATATAAAGTAGGCGGGGCATTGTCTCCGCGGTAAGATTTGAATACAGATATAAATTGTATCAGTATTAGTTGAGAAAAATATCTAATTTTTACTTTCTTCTATCTATAATTGAAGAAAGAATTGTAATCGAAATTTTTTCGACGGATTTACACGTTTTAGGAGTCAGAGATTCCGAAACAGATGTTTTTACAAAATGTCTGTGTGTCCTCATTGTATCATCGAAAAGTATATGAAGTTATGCTTCAAACTGAACCAAATTTCATTTATATGTTTTTGGTTATGGCTAGCAGGTCCCACTTGAACTTGGAAATATTTCGACGAAAAGGGGCGCTGTGATAGCGATTTTTGTTCTATTTTCACTATTGTATCATCGAAAAGTGTATAAAGTTATGCAGATAATTGAACCAATTTTTTTGTATATGTTTTTGACTATGGCCTGCAGGTCCAGTTGAATTTGGAGATACTACGCCTGGAGGGGGCGCAGTGATAGCTATTTAAAGATTTCCAATTCAAAAACAAGTACAAAAAATTTTAAATCCTAAACATTTTTGGCATTAAATGTTCGGCCTTGATCCACGGATTCTAGAGCATTTTTTGTTTTGGATGTATGTAGGGTATATGTGCCAGTAATGGACACCCTTAAGGAATTTCTTTTTAAAATATTTTTTAATTAATAGCTATAATTATTATATTCCACTTTTTTTAATATTATATTAATCTATCAACAATATTTAATCATGCTCATAGTCACATTTCCCAATGTGAATCAAAATTTAATTGTAAATAACACAAATAAATCAAAACACCCTAAATTCCAGTAATGGACACCCTCTGCTCCAGTAATGGGACACTCTTTGTTCCAGTAATGGACACCCCACAAAAAGTAATAGGTAATTGATTTTATGATTGTATTTAAAACAAGAATTTAATGAAGGCATATTAATGAAATAAAATAGTCATTTTCAAATAAATTTAAGAATTAGGATATCAATAATTAATAAAATATTTATGAGAATAATTCACTCTTTAAATTAATTATTGTTATTATCACAAGATCGATATTTTAATTATTTTAGATAGAAGGTTTAGAATACTAAATTTCAAAGAAGTATATTTATCAAATTATTGAGTCATTAAGGGAGGGGGGGGGGGGGGGGGGGATTTAAAAAAAGTGTTTTGGAGTACCAGTGCATGGAATCATATTTCTTGTTACTCTTAACAGTTAAACTTCCTAAAACTGCTTTATATATTACTTTTAGCAATTTGTCTAAAATATATCAAATAAATGAAAGTGTAGGTTGAATGTTTTTTAACTAAATAAAATTATTTCAAAATAAACTATCAGAACTGACATTTGAGCCCCCTGATCTGCAGATTTAGTACTTTCATTGCTACTATAAATTTAATATTATGGGGGGGGGGGTATGTATGTAGTTCTTTTGTCAGAGATGTATAATGAAACATTTAAGACAGAAAATAAACGATTTTTAAGAACTTGTGCGACTTAAAAAATTGTCTTTTTTTAAATGGAGAGAGTTTGAACCCCATAAGCCCCTCATTTTCCCATGCCTTAAAAATTATTCTTTGCTTCCTGATGGGTGTTGACTGCCACATTATAAAATGTGCAAGGTACGTTTTACAAAAAAAATAATTTGATTACAATCTTTAAAAAATTATTAATTACGTCAAATTAATAAAATTAGCTATTTAGTATTTATATAAAAAAATATATTGTTATTACATTCTGGTAATTGAAATTTAAAAATTATATTTGATTACTTAGCTTTTCAATTCAATTAAAAAAAAATATGCACTATGAACATTACCGAAATTGCTTTTTTAGTAATGTCTACATGGGGTGTCCATTACTGGAAATTGACTAATTAAGCATTCCAATAATGGACCATGGTCCTAAAACCTGAAAAATAAATGAAATTTTGTAAATTGCCATTAGTATGTAAAATTCAAAGTTTGCTATTATTGTCCAAACAAAAACATGCAATTTTTTCAAGAAAATCAAAAATATATAAATTATTTAGGTGAAGCCAGCTCTTAGCATGTTCATTAAGATTTTCAAAGAAAATCAGTGGAACTGTGAAACATTATTTTCTGCTTCCTGATTGGTTTGATTAAAAGTATCAACAATAACCCAGATTATAAAACAAGCAAGTAGGAATAATAAAAAAATATATAAAAGGCTAAATTTTTATTGGTTACTTTTTTATAAATCAAAAACTTTGAAAGTGGCCCATTACTGGAAGGGGGTCCATTACTGGCACATCTACCCTATCTTTAAAAAATGGCTGAGATATAGCAATTTGAAATTTTATGGTGGCCGACATTTAGAAATAATACAGCTGGACACAGAGGAAGATACTTCTGTCTTCCTCCGTGCAGCAGGATTCCTCCATAAACGGGTTTAATTCATGAGTTTTAGTGAACATGGTTTCGGCAAATTTTCTTCCATTGTTGTAAACATCGCATTGATTCAACTCTTACATGCTTAACTCTATATATTTATATTCGCCAACGTCAAATTATCGCCAAGTTTTGCGACAATCGGCGAGATATCGCCAAATTTGGCGACAAAAATACTCAAATAATAAAGCAAAAAATGAAGCCAACTTGGCTATGTATGTCTAATTTAGCGATATTCTCATTCAAATTCAATAGTGACGAGACCTATGAATAAAACTTCTG
Source organism: Maratus michaelseni (assembly GCA_963931845.1). NCBI lineage: Eukaryota > Metazoa > Arthropoda > Arachnida > Araneae > Salticidae > Maratus > Maratus michaelseni. The sequence goes on from OZ007597.1 coordinate 262,208,677, forward strand.
TAATCGGTTTCTACGCCTTTTAACTTCGTGTTTTTCAGTAAAATTAACTAAAATCTTTAAAAAAAAAAGCCATTGGGAGGCTATCTTTTCCTGTCGGTACAAGCCAGAAGGACTTTTCGTAATTTAGTATAATTCATCTGCTGCTCGCATCCAGATAACCCAACGATTCGCAAGCAGCTAACGTACACCAGAATTACGAAAAATATTGATTTTTTGGCGTTGTGATAGCAAATTTTGAAGCATAACATGTATGAGATAGAAGAAAGTTTTGGGATTGGCACATCCGACTAGTTGAATATTGCAAAAAGGCTCTTTTCTTAAAAATCATTGCACCGTATTTCATGAATTTAAAATATGTTTTAGGGATACTAAAGAATTTTAATTTGGTAGTTTTTTACAGTTTCTTTCAGTGAAAAACTCTGTAAAAAAACAACAATGATTTATATTCTTAAAAAGTTAAAAACATATCCATACCTTACCCTTACATAAATTTCTTATAGAATTCTATAGAATTATGGCCCGTTTTTCTATAAGCTTGTTTAAAAAAAAAGCTATAGAAATATCTGTAGAAGTTCAATAGAAATGTCTATAGAGCTTCTATAAAAATATCTATAGAAACAATATACAAATTCTATAAAGATATGTATAGAATTATATAGAACTCAGGGAGTCACCCTCCCAAATACTAACAACTCTCGATGCTGCTTGACTTAATGATCGGACGAAGAACGAGTACTTTCAGCATGACACAACTATTGACAGTCACTGACCACGGTTATTACATTATTTCTTATTACATTATTTCAACGTTATTTTTTTTGTGTTTTGCATTCCCAATCATAATAGTGTTGTAAAAATATTTAAACCCTAATAAATTATTATTTGTGAAAACTGAAACAATTGTTTAACTACATTTATATTTCAGATTAAAGTATTTGAATAAAAATTACAATAATACTAGTGAATAAAATTTATTAAATTAGATGGATCGTTTTATAAATTTAACAGCAAATTAATAAATGATTATAAAATTAACCGACAAATTAATTCATCATAATTTAATTCAGTAGTTTGACTGATATAATATTACATTAACAATTTAATCACAAAGTATTAAAATTGAATTAAATTATATATATAATCATATTAAATCAATGGAGTACAATTATGTACTAAACTGATGTATTACAAAATTAATTATTATATTTTAATTTTAATATATAGTTATAAATAAATTACTACACACATAACTTTAAAAAAAAAAAAATCTATAGAATCATTAGTCTATAGAATTTAATTCTATATGATGCCTATAGAAAAACTGTTCTATAAAAAAAAAAAAAAATTCTGTAGATCTTTTAAGAATTCTATAGAAACATTTTCTTTAGAAAAAGTATTCTATAGAACTCTTTCAAACTCTATAGAAATAGTATTCTATAGAATAGCTAGTCTATAGAACTTGTAAAGAATTCTATAGAGTTCTATACAGCTCTATGAACTATTTTCGTAAGGGTATACTGTGGAAGCATTTTTTTTACACATATTTGTGTATTAAATATTCCTTATGGTTGATCATGTCATATATATTTACTTAGCTTCAAGTTGTGCGGTGGGCATCACACGTAAATATATAGGTATATATAATATTGAAAAAAGGAAAAGGGAATGGATTTAGGGAGGAGCAACACATTACTCCGATTTTCTCCATATAAAATTTATCCTTTTTTTCTGTTTATGCATCTGTACCAATAAATTTGTAAACATTTATGTGAAAAAAATAACTTTGCTTGCTGCCATCTGCTATTTCTTTGAACATGTTTATTGTCATATAAAACAGTGCCAGCCTATCAAAATACCTTATTCCTTCCAAGTCATGTGACTTGAGAATCTTGGGGGAAATCTAGGGAACTTTACTTTGACTAGAGGAAACCGAAATTCATCTGAGAACGCTGGTAATCTATACTAATAAAAGAAAGTTTCGCTCTGTGTATGTGTATGTGTCTGTCTGTGTGTGTGTGTCTGTTGGCGATGGCTGGGAAAATTTAGCACACCTAGAAGTCTGTAAATTTAGATTTTCGCGACTCAAACGGACTATAGGGGGAATTTTGGCGCTGTCCTGAGTCGGCAATCAAAGGACGACATAAGCTATTTGTATGTGTTTTTCTATTTGAAATATAAATCTTTTCTCAGTAATTTTATTACGTAAATTCGAAATATTTTGTCAAACAAAAAGAATTTTAAATTCAAACGTAATAATTATATCATAATAGTCAGTAATGAATAATAATAGTCAGTAAAATTACTGAAAAACAACTCGAAAGTTTAGCACTTTGCCTCTAAACAAGTGCCATGAAAGAGTGTCTTGTATTACTGTAAAAACGGCTGTCATGTTGCTTTTTTTATCGGTAAGTAACCAATTAATTTTTTTCTGTAATTATATTGTGTGTGTCTTTATTTTGTCTGTGTTCTGTTCTTCTTCTTGTGTTTACGGCAAAATTTGCAATAATATTTCGTTAGATTAAAATTTTCAAATATGTCGGACTTTCAAATTAAGGCCCTAATCATAAACTGCCAAAAGGATTTGAAATTTCTTATATGCATCAATGAAACCTATACACGGATAGTTATCTTATATAATATCAGGTTATCTCTGTTTAATATGAAGCAAACTACTGTAGCTAATATAAATATTCTTAAAAGAAAAAAAAAATCTAAAGATGCATGTTTTTGGCCATTTAATGCTAGTTTATTATTTGAGATTTAAAAATAATACTTTAACTATGTTGTGTAGTGATTTAAAGTACTACTGAGTAATTTTAGAATCTTCTGAATTTTTGTTATTTATTTTACAAATATCTAAGAAAATTTAATTTTAGTCCCTCCTCCTCTCGCAAAAATAAAATAAATAAACATTGTTAGCATAAACATCTAAATTAGCTTTAGTCTGCATCTATCATATTGCTGATTTTTCTGTTTGTGTATGTTGCATCTTTAATTCTTAGAAATTTCTTATCTGCCTGATTTAACAATGTATATGATTAAATTTTATTTTAAATTAAGATTGCTTACAAAATCATAAATTGACATAAGATTGAAAATTCTGCAACCAAATAAAGACTCATTGTCAAAATCTTTTCAACACATATTATAGTGTAATATATATGTTTACTGAGAATTTCTATCAAGATTTATGCATATGTCTTTGCATATTCTGATGTTTATCATTTTTATAGCAACATACAAATTACATACTATCTATTAATTGGAAAAACAAGTTTTGTAACAAAATTTAGTCAATATTCTAATGATAATTTTGATTATGTAGTTCTGTTGATTAAAAATTTATTCTTGTGTGATAATGCCTGAGCCAGAGAGATAGGTTAAAATTATCTGAAGATTACAGACAGTAGAGTAGTAAAGTAGTGTGAAAAAAAGTAATCCTCTGTAATTTATCTATGATTATGGTATAATTTTAATTATAGATTAGAAAATATTATTTGATATACTCATGAGTATTTAAAAATAATATATATATATATATATATTTTTTAAATAAATATACAAAATGTAAAAGTATTTTTTATGTTAGAGACCCTGAAATTATCATTATCTACTTCAGTTAAGTATATTTGAGTATTATTATCAAACTGGAAATTTTATAAAATATTTATATCTTAAATTTTTGCTTCAACCAAACATTTAAAATCTGAAATATATATATATTTTTTTTCTTTTTTTTTTTTTTTGTAGAGCCAATTTTGTTGTTGACTTATTCTACCTGGATGACTCTAGACATCGGATCAGGTCCCAAAGGCACTAGATTAAAGGTTTTCATCTATTGATTTTCAAGTGAGAGATTCTGCATGCTAGCCTGTAACATTGACAAGGAATTCCCATGAGTCATCCTCTGAAGTACTGATTGCATCTTCTGCTTTTCGTTTATGGGTACGGTGTATCAAAACAGCATCATTTTTCATTGGCACAGTTGAATAAATATTGTCTGAAGTGTACTGATTTATTTGAATCTTACACGCAAGCAATATTTTTTCGACTATTGATGAAATCTATTCTGGCATGTAAAATAGGGGAAGCTCCATTCACCAGCAACTCATCTACAGCAGGATGAAAGTTTTGCCAAAAGTATGTATTTATCGCACTTTATTAATATTAACATTTTTAAGGTATTAAAAATTGTGGCAAAACTCGCGTGGTTTAGCCCTCGATGTCCTTTCTGAAATCTAGCTAACGTAGAATGTAAATATATATGTGTTTTCTTTTAATTCTAAATTATTTCGATTGTTATTTTTAAAATATATACTATGGTGCTCAAACATAAAACTATAAATAGTCTAAGATTTGAAATGGCATTTACGAAACTGGGGTTCCTCCCTGACTTGAAATGGTAGACCATTTCAGAAATACCATTTTGGCACGATTTCAGAAAATACACCAAACCATAGGTGTAGAGTTTGGAAAATTATTGGTGGGGCTCATCTCTAATATACCTCTTTTGTACATATGCTTCTCTTTGCATATTGCTAAAATGGTTTTTATTAACAAAATAAATTTTATTTTGTGAATCCAGATTTTTAAAAATTAATTTTTATGACTCACTTTTTTAAAGCAATAATTTTGTATGCTATTATGTTTGATATTAAAAAGAGTTGTGAATTATTCATTTAAGAGGCATGTAAAGAAGAATAACCGCAATTATTGCAAAAAGTTCATTTATTTTTGCAAACTTTATATTGATTTTTATTTTGTTTTTTACATATGTATTTCACTTTACCTGAGAATTTTTCTACTAGTTAATACAATTCATGGAATTTTCTAATTAACTAAATTAGGCTTAAAAGGTAATATTATTGTTTGAGAATTTTCAGTTTTATTACAGAGATAATGAAATGTGCCAATTTTACTCCTGACATATCAATTCTTCAACAAAACTTCTTTAAATGTTTTTGAGAAAATGATGATTTTTATCTTAATTGTATGATTCCCTCCCGATATTGAGAAATGAGAAACATTAATCCTATAGTAGTCTCAGCTCTAAAACTTTCGCGCCTGAGGTTGCGTGGCATCTATTGGACTCCATGCTGATTTTGTTTTAAAATTACGTTGTTTTTATTAAATTGTATTGTAATAAATAATAAGAAATGAAATTGCAATTTATTTTGATGCAAGATATATTTTATTATATGATTTTTTTTTCAAATAGTAAGCAAAGTTTAATATTTTAACAAAACAGTCATGCTGTGTCCATCAGATACACGCAACAGCTCTAGAATGAACCGCAATTAAAACAAAAAATTTCAATATCACTTTTTATAAAGTGCCCTTTTTTTGAAGCAGCACCCTGCCCTTTTTTATTCTGAGGGAAACACTACTCTGTATGTAATATAAATAAATTACCAATTTAATGTTGCTTTTCAAACTCACTTTTACCTAAATTGAACAGAATTGTATATAATTAAATAAATCACAATTGAATGTGCAATATATTATAAATATAAAACATTAAGACAATGTAAAAATCTGAATGTTCAGTCTCATTTATAACAATTAATACACTCGCTGTTATTTGGGGATAGCTTACAATAAAATCACATGAAAGTTGACTTTGAATAACATGTTCTTTCAAAATATCAATTACTTCTCCTATTTCATTTTATTTTAATATGACATTTTTGGCTACAAGAGTTCAAATGTTTAATCATTTTATTTTAACTAAAAAAGTAGCAGTGTTGAATTCAGGGAGTGGCCCAGGAGGATATTACCTCTGTCCCTGGAGGATTGAAATGTTCCTTCCGGAAGATTTGAGATTTTATGTTTTTAATTGTCAGAAATTGCAATCCCCCCCCCCCCAGATCTCTATTATGCCTTCCAAAAAAGTCCTACAGCATTTATCTTTATTACAAATTACAAGACGAAATAAAAATATATTATATATTTGCAGTAAGAAGGCACATTAACATAAATTTCATAAAATATTAGAAAATCAAAAATTAAGCTTTTTTTATATGTATACAAAGGGGTTCTGCCCCCTGCACCCTTTGAGTACCAATCGCAGGACTTCTTTCTGTCTGTCTGATATATGTCTATCATCTGTCTACTGTTTCTCAGATTGTCTATACTCAATCAGCTGTCTGTTAGTCTGCTTTGTCTACTTATCTGCTGTATGACTGACTACTGTCTGCATGCTAACTATCTGTATGTATACTATTTACTGCCTGTCTATCTGACTGTAACAACATACTAAAAATACATTACCATCAGTATCCATAAACCATGAATTTAAAATATGTTATTTCATATGTCTGTAATCTTTTGAGTGGCCCTGTAAAATAACTATAAATGCTACATACACCTTCTTCAACAAAAAAACCCCCATTACTTGATTGTAACAACATCATAAAATTTCATTACCATCAGCCTTCTACAAATCCTGCATTTAACATATATTTGCATTCTTTGTGCGGCCCTGTAGAATAACTATAAATGCTATATACACCCTCTTCAAAGAAAAACATGCTGTAGATAACTGTAACAGTATACTAAAATTTTATTAATGTCAGCAACCTGAAAATCTCACATTCAGCACATTTTTGTTTCATATATTCGTACTCTTTTATGAGGCCTCTAAAAAAACTATAAATGCTATATACACCTTCTTCCAGAAAAAGATCCTGTAGGTGACTGTAACAATACACTTATATTTCATTACCATCAGGATTCTACAAATCCATCATTTAACATACATTCATTTTATATATCTACTGCCATGTGTAACTAACTATAAATGCTATAACCACCCACTTCTAGGAAAAACAAGTGGTAGGTGACTGTAAAATGACATATTAGAATTACATTACCACTCACATTCTACAAATCCTGCATTTGCAATAAATTCGCATTATTTAGTGTGGCCCTGTAAAATAACTATAAATGTTATATACACCCTCTTCTAGGAAAGACATGCAGTAGTTGACTGTGAAACATACTAAAATTTTATTACTGTCAGAATTCTTCAAATACCACATTTAATACATATTCGTTTTGTATTATTTTGTGCAGCCCTGTAAAATAATTATAAATGCTATATACACATTCTTCGATAAAACATATACTGTAGTTGACTGTAATAACATATAAAAATTTCATTACCCTCAGCATTCTACAAATCCCGCATTTAACATATATATTTGTATTCTTTTGTGCAGTCCTGTAAAATAACTATAAATGTTATAGACATGCTCTTCCAAAAAAAAAAAAAAAAACATTCTGTAGGTGACTGTAACAACATACTAAAATTTCATTACTGTCTGCTTTCTACAAGTCCTGCATTTAACATATATTTGTATTCTTTTGTGTAGGCCTGTAAAAGAGCTATAAATGCTATATACTATACACCTTCGGTAAAACACATACTGTAGTTGACTTAAACAACATACTAAAATTTCATTACCGTCAGTATTCTACAAATCCCGCATTTAACATATATATTTATATTCTTTTGTGCAGTCCTATAAAATAACTATAAATGTTATACACACACTATTCGATGAAAAACGTGACTGTAACAACATAATAAAATTTCATTACCATCAGCATTACAAAAATCAAGCATTTAACATATATTTTTTTTATATATTCAGATTCTTTTGTGCGCCTCATAAAATAATTTTAATGCTATGTACACCCTCTTCGAGGAAGAACATACTGTAAGTGACTGTAACAACATACTAAAATTGCATTATCATCAGTATTCTACAAATCCCACAATTAACATATATTCGTTTATTCAGGATTTTATGAGCAGGGAAGACCGAGCTATGTTCGGTAAAAATTAGCTTTAAGTTCAAATACCATAACCAAAATGATCCACTAATAAAATTCTCTCGAACATGTGACCAAGCCCAATTGTCTTCTCATGCCCGAAACCCGTAGAATATAAAATTTAGTCAAAATAGTCTTGGCTGTTTTTTAGATAAAATTAGCTTGACCCACTAATTGGATTTTCTCGAGCATTGTGACCTAGCTCAATGATTTTTTTCATGCCCAAAAACCATATACAAAATTTAATTCAAATCATCTGAGCCATTTTTAAGATAAAAATAGCTTGACCCATCATGAACCACTAATCAAAATTCCTCGAACATGTGACCTAGCCCAATAGAGTTGGGGCAGGAGTCTCCCATTCTAATATGCTTCAAAGACAGAATTTCATAATTTTTAGCAGGAATCCTACCTTTCCACCATGAGTAACATTTTGTGCTACATTTAAAAGTATTCAGAAAACTGCTGTATTAGCTAAAACATTTTCAATTGACAATCTGATACTTTTTCCTTAATCCATGTAGCCAATCTCTTTAGCATGAATGAGGTTCTTTTCTGTCATATGAAGTGGCATGCACAATATATAGTTAAAAATAAATAAATAAAATTACAAGAAAAGTATACAATATATCCTTAAATGAAAAGCACATTTTATTTAAAATTTAAATTCATTACTTGTAGATTTTTACTAAAGAGAAAAAAATTCATTGAACTAAAACTTCCTAAATAGATTAAAATTGTGGAATCTTCAATTATCAGACTGCTGTATAATTTTTAGTTAATGCTTTTTAATAAACAGAAATTGTTGTCACTTTGTCAAAATAATAATAATAATAATAATAATAATACATTGTATGCAAGCATACTCAGCCTTATCATATCATTGGAACAATGCAGAACCATTGATTGTAAAAAAAATTGTGGTGCTCAGAATAAGTATAAATATTCCAAGATTTGAAAAGGGCCACCGTTTCAAAAATTGGGGTTTCTCCCTGACTTTGAAATGGTTGTCCATTTCAGAAACACCCTGTATGTACGATTTCAAAAAACACAACCAAATAATATAGAAATATACTTTTATTTTTATCGAATAGCACACAGCATCAAAGTGTCAAATGTGAAATCAGAGTAAAATTATAAAGGTAAATGTCGAATTAAAAATCACTTGATATAACAAACACATGTAATGCTTCTGATGTTAAGTTAATGGGACTGCATTTCTGGCGTTAAATCCTATAGTTTTGTGTTATTTTTTTGTTAAGAAAAGTGGTCGACTGGAAAATAGAGAAGTACCGCCAATTATTTTTATACAGTCAACTCTGTGAATGTGAAATCCGTACACTTAGTGATAGTTTTGTGGATTATACATTTTTGCGATTTACAGATCATATCTTTGTTTACATTTTATTTTTTAAAGTTACACTATAAATTAGGAACAATTACACAAAAATTGCAATAGAAAAGTAAAATATAATGCAAAATTGGTTTAATATATTTATTAACTAAGTTAATATAATAAAAAATGAGCTTTCATTCAATTCTGAATTACTTCTAAATCTTAATATTCATGAGCGTCATTAATAATTATAAAAATAATAGAGCATTGTTTTGTTTAAAGCACAAAAAAATCAATATTGTTATTTTTTTCTTATTTTTTTTATGGATAGCAGGAACTTTGATAAACATTGATTTGTGGGCATTATTTAAGACTTAAAGTAGCAAAATTAATCAAAACTGTTCAATTATTTTCCATACAAAATATTCGTTAATAATATGACACAACCAGCAATTATTTGTTTATTGACAGCTGATCCATAAATGAGAAGAGTAACACTTGCACTGTAAAATGTTGTCTTTGATTGGTTGCTGTGAGGGTTCTTCTGTAACCAGTGAAAATGTTTTTATGTTAGGCATTGGATTACTACGATTTGTTGGGATTAATGACATCTAAGTACATCTGGTTTCACAGCTTCATTTTCTGAGTAGTGATCCGGGAGAGAATTCCCTAGTGCACGGCCACATTTCACTGAAAAAGGCTCTGTTCACTAGAGATGTCCTCCAGGCTATTGTCCTGAATTTTCTTAGAAATCCTCAATAGCTCTTTCCCTTTTTTCTATTTAATTTCTTTCTGTTTTCACGAAGTCAATGGAAAGTTGAGCACAGCACTTTTTGTTGTTGTTGTTTTGTCCTGAAGAATGGCCCATCTCCTGAAAATAAAGTAAAAAAGAAAATGTTAAAAAACTGTCATTAAATTTGTTGTAATAAAAAAAAAAAAAAATCACTATAAAAAAAGGTTTTTTATTTCTAATAAGATACAGAAAAATATCAAAAACTAAAAAGATGCATTGATTTTTATTAGATTTTAAAAACTGGAAGATGGATTTTTTTTTCTTATTGAACGTTCATATGTAACATTCAAACAAATGCTCGTTTTCCTATTTACAACATCTCTCAGACTTTTAAAATATAATGTGAGCGTAAACAAATGATGATCTTTTAAATTATTTTGTAAACAAGCAAAAATTACTGGATTTCTTTTAATGAATGTGTAACATTTTTTTTAAAATCATCATTTCATTACGAGTAAGATATTTACTTAGCAATGCTATAAATTAAGTATTTTCCTAAATCGCTCATTGTTATCAAAATTTCATAGTCCTGAGGTTATCACATTAAGCAACATCTACTGTATCTTAAACTCACTATCTTGTGAATATCTTCAGGGTGCTTTGTTTATGAAACAGCTACACAACAGCCTTAAAAATATAATTCAAGAATAGCAATCTGTCATTGCTTGAAAATTTTTATAATACTTCAATAATGTCAAAACATGGAAACAAACTCTTTTCATAAAATATTTTTATATAGTATGTATTATTCAGACAATGTAGCAAATGGCTGAAATTAACGCTCTCACATAACCTACATTTTTAACTTTAGCATAGTTACACACATAACGTAAAATGCATATAAAAATCTAAACTATAATTCAAATAAAAATGAATATACATTTTAAATATTCAATAAACAATCCCCTCCCCCCCAACCCTACCAAAAAAGAAAACTTCACTGCCAGCAAAATATACGATGGATATTAATAATCAAAGTATACACTTTTAAAATTCTAAAAAATCTTCATAAAATAAAGATTATTAGTTAGAAAAGAATAAAGATTTCAAATTACTTGCATTTTCAACACAAAATAAATGTGATAGTTGAAATTTTCTTTAAAATTTAAACTTAACTTACAAGGTTTTTTTCTTAAACAGGAAAAAAAAAAATTAAAATTGAGGGTAAAAGGAACCAAAATTTGTCAAATTTTAATAATAACAATAAGCATTGGATAATAAATATCAATGAAAGGTTGTCTAGATTAGTAAAGAAAAAAGATATTTTTTAAATGTATAAACATTCTTTCTCATTTTGAAACATGTATTATGCTTTAAATCGTATCTAGGAACAAACTTTTAATCTATAAATCTATTATATAATAAAAGCTCTTTTAATCTATAAATTAAATTCAGTTTAGAGATGAAAAATTAATCTTATGTAACACGACTAAATAAAGTTTATTGATTGACAGGCGACTGAACAAAATTAAGGTATTCACAGGTGCATATTTTAAAATGTCACAATATGTTATTAGAATAATGAAGTTTCTGATTAATATTTACATAAGAAAATGTTTAATTTAAATTTTTTTCATTATTATATTTCTTTAATTTGTGAAGTTTTATTATACAAGTATAACTAAAGGATTTTAGATGCAAACTATCGTATTAAAAAAAAAAAAAAAACTTAATTGCAGAGTATTAGTTTATGTTTACCATACAGTTATTTGCTAGTGTTAGCATCACATATATACTGCATGAACATTTAAATTTAAGCATTCCAAGACATCTGTATATTTTTCAATCAATCACTGCTTACATGTACTCTTTTGAAATAGTTTTATAAACATACAAACTTAAAACTACTAAAACGGGAAGCAAGAAACCGCCATCACCTAACCTAATTTAAAACTTTCACTGAATTAAAAAACATGCTCATAAAAATAAATATCATATGGAAAGCCTTTTTTACAGGTTTTTGACCAGTGTTAAAACTATATAGTGCATCAAAATTCTGTCAAGCCTGATTTCGACATTTAAAAAATTAGAAGCATATTGTGTTCCAGCGACAAGTTATTAATTTTTAATGTTAAAATAAATCTAACAAAGCAACACATAAAAGATATTCAACTTTCTTACCTAGTGGATAAAAATATGAAGGCTGGAAATGTTTGTCACAAACGACAATGCTTTTTGAAACTTTCTTGCCGATTTTGAACACTCGAATCCACTCTTCACGAAGGCGTACAGAGGATAAATCTTTTTTCTTTGAAAATCAGTAGAAACTGGTTGTTGGATGTTCAGATCCACAAGAATTACAATGATACACAATATTGTAACTATTATACATTGAAAATGTAAATTACACACAAAATAAATTCAAGGTTTTAGCGATAAAACACAGCACATTTCCAATGTTATTTAATAGGCTTTCGAAATGTTTGACGACTCAGAAATAATTCTTCATAATCTCACCAGAGGGCGTATTCAAGTGCTGGAATCGCGATTAGGTAGTCCAAACCCTCTCCTGGTGTACCTGAGCGTCAGAATTTTAATATTTTAATTACTTTCTGAAATATTAATTAAAATGCACAAAGAACTCTCATTAAAAATACGCTTTTATTCTCTTAGGTTGGTTGGTTCACTGGTTGGTTGCATCGATTCTTCACAGAAGTAATTAAATAAACCAGAGTAGCGATGCATAAATAAGGATTTCTAACTAAATAGTGTCAATATGGATTGAAGTTATCAGCGTAGAGGAGCCATGCGAATGTCGCGCCACCTGTACATGACAAATTACACTTACGTCCCACTGATTGAAATATTTTCCAGAAAGTGAAATTTTTCCACATTTTTCTTCATGACAATTAGTCGGTTTTTTTTCTTTTTTTTTTTACATGACATTTATTATTAAGTTCAAAGCTTAAGCAAACGAACGAATTTTGAAAGATGCATCGTGGTCCTCCTAATTAGTCATTTGCTGAAGGGCACTTGAACATCCCCTCCACCCCCCCCCCCCCCCCGGGGACCTCCTTCAAGGTTTTTTCTCTAACTATGCTCCGTTTCCATATCTCAGCAACTATTTTTCCGATTTCAACGCAAGTGGTTCCAAACATTATAATTAACTTAATAGTCACTCTTTCTTTATAACATTAAACGAAATTTATGAGTAGCGGTTACCACTATTTCCGAATAATAGTTTAAGCCAAATTTGTAATTACGTTCCTAGCTTAAGCAAACGAACGAATTTTGAAAGATGCATAGTGGTCCTTCTAATTAGTCATTTGCCGAAGAACACTTGAACAACCCCTCCCCCCCCCCGGCTCGTCCTTCAAGGTTTTTTCTCTAACTCTGCTCCGTTTCCATATCTCAGCAACTATCTTTCCGATTTCAACACAAGTGACTCCAAACATTATAATTAACTTATTTGTCACTCTTTATAACATTAAACTAAATTTATGAGTAGCGGTTACCACTATTTACGAATAATAGTTTAAGCCAAATTTGTAATTACGTTCCTAGCTTAAGCAAACGAACGAATTTTGAAAGATGCATAGTGGTCCTCCTAATTAGTCATTTGCCGAAAAAAACTTGAACAACCCCTCCCCCCCGGCCCGTCCTTCAAGGTTTTTTCTCTAACTCTGCTCCGTTTCCATATCTCAGCAACTATTTTTCCGATTTCAACGCAAGTGGTTCCAAACATTATAATTAACTTAATAGTCACTCTTTATAACATTAAACGAAATTTATGAGTAGCGGTTACCACTATTTACGAATAATAGTTTAAGCCAAATTTGTAATTAAGTTCAAAGCTTAAGCAAACGAACGAATTTTGAAAGATGCATAGTGATCCTCCTAATTAGTCATTTGCTGAAGGGCACTTGAACATCCCCCTCCCACCCCCTACGGCACCTCTTGCAAGGATTTTTCTCTAACTATACTCCGTTTCCATATCTCTGCAACTATCTATCCGATTTCAACGCAAGTGATTCCAAACATTATAATTAACTTAATAGTCACTCTTTATAACATTAAACGAAATTTATGAGTAGCGGTTACCACTATTTACGAATAATAGTTTAAGCCAAATTTGTAATTAAGTTCAAAGCTTAAGCAAACGAACGAATTTTGAAAGATGCATAGTGATCCTCCTAATTAGTCATTTGCTGAAGGGCACTTGAACATCCCCCTCCCACCCCCTACGGCACCTCTTGCAAGGATTTTTCTCTAACTATGCTCCGTTTCCATATCTCTGCAACTATCTATCCGATTTCAACGCAAGTGATTCCAAACATTATAATTAACTTAATAGTCACTCTTTATAACATTAAACTAAATTTATGAGTAGCGGTTACCACTATTTCCGAATAATTGTGTAAGCCAAATTTGTAATTAAGTTCAAAGCTTAAGCAAACGAACGAATTTTGAAAGATGCATAGTGGTCCTCCTAATCAGTCATTTGCTGAAGGGCACTTGAACACCCCCTCCCCCCCTACGGCACCTCTTGCAAGGATTTTTCTCTAACTACGCTCCGTTTCCATATCTCAGCAACTATCTTTCCGATGTCAACGCAAGTGATTCCAAACATTATAATTAACTTAATAGTCACTCTTTATAACATTAAACTAAATTTATGATTAGCGGTTACCACTATTTCCGAATAATTGGGTAAGCCGAATTTGTAATTAATTTCCTAGCTTAAGCAAACGAACGAATTTCGAAAGATGCATAGTGCTCCTCTTAATTAGTCATTTGGCGAAGGGTACTTGAACAACCCTCCCCCCCCCTCGGCCCCTCCTTCAAGGTTTTTCTCTAACTATGCCCGGTTTCTATATATCAGCAACTATTTTTCCGATTTCAACGCAAGTGATTCCAAACATTATATTTAACTTAATAGTCACCCTTTATAACATTAAATTAAATTTATGAGTAGCGGTTACCACTATTTACAAATAAGAGTTTAAGCCAACTTTGTAATTAAGTTCCTAGCTTAACAAAACGAACGAATTTTTATGCATGCATAGTGGGCCTCCTAATTAGTCATTTTCTGAAGGACACTCGAACATCCCCTCCCTTCGGCACCTCACTCAAGGTTATTTTCTCTAACTGTGCCTTATTGCAATAACTGGGCTAATAATGTTCCAATCTTCTGGAAACCAGCTCAATTTTGTAGTGCGCCTACTATACAGTAACGTAGGCAGCGGGGACCTGTCTCAGAAGTTCGTTCGGAAAGAGGTTTGTTTAGAACAGAATGCTCCCCTGGCGGTGGTAGGGAGAAATAAAAGATTTTCTAGAGCGTACGAGCATGCCGGGTATACGGTTCCGAAGCCATCGTAGACCGTGGCCAGAGTTCCGCTTTTTAAGAGATTTAAGTTTATTACAAGGGCTCGGGCAACGCCGGGCGGGTCAGCTAGTAATATTATAAATGAGATTGTGTGTGAGTGAATGGTTGGCTGAAGTAAACATAAAAACGGGGGATTTAATGGCCCTGTATCTTTTCATATAGATGGATTATAACCTAAAAATGAGCATAGGGCAGATGTTGATTATTATTTTCAAATATTTTTTCTTAATAAGTCAAAATTTCATTATTTTCATAGAGAATCAATGAACATATTTCCTATAATATTTAATTAACCATTTTACGTTGCTAAGCATTATCGTTGCCAATAAATACAAAGCATGGAATAATATTTTCCCCAACAATTAATTTTCAATTTAACGATTTCCACGTGAAAAATGAAAAGAAGATAATTTACCGTAATATTTAAAACGAAAATACGGAGTGTTTGTTTATACATGAAGTATGAATGTCGGTTACGTTGAGAAGAGGTTTTCCAGCAAAAATTGCGCTTTAATTAGAAGAAAAAATGAACAATAATTATATTTTTAAGAAAAGATATCTCGACCATGGAACTTTGAAAAGAATCCTCCTTGGCTTGGAGACATATCACGTCATATTGGAAATAAAACATGCATTTTCATATATTCGTAATAATACAAGGAGCATGAAAATCAGTATATAATCAAAATAGATGGATAATGACGTAATATTTAAAATGAAAAACTGAAATAATTTTTAGCGCTCCTGATTAATAATCTTGAATGTCAGTTATAAATGTATATAACGTAGGTCATGGTTAGATACAGATGTGAGTTTATGCAAAATCCACGTTATGATTCCCAGAAAAAGAAAATTAACAAGAATTATATCATTAAAAAGATATTTCTCTGGGAACAAAGTGACGTCATATTTTACATTCCCCATAATTTTGAATTTTGACAAATAGAGTTTTTTCTAAGGAGCAGATAGAGATCTTATATTACGCTAATTAACAAAAATAAAATTTCTAATAGATTTACGCGTAAAAAATTATCTAACACTAAATAACTACACCATGCAATCCCCCCCCCCTCTTCCCTCTATCTTTATTTTCTTATATAGCTATTATTTAATTATAGCTATTTATTAACTATTTTTGCATTGAAATTTAAAACACAAGACTGAGCATCTCCTCAAAAATATATAATTGAAACTTCGTATAAAATCTATACCAAAAAGAGATTCCGATTATATGTTCTAACAAAGGCTTTTTTTTTTTTTTTTTTTTTTTTTTAATTTGTGAATAAAATATTGCTTTTGAAAACGAACATTTATTGAAGAATAATTTGTTTCAAACAGCTGAAAGAAGTTTGAAATTTAATGAATAATATAATGATACAATAGAAGCATAATGATAGCATAAAAATGCAACACAATATAGCAATACTAACATGCATTTTTCTTCATGTACTTGCTGAAATTTCTTATTTCTGATTTTTTATTGTATATCTTTACCGATATAGGAAAATATAAAAAGTTTTATTTAGACTCTTAACATCAATAGCCACTTTTCTTTTATATAAACTCAAATATGTTCAATAAATATCAACAGTTTTTAAACTTATAGAAATGTAATTAAAAACTTGAGTTATGATAAAACAAACTCTTTGAATCTATATTCACCTTGTACTGTAAATTCTAATTAAACACAAAATAAATGTAAAAAAAAAAACATATGCATACCATTTCATAAATATTTTACTGAAGGTTTTGACTTCTAATACAAAACTTTATTTTACATAGACAACCGAACGCTTTCGAGCAAACCTTTGCTCATACCAGTAACAACTTCGTTCACTGTTGGAGAATGGAACAAACCATTAAAGCAAACCAACAGGGGTGGGAGGCACTGGCACGGTGTGCGTGTGTAATTATCACACCCTCCCAGTGCCTACCACCGCTGTTGGTTTGCTTTAATGGTTTGTTCCATTCTCCATCTGTGAAAGTTGTTCTTACTGGTATTTTCGCCATTTGTCATTTGTGTACTTGCGTTTTGTTTTGTAAACCTGAAGATGAGTAAAGGTTTGCTCGAAAGCGCCCAGTTGTTTATGTAAGTAAAGAATACTAGTTCCAGTAGTTTTGTATAAAAAGTCAAAACACCTTCAGTAAAATAAAATATTTTATGAAATGGTATGTATATGTTTTCTGGACATTTATGTTGATTTTAATTAGTATTTAAAGAAATGTATAAAACATTAGTTAACAAAGGTGGAATTAGGAGTAGTTTTTGATTATACAATAAAAACGGTAGTGGCGAATCACCAGGAATTGGGAAAAAAAAACATTTTCACATAAATTTATATTTTGTCAATGATTTTATTGCACTATGTTTTTATTTGCAAAATACATCAGAATCTGAAGAAACGTACGCAGGGGCGTGCCTAGCGGGGGAGTGTTGGGGGTGTAACACCCCCTCCCCCCACTTATTTGCAAGAGTTGGTAAAATTTAGAATAGTCGGTAAGTCAGAAAGTTCAGAATACTTCCTGCAAGAATGTCCCCTCCGCGTGCCGTCCTCAGTTTCATTTCAATTCTCTGTTGTCCATCTTTAAGGGAAAAAGAAAGAGCTTCTCACACAGAACGGAAGATTGTATCTGATTCTGTGTGGGAGAGAAGGGGTGTCAATGAGCGGGGGGGGGATTTCCAGAGCTAAGATAGAGAGAGAGAATCGCTTTTGTGAGAATTTGAGATTTTGGTGCAAGGAAGAGGGGATGGGTTTCAATGTCTATTGTGAGTTTCCCCACCTAGCATCTTTAATTGCTCCCTTCTGCTATGGACTGATTCTTAGAATTTGGGAACCTGACAACCTGGTAAGTAAATTTTTCAGTGCAGCCAAATAAGATAAATACTGAAGAAGAACGGAAAGCTCCATAGGCTGTATTGGTAATGACAAGCTACGGCGGCAGAAGGCAGTTGTACTCCACCGACGAATCCAGATTCTCGTGAATTCATATGAGGACGCGACCAATAGAGGGCCGGTTTACGCGGTGCACCTTCACAGGTGGCGCTCTTCGGCTGGGGAAGAGACAGGGACGTAAGCCTCCTGCGTCTCTCGACATGCGGTGGAGCCCCAACTCAGACCACCACACAACACTTGGGCGGACGTAGAAGTGATCCGACGGCTTTATTGCCGGAGCCCCATAAAAGGAACCGGGTCCTAGGTCAATGCCGAACCCACACCCACAACCCATTACTGTAACTGAAACTTCCGATTATTTAGTCCTAAGGAGGGAGAAAACGATTAGTTCATGGGTTGCAACGGGAGCTTCTCGACAACCCGGGACTTCGAAGAAAACCAGTCCCTGACACATAGACACGGCTTGGCTAGGGTTGTCGCCTCCCAATGGCTTTGCTTTCGGTGAGCCCGCAGCGAAATACAGGAGGTCCCCGATTGACTCCATTAAGAGGACCATTCACATATAAAACAACACAAACAAACAAAAAACAAAACATATCACAAAATTGTTAGATAACACGGAAAATTAGTTTTAGAACCACTATCGGACGTGAAAACACCCTTCAAAAGCGCCAAAGAGGCGTTCTCAACCGAGATTAGTAGCGTGAAAATTTGGTGAAGTTTGCCGGCTAGCCCTTATCGCCAGGCACAGAAAACTCTAGCTACGCATAGATGTGCTGGACTGATTTCGGCCCAAGGTCCGACTTAGGTCTGGACACTTGACTGACGAGCCTCCTGCCCGTTTTCCTCGTAATCAGCCGGTCCGGGAAGAGGTTTGGAACCCCCCTCCAGAGAAGGTAATACGAGCCACAGATCTCAGACCTGAGTGGCCCTCCGTGACATGAACTGCTCTTGGTACAAACGGGCATCTTTCCTTTCCAACCGAAATTTGAGGACAACTCACAACTACTCCAGCTGCAGAGGGCAAGGGACGATCGCGAAGAAGGTCATCATTGGGTGCATTGCCCTTCACCCACACCTTCCGTCACATATACGTTCTACCGCCTGCACGGTGCCGAGGGTTGCTGCACGCCGCCACCTCACTCACCGACAAGCGTCACAATAGAACCCGAGCAGTCCTTGTCATACAAATTCTGCCCTCGCCTTAGATAAATGTGGAAGCTGTCCTATCCCCGTTAGCTAGCCGTTGCCCTCACGTCACTTTTCCGGGTATGCCGTCCACCAAAGCACGACCACCAGGCGAGAGGGATTGGCCTATGCAGTGTCCTTTTACCACCCGGCTGTCCCAAGATCCTGCGGAGCCAAAGTCCCACATCGGTGGGCATTACCGGCAAGGAACTAGAGCTCTGCAGCTAATTTGGAAAGTTCCCTCCACGGAGAAAGAACCTGGAGGGGAAACTAGAATAGGCGAGGATATCGAAAATGCAAGTCATATTTTTTTAACGAAAGAGGGCGCTGTAAAATTTGGCGGCTGCCTTAACAGAATGTCATTAGATTACATGTTAAATTCCGAAAGTATTTTATTCGATTATTTTTAATTATAGCAATTATATGTCATAAATTTAAGATGGGATATAAATGTTTTATTCCGGGATGTAGATCGGGCTATGATGATGAGATAAACAAAAGAAAAATCGAAGAATTTTTTTTTTTAAAGTATGTTTAGAGCTCCAAAGGTGAGTGCTTTTAGGTAGATTTCGTAAGAAATACTACCTATTACATTCTCACCTAAGTTGGAAATTTTGAAAAATTTTTGCAGATCTACGCCGATCATGACTCCCAGAACCCAAAACCACCCCCAGTTCAAAACTTTATCTATCTATCTATCTATCTGTCTATGTCACTTTTTTATGGACACGATAACTGGAAAAATTCTGCATAAATCTCTTCCAAACTGATACATAAAATCAAGGGTCATAAAATCTCGGTCAAGTTCGTTAATGGGCAAAATCGAACCAAGGAGGGGGGGAAATGGGGGGGCTTTTTGTGAAAACAGAAAAAACCCCATAATTTCTTAATTATTGTAAGTATCGAATCCGTTTAAAGTTATTATTACTTCTAGGAAAAGGGCCGAAATTTTATGTATGACAGATTTTTGATATCATTAAAAATTACCCCAAGAGGGGGTGGGGAAGGGGGGTTTTAGAAGAAAAAATTCATAACTTCGTCAATTCAGAAGATATCAAATCCGTTTAATTTATTATAAATCCTCTTAATATTATCTAAAACTTTTATATTGACAAGTTTTTTATAGGACTAACCCTTATAGAAAAAAACCCCTGCCGGCTCCACCTGCAAACAAGTTAGGTTTCGAAGTAGGCGGTTCCAACTGCCGCATCATGGCAAAAAGGTAATTTTTTCCGCAATTCCCAACAAACAGGCGCCCAATGGTCTGCGTCTTCGAAATCTACCTGTGCCTGTAGGCCGAAGCCGTCAGGGATTTTTTTATTATACTTTAATTTAAAGTTATATGCATGTAATCATTTTTAAACTAAGAAATTTTTATTCTAGTATATCGATCTTAGTGTATATGTTTTTAAAATGTTATACTTAATGAATGCTAATGTCTGTGGCTAATTGACATGGCCATTTAAATTGTCTTATAGAGTGCTATTTGTTTGGCTGTAATCTGAAGCTGTTTTTATTTGAATAATACTTTTAATCTCTAAAAATTATACATCCATACATTACGGAGGATGTATAAATCAGCAGTACAATACGGATATTGTACTGCGAAGTATTTCTTCGCAGTACAATATCCGTAATATTTATTTTTAAATGACTATTCAGATGCTTCTGTCAGGGTGAACTCTTATTTAAAGAGTTATAAAAAGCAATCGAAACGCCAAATATCTATAAAATATATGCATGGTGCGAAGAAAACTTTATTTAATGAAATTTTTACTTGTTTGACTTTTTTAAAGTTCAAATTTTCAATCAAAAACATTTAAAAAATGAATGCTTTTCGCATTGAAAAGCATTGCAGAAGCAGGTTAGGACCATAGATAAACATACAAGATAGGACAATATCATAGAACTCAATGGTAACGCGATTACGATCGCAGCGCCTTTAGTGACAATGGGGAAGAAACTTCTCATCCTTGGAATATTACTGTTATTGACACTCTACATTATTATGATCTTTCTTTTTCGATAGCTGCATGTAATGTTTACATTTTCAACAGAATATTATGCGGATTTTTTTCCGTACGAGAAGGGTGAACGATAAACAATTAAAAGAAAAATCGTTTTGAAAAGCAATGGTACAATATAAAAATGTACGAAATTTATTATTTATGTTACAAAGAAAATAATTCAGATAAAAAATTGGAAATTTCATAAACATTCCCACTTGTTAGGAACATTTTTTGAAGCGATGTGTTATTAATTTATGAATATTAATGTATTAAAACAATTGTTACAACAACATTTAAAAATATATGTATTTCCTCTTTATCAGAGAAAATAAAAAGGTTGTTTTTAATTTAAATAACGTGAAAATAATTCAAATAAAAAATCGGAAATTTCATAAACATTTCTAATTGGAAGGAAATTTTTTTTAACCGATGTTATTATTTTATCAATTTTAATGTATTAAAACAATTGTTACAATAATCTTTTAAAATGTATGCATTTTCTCTTTATCTAAGAAAATAAAAAGATTGTTTTTAATTTAAATAACGTGCAATAAGTTAAACAATATTTTAAAGAGTCAAATAACTATTTTCACTTTGGTTTACAGAAAACATGATGAATAAATGATATTCATTTTTTTATTCTTTGTACTTGTGTATTATATGGTTACAATAAAGTTTGATGTTTACGTTTTCAACAGGATCTTCTAGGGTTTTTAATTTAAAACTGCATAAAGCAATGGTATACTATAAAAACATATGAAATATTACACTCAAGTCTCAGAAATTTTCTTATTTATTATGTTACTGAGTAAATATAGATCAGAGAAAATATAGTTCTGAGAAATGCTATATTTTTATAAGAAAATAAAATATTTTATTCGATTTCTAGGAACGTATATAAGAATAGGAGCAAATTATACCTTCTACGAGTAATAAAATAAAAAATAATTTCTTGAATATGCAAAAAAAAAAAAAAAAAAAAATTTAAATTTGAAACTAGCTTTATACACAAATTTGTATATCTTTTAAATTAAAATATATTGTCAATGTCTTATGTTCATCTGTACATTCACTTGTTGTGTTCAAGACAACACAACATACAACACTTGGTGTGTTCTTATGGTAACCAGTGGTAGAAATTGAGAAATAAACCGTAGATGTCAAATAACGCCTACTGTAAGTATCTTAGGCGTCACATTAAAAATTTTAGCTGCAATTTCTAAAATTCATTTTTAACATAACTAATATTGTATACTAGTTTTAAAAAAAAAAACAAAAAAAAAACATGAATATTTTGTTTTTAATATAAAATTATTGAAGTTCTTAATCTCCATGATTATAATAATTGAAACAACTGTAAAACTGATGTAAAGCATTTTTAGAAATTAATAGGAAAACGCATTTAATCATGTAAGACAAAATTTTGTCAAATGTTAATTATTACAATTGAATTTACTGTGAAAAAAAAACAAAAACATAATACATCTACATTTGATTGTTAAAATAAAATAAAAAAGTGCACTATTTTGCACTTGACGACTAATGACCGCTAATTCCGAACACTGATTTAAATAGAAAATATTTAAAATTGCAAAAATAAAATTTTGGCGTTAATTACAACGCCCGACTAACAATATGAAGAGTCCTGCAGCAAAGATCCAAATGGGAACACCATAACATTTTTGTAGCCAATTTAATGTAAATAAGTTAATTTTTTAAATAATATTTAAATGAGGGAAATGGCTATTTTCATTTTGGATTTAAGAAAACAATTGCATAACCCTGATAAATAGGTGATTTTTGTGGTTTTCTTGTTTTTTATTCCCCGTTTTTTTCGTACTCAAGTGCAGTCTTTGCTAATTGTTATCTTCAAATTTGAATTTCAATATTGTAACGCATGCAAATTTCTTGTGCTTATAATACTATATATGCACACCAAATATTTAGGAAAATTTTAGTTTCAAATATCAATTACATAAATATTTCATTTTGCACCAGATATAATTATGGTCACTAAAAACTAATTGTGTGCTACATAAATTAATATTTGGGTATTTTATATTGCAAAAGACTGTGATGGAAGTAAAAGTTAACAAATAAGACTTTCCGAAAAGTCTTTTTATATTGCATAACATATAAGAAATAATAAAATTACTGATGGGGGGAAAAAATCATTTTTACAATTTTTGAGAATTATATGAATCTATTTTATAAAAAGAAAACAAAAAAAGAGAGAGAAACTGATATTATACTTTAAAATACAAGTTGTGTCACTACATCAAATTTTGGTTAACAATAATGAAAATATTTCCTTTATATTAATTTTGCTTGTATGAAATGTGATGACATCATTGGATGTGGCGGAATTAATGTCTGTGATGCAATACATGTACTGTGTCACCAATATGAATAAATATAATTGAAAAGAAATGCAAATAAGAAAAAGAGGAACTGATGATGATATATATATATATATAATTTTATTTGGCATGAATACATTTTTATTATTTATTCAATTCAAAGTTACATATCATATTGACTAATCAACTTAATATGTTTATAAACTGTAAAGAAACATGTTATCACTACATTAATGCATTTATTTTATACACCATTAATACCACAAAGGAAATTTACAAAATATAAATCATCAAAAGCAGAAAACAGTGCTGAGTTAATGAGACATTCATCAGTGGATCATCAAAAAAATTCTTCAATTAGTCACGGATTTTTTTTTTAATTTGTTGATCGGTCATGAAAAAATATCACGAAATTTGCCAGTTAAATTAAATATAATTGAATGAGTAGCAGTTTAACATCCTTTAATTGCAGAAGCAGGTTCGTTCTATTGATAAAAGTGCTGTCATGCTAAAAAAAAAAATTTTAAATGGGTTGATTTTCTTTCATCAAAATAAATTATCTTACTATGATTTTGGAGAACATATGATGTCATATTGACAAGTAAATTATTTGATTCTTGTTTTGCTAAAAACTTACTTTTGTAAGATATTTTATTTTCATGAATTTTTGAGCTGTATTAAACTAGCAATACTCAGTAAACATCTAAACCAGGGTTCATAAATATGATGATATTTTCAAAAATATTCAATTGAAAACAGATATAATTTGCTTTTTACACTCGCAAAAAACTATGGGATTTAATAATGTCAAGTTTGGTGCCAAGCTCTAGTCTGCAGAAAATAGAAATAAAATTTTGTGATGTCACAATATTTTGCATCCTTAAACTTTGAATTGTGCATAAACAGTAAATAAATCATACATAAATTTGGGAAATATTTTTAATTTTTTGGTATTTAAAAAAATTAGATGTACAAATACTAAAACTTTCTTCTGCCTTATTTAGGTTTCAAATACACCAAAAAAGAATCAGCACCAATTTCGCAAGTCGTTTGTAGGGAAAAAGAGCCGACATTCATCAGTGGATCGTCAAACAAATTCTTCAATTAGTCACGGAATTTTTTTTTTTTTTATGTGTCGATCGATCATGAAAAATATTGCGAAATTTGCCAGTTAATTGATGAAAAAATCTCAAAAATCATCGACTAAATGCGAGGAAAAATTATTTTACATTTGTCTGTAGAGCATAAAGGAAGTTATGAAATTCTTCAATCAGTTGCGGGGAAAAATGCAAAAATCATTGATCGGTCATGAGAAAAAAATTGCAAAATTTATCAGTTGATTGTGAGAAAAAAAAATCTTGAAATTTTTTAGCCGGTTGCAGAAAAAATGCAGAATTGGTCGATCAGTCGCAGACCCCCCCCAATGACTTTTGCTAATAGGTCACGAGAAAAATGTCTCGAAATTTGCCAATTGGTCGCATGTGAAATAGGGCAGTGGATCTTCAGAAATATTCCTGAAATTCTTCAATCAGTCGAAGGAAAAAAATTATGAAATTCGCCGATTGGTCATAGGGAAAAATCATAAAATTCACCAGTCGGGTGAAAAATCTCAAAATTGTTGTGAAATTAATATGTAGATCGGGAGAAAAATAGTGAAATTCTTCAATCATTCACGGAAAAAAATGCGTCAAAAAACATGAAATGAGTCTATAGGTCCCAAGAAAAAAAAAAAGCTAAAGTCGTTAGTCGACAAAAATATTACAAATAGAAACCATAATAGTAAAATCAAATTGACTAACAAAAACAGCTTTTATTTCATTATTAATTCACCAAACAAAGAGTAATTCCATATACCTTAAAAGTTTTAAAAGTAAAAAGTATTTATAAATAATGTTAATGTACAAACAAAGATGAAAACTTTTTTTTGTTGTTGTTTTCTTTTCATCACCGTAATCTAAACGTGTATTTACCAAAATTCTCCTTCTGTTTTTCATTTTTACTTTTACAAATTCCTTCATTTTTACAAATTTAATTTACATTTGTTTTGACTGAAAATATACAAAATTTCATGCACAATATTTTGAAAATAAATATCAAATATATTAAAATATCAAACAGCCATTTAACTGAAATTATGTCTTTTTAAAATCCATGTTAAAGAAAACAAGCTTGGGTACAATTGAAGTATGAAGTTGACCCCTACCTCTAAAATTTTCAATATAAACACTCAATTTTGACACATTTAAAAAATTAAAAGAACAGATTAGAATTAAAGAAATATTAACAATACCGATATATTAACAGGATAATACCTTCAAAAATATTAAATCTTTCACTTCTTTTTATTTTTAGAATAGAATTCCAACTTTAGTTCATGGTTCCTTTTCTTTATATGTGAATAGATTTGAATTTTAGAAAATAATATAAATATTATCTTTTGTGCAATCTCTTTATGTGCATCGTGCAATTGTAACCTACTAAAATTTATCATTCTCCTAAATAACAATATCATATTTTTTAACACACCCTTGCTCCAGAAAATTTGAGACAAATCAATGTTATACATTTCTTTTACTAGATTAAATAAAGTTACAGGGCTAGCACTAGGATTTTTCAAAATTTTAGGGAGGAATTTTAGGAATTTTTTTCCAAATTTTAGGAAAATTTTAGGGGCATTTGCGATATTTTTAACATTACAAGTATGTAATAACAGTATTTTCGTGCTAGTCAGGCACATGTGGTACACTGCCAAAGAATATTCCCATCATTCCAATAAATTCAGCCCTTGTTCCATGTGCTTGTGTTGTTTGTTGCGAATGAGGGCATTTAAATTTGCACAATAACCGGCTTCATATTACAAACCGTTTTGACAGCTTATGCTTACTGCAATTGTATTAATTAGAATTTTGAGTTCCTGGATCATTGAGCCCAACCAGAATGAATGCTCTCTTTTGGATGTTCTCGGTGAACCTAGAGAACAAGAGGCAGGAAGCAGGGGGTGATTATGAGAAAAAAAAATTCTGAAGCTAACAGAAAAACTTCTGAAAGGTTTTTTTCACACTTCTTTGTTGAAATTTGAATTTTTTCCATGTTTTTTTGACGAAACATGCATTTTTTCGCGATTTTCAGGAAATTTGCCTTATTTGCACGATGTATTGACAAAATTCCACGTTTTTTCGTGATCTTTTGACGGAATTCACGTTTTTTTCGATAACTTTTGTCGGAATTCGTGTTTTATTCGCAACCTTTAGATGGAATTTGCGACCTTTTGACGGAATTTGCCTTTTTTACGACCTTTTGACAAAATTTGCAATTTAGATGAAATTCGCGTTTTTTCTGCAATCTTTTGACGAAATTTGTATTTTTGCGCGATCGTTTGACGAAATTCGCCTTATATGCACGATTGATTGACAAAATTTCGTGATTTTTCAACGAAATTGGCGTTTTTTTCCCACAATTTTTTGATGAAATTCACGTTTTTCCGTGATTTTTAGACGAAATTATATTTTTTCCTTGATTTTTGGATGAAATTGGAGGGTTTTTTTCACGATTTTTTTTTAATCGAAATTAATGTTTATTCCACGATCTTTTTAAGAAATTCTAATTTTTTTTTTCCGAGATGTTTTTAAAAAATTTACGATCCTTAGATGAACTGAGTTTTTTTACAGGATTGTTTGTCGAAATGAGCCCCCCCCCCACGATATCCTTGGATGAAATTTGTTTTTTCCCTTATTCTTTGTCGAAATTAGCTTTTTTCTGCAATCTTTTGATGAAATTTGCGTTATTTTAGCGATCTTTTGACAAAGTATGTGTCTTTTTCGGTGACCATTTGTCGAAATTCACGATATTTTTCGGTGAAATTTTGTCGATCTCGAATTTTTAGGAACAAGAAGAAAATTTTAGGAGAATTTTAGGGGATAAAATAATAGTTAGGAAATTTAGGGGGAATGCTAGCCCTGAGTTATTTTAGGCCTCTTAAGTTTAGCACCTGGATATTCTTTGAAGTTTGTCAACAAAGAATGACCTTCATTAGCATGATCATCATCAGACTGTGTTAGTAGACTATTTGCACACTCTTCACAATTTTTTAATTTTTCAACAGTTTTTCTACCTATATAACCAGCAATATAATATTGAACATTGGACACTACAGGGTCATTAGGAATTTCAGGGACAGTAAATGTTGAAGTATCAACATCATGTGTTGTGGAAGTAACACAACCCATCCCCCTGAAAAATTTCATCAATATTGGTGGATTTTGATGAGACTCTGTCTTTTAAAGAAATTAGAATCTTATCAAAATCTGCTTCACAATTTGATGCCTTAGTTGAGTTAAAAATGTTATTTACCATAACTGCTCTCAAACAGCTGGTCAATTGAGAGCAATCAGGATTACTGTCATTTCCCCTCTTTGAACGAACTATAGAAAATGTGTTTTCCAGCGCATCCTGATTGAAACGTCTCATGAAAACATTGTCATGTTTTTCTAATATTATCTTGCATACATTAATAGCAGATTTCACAGTCACTAACCAACCTTTCTTGCAATGTGTGTGAACCTCTTTACCATTAACGTTTATGAATTTCCAACTTTGAATAAACTTCAGCATATCATGCCAAAAGTTTACGTGGTCTGAATCTTTCTGTACAGAACAAAGCAGTTTCTTCTTATCATATATTTGTTTGCTGTTGAAACTGTCAAATAGCTTATCAATTGTGGAAATAAAAAAAGCTGTATGAGCTGCAGCCTCATCAAATTTCCCAACTGATCCCAACAACGAAATTCCTGCAGCTACAGATGTACTTAGAGCTTGGGATGCCAATTTTACCTTCATTTTACTTCGTCCAACAGGATTAATGTGATTTTTGGACAATTTAGGAGCCACCCGAGGCTCAATACCTTTATCTATTTCATAAAAATCATTTATATATTTCCATTCAGCAGTGACAATGCCAAAATTTTCACGTTCATATTCCAGCTTGTGATTCATTAAATTATTTCTCAATGCCTTTAATAAATGAGGCGGATCAAACATAAAATGGACATCACGATTTTGAACCTTGAAAGATGTCTTTTCAGGGCTCAGTCCAAGTTCATTAAAAAGACTAATATTATTTGAGCCTTGATCACATACTGTAGCTAAGACATCAAGGTTTATAGCTTGAAGTTTTTCAATACATGATACTACAATTGTTTTTAGCGATTGGCCAGGCATACTTTTGTGGACAAGAAAATATCCCAAAACTTGTTTCCAATTTTCATGTATTCCTTTTGCCATAAAAACTAGAGTATCTGTAGCTACTTTTATATTATGATTATCATGGACTGAAATTTCATCTTGATAACCATTAATTGTATCAGTTTTCGCATTGTATTGAAGAGAGGATCTAATTGACATTTCGTCAAATGTAAGGACGCACTGCTTTTCATCATCATTCATTTGATTCACCTTTTCTTTTAATATGTCAAATACTTCAGGACAAAATCCAGTTGTCTGACAAACTCCTTGGACAGAGCGCCTTAGAGTTCGCTGTGTAGGCAAAACCAAAAACCGTTTTAAACTTTTATATGCTGCAGGGCTGCGGATATAAATACTGAAAGCAAAGGCTTTATCAGAAGCTGACCATCGTCTTCCTTTTGCTGGACCAGAGTTTCTTAACTGGGCTTCAAGAATATTATAGAGGGAAGGGCGTACATGTTTTTTCATGGCTTTTAACAGCTCAAATTTTGATGGATTAGATGCTGGATATTTTCCACTGAATAATCGTTTTTTCAATCTACAGATGGCAGTTTTATATCGATTGATTTTTCGGCTCTTTGGTGTTTGCTTAAATGAATTTTCCTCTTCATTAGATATTAAATCTGAGACATTTGGGGTAGATGAAAAGAAACTTTTTGAAGTAGTGGCACTTTCACTTATTTGGGAATTTTCCAGACTGTCAGTGTCCTGCACAGGGGGAATCACTTGAATATTCACAGGTAACCTAAAAGAAAGAAAAAAAAAATCAAAAAGTGCTGACATATAAAACATACTTAACCTATAAGTCATATTGTCAAACTTTTATTCATTATTAGGGCTGGATTGCGGGATTCGCGCCGAAAATTTTGAAATCCCGCCCAAAAAAATATCGTGGGCAGGAGCCTCCCGCCCAAAATATTTCACCATTTTCCGGAGAAATTTGCGTTATTTAATTTACCTGCAACCGAACGATAAATTTAGTGATTCTTTTCCCGTAACCGATCGACGAAGTTTTCATTTTTTCCATGACAAATCGTTGAACTTTGCTTTTTTTCCGCGACTGATCGACGAACTTTGCTTTTTTTTCCGCGACTGATCGGCAAACTGCATTTTTTCCACGACAAATTGACGAACTTTGCTTTTTTTCGCGACTGGTCGACGACCTTTGCGTTTTTTCCATGACAAAAAGACGAACTTTGTTTTTTTTATCGCGACTGATTGACGATCTTTGTGTTTTTTCCGCGACAAATCAACGAACTTTGCTTTTTTTTCACGACTGATCGACGAACTTTGCACTTTTTTAAACGACTAATCGACGAACTTTGCATTTTTTAAGCGACTGATCGACGAACTTTGAGTTTTTTCCACGATCGATTGACAAACTTTGCATTTTTTTTGCGACTGATCGATGAACTTTGCATTTTTAAATGACTAATCGACGAACTTTGTGTTTTTTTCGCAACAGATAGACGAACTTTGCGTTTTTCTGCAATCGATCGGAGAAATTCGCATTTTTTCCGCAATCGATTCGCGTAATTTTTTGCTTTTTTTCTTAATAAAATATTTTTTTTCCCCTCCCAAACATTACAACTCCTGTCCATTTAACAATGTTGGAAGGGAGACTCCCCTCCTTGGAAAAATTGAATTTCAAGCCCTGATTATGAAGTAAGTATGTGGTGTACTGAATAGTGCTTTGGTCGAGCAGATCGATCTGTGTAAGAAACTAAGAAAGAATTGCTGATGTGAACATGAAGTGTGCTTAGTGCATACCTGCCAACTTTTGAAAAAGACAAAGTGTAAAATGACGCTTGATCATTATTTCACACTATTTTTTTCCCCATAACAATAATATGACCCATTTTTTTAAGTAACACATAAATGTCATTTTTAAGCACATAACATCTGGATACTTTTAAATACACTGTTTACCATTATAAAGATTTTTTAATATGAAAAAAAAAAAAAAAAAAAAAAAAAAATTAAAAACTTTATAACACTAAGAAACTGATTTTAAAGACATAAACATAGTTTTTTTTTTTTTTTTTTTAATATTGGTTTTAAAGAACATCTGAGCAAAATTTTATTCAAAACATGACTTCATTTGACAAACAATAAAAATTTAAATATTTCCTATGATGATTTTGGACAATGAAACTTGAAATCATTCTTTTAAAAATACTATATGTATCCTTACATTCAGCATTTATCATTATTAAAGCCAGTTAGAAAAGAATTCGTAATTTAAGGAAGCAAAAATGACACTTGGATAAAACTTTTACAAAAAGTGTAAAAATAAGTATCCTAAGTGTAAAAGTGTAAAAAATTGTCATAAGGTGTAAATTTTACGCCTAAAGTGTAATAGTTGGCAAGTATGTTAGTGGTAACACTTCTATGTGTGTGTTTATCATGCATCTTGAGCATGTAATCTAATCATTTTTTTAAATTAACTTTAACTTTGTAAATTTCATTTATTGTGTAAAATTTAAAGATGATTTTTGTAACAATTCCTTGAATAATAAAAACTGTTCATATTTAACCCTATCACTATGCCCTGTTGTTGCCCAGGACAAATATGCTATTTATTTATCAATTAATAAAAAAAAGTACCACTTATATTTGTACAGTTTAATTTTTACCGTGTGCTACAAACATTATGATACGAGAGATTACTGGCTGAAACTACTCAGTGAGTAATGGATTTTTTTGACAACTTGTTGAAAGTGCTTGGGGTCTGCGTAGACCCCAGGACATAGTGATAGGGTTAAAAAAAATCCGTATTTCATTTTGATGAAAAAAAAATTGGTACTTTTATGTTATAGCAGCCCTTTGAGGATGAATCGCCAAGCAACCAAGATTTATTACCAAATTATAAAGCATATATGATATTATAATAATATATGATGTGCTGGCCCTAGGTGCAGTTAACATATAGATTTATCAAAATAAGGTACTTTTATGTTAGCCAGGCACCAGTGATATACATACATATATATATATATGTGTGCGTGTGTGTGTATATCTATACATATCACTGGTGCCCAGCTAACATAAAAGTACCCAAAATAATAATAATAAAATAATTTGAGAAACCCACTTTTAACTACTCTGTATTCGGGTTCGCATACAAGAAACCAAAAAAATATGTCAGTGTGTCTTGCTAACTTGTACAGCAATTATTAACCAGTATACATTTAAAAAATGCAAAATTTGTAATACAATTATAAAATTAATCTGTGTAAAAAGTTATGAAGACAATAAAGAATTTAAAGGCTAGTAAAAGGGTCCTAAAAAAGCCTTAGATGTTCCCTAGATCTACTTTTGGATACCTTATAAATATCAGGCAAAGATTATATAAAAATAAATTTTAATGCATTAACAAAATCAATCTATTTTACAGTGTACTTACTTTTCAACAGTAGCAGAATTGGTAATTTCATATCTGCCAGCTTTTTGGAAAATAGGCACAGCATCAGGCAATAATCGACGTCTCAACATGTTTGTAAAACACGACATAGGGAAATGGTCAGCACATAAAAATTTATATTTGTTAGAACTTGGCTTCAATTTAATACTAGTCATCCACTTTTCCAACCTACAAAAATAAATAAAATGCCATAACTAGTCTAGTAAACATTTTTTTTTTTTTTTTATAAACACATAGAAAATTTTATTCAAATGCTTATACGTAAAATAAACATCACTTACCGTTTTGTGTTCTCAGGAAAAGCAAAAAAAGACAGATCTCTAGAATTTCTATTTGTATGCAGACAAGATTCTGCCTGACATACTTTCACATTTTTAGACATGATGAAAAAGTTCTGAAAAGAACTGTTGTTTCAATATTAATAAAAGACAGAATAAAAATACACTTATTAAACTACGCGCCAAAGATCAATTGTAAAGAATATTTGTGTCTGTCTCTGTCGTCCCGGCCTCGCGGAAGAAAAATAGATATACAAAACATAGAGCATTAACGAATTTCAACGACATAAGTAAATTACGGAGGCTGGTTAGTTCTTCCCCCTTGTCACTGGTGGCGCTAGCACTGTTGCCATTACAGTTTTTACCGTAACTGTCCTATGGGTTAGGACAGCCTTCAGTTTACCGTGGCGCCATCTATAAGGAGAAAAACTGTATTGTAAAATTTCAACGTTACTTTCCCCTCCATCTATCTTCCTCCGTGGTTCCCTCGATTCACGCATTTGGCGAAAAAGTCTTGGCGCGAGTAACCGGTAATGGGGTTGCACTCATGCAGGATGTGTGAAACGGGGGGAATTTTTTATTTCTCCGCTAGCGTATAGCGTTACTGCCATGAACCTATATACCTAGACTTCTAACGAAATAGCCTTTCCAAGAAGGAAATCGTTCCTCGAAAAAAGCCTCAAATAGGTGGCGCATGTGAAGATGGTTTCTGCCTACGTCACTAAATTCGTCTGCTTCACCGTTTGACACTGACAGTGACAGCCATGGTTCATGGTGGCTCTAGTGCAGCACGGTTTCTGGCCAGCTGCGCAGAACGGTGCGCGTAGCTGTGCAGCTGCCATTTCGTGCCGAAGTCTCGGCACGATGTTATCACACGGCGTTAGAAGTCCTGTATAGAGGTTCATGGTTACTGCATTGTAAACGCGTAAACAAACATTCTTTTTTCGATAATTTATAAGTAATTCACGTTCAAATATTTTATGAATTAATAGTTTAAATAAAATGGCTTCGCTTCTTAAATGTTTGCGAGCGTAAAATGATGCTAAAAAATATATAATCTAACAAAAAGGGCTGACTTTTACTTGGGATGAGCTTTGAATGAACAAAGTCTTACAGATGGTTTTTATTTTGAAGCTATTGTGATTTGTAATTATTGCAAGGGAGTTTTAGGACAGTGATTTGAATAATTTAACCCTCCAATGCATGGTATAGTTGATCAGCTACATCTAAGATTTTAGCTCATATATCACGTGGATCATTTTTGTTTTTAAAATTTTTGTAAATGACCTTTTTCATTTATTTTGATGCATTCTTATTTCACCCCCCCCCCCCTCCTAGCAGGGCTTAATTTCTAAGAAAAAAGACCTAATATTCTGCAGGTCTAACACCCGTAGCGTCCACCCCCACTCCCCCTTCCCATCACTCTAATTTTCACATTTATATTTTATACATTATTTTCAAAATTTAAAGCATTGTTTTTTTGTTTAGAAAAACCAAAATTTTAAGTGCTTAAGCTATCAACTATTCCACTTTTTAGTTTTTACAACTTCCAAATAGAAACCTTTGCCAAAGGGGGGGGGGGGGGAAACAGTAATTTTGAGAGCAGATTTAGATTGATTTTAGATAGATAGCATTTATTGTTACAATAAAATAAGAAATAAAGAAAAATATTTAAAAAATGATTTTTAATTTTTCTTTTTTTTTTTTTGGGGGGGGGGGGGGGGGGTGGATTTTAGGGTTGGGAATTCATTTTTATTTTATTTTATTATTATTTTTTTAATTTGCCGAAATACGGAAGATTCTCGCCCCTTTTTTATTTCTAAATTAATGATAAAAACAGGTTTTTAAATAATTTTTAGAAAAAATCCTGATTATAAGCCCCCCTCCCAAATTTAACCTTTTTTGATTTCGAAAAAAAGGGGGGGGGTCTTACAATCGGGATTTTACGGTATTTATTGAATTTATAAATTAATGCATGAAGGCAATACCATTTTGTTATTTTTTATTTTACTGACACTTTAAATTTTACGTTTTTTTAATTTTTTTTTAAGAATTTTTTTTTTTTCGTTTAGTGTTTTGCATTCCGGATAACGGATCCTATACTGTATGAGGAGGCTTTGTCAAATTTTCCCCCCAAATTTTAGTACGGAATAAATATAAGGCGTAACAAATTAAAAGTAATACAAGTTACATAAAAAAAGGACTGGGTTTAAACGAAAATGTCTAATGTTAAGCATAATAAGTTTAAAAAAAATGTGACTTGAAGAGCTGACATTTAAGGCATCTGATCTACAGATTTACACATTAGAAATTTAATTCAATATTTATACTGCTTCTTTATGTACATAATTTTTTTTTTTTTTTTTTTTTTTTTGACTAAGCTTTGGGATTTGCCCGCAGTCAGCCATCGTGTTTTTTAAATCAAAACATTTTAACTTTTATTATTAAATATAAATAAAATTAGTCAATAAAATTAAAAACATGTTTATAATAATACAAAAAACTTGTATGTATTTATAATAAAAATTACATATGTTTTATAAAAAAAATAAATGTGTGTGTAAAATTAAAACATTTTTTAACTTTTATTATTAAATATAAATAAATTAGTCAATAAAATTTAATAACGTGTTTATAATAAGTAAATATGAATGAAAATTATTTTGGAAATGAGAAGCAAAACAAATATGTTTTGATTTAAAATACAAGATGGCGAACTTTGGGTGAATTCCAAAGCTGTTCCTTTTTTTTTTTTTTCACAAATGTATTATCAAATACTGATGATGGAAAATAATATTTTTGCAAAAACTGTTGCAACTTTAATTTTTTTTTAAATTATTATTTGAACACCGCGTGAGCTTCTCTTTTTTTACTTTTGAATAAAATGTTAATGTTAGACAGAATGTAGATAGATGTAAACATTGATTATTATATTTAGTTCTAGTTTATTATTATTTTTCATCAGGATGGCTCTGCCCCCCCCCCCCCCCCCAAACAGAGCTGTATTAGCTTTAGTTTTAAGCATGGTTTTAACAATCTGGATGAAAATATGTTTTGATCAATGGTCAAAAACATTTGTTAAATGGTAAAATTAGTGCAACATTCTGAAGGGTTTGTCAAAATAACAATTAACAATATTTAATAAAACACTTGGAAGTTTTTGCTAGTACTTTAGAGTTACACTTTAATCTTCATTACTTTTTAATTCAGCACTTTTTTTTTTAATTAAGCAATTATGTTTTAAAAATATCTTTTCAATTATAAGAAAAGAGAAAACTAAAATTATTCTGTAAAAAATAAATATTGCAATTTCTTATAATGATCATATTAATATTTTTATGGAACAGTTTTATAAATCATTGACATAAGACATTTACTCTTTAAATATGAATATTTGTCCTCCCTGTATACAATCCTATTTAGAAGCATACTAAAAGTCCTCAATGAAAAAAAAAACACCAGAAATCTAAATGCAATGTCTAATTTTTTTTTTTTTTTTTTTTTTTTTTTTTTTTGTAAAAGATAGGCAAAAGATTTCATCAAAATTTAACTGTTTAAAAATATCTTAGTATGCAATTCACAGTAAACAGCTATTCCTATTTATAAATAAAGCAACAATAAACACAGTTATTGTTTATTTAAACCAAATTCTATAACAGTAATGCTGAAAACAGGTATTTTTTCTTAATTATTGGTCGCCTAAATTGATTTTTTAAGTATTATTCAATGGCTGTTTAATATTTTTAAACAATTTATAATACACAATCACTAATAATTTAATTTCATGAAATATTATTATATATATATATATATATATATTCAGTCTAATTTTAATTCTTATTTCTAAATATTAATAATTGTGTAGTATTCTGTAATAAAAAATTATAAATAATTATATACAAAATTTGTAGGAATTTTGATTAAGATATATAAGTAAATAAAATAATAAAATCAACCAAATATACATTAAAAAGTAATCTGCACAAGTATTTAGGGCTAACTCATGGTTAGCCCTAAATAGAAAGAATGTTAATTTATTCTTTTATAAATTGAAAGCTTATAAAGAGATAGAATTTTATTGAAAAATGAAGTACTCTAAAAAAAAAAAATAACTGCAGGGATATTTAGAAAGCTGGACAAAAACTGGTATTGCTTAATCAATAATGTCATGAAACAAAAATTATACCTTGAATTAACGCTGAAGTAGAATGTTGATTCAATAACTCCCATTCCAAGCTTTGCAGAAAATTCCAACTGTTACATTTTCACAACCATATCCATACAGAATTAAGTGTAATTGAGCAAGTATTGTCAATGATATGATGAGCATAACAAATCATACAGCACAGACAATACCCATTCAATTAATGTGCTGGTGTTGTTAATAGTAGTGAGCAGGAGCTGTCACTGAAAAAAAAAAAAAAAATCCATATTTTAAAAGAATGCAGAAAAATATATGAAATACAGAGTTTATTAAAAATATAAACCAAGCTTATTTTAAGAGTGACACGGGAATACTATAAAATTAATCATGCAAATTATTTTCTAGATAAATCACTTAAAAAAAGATTTACATTTACACAGTTCATGGTAGTATAATTATTATTATTATTTTGTGTGTGTGAAAGAAAATGCAGCCTTTGAACTTTTTAAAAGTTATACATGAATTTATACAGAGAAAAATATTTTTGTTAAAATTGCAATCTTGGTAATAAGTAGAATAAAAGAAAGAAACTCTCTGAAAGTATAAATTCTAGTATAAACAAACGCGATTAGCAATTTTATTTATATATTTGGTACCAGTAGCGTAGCTAAGGGGGGGCAAGGGGGGCGGCCGCCCCGGGCGCCGCTGCTAAGGGGCGCCAAATCGAGAGAGGTTTTTAACCGATATTTTCACAATAAATACAAATTGTCGAACTTTATTTTTGGTGTGTATGTGTATGAATTTTTTCTTTAGTAAAATTTTTTATTGCATCCAAATAATGAAAGAGAAAGCTTCTGTAAATGTTTGTAGGGATGGCTTAACCTATTTTGCACCTTGCATGATTGCCTACCTGAAAGGAAGTACAAAATGATTAAATGGGTGTGGGGATTCAACTTGAAAGACGCTTTAAACAGAAATTATCTCGCATATTTTGAAAATAAATATGGATTGTTGATCGTTTTGTGTGTGTTTGAAGAAATGCGTTGGAAGAAATTCGGCGAAGGAGGGGGCCATTTAGTGGCAATCGTGGATGGAGGCTCTTCACTGTTTCCAACTCATAAAACAAAGGGCCACGTGGCTTCACATTTTGATATTAGAAGAGCGTTTATTTATTTCTCTATTAGTTTTCGTGTTGATTTTTGTGTTCTTAGCATTTCATCTGAATATTTTCGTGTAAAATGGTACGAACGTTTTGCTTCTCTGAACCAGCGCAAAATGGATTTAGTTGGAGGATCTGCAAGTAAATATATTATTTCTTCTTCATTTTAAATTCCATTTTTTCCGTGGAAGTGGCATTGAGAAAAAAAAAATTGGGCGACCTACCCCAATTTTTTTTTCTTCTTAAAACGTATAAAAATCGAAGCAGGACTTTTCAGTCTTCCAAGTACGGCCAGTACAGATGGCTGCGTGGAAATGTAGTAAAATCAAAATTATTCTCTTGACTTTGTTTACTGTTAAATGCAAGTAAAAATGTGTGATCTTTGAAGGGAAAAAAAGTTGCAAAAGTTAGAAGTAGCAAAATGTAAAAAAAAAATCGAATTGAGAAAAAATTATTTAAAAAAATGAATAATTTAAAGGGAAATATATGGATGCAGTAAAAAACCCTTTTCACACATTTAAAATCATCGGATCTTTAGGTGACTTCACCAGAATATACATGTCTAAATACATTTATAAACAAAAAATTCACAAAAATGATACTTTTGGTATTTTTTGCAAAGAAGAGCGCATAGGTCCCTTAAGAGGAAATGTGCATTTTTATATTTCAAAGGTCGATTTTTTTCTGTTATTTCAGTGACAGACAATGTTGTTTTCATGATTAATCAGTTTTCTAGTTCAAATTAATTAACAATAATAAAAGTAAAATATTTATTTTTTTTAAATTAACAATAATAAAAGTAAAATATTTATCTTTTAAAATTTCACTTATTATAAGCATTCCATATCTTAAAAAACACACTTTGCATGACTACATTCATGCAGTTCCAAAAACGTTTATGTTACAATACGTTAATTTAGCATAGACCCCGACAATTGAAAATTCACAGATTTGATTTACGCTTAGTAGAAAGTGCGAACTGGTGATTTTATTATTATTTTTAATTAGAATGTTTGCTCTGTTTTTTTTTATTTATTTAATTATTCTTTTTTTAAAGCTAAGCAATAGAAAATAAAAGCATTATATCAATTATTTATTCAGAATTTGTAAATTGTTTTCACAACGTATAGTCATAATTTATTTAATATTTATTTAATGACAAAAGAGGGGTTTTTATTATTACACCTTTTATTTTCATTTATATTTTCAACATTTTAATCCTTAAAATATTTCATTGTTGCACTTTTACAGCGAAATGGGATAT
This sequence comes from Maratus michaelseni, assembly GCA_963931845.1. Lineage (NCBI taxonomy): Eukaryota > Metazoa > Arthropoda > Arachnida > Araneae > Salticidae > Maratus > Maratus michaelseni. The sequence continues at coordinate 262,247,929 of OZ007597.1, forward strand.
TTTGGAAAGCTTGGTTTAGCGTGTAATTAACTCGATTGTTTTCGTAACTCGTAACAGTTGTAACCATAAAGATTATTTGGAAATTTATCGTCTGTGGCTGGCTAAATACTTGAATTTTTCTTTTAGAATTGTGTGTTTTTTTACCCATATTAAGGATTAGACACCAGAAATTTTAAGATAAATTTTTAAGTTTATTTAGTATAGCATATTTATGTGATTTATACAGGATTACTATTTCTATATAAATATAGTGGTTGTGAAGAACTTGATTTATTTATTAAAAGTTAAATAAAAAGTGTTCAAATTTGATACACTGTGCATTTAAGGGTTAAAATTGCTTTAGTTTATAATTAAGTTCTTAAAATATTAAAATGATGTATTGTCATAGGAAAGATACCAGCATACATAATTTTTATATTGTAGCCTATCCGGAAGTTAGTGAAAAATCAATTAGGGGATGTCATCTTTTTGTATAAAGACCAAGTTAAGTTAAATAAAAGAGTGTAATAAGTAAAAATAAATTAATGTATTGTGAATGAAATCTTTATTTATTAAATAAAGACACAAGTATAAAGATGCATTAAGGTAAAAATAATGATAATCATAGATAATTCTGTAACTAAAATGTTTTTTTTTTTCGATCTTCAGAAATATTTTTTTAAAGAGGAAAATTTTATAAAAATAAATAAAAATAAAAATTCATTAAAGCTACCAGAAAAACGGGCAGACTATATACCAAACTTTTGGAGGTATACTATATTGGAAATCAAATTCTCCTCTATCCGGGATTTATTATAAGTCAGATATAGTGCTGTGGCAGAGATCATCCGTATACTTTTTATGGCTAAGCCACAATAATATATTTCTATAGCCACAATAATATATTTCTATAGCCACAATATTATAAGTTTCGGGACGCAACCAAAGTCACACCGCTACTTTTAAACAACGAAAAGTTTGTAAATAGTTTTTTAGATTGTTTTTCAAACCATGATTAATCATCATAATGAAATGATCACGAATAAAAGAAAGCAAAAAAGTCCTTCCGGCCTGTACCGGGAGGAAAAGGTAGCTTTCCTATATCTTCGTTTTAAAATTTTTAGCTAATGTTACACGAAAACAGCCAGTTAAAATGCATAGAAACGTTTACAAAAGATTCGTTAATACTCAATTTGAATAAGAAATTCGCCAAATTATTGAGCAATAGCCAAATTGGCTTCATTTATGAAGACTTATTTTGGTCGCCAAATTTGCCGTTATTTCGCCAAATGTGCCGTTATTTCGCCAAATGTTGCCAATTTTATCGCCAATTTTGGCGCTAACGGATATGAATATATAGTTTTATGCGTATGATTGGGAAAATTATTACAACAATGAAAGAAAATAATTTGCGAGTAATCGCGTTAATGTGCTTTTTTGCTTCAAAATGTCAACCACCCTAGAATTTCAAACTGCTCTATCTCAGCCATTTTTTAAGATAGAGGTAAACCAAAAAATGCTCTGGAATCCTTGTATCAAGGCCTAACAGGTAATTAAAAAATAAATTTGAATTTTTTTTTTTTGTATATTTATTTTAGTTTTAAATTTTTAAATGGCCACCATCTTGAAACAAAATGGCGGACCAAGCTGGCCAACGAACTCGGTCGAGACATTGGTTAGCTTAATACACACAATTAGTTTCATCCAAATTGTTTTATAAATACGAGTGTTATCGTATGACATAGATCAGATAATGGTGCTAATTGATATTAGCAATCTTTTAAATATATATATATGGCTATATCTATATATATAAATCAACATTTGAACGGAGGGTGGTTTTGGGGTCTGGGGGTTATGATCGGTGAAAATATATCGAAATTTTCCGGAACTGCTTTCCTCCAAACGGCTGCAATAGGTAGCTTTATACTTTTTTGTATTGAAAGCTACCTAAAAGGCAGAAAATAACGAAATTTCATCTGAATATTCAAATATATATATCCCTCTTTCTCTTTGGAATAATCAAAGTAAACATTTTACGGTAATTAAAATTTGCAAACAGGGTGCACCGTTATAAATTTTTTAAATGCAATTTTTATTGATATTATTAAATGGTTTTATGAAAATTTTATTATTTAATAAAGCAAAAATGCAATTATTGTAATCAAATTTAATCTTGTGTTAAAAATGTTTAATTGAAAAAGAAAATTTTAAAACTACACGTTTCCTACAATTTTTAACTTTTCGAAACATTTTTCTTTCGTACTTTCCTTACAAATGTGCTCTAACTGTAACGACCAGATTTTCAAAAAAATAATTATTTCAGATGTCATTGCAGATTTTAAAATACAAGAAAAATTACTTTTTACTTAATATTTTATTTTTAGAAAATAAACTATTTGTATTGCTGAATAATCTATTTATAATTTTATGAAATGCACCTTAAGAAATGTCCCCCACCCCTCAACCTAAAAAAAAAGAAAGAAAAAACAGCGCGTCGGTTGAAAAATTAAAATTCGAAAAGTATATATAAATGTATGGCGCGGTATTTGGCTAAATATTGCGAAATTTGGCGATAAAAGTAGGTCGCTTTACATGAAGTCATCTTGACTTAAAGCTGACTAAGTGTTCACTTAATTATTGTAATGACGATAACTAGGAATCTTCTATAATCGGGTTCACGTGATTTAGCTTCGTATGCTTGAGTAGATTAACTGAATTCTGAAAAAGAGGGAATTACCTTTCCCTCTCGGTACAAGCCGGAAGGACTTTTTTCCCTTTTAGAAAAAATAAATTAATGTTTTTATTTGGAGAGGGGGGGGGGCGCAAAGTTTGTTCTTGCCCCGGGCGCCAAAAAACGTAGCTACGCCACTGTTTGGTACGACTATTTTGATCGATGTTAAAGTTCGGTAACAATATTAATTATAATAAGCCAAATATATATACTACAGTGATAAATAATAAATATCTTAAAACTTACTTTTATCAAATTGTTACATTTCATTTCCTAAATATAAACAGAAACAGAGGAGCCAGATAAATAATACAAGCAACTAGTTTAGTTTTGCAAACAACGCTAAGCTTGATGCCACATTTGAGAGATCAGTACCATATTTTGTATTTTATCTCAAAATGCGTTTCTCGCCAAAAATTATCGCCAAAAGTGCACCAATCGAGGGAACTTTCCAAATTCGCAGCTCTGCACGTGAGACCTCAAAGGACAACCTGAAGTCGCAAGCCTTTTGCAGCCGAGAACCGGCCCAAAGGAGGGGGCGGCCCAGACCCAAGTGGTAGTAGCACCCACATTCGGTGCCGTCGGCTAGACACCACTTTACCACCCGATCACCACGCTGAGGTGGCGATTCGTCAGCTTACCTGTCCCCGTCGTGTCAGAGAAAATCTCGCAATGGTAAAACGCATTCCCTCCGATTGCCCCTCTCTCCTCCTCCCTTCCGACACCATGGCATATGGCAGTAAAGCAATTTTACAGGATGAAATTAGGATAATTTTTAGTCTCTATTTTTAATAAGCAAAATTTTTATTTTTTTATGTACTATTTTAAAATGTATACACTTACATTAGATAACAGCATGCGATTTTATTTATAGAAACATAAATTCCGAAGTACTTCATTGTTCTTAAATTGTTACTTTTGAGAACTAGTTAATGTACGGTACATCCGTACACATTTTCTTTTAAATCGTAAGCAGAATCCTAATTAAAAACAGGATTCTCAACACTACTTATACAGTAAAAGAATTTAAAAAAATTTAACATACTGAATAACAGCATTTAATTTTTACTGTGTCAACAGAGTGTGGTTTGACCGAATGCAGGTGAGCACTTTGGACTTTTAGTGATTTTTTAAATTAACAGTATTGTAGAACAGTTGACTCCGTCGCTAAGGGGGGGGGCTATCACAAAGCCTTTCTCACCCCCGATCTCGTACTCGGCAAAAATCAGTTTACACCCCCCCACTAAATCAGCCTTCGGCACGCCCCTGCACGCACGATGAGCAATCAAACGTGTCATGTATATCGGCACTGAACTGTGTCAAAATGACCATCCATTCCTGAGCCTGAAACTCACAAACTTCCAAATTTCCATACTGGAATGGGAAGCTAAGCTATGACAGATTGTTGCGTAAAGTTGATCAAAAATTTTCTATAATATTTTACCTTGTATTGTTTCTGGCAGGAATCTATTTTCAAAAATATAAAAATGTAATACAGTAATCCCTTAACATTCGCGAGGGTTACGTTCCAGGAAAACCTCGCGAATGTTGAGTCTATCTCTCTGCACTAAAAAGGGAGTTACGTTCTATGAAATTTTAATTAGAGTGGCACAGCATTTCAAAGAACAAAGGGATATTTTTATTAATAATATGTTATGTCTAACATATATGTACGCACATATCCATAAACATGACATTTATTTACGAAATATAATTCAAATTAACTGACTAGAGAAATAATTACAGCTAAAAAAAATCATGTTTTTTATAAAGTAGTTTCGGTTCGCTCTATTCACAATGAGATGATAATGTATTAGTAGGTCTGTATGCGATACAATATTAAAATACAATATTTAAATACAGCTAAATGCTTCAGAAATGCTTTCATTTATTTTCTATCTAAGAGCAGTTTCAGCTGTATCTCTACGACAACCTGAGTATGTTAGAGTAAATACTAGATTAAAGATGCCGTTACCACTTCTAATATCACTATTGCATTGAATATTCTGCTGTTGTTATTATTTTACTTTTCTACAATACTCACTCTTTTTTCATTTGATAACAGAAAATTGATTTGAAAATAGATACTAAGAAAACACAGGGAAGTAATCTTTAACCTTTTTTAATTCTGAAAAAGAAAGAGATAATGATAAAAAAAAAAAAAATCGTGAATAATCAAATCAGATTCTCGCGAATGTTAAGTTTTTCTGCATTTTCATGTTCGCGAATAATCAAAACTCGCGAATGTTAAAACCGCGAATGTTGAGGGATTACTGTAATTCTAAATCATTCTTATGGAACGTTGTTTCAGGAGAAGATCTCAGTTTTTCCTTATTATCGCTTCTTATTTCATTATATTAGGAAGATTTCGTAAGAAATACTACCTATTACATTCTCCCCTAAGTTGGAATTCCTGAAAAATATTTGCAGATCTACACCGATCATGACTCCTAGAACCCAAAACCACCCACAGTTCAAAACTTTATCTATCTATCTATCTATATCACTTTTTTATGGACACGATAACTTCCATAATTCTGCACAAATCTTTTCCAAACTGATACATAAAATCAAGCGGCATAAAATCTTGGTCCAGTTCGTTAATGGGCAGAATCAAACCATGGGAGGCTTTTTGTAAAAACAGAAGAAAACCCATAACTTTTTAATTTTGATACATATTGAATCCATTTAAAGTTATTATTACTTCTAGGAGGTACCATTTTTTCAAAATTGCGAATAATTTAAAAATCAGCGTGATCAGGGAGGGGTTCGTGTGAAATATATATGTTATTTAAAACAACCTGACGGCTGTTTTTAATCTTTTACACAAAAAGCCTCGCCTATAAACGCTACTCTTGCAAGTTGTCATTCTAAACAAAAAGGTTTTCTGAGTACGTGTTAACATTTCACATGAATGTATCTAATAAAGGCGCTATTTCTAATTTAAGTATTTATATGCATAGTATACTAAATTTAGAAATATAAATATTGTGACCATTTTGGAGAAATAATGTGACATATAAAATGTAAAATCAGAACCCAAAGTGGAGTGGGTGGAGTTACATATATCCAAAGCACGTGAATTCGTGTCAGTTGTCACGAAAGTATATGTCTCAAGTTGTAGGTTGAAAATGACTGCATAAATTGGAAATGCACATAACCAGGGCTTGACAAATGCGGTCGCCACTGGCTACCAAGTTCTTTAATCTGGCGATCAAGTTATTTAATCCTTCGGGGGGATTTTTGTATTCCAGCACATGCACAGAAAACACCACTCTTTTCAGCTATAGGACGCTAGATTATGCATGTGGGAAGAGAGGGTATATTTCAATAAAGCAGTAAGAAATAGTGTCAATCTAGCCACTGTGGCATCTAAAATTGGATACAATGCTAAAAAATGCTCTAATTTTTTTGTAAGTTTCAAATCCGATTTTTGTGTTTATATAAGTTGTCAACATATAAGCGATTATAATTTTTAAGTTTCATTAGAAAAATATAGTTTATATTATCTTTCTAAATTATGTACTGTTTTAAACTATGTAACTAATAATTCTAAACTATGCTTGTTATTATTTTTTTCTCAATTAATTCATAAAAAAACTCGTTTTTTTTTTTTCAAAATCAATGACGGGGAAAGAGGTGGGGGGGGGGGGGGGGGGGGTAAATATTTTTTTATTGGTGACTAGTATTGTTTTTCTGGCTACCAGATTTTATCAAATTTGTAAAGCCCTGCACATAACTGTATTTTATGTTTCAATTCTTCTTCAGAGTTTTGTATTTTTGTGATAATTCTAGCTGTGAAAATGTAATTATTGCTGTATAATCCTGTTTGCTTTTGAAAGTTTAATAAATAAGAAATAAATAAACATATATAGTATTCATGGATGACACTAATTTATGCTTCAACAGAATTAGTTAAAACACAGAACTATAACATAAGTTACATCGCTAAACACTGTAAATCTTCAATAAAATCGATTTTTTAAACCTATATAATAAAAAGGGTTACATTTTTTAAGCATTCTAAATAAACTCCAGCTTTAGAGGGGTCGGCCCTACCACCCACCTCCTTGCATAAAGAGCATGTATAACGTAGTTCTTGGTAAATTTGTGACGTATACTAATTTATCGATACAATAAAGCATACGTACAGTATTTGCCAGTAACACACATATTTTTCTGCTATTGTTCATCAATCTCTCAGATATTCCTTTTCGCATCAAAGAAGACACTTCTAGTCTGAAATCTTGAAACAACTGTATGCTAAATAGTTTTGGCTGTATGCTTTTCTTTACGTTAGACTTTACACGTTGTGTAATCAGCTTAGTGCAAAGGTTTTTATCTGCATCTTATCGGTCTTTAATTGTTCTGGGGAGAGGAGAGTTTTAACATTTAACTCCTCCTCTTTCGCTACACCAGTGGTATTGACAATGAAAAAATTAAGTCTTAAGAAAAAAAACGATTTATATCTGAATATTACGAATTATTTTTGAATTTAAGAAACATTTATAGTTAAGGAGAAGAAATATAAGCAGAATACAGAGGGGAGGAAACACGCAAATTGGCGCAATAAATTGTCGCCAAGATTTGAAACTGAAACTTCTCATTCGTTTAAAGTCATATTATTTTTTTTTTTTAAACTTCTTTTAACTCACATCCAATGAAAATATATGTATGAGTGTAAAATATTGTGCTTAAAAAGTTTATATGCAAAAAATACGGGGTAAAATATCAACTATTATCAAATTGAATACTGTGTTATGCATCCATTGTTATAATATTATTTGAAGAAAGCAAGTTTTTAAAATAAATTTAAGACTCGTCTATGGAAGCTTATGCCTCCATATTTGATAAATCTTGAACTGCTTCCATATGCACTTCTGTACATTCCTGTTTTGAGTTGAAAAACAAAACTTTCTACGTATTTTTATAAGAGATTTGTGTTTTACGTCTCATTTAATCCAATGGACGAAAATGTGGGTAAAAGTTGAAGGAAGAAAGAAGTCGATATGTCACGTGACATTCTATCTCCATTCTCCATCTTATTTTATATTGATGCATGATGATTTTTAAAAGATAAATTGTGATTAACTTTCCTTTTTTGACCTTACGTCTTTTTTACACCTTATTACTAATAATTTTCACTTATCCCATCCAATAATTGCTGTAATAAAAATAATAAAAATGTAAAGACCTGAAAAATGCTTTGTTCTTCTTCCGATTTGTGGATGTTCACATTATAATTTCTGTTTGACCAATCTAACTTACCTTTCACTTTCTTCTTTATCTAATGAAACAATACTTTTTTTTTTTTTTTTATCTTCATTCTATTTCTCTCCGTTATCTTCATCCATTTAAATTATATTTTCCCTTATTTCACATATGCTGTTTAAAAATGTAGTTATCCCCCCCCCCCCCACGTGGTTTACTAGTTTCGCAATACTTATACGAAATGAAACCCGGCATGGGGCAGTCCACTAACAATAATTTTACTAAACGCACTAAAAATTACTAAAGTAGGACCTTTATTTTGACTTTCAGAGCTCCCAATTGGTTCGACAACTGAGTACTAATATTTTTTAACAGAAAATTTCATGGTAAGTTTTTACAACATTTCTGCAAAATTGTACCTCCGAAGATGGTTTCTTTAAAATTTGCAAGAAAAATCTAAAAATAAATTTTTTCTCAGAAAATACCGGTACTTAAAAAGCAGACAATTTGGGAGCCCTGATACAGTAGAACTCCAATTATACGAATCAATTGGGACCGGACCCTATTCGGATAATCAAAAATTCGGATACTTGGATTTTTTCCAAAAAAAAGTGGTATATTTTAATTAATTACTGTACACTGTAAAAAAAAAATTCCTGAAAATAACGGAAATTGTACTGGCAATCGAGACGCCAGTACTATTTCCTTATTTTAACGAAAAAAAAATTCCGTAAATTCCAGGAAGTTTTCCGTGCTTTCTGAAATATAATTTCCGTTTTATAACAGATATCTTCCGTATTTTTTAGAAATTTTTATGTCGTTAAAATAAATTTTATAGGACCAAAAAAAAAAAAAAACTTATCTCTCAAGGAACATCTTATAAGGGATAGATACGCTTCTTTTTTTTCCGTTCATTTCTGAGCGAGTTTTTAATAAACAACCACCACTTCCCACCATGAGTATCGGACCAAAGACCCTCCGTTTACTAAACGAGTGCGGCAAATCACTACACTACGGTTGGACACGTCACTTACTCAAATGTTGTTACTTATTTGAGATGCTTTTAATGATGCAATAACGTTCTTGAAGTTCTCATAGTTAGATGGATATTTTCAGTGATCCAATGTTTTTAATATTTCCTTTTCAAAATTGGTCTATATTTTGCTTTTTATTATTTGATGCTTTATAACAGATAAATTTAAATTTTTTATGTATTACATGCGTAAAATATTGTATTAACAGTAATGATTGTTTCTTTTTGCAATAGTACATATACTTTTCAAAATAATTTGTGTGTTGATTTATTTATCAATTTCAGTAAAAACAATAATTTTCTTAAGCAGACGTATTTATTACATGCTATTAAAGTAAATTTTCTTTATCTCTTAGTTTAAAAACTTATGTGAATAAACAAATTTATAATAACTTAAATTATTATAGTTAAGCTTTGCTGCGAGCTTTTGTGTATGGTTCTATTAAAATGAATAATTTTTTAAACATCAAAACGAAAAAAATAGATTTTTAGAGAAAATTTTGAAATTAATAACTTTAGGATAGGTAAGTTTAAATTTGGACTTAATAATTTTGTTTAATTTATAAAAATTATAATCTAACAAAATAAATTATAAACTTTTATAAAAAAGAAGTTTATAATTCTATAAAGTAAACAAAAAGTTATTAATCATTTTTTATAAATTTAAAGAGAAAATTATGAATTTTGTAAAATTATAATTTATAAAATAATAAATTTTAGTTTAATTCACAATAGTATAACACAAATCAGTTTAGTTTAATACCCACATACCGATAATTTGCAAAGATATTATTTTATGAAACCTTAAAAATATTAAAATAAAAAAATTGATTTTTAGAGAAAATTTTGAAATTAATGACCTTGGGATAGGTAAGTTTAAATTTGGACTTATTAATTTAGTTTACTTTATAAAATTATAAACTAACGAAATAAATTATAAACTTTATAAAATCATAAACTTAATTTTTATGAAAGTAAAGAAAAAAATATTAATTACTTTTATCAATTTAAAGAAAAAAATATAAACTTTGTAAAAATTTATAATTTATAAAATAATAAATTTTAGTTTAATTCACAAATTTATAAGACAAATCAGTTTTGTTCAATACAATATACATATCGATAATTTGCAAAGATAATATTTTATGAAACCTTTAATAACCTAATATTGCCTCACGTTAATAAAGTTTAAATAAAATATTAAAACGTCTGTGAAAAAATTCACAATTTAAAGCAGTATAAAGAAAAAAAAAGTAGATTTAAAAAAATATTTTTCTGTAATTTATGAAAATAAAATAAATTTCTAAAGATTTCACTAAAAAATAGAAATATCACTATTATTTTAACAAAAAATTACCGCCCAGACACAATCCCGGTTAGAATGAGTTCCAGGATTCGCCCGAGTCTAATGACAAAAAAATAGGTCCACGGGTAGGACTGGTTCAAACCTGGATCCTAGAAGAACTCTAGTAAATACAACAATCTTAATTCGCATTTCAAACAAGGCGATTTCCATACGCAAACCTCTGAACGTCATTTTCGGAATTGGCATTGTTTTGAAAGAAATACGGACATTGTACAGTTTTGTAAGAAATACGGAAAAATCCATTAAATTTACGGAAAACTTTCTGCATATTTACGGATTTGAAATCTTCTTTACGGAACTAATGTCATTTACGGAAATTGTACTGTTGTTTTGGAAAAATGAAACTTCTCCGTAAAACATTAACGGAAAATCTCTTGTATTTTCACGGGTTTTTTTTAGAGTGTATGTATGTTGAAAATGGGAGAAAAAAATATTTTTAAAGAAAAAGAGCTTTTAATTAATTAAATAAAAAGGCAACACTATTCCATGTTAAGCGTATGTACAAGTGCTGTACATTAGTACAGTATGTACGTACCGTACTGTAAATGAAAGTCATTACTTGCTGAACATCTCGCTCAAAGTAAGCTGTTTGACAATCTTCATCCGTTTTCGGAGAGCCAAGTCACGCATCCGCTTGACATTCAGAAGTTGCATGTGGTCACACTCGGGCTGACGCTCTATCCCCTTCAACGCAGTTTCAAGGCCGGCAAATTCTTCACTAGCTGATGGTCCCATGTATGCTTCAACTGCGACATTAAGATTAAGGTCATCTTCTTCCTCTAAACTTTCTTCTCTGACACTTTCAATGAGTTCATCATCAATTAGAATTTGAAACCCAGGGTCTTTGCGGCGGAAAAGACAGTAGCGCGCGTAGACAGAATCATTATTTTGGGAATCTCAGTTCGTTTCCGTCTTTATTTGTTTTTTCTGAAATTCTGAAAGCGATTCGGATAGTTGGAGTTCGGATAATTGGAGTTCTACTGTACTTTAAAACTGATGCCCCTTATTAAAAGTTATTGTGCATGTTTTTCATTCGGAAATTGAAAAAGGTGGAGTTACGTCTACTAAATATTTTTAAAAGTATACTTGATACTTCTCGTATAGGCATTCCCTTTTGTTATTTTGTTGAACGCAGTGCACCTTATCAAGAATGTAATTTTTAAAGTTATGTGTGTGTACGAGTATAACAAATTAAAATACATTTACATTATAAGATGAAACTCACACCGGATATTTTTAAAGCTATTATAAATATCTTATTAAAAAACACTTTAGTCCTTCATATAAAGATAACACTTTGATAATGAATTCCAGTTAAACGGCTGCTTGAGTTTCAGCAGCTGTTAATATAAAATCATGATAAGTGAGGGTGTAAAAATTCGTTACTCAGTCTCCTTCTCCTTTTAGACATTTTTTTTAAAATTACAATTATTATTGGAAAGAAAGTGCAATTGCACTCTATGGTAGAATTCTCATTCATTGTTTTATTCATTTTTATTAAATTAGAACGATACATTTTAAATTGTACTATTTCCTAGACATTTCTATTTTTGCTCAAAAAATTGATTTAAATTATAAATCTTGGCCTATATGACAAAATGTTAGATTTCGATTTTAAATTTAACTAGCTGGGTTTTGTAGTATTAGTGTTAAAGACATGAATATATAATTTATTTTTGCAAATTACTGGAATTAGAAATACTTGTAATAATTCTGATTACCAAGATTTGGCATTGCGAAACTTGTTTAAAACTGCGAAGGTTAATGATTATCCTTTTTCAGTTTAGGAAGAATTTTGGGCATCTGCAGTTTGGATTGTTTTGAAGCAGATTTTTCCCCGGCTGGCCATTGATATGTTATGTTCTGGTTTTTTATTCTTGTCCTTTTTTAGTTTGTTACACATTTATTTGTATAATTCTAGGAATTTTTTTTATATATATTCTGTATATTTTTCATGTATTTTACATCTGACATAATCTCTGCATTTCTTTTGTGTGAATTTCTGATTATTCATAGTTTATTGACATTTGTAAGATGTTGATACCTTTAGATGCATTTTAGTTTATATGCTAGCATCTATCAGAAATATCTTATAAAGACCTTACTGAATTTTGGGATTTTATACTCGTAAGAATTAAAAAAACATTATAATGTTTCAGAATTGCATTTTCTAAGTATTTAATACAGTAAAATGTTGTTGCAACGAATTTAGGGAGATCACCTATTGAATTCGTTATACTGAAAAATTCGTTAATTTGAAATTCCAATATGGCGAATTTTACAAATTGAATAAAATTACATATTATTTCTGCACATATAACATGGTTCGTACGCTTTTACCACAACTTTTTAATACACATTTTCTACTTAATATTTAAATAGCAGACATTGTAGACGCCACGCTTAATTGCAGGATTTGTAATACTTTTCGGCATTTAAATAAAGAGAAAAATTCTATTAAAAAATTGTGGTAAAAGCGTAGGAACCCTGATATAATCAATTTTGTTTATATGTGCAGTAATAATATGTAATCTAATGTAATTTTTAAATATTACAGCATTTGAAGGTAAAGAGAAACTACAATAATAAATTTTTGGACTTCCTATTTTTTTTAAACGAATGTGTAACACAAATCAAAGAAAAAAAAAGTGATTGACTGTGAATGTAAAGGATAAGTTTATTAGTTTTTGCAATTGCGCGTGTGAGGAAGTAGCCCTGCCCTGTTCCTTCTCTCAATAAACAAGTTCAAAATCAGGGTTCATACTGTATTTGAATAACAAAATTCCCTGACTTTTCCAGACCATTTTTCCTACAATTCCATTCCCTCAAATTCACGACATTTTTAGAAATACGATTAGCAATTCTAGATCTTAATGATTAAATATACTTCTGGAAATAAAAGTAATCTATAAAATTGAAACTAAAAATCTTTTTGATATTGAAAATATTAAAAATGAAAAGCAATTAAAAATATACAATTTGAATGAATTCAAAGTAACATTTTATTGATATAACTAGATTTCACATATCAACCATTCAAATATTTTTTGACATTTCTACTACCATGTCATTTGTTTATGCTGTTTCAGAAACAGTTTATTAAATAACTTTCAATTTTTTGTCTTTTAACAATTTAATTTTAGCTACAGCTTTTCTTTTTTTTGTTTGCTTTAAAATTTTCTTTCTTTTTTCTTATTTAAATATTCATGATATCTCATCCTAGCCACCTTAACATAGCCTAATATTTCTTTCGCAGAAGTATCACCTATTTAGCAACAAATTTGTATGGCTAAAACATCATTATGTTAAAAATATGAATGTAGCAAAAATACTACTTGCTAGTAAAAAATCTTAATTTTTTGCCGACTGAATTCGTCACTCGGAAGAATCTTGACACATATAGCACATATTTATTTTTTTTTTTTAAATCCCTGACTTTTCCAAGTTTTAGGGAAAAAATGCGATTTTCCATGACTTTTTGAGCACTTCTCATTTTCCCTGATAATTCCCTGTTTTTCATATTTTCCCATAGTTGCCAACCTCCCAATCTTTTGAATACCAGTAAAATCATACAAAAATTTTTGCTTTATTAAATAGCAGAAATTGCACAATTACATAAAACAAATATTTTTTCATAAAAATACTGGTATGAAAAAAATCGGGATGTTGGCAACTATGTTTTCCAGTTGCGTAGGAACCCTGAAAATATGCTGAAGTTTCGGTCATAAGGTAGAAAAAAAAAGTAAAAAGAAGTTTTCTCCCGGAATACTAGTTTTTCGATAAATATATTTTTTTTCTTGCAAACTCAAGTGTTCGTAAAACTGAAATTACTACTCTTTTTAAGCCTTCAATTAATCAGTAAATTTGAAAAAAATTATTAAAGTGAATATTTTTATAAGGACAATGCATTGGAAGTATTTTAACAATCCAAAACATATTCGTTAAACTGAAAAATTTGTTAAAGTGACATTCATTGTAACGAGATTCTACTATATTCTGTATTGTATAATTATACATTGTACAATCCGAATAGTAGCAGAGGTGCCAAGTTCCCACTAATCTTCCGTAATACTTACATGTGGTTTAATCTGACCCAGTTTAACAATGCTTCAAACCAGAAAAAATATTGGATGAATCTTTATTTATTTAATTTCATGTTTATACACGGAATTTACTTAATTTCATTTCTTAAAAAAATTTCTGGTGCAAAATGTGTTAAACCTGGGTCAAATTAACCCCTTGGGGACGAAGATGCTCAGATTCCTTGATTATTCCCACCAGTTATTTTTTATTGTATGCTTTGCCTAATTAAATCTTAACATTTTTGCGATTCACTTACACGAAAATTTCTGTTTTATAAAACCGGTGGTAAAAGATTAAAAATTCTGTAAAGGACGCACGTCGCGAAGGGTTAACCCATATATTACAGAAGATTAATGAGAGCTTGGTTGGTTGGTTGATTATTGACGGCCAATTATCTACACTAGGGATATAGGCCCGGGGGGAGTGCCCTTCGTGGGGGTCTTTCTAAGGGAACCTAACCCGTATTTACGCATGGATAAATCCACGGCTCGAAGAAAACTCCGAACGATTAGGTCGACGGGCGCGATTGGGATCGAACCCAGCACCTTTCGTCTACCAGCTTCGAGAGCACAACCTCTCAGCCACTGGTGGGGCTAATGAGAGCTTGGTACATCTGTAGTAGATATCGACTGAATATCCGTAGCTGAATATTGTTGGATTTCAAGAAACAGCTCAGTCAATATATTCTCTCAATAATCAGCTTCGAAAAAAAAGTGAAAATAAGCACTCACCAGTCGCCACTCATCAATTAAACTTGAAAAACTGGCAATTAAAAATATGGAAAGAACCGGCCAAATGTAGGATTTCCCGATTACCTTTTTTCCCTAAAGTTCGTGATTTTTCCGCGCTCGTTCGATGAAATTCATGATTTTTACACTCCCAAATGACGAAATTTGCAATTTTTTCCGAAACTAATTGACGAAATACATACAATTTCTGAATTTCTGGAGATTTTGGCCCGCTGGCCACAGGTTGTGCATGTGTAATGCATATCCCGTTGTGGGTTATTATTTTGTGCATAAACATACCTATTTTATTATTGTCGGATCTTAATTCTAGACAAATATATATATTTTTTAAATTGTACTTATGTAGTTAGCTACACAAGTGCCTAAGCTTAGTGTGACATATGTAGTTAGCTACATAAGCATGTTGTGTATAACTTTGCTGTTAACATATTTTAAAATTTTAAATAGATTGGAAATTAATATCTCAAGTTTATTCACAACAATATAAATTAAAATATTTTTATTTAGTACATAAATTACTTTTTTACTGTCATTAAATTAAAAAAAAATAAATATTCAGTGACATATTGGCTACTAAAGAAATTATTCTCAATAGCAAGTAACTGGCTACTAACAAAAATCAACCTACCGGCCAGTGGCTACTAAGTGAAATTCCTTATTTTCACCTTTACTTCGAAATACACTGAAAAATAAAAAGGAATAAATATTATTCTGAATTTATTTGACTAAATATCCAACATTATTCATCTACAGATATTTGGCCAACTACTGTTCAGTATTCGGTCGAATGAGTATTCGGCAAAAGGGCCGAATGCAAAATTGTCGCCAAATGTTCATTACATTTGTAATGAATTCTTGAAAAAAAAAAAAATTTAACAAAAAATAGTGTTACTGTTTTTTACCCCCTTATATCTTATAGCCCTACATCAGTAGTCAAATAAATTCAGGATGTTTATTCTTTTTTATTTTTCAAAACTTTTCTCAAATCCAAATGGATTATTTTCAGACACATTCATAAAGTTATTATTGTTCCTAAATGCACAAAATTTACAACAATTCTGATTCAAGTACTACGAAATCAGTCCAATTCTTCTACTCGTATATGACTTTAAAAGGGACTGAAGAAAAAAAATTGTACTGAGACAATCTTACAAATAAGAGATCCTCCTATTACATATATTTAATTGCATGCATACATTATTGTATATCGTATCAATTACAATCCCTCTGAAGAATATATATATATTACAGGGTGTGCACGGATCAGGGAATTTTCCTGGAGTTTCACCAGTATTTTCTTATAGAAAAATAAATCGATTTTAAACTCGGGAAACTTTGCCTTCTTTTATGGACAGATTTTCTGTAAGAAAACACTGGTACCGAAGAATTTCCTGGTCGCAAAATTCCAGGAGCCGTACAAACCCTGTATTACTTTTAAATTAAATTTATATAGCATTAAATTTAAAAAATACTAACAAATACAAGGTGCATCAGAAAAAGGTATACACACTTTGAACTGTCATAGAAAATTAATTTTCCTATCTACAAGTTACATTTTTAAGAAAAAGTAATGTTATGTTTCCTTAACAGGTGGCAGCAGAGTCGTAGATCTAGTTGCACAACCTCACAGAGTTCAGAGATAGATAGAGATGCACTACTCCGTTAAAATGGCTTGCAACATGAAGCCAGTTATCACTCAAATCAGTCGGCAACAAGACATGCACATGGAACAAGGGCTGGCTTCATTGGACGGGGAGAGGTTGCACTTAGAACAAGGGCTGAATTCATTGGAAAGGGTTTTCAAAGCAATCTGCCAGTTGTTTATATTTCTATCAAGAGTTATCACATTACATACATACAGAACCTGCAGCCACATCAGTTCTCAGGCTTTGATAGCCTGTGAGCTAAAAACTTATTTGATACCAAAATTTAATTTTTAACACACAAGAAGCAGATTATTCAACATTTTATAAAGAGCAAATTTCTGCTTTCATTTCAAAGAATTTTTGAAGTGAAACATTTCATGAATTATATATAAGTAAGTGTGGAGGTTTCCCAATCAATAACTACAGAATCATTAAACTAATTTATATCCCGATGGGACTCAAAATCCGTATTAAAAAAAATTGCATAAAATTTGCTTAATACATCTATTAATAATGGTAGATTTTATTTTTTTTATGCAAAATGCTTTGTTTTAGTATATTAGAAAACACAGCAAAAATTTATCAAGGTAAATATTTTTTAAATTGAATATTTTCTTAATCATTTACATATAGATAGCATCAATGTTGTTGAAAGATATGCAGTTTGAGATTAAAAAGTCCTTCCGGCCTGTACCGGGAGGAAAAGGTAGCTTTCCTATATCTTAGTTTTAAAATTTTAGCTAATGTTACACGAAAACTGCAAGTTAAAATGCAAAGAAACGTTTACAAAAGATTCGTTAATACTGAATTTGAATAAGAAATTCGCTAAATTATTGAGCAATAGCCAAATTGGCTTCATTTATGAAGACTTATTTTGGTCGCCAAATTTGGCGATATTTCACCAAATGTCGCCAATGTCACCAATTTTGGCGCTAACGGATATGAATATATAGTTTTATGCGTATGATTGGGAAAATTATTACAACAATGAAAGAAAATAATTTGCGAGTAATCGCACTAATGTGCTGTTTTGTTTCAAAATGTCAGCCACCCTAGAATTTTAAACTGCTCTATCTCAGCTATTTTTTAAGACAGAGGTAAACAAAAAAATTCTCTGGAATCCTTGTATCAAGGCCTAACAAGTAATTAAAAAATAAATTTGAATTTTTAACTTTTTTGTATATGTATTTTAGTTTTAAATTTTTAAATGGCCGCCATCTTGAAACAAAATGGCGAACCAAGCTGGCCAACGAACTCGGTCGAGACATTGGTGAGCTTAATACACACAATTAGTTTCATCAAAATTTATTTATAAATACGAGCGTTATCGTATGACATAGGTCAGATATATATATATATATATAAATCAACATTTGAACGGAGGGTGGTTTTGGGGTCAGGGGGTCATGATCGGTGAAAATATATCGAAATTTTCCGGAACTGCTTTCCTCTGAACGGCTGCAATAGGTAGCTTTATACTTTTTGTATTGAAAGCTACCTAAAAAAAGAAAAAAAAGTGTCATGGTGAGTTTGCGCATCTTGAATCTACACTCGAAATGATGAAACTATCATCAAATAGGCTGTAGGACATATGTGCGGGAGCCAAGATCGAACTGGAGAACCCATGGGCAGCAGGCGAGATCTTTAGTGCTGAGCAAAAAGCTAGCTAGAATGCTTCCTGCAAGAAACTCATTTTACTGCCTGTGCAAGATGGTGTTGCCACAAGGCTTTCAAAACTTTTTTTTTTTTTAACAAAAATATATAAAAGACTAGGTCTAAAAATTCGATTACCAAAATGAAATTTGTAAGTGCAAAATATGACTAACAACCGCTATCATATATTCTAACACATGGGCTGATAAGTTCCCGGTCTAATAAAGAAAACACAACTTTTTAACAAAGCTTTATAACTTTATGACTTTCTAACTTCATAACTTTAATAAATAACATAACTTTAATAATAAATAAGTATAATTTAATAATAATAATAATAATTTAATAATAATTTTATAATAATAATTTAATAATAAATTTATAATAATTTTATAATAATAATTTAATAAATGAATAATAATAATAATTTAATAATAAATAACAATTTTATAACGAAAAAGCTCCAAACAGTGCTCTGAACTCGTTGTTCTTTTTGGTCAAAAGTCAACACGTGCGGCAGCCACTTTGACAACAGCTTTTTCATAGACAAATGTTCTTTCAAAATAAAACCTACACGTTCCTTGAATATCTTCAGAGTCTGAGCTATCTCCTGCAACTTCACTTTATGGTTCCCCAAAACGATTTTGTAGACTTTTTTTTATGTTTTCCGGAGTATTCACCTCTTTTACGTGGTGCATCACTGGTGTCCGTACGACCACGTTTAAATCCAGCAAACCAGTCAATAATGGTTGATTTACCTGTAGCAGTGTCCGGATAACGCTTATCAAACCAAGCTTTTGTTTGAACGGTGTTTTTTCCCATCAAATAACAATTCTTGAAATTCTTGTTTATCCATTTTTTTGTTTATCAACAAAGTCGTTAAACTGAAACCACTCTAACGTTTTATCCACACGGCGAATCGTCATGACATTTTTTCTGCTACCTTTTAAAGGTTAGTATTTACTAAAAAAAACATTGGTTCGGCGATTGCAACGCCATCTGTGTACCAGACCGGGAACTTATCAGCCCATGTGTTAATACGAGCAAATCTTGTGTGTGTGTGTGTGTGGGATGGGGGGTTAAATACGCAAATTTTATCTTAAAAACAGATCTAATGATTTTGACAAAATTTTGTATTTTACCATTTTGGGGCACCAGAAAAGCACTGGACTAGGTCACATGTTTGAGAAAATTCGATTAGTGTGTCATTTTCGGTCAGGGTCAAGTTAATTGTATCTAAAAAAGCTGTTCAAACGATTTTGACTAAATTTTGTATCCTACCATTTTCGGGCACGAGAAGACTGGCTGGGTCACATGTTCAAGAACCGAGAACTTTCAATTAGTGGGTCATTTTTGGGTAAATGTGGGTTAAGCTAATTTTATCAAAAAAACAGTTCAGACTATTTTGACTAAATTTTATATCCTATAGGTTTCGGGCACGAGAAAATCATTGGGCTAGGTCACATGTCTGAGAAAATTGGATTAGTGGGTCATTTTTGGGTCAAGCTAATTTTATCTAAAAAACGGCTCAGACTATTTCGACTAAATTTCGCATTCTATGGTTTTCGGTCACGAGAAGACTGTTGGGCTAGGTCACATGTTCGAGAAAATTTGCTTAGTGGGTCATTTTGGTCATGGATCATTATGGGTCAAGCTATTTTTATCTTAAAAATGGATCAGAGGATTTAACTAAATTTAGTATCCTACAGTTTTAGGGAACGAAAACACTATTCGGCTGGGTCACATGTTCAAGAAAGTTCGATTAGTGGGTCATGTTGATCATGGGTCATTATGGGTCCAGCTATTTTTATCTTAAAAATGGCTCAGACGATTTGAACTAAATTTTGTATCCTACAGTTTTAGGGAATGGGAAGACTATTGGGCTAGGTCACATGTTCGAGAAATTTCGATTAGTGGGTCATTTAGCTCGTGATATTTGAACTCAAAGCTAATTTTGACTGAGCATAGCTCGGTCTTCCCTGCTTGTTTTGAGATATTTCTGATAAGGAATGGAACAGTGCTTCCCTTATCCCCATTTGAATATTCTAGATATGCCACGTGTATAGCCCTTTTTTTTTTTTTTTTACAATTAATACACTGTTTACACTGTAGAAACTTTACAGTAAACTGTCCAGTCATTCAACCATTTTTATAGCTAATGGTTATTTAACTGCAATTTATTCTGACCAACGAGAACGCTTCATAATATGGCCAAGTAATCATTACTTTTAAAAACAGTTAAATGATTGGACAGTTTGCTGCAGTTTTTAACAGTATAGACTGAAGTGGAATTTTTACACTCTAATTATAGCTTTCCTACAAGTCTATAGATATTAAAGGCCATGTATACAAATTGTCTTAGATATTAACACATACATTTAAACTTTCATTATCTTTTACATGCAGTTAAATTTTCATAAACTGATTTTTCCAACAAAGGTGTAGTGTTTGTGTTTGAGTTAAACGTCTGTAGATGGCAGAACCAACATAAGTATTTTTAAACCATCCATTTTAAAAAAACTACTTTTCATAATGATGTAATACGTTCTCAGAGTGTTTTGATTTGTGTATCCTGTTCTGAAATAAACATGTATTAGTGTGCATTAACCAGCACTACAGATTTGAATTATGTGGTTAATATAATTATTAATTAATATCTAATACAGTAATACCTCGGTTTTCGTTGACTTCAGTTATCGTCGATTTTTTCTGCAAAAAATTTGTTTCGGTTTTCATCGGTTGCCTCAAATTTCGTTTATTCCAGTGTATTTTTGTGCTTTTTTTTTAACTGATTGCGAGTGTTTCATCATGAAACCAAAGAATGTTTCTTGTAAGCAACTTGTTTAATTATAATGTCTTACCCCATTTTGGGCAAATCTTAAAAAGCTGGCAGAAACACAACACTTTAGACAGCTTTTTGAGCGACACATGTAGGGGTGTAAAAACTGGATGCCAATGAACAGATTGTCACCACTAAATTTTATTAGTTCGCCTAGACTGTATTAGGGTCATTCCACAGTATTCATGTGTTACGTAAGGGACATTTCATAGCAAATTTTTTATATATTTGTACTTTTTTCAGTATCAAAATATAAATGAGAAAGTTTGCAATTATTTTTAATGCATTATATATCACTTCAACTATATTCTTATGAAATTTCTTTTTGTTTGAGCCAATACATATATATTTTTTAATTAATAAAGTTGTGTTACGTACGGGACATCACAAAAAATTGTTTTAAAAGTACCTCTAGCAATTTAGATTTTGCTCTGAATTTATTTAATATTTTCACAAATAAATTTAATGAGTAGAAGCAGAAATATACATTTTATTAATTAACTTTAATAAAATTATTTTTTTTAATTGCGTCATTAATTAATGAAAGCTAATTATTTCTGTTACGTACGGGACAAAGCTATTTGCTACGTATGGGACCTATGACCAAATTTTTCTATATGGCTGCAAAAAAATGCTCTAATTTTTATTTGATTTAAAAAAATAAATAATATTTTGGATAAATTTTAATAGAAGAGATTTAAAGCTTTAAAATGATGTATTACACTTAACTTTTTATAAAACATTTTTTTCAAACTTGTGAAGCCAAATACTGTGGAATGACCCATTAGTATTCTTATTAGGCGAAGATTATTAAAAATTCCGTGATGGCAATCGGCGCAGTTGCGCCCAGTCTTTACATCCCTGGACATAGGTCCTCTGATTCTGAAGCTAGTCCTACTGCCAAAAGACCAAAAAAAAAAAGGGGGGGGGGGCCCAGATATAGTGCCTTGATATCATATGCCAAGAACATTTCTTATGGTTTTTAGTTTTAAACGCTATACTTATTCTCTATAAAATGTGTTTTTAGTACTTTTTTGGGTGTGTTTAGAATGAATTAATTGGATTTACATAGATTCATATGGAAATAATTGCCTCAGTTTTCATCGGTTTCGGATTTCGCCAATTATTTTCGGACAAATTATCGACGAAAACCAAGGTATCACTGTATATTGTAAAATGAATTAATATTTAACATATGCTTATGGTAGCTTTTAAACAGATACTTTAAATTTTTTTTTTTTTTTTTTAATGAGTTTGTTTTGATGATTATTCTAAGCTCAAGGAGAACTAATATAAAATGAAAATAATAAAAAATGAATAGTTATTTAATCAGAAAATGTAAACAGATATAACATGTACAAAAATAAATAACATATATAACATGTACAACAATCATAAATAACAGATATAACAAATAAAATGTACATAAAAATTAGATAGTCTTGAAATTTTGAGACAAAAAAATAACGATGAAAAAAGAAAGCAGGTCATTGACCTGCTTCCTTTTTTAATAGATATTAGCTTATCAGCTTTTATTATTACATCACCATTGTTTATAAAAATAAGCCTCATATAATGCTCATTACTGCACACTATTTTTGACAGCAGAATCTCAAAATCTTGAAATTGGTTTATTGCACCAAGCTGTAGAGGAAAGATCCAAGATCTTTATCAATTTTTTTTTCAAAATGTGAGAGAAAACGCAGTTCACATATATTCTTCGTTAGAACAGGGTGTCTATCCACCTGGATAACCTGGAAAGGTCAAGGAAATTACCATTTCTGAGGAAAAGTCAGGGATATTTAAAAATTCTGAGAAAAAGTTAGAAAATTTTGAAACATGTCAAAGCAATCTGTGTTTAATTGTGATTGATAAGATAAAAACTTTTATCCTTATTAGACAAAATTGTTAGAACCTGAGGCTAAAAGTGCTATCTGCAACAGATAAATGAGGAGGTTAGAATGACAGTGGAGTAAGTCAATATTTAGTAATTTGAGAAATGCAGGGTTTTGTGAAACTTGTCGTATTGTCGTTGCATTAAGTGGTCCAACTTATTTTGCCCTCTCGCGACTCCCTGAGTGAACTATGACTTATTTGACTGTCACACTGAACAGAAATTAATATAAGTTCAGTAAAAATATGGTTATCTAGATTTTTCAAATTTTCGACTTACTTCACTGTCATTTTAGCCCCCTCAAACATATGATAAAAGAGGAAAATAAATAGAAAATGAAAACCTGATCTCTTTAGACATAGCAGAGTTTATGAAAATACTTAAAAGTTCAAACCACAAACATCTGGTAAAACAAGGACATGTTTTTAAATATGATTTTTGGGATCAGTATTCAGTGCAAAATGTGACTCTGAACCAACATAAAATGAACACATCTTTAAGTGGAATTATTGCCGAAAATAAAAAGTGGATTATATCGGGTGTCTGAAAAAGATTGGACCGATTTGAAAGAATCATAACTCTAAAAGTAATTGAGGTAACAAAATTATTTCCTTTCCAAAGTACTCGACAATTATCCAAGATTTGTCAGATGTAGCTGTTTTAAAGTCTTGACATTCAGACTACATGCAGAATCGATGATCAGAAAATGCAAATCGCACCACACATTTGCAATTTCTTCAGTGATTCCGGAGTGGAAAGCGTATAAGTCTAAAACTGTTAAAGGTATGGGGAAAATGTCAATTAGAAAGTTCTTCAGCATCTTCGATTTAGTAGGAAAGGATCCACTACGTACACGAATAACTTAAGCAAAAAGTTAAAATTGCAAATGTGTGGTGCGATTTTCATTTTCTGATTATCGATTCTGCGCATCGTTTGAATGTCATGACTTTAAAACAACTACATCTAACAAATCTTGGATATTTGTTGAGTACTTTGGAAAGAAAATAATTGCGTTTTCTCAATTACTTTTAGAGTTATGATTCTTTCAAATATGTCCAATTTTTTTACGCACACCCTGTATATATCAATATAGTGCAAAAAAAAAAAGGTGAAATTAACTCTTAGAGACGCCTAAATAAAACTTAACTTCTTGCATTAGCTCACATTTTCATGAAAAAGGCACTCAGAACTTTCCAAACAATCCAATAGTTACCATTCAATTAACATACACATAATGCTACATAATTTCTCCCTTCTAGAAAATTCAGCAAATGGGTGGTTCAAATTATTATTTTGCAGTCAAATGTCCCCCCCCCCCCCCAAAAAAAAAAAAAAAAAAATCTTTAAATGACATTTTACAGAAATCACTTGTTTCATTAGCTTTAGCACAAACATGTAATCGCAAATAAATCATCTAAAAAAGTGTTAAATTCTGAAAAAAGAAACGTTTTCATCTTTATATAAAAATATAAAATCACATTTCAATTTTTAGAAAATACTTCAAAAATACTTCACAGATAAGGACTGTTTTTTAAATGACTAAAAAGATGTTTCTTGGGGTCACTATGCATGCTTTACAAATGAATCCTTGTTTCATTAGTATAAGTGCAAAGATGCTTTATATTTTCTTTGATAAAATATACTCTACAAATAGCTTTTATACATCCAACATGCATAGTTTCTATAATTACAGTTTGAGAAAATCCTATGTTTCGCGAATAAATACTTTGTCCTTTGCATGAATTTGAATATGTCTCCCTAAATTGGCACCACTGGAAAATCCTTTGGAACATATGTCACAAACAAATGGTCTTTCATTTGTATGAATGTGGATATGTTCATTTAAATGTGCCTTACGAGAAAATCCTTTACAGCACACATCACAAATAAAAGGCTTTTCATGTGTGTGACAGATACTATGTTGCTTTAGTGAACTTTTATTAGAAAACTGTTTAGAACATATTTCACAGATAAATGTTCCTTCCCCTTTATGTATGCGAAGATGGACTTTTAGGTCTGTCTTCCGACAAAATCTTTTAGAGCAAATTTCACAAGTAAAAGGCATTTCATTTGTATGAGTATAAATGTGTTGCTGTAGGGAACGTTTATTTGAAAACTCGACAGAACATACTTCACAAATGAATGTGATTTTTTCAGTATGGTTGCGAAGATGTTCATTTAGGCGACCCTTCTGAGAAAAATTTTTAGAACATAAATCACAACTGAATGGCTTTTCCCCTGTATGAATACGAAAATGTTCCTTCAGATATTCCTTTTTAGAAAATCTTTTAGAACACATATCACAGTTAAATGGCTTTTCTCCTGTATGAACGCGTATATGTTCTTTTAGACGTGCTTTCTGTGAAAATCTTTTTGAACACACTTCACAAATAAATGGTTTTTCCCCTGTATGAGTATTAAGGTGTTGTTTTAGTTGTCCTTTATGAGAAAATTTCTTAGAACACACTTCACAAACAATTGCTTTTCCCTTTGTGTGAATGCGAATATGGACATTCAGATTCCTTTTGTTCGAAAATCCTTTAGAACATACTTCACAAATAAATAGCTTTCCTTCTGTATGATTAGGCAGATCATCATATGGTGTATCTTTAAACAAGCAAGCATCACCAAAGAAAGATTTTTCTTCATTATGGAGAGATTCTTTCATAAGGCCCTCCTCCTCAATAAAACTCTTTTCAGACATGCTTCAGAAATACAAGATTTTTCAACTAACTTTTTTATCTGTATCAGGTAGAGTATTAGTTTTTTAGTCCGTTTTCTCATTTAGATTCTTAGTTTGAGGGAATCTTCGAACACACTTGCAAAGGAAAAGATATCTTTGCTGGTGACAGTGAGAAGATGAATCGGTGAAATTTACTGTTATTTATGTGATTTATTTCAAAAGAACTTCCAAAGGAAGTGAGTGCAATGAAGTTTCTGTGTACCTATTTTGTTTCTGAGAAAAGTCTTTTCTATCATCCACTGATAAAAATGTCTGCCTGGTTTGCCTTTTACACCTGAAACAGAAAAATATTATTTTGTTAGTCATCTTTTTAGGTGCGTTCGTAATGATATAAATATGTAGCACCTATAGTCGTTATCTGGTATGTCTGTCCATCCGCATATAACAGAGCAAAAACTACCCAACCAAATGGTTTCAAAATATATATATATAATCATTGCAGAATTTTGTAAAGTCATTTCAAATTTCATGAAAATTGAATCAAAACTTAAAAAGATATTAAAAGTGGTATAACATAAAAAGTTTTCTTCATTCTATTAAATCCTATCATGCGTAATTAATTCAATAATATCCCATGATAGGTAATGATTCTACGTTGCCATGGTGATTATGTCCTATTTAAGATGCAGTCATATTATTTCCGTAATTATGAATTTAAAAACTGAATTTGTATATAGTTTGAGTATAGTTTTAATGTAACACATAATTATAATGAATTGTTTGTAAAAGTGTATTGAAACTTAATTTCATAAAATAAAATTAATATCTATAATATGAAAATGTGCACATAAAATAAATTTTGCATTCACGCATTTTTGCATAAGAGTGCAACAGTTATTGCACCGAATATTTATAAAACTAGTTATAGTATGAACACCTCATTTGTCACGTTTGACGTTACAATTTCCAACTTGTTAATTGTAGTTATTAATTTACATCCACTTCTGTTTAACATTTCAAAAATTTTAAATATTTTTAAATGTTAGACAAGAAATTATGCATGTAGCTGTATGCACATTAGAATATTGCAAAAATTTTGTCATGTAAAGCACAGAAGATATTTTCACATGTAAAACGAGTGAAGAATAGTCAAACTCATACGTCCCCCTGATCCAGGACAGCCCACCGCCACCACCATGATTTTTCTAATAAAATTTCATACTGAACTTTCATTTGAAACAATACAAAAATCACGACAATATCACAAATAGGAAGTGGGTATAAGGAGAATATTAATTGTAATTTTTCTAACTGAATGAAAAAGTGTACAGGCGAGGATTTGAACCAGGGACCTTTTGGCTTTTAAGAAGCCAATACTATGCCATCCGAGCTACCCTGGACAAATCTGGCACACACATTTCACTCGGATAACCTTATTGATAACGACATCTGGTCAGTTATTTGAAGCAGCTCATCATAATAAATTTCAGGTAATCAAACTAAAAGAAACATTGGATACGTAATTAAACTTCATTAATTTAACATAAAGTTTAACATAATTATTCTAATTGATAAACAAATCATGCAAATTGTAATTTTTTCAACCGAGTGAAACCTGTTTACCAATTAGAATAATTATGTTAAATTAATGAAGTGTGTTATGATACATTCCATTTATACATTTAAATTCAATAGTTTTCATTAATTATTTTACTTAAATTAAATATTTAATCCTTATTAATCATTAATTAAAAGTTTTCATATTAATTAACATTTAAATTAATTATTTAATCGTTATTATTTAAACAGTCAATAATTTCTATCTTTTTAAAATTAATCTTTTTAACTTTTCTTCTAAGATATTATTATTAATTAAAAATAACTTCTCTAATTAAATCACTTTTTAAAAATCAATATCAATAATCACTTGTAAATTAAATTATAATCATGCATTTAAATCTCTGGATAGAGAATTAAGGATTTCCGTTTGTTGACATCGATTCCGGTAAAGTACAGCAATTTTTCTTCTAAGTTAAAATATATAATTTCTACTTTTTAAATATTAATTATTTTTGTTTTAAAATTGATGCAATAGATTAAACATAATTAATTATGCAGTCTGCCAAAATCCTAGCAAGATTCAACGTAAATCGTGGCAGATATGAATTTTTAAACATTTTTTCTAATTTCAATGTTTACTTCGTTTGCTTTCACTATGATGCCTGGCCATTTTGAATCGCATCTTCGTGCGTTCAAAAAACAACAACTTAGGAGGTAATTGTCACCCATTTTGGTGTAGGGTCGTTCGAGTGGACATTCCAAGGTTAAGGGGTGCATTTTTCAGTGGGGAAAAAGGGGAATTCAAATTTGTTCTAGAACATTCGCGTACTTAAGATCTTTATTTCCGCTACTTGTTGCTAGGGAGTAAGTGTTTTCCTTTCGCCAGTATCGTTCGCGTGTAGAGTTGAGTTGTCGCACTAATGCTTTTAGCAGTTACGGTTGAGTGTTAAGCGGTGTGAAACGAAGAAGAGGAATGTTTCGCCTTTTCTGATTGGATAGTTTGGCTGGTGTTTCAGTTAAACTTGGTAGAGTTTGAATTCAAAATTTTTTTAGTCAGTTGCTGCTCTCCGTTGACTTGGGATGTAGGTGCAGGAGAGGATAAAAGGCCAGACTCTATGTAAAATTTTTGAGTGAAGACAGATGTGCTGCAGGTATCTTTAATGTACTGCTAAGATTTAAGAGTCTTACTATATTTTTAATCCAGAATATGTCTCTCTAATTACAAGAGACTATCTTCATCAGCTTCGATTTAATTTCTTCATAACCTAAATGTGATATTCGTATAGATTTCTACAAAATGTGAGTGTTCCCACTCATGCTAATTTTTCCAGATTAATTCTCCAGCTAAATATGAATAAAGAATATCGCCGTTTATATTAAGTGCTGCTTTTCATCGTTCCGTAGCTTCAGTACAGATTAATTCTCCAGCTAGATGTGAATAAAGAATATCGCCGTTTATATTAAGTGCTGCTTTTCATCGTTCCGTAGCTTCAGTACAGATTAATTCTCCAGCTAGATGTGAATAAAGAATATCGCCGTTTATATTAAGTGCTGCTTTTCATCGTTCCGTAGCTTCAGTACAGATTAATTCTCCAGCTAGATGTGAATAAAGAATATCGCCGTTTATATTAAGTGCTGCTTTTCATCGTTCCGTAGCTTCAGTACAGATTAATTCTCCAGCTAGATGTGAATAAAGAATATCGCCGTTTATATTAAGTGCTGCTTTTCATCGTTCCGTAGCTTCAGTACAGATTAATTCTCCAGCTAGATGTGAATAAAGAATATCGCCGTTTATATTAAGTGCTGCTTTTCATCGTTCCGTAGCTTCAGTACAGATTAATTCTCCAGCTAGATGTGAATAAAG
The DNA here is from genome assembly GCA_963931845.1 of Maratus michaelseni. Classification (NCBI taxonomy): domain Eukaryota; kingdom Metazoa; phylum Arthropoda; class Arachnida; order Araneae; family Salticidae; genus Maratus; species Maratus michaelseni. The sequence goes on from OZ007597.1 coordinate 262,277,223, forward strand.
AATATCGCCGTTTATATTAAGTGCTGCTTTTCATCGTTCCGTAGCTTCAGTACAGATTAATTCTCCAGCTAGATGTGAATAAAGAATATCGCCGTTTATATTAAGTGCTGCTTTTCATCGTTCCGTCGCTTCAGTCCAGATAACGCAGAAAAATGAGTATCTTCTCAAGTGCGGTTAAAGATCAATTCTGAATATAACTATAAAATAGAACAATTTCGAACTTAACTTAAATTTTAGCATAGACGATTAATTTTAACGAAGAACCTTGTAATCTCCTTTATCTAGAACATATAAATTACTAATGCAGTTTTGAACTGAGAAGATTATGATGAAGATAGCTTATTTACTTAAATAATTTGTATGTATTTTATTGAAGTGGCCACAGTTATACTAGTTAAAATGTCTTGTGTGAATAAAATCAATTATTTACTTATATTCCTGTCTTCAGCTTTATTCGGGTGAGTTGTATTTTTCTTATTTTCATTTTAGATCTAAATTCGTGCATATACTCCAGTTTAAGTAATTTTATTATCTACTACTCTAAATTATATTTTACTGAATAACTGACAGTAAAATTGAGATTTCAGTATTATTTCTACATTTTAATTTTGTTTCATTAGTGCTAGGTTTAACATCGTATTTGGTGCTTCCACTATACGCGCGACCTGTATTGAGGAGTTGGAGTGGGATTTAGAGTAAACATTCATTCTAATTTTCTGTCTTAATTAAGGCATTTTAAGAATTTCTGTTTGCTTTATCTCCTAACCCAGCTTTCCCTTACAAAGTGTAATTACGTATCCAACATTTTTTGAAGTTCCATTACTTGCAGTTTATTCTGTTGAGCTGTTTCAAATAACAAACCAGATGTCATCATCAATAAGGTTACCTGGGTGAAATGTGTCTGCCAGATTTGTCCAGGATTGCTCAGTTGGCAGAGCATTGGCAGCTTAAGCCTAAAGATCTCTGGTATGGATCCTGGTCTGGCCTGAATATAATGATAATTTCAGATTCACAAAATTATGACTAGATTTTTCACCAATGTAAAAAAAACTATTCATAATTTTACAAAAACAGGAACCTGTGAGAAAAGTGTGGCTCTAAATGACCATTAAAATGGCTCTAGAATAAGTATAATACATAAGGGAAAGAATCACCATATTCCTGCTTAGTTATTTCAAAGAATTCTTATCAGATATTTAAAAAATTTTTATGATAGGTATTTTGAAAACAACATATTATTAGAGAATTTTTAAAGAATATTTTAATTTAGTAAGACACTTCTATACCACATAAAGAAATTTCATACATCATAAAAAGTTAAAAAACACAGCTTGATTTTTTTTTTCCCTTTAGGAGCAAAGAAAGACGTGATATTACTATAAGAGCAGAAGTAAAGTGTCAAATAAAGTTTCTTTTCATAATATATTATTTTTACCAGTATTTAAAGATTTGCTAGTAAAAACCCTTACTTGAAAATTAAAAGCACAATAGAGATTGCTCCTTATTAAACAATACTGGGTACTTTTATGTTAGAAGGCCGCCAGTGATATATATACATAAATACATATTTATACACATATACATGTGTATATATACATATTTATATACACATATACATGTGTATATATACATATATATGTATATATACCACTGGCACCCGACTAACATGAAAGTACCCAATACTGTTATACTTAACATTTATTTACCATAATACATTTTGTACTTACAAACAGTTTAGGAAAATACTAAAATAACAATGAAAGTCGAATAATTCGTTCAATACTTTTTTCCTCAACTTAGAAAGCAAAATACTAAAATAAAAATGAAAGTCAAATAATTTCTTTCAATACTTTTTTCCTCAACTTAGAAAGCAAAATACTAAAATAAAAATGAAAGTCGAATAATTTATTTCAATACTTTTTTCCTCAACTTAGAAAGCAAAAAATGCTGATAAGGCCATGAAATGAAATTAGTGGCCAAATTTCATTTGAAAATTCAAGGATTATTATTACATTTTTCAAATTTTCAAGCACTTCAGGTGCTTGGAAAAGAAATTCTTTTTCAAAAAACTTTTCATAGTTTTTTCCAAAATGTACGAACTCTCTCTGGTACTTATACCAAGTATATGAGCATTGAGTATGTATTATACATAATCCCATAAGTCTGTATCATAATGTTTTTTTAGGGATAACAAATAGAAAATAAAATAAAATAGAATAAAAACACTTATAGAAAGAACCTAAATTTTATTTTGCATATAGGAAACTTCTATCAGTCGAATGTAATAAAAGATTTTATAGGTATTCATAATTTTTTTAATAAATCTTATTTTATATCACAAAATTATGAATCTTGCAAAAATAAGATAGTTAAGGGTTCATTTCATCCACTAATTATATTCCTATTCCAAGAAGGGGTGGGGGGGGGGGGAGAACAAAAAAACACATTGGCACATCATTTTTCAAACATATAAACAAAGGCATTATTCGCCAGAACAGCAATACAGTTTATAAGAAGAACATTTTTTTTTTTTACTTGTGTTATACATTAGAAGACCACTGATCTATTCAGCTTGGTTCTAAACATTTTGCCGATTACAGGTCATGTCAGTTTAACCTTTGTTTATATTTTATGTTTTCATACTTAGGGAAAATTTAGATTTTTAATGCTCAAAAATTAATGAATTACATACATAAACATATAAAGTAAGGATAGGTTTAAAAATAATTTACTGGTTATTATATTTTTTTTCAATATATCATTAATAGTTGCCTGTATTAAAACACTCTGTTTTTGTAATGTATCTTGCAGTCAATAAATAGCAAATTTGTCTACTGAACCATAAAATTTTGATTTTAGAAATTCAAATATCCGTCATCAAATATTGTAAATAATAGTGTCAGAATTAAATAAGAATTTATTTATTTTTACATTTATTAGTATTGATTTAAAGGATTAATTGCTTGTTTTTTGTTTGAATAAAGGTTTTTATTTTCAAATACAAAAATTGTAATTATTTGTAGTTGAGAGATTAAATATATTGTCTAAGTAACCATCCTTCATTAACCCCTTAACTGCCGACGAAATCTGACGTGATCTTCAATACCTTATTTAATCACCTAATTTTGCAATTAAATAATGCAACGATTAGTTTTCTGATATAACAGCAAGAAAGTGCACTTGTTATACGTATTCAAAACACGGCTCTGCTGGTGAAAATTGGCTCGCGGTCATGCAAGTTCGCCATTCATATTGTACATGCTGGGATTTTTCAAGGACGTATATATACGTCCGGGGCAGTTAAGGGGTTAATACAAATACTTTTTTAAAAGAGTTCATTTTTAGAAAGAATTTTTTAAAATTTATTATATAAATGAATAAATAAATGTAACATTTTTATATCACTGTGTAGCAATGATAGTGACACAGCAAAAAAAAATCAATGCAAAGCAGCGATATGTACTATCATTTTAATTATTAAAAAAAAGGTTAAATGATATACAATACAGGTCTCCCAAATGGTCTGCCAACAAAATATCAGTATTTTTTAACAGAAAATTGCATGGTAGGTTTCTAGTCTACAACATTTCTGCAAAAATTGACCTCCAAAAGTGGTTTCTGCAAAATTTGCAAGAAAAATCTAAAAATAAATTTTTCTGAGAAAATACCAGTATTCAAAAAGCAGACCATTTGGGAGCTCTGACATTGCATATCAGGGATAGATACAGAAAAAATTTGGGGCCTATTTAGGGCCACTTCACAAAAATCTATCTAATAAAATGGACCACTTCACAAAAATCAATTTGATAAAATGGACTCCCTTCACAAAATTCTATTCCATAAAAACTTGCTATTTATTATTTATTTATTATTTTGTGATGTTTTAAAATGTGTAATTTGTAAACATATAAGCTCACCAGAGAGCAAAAGGATTTTAAAAAGTTCTTGTTTATAAATGCTTGGTTCGAATTTGATTAACTGGATTTCAACTTTCGTTACAAAATGTTATTTTTCACAAAAATATAATAAATTTCACAAAAATAACCTCTACTTTACACAAAATGGGCCCAAAGAAAAAAAACCTGCATCAACCCCTACATATGCATCAGAAATTAGATTAAAGCTGAAGGGAGAGGGGGGGATTAAAAAATTCTTGCCATGGAATAATTATTATTTATGATTTAAATTTCTTTATTTACTTTTACACATATCGTACCGATTACAGGTTTTTGAAAATTACAGGTTTGCAGATTAATGGTACTCTACTATATTAGGTTATTTTACTTTTTTACTTTCTATACACATACAGTGTAAGGAAAGTCTTCCAATCATGATAAAAACTCAATTATGGAAATATTGGTATATTTTTATATTTTCAGATTCCTTGAATCCATTTTTGCCATTTTATAATGATTCTATATGTATATGTGGATGTATGTATATTAGAATTTCTTCATGTTTTCAGGTTCCCAGAGCTCTTTTTTGGTGTTTTTTGATGATGTGTGTGTGAGAGAACATAATAGCGTTCAAACTGTGCATTCAACTAAGCTCCAATTTAGTAGCTGTATTACAGGGCACTGTCACACGATCCGTATTTGCTTTTGGAGAAATTAGGTGACAGGTTTGGTATCTAACCCATTTTTCAATCATTTTGTGATGGTAACTGATTAACATTTATGCTTATATCTCATTTAAATTATTTTTATTGCTTATGTTCATCTTATATCGATACAACAACTATATTTCACCAGAACATGAATTAATTTAGTAAAATCTTTTCTTCTTCTTCTTTATTATTATTTTTTTAATTTTTAGGCTTTAATTTTAGCACATGCAGAATGAAAATTTATTGAAAATTACATCTAGAAAATGTCTAAGCTTTATTAATGAAAGTGCACACTTTTTTAAAACATGAGACAGGGCATCTAGTCCAGCTGAGCTACAAATTTCCCTGACTTTTACAGGTTTTCCATTCCAATAATTAGGGCTGTAAAAACTGAGCGTCAGTGGGCTGATTCTCACCACTAAATTTTATTAGTGATCTTCACCTAATAACAATACTATTAAAATTTAGGCGAACAATACTAATAAATTTTAGCAGTGGCAATTGGCTTACTGGCACTCAGTTCTTACACACCTACCAATAATAATAAAAAATTTCCAGAAAACGAGATTTTGTGATGTTACGTACAAAAATCTTAAAAGTTGTTAACTTGACAGTTTCACATTGGATTCTGAAGCACAAACTACTGATGATTTATTAAACAATTTTTTCTAAACTTTACGAACTGTTCAACACCAAGATATTTATTTCATGGTTAATAATTGCTTGACACCTCTATATTTCTTAATGAGAATGTTTTTAGGTGCATTCGTAATTATATAAATATGTAGTACTTATAGTCGTTGTCTGGTCCATCAGTCTGTCTGCATATAACAGTGCAAAAACTACCCAACTGAATGGTTTGAAACTTAATATATATACAATAGTTGCAGAATTTTGTTGAGTCATTTCAAATTTTATGAAAATCGAATCAAAACTTAAAAAGATATTAATAAAAGTTTTCTTCATTCTATTGAATTCTGTCATACGTAATTAATTCAATGATATCCCATGATAGGTGATGATTCTATGTAGCCATGGTGATTACGACCTATTTAAGATGGAGTCCTATTATTTCCGTATTACTGAATTTAAAAAACGAATTTGTATACTAAAATTGTTTAATTATAGCAATCCTATAATCTACCTACAGTTTTTTTGGATAGATGTTTCCGTAGAAATAGATATTAGCATCAGAATGACATTCTTATTTAAGAGAAAAAAAAAGAAACTTTCTTTATGTCATATATCTGTTCTGTAACTAACCCAATTTAAGGATTATAAATCTGCACTAATATTATAATGATGTTTGTTTTTTTTTTGTTTTTTGGTATAGTGTAATCTTTGAAACTGCTGAACGGATTTCAACAATAGTGGTAACAAATAAGATGGTGACAGTCCCTGCTCCAACATAGGCTATATTTTATGTCAGTGCAAAAGGGTACCTGAGCAAAAAACATTATATTGAAGGTACTAGAAACTTGAAATTTGGCATAGTTGCTACTTTCAATATGCAAATACACACAGTGAATAGTTTAAAAAAAAAAAAATAGAAATTTAAAAGGGTGCAGGAAGAAAAAACGTTCTAAATTATGATTTTCGGGATACTGAAAGGATTAGAAACAAATTTTGGCATGGCGGTTACTTTTAAGATAGATACAAATGTTCACTAAGAATTGTTTCTAAAAAAATTCGAAATTTGAAAGAGTGAAATGAGATAAAGATATTCTAAATTACAATTTCTATGGGATAGAAATTTGAATTTTGACATGACTGTTACTTTTGAGATGTAAATGGTCACACAGAACAGTTTAAAAAAAAAAAAAATCGAAATTTAAAAAGGATACATTCTAAAATTGCAATTTATGTGATACAGTTGGTATAGAAGCCTGAAATTTGGTATGGTGGTCACTTTTAAGATGTAAATGAGCACTATGGCCAGTTTAAAGAAATCAAAATTTAAAAAGAGTGGGATGAGCAGAAATCATTTTAAATTATATTTATTTGGAAATGTTAAAGATAGAAAAGTGAAATTTGGCATGGCTGTAACTCTAGACATGTCAATGATTTCCCAGAATAGTTTTCTAAAAATTAAAAATAATAAAAGGTGCAGGAGCAATAAGAGTTCTAAAATTGCGATTTTTTTTTATGATGAAACTTAAATTCAGCATGGTAGCAATTTTTAAGATTTCAATGCTTGTTAAAAGGGTTTCTAAAAAAATTCAAAATTTAAAAGTGCAAAATGAGTGGGAAACATTCTAAAAACCTTCTAAAGTATGATTTATCAGAAATTGTTAGGGATAGAAACATGAAATTTTACATGGTTGTTACTTTAGAGGGTACTTACGTATTATCCGTGCCAGGAGATTGATCGCCAAAAATGGTTGCCAAGGTACAATCTTGTTTATCGTTGCCAATCATGTTTTCAAACACAGTAATTTAACATTATCAAATAACATAGTAAAAAATGGTAATTAATATAAAATAAATAAAATGTAATGTATGTTTATAAAATTTATAACATTGTTAAAAATAGTAAATAACATTATTTTAGTAAAATTAATAAATGATAAATAGCATAGTAAATAAGAAAGAATAATATTATAGATTATTCCCAGGCATGTACCATGTGGCAAGAATATGTAAGGTTTACTATAATTAGTAATATTGGCTCCATGCCTGGTGCAGTTGGCTTAAAACTGGCACGGATAATACGTAAGTACCGTTGTTTTTAATAACCAATGAAAAAAAAACCTTACATAAAGATTTAGTTTTTAATTTTAAAAATACCTATTTTTTAAAAATATATATTTCTGATATTGATAGAAATAATCAGGAAAAAAAATCATTTGCCTACATCTGGATTAAACGCTTCAAGCAATGATTGAACAGATATAAATATCTCTTAACTTTAAAACTGTACTTATCTACACTAAATAGACAGAAATATTTCCGAATTCCAGTTTTTCGAATTTTTCAAAACCTTTTTCCTGAATTGCTTGTTCTTTTCCGAGTTTTTCTAACATAAAGTTTTTAAAACTGAGAAAGACTTGAAATTGTATTTGGTTTTACTATTATTATTATTTTAAATATCTTGCCTAAAAATTGCCCGTTTCTTTTTTTTTTTTTTTTTTTTTTTTTTTAGTGAAAAGAGGAATTGTCATGTGTTTTCCACATGCTTATGAATAAATCCTAGAAATTTATTCATTCAGTGACTTTGAGCAAAAAATGTATCAGTGTGCTACTGTCATATCAAAACTCAGTGACAGAATGGAATGAAAAGTTTTATGTAGTACTAACAATGAATATTATAATACGAAATAGCATATAAAATATTCTATTCACATAAGTGAAATTAAGAAATTCCGTCTTAATAAAATAAATGTACTCATTTTATATATATATATATATATATATATATATATATATACCTTTAGCACGTTCAATAAATAAACACTACCATTATACTAAAAATGCTGAAATGTGTCTATTTAATCAAGTTATTTAAATTATTTGTTAAAATACTAATAAAACACATCGTTGTTTTGGTACTTACGTATTGTCCGTGCCAGGAGATTGATCGCCAAAACTGGTTGCCAAGTACCAATCTTGTTTATCGTTGGCAATCATGTTTTCAAACGCAGTAATTTAACATTATCAAATAACATTGTTAAAAATGGTAATTAATATAAAATAAATAAAATGTAATATATGTTTATTAAATTTATAACATTGTTAAAAATAGTAAATAACATTATTTTAATAAAATTAATAAATGGTAAATAGCATAGTAAATAAGAAAGAATAATATTATAGATTATTCCCAGGCATGTACCATGTAGCAAGAAAAAAATATATAAGAGTTACTATAATTAGTAATATTGGCTCCATGCCTGGTGCAGTTGGCTTGGCACGGATAATACGTAAGTACCCTTTAGAGTTTAGAGACATAAATTCATCCACAGAATGGTTTTTAAATATTTAGAAATTTTAAAGTGTGTGAGTACAAAATATGTCCTAAAATTGCAATTTCTATGACATAGTTGTTATAGGAGCTTGGAATTTGGTATTGTGGTTACTTTTAAGATGTAAATGCTCACTAAGGAAGGTCTAAATAAAATTCGAAATTTCAAATGAAATGAACGAAAAATCTTCAAAATTAGCATTTATTTGAAATTAATTTTAGTTATTCTCATTTATTTAAGTATTATGTTCACTAAATGCAATACAAAAATGAAGTTTACTCAAAAATTGGCTTAATTAGAAATTTTAGAATTATTCATTGCAGTATAATTTATAATTATTTCTAATAAAAATAAGTACGCTAATACTAGTCGGCATATTTTGACAATTATGCGAGCAAAGCCGGGTTTTGCTTGCATTGAATGAAATAAATCATGGCGTTGAATGAAATGAGCAAAAAACATTCTAAAATATGATTTATTTGGAACTATTAAAGCTAGAAACGTGAAATTTGGCATAGCTGTTACTCTAGAGATATAAATGCTCACCCAGAACTGTTTTCTAAAAATTCGAAATTTAAAAAGGTGCAGGAGCAAAAAGCATTCTAAAATTCTAATTTATGTGATACAGTTGGCATAGAAGCTTGGAATTTAGCATAGTGGCTTCTTTTAAAATGTAAATGCTTGCTAAGAACAGTTTCTAAAAAATTCGAAATTTAAAAGAGAAAAATGAACAGAAAAGTTCAAAAAACGTTCTAAATTACAATTTAGTTGGATTTATTCGGGTTAGAAACTTGAAATTTAGCATAGTGGTTACTTTTAAGATGCAGATGTTCAATATAAACAGTTGATTAAAAATTCAAAATTTAAAAATGTGAAATGAGCATGTGTGAGCATGTGAAAGTGGGAGTATATCAAGCATTCTAAATTACAGTTTATTCAGAATTGTTACGGATAAAAACTTAAAATTTTATATGTCTATTATTTTTAAGATGTAAATACTCGCACAGAACAGTTTTTTAAAAATTCAAAATTTAAAAATGTGAAATGAGCATGTGTGAGCATGTGAAAATGGGAGTATATCCAGCATTCTAAATTACAGTTTATTCAGAATTGTTACGGATAAAAACTTAAAATTTTATATGTCTATTATTTTTAAGATGTAAATACTCGCACAGAACAGTTTTTTAAAAATTCAAAATTTAAAAATGTGAAATGAGCATGTGTGAGCATGTGAAAATGGGAGTATATCCAGCATTCTAAATTACAGTTTATTCAGAATTGTTACGGATAAAAACTTAAAATTTTATATGTCTATTATTTTTAAGATGTAAATACTCACACAGAACAGTTTTTTAAAAATTCAAAATTTAAAAGCATAAAAAAGCAAAAAACGTTCTAAAATTAGGATTTCTCTGATTCTGTTGAGCTAGAAACTTGAAATTTATCATGGTGGTTATTTTTAAGATGTAAGTGCAGGCTAAAAATTATTTTTAAAAAATTCAAAATTTAAAAGGGTGAAATGAGCAGGAAGCATTCTAAAAACATTGTAAACTATGATTTATCTGAAATTGTTAGGGATAGAAACTTGAAAATTTACATGGCTCTTACTTCAGAGACATAAATTCATTCACACAAAAGTTTTGAAAAATTAGAAATTTTAAAGTATGCAGGAACAAAATACGTTCTAAAATTGCAATTTCTGTGGTATAGTTGTTATGGAAGCTTGGAATTTTGCAGTTTGAAATTTCAAATAAAAAATGAACTTCACAGAAAACCTTAAAAAAATTTCTAAATTACCATGTATCGGGAATTAATTTTAGTTCTGATTAATTTAAGTCTCATGTTTGCCTAATGCAGTACAAGAACAAAGTTTATCCAAAATATGGCTGAATAAGTAACTTTTGAACTATCCATAGCAGAGTAATTTCCTCTATTGAAAATACACACATGAATACCACCTAGCATCAACGATTATGCTAGCAAAGCTGCATGTTTTGCTAGTATTCAATAAATTAAGCTAACAAATGTTTAATTCCAAAACAAACAGACTGTATTACCTATACAGAGAAGCTGATGTTGAAACTCTCTGAGTTATAAGGAAGGATCAGTGCTGTAGTTGGGTGGGAACGCCGTTCCCAGAAATATTTAGTTTGTTACTGTAAAAAAAAAAAAAAAAAAAAACACGTACGAGCACAAGCCTTTTTTTTCTCCAGACTATGAAAACTATACCCATTTCAATGTCTGAATGCGAAGGAGCATTCATCTGTATGAATAACATCCTGACCGATGCAAAAAATTCACTCCTTATCTACTCTATGAAAAGGTGTGTTCCCACAAATATTTTTTTCCAACTACAGCACTGGGAAGGATCGAAAGCAGATAGACAAAAAGAATTGAATGAGAGGTTGAAATGCTCTTTACAGGGCTTATGAAGGGCAAAATTAGATGTTCCTGGCACTGCATTTCATATCTTTAGTTTTATAAATCAGAAAAAAAGTTCTGTATTTTTCTCGAAAATTTCAAATTCCTCTGACTTTTTCTCAGAAATTTCATATTTCCATGATTTTTTTTTTTCCAAGAATGGTAATTTTCCCTGACTTTTGCAGGTTATACAGGTGGTAGACATCCTAATGAGGTCATTCTCCCCAGTGGAAAATAAGAAATATTTCACTTTTATAAAATTAGAATAAGTTTTTATTTATTGTTATATTACTATTTATTTGAATGAACAGTATTCTGTAATGTGTCCAGAAAGTCAGGTGGAGTCGCTCTAGATTTTTTTAAAAATGGCAACAGCTTCAAATAAAAGAAAACAAAATCCTGATGGTTTTACAGTATTTATATTAGTAGAAAATATACAGGGTGACACATAAATACAGTGATATGATGAAAATGTCAATTTATTTTAATATTTTTCACGTTTTTGAGCTATACTGTTGTTTTATTCATACTCCTCGTGCTTTTTAGGTGCATTCATAATTATATAAATACGTAGCACCTATAATCATCGTCTGGTCCGTCCGTCCATCTGTCTGCATATAACAGTGCAAAAACAATCCAACCAAATGGTTTGAAATTTAATATATATAATCATTGCAGAATTTTGTCAAGTCATTTCAAATTTTATGAAAATCGAATCAAAAATTAAAAAGTTATTAAAAGTTCTCTATATTCTATTAAATCCTATCATACGTAATATATATATAATAAAAGCGCAAGTCATGTGACTGAAGAAAACAAATACGGGCTAAACACATCTTTTTTCATATGCCAAGCGGCCATTTTATTAAAAATTATTTTTTCGAATACAATTGCATAAAAGTTACATTTTTAGTAAGATTGTTCAAAAAAATTGTTTGCTTGAGAGATGAGTTGCATGTATAGATTCTGAGTGTGTAAATCTGAGTGTGTATTTCTAAAATGTATAGATTCTGAGACAACTTCAGTGAAAATTAGATTAACAGCCGAATATCTCAATTGATTAAAGTAACTAAACAAAATATTCATTCATCGCGAGTCATAGAAATATTAACCATGGAGGTAATCATTCGCAAAGCAAGATCTCCATGGTAAATTTACAGCGCTGTTTGGTGTCGAAAAAAAAAAATGCATCTGTAAACATGACATACGTAATTAAAAAAAAAAAGGCTTCCCCATTTTGTTCATAGCAGACAATATAATTTATTTCACTGAAATAATAACGATGATTTTTTACATTGTAAAACTAGTTATAGCACGAAATTAACGCACCTCATTTGTCACGTTTAACGTACAATTTCCAACTTGTCTGTTGTGTAATTGCTATTTCCACAGATATTAATTCACTATTTTGCAGGAAAACAATACATGGTGTGCAAAGAAGACCGGTCAGCCATCGTTGTCCACCACAAGTGGGGAATGCCGATTCCTGCGATCGCCAAGGCTCTGAAATTGCACCAGGAACAGTGTCCATGTGTGAAATGTTTTAAAGAGACGGAATCATGCCGGAAATAGTCACGTCCATCTTGAAGAATTTCCAGAAGCGCCTAGACACCTGTATCGCTGCGGGAGGAAGCCATTTCAAATAATCTTGGTTGTTTCTTGTACAGAATTTTCTTCTCTTTCGAATGGTGAATAAAACAGGTTGTTTTGTTCCTTCAGTGAAAAGTTATGGTCTTTTATTTGTGTCACAGAATTTATGTGTCACCCCGTAGATTGTATTTAACCTTTCTTCTTTTTTATTTTTGCATAAAATTAGCTCTAAATTAAAAGTTGTAAAATACAATAGGGAGGGGGAGTGTGACAATATATTAGGGGAGAAAGGGTAAAAAAACAAAAAAAACATGAAATTTGAATGATGGGTAGTATGTTCATAGAAAAAATGAGTTTGATAGGGTTATTATTCTAGGAAATTTAATAAAAATATTGAAAAGTAATTTAACATAAGAAGGTCAAAACTTAGATTAATTGGAATTCCAGAACTTTTGGTCTGGATGGTTTGAAACTTTGTATCTGAGCATAAATATAATAAATTAAAAATAGCTTGTCAAAATTGGGTGTTAGTATTGAAATTTTAAAGTTTGTTCAAATTTTAATATGTAGACAGTCCCCAAAGATTAATTCATGCATATCAATTAATAGTAAACATTATTCTCTATCTATTGGTATCCATATTTTTCTTCTAACATAAACAGTGCTCAATATAGCATGGAATGGTGCAATTTTTTTTCCCCACAACTGTTAAAAAAATGCATAAATTTTTAAAGCATCTTTCAGCAACACAACAGAGAAAAAAATATTCAAAGTATAAAATTTCATCTGAAGCATTTGTCATGGAAAAAAATAATTCAGCATTATCCATTTTATGCTAAACAAAAGAGATAACATTTTAAAAATTATTATTATTATTATTATTATTTTACATGGGTAATAAGATAATTGTAACAAACTTTAAAGACACAGTGATAACACACTATAAATTACTTGGAGGAAAGAATAAGTGAGGAGAGGCAGAAAGATGAAGAAGATAGAGGAAGAAACAATAATGGGTCATTCCATGTCAAATCAACACACCTATTTTACCTCACCATCTCCGATTTTAATGAACTGTGGCACATAGTTAGTATTTATATAGACTAAGAAAAATACGAAATATTTTTCAAAAATATCTGTTTGTTTTGAAAATATGGCTATTTAAACTTCTCAAAAATTGTCAAAAAATGCTAGTCCGCTTCATATTCAAATTGTCATAATTTGAAAAATAAAATAAGTCATAAATCTTTCCTAATTAAGATAGAAAGGTGAAATAGGTGTCATAATGCAGCATTTTTAATAGACTTTAATATGATATGCAACATGATACAGATTGTAAAAAAAAATATTTCAAAATTTAAATTTTAATTTTAAAATTTAAATTGTGAAAAAAACGTTTTTTTAAAAAACTTCAAAAAATTATAGAAGATAGGTTGTATTATTGTAAAATAGTATCCAAAGTTTGAAAATGGGACAACAATGAGTTCATAGGGAAATTTTTTTTTAAAAAGAGGCATTTTTCATCAATTTCAAGTATGATACAATAATCCATAAAAATGTGACTTTAATACAATATTAAACAGGATAAATTTTGTTAAAAAATAAAAATTTTATTTTTATTTTTTTAATTTAAATTGAAAAAAAAAACATTTGTTTTTATTTTTTTCAAAAAATTATAGAAGTAAAATAAGAGAATGGTAGAACAGGAAGAATGTAAAATGGGACAACAATGAGTTCATAGGAAAAAAAAAAATAAGAAAGGAATTTTTCATCAATTTCAAATATGATACAAATACAATAATCCATAAAAAGTTGACTTTAATATGATATGCAACAGAATATAGTTAGTGAAGAATTTTTTTAATTTTAAAATTTTAATTGTGAATTTGTTTTTTCTCCTCAACAATTATATAAAATACATTCAATTAATGTAAAATAGTATACACAGTTTGAAAATGGGACAACGGTGGGTTCATAGGGAAAATAATTTTAAAAAGGCATTTTTTATCATTTTTCAAATATGGTCCAATACAATATGATATAATATGATGCACTACAATAGTTCAAATATAAACTTTGTACAAAATTGCCAAATTCTTTATGAAGTAACATAAGACCTTACCAATTCATATCCTTTAACACCTCTTGCTATTGAATTTAATTGAATAATCACTTGTTAGTTTTCAAAATGTCATTTTGTGATAATATCATATATTCTTCCAGTTGGTGTCAGAGGATCAACTGAACACAAACATCCATTATAGGTATCCATAGCACATCTGGCTTGCTAGGATAAGAAAATGATGGAGACGGCCCATGTGGGTGCAAAAATGTCACCTTAAAAGTTCATCATGTTCTTTATCTTTATCCATGATGTAAGCAAGCCATCAATGCTTGTCATATACAGCAGTAATATACCCATTGCAGTCTTCTAACCCAAGTTTATCTTCAGACTTTGAAACAATCACTTTTGATGATATTGCAGATTCAGAAAATGTTTTAACAAATATATTTGATGTACTGAATTTATCAGGGATAAAGGCATGATATTGTTGAGTTCCTTTAATAGTAACTGCCTGATTGAACCTATCTTTTAAAAATATTTCTGAATCAATGTGATCTTCCTGTGTTGAAAATGCAAAGCTTATTTTTGACGAAAACTTGGATGCTGCTCATTCATATAACTGAAGAGGTGTTAAAATCTGGTTTTCATAAGGCCGTTGTAAGCTGGCTCTTGCTGCATCTCTCTTAATTGTGCCCCCAAGTCCATCACAAGGCCCTTTCCCATGAGCTGTGGCTGAAAAGTGCCATTCAGCTTCAATTTTGAAATTTTTCTGAAAACACAGATTTGAGAATTTTTTTTACTTTTTATATTGGGCAGCACATCCATCTGAAAAATAAAAAATCTTTCTAGGCGATTCTTGAAATTTATTTGCAAGAAATTGAATTAGTTTTTTTGGAAGGTGTAGACAGCAACAGTGTTATGCTCCAAACAGTCTGAAATTACTACATAGTTACCAAAAAATCCCTCCTAATTAAGATAGGAAGGTGAAAAAAGTATTTTACAGCATTTTGTATGAATCACATGAAAACTAAAATTATACAATAGGATTATCTAACAGCTGAAAATTTTTACTTGACATTTACTTCTGCTTTCCTATAATCTTGATTTATAGCAGGTTAAATATTAATTTTAACTTTTTTATTGTTTACTGATTTTTTTTTTGCTTGTAGTATTATGTAACACCAATTTAGTAGAAACTACTCTTTTAAAGTATTATTTTTAGTATGAACTTATTGCTGTCTCATTTTCAAACTGTGTATACTATTTTACATTAATAGAATGTGTTTTCTATAATTGTTTGGGGAAAGAAATGAAAAAAAAAAAAAATCACAATTAGGATTTGAAAGTTAATTTTTTTTCTTAACAAACTATATTCTGTTGCATATCATATTAAAGTCAACTTTTTATGGATTATTGTATTTGTATCATATTTTATTTGAAATTGATGAAAAATTCCTTTCTTTTTTTTCTATGAGCCCACTGTTGTCCCATTTTACATTATTCCTGTTCTACCATTCTCTTATTTTACTTCTATAATTTTTTGAAAAAAAAAATAAAAACAAATGTTTTTTTTTCAATTTAAATTTTAAAAAAATTAAAATTTTTATTTTTTAACAATTTATCCTGTTTAATATTGTATTAAAGTCAAATTTTTATGGATTATTGTATCATACTTGAAATTGATGAAAAATGCCTCTTTTTTAAAAAATTTTTCCCTATGAACCCATTGTTGTCCCATTTTCAAACTTTGGATACTATTTTACAATAATACAACCTATCTTCTATAATTTTTTGAAGTTTTTAAAAAAAACGTTTTTTTCACAATTTAAATTTTAAAATTAAAATTTTGAAATATTTTTTTTTACAACCTCTATCATGTTGCATATCATATTAAAGTCTATTAAAAATGCTGCATTATGACACTTATTTCACCTTTCTATCTTAATTAGGAAAGATTTTATGACAATTTGAAAATCTAGTGGACTAGCATTTTTTGAGAAGTTTAAATAGCCATATTTTCAAAACAAACAGATATTTTTGAAAAATATTTCGTATTTTTCTTAGTCTATATAAATACTAACTATGTGCCACAGTTCATTAAAATCCGAGATGGTGAGGTAAAATTTCTTCAAAAAGTGTGTTAATTTGACATGGAATGACTCTAATAGCAAAATACACTGACCATTTCACAAATTCAAATTCTTAGAAAAAATAAAAATAATAAAATGAAAATGAAATTACAAAACTACATGTTCATGAATTCACTAGCACATCAGTCACCTGTAAATTACGTGAAACATCTTTAACAGTAGTCTGGCCTTTTGTTACTCATACAAGCATGTATCATTTTTGATGAAGCCAGCAACTGTGAAGCTGTATCCCTAAAAAATAAGAATTGATGTCATTAATTTTATGTAAAATGTAAAACAGGTGTTTATGCTTTTACAGGTCAATTTCATATTTAAGAGAATCGAAATATACTGCATTTTAAAAGTAGAAGGACAGTCGACAAAAAAAAAAAAAAAAGAAAGTTGGAAATTGTACGTTAGACGTGACAAATGAGGTGTGTCTGTACTATAATTAGTTTCATAAATATTCAGATCATGAAGTAATAGCGGTTGCACTCTTATGCAAAAATGCATGAATACAAAATTTATTTCATGTGCAGATTTTCATATTATAGATGTTAATTTTATTTTATGAAATTAAGTTTCAATACACTTTTACAAACAATTAATTACCATTCTGATACATTAAAATTATACTATGCGCAAATATCCAATACAAGACGACATAAAAAAAAATCATTTTATTATTTCAGTGAAATGAATTATATTGTCTGTTATTATGATATGATTCATTTCCATAATAAAATAAGTACATTTTAAGTTGGCAACATTTTATCTTTTGTTGACATATACTAAAAATTCCAATGGGAAACTTAAGCCCAGCTTTGAAATTTTCAGAATTTGAAATCCATATTGAGACTCTTTTTCCCATTTAATATCTATTTCTCCGGAAACATCTATCCAAAAAACTGTTGGTAGATTAAAGGATTCCTATAAATAAACAATTTTAGTACACCATCTAAAATAGGACATAATCACCATGGCAACCTAGAATCATTACCTATCATGGGATATCATTGAATTCATCATGTATGATAGGATTTAATATAATGAAAAAAACTTTTATTAATATCTTTTTAAGTTTTGATTTGATTTTCATAAAGTTTGAAATGATTCGACAAAATTCTGCAACGAATATATATATATTAAATTTCAAACCATTCGGTTGAGTAGTTTTTGCGCTGTTATATGTGGACAGATGGACAGACCAGACGATCACTATAAGTGCTATATATTTATATAATTATGAATGCACCTAAAAAGAGAGAGAGAGAACAAACACTGCACACATTTTAATCACCAAATTATCTTGGAAAGAAACCGAAACATAGCCATTTGACTGAAAATTATGTTTTCTTTCAATTTATGTTATAAATATAAGCTTACGGGTCATCTTCATAGTGAAATTGTACTAAACTCTGAAATTTTAAATATGAACGTCAAATTTTGTCATCATATTTGGTTTTTCAGTAAATTTTACCTTTGGATATCACACAGGAAGTCATTTGGTCAATTAGTTTAGGAATTATGAAGATTCAAAGTTTGGAATTTCGAACTTTACTGAAAAAGCAAAATATGATATTAAATTTAGATGTTGGTTTTGAAAATTTCCAAGTTTGGTACAATATCAGTACAAAAATGACCATTAAGCATATTTTTTTTAAACATTAATTTAAAGAAGAAAAAAAACGATTTATAGTCAAAAGGCTATTTGTGTTTTGTTTTTTTTATTGTTTTTTTTTCTTCTGGGACAATTTGGTGATTGAAATTTATGTGTTTCTCTTTTGTTTTTTGTCTCTTTTCTTTGCTTTCTCTCTCTTTTTAGGTGTGTTCGTAATTATATAAATACGTAGCACCTATTGTCGTCGCTTGGTCCGTTCGTCCGCATATAACAACGCAAAAACTATCCAACCGAATGGTTTGAAATTTAAGATATATTATCTTTGCAGAATTTTGTCGGGACATTTCAAATTTTATAAATATTGAATCAAAACTTTAGGAGATATTAATAAAAATATTTATTAAGAAATTTGAATTTTTTTTAAAACATTGATGCTTTTTTGTTATAGGAGCTTTCGAAGTTTAATCGTCAAGCGACCGAGATACTTATTTTATTACAGAAATTAATCTGTAGACGATATAATTCATTTCACAGAATTAAAAATCATCTAGATCTGAATATTTATATAACTAGCTATAGTACGAATGCACCTCATTTGTCATGTTTGACGTACAATTTCCAACTTGTTTCACATTTGTGAAAATAATAAGGAAACTGAAATTAAACCAGTAAAACAGAGAGACTTTTCAAAACAGAAAAACATCTTCTGAAGTGAGTTATTCACAAATGGCTCTTTTCTCCATGAGCAATAATTTACTAGTTTTCAGAC
Source organism: Maratus michaelseni (assembly GCA_963931845.1). Classification (NCBI taxonomy): domain Eukaryota; kingdom Metazoa; phylum Arthropoda; class Arachnida; order Araneae; family Salticidae; genus Maratus; species Maratus michaelseni. The sequence continues at coordinate 262,296,386 of OZ007597.1, forward strand.
AACTTTTGAAAGAAAAAGCAGAGAGAGCTACAGAAGAACTGGAATTAACAAATTCCAAATCACTGGTTTGTTTGCCTGAACTGTTTTTATATCAATCAATCTAAGATCCACTATTCTATGTATCAATATACATATTATTAATACATTATTCAGCATCATTTAAGATACAATGAATCCAGGACTGGAAAAATGTTCTTTTATTTTAAAGCCCAGCTCATGTGGATATGACTGGGATCTTTCAAGTTTTTGTTTTTCATATTACCAAATTAATTTTATTACTAAACTTACAATAGTATACACTGTTAATGCTTAATATATAAAGAATAATAAGGTCTATTTCAGAGGCAAATTGGCAAGCAAAAGCTTTATAAATCTTATGATCATTTTATTTATTTATTTATTTAAATAAGAAATGGGCCGAGTGAGGAACATAACACATGTCTTATGCTTGATTCTAACTTACTGTCTTTTAAAATTCATACAAAGAAATATTTTAATTGTAATTAAGACATTGTATTATAACATTCAAATGTTTTATTATGGTTGAGTTTTACTTTTTAATTTCTATTTTAATACAATATTTTAAAATAACAAAATCCCTCAATTTGTAAATATATTGTGATATTCTTTTAATTAAAAGTTATCATAGAGATGTTTGGCGAAAATAATATAAAAAGGAATCAATTTAAAATTATACCCCCCCCCCCCCCCCCACACACACACACACGTCTATTTCTTGGAAAAATATAGATATTTACTCGAAAAAATAGCTCAGATATATTATTTTTTTTAAAAAGTATGCTGACATTGCAGACAAAAAAAAAAATATATATATGAAAAAGTTGGTATTTACTCTCTTTCTTTAACTTGTCTTTATTTCACATTTTACCTGCCTAACTAATTTTCATGAGTCAATCTCAATATTTAGAAATAGCACTAGAGGAAAACTTTTTTTCTTAGAAAACTGGATTAAACAGAAGAAAGCTGGATTAAAGAGCAAAATTATAAAACTACAATAATACAGTAAAACCTGTAAAAGTGGAATTACTAGGGATCAGAAAAAAAATTTCACTTTAGATGAGTTTCTGCCTCAGAAGGTATAATTGTATGCAGGGTTCTCAATGAGAATCACCACTGTGTCAAAGTGTTTTATTTGCAAAGAAAATGAAAGATTAAAATCCCCAAATTGTGAGAACTACAAAAAACTTTTTTTTTTCTTTTCGGTACTCTCAATCACTTTATTTAATAATTCAAAGTTTTTTCTTCTTCTTTTTTTTTTTTTTTAAGTAACTTATCGTTTGCACTTGAATTTTTTCAGAACTCATTCATATCTATATATTTTTAATTATTATTTAACTGATTAACATACTATAACAAATTCCAAATTAACTTGAGATAACATTATATTCAAAACACTATTTAGAGATAAATTAGGCTGGATTTTTTGTTTTTTTTCTAGATGTTACAAAGCTTTTAGACAATAATTGTTTTATTAGTTTCTATAGCCGATAGTTAAATTTAAATAAATAACTGATGTAAAAACTAATACAAAAAATTCGGACAGACTGAAAAAAGGAAAATAGGCATACTAATTACATTTTCAGCAGAGCTGAAATTATGCTAAAAATTAATGACTACAAAGGATGTGAATTATCATTTACTACACAGTGTAGAACCAACAGAGTGAAAAAATGTATAGACCAGGGATCAAACCTGGAACCCTTGGTAGTGTGTACCAACATTCTACCATTTTGAGCTATCTGGACAACATCCAGTCTAGCATTCTCTCACTCTTAGATGGCTAGGCTACAACTTCTGCAGCACAAGATGGGATGTCAATCATGAGCACAACTTCAGTGCCATGCACGAGACAAATTAAACCAAGTATCGGTGAATATTTATATATCTAATTAAATATATCTTGGTGCGCAATACCAAGAGTTCGATCCCCAGACAAGACATTTTTTCACTCTGTTGGTTGTACGCTGTGTAGTAAATAATTCATATCCTTCATAGTCATTAATTTTTAGCATTATTTCAGCTCTGCTGAAAATTTAATTAGATATATAAATATTCACCAATACTGGATTTAATTTGTCTCATGCATGCCACTGAAGTTCTGCTCATGATTGACGTTCCATCTTGTGCTGCAAAGTTGTAGCCTTGACATATAAGAGTGAGAAATGCTAGACTGGATGTTATGTGGATAGCTCAAATGATAGAGCATTGGTGTGTGATACACCAAGAGTTTTAGGTTCGATCCCCAGAGCCTAAAACTCTCCAGTCTGGACACTTATTCAATCTGTTGGTTGTACGCTGTGTAGTAAAGTGATAATTTACATCCTTTGTAGTCATAGGCATGCATTAGATGGTTAAAGAATGGATTTAAAATTGGTGTTTGATAACAAAACTATTTCTGAAGTTATTTTAATTTGACTATAGCTTTTCATTATTAATCAGTCAAATAGCTAATGTTAGTCAAAAACCAGTGAGAATCCTGATTGTATAGAATTTCTCCTGTCCATAGACAGGTTTCATGTTTCGCAGGTTTTATTGTAACTCACATAAAAGGAAAAAATCAGGCAAACTTGGCACTTTTCCCCCCTGTTTCTAAAAACCCCTAATAAAACCCACTTTGAAGCAGTTATTTCAAGAAATGTTTTAGATTAGTTTTTTGAAATAGAAAAAAAAAAGTACCCAGGTCTTTTTGCTTAAGTGGGTAGGTAGACAGCCCTGAATGAAATGTCATAATGTCAGAATTAAAATTCACAAATCTGATAATTTCCATACCTGTCAACTTTTGAAAATGACGATATGTAAAATAACACATGAAGAGTGTTTCACGCCTTTTTTTCTCCATAAGAACCATTCATGATCGATATAACTTTTTTTTTTTTTTTTTAAGGTAACACAAACAACTTTTTATGCTTTTATGCACATAAAAGATGAACATTATTAAACAAATATGCTATTGAAAATCATAAAAATATTCTGATATGAAAAATATTCACAAAAGCTATCCATTTATCTATTGCAGCCATACTCAATATTTTTTCGGCGTGGGCAGCAAACATCAGTTTGCTACATTAGATGGGCCACAACTCACAACACACTAGTTATATAATAATGTAAAAAAAAAAGGATATTTAAAATAAAAGTTAATAAAAATAGTATAGCAAAGCAACATAATAAAATTAATATAAGCAGTATTAACTCTGTAATAACTATAAAACATAATAATATATTAATGAATAATTTCTGGGTTCTAAATATTTAAAAAACAAAAATTTATTTTAAATAAATCAGGCTTTTGCTGAATGCAAAACTTTCTAGATTTTAAAATGTGAAAATATATAGTAAAATTTAATTAAAAATAATATTATATTACTGGTGATGATTTTTAAATATATATATATAGATAACCCTGTAATACTATAACAGGATTATATGTATGAAGAAATTTTGAAAAGCAAATGAAATAATTTTAAAATTTAAAAATTAGCTCAAATTTTGCCTTCCTATGAAAATATTCAATAGAGAAGATCTTGAATATTTTTATGCACTTTTAAAATTATTTAAATATAGCTGCCAACCTTCCATTTTTTTTTTCATGTAAAATAACATAATTTGAAAAATTATTTAATTACTAGCTGTTACCCGTGACTTCGTTCACATAACATTAAAAAAAATAATAAATGCATTAATTTAACAAAACATTTCACTTGATAATTAACAACATATATAATTAACCAAAGATTTATCACATTTTATAGGAGACCATACGGTATTTCATTGCTATAGGGGCCTTGACATAACCCAGTCTTAAAAAAGTGAAATTTCATGCCAAATAATATATACAATTGTGAAAATGAAACTGCAATTAATGAAAAAAGGAGGACCCAGTAAAATCCTGAAAATCGAGGAATGCCTCTTCGTAAAATGAAAAACAACATTGGCAGAATTCTTCTATACAACAGTGCATTTTAGATGGTATTTGGTGTACAATTTGTATATGTGTGCATTGCTAAATGGGCATTATTATATTGTTTATTTGCATAGACATATGTTATATATTTCTTACTACATTATCTTGTTTATGTATATATTAAATTAAGTGCTTCACGCTAAGTGGTGTAAATAGTGAACAAACTGCTTGTGGATTTTATACATTGATAGATATTTCACAAAGATATAACAATCTGATGCGATTCTAAAATGTAAATAAAGGTTGCTAGAAATTACTTTAAATTTTGCCCAATTTAACCTCGATATTTTCTCTATCGCGTCAAGAACACTATAAGCAAATAAATACTGACGACACAAATCTGATGATCTAAATTTACATATTTTTGTTAGTATATATAGGATTATTTTGATTTATTTCATGCGCTTGAAATTTTTTACGCTTTCTCTAGGGTTAGGTGTCGAATAAATGTACTTTCTTGTTATTTTATTTTGCCATTTCTATTTATTCTATTTTCCATTCATTCTATTTATGGATATTGATTTAATTTACATATTCGTGTCAAAGAATATTAGGATTAGGAATAAAAATCGAACGACAATGGCATGATCGATTCAGGTTTAAGGTATGAACCAGGAAGTCTATTTACATCATGAAGCAATAAGAAAATTAGAAAATTATAGGCTAATATTTTTTAATATGTTTTACAGTCATAGTTGGCATCAAAGGTGAGCGAGGACATGATCATCTAAAATACCATTAAGTGTTTACTACGCAAAAAACAAATCTGGTTACAACAATGTATTTAATTTTGCGCCAAATTTCACTTGATAAAAAAAAAAAAAGAAAAAAAAGCAAATTGACTATGGACCTAATTACAGACCCCTAACCTTCCTATTCTCGGAAATGCTCTACCTATATGTAAAAAAAATTTTTACTATATAGAACGTGCTTTCACGTTTATAATGTTATGAATTGGGATGATCGGCTTGTTCAAGTTTACACAATTCGGCTGGAAGGAAAGATTCATTACTTTTTTATTTCTTCTTTGCTTTTGCATTACGCGAATTTGTTGGTAAAATCGATTTTCTTTTCGATAACATTGTTGTTTTTTAAGTTTAAAAAATATTGTAATTTTACTTAAACATTGCTTTAAAATTTATGCAATTTTTCTTATCCTACAAGACTTTACAAAAAGCTATTATGAAACAACTTTAAAAAAGCTATATTTAAAAAAAGACAACAAAGTTTTTCCTATTTTAAAACTAAAAGAAATTTAAAATTAAATTCCGGTTCGAAACGACGATTTACAAATGTGTTTCGATTGTGTGAAAATGATAGAGGAAAAAGGCTGTTACTTCGACACAATCGTATTAAATCTTTAGCTTTTATGAGAAAAGCAACTTTCTTTTAAAAAATATAGTTATTTTTTTTTAAGATTTTCTGATTTTCGATACGGATAATTTTGCGATGCATATCATTGATATTTGCCATCCAATATTTTTTTTTCTTTTTAAAATTTAAATTTAAAATATGGTATCTTTATGTTAGCCGTGTGCAGACGATATATCGCCAACCTATCCCATCATTCGTATTGAATTCATTAAAAATATAAATCTTTCACTCATTTCATTTAAAACACAGAACTTTAATTTACAACACATTAAAATACATATATTACGTACATTTAAAATAATTCCTTTCATGTGAAAAAGAAAAACAGAAAAAAAGAGAAATTAATCACAAATAATTTGATAACCCAAGATCATTTTATTTCAAGATCAAAACAAATCTGTTTTATTTTTCTATATATGACATCATATTCGCTTGCTTTCCATACTTACTCGTATTTATGCACTTTGTATTATTATCAAATATTTGAAAACGCACGTTTTATTTCTAATATGACATCATTTCATATTCTGTTTAACTCTTAAATAATTCATTTCCTTTTCATTTTTCACGTGAAAATAAATTGTTGATTAAAAATTATTACTCAAGGGTTTTATTTTATATTGGCAACGGTAAAATAAATTTAATCATTTTAAAAAAAGCTGCAAAACCGGGCCCTTTGGGCCAAACCAACCAAACCAACTAACCATTTTAAAATATACGAAAAAATGTCCATTTATTCTGTATGAAAATAATGAAATTTTTAATTTTTAAGAAAAATATTGAAATAAAATAAACAAAAACCAGCCTATATTCATTTGAGGGTTATAATCACCTTATATGCAAAGATACAGGATAATTAAATGCTTCATTTTGACGCTGGCTTCAGCCTAACATTTGCACACAATCAGATTTATAATATTACTAGCTATTAGGATTTTTTATTTCTCAAATTAATATTAATAATTATTTAAATTAATACTTTTGTTTTAGTTGATTTGGAAAAAATAGGATGGTTTGCTGCAGCTTCAGAATATGGATTAATGAACGTGTGTTTCAGGCCACACATTAGAGGTTGCTGGGCTGCAGGTTATGCAGCTGATCTGTTGCATTGCCTACATTTATTTACAAGAGAAGAAAATGTGCAAATGCAAAACACTGTAAATGATTAAGAAACTGATTTTTAGGACATACATAGCTAATTTTTTTCAACACTTTAGGCTCTTTTTTAGCACATACCAAATGAATATTTCTAAACGTAAATACACTAATGACCATTATAAAAATATTTTGATATGAAAAATACACACAAAAGCTATATTTTAATCTATTGTATTGACTGCACTTATTAATGAAGGAAGAAAAAATATACAAAACACTGTAACAATCATTGGAAAACTGATTTTTAGGACATATATAGCTATTTTTTTTTTTCAACATTTTAGGCCTTTTTTATTAAGTACATAACAGATGAATATTGTTAAACAAATACACTAATGACCATTATAAAAATATTTTGATATGAAAAATACACACAAAAGCCATCCTTCAATCTATTGTATTGACTGCATTTATTAATGAAGGAAGAAAAAGATGCAAAACTCCATAACACCGATTAAGAAATTAGTTTTAAGAACCAAATAGCTCTTTATTTTTTTTATCTTGCTTTTTAAAGAAAGTCTAGACCAAAAACTTATTGAAATCACGATTTCCTTTTACATACAATGAAAATATTAAAAAATCCTGTGATATTTTTGACAATGAAACCTCAAGGGTCCTCTCCCCTTGTGCAAAAACACACGTTCGCTAATGTTAATCCTATGGGGAATTACTTTTCTAATATCTTGTTTGCATTTCAATATTTTTAAATGATATTTTTGCATTGGATAGCTGAGATTACTCTCTATTTCCGCCAATGATTACTTATCTGATTTTCTTTGCAGATTTTTTAAATGATGATACTTTCACTTTTGGAATCGGCTTCGAAAGTGAAGGTATCTTCTTTAAAAAAAATCCGCAAAGAAAATCGAAAAAGTAATCAAAAGCGGAAATAGAGAGTAATCAAAGGCAGAATTAGAGATTTATCTCAGCTATCCAATGCAAAAAAAAAAAATCATTTAAAAATATTGAAATGCAAACGAGATATTAGAAAAATAATGCCCCATGCCATAGGATTAACATTAGTAAGCGTGTGTTTTCGCATGAGGAGAGATGACCCTTGACTCATTCTTTTAACAATGCTAAATATCCCCTTACCTTCAGCATTTATTATTATTAAGAAAAGAGTTAAAAAGTAATTCATAATTTACTTTTTAACTCTTAAAATCTCTACTCAAAAAATGATCAAGTTACAAATTTAAGGGAAGAAAAAGGAGTTTGGGGTATACTTTACAAAAATGTGTAAGTATCCTTAAATGTTTAAAATGGTAAGTTTTACATCTAAAATGAAAAAGTTGGCAAATATGCATTTGTACATGCCTTGTGGCTAAAACATATACCTAATTTACGATCAGAAAAAAAGACATGCAATAATATAAATCACAAATTCAGATAATTATTCACAATTTCACAAATAATTTTTCATTCTCTTAAACTAACTCCATTGCAATTAATGGTACTTCTCTATTATCCTGTCAACAACAAAAAACTATCGCCAAACTGTAAGATTAAACGCCAAAAATGCAGTCCCATTTACTTTATGTTAGAAGCATTATACGTGTTTGTTATGTCATCAAGTTGTTTTTAATTCGACATTTGCCTGTATTTTTCATTCCCATTTTCATTTAAAAGTGATAAATATTAAACTTTTATTAAAATTTATACTGGTATTCAAAATTAAATAGCCCAAATAAATTATGTTAATATTAACATATTGAAACTAGCAAAAGTGCAATCATTGATGGTAGGCTAGAAAATTTGACTCTCCTAGCAGGTAACTGGCTAGATGGCAGATATCTTTTTTTAATAGCCCCTTTTTGATTTAGACTAATTTTGCCTTTAGGTTTTATTGCATATTGAAAAAGGAAAAAGAGGGTACATTAGATGGTAAAAAATTATTTTAGAATCAGAGACAAATCTATCATTAAAATATTACTTTCATTTTGCAATATGTATATTTTTTTTCTGATTAGCCAAATTGTTAAGGTTAATCAAAAGCAAGTATGAACTAGGAACTGTACCTACCATAATAATAAATCACTGCTCATAAGATATTTGGAAATATATACGAAAATAAATTCTCCCATTTGAAATAAATATCATTGGCTAACCTTTCAAGCCATTACAGAGCTACATTTGATGCCATGTCAAATCAACCAAAAATTTTCAATATTCAACCTGACCATTTCAGATTTTAATGAAACCTTCAGGAATCATTCTCCCTGATGATACAAATGAGAATATACTTTTATAATTTTTTTTATCTCAGTAAATTTTTATACAATTAATTTTTTTAATTTCGATAAATCACCATTTTTTGGATTGTATTAATGTTTTCAATTTTGAATTTCTCAAGTTCTATCAGGCGTAGAGAGTTGTTTGACCCCTCATTTTAAAGAGGATTTCATAAGGTTTAATTTGATATGCAAGTTGATTATACTTGGTTAAAAAAAAGTTAATTTAATTTAATTAAAAAATTTTAAAATAGTGTTTTTTAAAAATTTTGAAAAAAAATATATGTTTTTTTCCAATATTATAATCTTTAAATTCTGAAAGTTTTAGAGTGGGATTTCAATGGGATCAGCAGTTATAAAAAAAAAAAAAAAATATGTTTAAAATGAATAAAGCAATACTATTTTTTCACAATCATAAAGTTGGTGAGGTGCCAACTTTAAATTCCAGCCCCAACTGGTGTTTAACATTAGTTTTTTTGGTACTTACGTATTATCCGTGCCAGGAGATTGATCGCCAAAAATGGTTGCCAAGTGCCAATCTTGTTTATCGTTGCCAATCATGTTTTCAAGCGCAGTAATTTAACATTATCAAATAGCATTGTTAAAAATGGTAATTAATATAAAATAAATAAAATGTAATATATGTTTATTAAATTTATAACATTGTTAAAAATAGTAAATAACATTATTTTAGTAAAATTAATAAATAATAAATAGCATAGTAAATACGAAAGAATAATATTATAGATTATTCCCAGGCATGTACCATGTAGCAAGAAAAAAATATATAAGGGTTACTATAATTAGTAATATTGTCTCCATGCCTGGCGCAGTTGGCTTAAAACTGGCACGGATAATACGTAAGTACCGTTTTTTTAACATAACTGCTGATCCCATTGAGATCCCACTCTAAAACTTTCAGAATTTAAAGTTTATAATATTACAAAAAACATATTTTTTTTTTTTCAAAATTTTTTAAATTTAAAATTTTTTAATTAAATTAATCTTTTTTAACCAAGCATAGTCAACTTTTATATCAAATTAAACTTTATGAAGTTCTCTTTAAAATGAAGGGTCAAACAACTCTCTACGCCTGATAGAACTTGATAAATTCAAAATTAAAAGCATTTATACAAGCCAAAAAATGATGATTTTTCGAAATTAAAAAAATTAATTGTATGAAAATGTAATGAGATAAAAAATATAATAAAAGTATATTCTCATTTCTATCATCAGGGAGAATGATTCCTGTAAGTTTCATCAAAATTCAAAATGGTCAGATTGAGTCACTGGTTCATGTGACATGGAAGACCCCATAATTTAGCAAGACCATAAAAGAATAATTCTCATAAGCTGAAATCTAAAATAAAATTCAAAATCTTGTTAGGTAAATCATCCAATTCTTGGTCACCCAAAATTATCAACTTCCAACTTACATGAAAAGAATTTATAACTTCAGTTTACCTATTTGTCTCTCCATGCTCCAACTTTTAGAAATATGCTTGGATTACCACAAAACTGAAATATGTTATTGCGGTTTACTACAGCATGCTCTCGATTGAAAAATTATTGGACATCAGCTACGGTTTGTTTACAAGAACAATCAAAAGAATTCAAACTGCAATAAAAAGAAGATAACAGTTAGAATGCATATTATCACAATGACCCTTTTTACATGGAAAATGAGTTAAAAGTAGAAAATAACAAGATTGAAGTAAAAATTTTAGTAAAAGGCATGGGAAATGAGAATTAAAAATAGAAAGTGCAACTGAATTAACCAGAATAATATATATTACAAACAATTTTGTTAAATTAAGCAAGAAAAACTATTGTGAGAATAAAAGGCTAAACTTTTAACAGCAAAAGCATTTTTATTTCTTTTTGTAATCTAATTCATATGAAGTGATGATGAAAACTTTTCAGTGTGCATAAATTTAAAAAATGATTATTATTTTACATTTTCTGAGAAAATATAGCTACAGGAAATGCTCATATTTGTAAATATTTGCAGTATTTTTTTGTAAAATTTATAAGCTGTGTTAACATTATCATTCTCAATAGTAAAGGAAAAAGTTCAGTTCTATCAAATTATACCATCTAAAAATACAATTGAACCTTGAAAATCCGGAATCGGCCAGACCACGACAATTCAGGATTTTCGAATTTTCTGGATTTTGGAGATCTGTTAAAAATATTTTTTATAATAGTATAATAACATACAAAATGCAATTTTTTCCCTCTGTAAATAAACTATGATCAAATTGGCGAATTAAATAATAAACTAGGAATAATACAGTAAAATATAACATCTATGCTGAAATACAATATAGGATCTATTATCCAGCGTCCTGATTTCCAGAACGCTCGAAAAACCGGAACACTAAACGATCTAAAACCGAAACTTTCAATTAAAAAAATTGGTAGATTTTTTGGTACTTTTCGGTTAGCCGGACAGCAGTGATATATGTACATATATAAATACATATGTATGTATGTATATATATATATATAATCTCTTTGGAGATTTAAGTAGAATGATAATAGAACTTGATATGTTTTTTGAAATTCATAGATATTATAATTATATATATATATATATATATACAGGGTGATTATAAAAAAACTATCCCGATGTATGAGCCCCTAACTGTCATACCGTTCACAGAAACTGAATGAAATTCTGGCATCTGGCCTAAAGTATTTTGAGGTATGCGCTCAAGAATCATGTGAAAAACAACAGTTAAATTCTAACAATTACGGTTACAGTGACAAAATTTCGAAAATTTCAAATGGCAACACCTACTTTTTTTATTGGAATGTGATCTTCATAGTGAAAAACCATAAAAAGCATTCGAACGGTACCTTGTAGCACAAAAATTGCCGGCGCTAGGCAGACTAAGTAGAAAAGTGAAAACAACCAATAAAAGACAGAGAAGCAACAGAAAGTAAAACATTTTATTGTTCAGTGCTATCCACCATCTGCCGCATGTAAAGTGTCGTCGTGTATGAAATGGAAAATGTATGAAACACAATAAAATGTTTTGTTTTCTGTTGCTTCTCTGTCCTTATTGGTTGTTTTCACTATTCTTCTTAGTCTGTCTAGCGCCAGCGATTTTCGTGCTACAGGTACCGTTCCAACGCTTTTTATGGTTTTTCACTATGAAGATCACATTCCAATAAAAAAAGTAGGTGTTGCCATTTGAAATTTTCAAAATTTTGTCACTGTAACCGTAACTGTTAGAATTTAACTGTTGTTTTTCACATGATTCTTGAGCGCATACCTCAAAATACTTTAGGCCAGAATTTCATTAAGTTTCTGCGAACGGACAGTTAGGGGCTCATATATCGGGAGTTTTTTTATAATCACCCTGTATATATATATATGTATGTATATATATCAGGGTTGGTAAGTTTTTGACAGTGTGATGGTTTTATCCGGTTTTAACCGTCATGTCAAAAACCCCTTTTTGACATAGTTTTTGACAATGACTGTCAAATCCTAAAATTGAGTCCAAAAACTGTTTAAAGTTATTTTTACAATAACATTAAATTTAATTTTTCATAATGTTTAGTGTTAGACATGTGGGTAAACTTTTTGACAGTTTTAGACAGTATAAACTACATATCCTGTATAAAACCAGGATCGATCCAGGAAGAGTTGTGACCTATCTAAGGACCCCTTCACAAAAATTGGTTTAATAAATCAGACCTGTTCACAAAAATCGATTTAATAAATCAGTCCCCTTCACAAAATTCCTCTTAATAAGACAGGTTCCTTCACAAAATTCCTCTTAATAAAATAGTCCCCTTCACAAAAATACTCTCCATGGATTATTTTTATTTTTCACAAAAATACTCTCCATGGATTATTTTTATTTTGTAAGGTTTTAAAATGTATAATTTACAAAGAAAACAAGTTCACAAGAAAGGAAAACTTTAGCGGAATAAAAAGTTAAAGAAGTTATTATTATTAAATGCTTGGTTTGAATTTGAGCAGCTTTCATCTTTCATAACAAAATGATAATTTTCACAAAAATATAATAAATTTCAAAAAAATAATTTTTATTTTTCACAAAATGGGCCCCAAGAAAAAAAATCTTCATTGACCCATGAAAACTCAAAACACGGCTTTGGTTTAACAAGTTGCTTAGAAAATAGAAAATAATTGTAAGCTATAAATATAGAATAAAAAATAATTAAAAGTATTGTTATATTAAAAATATAAACTAATCAAACTATTAAATACTTGTATAATTTAATGTATAAAATTTCATATAATTTTTATATTGTTTTAAAGTTAGTCCCAGGTTCATAGAATCCAAACAAAGAAAAAAAATGTTACACCTGTTCTTTGCTTGTAAATGCAAATTCCACAAACAAATGATTAAGGCTAGACTTACAGCTACAAACTTGAAATAATATGCTTCAATAAATAAATAGGCACTATTTTATAATGTATAAAAATTAAATTTAACAGAAACAAATTGTTCTAAATAATTAAGCTGAAACTAACATAATAAAATGAAGATATATATGTGTAAATATTGAAAATAACAAACATTATTTTATAAGTTATTGATTTAAAGAACGTTTAATTATACTGATTTCATATTATAATTCATTTAATAACTCAGAGAACATTTGTGTTGCAATTGTGGTTTATATCTAATGTTTATGTACAAAAACAAACATTTAGAATCATTAAAAGTCTAGGTAACTTATGATCAGTCATTGAATAGTAGTGGCCACTTTAGCTTTACACAATATTTTTAAGCATAAATTAGATTGCTAAATTTTTTGATTATAAACTGAACACTTAATAGTAGGTTCAATATTTTTCCTAGCATGACAACTGGAAAAATAATTTGAATTATGATATATAATTTTATTACAACTTAATTGTAGCATAACTAAATAAAAAATATTTATATAACATAAAAATTATTATTTAATCAGTGTTTAGCTTGATTTAATATAAAATATCACTAATGATTGCCAGTGGCGCAGCCAAGGGGGGGGGGGGGTTTGGGGGTTAAAACCCCCTCCAGAGCTAAAAAAATTACTATAATTGCCGCTTATATGAATCAAAACTACTAAAGTTAAAATTAAGTTTTTTGGCTTTCCACCTTGGCTGAATCCGCCGCTTTCTTAAATCAAATTCAATTCAACAATGTGATTCAATTAAATGGCGAAAATTCTACTTAAAACTGTGAAAGCGCATATTACACGCATCGGTTATGTCAAAACTTGATTTTTGGACTGCGTCACTTTGTCGAGACGTCTTATAGTAAAAGAAGGGTCATATACTCTCACACAGACGCTTTGAGTTATATAGTATACAGTGGTCTGTTTCTTAATTGCATTTCTGTCTTTGTTCCACGTTCGAAACAATAACAGACCATCGAATTCCAGAGAAAAAAAAACATACACTTTGTAAGTCTCTCTCAGTTTCAAGCGGCCTTTTTTGCGTTTTTTGCTCTCAGTTATATCTAAAGACCAAGCTATGTGCGTACCCAGGAAAAAAATTTTTTGCAAAAGTAAGAATTTTAAAAATGTACTTAAAGTTATAAAAAGCTATTTTTCAATTGTCAGTAGATTTTTGGAATTGGTGTTTCTTTCGAATCATTTGTTTCGTAGGGGTCTGTACACAAATTTAAAGACTATATTTCATTTGTTGGTAATGTAGCAACGATGTCTTGCTTATAATGGAGATTCATATATTTATCGTTAAAATTTTAAAAATTAGTTGTGTTTCCTCTTTTAGCTATTTTTAATTCTATCGCGCTTCTGTGAAAAGAAAATCTCTTTCCTTTGTATTTAAAATTCAATAATTCTTAAACTCTTTTATCACAGCTTGAAGTGATCCTTTTTCAATTAATGTACATTTCTAAATTCTTTCTTTCGTATGTGCTTGCGGTTTTCATATAAGAAATGAAATCATTTTCAGTTTGGCATCTGCGTGCCTTTAATGCATACATTTTGGATCACAGAATAAATAAAGAAAGATAAAATGCAACGTCTATTTCTCGATACATCTGCATGCTAAAATTCCTGCAGATGTTAAGTTCGGACAGTTAGTTTTCTGTTGTTATAAAGATGCTGATGTGATATGGTAATCTGGTTTGGCGGTTTGCGTTCAAAAAAATTAGAATGTGTTTCTCCCAAACGAATTTTCTTCTGTACGCTATGGGTCGACGCGAATAAATTTGTGGCATGTCAAAAAAAGGTATTCGATTTTGAGTTTTCATGATGTGAAGATATAGACGTTTTGAGCGCTGGGAGACCGCCTCATTTTTTCAATTATCTTTCTTCAAATAATTTCCTTTTTTTCATGGAAGCCTCAAGTCTCCGATATGTTTCTTCACAGGATGAGAGCCTTCGGGTTCTTGCTTATAGCGTATATGTACTACCTGTCATTTACGATAATCTTGAGATTTTATTTAATTATCAGGAAAGTATAACTTCGGCTGATAACTACATGATATTGCTCTCGAGGAGGCACTGCATCCTGTCCCTCGGTGGAAAGAAGCACTGATTGTGATTTCATTGACTGATAGATACATGCCTGTGAGCAGTGCTGAATTTGCGCCGGAGCTTACCGGAGCTCGGCTCCGATACTTCTTTGTTTTTAGTCAATGTTTAAATACTGGTCAGACTTCACCGGAGCTCATAAACATTGAGCTCCGGTGTTCAGCGGAAGAGCATTTCTGAAAAATCGAATCTTAAATTGTTTTTCTTTTTCTCCCATCACCAATACTTTGCGTCATTTCCTACCAAAGCGCTTACATATGTGACGTAGCGTGTCGTACACGTTGGAGCATGTATCTGTCTAGCGATTACAGATGTAGACTCAATTGTTTTATGTCTCAATGGTTTTTGAACAGCGATGAGAAATGCCAGAATTAACCGCACCGTATTTTTACTCGTGGTATTGTTATGTTTAGTCGCTGTAATTTGCTCGTGTTTGTAAAACATTGTAAATTTGCGATGAAGCTCACAGGCACACAGCTCCAGTTTTATGTTTTGCTAGTTCATATAAAGACATTCTTAGCGAGTAGGATTTTCTGAAAATTCCTCATTTCCAATTTCAATGTTTTTTGTTCTATTATTATTATTTTTTTTTTTGCTCTTCTTTTTTTTTCTTTTGCTTAGTTTCTGCTCTACTCATTTATTAAATTTCATTATGTGTAATTGAATATAGATACAGTCAAATTGTATTATTATTTTTTTTACAAAAGACAAAATTACTTTAAATTTTACAAATAATGTATGAAATATAAATATGCAGGTTGGGTAACAAGCATAATGCATCCCTCCTTCTAATGAAAGGGGGTTTGGGTTGATGATTGTTATTACTGCTGTGTAAATTAGAGCTCCGGTACTCTTTTTTCCTAGAATTTAAGCCCTGCCTGTGAGTATGGATTTTGAAAAAAAAAAAGGCGTTAAATGCATTTTTTTAGAAAAATACTATCTATAATTACACACAATTTTACGCTAACCATGCATTAATTTAAATTGTTCAGCAATAAATTAGTTATGCATTGATTTACACTTATTACATTTTAACGAATGCTATCTGCATGTCATTACAATTATACTAGCTGACGCGTCTGGCGGTGCCTGGGCTCATGATAATTACCTCAAATTTGTATGATTCTATATCTTATATCAATTTTATATTTTTAAATGAAATTTTTACTAAAAAATATTGATTATTAGACAGAAAAGCATTTTTAAAAGACACCTTCTTGTTTGGTTGTTTTTTTTTGTTTGTTTGTTTGTTTCTTTTTCTCGTAAGGGTCTCTCGTTTCATAGTTTAAAAAAAATAACCCCAGTTGTCTGAATTCTATAAATTTTTCATCAGTTATAAATAGGTCTTGACAAATGCAGTCGCCAGGTCGCCACTGGCGACCTAGTTTTTCTATCTTGCCACCAAGTTATTTAACCTGATTTTTTAAAATTATTATTATAATTTTTTGTACAAAAATTGACCTAAGAAATGACCACAAATGGCATTTTTTCTCATTTTCGGCATTTTTAATTAGGTAAAAATAAGTTTAGCAAATGCAAATTTTAAATTAGTAAAAAATAATTATTTGACTGACTTCGACACGAAAATAGGCAGAAATCGTTTTCCTGCTTCACTGTTTCATCCATGCCCCCCTCATCAGATATAGATTTTGCAGCACTCACTTATCCAGACATTTGAAACCTTCGGCAATCAACATTTCCTGAACATACCGGTTAATGCAGCCTTTACGTTTTTTTTCATAGATAAATAATTTTGATAAATTTCATTAGAAAACTTTGTTTATGCCATCTTTTTAAATGATGTAACTATTCTATAAACTATGTAACTAATAATCCTACGATAGGCTTATTAATTTTCTCAATTAATTGATAAAAAACTTTTGTGCTTTTGAAAATTAGTGACTTCAGAGGGGAGCAGGTTATATTTTTTTACTGGTAACTAGAATTTTTTTACTGGCTACCAGATTTTATCAAATTTGTAAAGCCATGGTTATAAATATAATGGTTTTACAGACCTTGGAAAAATATTGATTAGCTGTAAAAAAAATGCTTTCTTATCGCGTCTGTTTTTTTTTGCGATGTGTCCTTTAAAATAACAACACAAAAAAGTTATTGTCCGAACTCTGAAATTTATTCGATTGTAAATATAACTGTATCCAACCCCTCTTTAAAATTCCGTGAAAAAAGTCTAAGTCTTTGACTAAAGTCTAAGAGAACAGAGTCACAGAAAAACAGAGTCGCGTCAAAAAAGATTTAGTCACTTTTAATACTGAAAACATGAGCCGACGCCGAGCAAACCCACGCCAAAATACCCAGCTTTCTTTTTGCATTGTCATCGAAAAATTCTCAGATTTTTTTTTAAATACTTTTATTCATCAGAGCGTTTCCAAATTTTTGTAGGCGCCGTAATTTTGATCTTCCAAGATGCTTTTAATGGATTGTGTCGAAATACAGACGTTTAGTTACTTTTAGCATAGAAAAAATATCGTCTTTGAAAGGCCCGATATGACGTGAGGTTCTAAATAAATCGTAATTTAGAATGCTTTCAGCTGTTTCACACCTTTAAATTTCCCATTTATAATAAATTCTTTATGCCAAGCATTTCTATCTTAAAAGTAACCTCTATACTAAATTTCAAGTTTCTAACACTAACAGTTTCAACTAAATCATAATTTAGAATGCTTTTAGAAAGTTTTCAGCTCATTTCGTCCTTTTAAATTTTTAAATGTTTTTAAAAATGTTATAAGGAAGCATTTACTACATAAAAGTAATCATCATGCCAAATTCCAAGTTTTCTTACCAATTGTGTCACATAAATCGCAATTTTAGAATGCTTCTTACTCTTGCATTCTTTTAAATTTCGAATTGAAAAAATAAATTCTGGGGAGCATTTATGTCTTTTAAGTAACATCCATATAAAATTTCAAGACTCTAGCCCTAAAAGTTCTAAAGGACTTGTTACATTTGGCAAAAAGCAAGGTAAGTAAGTCTATTGAAAATTTGGTTAAAATTGCTTCATTATTATTAAAGTTAGAAATAAGAATTCGTGATTCTCTTCTAATGAAACCTTGTGTATTTTTGATTGAACAAATGGATTCCTGCTCTGTTATTTTCTATGTAAAAATTATTTGCTGTACTTCCATCTTTAAGTTTTCCCCTCATCATTTTTAAACACTTTATAAATCTAACCTAGTTTTGTGTTATTTCATTGGTGCATTTTATAGTTTGTAACTCTAATATTGTAAACGCTGTTTAAATGAATCATAACCAACGTGATTGCGGAGAAAAGCATTATGATTTCATTCAGTTAAAAAACTGATTTCATTAACCGATGATTCATATAACCGGCGACCATCTTTATTATAAACTCAAAACCCCCCCCCTAGAACCAAATTCTGGCTGCGCCACTGTGATTGCTAAAAAAAAAATGTGTAAAAGGTTTTTGACACTTTTCGACATGTCAAAAACCCAATCCTGATATATATATATATATGCATGTATATATATGTATATGCAGATATATATGTATATATATCACTGGCACACGCCTAACCGAAAAGTACCGAGTTTTTATTTTCTTTTTCACATCTTATTGAAGAGTTAACATGCTTTATTATTCAATATTTTAAACTTTTTCTCATACATATCAAGATACCATAAAATCTCGTTATCCCCTCCCCCCTCGCAAACAAAGTAAAAAACCATAAAATAATCAGAGGTGGCCCAATTACAATGCTCTGCGGAATACAAGTGTTGAATGAACGCAACCGTCGGACATGTTCTTTTTTGGATCATTTTTATAACTTCGCATCAGCAAAATCATTAAAAATACGGAAGAACTAACTAAATATTCTTAAATGTCATACTTTTCATTCTTAAATGCCAAAATCCATGAAAAATTTTTTGAATTTTAACTATTTGAAATAAAATATTTTTTTAAACATCATCGTGCTTTTTTATTTTCTCCTTCTTCCCCTTCTTTCTTAGAACACGTTTTTGAAGATAAAAAAATCTGATTTTCATGATAACAGAAAGCCTATGTTGTCTAAAGACAAAGACACACCTACAATTCAACTAATCAGAGAGATCAAATCAGGAGAATGAACAAAGGGTCCTCATGATTGAGCTGGGAGAGTTAACGAATGAGATAGGATAGGGAAAAGAATGAATAAGAGATAAAAGTGATGATTCCTTTACTGTTTAAGGCCATTCCCAGAATATTGTACTTAGCGTTCTTTATTTATTTATTGGAAAAGCTACTTTTTGGGATTATTTGAAAATTTTTAATTTCTTTACAAAATTGCAGGGGAGGGGCGAAAAAACAGGATATTATGGTAATTATGTATTCCTTTATCTCCATTTTATGTATCTAAAATTATTTATTCATTAAAAAATACTGAAATAAAAATAAAGAACCTGACAAAATATTTTTATGATGATTTTTTTAAAACACTTCAACATTCTCAAGGATTAAAAAGTGCAAAATTCTCTCACTTTATTGAGAATCCTGTTCCTGTTTTTTTTTATGCCTTTTTTTAACTTGCCTGATTTTTTAATAATTAAAGTCTTTTAATTAACGGTCAGGCAGTATAAAAATATACCAGAACATGTCCATATTTATTTAGTTAGTTTTCAGTTAAAAGTGTTTAACTGCATTCCTCGAGAAATATGGAAATTACAGCTAAGTCTTATTTCAAAAATTAATAAAACTGAAATCGGGAAATGTTCGGATTTTAGAGATTTCAGGAATTTGAATGTCTGGATTTTCGAGGTTCAACAGTATGTAAGTGAATTTCATGAAATGATTGTGGGAAAAATAAATCATGAATTTCAAAATAATAGAATGTACATTTCTGATCCGACATAAATCCATTCGTCTTACATGATATTCACCATCAGATGCATTTTTTTGTGAAAGTATAGGGTGGTATTTTTCGAAACTGGACTCATACTGCATGATGGTACATTGACAGGAGAAAGATATATTGTGAGTACAAATGAGTATATGTGCCTCATACACCAATAAGGTCATGTACAAAATTTCAGCATTTTATCATAAAAAGTCGCAGATATGAAAATACACATATGCTGACTTAAACTACTTTTCGATGCCTGGATATGAGTTCGCAAAAAGGAAAAACCATGTCGGATGATTGTGTACCAGGGGTCCTACACAAATTATGAAAGAAAACAATGATTGCATCAGTAAATAATAACTTTATGCAAATATTACAAAGCTTGTTCAACATGTTTTCCATCCATTCCAATACAGAGGTGCCATTCGTCTAATAACACTTTTGTGCACTCGATCAAGTTCTTGTTCGGTGATGTCACAACAACCATCTTGAATGCAATGTTGCAATTCTGCTTTATTTAACGGAGGTGACAAATAAACAGCTGTGTGTAAATGACCCCACAAATAAATATTCATAGGCTGTGTTAAATCAGGCAATTTAGGGGGAAATTCGACTAGCCCCATGCAAGCCAATCCAAAATCATTTAAAAACACTGAAATGCAAATGAGATATTAGAAAAATAATGCCCCATAGTATTAACATCAGCGATCAGTGTTTTCATAGGATTAACATTAGCGATCGGTGTTTTCAAGTGCGTGAAAAGGACTCTTAACCAGGATTTCACAACTGTACTTTGGTGAGCTGGTGATCCGTCCTGTTGAAACCAAACATGTGAAAGCACCATTAGGGGCAGTTCATCCATAAAATCAGGATAACCACATTCAGAAACTCATTAACACACCTGTCTCCTGTTAACATACCATCATACAGTATGAATCTGGTTTTTAAAAATACCACACCATACATTCACAGAAAATTGCTTCTGATGATGAATATCACAGACTCTCAATTGGATTTGTGTCAGACCAGAAAGGCTCATTTTGAGGATTTATCCATCTGTCTTGTTTAAAACAGCCTCTGTCAGTCCAAATTATGTTTTTCAGGAAAGAGGGATTTGCATCTTCCTCGGGGTCCGACTAGCAAGTTTTTGTGCCCAGGGCACTTTCAATTTTTCATGTCTCCTTCGATTGGTTGATTTACTAATACTAGTTTTTTCTTTTTGTTTACATATTGCACGCTTATTTGAAAAGTGTCAACTCAAAAAATTACGTTTACCGGAAAATTTAAAAACGGTTCCAGGAATAAAAATATTTTTTGTATTATTTATTGAAATGTGCTTTTAACCATAGATTGAGATTTATTTTTGTCATTTTATCGTATTAATATCTCAAATATCACATTTTTTTCAGTTGTGTCACTTTTCGAATAAATGTGCAATATGATAAAATTGAATGACTTGATAAATACAGTACATCAATTACTAAAAAATAATGATAAGAAGTCTACTTATTAATGATGTTATGGATATTAAATGATATAACCAAAATGATACTGAGTGCAAACGAAAGTCCTAAAAGAAATAAAAACATTGGCACAATTATGATTTTTTTAAATGAAAATTTATATGAAATTATGAAAATTTTCATGCCCCTCAGAAATTTTGTGGCCAGGGCATGGGCCCGGGTGCCCGTGCGATAGTCAGTGCCTGATCTTCCTGATTAAGAGACCAATTACAAAAATCTAGATGACATTGATCATCTGTTGGCTCCTGACCTTGCATACCATGAATATGAATGCTAAACCGATGACATTGATTCCATCTTAGTATTCTCCACACTGTTGTATGTGATACATTCATTTCTAAAGCAGCGGTACAATTAAATACAACATTAATATATTCAAAGTGTGGAATAAAGAAAAACACAGTTTTTATATCTGCAAACATACATTTATTTACAATTACAAAGTAGATGTTTTTATTTGTACTTCAAATGTTATCAATTAAAATTATTTTAAATTGTTTTAATTAATAAAATTAATATTCTGATTTGAGTCTCAGTTATGTTATGTAAAAAATTATATTGTTTTTTGTATACATTGTTTTAATCAAGCCATTTTTTCTAGTTTTGCCACTGTGCTGACAAAAATACCATTTTGCCTGCAAGACGGCCAACACTAAATGAAATATATGTGAACTTGGCTAAGCCACTCCCAGAACTTAATAATCTTCCATGTATGTGGAATTTAGAACATTTGTCTGGAAAAGAAAGGGACCTCCCCAAAATGATACTTTGCTTGTTTGGTTGATAAAGCTCTGATAATGATGATTTGTTACAAAGAGATGAATTCTACAAATTATCTAATTGCATGTACAAATGAAGTTACTCAAAAACAAGACAAACACAGTGAAACATCTACATCAAATGCAAGAAATTGTAAAGATTTCAACCAATAATGAAACTAAAATTACAGTTCCGACATTAATGAAATCTTGGACGTAGACTAAGAGTGAGCATTTGCTTTATTATTCCCACAAGTATGCCAGCATGAGGGACGCTGGTAGGTAATTTGATCTCAAAAACGAGAAAAGAAAGACTGGAGAAAAAAGTTTTTAATAATAAGTACGCGGTTAAACATAAAGGGATATTAGATAACAACGAACGCCAAGTTTTAAAAATGCTGAATGAACTTATGTTTGACAAATCAGATTGAATAGAATAAAACATGTTAAATTTACCAAGTTAGCAACAATCCCAGAAAAGAAAAGCAAGAAAACGAAATCGAAAAGCACTAGGTAAATATTCGATATTTTGAATGACTTTTTTATTCGATTAAAAAACTATTTTAATCAGAAAAAAATTAATTGAAATTTTCATAACAAGAGGATTTTGTTTGATCATTTTTATATGAGAGGAATTTGGAAAAATGTGTATTTAGTTATCTAAAATTTACTGGCTTAAGATAATTTGTAATAGCCTGTTACAAAATTAAACAGTGACAAGTGAACTGAACTGAATAGAGCAGTAAACAAAACGATTATTGCGTGGATGTGTAAAATTTTTATTGCTTTTGATTTTAAGCGCAGTTTATTTATTTATTCATTTTTGTGTCTATATAACTATTTTCTGACTTTACCATTGTGGTTTTCAACAATTGGTGATATTAAAATAGTCATACAATCAATTAATAT
The DNA here is from genome assembly GCA_963931845.1 of Maratus michaelseni. Classification (NCBI taxonomy): domain Eukaryota; kingdom Metazoa; phylum Arthropoda; class Arachnida; order Araneae; family Salticidae; genus Maratus; species Maratus michaelseni. The sequence continues at coordinate 262,319,711 of OZ007597.1, forward strand.
TCTTTAAAATGTAATCATCATTCTCAGTCAGCTTTATTTATAATTTGATCTACTAATATCTGGATTTATTATTATTCCTTCTGTTAAAGAACTCAGGTAGATAATTATGGTCTATTCTACGGAAAACTTTTATAAAACATTTGAATCCGTTCGGAAGCTTGTACCATATAAAATTCGTATAATATCTGTTAATGATGAAGAAGTTTTGGTGCGATCCAGCTTAAAGGACTTGGATGAAACAGCAGCATTTGTTGAAGCATATGAAACTGTAACTCATTCCCATTTTGAGGTTGTCCCTAGCAAAATCCATTTTTGTAGAAGGAAATGGATTTGCAACCACACTGTAGTGAGTGGAACCAATGAAAAGTGCCCTGCAAGTATCAACATATTTATTAAGAAAATGAACAAGCAGAATACTTTAAAAGATGCTTTTTTAAGGAGAAATCCCCCACATCCAGCTGTAATAAAAATAATTTCAAATCACAACCATCCTTTAATGGTGCCTCTTTCTCCTTTCAAGTTGCTTAGAGTAAATGATGGTGTGAAAGAGTGTTTTTATGAATATTTCAAAAGAGGCTATTATGGCGCTAGAGCAAAATCGCTTCATGAACAGTATTTACGGAAGTCGAACTTTTATGCCTTTGAGGACGATTCCATGAATCCTAGTTTACCAGCAATTTTTACGCTTTACAATAATTGGTTGAAAATGAACGGAAGCATGCAGGTAGATGGTGTAAGTTCAGGATCTTTGCAAGCACCCAATATACAGAAAGCTGGAACCAATGAAATTCCACAGTTTTCTTTTCAGAATTTAGAAGCTTTTATAAATATGGAAGATACACTGTCTAGGTTAAAAACAGAACCTGAAGATGATTATACTCCTGCAGAAAACATTGTTAGTGAAGCTATAGAAGATATTAAGCCTGTTTTAAATATTAAACAAGAAATAATTGATGCAGATGAAAATGATGGACTTCCAGTTATTTCAAGTTATGGTAGTCTGGTTACTACACCACCTCCAGCATTGCCTTCACAACCTATTGTTGCAGCAAAAGCTGAACCAGTTATGCCCAGGTCTAAACAGATTATTGCAACCAAATCCAAAACAAAAACAGCAGAAACAACCATACAGAATGTTGCTGCCGTAGTAAAAGTGATACAGCCATCTTCTTCCAGGGTTGTTGTTTACGACAAGTCGTCAAATACATATAAAGTTGTCAACTGTTTAGCTGTCAATGGTGATACTTATTCACCTAGTCACTGTAAATCATATTTAACTTCTTCCCTGCCTTCAAGGATATCTCTTCAAAAACCTTAATTATTTTAAAGGTTATGCTTTAGTAATCTTGAGCCGTATTCAGGTTGTCTGGGGCCCAAGGCCCAGCATCTTGCCCTCATGGTCCCCTCAAACCAAAATAGGACACAGATGTCATAGACGCACCATGTTGGCGTGAATTCCCCCCCCCCCCCCCCTGCCAACTTGGCGAAAACTTTGTTTTTGAATATTAGTTACAAATAGCATGTGATTTTTTATTTCATTATAAAAATAAAATAACATAATAAATGAAATAGCTTCTATTATTTTAAAAAAGGAAAATAAATAAATGATAGTTTGATATAAAAAAATATTGATATACATAATAAAAATAATTTATAGAATTAAAATAAAAGTATAAATAAACAATATGAACAAAATAACCGGGTTGCCATGTGAGGCATAAAATTGTTATTTTGTTGCAATCGTGCCAACGTAGTTCATATATGACATCTGTGCCATTTTTTAATTTTATGCTTCAGCAATCTTCATCAGTTGCGACCAGAGCCCGATTCAGGTTGTCTGGGGCCCAAGGCCTCCTCGGAACAGATGTGTTACACTCACATACGGATGTTTGGCAACTTTTTGATTGGCGCATTTTTCAAATCTGCGCAAAACCAATAAATTAATAAGCAAAGCACAATAGCCAGGTTACCATTAAAGAAAAAAATCCCCGAAGTTTGGCGACTTTTTTCCTTTTTATAACCGATTTAAAAAAAAAAAAATCTGTGTGAGTGTAAGACATTATAGCCGCCCCCCCTCAAACCAAAATAGTAGCTAGATTTTTTTTTAGGGGGGGGGGGGGGAGAGTACGGTATAATATGGCTATATGTGACCCGTAAATTCAAGGAGAATGCCAGGGTTGAATACAGATATTTAATAATAGTTATCTTCATTTTTTTAATCGAAGAAAATTATTAGGAATTCTTCGATTAAGTAAGAGGAAGAAATCCATTAGGAAATACTGGTATTTTCCTTTTTTTTCTTTTTCCTCTTTAATTCGGATATCAAATAATGTGCGAGTATGTATGACATTCGGAAAATTTCCTGCATTTTATAAAATTGTTGTTGAAAATCAGGTTAACTTGTAAATATTTTTTTTTATGCAAAAGCTTGAGTTCGGTCATTTTAACTGTAATTACATTTTAAAATGTGTACATAATAATGAAAAAATAAAAATAAATATTGAAAAACAGGGAAATGAATGCAAAAAAAATAAACAAACAATTCGGTTACATACAATTTACACTTGCAAATATTGTGCAGGATATAATAGGGTGAATTTTTTCTTTAGATACACTAATTTACATCAAAATCATAAATAAATAAATTTTATTTAGTAATTAACCCGCTCTAATAGCCAAAAGAGCATGATTAACAAAAAAAATTACTAAAAAAAGCTTGTGATCGCCACTGATTTCAGTGCCATCTTCAATTTTGTTCCTTCAACTTACAGGGGTTTGTCCAGACTTTTTTCCCAGCGTCCTGTTTTTGTGAAAAGCTTTTTATATTTGTGAAAAATCTAATCATAATTTTGTGAATTTGAAATGGTCGTTATATTCAGGTTCTTGTTTATGCATTTTTAAGAAGATATGTGGATATAAAATATATATTTTTTCTTTATATGTGGGAAAGTGGCAGGACAGATTTTACTTTTAAATGATTAATTTGTGAAATGTTTGGTTTAAAGATAGAAAAATTTTGTGAAAAACCTATTTTTAAGACACAGAATTTTGTGAAGGGTCCTGTTTTAGGGAAAATAATTTTGTGAAGGGTCCTTTTTTGAAATGAAAAATTTTGTGAAGAGTCTTTTATAGGACCCAATTTTTTCCTAAACAGATCCCTGACATAACTGTCTCACTATTTATATCTGCAACGATAAGCAGATTTTAGACGTTCATGGATTTGAAGCAGTCTACTGTATGAAGCTAAATGTTTTAAACCAAAATCCTTTTACAAATTTCAAAAATTGTCTTGGAATGGAATAAAATCAGTATGATGGAAGGATTTTTTCATTAAGTTGCTGAAAAATCAAACTTTTTTGCATTCAATGTTTATTTTGTGAATGAAATTCTCATTGAAACTGTAAGTAATGAATTGTCCTCCGCAACGCAAGCAATGTGAGTGGAGAGAATTTCGCTTTTCAGGTTGGCTCGTGTCATAAAAATTGCCAAGTCTGGTGTCTCGCTTGTTCTAGGATTCTGCCACATTATTAATTCAGAACAGCCATTGAAAGTTAAACTGTCTATTGTTATTTTACAGCTTCATTAAAAAAAGAATCTTTTCTGATTTTAGTTTAGTTCAATTTAAAGGTTTAAACTGCACAACAGGCTAAGAGGGGAAAAAAAGCAGACAAGCTTATATTTATATTCATTTTTTTCAGTTTAAAAAAATATATATTTTGTGTATTTAAAATTTATTGTATAAATTAAAATTGACTTCATACTGAATCCTATATTTTATGCATAAAGCAAATTGTTTCTGTTTTTGATTAGTTGATCTTCAATTTTGTACTAAGTAAAAAGAAAAAAATACATTTAGAATATTGTTTTAGAAAGTTTTCATGTTAAGTGCAATATGCTTTAATTTCTAATTTATATTATGTTTAGAAATACAGTCAAACCTCGTTATACCGCCATTATCCGTTCGAGAAATTTTTGGCGCTATAACGAGTTTGGCGGTATATCGAATTAGAATACAATAAAAATTAATTTTCATACTATTACACTAATATTATTATTATAATAAAAATAAATATCATAATGCCTTTTTATTATTAAATTATCCAATAGTATATAGTATATTATAATAGTATAAATTAATATAATATAATTAATATACATAATATAATTAATGCTACATGATTCAAAATTATCCAATTATTGTATGAAATTAATATGCACTTACCTCTTTATATAGTCAATTTTAGATAAAGTAAATAATTATGCACATAATAGAGACACACATACATTAAATCTCACACTGAATTTATTTTACTTTAATTATCTTTTACAGGAAAATATTTTTAAATGCTAGTTTGAGTTTTCCTTTCAATATTGATTTTTTCAATATCTTTTTCTACAACTAAAAGATTGTTCATCATTTTTTTATCAGTTGCATGTTTTTCTAAGAAAATTCTTATTTTCCCAATGCAATTTTTAACTTCAGCAGATGTAATATGAGCCGTTACAGCTTTGCTGTCAGATGAATTTGAATTTTCATTTTGATTGGCAACAATTTCTTCGATTGTCAAATCTTCAAATGTTGAAACACTTTTGTCTATATTAATGTACTCAATTGCCGATAGAGAATGCTCAATATCTGTTAATTTGTGTATTTCGTCTTGTAGTTCCTGAAGTGCTGTACTGTTTTGTTTTTTAGTAGATCCTTCAGGTTTAATCAATTCAGTGTGTTTCCAGCAGTTAACAATAGTTTCTGATGAAATTTTATCCCATGCTTTTTTTATCATGCGAATAGCATCATATAAAAGATTGGAGAAAAATCATCTTTACTGATTTTTTCAATGATATGGCGGACGTGATACTTTCGATAGTGAGCTTTGAATGAGTTTGTTATACCCGCATCCAAAGGTTGCAAAAATCCAGTACAGTCAGGAGGTAAAAATTCAAGGCGGATATTGCTCATTGGATATGCTTTGTGACAAGGGGCATTATCCAAAATCAATAAAATATAGCGTTTGCTTCTTTTCATTTCTATGTTGAAATTCGCTAACCATTTTTGAAATAATGCTGAAATCATCCACGCTTTGTTATTATTCTCATAATCTACATAAAGAGTAGGATTAAAATTTTTAAAACATCGTGGCTTAGCTGATTTTCCAATCACTGTCATAGTTCTTTTATCAGATCCATCACTATTCGTACAGAACACAAGAAACACACGGTCTTTTTTTTGCATCCTATAGCAGGCCCACTCGAAATTGTGGTAAAAAAGGCCACTTTCATCCATATTGTAAACGTCCTCTGGTTTATATTCTAAAATCAGCGCACTCAGTTTTTTACGACCATTTAACACAATATCTTCATCAACACCTGCAGTTTCACCACTTCATATGTACTGAGAGAATCCTCGTCACGTTTTAAATCTGTTTAACCAGCCACTACTGTATTCGAAATCTTTAATATTCATTTGCTGGCCAAGGACTTTTTCTGCTCTCTGATGACTATCTCCGTTTATGGTAGCATTTTTAGCACTCATTTGTTGTATCCATGTGCAAAGGGCATCCTCTAAGTCTTCATGTTTCGCTGTTTTCAGTCTTTTTACAGATGATTGCAGTTCGTTGGTGTTAATCCATTTTTCTGTATTCATCAAAATGTCTCCGATGCAGCGCCTGCTAACAGGCTTTTTCCAGAGTATAGAGAAATGATTGGAGATGTGTTGCTGCGACACATTCACATTTCTTTCTTTATATTCACAAATTTCCCGCTTTTCCGAAATTGATAAAACTGCTCTTTTCGCCATAATGAGTTAAAAAAAAGAGACAGGATGATATTTTACAGATTTAGCTGGTGAATTCTTCGATGTTTCAATCAACGTCCGACCAAAATTTTGAATGAGAGATTTTGCATTGCACGCCGTTTTCTTTCTAGAAATCGACATAAAGTACAGGGAGAGGTTCTTTTTTACATTGTTCTCACCTGAAAGAGGAGAGACCCTTTCGCCAATGGCGTTCCACGCTTTGTTTTCTCCCTGCTCCAGAGGCGCATCGGATCACGTGACTCGCCAGTCTGAATCAGAACTTTCACTTGCTCGGCACCTCAGCACGCGTTATTTTTCTTCTCCGAATGACAGGTAGAATGGGTAGCAGGTGCATTTTGGCAAGTGTTGAGAACAATATGAATTCTTTGCTATTCAATAAAGTTTGAATTGAGCTTGAAAACATCTAGACACATGAAAAGGAGGTGCCCTTTGAAATTCTCACAAAAATTTTTAAAAAGAAAGATATGCAAAGAAAATACAGTAATTTCTAGAAATTTTTTTCGGCGGTATATCGAGTTGGCGCTTTAACGGATACATTACATTGAAATTCCTATTTGGCAGATTTGTTCATAGACGCAATTGGTGGTTAATCGGAATTGGCGCTATTTCGAGATGGCACTAAATCGGGGTTTGACTGTATTTATTATCAGAAGTAAGTTGGCTATTTTGAAAAAAACTGGTTATATATATATATATCAAAATATCAGATATTCTAAATATTTTTTTCAAAAATATTATATTTATGATCCCAGTGTGAGAATTTGAACACATAATTGCTCATTATAAATGGCATGATTCTGTTTTCAACATCAGGAAGTAGACATCAGACATCGAAATTTTCTCCTTAAAATTTATGTATTTTTGGGATGATGTTGAATTTTAAAAGCTTTTCTCTAAGTATTATAGTATATAAAGTGTATGGACACTGGATGGATGAAATCCAAGAAAGGATCTTAAATCAATGTTAATAAATAAGAAAATAAATAAATTCTTAATCGATCATTATATATACATTTACAGTATTTACTTACATGGAATTTTTGTTAGTAAAACTGGACCCTTTACAAATTGTGTTCCTGCACAAAATTTCATTCCATAAAGCAAATTCTTCATATTTTTTCCTGGTAAAAACTGGATCTTTTACAAATTGAGTTCCTGTGCAATATTAATATTTCCTTTCATAAAAAGAAATTCTTCATATTTTTATTATTATTATTTTGTTAGAATTTGAAATGTGTAGTTTGCAAGGCTGAGCTTTGGGATTAGCCTGCTGTCTGGGGCCATCTCATTTTTTAAATCAAAATAACATATTTGTTTTGTTTCTCATTTCCAAAATAATTTTCATCCATATTTACTTATTATAAACACGTTATTTAATTTTATTGACTAATTTATATTTAATAATAAAAGTTAAAATGTTTTGATTTAAAAAATGAGATGAACATTTGATTGATGAGATGGGCAACTTGATTATGTCAGAAACAAAACAAATGTTTTGTTTCTGACATAATTAAATCAAATAGAAAACGGAATACTAATTTATTTATATTTAATAATAAAATTTAAAATGTTTTGATTTAAAAAATGAGATAGCTGACCGCAAGCGATAAATCAAAACATTTATTTTTTTTAATGTAATGATTAAATATAAATAAATTAGTCAATAAAATTAAATAGCATGTTTATAATAAGTAAATATGGATGAAAATTATTTTGGAAATGAGAAACAAAACAAATATGTTTTGATTTAAAAAACAAGATGGCGGACAGCAGGCTAATCCCAAAGCTGTTCCTTTTGATTCAAGTAACAGGATTTAATCTTTCATTACACAATACAGAAAAAAAAAAACCCACAAAAATAACACTTTATTTTTCTCCACAAAATGGAAACCCAAGAGAAAAACTGAATAGATCCTGTTATTATGTGACTGTTGTCTAGTACAGCTAGTCTCTTTAGAAACTTTATGCCATAAAACTATCCATTTATTTCATGAGAGTTGTTTTCATATATTTTTTCTTTACATGTAATGGAGAAGTGTAACCTGATTACGTTGCTGATACGTTCAGCCACACAACTGATAATTCAGTTTTAAATATTTTTGTAAATTGCATATTGAATAAATTTTTGTTTCATGTATTTTGTATCTGTGTATTTTATAATAATCCTTATTTATAGTGTAACTTGATATATTTATTGGGTATTGAAAAAAAGGTATTTCCCTCCTTTTTAATAAGTAAGTACTGTTTTTTTTTTCATTGTTACAAAGAATCTAAAAAAAAATTGAAAGTAGATATTAATATATTAGATTCAAGGAAACACAGTTTATTTCTGTGTCTTGTCAGCACATATTTTTACGTAAAAGTGGTTAACGTGTAAGTAAAATAAGGCTTTATTTTTAAAATAATTTCAAATATAGTGAATGCAGATTTTAGAGTTTATTTAACCCCTTGTGATTTCATTTATTTAAATTAATTTCGTACTTAAAATGATTATTTAACCTTATCCCTTGAGTATTAATCACGAGTCACACCCACGATTAATGCACAAGGGATGGGGCATATCTTTTACTTATTACAAATCACACTGGTGATGGATTCGCAAGACAAAGTTTAGTCAGAACTTGCAGCGTTCTTTTTTTTTAGGTGCGTTCGTAATTATATAAATATGTAGCCAGAGTTTCCCCCAGGTTTAAAGAAGGCAGGGTGCTGCTGGTGAAAAAAGGGCACTTTTTGGATTCTTAAAGGCACCTTTTTTTTAAAGGCATTCTTTTGGTTTTTAAAGCCACTTTTAATAATTAAAAGTCAGGGCACACTTTTCAAGACAACATTGAGTCAATTTTTACTAAGAAAGCAAATTTTTAAATGCAAAAAGGAGATAAGGACACATTTTTTACTGAGGGGCAAGAAGAGTGCTACTTTGTAAACCAAAAGGCAGGCAGAGTGCAGCATTCTTCTGAAACTGTCTGGGGGAACTCTCCGTAACACCTAGTTGTCGTCTGGTCCATACGTCCGCATATAACAGCGCAAAAACTACCCAACCGAATGGTTTGAAATTGAATATATATAATCGTTGCAGAATTTTGTCGAATCATTCCAAATTTTTTAATTAAAAGATAAAATAGAATCGGCAATTTCTGCGAGAAACTAGCATTTTCGTCAAACGATTGTGTAATAAAACTGCGATTTTTGGATTCAAATCCTGGTCTTGACATTTTTTGCTATGTTGGAATAAATCTCAACTATGATACTCCAACAATTGAATATGATTTACTTAGTTGAAAAAACTTTCCTCTGTTCATTTTAACTCTTCTAAATTGAGAGATTTGTACGAAAAAAACAAAAAAAAAAAAAACAGATTACTACTAGTAGAGTTTATCGTTTAATGCTGTGGAATCACATGTGGTGTGTGTTTAAGAGGAATACATAAACCTGTAGTATAGTCAGTGGGCTTCCAAGTTGCCAAGCAACTGCACGCCCTAGCTATGAGTACTTGTACAACTAATCCTAAGGGATCAAGTGAAGTGACTAGCCGTAGTCCAAGACCACATAAAAGAAGATATGTACAGGAGGAACCGGATGCATTCGGTCCATGAGCTGTTTGATATTTCATAATTTTAATATTATAGTTTTGTTGCTTTCACTGGTATGAATAGAATATACAGTTTTTGTATTTTGTTAGTTTACAGGAATCTGTTCAGGAAAAAAATGTGTCCTTTAAAGGACTCTTCACAAAATTTTTCATTTCAAAAAAGGACCCTTCACAAAATTATTTAACCAAACATTTCACAAATTAATCATTTAAAAGTAAAATCTGACCTGTCACTTTTACATATAAAAAGAAAATATGCATATTTTATATCCATATATCTTCTTAAAAATGCATAAACAAGAACCTGAATATAACGACCATTTCAAATTCACAAAATTATGATAGATTTTTCACAAATATAAAAAGCTGTTCACAAAAACAGGACCCTATGAAAAAAGTCTGGACAGATCCCTGGTTTAATCACGCCTGACTTCCTTATTGGCCCAGTAAATTTTTGTGTTTGTTAGAGTGGTGGTTTAGGAGATATCATGACGACAGATCACGTGATCTCTGCCTAGCCTGCCTAATTGACTGACAGAAAAAAGCCTCCTAGTGAGGGATAAACAAACTGCATGCTCAGATGAATGGGTCGCTTGGAGATCAAGCAATCTGATGTCATGGACTCTGTCCCAAGTATGGAGAAGCAAACAAGAACTGAAGTCGTGTGTGCTCTATGCACTGATATCAGTTGTTTACGGACAATTTTTCTAGTGACGTACACTTTAACAGTATCAGTCAAATCTCATGCTTTAGGTGCATGAGGGTTTTTTTATTTTTACAGCCAGCAAAATATATTTTTTGTTCAAAGATTAAAATTTAAAATATTTTTCTCTCTTATAAACTACACGTATTCTTATATTATGTATATTAAAATAAATGTAAATGTACTTTACGTGATCATTTCCCTGAATGAATTTATTGTGTAAAATGGGAGATGCCTGTAACTAAATATATATATGCACTTAAACAAATTTTTGTTGTTTTGACCTTTTTTAAAGAAAAAAAAAATCATAGAATGCTTAACTGTGATAAAGTTTATTATCATGTTTTTATGTAAAAATTTAAATTGATTTTGTATTTAATTTTCTTTAAATGAAAAAAAAAAAAAAAATGTGTAAAAGAGCAACTACTTATTTCCACATTATTTCAACCCTTAAGTGAAATTTATTAATTTTATATAATAGAGATTCAGTGACCGACGGTGGATCAAATATAAATGAGGCTTTTTTAATAGATTATTTTTGAAGTATTGTTTTCCAAAATTGTACCAGTGTTTTTTTTCTGGAAAGCTTTTTTTAATGTCTACACACTCTCTTATTATGTGTTTTTTTTTTTTTTTTTTTAATGTACAATAAGAAGAGCTAGGTTGTATATCCAACCGACATTTTTAAATAATTTGTTTCATTTACGCGTTTCAAACCTCGATAGGGTGTCATTTCCGATTTGTATATTTAATCTGTGCCAAATTTTAATATCTTTGCCAGTTTCATAGGTTTGTCTAAAGTTTTCTAATAATCTTTCTACAACCGCAGTATGTAATTTATGTTTATTCATAATGCTAGCGACAAATTAAATAAGTGTATAAAAAAAAAACGATGCCAAACAAATTTCTAGACCTCAAACAACTTATAATAAAATCCTGACATAAAGTATTAAAATTTTTTATTGATTTTTAGAAAAGTGAAATATTATTTACTAAAATTGTACCTATGTTATTTTTCTAGATAGCCGTTCTTCAAAGCTTACACACTTCATGAAATATTTTGAGTATTTTCATTCTAGTACAATGAAAAGAGCTAAATCATGCATGAACTTTGCAGCGCAAAACATTTATCCGATGAAAATCATACTTCTTGAAAGTCTTCTTTATGGGGAGCCGAATAAATGTTAATCAGAAACTGATAAGTATTGACTATAAGAATACTGATCTCTTCTTCTGACTGTTGACTTACAGTGAAGTTTTTGTTCCTTTAAACTTACTGTGTGAGGTATTGAATTATTATGCGTATGATGAACTTTCGGATCGGTATGGAACGTTTTTCGGACCAATATGAAGCTTTAATTTTCGCCAAAAATTAACATTACTATCATGAACCTCTCTATAGAGTTTCATGATTACTATACGGCATCATACGTCCGTTGTCCATGAAGAAAATTGACGTACAAAATACTTTTAAACCATAAAAATTTATAGTGAGAATGCCAGTTTTTGCATCAGTGGAGCAGTTTTATCTTATGTTCGGCGTTCCATATTGTATCGTCCTTTTTCACCTTCTTCACTGCCAAACACATTTTTAGACAGAAAACAATTTATAATAATTGCTATTCACAAGAAGTATGAGAAACTTATATTTATGTTATAAAAGTAGGCTTTATAATTTATCCACCCTCCTATTTAGAGAAAGAAGCAGCAAGCAACATCATTTAAAAAAGGAAAAAGAAAAATATTCTTTTTATTGTGAATGAAACAGTTTTAATGAAATTTCAGTTTCTTTTCCATTCTATGAAAGTTTATAATTTTTGTTGGATTTTGCAAAAACCAACCAATTTGTTTCCGAAACTAAAAGTGTTCATAAAACGAAACATCGAAATAAAGCAAAACTGTACAACAAATATGAGACATCGACAAGATGCGATCGTATGCATAAAAAAAACTGAAATACAAAGAAGGAATTGTAAAAGAACGCTACAACTGGCCTAATATTAGCCAAAGCGGATATATATATCACCTTTAATATTAGCCTGCAAGTTTCTTCGTGGGAATAGAGTAGACACTTCAGGACAAAAAGACAACTTTTCAGCACAATCCTTTTAAGATAATTACAATGAGGTGAACCCCATTGTTATCGGAAACTGAAGTGTACTTTTGTTAGACTCGGATAACAATTTAACCCCTTTTTTCATTTAAAAGTAATTGTTTAATTTTAGTGATGTCAGTTTAATATTTTCATAACATTCTTTTACACTGTTAAATGTTTAGTACGCTTACAAAGAGTTGTAGCACAATCCTTTTAAGATAATTACAATGAGGTGAACCCCATTGTTATCGGAAACTGAAGTGTACTTTTGTTCGACTCGGATAACAATTTAACCCCTTTTTTCATTTAAAAGTATATGTTTAATTTTAGTGATGTCAGTTTAATATTTTCATAACATTCTTTTACACTGTTAAATGTTTAGTACGCATATTAAAGGTGCAATATCTGATAAAACAGAACTTTTTTTTCCTTTTGTTGGGGGGGGGGGGGGGGGTAATGTGTAGTTTTGTAGTGTTTCATTGTAAGATTACAGGTTTAACCCTTCTTTGCATGAGTTTTTCTTTTACAATTGTGTTTTTTATACATATATTAAATATTAGACACCAGAAATTTTAAGATAGATTTTTCACTTTGTTCAGCAACATAGTTCACAGGAAATTTACTGGATTAATATTTCTATATAAATATAGTGGTGGAGAAGAAGTTGATTTATTTATTAAAAGTTAAATAAAAAGTGATGGAAATTTGCATCACTATGCAATTAAGGATTAAATCTGTTCTTTCGTCAATGTGACACAAACATGGTTAAAGCACTGTACAATTTTGTTTTCTTCAAATTCAGACAGTTCAGTTTCAGAATTAAATACAACCCTACAAACATTCTTTGGTATAAAAGATATTAAATAAATAAAGTGTCGCTAATTAAGAACCCATGCTAAAAAAATAAATAAGTACTTAGCAGTTTGGGATTTGATTAATATTTTCTTAAAAATTAATATTGTTGCAATATATTTTGATAATATAAATATGTATACATACAAGATCTGATACATTTGTTTTGGCCCATCGTAACACAATCGCGACCACTAACGTGAATTCACATAATTTGGAAAGTTGTATCCCCACTTGCCCACTTGTTTTACACTTGTGATCCCTACTTCAAAAGTAATGTAACGTGCAAAAGTGAGCCCATAGGCGGGGGTTACTATTAAGACAGAAAATTAAGGAATACAGGTGTACTTTTCCACTAAATTACTTGAAATGGAATTTGTAATTTTTTAGAGGAAAAAGTTATTTTTATTTTTTCGATATGAGAATAAATAAAATTGTCAGTTTCAGAAGGAATGAGCCCGAGCCCGCCAGGGTCCGAAGGCTGCTATAAAAATTGAGCCCGTGTCGGGCCCGGGCTCGGGCTGAGCCCGTCTCATCTCTAATATGTATTCGTTCAGATTAAAAGCATCAAAGCTGAAAATTTAGCTGTATAAAGTAGGCGGAGCATTGTCTCCGCGGTACGCTTTGATTACAGATATAAATTGTATCAAGAAAAATATCTAACTGTTACTGCCTTTTAAATCTAATAGAAGAAAGTATTGCAATCGAAATTTTTTTCGACTTCCGATTTTCGACGGATTTACAGGTTTTAGGGGTCAGAGATTCCGAAAAACATGTTTTTACAAACTATCTGTCTGTCCTTATTTTATCATTGAAAAGTATACGAAGTTATGCTTCAAACTGAACCAAATTTCATTTATATGTTTTTGGTTATGGCTAGCAGGTCCCACTTGAACTTGGAAATATTTCGACGAAAAGGGGCGCTGTGATAGCGATTTTTGTTCTATTTTCACTATTGTATCATCGAAAAGTGTATGAAATTATGCAGATAATTAAACCAAATTTTTTGTATATGTTTTTGACTATGGTCTGCAGATATAGTTGAATTTGGGGATATTGCTCCTGAAGGGGGCGCTGTGACAGCCATTTAAAGATTTCAAATTCAAAAAGATGTACAAAAAAATTAGTAATCCTAAAGCATGTCCTAAGCAAACGTAGACACGTGTCCCTCTCATTTGCCAAAATAACTGTTCTCATCGCCAAAATAACTGTTCTTTTATAACTAAAATTTGAGTTATGGCCAAAGCAAATGTAAACACTTTTTCCTGTCAGTTTCGATTGGTTTCTTCGGTCAAAGAGGTTAGTTACCAAACAACGAGTTACAGAATTAAGTATCATCTACGAGGTAAAAGAAAAAAATATATATCACCTAATTCCTGATGCCAAATCCGAGAAGCAGTGCTAAAAGAACGTATTCCAGAAAAAAAAGGTTTCATCTTGCAGCAGTTGAAAAGAAAAAAAGAAGCAGTTAGAATAGAAATGTATAGTTAAAGAAGACGTCACTTCGTAAACACAATCTTTTCATCAGTTTGAGAAGTTACTCTAAATGAATTACATTCTACTGTTTACGAATTACAAAAACAATGGAGTTAATTATGTCCAAACCACGATCGTCAAAATCTGTCTCGGGCTGTGAAACTGCAACAACGAAATATTTCAAAAACTGAAAAGTACTAAATACAATAAAAAATAAGGAATGTATTTATTTTTTAATATATACTCTTTTATCATTTGATAGTTTAATATTAATTAAATTATGATGGTAAGTTGAGAAAACAAATACTAGCAAACCACTTCTTTTTTCATATGCCGGGCGGCCATTTTTATTCAAAATTTTTCTTTCGAATAAAATTGCATAAAAGTTACATATTTAGAAAGATCGTTCAAAAAAAATGTTTGCTTGAGAGATAAGTCATATTAAAATATGTATAGATTCTGAGATAACTTCAGCGGAAATTACGTTAACAGCCGAATATCTCAATCCATTATAGTCAATAAACACAGGAGATTCGTTCATTATGAGTCATAAAAATATTAAACAATGGAAGTAATCATTCACAAAGCAAGATCTCTATGGTGAATTTTGCAGCGCTGTCTAGTGTAGAAAAAAATCACATTTGTAAACGTGGCATACGTAATAAGAAAAAAAAGCATGCTCATTTCTCTCATAGCAGACGATATAATTCATTTCACTGAAATAAGAAGGATGATTTTTTTACATTGTAAAACTAGTTATAAAACGAATGCACCCCATTTGTCACGTTTAATGTACAATTTCCAACTTATTTAACTTAACTTGGTTCATGTATGTAAAGGTGGAATTTTGTAACCGATTTTTTACTCACTTCCTGATAGGCTAGAATTACAAAATTATGTATGCAAGTGTGTTTCCGATCACATTAAGGCTTTTCAACAAATTTGAAACTTAATTATAAAACAATATATTATTTTAAAGTCATTTACCCTTTAGGCGGCGGTAGGTGATAAATCGCCAAATATTTTTTAGGGTTATAACGTTTTACGTATTACAAAAACAATGGAGTTAATTAATCTCCAAACTACGCTCGCGAAAATCTGTTTCGGGCTGTGAAACTGCACCAATGAAATATATTTTAATTAAAAAGTACTACATACAAATAAAAAATGAGGAATGTATTTTTTTTTTAAATATACTCTTTTATCATTTGATAGTTTAATATTAATTAAATTATGATGGTACGTTGAAAAAATAATTAAGAAATCCTGAATAGATCGTTTAGATAATGTTTTTTTCTTCTTTTCCTGATGCTACATTAACAACGAAACAGAACAAAAATTATCGATTTTTTTTAACTATATATAAATTCAATAGGATGCGCCAACATCCTCCTCCCTTATCATAGTAACATCGTGTAAGAAAACTTTTTTTTTGCACTTAATAAAAGTGATGAATTTTTATGTCGGAACACGCCAAATTAACGTATTTTAACAGAATTTCTTTTAATGTCATGAAATTAGGCTTGATTTTTAGATTCAATGCTTATAAAAGTGGTTTTTTTCCCCCCTTATTCTACTTTTATTTTTAGAAATATTTTGAAAGCTAAAAACTAAATAAATTCTCCTTTTATTTTTGTGTACTTTTCTTAAAAGTACACATAAATAAAGTAACAGATATTATTTTCCTGATGAGATATTTTAAAAATACGAATGCAATCCACGCTCATGTGTTTAAAATTAGCAAGGGAAATTTGAGATATGACTGACAGAAAGACTTAAGGGCAAAAAATTAATAAATATCAATAATATTTGCCAAATTCATGCGATTGCAACGTTCTTAAAAATACATTTGTCGTTAATGAATACTTTTGGCTAATTTTTTAAATATTTGTTAGAATAAAACTGTATCAATTTTTTCTTTTCATCTGTGCACAACTGGATTAACCCCCTGCCCCCCCCCTCCTTTTCATTTACATTTAAAAATAGCAAACCTGAGCACACAGTATTTATTAACGTTACGGCTAGTGATATCTGTGTAAAAAGAAAAGAACCCGACATATTTGTCGAAAAAAGAAGTGAATAGCTAAAATAATTTGAAATATGAAATACAACTATCAGTCTATTGCCAAAGTGTCTGTCCTTAGCTAATAACAGTGATTGGGCCTATATCCCTCGTGTAGATAATCGGCCGTCACGAATCAACCAACCAACCCAATCAAAGTGCGTATATAATAAAGTGAAGACAGTCCCGTGTTAGGATGTGGTGCAAAGTAGCGCCACTGTAGTTGCAGTGGTTGCAATCAAAACTAAACAGGGTGGGGAGGGGCACAGATTAAATATATTAAATATATTGACTATATTTAATCTGTGGGGAGGGGAGCTCAACCAACACATCCTATATTCATATATAGGATTCTCAGGATCATATAGGATATTCATGATTATAGGGGGTGTTGGCTCAACGCTCAGGTTCTAGTTCTGCTTTCATGGCTGGAAATGTAAATATTGAAATTTTCGTTTATTTCACTTCAGTATGACAGTGACGACAATCAAAAATTTTCAATCCTGTCATTAAATAAACTCAAAGTGATGAAATATTTCAATTTTTAATGAACTTATCAGATTATGTATTTCTTTAAATTTTTAATCTTAGTTATTTTCTGTTTACTCACTATACTTTGTAATTTCGAGAAAAATACGAATATTTTAAAAGATTAATTTCTGAAAGTGTATATATATATATTTTAAATATAGAATTTAATGTGTTCAACAATTTGATTCAAATGAATATTTATTATGAGGTTAACATTTACAACAAATAGTTTTTTACAAAAACATTTGTATTCTTCAATTATAACAAGTGAACAGTAAATTCAATCAATTTTCAATCACTCTAGTTTAATGACAGGATTGAAAATTTACGGTAGCCACGTATACACACTTTGGTCCCAATCCCAATCAAATATAAGATAATTACTTCTAATTCCTTTTCATGTTGCTGAACAGACGTGTTCCACGCTAACCCCATTTTTAGGTAGTTTTCAATACAAAAAAGTATAAAGCTACCTATTGCAGCCGTTCGGAGGAAAGCAGTTCCGGAAAATTTCGATATATTTTCACCGATCATGACCCCCAGACCCCAAAACCACCCTCCGTTCAAATGTTGATTTATATATATATATATATATATATATCTGACCTATGTCATACGATAACGCTCGTATTTATAAATCAATTTTGATGAAACTAATTGTGTGTATTAAGCTAACTAATGTCTCGACCGAGTTCGTTGGCCAGCTTGGTCCGCCATTTTGTTTCAAGATGGCGGCCATTTAAAAATTTAAAACAAAAATAAATATACAAAAAAATTAAAAATTAAAATTTATTTTTTAATTATGTTTTAGGCCTTAATACAAGGATTCCAGAGCATTTTTTGGTTTACCTCTATCTTAAAAAATGGCTGAGATAGAGCAGTTTGAAATTCTAGGGTGGCTGACATTTTGAAACAAAACAGCACATTAACGCGATTACTCGCAAATTATTTTCTTTCATTGTTGTAATAATTTTCCCAATCATACGCATAAAACTATATATTCATATCCGTTAGCGCCAAAATTGGCGACATTTGGCGAAATATCGCCAAATTTGGCGACCAAAATAAGTCTTCATAAATGAAGCCAATTTGGCTATTGCTCAATAATTTGGCGAATTTCTTAATTAAATTCAGTATTAACGAATCTTATGTAAACGTTTCTTTGCATTTAAACTTGCTGTTTTCGTGTAACATTGGCTAAAATTTTAAAACGAAGGTATAGGAAAGCTACTTTTTCCGCCCGGTACAGGCCGGAAGGACTTTTTTCATTAAAAAAAGGAACTTTTTAATTTTAGTGATGTGAGTTGAATATTTTCATAATATTCTTTTGCGCTATTAAATGTTTTTGTATTGTTTGTAACAAAACTTTTGTATTTGTTTGCGAATAGCCATGGATATGGATATGATTAGACTTTGTCTCTTCCTAAAAATTTCCAAATTTCCCTTGTCATCGCTTATTAGTTACTGCTTAGACATGTTTCCGCTTAGTATTATTTAATATTCTAACAGTCTCTTAAAATAAGATTTTGACACAGCAGCAACCTCTAAATTGTGTAATAATTAGGATGCAATAGCTGATAAAACAGAACATTTCTTTTATTGGCGAATACATAGTTTTATAGCGTGAAGTTTATAGGTTTAAATTACTGCTTTGATCAATGTGGCACTAACATGATTGAAGCACTGTATAATTTTGTTTTTCTTCTGAATTAGAAAGTTGAATTTCATAATTAAATACAACCCTAAAAACATTGTTCGGTATAAAAATATGAAATAAATAAAGTATAGCGAATTAAGAACCCATGCTAAAAAAATAAACACTTTCAGTTTGGGTTTTGAATAATATTTTCTTAAAATTAATATTGTTGCAATATTTCTTGATAATATAAATATGTATACATACAAGATCTTATTCATTTGTCTTGGTACAGAATCCATCTTAACCAGTGGCGCACCCAGGATTTTATCATGGAGGGGGCCGGGCACTGCACAAACAAAATAAACAAAATAACAAAATAAAATCAGTGGGAGCAAAATTTCTGTAGTTGTGATTGCAGTAGGAAATCACAAGGAGACACTAATTAATCATAAAATTACGAAGTTAATTCAATATTTAATAATTAATTATTTATTTTAATGAAAATGAAAATTATTATACTTAAAATTTAATTTAATTAATAATTAAAAAAATTGCTAATTTTTGAAAATGCAGAAATTAAATATTTAAAAAGCTCATAAACAAACATTTATAGAATTTCCTATTTATATCTATCTGACTGTCAGACATATTGTAGTTTAAGGGAAATATGAAAAATATTCTTAATGAGATGAATTAGTGGATGCAAATTTTTGGGACGATTCATTTAAATTTAACTCGTCAGTCAGAATGTTATGGGAATTAATAAATTAATAATGAATTCCCTTTTGGGACATCGTAGTTAATTCTTGCAAAGGCATTGCCTCAAGTCTTTGAAACGGCAGGTGCCCCTACTGCTCGCTTGGCTCAGCCGACTATGGGGCCGAGTTGAACGGATATTAAAAAAAATTATTTAATTAATTCAATTACAAATATTGTTACACAATAAAATCTTTTTTTTTTTTTTTTTTTTACAAAGTTCTTGAATTACTTCAACCGCAGTTACATTAATCTTTTTGTGCATTATATAACAAAGCCAGCCCATTTAATCTTTATTCTGTCATAGAGGATCTTAAGTAAGTTTTTAAAATGTGTAAGGTTGAAAATTACCTTTCGCTGATGCAGGTTGTAACGGGAAGCGTTTCAAATATTTTTAGTAATTTGTAGATGTTGGAGTACAACATTTTGCCACATTTCGAAACTGCTTCGATGGTATTCTTGCATCGAGTTATTGAAAGCGATTTTTCAAATTTTCTGTACCACAACTTGAATTTGGCGTTCAAAATTTATGAATTTGTAGAAAGCAAATTATGCGCATAAAATTCACACAATTGAGGAAAATCTTTTATTTTACTTGCTGTTGGAGCGTCTTTTCTATTAGGTAGAAAAATAAAAAATAAAATTCAAATTGTTGCAGTGCCGAACGAAACGTTCATTAAGTTCAATCAACCTTTGTTCAACAAATGGAATAAAAATATTTCTCCTAAAATACTCTTCTATAGAATCAGCAGGAACATTGTATCCTTGTTTGTTTTGATGCAGTCCTTGGTCATTTTAATATTAACATGAAACTTATTGGCTTTCACACAAGCTTCATTATAAATATCCTTGAAAGAAATATCCGAGGCGTTATGAATAGTATTTAATTGAGCCACAACATCGTCAACCAAATTTAATGCAATTAAAAGGTCACTGTCACATTTTTGCAATAATTTAGGCAATGGTAAAGTGTATGCAAATATATTCTGTAAGCAAAATAAAGAAATTTGGAAACCAAATTCGCATAACGAATTTTTCAAAAGTTTTG
This sequence comes from Maratus michaelseni, assembly GCA_963931845.1. Lineage (NCBI taxonomy): Eukaryota > Metazoa > Arthropoda > Arachnida > Araneae > Salticidae > Maratus > Maratus michaelseni. The sequence continues at coordinate 262,340,277 of OZ007597.1, forward strand.
CCTTAGAAGACGAGTTTCTGTCTTCACAAGTTGCGATTGTTTCAAGGCTATGAATCAGTGCATCGTATAATTCTACCATGGTCATGGTGGCTTCATGGCGTTCTACCCACATAGTTTGATAAACTTTTTGTAGTTTTTGTTTATTAATTTTCCGGTGAATGTTTGAATAATATTGTTGAGGAGGACGTCTTGTCTCTTAGGAGTACTGAAAAAATTGTGTGTCATTTCAATTATGCCGATGTTGTTTCTTATTTTTGTGATAGATACAGCACTCACAATTACTAAATTTAAACTATGCGAGGCACAATGCACGTAATTAGCTTGCGAATATATAGCTGATATTGGAGACTGAACACCGTTAAAATTTCGCTCATTTATGCGGCACCATCATAACCTTGCCCAACGTAAATAGGACAAATCGATACCGCATGTCTTTAATTCTTCTAATATTTTGTCGGACGAGTTTCTTCCTATAGTGCTTGCTACAGGAATAAATTGTAAGAATTGTTCACAAACTTTGTTGTCATTCTCTTCATCTATATACCTGACACACAAGGAAAGATGCTCAATAGTAGAAATCACAGGTCACATGTTCCATCAGCAAGAATTGAGAAACATTTTACCGAATTAAGGACACGTTTTTCTCTTTTCAAGCGTCCACGCTCCATAAATTCGGTTCAAAACGCCAACATTGACGTTATTTTCTGAAAGATCTTTTGCCTTTACGAACAAAGGGAAAAGTCTTTCGATTACATAATTTCTGAACAAGAATACCTGCCAATTGCATTCGTTTCCGAACAAAAATGAATTTAAAAAATGTGTCTGAAAGTAGCCCCTTTGGATTTGAAAACAGTCTTCAGCGTGTTCGTCTTAATGAGGTTTCAATGTATATCTCAATTACTTACATATTCTACAAATAAATGCTTGTTTCAACACATGATTATAATCGTTCATTCAAGATATTAAAAAAAATAGGAATTTTAATAATATGAAATATAACTTACCAGAGAACTTTTGTATACTCGTGTATAGCTCTGTATAGTCTACTAAGTCTAAGCAAAATAAAAAGGAATTAATAAGGATGCAACCGAACCGAGTGAGTATTTCGCACTATAATGATCCAAACCGAAACTATATCACATTTGACAATTTTTCGATCTTTCAAAATCTGTTACTAAAGTGACTGTATTCGAATAAAAAAAAAACTTGTAAACAAAATCGAAAAAGTAAAAAAACGGCCTTTGTAGAGATCGACGTCAACTATCCAATGGAAAAAAAATATTTAAAATATATTGAAATGCGAATGAGATATTTTAAAACATTTCTCCCATAAGATTAATATTAGCGAGAGGGTGTTTTCACATGAGTGATGTAGCCCTTAAAAAGTGATAATGTTAATAAAGTTAATAATGTTAAAAAAGTGATAATGTTTTTAAATGAAAAAAAAAATAAACAGAGTTTTCCATATAAATTTTGTTTTTTAATAGTTAAAACATCATCATATTTTGGCAAATAATGAAAAATCTTCAGTAGTATTTGGGGCCCCCGTGCCCCGAATGCCCTGCCGTAAATAAGGCACGGGAAAAGTGTGTCATTTTTTGGCGGTGATCGCTTTCTTGGAAAATTTCTGTTTTCATTCTCGCGATAAAATACATTTTTTCTAAAGCAGCATGCATTGATGGGGGAAAAACTCCTTAAAAGTGTTTTTTTAACTGCATGCTAACACGGGAATACCCGTGTATTTTAGGGTGCTTTTATGGGAACTTTTTACACACACAAAAAAAAAACGAACTTTGGTTCTGTAAATATTTTAGATATTTTAAGTGTTTTCTCCCTTTTCCTTTGGAGGGGGCCAGGGCCCCTTGGCCCCCTCCTTGGGTGCGCCACTGATCTTAACACATTCGCGACAACTAACGTGAATTCACTTCATTTGGATATTTGAATCCCCGCTTGACCACTTGACCTACACTTGTGAACCCCAGCCCCCAAAAGTAATGCAATGTGCCATCTTTAAGTCCATAGGCGGGACTTACTATTAAGAGAGGAAAAAAATAGAAGAAAAAAAGAATATACGTACTTTACCACCATATTTTCTTCTATTTATAATTGTTCTTTCTTATGTAGTTAATACTACATTTAACTTTTCCCAACGGCTCAATATTTACAAGACAGGTTACTCACAAATAGACTGGGCGTAAAGTTGATCGCAACTCGGAAGCCCCTTAACCGACATCAACTGTTCGGCAACTGTTCGGAGCCTTCGCGTTGTTTTAAAAAGCTTGGCGTTATTCACGCTTCAGCAAGTGAAATTAGTTGCCAAATGCAATAAACAATTACGAAAACAAACATAATGAACTTTTATGCTTGTTTATGTCTGCATATATATATATATAAACATTTTATTTATGTATATATATCAATATTGTTTTTCATATACTATTAACTTCTGTTTGTATATAAAAATAGATAAATGGCTTCTTTATATTAAATAAACTGTAAAAATATTGAAAAAAATTCCTTGTGTATATGAACCAGTGTGTAAATTAACCGAAAATATGTTGCCAAAATTCCTTCTCTCGCCAGTGGCATTTTCGCTATCTCGCCAAGGCCCTATACTGGAAAATACCCGAATACATGCAGTCACGAATGTGTGACATGAAATATACACCCTCCCCTCTTCACAATATGCTGCAATATCTAATATATTTATTTAGCATACTTTCTTTTGCGATCACTTTCCTGCATTTGGTGACGAAATTATCGAATTTATTAAATTTCTCACTATAATGTGAAAGTCATAAATGTGTCTCCTAATGAATTCTGCCAATGATATACTTGTTATATAAAAACAAAAGCATGGCATATGTATAAAGCGGAGAGAGAAGGTAAATATTTATGAATACAAAACTGAAAATAAATAATGTTAACTTAAATTATATACCAACTAGCATGAATGTTGGAAATATAGTTCATTAATTTATTTTTCACTTATTTACTTTAAAATTAAATTTACAAAAATTGAAAAAAAAAAAAAAAGAGAGAGAGAAACAATGCAACAATTGAAGGTATAAATAACCGTAATTTTAAAAAATGTACTTTTCTATTCTAAATACACAAAAATCCCCAGCCCGAAACACTCGTTCTTTTTCAGTCTCCCCCCCCCCCCCTATATCTTGTTTTTCTAAAATAATATTAAAAATAAACAAAAAAACGACATGATTTTTTTTTTAATTGCAAAGATAAGCAATTTTCCTTTGTTTTACTGCTATCATTATAAATATACTGCATGAAAATTGCACGTTTCTTTGTAGCGCTAAAAGAAATTGTCACATGTTTTTCACAGGCTATTCAATAAATGGGAATTTTGAAACAGGGAAATAAACGTATGAATTTTGAGTATTAAACCTGGAATATTGGGGATTTTCAAAAATTTTAAAGAAAGAATGTGATATATCACATGTTTATATTTATTTCATTCCTTGAAAGTAAAATTAACATATTTCAGAACATTAAAAGATTTATTTTTACTTTCTAAAATTCAATCAAAGTTAAAATCTACATAGTTTTACAAAACATATATATATATATTCAACACGTTTAATAAATAAACACTATATTATACTAAATATGCTGAAATGTGTCGATTTAATCTAGTAATTTAAATTATTTGTTACAATAGTAATAAAACACAACGTTGTTTTTAACAACAATGATAAACATTTTATAAAGATTTATTTTATTTATTTAAAAAATGCCTATTTTTAGATAAATATATTTCTGATATTGATAGAAACAATCAGAGAAAAAATCATTTGCCTACATCTGGATTAACCCTTTCCGGCGCGGAGTAAGTCTGTTTGTAAAATGGTGAAATAATGGACTGACACCAGAAATAACAAACGAATTCATTAGGAAATATACACACATACATATTTCGATACTTCGGAGGTATACATCAGAGAGTGAAGACGTAGGGGGAAGCGCTTCGTACTTGCGTACACGTTCTCCCGGCTAGCTCCGACCTTCTACGGCATAATACCCTGAGCAGTGTAGGTGTCATTTTCAGGACTTTATGACGAACTGCCTGAGGTATTACAGCTATATTGCTTGCTACTCTTCGACATGGCCACGATCTCCTTTGATATTGACATGGATGACAACATTCCCAGGATTGTCGACGGCATAGAGCCGACTGATATCCTCGGAACTTTCAACGAATTTCCCACGACTGACGAGCCTGCCAACGAAGTCTTACGTGAATTGTTTCACAATATAGATAACTACATCAGACGAACCCTTCGAACGCCTGACTATCATTCTGACAGTTGCTTAAAGGAAGAGGTAACTAAAGTTTGTCAATTTGCTACGACTATGTTGAGTGAGACAGATGTTTTTATGCCTATGACCACAGGCTATCGTAAATTTCTAAATGTTGACAACCGAGACGAGTTGTCGGCTAAACTCAATAAGCTTAAGAGTATTACTCCAAAAGATTTTCCCACTTTTTCTTCTCCAAAAAAAAAAAAACATTCCGCAAAAGGAAAATATCCGAAACGGAAAATTCCATTCCGCTTAAAAACAAATACTCCGAATTACCCTCGGAAGCGAATATTGATAGCTCACAAAATTTTGAAACCCAAATTGATAGCCAAAATTCCGAAATGGAAGGTGACGATACTGAGTCTCCTAAAGAAATCGTCTATCCACTATACATCGAATTTTCTGCCAATGAATGGCATGTAATCGCTCAGGAACTAAAAAATCTTGACGCTGACAACGCTCCTAAAGTGAGTCTTAACATTGATCTTCTAAAAGTCCAACCTAAATCTGAAATCCAGTTTAGAGAAATCCAGCGGTACCTTTCTGGTAAAAACCTAAAATATACAACTATTTCACCTAAGGATTTGCGACCCAAAAAAATTTGTGTTCGCGGCATCCCCCCCAATACTTACCCCCAACATATCATCAAAGACCTGAAAAACCACGGCTTCCAAGCTACTCGTGCCGCTATGATGAAAAGCAGAAAAACGGGCTTAGCAATGCCCCTCTATATGGTCAACGTTCTCCCCCGCAAAGACTTCGTTTTGATTTTTCAAATCAAGGAATTATGTGACATTAGCGTCACTATTGTACAATTTCGGAACTCCAACAACATTAAACAGTGTTACCGTTGCCAACGTTACGGTCACGCATCCGAAACGTCTAATTTCATCCCTAAATGCGTAAAATGCTCTGACCTGCATCTCTCTACTGAGTGCCCTCACCAGGGCAAAATTACTCCTAAATGCGCTAACTGCAACGGTATGCACCCTGCCTCGTACAGGGGATGCCCAAAAAATCCCCAAAACATCAAAAATAAAGCTAAAATTCGTACTTCTAGAAATAAAACTCCCAATGAAAACCACGACTTTGCTGAAATTCTTAAAAGTTTCAATTATACCGCTACGGCTAAAGATAGCAATTCCCAAAATGTCACTGATGACGCTATACAGGAACCTTGCGGCTCCACTAACCCTGAGGGTATTTCTCAAATTCCCCCTCTCCCTAACCCGAACCCCCTAAACGAAATATTCCAAACCTTCAACGACTTGAATGAAGTCCTCAAGCTATCCAAACTTCTCAAAAGTATCCAAAAAATCGCCCAAAATATCAAAAAATGCAAAAACCCATTTGAAAATATGTTTGTTATCATCAACGAGCTAGAAATATTCGCTAACGAGTTTAATCTCACCGACTAGTCGGTGCCCTCTGGGCTGTTATCTTGAAAATTCAAAAAATTTTCTATCTTTTCGAGAAAAAAAAATTAGATAATTAATTAAAAATATTATATTTTGTGTGGTCACTGAAAAGTGTCTTTTTAGGTGCGTTCGTAATTATATAAATACGTAGCACCTATAGTCGTCGTTTGGTCCGTCCGTCTGTCCGTCCGTCTGTCTGTCTGTCCGTCCGTCTGTCTGTCCGTCCGCATATAACAACGCAAAAACTACCCAACCAAATGGTTTGCAATTTAAAATATATTTTCTTTGCAGAATTTTGTCGAGACATTTCAAATTTTATTAAAATAGAATCAAAACTTTAGGAGATATTAATAAAAATATTTATTAAGAAATTTGAATTTTTTTTTTAAATCGGTGCTTTTTTGTTAGAGGAGCTTCCGATGGATGTTTAATCGTCAAGCGACCGAGACACTTATTTTATGACAGAAATTAATCTGCAGACGATATAATTCATTTCACAGAATTAAAAATCATCAAGATCTGAATATTTATATAACTAGCTGATACATATATATCTGAATATTTATATAACTAGTTAAGATATTTGTATGAACAGTGTCATAAAATATATACTTAACTAGCTGTTTAACCCGTTCCACGCACGGGATATCATGAATTTAATTCTAAAACGTGCGTACGAACGCACCTCGTTTGTAACGTTTGACGTACAATTTCCAACTTGTTTCTATTGTTGTTTTGCCTCCTTTTCCAGACTGGCATTTTTGCTGTTTTTCGAACTTGTCCGAACCCTATTTTATTGAACTTATTTATCAGTAGAAACCTACTGTTGCTATACCTTTCACTCTTAATTTTGACTTTTTCCTTAATCATCTTTACTATATTTCTCTTAATATTTTTATCCCCATTTTTTGCTCTTGTAGTTATTAAACATTTCCCATTGGCTCACTTTACAAGACAGTCTATTCTTATTCGTCTGGACGTTAAGTTGATCGCAACTAGGAAGCCCATGAAATATCACAACCTGTTCGGCACCTGTTCGGAAATATAAACTTGCTTATTTTCCGGTACTTAACAAAAGGAAAATTTTAATTAAATATTCTTGGTGACGTTTGACAGTTTTGGAATTAAAATTATGTGTCCTTTTTTGTGACCACCGCCCGTTAAAGGATTAAACGTTTCAAGTAATGATTGAACAGCTATAAATATCACTTAACTTTAAAAATGTACTTATCTATGCTAAATAGACAGAAATATTTCCGAATTCCAGTTTTTCGAATTTTTCAAAACCTTTACCCTGAAATGCTTGTTCTTTTCCGGGTTTTTCCAACATAAAGTTTTTAAAACTGAGAAAGATTTGCAATTGTATTTGGTTTTACTATTATTATTATTTTAAATATCCTGCCTAAAAATTGCCCGTTTCGTGGTTTTTTTTTTTTTTTTTTTTTTTTTTTTGTAGTGAAAAGAGAAATTGTCATGTGTTTTCTACATGCTTATGAATAAATCCTAGAAATTTATTCATTTAGTGGCTTTGAGCAAAAAATGTATCAGTGTGCTACTGCCATATCAGAACGCAGTGACAGAATGGAATGAAAAGTTTTATGTAGTACTAACAATGAATATTACAATACTAAATCACTACATAGTATAAAACAAAGTCGCTTTTTCTGTCCCTATATCCCTATGTACGCTTAAATCTTTAAAACTACGCAAAGGATTTTGATGCGTTTTTTTTTTAATAGATAGAGTGATTCAAGAGGAAGGTTTATATGTATAACACGACGTTCTACGTAGATTAGTTATTGAATTATGATAAAAAGTTTTGTTATTTTGGCCGAAAAGGTTACCATTGCTATTTTTTGGCGATCATTATTGTTGCAGAAAGAAATGAAAAGGCTATACATCTCCAAAAATAAAAGAAAAACTGTGTTAAATTAATAAAAAAAAAAAAAAAAAAGAAAAGAAAAAGAAAGAAAAAAGAGTTTTGATGAGAGAATATTATAAAACGAAAATATTTAATTTAAACATGATTGGGAATGTTCGCAATGCTTAAAAAATTATTCAAGGGGCAAGATTGCTATCGAAACAATATTTCGCGATTTATCTTTTGTTTTTGGCGATTTTGATTTTACTTTTGATCCTAAACAATTTGATTTTAAGCCAAAAGGTGTCTTTTTTTTTTTTTTTTTTTGATGCAGAAAGAATTGAAATGGCTATACAGCTGGAAAAATAAAAGAAAAAGCTGTTATTAATTTTATTTAAAAAAAAGAAAGGAATTATAGGGGGAAATTCGAAAATCAGGTGATATATTTTTTTATCAAATATTAGCTTTTTCAGTATTTGATTCGGATTATGAAAGATTAGCCTTCTGAAAAAGTTCTACTGGACGGATTTTGATGAGAATTGTATTGTTAGTCAGATGCTATTTCAGGAATGGTTTTAATGTACTACATATTGTTCTACACTGCTTAGTCAAACAGTTGTGTGATTAGCTTTTTCAGTATTTGATTCGGATTATGAAAGATTAGCCTTCTGAAACAGTTCTACTGGACGGATTTTGATGAGAATTGTATTGTTAGTCAGATGCTATTTCAGGAATGGTTTTAATGTACTACATATTGTTCTACGCTGCTTAGTCAAACAGTTGTGTGAAGGTTATACAGTCAGGAGAACCCGATTCCGAAAGATTAGCCTTTTTGAAAGTTTTTACTGGGCGTATTTTTTGCGACTTGCATTGTTAAGTAGATAATTTGTAAGGATGGTTTTAGTATATTTTATATTGTTCTGTTTTAGAATTACGTGGAAAAGTTCTATAATCAGATGAACCCGATTATAAAAGATTAGCCTTTATAAAAACTTCTACTGAATGGATTTTGTTAATTATTTTGCATTGTTAGTTCGATAATTTTTAGTGATGGTTTTAGTATATTGCATATAGTTTTATCATTCTTTAGCAAACCTTAACTGTAAATGACCAAATAAAAGAGTTGGTCCTTAACAGCTAAAATTTTGACTGCACATTAGAAAATATAATAGCGCAATCACGTCATTTTTCAGTAATGTGGAAGGATATTCCAGGTAAATATACAGATTGCTTTCAAATACAAGGTCAAATTAAACGATATATTTTGTTTGCTTCAAGGTTCATTTGTAGAAACTGACCAGCGCAGCGGGCGTAGCTTGCTAGTAGCATATAAAATATTCTATTCACACAAGTGAAATTAAGAAATTCCGTCTTAATAAAATAAATGTACTCATTTTCCTAATCGTATATGGTTTATCTTCAGATTCAATAAACGAGTGAGTATTAATCAATTAGTGCTTGCTTCTCGGTGAATAATCTACGAAAATGAATGGTACATATAAGTAGCGATTCTTTGGTAGATGAAAATGAGTAAATGAGCAAATTTTGTAAATGAGTATTTTGCGTCATAGTATCCAAACAAAGGGAAATGTATGCAAGTGGATAATATGACGCAAAATAATCATTTACATAAATTTTACTTATGATTTTGGATAGCGTGGCAGAAAACATAAATCAGTTTATTGAAATAAATACATTTCAATACATAATATAGGCTCAGTGAATGTAATATATTTAACAGTGTATTGAAAAATTAAAAGTATTGTTTGTATGTGTAAATATACTTTAGAAGACAAACGAAAAATAATTTAAATTGAATTTTAAAACAATCCTACTAAATTCACGTCAAGGTGTCACTCAATATTTGATATCATTTCTTTTAAAACCCATATTTTGAATTCGTTAGAGATCTGAATGAAAAAGCATCAGCGAATAAATTATATATATTTTTTCATGTTAAGATAATAATTGCACCTGTGAATATAAATAAAACTGAAAAGAAAATGATGATTTTTAAAAATATTATTAACATAGCGTCACTCAGATTTGATAGCATTGCTTTTAAGACCCATATTTAAAATTCTTATAGCCAAAAGAAAGTGCTGCGTCACAACTTTTAACCCGTTAAGGGTTTTTGTACTGATATCATTACTTTTTTGCGGTTATTGATGCAGATGTCAATTAGTCGAAATTAAGCATAGGATATAAATTAATCATTAGAATAAAATTTTAAAGAAATGCTAAAAAAGACCCCTAGGACCCCAATAAAAATATGAGGGTGGTGGCCCGAGGAGAGGAGTCCAAGACTCAACTTTAAAGTTATACAGCGAGAGAGTGACACAGTTAGAAGGATGAAAATGCATGGCAAAACCCGTTTGTTCCATCTTCCTCCGTCAGAGGGCGCAATCTTTTCTATACAAACATAGCTGAAATTTTTCAGGCTGTCGATTCAGAGTCAAATGAGCCATACCTCTTCGCGATCGGTCCCATAGAACCCGAGATAGTAAAGCGAAGATAAAAATTGCAAATTTCGTCATTTGGCAGCGTAAAAATCAGGAATTTCGTTGATCAATGTGTAAAAATCATGAATGTCATCGATCGGCACAGAAAAAACATGAATTTTGTCAATAGGGGGAGAAAAAAATCATAAATTTCGTCGAACAGGCTAAGTAAAAATCATGAATTTCATTTATCAGCGCATGAAAATCGCGAATTTCATCAAACGGTCGCATAAAAATAAAAAAAATCGTTGATTGGGCATGAAAAAATCATTAATTTTGTCAAGTTTGCAAGTAAAAATCACAAATTTCGTCAATCGGATGCATAAAAATCAAGAATTTCATCGATCGAGTGATAAAAAGAAATTTCGTCAATCCGGCACGTAAAAAGTATGAATTTTGTCCATCAGGTGCGTAAAAATTGTCGAGTCGAATGAATTAAACTGGAATAAATACCAATTAGTCTCTGAAAAAAATGCAAATTTCGTCATTTGGCAGCGTAAAAATCAGGAATTTCGTTGATCAATGTGTAAAAATCATGAATTTCATCGATCGGCACAGAAAAAACATGAATTTTGTCAATTGGGGGAGAAAATATCATAAATTTCGTTGAACAGGCAGGTAAAAATCATGAATTTCATTTATCAGCGCATGAAAATCGCGAATTTCATCAAACGGTCGCATAAAAATAAAAAAAATCGTTGATTGGGCATGAAAAAATCATTAATTTTGTCAAGTTTGCAAGTAAAAATCACAAATTTCGTCAATCGGATGCATAAAAATCAAGAATTTCATCGATCGAGTGATAAAAAGAAATTTCGTCAATCCGGCACGTAAAAAGTATGAATTTTGTCCATCAGGTGCGTAAAAATTGTCGAGTCGAATGAATTAAACTGGAATAAATACCAATTAGTCTCTGAAAAAAATGCAAATTTCGTCATTTGGCAGCGTAAAAATCAGGAATTTCGTTGATCAATGTGTAAAAATCATGAATTTCATCGATCGGCACAGAAAAAACATGAATTTTGTCAATTGGGGGAGAAAAGATCATAAATTTCGTTGAACAGGCAGGTAAAAATCATGAATTTCATTTATCAGCGCATGAAAATCACAAATATCATCAAACTTTCGCATAAAAATAGAAAAATTCGTTGATCGGGCATGATGTGGATAATTTCAGCAACATGTATATATTACATAAACTTATAGGAAAAATAATAAACCATTTTATCATTAAATTTAAATTCATAAAGTAATGCGCATTTAAGCACTCCTTCATTTAACCAGGAATTTCCAAATGCATTGAAATCGTTTGCATATTTGGCGATGAAAAAGTGTTGCTAGCCAAATCGCGTCTTTTTGCGCCAAATACTCGAAAGTAATTTTTTTTTTTTACAGATTGTGATTCCGGAGCTAAATTTGACTGATCTTTTATAACGTACATGAGTAGTTGAATCACAGAATATAGAAACCAGATATGAAGAATTTTCTTTGGAAATTACGCGCCCTTGCCCCTCAGTGTGTGTGTGTGCGTGTTTAGAAGAGGGAGAGGGGGGGGGGTGCAAAAATGCCTCTTTGGATATCTCGCATATTTCCTGATAAAATTTTGCAAGATGAGCTGTGTCTCAATATAAAAATTAGATACGGTTGATTTTTTTTCAAACTCGGTCCTTTTTCCCTCCTCCTAGCGAGGGCAGTCGCAAAATTAAAATCTATTATGGTGTTAGAGATTAAATTTTGAAAGAGGATAAATCACATAATGTAAACATCTAATGCCAAGAATTTTTTCGATCTTCAGCTCCCATCTCACTGAAGGTGAGCGGAAGCAAAAGTAATAAATAGTAGTTTTTGCGATGAAATTTGGCGACATACTGTCGGAATATAAAGGTAAGATTCGGATGATATTTTTAAATTCAGTCCTATTTTTTTTTAAATAAAATTTTCCGCCAGGAGAAGAGGAGGGGGGGGGGGGAGGGGCATAAAAACGTATCTCCGTATCTATCATGGTTTTAGAGATCAAATTTCGGATGCGGGTGAAATGCAAAATATAAACAACAAATACGAAGAATTTTTCGTAAGGGGGCAACCCTTATTATTATTTTTTTAATTATTCACAGTTCTTTATCCTACATTATTATAAATTCACTAAATTATTTTCATTCATAAATGCAGATATTTTATTTATCAGATCAAACAGCGTTTTTTATTTTTCTATAAAAGCAATGCATCTTAAAATAAAGTAATTAAAAATAAAATGAAAAGACAGCATCCAATTGATGTTTAAACTTAATTTTCTGGTCACGGAAATCACAACAAAGTGAGCACAAGAAAGCAATCGACAAAAAGGAAATTATGACATTTATTGGAAAATAAAAAATATTATTAGAATTTTTATTGCCACACTGAGAATATTTAAAATTTTATCGAATGTGGTAAAACGAATTCATCTCCCAAACATGTAAAAAAAATTCACAATAACGATCAGAGGATTTTTTTTTTCTTTTAGAACACATTTTACTTCAATTTATGGAATGTCATAAGAGTCCTTACTATCGACCTTTATTTGCAAATCACTGTCTTAGAAGCACATGTTGTAATTGTGTAATTTGTTTGTTAGTTGTAATTGTGTTAAAATTAATCTAGTCACATGATCTATGTTGGATTTTTTTATGCTAAATTTGAGAAAAGCTGTTGCTGATTAAAACGTATATATTTGCTAGTTTTTATTAATTGTAATAAACATTGCTCCATCAAAATGTTAATTTGAATTTCTTTCCAACCAACCGTACTTCATCAGGTGAGTCGAGAGTCGAAACGCCCATCCCTACTCCCCCTTGGGCCTATATCCCTCGAGTAAATAATCGGCCGACACCGATCAACCCATATGCCAATCCCATTCAAATCTAAGATAATTACAACGAAGGGGCTTCGTTGTCATTTTAAGTTCTGTTTCAGAAGAAGAAATTCATCTAGCGCTAACCTCCATTTTTTTCATCAGAAAGAAATTCTTTAATTTTAGTGATGTGAGTTGAATATTTTCATAATATTCTTTTACGCTGTGAAATGTTTTTGTACTTTTGTAACTGTAACAAAACTTTTGTATTTGATTGTGAATAGCCATGGATATGGATATGATTGGACTTTGTCTCTTCCTAAAAATTACCGAATTTCCCTTGTCATCGCTTATTAGTTACTGCTTACACATGTTTCCGTTTAGTAGGATTTAATATTCTAACAGTTTCTTAAAATAAGATTTTGACACATCAGCAACCTCTAAATTGTGTAATAATTAAGATGCAATCGCTGATAAAACATAACATTTCTTTTATTGGTGATTACATAGTTTTATAGCGTGAAGTTTAAAGGTTTAAATTTCTGCTTTGATCAATGCGACACTAACATGATTGAAGCACTGTATAATTTTGTTTGTCTTCTAAATTAGAAAGTTGAATTTCATAATTAAATACAACCCTAAAAACATTGTTCGGTATAAAAATATGAAATAAACAAAAGTATAGCGAATTATGAACCCATGCTAAAAAAATAAATAAACACTTTCAGTTTGGGTTTTGAATGATATTTTCTTAAAATTAATTTTATTGCAATATATCTTGATAATATAAATATGTATACATAGAAGATCTTATTTGTCATGGCACAGAATCCATCTTAATACATTCGCAACCACTAACGTGAATTCACGTCATTTAGACATTTGAATCCCCGCTTGACCACTTGGCTTACACTTGTGAAGCCCAGCCCCCAAAAGTAATGCAATGTGAAATCTTTAAGTCCATAGGCGGGACTTACTATTAAGGTGGCGGAAGAGTCAGATTCTGCATTCTCTTTTCCGATGTTAAACCAATGACATTAAAGTTCCTGGGTTTCCTTCAAATATCTCATCAAATAATTAAGTTTTACGAATTTTGTTTTTTGCGAGTGATGCTTTAGATCAATCATGGCGTAGTTACAAATTTCATTTTTCTCTTATTTAAATTTAAATATTTGTTTTACCGTTTAAAAGACAGCATATTATGATGTAAATGTAAATGCTAAAACAAATATTGCTAAAACAAATATTTAAATTTATATAAGAGAAAAAGGAAATTTGTAACTACGCGATGATTCGTCAAAAGCAGTGTTGGGCAGAATCTGATTACAAAGTAATCAAATTACAGATTAAAATACATAATAATCTCCTCACTGTGCAATCGATTATCATGTAATGCATTACAAAGTAATTTGAATATAATCTGATTATCGCATAATCTGATTACCGTGTAATAGATTACAAGACAATTCTCATTTTCTCTTTTAAAATAGATTAATCTGTAATTAGATTAATTTGTAATTAGATTACAAGACAATTCCGATTAAGTTTTCAATTGTGTAATCCAATTAACATGTAATGGATTACAAGATGATTCCGATTACGTTTTTAGTTGTATAATCCAATTAACCTGTAATGCATTATAGGAGGATTCCGATTACGTTTTTAATTGTTAATTCCAATTAATCTGTAATTGATTATAGGTGGATTCTAATTACATTTTTAAGAATATAATTTAGATTAAATTGCAATGTGTTACAAGTTAATGGCAGTTATGTTTGTTCAGAATACAATATGGTTAACGTGTAATGTAATGCAACTAAATCTTAATTAAATTCTATAAAATGTATTTAAATTAAACTGCAATCTATTACGAGCTAATCTAATTGCAAAGTTGAAAAGTGTTTATGAATTTAGTTTGTCTGTCAGTACTCTAATGCGCGTAAATGTACTCGGATTTCCATGGAATTGATATATAATATTGAGGTTTACTCTAGTATGATTGGTATAGAAAATGAAGTATGTGGCATGTAATTTACAGAGCCACTCAAAAGAATTCTTTTACATTACAGCCTATTAGGAAAAATCGTTTGCGGTGTATTTTAATAATGTTACTGTATTTCAAACATATTGAATTTCATATATATCGCTGAGGTGCATTACAAGATGTTTACTACAGATTATGGAGTACATAGCATTCACCGTTCATTTACAGAGACACACAAAAATTTTGGTTACAGTACTGACTATGAACAATAATTGCTAGAAATACTTTTTTTTTTCAGTTGTTGCACGCGTTTTTGAATGTAACTATTTTTTTATATTGCTTGGTTTGTATAAATTCTATAAATCATATACAGGACTGCACAAAAGTTCTCCAGTACACTGACGTTCATAGACGGAAATTCCAGAATGGGAATTTTCAACCGTGTTAATAACCGAATTAAATTTTAGCATACTGCTATGTAGTATATATCCAAATCTATTGATAATATGCAGAGCTTCAGAAAAAAAAATCGGGTATTTTTTCGATTAATGGTATTTACTGCAATTGGGTTTTCAAATATGCTATGCATTTTCCAAATTCTGTACTGAGTTTGATATACCGATTACAGCCTGTTCGTCATTGTGAATACTCCATAATTTTACAAAGAGATAGGGTTTTTTTTTCTTATAGGGTTTTTACCCCCCAAAAAGTAAATATATGAGTATTAAACAATTATGAAATGTTAAAAACTACTTACCGCTCTCAAAAGAACGATTTTACAGTATTCTTAAACTATAGATCTTAAATATCTCTGTGGTTTAATTAATTAATATAATGTATTTAATTTTTTATAGATAATCTAACGATTGAGAATGCAATGTTGAAAATGAAGGAATATTAAATTAATCCATCCCGTGGACGCACGATATTTCGGTTCCGACACTTTGGTCTTGTGTTTAAGTCGCAGCACTTCAATCCTGACATCTGGGTCCCAGTGCCATTTCAGTCCCACAAAATGACATAATTTTACAGAAGACATTGTCTTTTTTTTTCAATCCAAAACCTAGTTCAAGTGCTACACACTTCAGATGAAATAGGGAACATGCTATAGATAACGACAATAACATATAAAAATTGCAGGGCAATCCGAGCATATTTACGGGAGTTAGAACACGGCCATACGGCATACGGCCAGACAAACCGAAGTCATAAACGCTTTTCAACTAGGTTAGAAAGTGTTAAAAATCAGCGTCATCCATCACCAAACAAATCCAGCCTATCACCACAATTATTTATGAAAGAAAAAGATAAAAAATTGAAATAAAACAAATTTATTTCCAAAATAATTTTCAAATACTTTTCTTTAGGATTAGATTTTAATATCTTGAATAATACTGGATTTGTACAATACTTACAATACAAGTGCTGAGTTTGTTTTAATAGATCAAAATGACCTTTCCCGAATTCGAAACCTAGCTAGATGGATTTCTCGTGCTCGAATTTGTATAGGCAACATGTTTCGTGTAAATCGTTTGAGTATTTTTCCATTTATAACAAAAAACATTTTCAGCGCTGAGTTTGTTTTACCCTGTAAAAACGAATTTTCTTGTATTCGGAACCTAGCTAAATCTTTTTCTCTTGCTCGATTTAGTGTAGGGGGCAAGCCTCGTGAAAATCTTCCCAGTTGTTTACGATATCATTCATATTCGGGAAAATCCCTTGCTCGTTTAATATATATGAATAATCGGGAAAATCCCTTGCTCGTTTAATATATATGAATAATCGGGAAAATCCCTTGCTCGTTTAATATATATGAATTTGGCGACAGTAATTTGGTCGACAGGATAACTAATAAGTACCAATTGTATATATAGTGTTACGAATATTGTAAATAGTTAGTGTTTGTGCTTAAAAATAATATAAATAGTTCAATTAAGCTAATATATATTCATAAGCTAATATTAATTTTTGTTGCATTGCAATATCTCAATTTGTCGATTTTTTGCAAGCGAGTAAAAGCTATTGGATTTCAATGGGAGTCTATGGAAATTTGGCGAAATACTGGAAATAGCGTCAAGTTGGCAGCTAATTTTGACCGCCAAACTTGGCGACAGACCCTGTCCCTACCCCTTGGTAACACCCCCCCCCCAATCCTATCTAAATTCTCTACTTTCATGTTAATTCTCCCCAAGAAAAGTCAGAAAGCTCTGACCAATCAGATACGTTTCGCGGTATCTACGCAGATTTTCATTCGTCCATTTCCAAAACATTACTTTTTTTTATATATAGAAGGATACTGTTCTTGGTAGAAAATGTTTCATAATATATGTCGGATGCATGATTTTTCGTTCTTGTTGTATCATATTTCTACTGTGTGTGATAAAAATTGTCTTCTGTGGTACATATTTAGTGTTGCGGGTTTTAATAACAATTTAAAATTTCTGATTTATATTCTGTTTATGTGGGAAAGTGTTTCATAATCTATGCCAGCTGCATAATTTTTCGCTCTTATTGTGTGTGATAAAAACTGTCTTTCATCGTACATATTTAGGGTTGCAGGTATTAATTAATAAAATTTAAAATTTCTGAATAATATTCTGTTCATACTAGAAAGTGTTTTATAATCGATGCCGGATGCATGATTTTTCGTTCTTGTTGTATCAAATTTCTACTGTGTCTGATAAAAATTGTCTTTTATGTTACATATTGAAAATGTGTCATTGAAATTACACGTAATTGTAACTATAAGTTCTCAATTATAATTATAATTACACCATAATCATAATCATAGCATTATAGTTATGATTACAATCCTAATTAAATTGCAAATTCAGATTATGATTACATGTAATTGAAATTATAATCTGTTACATGCAATTATATTGTAATCAGATTGCAAATTTGCCCAACTGTGGTCTAAAGTATCACTCACAAAAAACAAAATTTAAAAGACTTAATTATTTGATGAGTTATTTGAAGGAAACCGAGGAACTTTAATGCTATTGGTTTAACATGGGAAAGGAGAACACGGAATCTGACTGATCCACCACCTTAAGAGAGGAAGAAAGAAAGACTATACGTACTTTACCACCGTAGGAGCCTTCGCGTTGTTGTAACCCCTTGAAGGGCACCGGTATATTATACAGTGGCGGTCAAAAGTTTCTGGCCAGCATAATTTTTTTTTAAGTATACCCATACGAAGAGGAATCTCAAAGTGATACTTATACATTTTATTGACATAATAGTTAGGGGCGTATTTATGGAATAACAAATAAATATCCATACATTTAATTGACAAAATTAATTACAAAGGAAAACGCATGTTCTCAAAAGTTTCCGGCCATCTTGGTAAGTTTGGGAAAAAATGGTGTTATAATAGAAAAAAAAAACAGTGATCAACAACATTTACAATTAGTATTTTGTCGTCATACCTTTAGCAATAAGTACTGCGGCATAACAACGTGGCATCGATTCAATGAACGGTTGAAGATCGTCTATGTTAAGTTTTTTCCCTTCTTCTTGCAATTTCTGTGAAAATTCTGCTGAATTGGAATATTTATAATTCAGCACACGTTTGAAACGTTCCCAACTAACACAGAACTTGCGGGCCACTGATGGCTACGTTAGCCTTGGCCCAAACTAGTAGATGAGGGGCCGCAATCGTTTGCCGTAACGGCAACTTAAAAAAACTGTCACGCCGGCCACAATGTGGCCGCAACAGAATTGGCCATAACTACATTAAGATGCCCATAATTGTGCCACAAGTGGTAAATCATAATTGACGGATAGCCTAAAACTGGCCACAGTTATACTTTAAGTGGCAATTATTAATGAAAACTAGCCACAGTTTGGCCATTAACGATCATCGTGAATAAAATCTAGCCAGAAAATCGCCACAGCCATGCCACCTGCGTTTGTTAAGAATAAAAGCTACCCCAAAGCTGGCCATAAATGTTAATTTATTGGTCATCATAAATGTAAACTAGCCTTAAGCCAGCCATCCACATACCATCAATGCTATTCATTAATGAATGCATGCCGAAAGCTAGCCACTTTGTTGCCATGAATGGGCATCATTAATGTATGCAAGCCGAAAGCTAGCCACTTCGTTGCCATCATTAATGAATGCAAGCCGAAAGCTAGCCACTTTGTTGCCATCAATGGTAATCATTAATGAATGCATGCCGAAAGCTAGCCACTTTGTTGCCATGAATGGGCATCATTAATGTATGCAAGCCGAAATCTAGCCACTTTGTTGCCATGAATGGGCATCATTAATGTATGCAAGCCGAAAGCTAGCCACTTCGTTGCCATCATTAATGAATGCAAGCCGAAATCTAGCCACTTTGTTGCCATCAATGGTAATCATTAATGAATGCATGCCGAAAGCTAGCCACTTTGTCGCCATCAATGGGCATCATTAATGAATGATAGCCCAAAGCTAGCCATATTCATGCCACTATTAGATATCATGAATGGAAGCTGGCCAGAATTATACTTTTTATGGTCCTCAAAAAAGTAAAGTTGAGCAAGAAAGGCTCATTTTTACTCCTTTGGCAGGGACAATTTTTTTTCTTTTTTTAAGTTATTTTAAACTTTAGAATCTAAATTTACTGGTCCATAATTTTTGTCTGAAAACTCTAAATATTTTATTCAAAATTTGAAAAAAAAAAAAAAAAATTAATGGAATATTTTTCTTAACAAGAGCTCATAACACCAACCTGACTTTTATGCATACATGTTTCACTTTATTATAATATTTTTCAGTTAAAAACTGCAATGGTGTTATAAGCACCCCATATTAAAAAGGTCAAAATACAATAAAATCGAAAGTGTTTCAGATCTTGTACAGAATACTTTCAATCTGGAAGCAATAATAATAATTAAAAAAAAAAAAGTGTCCCAATGGAGGCAAAAATTGGCCGTATCCACTCATCTCATTAGATCGGAATAAAAGGCCATATGGTTATGATTTATTTTTTAATGTTATTCTGAAAAAGTTGCAAAAGCCATAATTGTAATTAATAAAAAAAAAGTTGATAACACAAGGTGTAAAATATATATTGAGCGTTAAATTACCAATGATGGTGAGAATACGAAAAAAAAAACTAATTTTCTTCAATTTTTAATTAAATTATAGGTTTAAACATTATATTCAAAGGAGTAAATTTTTAAGTAGTTTCAATTTATGTTTCTTCAAGCTAATTCACCAGGTGGATTGTCCAGCCAGAATTTTCATTGAAAATTGTTATCTAATGATTATATTCAACATCCCTTTTTCGAAGCAAATAAAAAATCCATAATGTTAAATGAGATACCATATGAAAGGATTTTCGAGCGACTTCTGACATAGTACACTCACATTTCTTTAAAACATGTATTTTGGTTAAAATTGCAAGTAATAAATTAAATAGGCATTGTTTTCAGAAATGAAATGAAAGTTTTTCCTCAAATTACTGTTGCCACAAAAATTAAATTCCACAACAATGATTATAAAAAAAAATGTTCAATAAAGATAAAGTGGACATGGTTGCTGCATGGGTTTATTTTATATTTATGATAAAAAAGCAAAATTTAAATTCAAACGCTCAATTTTTTTTTTTTTTTTTGAAAACATTATGTCACCCTCTAATGTAGTTAAAATACAATATATATCGCTCTTGATATTTTCAGTCAGTTTTTACTGTAAAATGTGAAAGAATAAATTGGATTATATTCTGGCTTTATTTTTTTTTAGAAGTTTAAACATGCATCTAAAAAATATTAGGCTGCAGTGTGAAATCTTCACACAGGCCCACTAGTATATATTATTTCTGTTATCAACATCCCCTTTTCTCAGAAAATATGAAATGCAAAACAATGAACGAGATGCCATAAGAAAGGATTTTGAACCAGCTTCTGACATACTGCACTCACATCTCGGTAAAACATATTTTTTGATTAAAAATTACTGTAAATTAAAAATTAAATCTGCATTGTTTTCATAAAAGAAATGAAAGGCTTTCCTCAAATTAGTGTGGCCACAAAAGTAAAATACCACATTATATAATGCTTAAAATGATTATAAAAAATAAATACTACAAAAAAGATAAAGTGGGACATAGTTGCTGCACGGGTTTATTTTATATTTATGACTAAAAAGCAAAATTGAAATGCTCAATTTATTTTTCTTTGTCCCATGTTTTTTCCGAAACTGATGTCATCCTCTAAAGCAGTTAATTAACTATAGATATATATATATTTTTGTCTTTGCTATGCTGGATCAGTTTTTACTGTAACTGTGATGGAATAAACGAGATGATATTCTGGCTCGACTAATGTTGTTTGAAGATAGTTTCAGTCCTTAATTTTCCTTTACAAGTTTAAACCTGCATCTAAAGAGTATTAGATATTGCTAAAAAGTATTAGACTGCAGTGTGAAATCTTCGCATGGGTCCACTGGTGCTTTTATAATACAATTTCTTACCTGGATGTTTCTTCCAATTATCCAGCTTGAAAATAAAACAAAAACGCAGGAACTCTATTTTATAAAATTGGTAAAATGTTGACATTACTGATCATTGAAATTTAAGAATTTTTTTTAATGATGTAACTATACATATATGTAAATTAGGTCCGTTCAAAAAATGTCATTTCACTATCTTCATCTCTTTGGCATATAATATCAGAAAAATGTAGCAGTATTCCTATAAAGTAATGTTTTAGTCTGTTAAGGACTCTTCCCCCCTTATACACATCATAGAACAAAATTTCAATGTATATATATTTACAAAATATTACTAATTGACAGAAAGCCAATTGTCACTATTTTCCTTCTTATGTAATCTTAAAATTTCTCTTATTAAATAAGTTTAATATTTTTTCAAAATAGTAGTGGCAGTTGATCTTCTAGAACACGGCAGGTTCACCATTCATACACTAAATCTTTTGTTTGTTTTTTTAAATTGACTAAACATTACTCATAAATAATAATATATCATTGTTTTTATTTTTTAAAGATTAGCAAGTAATGAGTACTGATTTTTTTTTTTTTTTTTTTTTTTTTTTTTTAATATATTACCAATAAAGAAATTTTTAAAATATTTTTCCTTCCAGCAGGAGGTATGTGACTTTTTGACTAACAAAATTTCAAACTGATTCATACAATATTATGTACATTAAAATTTTAATCTCAACTTTTAATGAGATTATGATGAAATTTTTATTAAAATTTTCAAAAGTATTTATACAGCAAATTATTTTTAATACCTGATCTCCAAGCAATGCTAATTTATAATCAACCAACAAAAACAGTTTATCAGGCTGTCAGTTTTTAAAATATAGCCTACATAAAACACTTTTATTGAATTATATCTTAACCTGTAAAAAGAAGGGGGAATGTTCTTAGAATGAGAAAGGGGAAAATATATAGTACATCCTTTTTAACAACATCACTTGCATAAATAAATATATATATTTAAAAACACTAGAACTGAATGCTTTTTTTTCATATAAATTTTATTTATCACAACAAATGTAAAACAAACCAACCAAAAAACATTTATTTATGTATTTACAAGATGCTCAAAATTTATCAGAAATATTTTACAAGAAAATTTAATCCTGTTACAATTAAATTTCTGATGTTTCTTAATTTAAGTTGATAAACAAGAGTTGAAAATCTACAGTCATCTTCACAGAGAACTTTTTTCTTTCCAGATTTTTATTCTTCTTCTGAAAAACAAAAAATAAATTTTACAAAACAAAATTAAAATGCCTTACTTTAAAAACACCACTTATTAATTAGCCATTTATAAATATAATCGGAACAGAAATTATAATTAAAAAAACTATTTACAAAAAGCTTTGTAGTTCAAGTTATTTGTACACAATGAAACTATTTTATTGCAGTATACCTATATTTGCTTTTAACAAAAACTCATGAAAGGGCAGCGTTGTCAAATGACGCCTAATTCCTTTTTTTTTTTTTTTTTTTTTTTTTTTTCTAGGTGCGAAACTGCATTTCATGGTGGCAATTTTATGTTATATCATATTCTCTCATTTCTTTTTGCAACCATGTTAACAATAATATTATTTCTATTTTTATGTGTTAAGAGCAGGGGGGGGGGGGCTGTATATATTAAATACTTTATCTCTGTGTTAATCTCTAAAACAAAATAAAAACAGGCTTTCTATAAATTCTTTCTAATAACTTCAAATATATAAATTCATATTCTTTACATATGATGTATGGGTGCTCTTTCTTTCATTTCATAAAAGTCGAATTGCTCACTTTGTCAATGTTTCTAGAATTTGTATTGCTAGAAACCAGCAGTTCTTTATTTTCTTCACTTTAAATTTTCACATAACATTTCCTTCAAAATGGCTTTGTAAAGTAGGAAAATACATTGTGTACCTCCAAGCTATAAATCTGATATTATCACTCATAAAACAATAGCATTTCAATTCTCACCGTAATTTAGTTCAAAATAAGGAAAAGCAATTTTTCAACTTTTCCCCGTCAAAGTTAAAAAAGTAAAATTTAATTCAAAGTTTCTGGTTTGAATCGTATTAAAATTAGGTGGGATATAATATATCCCACCACGCCTCAAAGGGTTAAAAGACAATAAAGAAAAAATGAAGTTACTTTGACACAGGGTTGGGTTTCTTCCGGAAGAAATTGGAAAAAACCGGAAGAAATGGAAAAAACTGGAAGAAAACAACAGAAAACAAAACAGATGCTCAAAATTAAACTATATTAACTATATAAAAGAATTAAATTCAAAATCTAATTATATGAAATTTAAATTGGAAATTTTAATTAATATTAAAAATATTATTTATGGAAAAATAAGTTATTTTTTAATAACAAACTTCAGGTTCAGCAGGTATTTACAGGTTATGTTTTTTACAACTTTAGAGGTAGGGGGGGTATTTTTTTTATTGTTTATATAATTTCTGTAAAAAAAAAAAAAAAAACCTACCAATTCTTTATTTATCATATAAAAATGTAATATTTTAAAAACTATTGTGCAAAACTTAAAACAAACAAATTTGTAATTATGTATACTAGCATGCTGATTTAAAAGATAAATGTTCTAAAAATAAACTCTACAGGGATAAGAATTTTTTGCATCTTTTGCATTCATCCATTCTAAGTTGAGAAATTGATTGCAGCATCTTAAAGCTAAATTACTTCTGTTTTGTTATACAATGTTGCACTGTAGTAAGGAAAATGGAGATTTTAATGAAATCCTTCAATACAGTAATTACTGTATATTAGTTTCCTTAATAAAATGGGCGTAAATTCAAAGCACTGTCTTTTATTTAAAAGAGTTTCATTCTACAATAGGTAAATGATCCACATACTATTTACTACTGGTTACAGAAGTTTAAATTATATATATATAAAAAAAAATGTGCCTCTTTTGAATTGAATTACATTTAATTGATTTTGTGTATTTTGGATAAATTTATTTGGTACATTTCCGTTATACCAACACCATTGTCGTCACCAAGTGCAATAATTGGCACTAAATGAAATTCATGTGAAAGGATTCAATTGGAAAAAAAAATGTTGGCACAAAATTGAGCATTTAAAAATATAACATTTGAAAATTACAGACTTTCACGAACTATTTTATTAAAT
The DNA here is from genome assembly GCA_963931845.1 of Maratus michaelseni. Classification (NCBI taxonomy): domain Eukaryota; kingdom Metazoa; phylum Arthropoda; class Arachnida; order Araneae; family Salticidae; genus Maratus; species Maratus michaelseni. Next base: position 262,364,819 of record OZ007597.1, read on the forward strand.
CGACACGAATATAGACTTAAAATAAAAGAACAAATAAATATTATATGATAAATTAATAAAATTAACTCAATTTAAACTACAGGCATAGCATTGTAAATGTCTCTTAGCATTGCAGTAAGCATTTCACTTTTTGAATGAAGACGTTCATACTTTTTTTTGAATAAAAACTTTTTTTATGTATCCAAAGTCCTGAAACAATTTTATTGCAGCGTCCTCATCATCTGGTAACTGCCAAATTGTAAAATCCACATTAGTGTCAACAATAAATATAAGTTACTACTTAATATTAAATATTTTCTATTTGAAAAATAGCAAATTAAGATGTTTTGTGAGGTTACAGAGTAAATTAAGTAATAATAATAATAATTAAAAAGTGTCATGTTCAATAAATAGCAAATCACAATGTTTGGCATGGTTTGCAATAAAAATATTTACACGTTCAGGGTTGAAATAAATAGCACATTAGCATACATTTTGGCATGGTGTTAGAAAAGTCCCATTTATTTTATTCAGGTACACAATGATTGGAAAGCTTTAGACAGGTGTGTGATCTTGGCTAAAAAACTGGTGTAATTATCAATTTATCATACATAATTAAATTTTTATAAGTCTAATTAAATTTATGTAAGGTTATCTATTAGAAAATACATTTATTTTTATTGTATTTTACAAAGTTGTAACTTATATGGTAAATTCTTAAAGAAAAACAGTTTCTTCCATTTTTTTCCACTTGGAAGAAACCCATTTCTTCCAGCTGGTTTTTTCCACTTTGGAAGAAACTTGCCAACCCTGCTTTGACACATCATAGACAATCTCTGACAAACAGATTTTTCCATTTTAATTTTGTTTTTTTAACAGTTAAAACTGTTTTGGCCAATAATTGAAAATTTTTTAGTAGCATTTGGGGACTCCTGAAAATCGGGGACCCTGGGCCCGTGCCCCGAATGCCCTGCCCATGACAGATATATAAATTTCTCTATTTTTGGCGCAATCGATTGACAAATTTCGCAATTTTTCTCATGCGATCAATGGAAGAATTTCGCTATTTTTTCCCATGACTGACTGAATAGTTTCGTGATTTTTCCCACAGCTGACTGATGAATTTCAGAATATTTTCCTGCTACCAATTGCCGAATTGTGCAGGGAGGGAGGTTTTGCGACAAATAAGCAAATTTCCTGATTTTTTTTCCTACAACAAACTACCAAATTTCGAGATTTTTGAATTTTGTAATTTTTCTTGCGACCAAGTGACAAATTTTGTCATATTTTACTGTGACCGATAGACGAATCTTGCGATATTTTCTCACGACCGATAGATGATTTTTGTGATATTTTCCCGCTACATTTTGGTGAAATTCGCGAAAGCAAATTCTTGCGAATCCACAATAATCAGGGCACATTTCCAGCTATATAAAAACGGGCACAACTATAAAAAAATGTGCAGGGTGCTGCGCCCTCTCGAAAACGTCTAGGGGAAACACTAATTACTCCAATACAAATATTGCCACAGTTATTTTATTCTAAAAACTTGATATTTGAGTAATTTTAATTAATTTTCACAGCAGTGAAATTAACTCGAAATTATTGAATAACAAACATGTGAATTTTTACATTGCTAACTAAGCGTAACCAAGCTTCCAGGCTCGAACATTTTTCACACTGTCAGTTTTACGCTTAGTTAGCAATGAAAAAAAATCACCATTTTTATTACTTGATATTTGATTTAAAGGAAAATTTAAAAACATGGATTTGAGCCTTCAGCTCTTCTCCAGAATCTTACATTTGCAAAATATTTTGGGCAAAACATAAGAATGTTCTAAAAATACCTTGAATTTAAATATCATTTTTTAAAGTTTCTTAAGAAAAAAGGGTCAAAGAAAGTATTAAAGAAGGTCCCTTTCTCCAAAGAATCTGCTTTATTTTTAATTTGTTAAAAATTATACATATAATCAAAATCCAAATTAATTTATATGACAACATATTAAAAAAAAATCCTTAATTTAGAGATCAGAAGATTAAATAAATTTTATCACCTTCTCCCTTCCTCTTCTACATACATAGCATAAATTAAAAAAAATTATTTAGCATAAATCTGTGTAATCTTAAGTATTGTCAAAGTTCATGAAAGTCAAAAACCCTGTTAACAAAAATTATTTGACACATTTCTGCAAAACTTTAAAAAATACTCAATCTTTTTCTATTAAATTTTACATTTCAAAAATTTAAATTAATTTAATTTTTATTAAATGTAAGTCCAGATTAGATGCACTATATTTCCAGAAGTGTCACAATAATCACAAAACTGAATCATCACTCTTGAAACAAATATTAAAACATTTAAAGCAAACATTGTCTAAGCACATGAGCTGTAGCATCAAAATTTTGAGTAATTTGAAGGACCCATTGTACAAGATGTTTACATTTCGTGAAACTCTGCTAAACTGTTTTAACAAACTGTAAAATAACAATTTTGAATAAAATAATTTTAATAAAAATGAACAATTCCTATGCAATTGGTAATAGACGAAGATTTTTTTATGATAACGTTTTGAATACAGTTTTGTTAAAATATTACAATTTAACTAAATTTTAATATGAAAAAGTTTACAAAATGATTTTTTGGCCATTTAAAAGATATCGCCAAATTTATCAGCCAATCGTGGTAAAAATCTTAAAATTAGTCAATGGATTGTCGGAGGAAAAAAAAAATCTCAAAATTCTACAATCAGTCACAGGAAAAAAAATCACGAAACTCGTTAGTCGATCGTGAAAAAAAATCTTTAAATTCTTCAGGCGCTTGAGAAAAGAAAATATGAAATTCGTCAGTGAATTGTCGGAAAAAATCGAGAAATTCTTCAACCAGGCGCAGTAAATAAATCGCAAAAATCGTTCACTGGTAGCAAGAAAAAATTATGAAATGCACCTGTCAATCAAGGGTAAAATCTAAAAAACATTGTGAAATTCATCAGTCTATCAAGAAGAAAATCACAGAATTCTCCAATCAGTCACGGAAAAAAATCGCAAAATTCTTCAATAAGTCGTAGAAAAAAAAAATCTTGAAACTTTTGCCATTTGCCCTGTGGCGATTAAAAAATTGTCATTGATATCCTGCCACCCCTATGCGGTCACTTCCCAGTTACAAATTCCATTGCAATTCTTGAGTGACTGACGAATTTTAAGATTTTTCCCCCCAAGAATGTGTTAAGAATTTTGCGATTCCCCCCCCCCTCCATTTGTTTGACGAATAGCACAATTTTTTTCACCCCTGACGATCGAATTTCATGATAATTTCACTTGACCGACTGGCAAATTTTGCAGGTTTGTTCCATGATCGATCGACGAATTGCACGATTTTTTTTCCCTGATCAACTGACAAGTTGCACCTCGTGAACGACAGAAGAATTTGGGGATTTTTTTTCTTAGGATTGACGACTGACAAATTTCTCAAATTTTCCCTGCTACCCGATTGACGAATTTCACACTTTTTTTCCCTATCAATTGGCTTACTGTTCAGTTTTTTCTTGCGGCCAATCAGCAAATTTACGTGTTTTTTTCCTGCAGCTTACTAGCGAAATTTGCGGGGGTTTTTCATGCGACCGACTAAAGAATTTCCAGACTTCAAGATTTTTTTCATGCAATTGATTAACAAATTTAGCTATATTCTCCTGCAACCAATTGACGATCATTGCAATATTCTTCCCGCATCTAACTGACGAAATTCACGGTTTTTTTTTTTTTTTTTTTTTTTTTTCCTGACCGACTGACGAATTTCGAGATTTTTTCCCTATGACCGATCTATACGGAAAAAAAAAGGCATTCTGGTATTGAAAAAGAAAAAAATACTGCAATTCCAGTATATAACTGGAACACAATCACCCCTGACAAATAATCCATGTACATATTCTAAAAAAATTAATGTGATAGACTTTCTGATTTTAAGGAAATTTTCCTGAATTTTGACTTCTTCCCTATTTTTATCATGAACACTTCGCTGGTATAAAACTCTGATTTATACAAAAATATGTTTCTATATGATTAAACTTTATCTAGAAAATTTGAAACATCAGTCAGTACTTTAAAAAGTGGCCATTAATGAAACCGAGTCTACCGGTCACTGGCTACTAATCCGATTTCCCAGTTTTCACCTATATTGATCGGTTGTGAGAAAAAATGGTGAAATTCGCCAGTCGATCGAGTGAAAAATCTCAAATATTGTGAAATTTGTTACTTGGTCGTGAAAAAAAATCCCATTTGTCAGTCGGTCGCAAAATTAGTCAATTGGTCATGGGAAAATATCGCAAAATTCTATTGATAAGTGGGGATAATAAACAAACCAGTTCAAAATATATCTTTTGAACAGGATGCAAGAGTGCTCTTTTGGAGAACAGTGTGACCGTTTTAAAAATATTTCCATCCGGCTACGCTTTACTTCTAGAGTCAACACTATATTCATTACTAATAAAAAATTTGAAATCTCATGTACAGTGAAGTTGCTACAAAAAATATTACTAATAACATGTATTCAGTAACAAAAGAAAATCCCATGGGCCTCCGCTTGGATATAAATCTGTTAGAAAAGTTCTAAAAGCTGGACTTATAACTATGTATGGACCAAATTTCCAGACTTTTCCTCTATAAAGGTGATATCTCAAAATATATCTTTTGTATAGTTATTGACAGAACTGTAAATTCTTTGTCAATGCGACAGTTTTAAAAATAAATCTTAACCCAAAATAACGTGTTTTTGGTGTGTATGTGTCAGTGCTTTATGAAACGTCTTTTGCATTTCTATAAAAGATGAAATTGCACTCCTATATATACATATACAAGGACATCTCCCTGTTTTTTTTTTTTCAAATTCCCACAGAACATTTTTGATCAGCTGAAGATTCGTTGCAGAACATTGTAAAATATTCTGCTTTGGGGCACAACATATTTTGAGTGATTATTATTGCAGACCCATGAAAAAAGCAATTTTAATATTGTTTTCGGCTGTTCACTCAACAATATTAAATGATTGGTTTTTTTTCCAAGGAAAAAAAATAATAATAAACACGAATGCTTCGTATACACTGTACTGGTAGATATGATAAGCTATGGCTGCCGAAGGCAGTCGTACTTCACCGCCGATTCCAGGCTCTCGTGAGCCTATACGAGGTCACTACCAAAAAGGGCCGGTTTACCCGGACACCTCTAAGGTGGTGCTCTTCGGCCAGGGGAGAAGCAGGGGCTTAAGCCTCTTGCGCTTCATCACCATTTTCCAAATGAATGACGACAGAGGTCGCTGTGATGATACGGTGGAGCCTAGAGCTCTCATACTACAGGCTGAATCATATCGCCATTTAATAACCCAACAGACCAAAAACCAAGCTAAAACCGGTTAGCTTACCATACTAGTGGACGGCGAGTGACAGTAACAGGGACGGCAAACACCTGCTCAGGCGGTTTCCTAATGCTGAGCTGGGTTGCAATATGGCGGTTATTTTGGGAAACAGAATGGATATGCATCAGCTCCCCTTATAGGAGCCGAAACTCAGAGGACAACACCCCAACACACTTGGGCGGAACGCGGAAGGGAACAACGGCTCCGTAGCCGGGATCCCATAAGGGAAACAGAGTCCTCAGCCAATGTTGAACACTCCCACGAGCCACGACCCATTAATGTAACCACATCTTCAGATTATCAAATGCTGCACTGGTAGATATAGGTAAAATTTTATTTTTAAACATGTATAAGCCCAAAATTGTGGTATTTGTTAAATATTTTTTTCACATATACAATTTTTTTAATGAATGAAAATTACACAGTTATATTTTGGATACTAAATAAAAATACTAGGAAAAGTTCTTTTCAGCATAAAAAATTATAATATGCCACAGTTATTTTATTGTAAAAACTTTATATTTGAGTAATTTTAATTATTTTTTCAATTAATTTTCAGCAGTGAAATTCACATGAAATTACTGAATAATAAACATGCGAATTTTTACATTGCTAACTAAGCGTAACCAAACTTCCAGGCTTGGACATTTTTCACTCTGTCGGTTTTATGCTTAGTTAGCAATGTAAAAATCCACATGTTTATGATTTGATATATGATTTAAATCAAAAATTTATAAAACATGGATTTGAGCTTTCAACCCCTCTCCAGAATCTTACATTTGCAAAATTATTTTGGGCAAAACATAAGAATATTTTCAAAATACCTTAAATTTAAAAAATGATTTTTTGGTCACTTAAAAGATATCATTTAACAGCTTTTTTATTATAGTTTTAATGATGTATTGAGTATTCTTCGATTCTATAAATTACATGAATTAAATAACTTCTTTATGAAACATGTAATTTGTGTACTCATTTTATATATTCCTTTGTGATTAATTTTAAATCAAGGTGACAAGAATATTTTTGTCTTAAAAGTTTTAAATCAAAGTTAACAATGACTTAATTATATTTTCCCATATATAAAACACAGTAAAAACTCTATAAAACTCACACAAGAGATAGAAATGAGGATTTCCTTTTAAACAACATTTTAATAAATCATTTTGAAAAACTTGCTTTCTAAAATTATGTTACATATGTAAGTTGAAACTCACCAGAAAAATTTAAGTGTGCATAATACAAAATTTTATTAAAGTAAAACAAAAAAACCTTTTATTTACTATTTTTCCTGTCACTTTTCTTTCTCTTGTAATGTATAATGAATTTTGAATTCAAACACACCTTACCCTGCACATGTTAAAATTTCTGCAGTATAATATCAAAATTAGGCAAACTGAAGCAAACATTACTGCACACACACTCAAGTGAAAAACAGAACTAATAGTATCAGTACATGATCATGTACAAGATTAAAAAAAAAAAAAAATACTTGGTAAAATTGTGAACACCAGATAAAAAGTGGCAATGTATGTAATGAATAATTATTTTAATGTTCAACTGGAGTCAACAATTAAACTTAAGTTTTAATTACTTTGAATATATTGGCATATTATATATTAAAAATGTATTTTATTTTAGCCCTCTTCTCGCTTTTTATATTTGTATCATGATTTCTCCACATTTTTGTATCAATCTCTAAAACACACAGCTTTCATTTTTAAACATTGATATTGATTTTCTATGAAAATTGAGAAAAGAGCCATGCTTATGAGAAACTAGAGCTGTACCAAGTACTTGGTATATACTCGTTAATCAGCCATATTTCAGCCGAGTAGTTGCAAGAATTTCATTTTTTAAGCATATTTAAAGACAATAAGTGATCTATAAAAAGTTATTTGAATATAAATGTATAATATATGCCATATTTCATAAAAACTATTTACTCGGTACATAAAAAAATTATCTATAACACATAGAAACAGATAAAGAAAAAAACCTCATGCAAAATTAAAGTTTAGTTTTATATTAAAAAAAAAAAAAAAAAAAAAAGTCATTTTTAGAACTGTTGGAAAAGACTATGATTTTGGATAAAGAAGCAGTGTGTAGAAACAGAAAATACAGTAAATGCAAATGTAAATTTACTAATGTAAATTGATCAATACAGACAAAATTTGGAGCCTATTTAGGGGACCATCCCAAAATTCTTCCAAGTAAAGCAGGTCCCTTCACAATATACCTTTTAATAAACAGGATCTCTTCCCATTTTTTTTTTTTTAAATAACACAGGCACCTTAAAAAAAATTGAGTTTTAAAAAGGAAGAAGTCTTTAAAGACAAATTTGTTTTTTGGTTCAAATTGGAGTAACTAAATTTCATATTCATTACAAAATGTTATCTTTCACAAAAAAAAAAAAAAAAAAAAAAGAATAAATTTCACACAAATAACTTTTACTTTTTTCAAAATGGGCCCTAAGATAAAAGCCCTGCATTACAAACTGAGTAAATTGACAACTTACGTTTGCTTGAATGCCAAACGAGTTTATGCTGCACAGTCATCTTTTCTACACTATCTATCTCTGCTGCCATCTCTGAACTGCGCCACCACAGTCTCCTGAAAAATATGAAAATAAATTGTAATAGGTTGCAATATTAAGCATTTATCATATTCAACTAGAAAATTAAAAAGAAAAAGTACAACTGATTAATGTATATAACATAACTGATGCCAGTGAATCATTTTCTTCTTCTTTTAAATCAAAACTTATTTCAACATGCACACACACATAATTTGCATTAAATAAAATGGCATCTTATCTAAATATTGCTATGGGGAGGAAAAGAAAAAAAAAATTACTGAATCAGCCACACCAGCAGAAGTGCTGTGCACTTAGCAGGGTTGTTAAAAATCGTGATTTTTTTAAAAAAATAAAAAAAATCGGATTTTTTTGATTTAAATCAGATTTTTTTGATTTTTTTAAATATTGTTATAGTATAATATTATTTGTGTACTCTGCACATATTTATTTATATTTTCTGTGTAGATTTACATATTTCTATTAATTTTATTACAATTTCTAGATAAGAATTCAAAATAATTTAAATTTAAAATTGTTGCAAACAAATTTAGATTATTTATTTAAAATTTAAAACATTCTAATATTAAATTGTTATACATATAAATATGTGTTTTATATGTATAAATTTCTATTTAATTTAAAAGTTATTAAAATTTTCTTTCGTGTATTACTCTAAATAACACATATTTTATATAACAACGTATAATAAATACAACAAAGAATGCTAAATGCATATGGGTATACATTTATTATGTATCATGCAAGAACAATTCTATAATTTTTAAGTTATGACAAAATATTAAATAGAAACAGTTTAACATTGGTGAATATCTATAAACAGATAATTGTTTAAATCATTAATATAAAATTATACTTTAATATTAGATTACAATTCAATCTCTTACAAAATCTGTTTTTTATTTTGTAATTATTTACATATATGTAATTATATTAACATTTTTAACTATTTATGCATTTAAGGTTTTGTATAAGAACACCAATTTGGCTGCTTTATCATTTCCTAATTTAGTTCTAAGTATAGATTGAACTGAACTGAACCATATGTTGAAAAAATCCGTTCCACGGAGGAAGAAGTAGCTGTTGCTGTAAACAGTTGCTCTATGAGTTTCTTTACACTCCCCTCACCATCTGATACACAAATTTCTGAATCAAAGTGTGTTTTCCACCAGTCTAAGGGAGAAATCTTTGTTACGATGTCTTTATCAAATAAAAATTCAGAAAAAGGATAAGATTTTCCTTGAAATTTCATTATCAAGGATATAAAGATATAAAATGTGAACTGTATTTTGTCTTTAGCGAAAAGTAAGGCTTTCTTTTTTTCATCATTAGTGAAATTCACACTATACTATTCTTAGGTACCAAATACAAGGTAATCCTATAACTAAAAGTGTGAAGCTATCAATTATCAGTGTTATTGCCCCCCCCCCCCCCCCGCCCCCTTCTTACTCAGCCATGGTCAATTTTAGAAAACAATCTTGCTTACTTGACAATACGTATGACTGCTTAGTGTTTAGCTTAGTACAATAATTTTTTTTTTTTTTTCCATTGCAGTAAGCAATGAATTCTAAGAAAAGAAAGAGGAAAGGGATCAGTTACAGGGATTAAAGTATTTTCAATTATAGAAGAAACATGAAACTGGAATTAATTCTATGTTAGACAAACAGTCCAAATATTTATGTTATAATTAGTTCATGTATTGATCACATTATATGATCAATACATCAACATCAACATATGGGATATTGTAATTTGCAGGTAAATGTAAAACAAACTTGTGAATTATGTATAATTTGCTTTAGAGAAAGTGATTCTCCACTGAAAATACTATTATATTAAATATATTTAACTTTAGCTTCAGCATCTTGCTTTCAAAAAATGGAAGTGACTAAGAAAAAAAAAACTTTAAAAATTAGTAAGTATTTATCAGTAGTTTTGGAGAATGTACTATGGATAGATAATATTTTTAATGCAGTGTTGCATTTACTTTCATAATATAATAGTATTTTTAATCTATAAAAGTTTTATTTAATGTTATTAAAAGGTAATTTTTAATCTGAAATGAATGAGTTTAACTTTTATATTAACATGAATGAGGAATTTGATCCTTATTCAGCCAGTAAATATGAATGTTAAAAAAACTGATTTAAATCAAAGATTTTTTTTAAAAAATCATTTGATTTAAATCATGATTTAAATCACGATTTAAATCAAGCTGATTTAAATCAAACAACCCTGGCACTTAGACTGTTTTAAATTTTTACACGCATATGCACTATAGCGCTTTTTACTGAAATTATGGTACTGAAAAAGAAAAACACTGCAGAACATAATATAAAAGATGGAGATAAATTATAATTCCAGGAAAGTAATTAAGGAAGATAATTGATACAATGTTTGGTACTTTTCGGTTAGCCGGACACCAGTGATATATATACATGTATGTACTTTTACACATCATTGGCACCTGGCTAACGGAAAAGTACCCAATGTTTTATTTAACATAAAATTAAAAGTATAATATCAGACAGGCTCTCTCCTCTTAATATTTTGGATGGGTGTAAAAAAAAAAAAAAAATGTAACAGTATAGTATAACAGTGTGCAACTATTTTGGATTCCAAGAAAGAAATTGCATGCTTTGAGAGTATGTTGTCACAAACACAGAAAGAAAATTTCAGACACGGGGGAGATGAGGTTAAAAAAAAAATACTTACAAAGGCTTAAAACAAGTTTTAAAAAGGAAGACGTCCTTAAAGACAAATTTGTTTTTGCAGGAGGGGTAAGGGACGATGCAATACTTTGAAACAAAAAAAGGTACATTTCGGTTAGCCGGGTGCCAGTGATATATATCAACATATATAAATACATAATGTATATACCTATATATGTATATACATACATATATGTACATAAATATATGTATGTATATATATGTATATGCAGACATATGTGTATATACATAGATATGTGTATATATACAATACTTGTATATATATCACTGGTGCCCGGCTAACCAAAATGTACCTAAACAAATTATGTGCTTTCATTAGGAAAAAAAAACCCATTAAAAATTAATCTGGTTTGTTATTAAAAAAATATTTACAACATGAAAATATATTAAAAGCAACTGTTTATAAAAAGTTTGGGTCCTTTTCTGTTATACCAACACCATTGTCGCTAACCGTAATAATCGTCACAAAAGGAAATTCACATGAAACGAAACATTTGAAAACAAAAATAACATTGTTGCCACGAATTTAAGCACTTAAAAATAAAACGTTTGAAAATTGCAATACAAATATGCACTTAAAATAAAAGAACAAATAAATATTACATAAGGTAATAAAATAAAACTCTATTTAAACTACAGGCTTGAAATTGTAAATGTCTCTTAGGATTGCTGTAAACATTTCATTTTTTGAATGAAGATGTTTATGAGTTTTTTGATAAAAACTTTTTTTTTATGTATCTAAAGTCCTAAAACAATTTTATTGCTGCTTCTACATCATCAAGTAACAGCTTAATGGTAAAATTCATTTCAGTGTCAATAATAAATGCAAGTTATAATTTAATAAATATTTTCTATTTGAAAAGTAGCAAGTTAAGATGTTTTATGAGGTTACGATTAAATAATAATAATAATATAAAAGATTCACGTTCAATAACTAGTCCAATCAGAATGTTTGGTACAGTTTGCAATAAAAAATTCTTTACATTGTTCTGCTGTAAACATTTCATTTTTTAAATGAAGATGTTTATGAGTTTTTTTGATAAAAACTTTTTTTTATGTATCTAAAGTCCTAAAACAATTTTATTGCCGCTTCTACATCATCAAGTAACAGCTTAATGGTAAAATTCATTTCAGTGTCAATAATAAATGCAAGTTATAATTTAATAAATACTTTCTATTTGAAAAGTAGCAAGTTAAGATGTTTTATGAGGTTACGATTAAATAATAATAAAAATAAAAGATTCACGTTCAATAAATAGTCCAATCAGAATGTTTGGTACAGTTTGCAATAAAAAATTCTTTACACGGTTAGGGTAGAAATAAATGGCAGATTAGCGTATATTTTGGCATGTGTTGGTATAACAGAAAAGTACCAAGTTGTGTTCCTATTACACTCTGATAAGTGGAATTTAAAAATTAAATCAGATTACTTAGCTTTTCGGCTAAACCAAAACATTTTGGGCACTATTGCCATGACATGATTAATTAAAAATCACATTAATGAATTAAAAAGAAATTACCTACTTTATTAAAATCTTAAAAATAAGTGAAATTTTGCAAATGGTCATTAATTAGTACATAAAATTCGAAGTTTTCTATTACTATCAAAACAAAAATATGCCAGTATCATCAGAAAATACAGAATATATATATATTAGTTAATTAAAACCAGATCTTAACATATGAAGTAAAATTTCACTGAAAGACACTGGAGCTGTAAAATATTACTTTCTGCTTCCTGACTGGTTTAAGACTGTCAGCAATAAAGCAAATTATAAAACAGGCAACGGAGAATTATGAAAAAAATAAAAGCTGAATTTTTTTATAAACCAAAAACTTCCGAGATTGTTCATTACGGACACATTTTACTCTGATATATATATATATATAATTACAATCAACTTATTAATAGCATATTCAGGGCAGATGTAAGATCAGTAAAGAACTTTTTTTTTTATTCACTTCTGTAGAATTAAGTCGCATAATAAGCAAAGCAATGCAGTTAATTTTACACAATTGCTGATGCTTTTTCTCAGCTTTCTTTATCTTGAACTTAAATCTGTCCCTGAGAATGATGAAAACTAATTTTTAACTAACTCTTGGAATAATATAGAAAAAAAAATCTTACCTAATTTGTAAATCTAAATATCCAAAAACCAGTGAATGACGAGACTTTTAGACATAGACGACGCCACGAACACGATGCGATGCCAGGCAAGGAAAATGTAAACATTGCTGCGATGACGCTGCAAAAAAGACATAAAAATCCCTACGAGACCGCAGAAAAAAAGCTATATTTCAATAGATTTATTTTTTTCAAGGTTTTTTTTATCTTCAAAATTTCTCATACAATATTAAATAATTTTAAAAGTGGAAATTTTTCAATGCTGATTATTACAAAGCGGAAAACATTTAAAAATATATTTACAAAAATCCCCACTGGGAAAAAAAATGTGTCGGAAAAGGGGAAATCTTAGTTTATCTTTCCCTGCATTCCTCCCGGTCCCGGCTTGCCGTGTGAAAGGAGTGGGAGGGTGGGGGGGGGGGGGATCGGTATTTGCTATTATTGCTTATTTAAGATAGTTAAGATTTTTTTTCTTTTAAATCTAAATTTTGAGTGTTTCAAAAAATGAAAATAACTTATTTTGTGGAACTGATTTATAGATAATATACAGATAATATAAAATCACCCCCCCCCCCCAAGAAAAAAAAGATTTTTTTTTTTTTTTTTTCTCTCGTTTAACAGTAACTGCTTTTTGGCAAAGTGGCATTTATTTCTTTTGACAAATATTTTTTCATTGAAATTGAAATTGAAATAAATTCCCATTTATCATTAATTTTTTTAATATGTTTATATAATATGTATGTCTAAAGATTGCAATATTCATTTTCATTCTAGGTGCTCACAAAAAATATTCATTTAAAGATATTAATGCATACTATAAAAGCAAAAACATTTACAGTTTTTATGATTTTTTTTTCCATAAAAACTCTTTAAATTAAAGAAGGGTACTTTGTGTATTTTTTATTGCATTTATTTAAATGCAATATTAGATGTAATATTTAAATGCAGCATATTTTATAGTTTCAGATAAATCCAGGTTTAAAATAGCGAAAATCATCTTATAAAATGTGAAGTAAAGATACTTTTTATTTCTTATAATAAAAATGTCGAGAAGATTATACTGGGCCACTGACTTTTAAACAATGATAGATTTGTATATCTTGGCCGCAAACGTACTTTCATTCGCTATTGGGCACTGAAATTGCATTAAGTTTCCCCGCCATTTGCCCGTTAACGATTTGGCGATAGACATCCGGTGTGCGGGCGCTTCAGTTAAAATACATTAATGGCTGGATACAAATTGCCGCAAACTTTTTTGGCCACAACGTTTACAACAGGTGGCCAAAAATCTCGTGTTTGTTGGGTTCGTTCCAAAGATTTTCTATAGGATTCGGATCGGGTGATTGGGTGGCCATTTCAAAAGTGGAATTTTTTTTGTGTGAAAGCCACTGCTGGACGAGCTTGCATGTATTATTTTTGTCGCCATCATGCTGAAACAAATAGTTGCGAGCACAATTTTTCCTCCAATAAGGCAGCAATCTTGCAAGATATCCTTACACATTGCACTATTCATCTTGCCGCGGATTTCAACTAACGGACCGACACGTTTTCCAGAAAATGCTCCCCGCAGTATAACGTGTCCTCAGCTATGCTTCTTTGTAGGAATAACATATCTCGAATCATATCTTTCGTTTTTAGGTCGTCGGACGTAGTATCTGACACCTCTCCTAAAATTGGTTGAACTTCGATTCATCGGTAAACAGCACTTTTTTCCAGTTTTTACCTGACCATTCTTTGTGTTTCTTGGCAAACGCCAGTCGTGAACGCTGATTTTTTTTTACTTATGAAAGGTTTTTTAACACCGACTCTTCCATAAAGTCCTACGTTACGTAAGCGTCTTTACACGATAGACCGACTTATTTCAGCAATATTTTCCCTCCGTAAATCGCGGGATATTGCAGCGGAATTTTTATGCGGGTCCACAATTGCTTTTCACCTGATAATTCTGTTCCCACGAACAGTCGACCGTGGCATGTCCTGAAGGCCATGGCCATCTTTATATATTTTTTAAATATCGTTCACAGTAGATTTTCCGATCGATAACTTTGCCTCAATCTCACGAGAGATACAACCTCAATCTTACGACAAACAAATACTCGTTTACGAAGAATAATTATTGAACTTTTCATTTTTGAATTTCAACTACGTTATTCAAGTTGATTGATGAACAAACATGGCCAAAAATCTACTTTAATGATGGCCAAATCTAACGAATGACGAATGGCCGGAAACTTTTGCACACGCAAATTTCGAATTCCTGCCCTTTGCATCAAGTGTCTTCAGTAACCAATCAAAATGATCACATGGTCAGAGGTCATTTGCATATTCCTAACTTATGGAGCAATTGCGCTTCTTCTTCGCTGAAACATTCGGCCAAACAAATCAAAAAAACTAACTGGCCAGAAAATTTTGACCGCCACTGTATATAACACTTAATTTTAATCCCAAAATGCCACAATGACACCGGTATTTTATAATCAAATTTTGTATTTATAAGGAACATGAGGAAAAGCTTTTACTTATTTTAAAATAAATTCGTTCGTGAATCCTGGTGTCAATCAATCATTTCAATATTTTAGCTACAAGAGTACTTTGTCCCTGAAGGGGTTAAAAAGCTTGGCGTTATTCGCGCTTCAACAAGCGAAATTAGTTGCTAAATGCAATAAACAATTACGAAAACAAACATAATGAATTTTTATGATTGTTTTTGTATGTATTTATATATCTATAAACATTTTATTTATATGTATATCAATATTTTTTTTCATACTATTAACTTCTGTTTGTATATAAAAATAGATAAATGACTTCTTTATATTAAATAAATTGTATAAATATTGAAAAAAAAATCCTTTTGTATACACTATATTTCCAATGAAGACCGGTCACTTGCGATTTCAGACGTTTTGTTAAATATCTGGAAAGATACATGAGGAATTATCCTGTAACTTCAGGAGTGTAAACAACTTGATAAACGTCATATATTTCCGTGAAGATTTTTTCCCGAAACCCCATAAGGGGCCGTCAACAAATTGAAGAAAAACTAATATATTTTGGATAACCCTGTAAAAACTAATATTGCAAAAGCATTCAAACTATAGATTATGATTAAGTGGATTATTGTAATAATTTGAGTTCATTTGTATGAAGATAGCATGTATACTCGAAGAGAAATTCAGGTTTTTATAAAAACAGTCCCAAATTTTACCAAGTTTTTTGCTTATAATTTGCAGAGTTTTTAATATAAAAACAAGTTTTTTTTTCAGAAAATATGACAAACAAAGTTATACACAATACCCTGTAATCAGAATTAAAAAATAATAAAAATTGTATGAAAAATGAGCAGATATACTAAATATTGTTTCACTGCGCATGCGCGAATTACATCAAAATATACTGTGCATAATATATTAGCTAAATGTATAGACCAACTTTTATGAAAGTCTCAAAAACATAGCTTGAAAATTCTGATAGTAATCGTCGATAGAATAAGCTCGAATTTCGCTGTTCCCAAAAGAAAGCAAAATGATGAGGGGTTGTATCCAAATGTACTAGCTTATCAAAGTTGACATAATAAGAATGGAGTGTCTCTCATTCTATATTTGATACAACCCCTCATCTTTTTGCTTCCTTTTGGAAACAGCGAATTTCGAGCTTATTCTATCGACGATTACTATTAGAATTTTCAAGCTATGTTTTTGAGACTTTCATAAAAGTTGGTCTATACATTTAGCTAATATATTATGTACATTATATTTTGATTGAATTCGCGCATGCGCAGTGAAACAATATTTAGTATATCTGCTCATTTTTCATACAATTTTTATTATTTTTTAATTCTGATTACAGGGTATTGTGTATAACTTTGTTTGTCATATTTTCTGAAAAAAAAACTTGTTTTTATATTAAAAACTCTGCAAATTATAAGCAAAAAACGTGGTAAAATTTGGGACTGTTTTTATAAAAACCTGAATTTCTCTTCGAGTATACATGCTATCTTCATACAAATGAACTCAAATTATTACAATAATCCACTTAATCATAATCTACAGTTTGAATGCTTTTGCAATATTAGTTTTTACAGGGTTATCCAAAATATATTAGTTTTTCTTCAATTTGTTGACGGCCCCTTATGGGGTTTCGGGAAAAAATCTTCACGGAAATATATGACGTTTATCAAGTTGTTTACACTCCTGAAGTTAAAAAATTTGTATTGTATTGAATTTTGTATTGAAAGCTACCTAAAAGTCCTTCCGGCCTGTACCGGGAGGAAAAGGTAGCTTTCCTATATCTTCGTTTTAAAATTTTAGCTAATGTTACACGAAAACAGCAAGTTAAAATGCAAAGAAACGTTTACAAAACATTCGTTAATACTGAATTTGAATAAGAAATTCGCCAAATTATTGAGCAATAGCCAAATTGGCTTCATTTATGAAGACTTATTTTGGTCGCCAAATTGGGCGATATTTCGCCAAATGTCGCCAATTTTGGCGAGAATTTGGCGGTAACGGATATGAATATATAGTTTTATGCGTATGATTGGGAAAATTATTACAACAATGAAAGAAAATAATTTGCGAGTAATCGCGTTAATGTGCTGTTTTGTTTCAAAATGTCAGCCACCCTAGAATTTCGAACTGCTCTATCTCCGCCATTTTTTAAGATAGAGGTAAACCAAAAAATGCTCTGGAATCCTTGTATCAAGGCCTAACACGTAATTCAAAAATAAATTTGGATTTTGAACTTTTTTGTATATTTATTTTAGTTTTAAATTTTGAAATGGCCGCCATCTTGAAACAAAATGGCGGACCAAGCTGGCCAACGAACTCGGTCGAGACATTAGTGACCTAAATACACACAATGAGTTTTATCAAAATCGATTTATAAATACGGGCGTTATCGTATGACATAAGTCAGATATATATATATATATATATATAAATCAACATTTGAACAGAGGGTGGTTTTGGGGTCTGGGGGTCATGATCGGTGAAAATGTATCAAAATTTTCCGGAATTGCTTTCCTCCGAACGGCTGCAATAGGTAGCTTTATACTTTTTTGTATTGAAAGCTACCTAAAAATAAACAATAAAACGACACGATTTTTTTTGGCAAATCTAAGCAATTTTTTTTTGTTGTTTTACTGTTATTATTATAAATATGCTGCCTTAAAATTACACGTTTATTTGTAGTGCTACAAAAAATTGTCCCATGTTTTTCACAGGTTATTCGATAAATTGGAATTTTTAAACAGGGGAATAAACGTATGTATTTCGAGTACTAAACCTGGAATATTGGGAATTTTCGAAAATTTTAAAGAAAGAAAGTGATGTATCACATGTTTATATTATTTCATTCCTTGAAAGTAAAATTAATATATTTCAGTACATTAAAATATTTATTTTTACATTCTAAAATTCAATCAAAGTCAAAAACCAGAAAAAAGAGATAAGTGAAGAAATCGAGATTTCACAGAAATGTCTGTTTCACTGTCTCAGTTGCGAAATTCAATTTCTCAGCTTTTGTTTTGAGAAAGGGTGATTTGAAAATGTCACAACAACGTGATTTACCGGAATCCATGGCTTATTAGAGATGAGACTTGAATCCGGGCAAACACAACGAAGTGTAGCGGACGCTGTTGGAGTTGCAAGAAATGCCCTTGCAAGGCTGTGGAATCGATTCCTAGAAACATTAAATGTTAGATGTCGACCAGGGAAAGGTCGACCACGTGCACCACAGGAACTGATGACCGATATATCCTGTTAACAGATCGTCGAGACAGAAAAGGGGATGACACTCAGTTGGAAAAACAGTAGCTTTTGGCAACACGACAAAGGGTGTCCAGCCAAACAGTGCGAAATATGCTTCATCAGGGTGGTCTCTATGCACGTAGGCCAATGATCTGTATTCCGTTGACCACAAGCCACTGTGCGGCCAATAAAAGTTGGGCTGCTGAACACCAAGATTGAAGGCAACAGATTGGAGTCAAATGTTGCTTCCCTATTCAGTCTGGAGTGTGACACTAGACGTGTTTTTGTATGGAGGGAAAGGGGCACTCGAAATAACCCCATATTTGTTCGTGAAAGATCACATTACAGACAAGGTGGGTTGGTGGTATGAGCTGAAATCATCACAGGTGGACGTACGGACCCGCATATCATTTGGAATAACACTTTGACGGCCCAAAGGTATACAGACGAGATACTGAGACCTCATGTCATGCCTTACTCTTCACCCATGGTGATTCCTTTATTTTCATGCATGATAATGCCTGATCGGATACAGATCGTCTCTTGGAGAACAGGGTTGAAACTGAAACAAAACAGCGCATGGAATTGCCAGCATGCTTTCCTGACTTGAATCAGATCGAGCATGTTTGGGAAACACTCGGACGATGCATTGCAGCAAGACGAAAGCTTTCTTTTATTGTCTGGGGCAAGGAGATTGCAATTCCTGAAGAGTGGCACCGTATTTCTCAAAGTCTTATCGACAACCTCATCACATCCATGGAAAACAGGTAGGCAGCAGTCTTAGCTGTTAGAGGGGACCACACGCCGTATTAAATAACTTGCATCATTACTAAACAATACTTTTTTTTGTAATTTACATGTAACCAAATTGTTGCCCTAAACCATCTTTTCATGTTCTTTCCATCATTTCAAAGAATTAAAGCTCGCTTACATTTTTTTTTTGCATCTTATTTTCTGTATTGCGCATTGATACACGTGTACTTTCCATTTTATACCCATGCATGGCTGTCTCGCACGGTTCTCTTCTTTTATTTGCTTGCTCCCCTAATTTTTTTGAGCAGTGTATATATATATATATATATATATATATACCTTTAGCACGTTTAATAAATAAACACTACCATTATACTAAAAATGCTGAAATGTGTCTATTTAATAAAATTATTTAAATTATTTGTTAAAATTGTAATAAAACACATCGTTGTTTTTAATAACCAATGAAAAAAACCTTATAAAGATTTATTTTTTAATTTTAAAAATACCTATTTTTTTTAAATATATATTTCTGATATTGATAGCAGGAAAAAAATCATTTGCCTACATCTGGATTAAACGCTTCCAGCAATGATTGAACAGATATAAATATCCCTTAACTTTAAAAATGTACTTATCTATGCTAAATAGACAGAAATATTTCCGAATTTTTCAAAACCTTTTCCCTGAAATGCTTGTTCTTTTCCGAGTTTTTCCAACATAAAGTTTTTAAAACTGAGAAAGGTTTGAAATTGTATTTGGTTTTACTATTATTATTTTAAATATTCTGCCTAAAAATTGCCCTTTTTTTTTTGCGTAGTGAAAAGAGAAATTGGCATGTGTTTTCCACATGCTTATGAATAAATCCTAGGAATTTATTCATTTAGTGACTTTGAGTAAAAAATGTATCAGTGTGCTACTGCCATATCAAAACGCAATGACAGAATGGAATGAAAAGTATTATGTAGTACTACAATGAATATTACAATACGAAATAGCATATAAAATATTCTATTCACACAACTGAAATTAAGAAATTCCGTCTTAACAAAATAAATGTACTCATTTTGCTAATGTTATATGCTTTAACTTCAGATTCAATAAACAAGTGAGTATTAATCAATTTGTGCTTGCTCTTCGGTGATATCTATGAAAATGAATGGTACATATCAGTAGCGATTCTTTGGAAGAGTGGCTCACTATGTATCGATTATTCCAGTCACAAAGAAAGCTGAAAGACGTAAAAAAAGAGAAGTTTATGTCTAGCCGCTACCTTCTCTGTAATACTAAATGCCGATCACATTCACTACAGTGGAACTTCCCTTTAAGGAAGTCCCTATTTAAAGAAGTTTTCTACTTAACGAAATCTTCTGCAGAACTTTCACTTTGAACACCATTAGCATGTAAATTAATCTCCACATTACGAAAAATACATTCTATATAACGAAGTTTATTCCACTTTTGTATGTGTACAGAATTCAAATTAAGCGATTGCTGTTCGAAGGATATGCAAATTTATTTCAGCGGATTCGATTGTATGAAAATGAACACATTTAAATAATTTCCATTCTGCTTGGTACTAAATAAAACAATTTTTTTTCACCCTAAGAAAAACACTTGTTATCACTATTCTCCCACTCCGAGACTCCAGCGCTGACAGTTGGTGGAAGTCAAAATCCCCTTTTTACCATCAATGATATAGAAGATGAGGCGTCGCAATGGCGTCAGATAAATTGAAACAAACAATATCTATTAGAGTCAGACAGGTACCATTCTGGGCTTCCATTGCTGATAGACAATTTCTTTGTACATCCAAAAGAACGTGCTTCTAAATACAAATCGAAGAACATCAAAGTTATTTTTGTTCCTGACAATACAGCTAAACTTCAATAATTAGGAAGTCTAAGGAATAATAAAAAATCTTGAAGTACATTATCGAAAAAGACAGAAAAAAGCCGATGTAGTGAAAACATTAGTTTGAGATTCTGTGTATCAGAGCTGATGAAAGCTTGGGCCAAAGCTTGGGAATGTGACATGATTTCATCGACCGTACACAACTGTTTTGTAAAAGACGGCTTCATAATTAAAACTGAATCAAATGCTTCTGAATCCAATACCTGTTTGTCATATCTCAAGAAAATATTTCATGAATTTAAGTTAATTTCTATTTAACGAATTTTCTTCATAACGAAGTTTTTAAGTGTAACGATGAGACTTCGTTAAATGGAAATTCCACTGTATTTTCCCATACAAAAATTTGAAGCCAATTTTTTCCCAGAGTTGCAGTGCCATCTATGGGTGAAAACTGAAATCATCTTTTAATACATATCAGGAAGCTACTTCTTTAATACCTAAACGTATATATTACGGAGGTAGTGATCAGTAAATAACGTAAACAAAGGCTGTATTGAGAATATTTACACGGAAAGTTTTTTAAAAAAACTTAAAAAATAAACTTTGTTTAAAAGATTTGTAATTAATTTCTAGAATTTCAGAATTGTATTTATTGTCTTTTTTTTATAAATACTAACAATTTAATTACTGTAGTAACTGATACTTTTAATTTAAAATATTTGCTTTTAAAGTAAAAGTTATTTTTTAATTAATCGTAATATAAAAATTAATATCACTTACCTTTACTTATAAATAGATTTCGGTAAAAAATAACACAAACAATTTTTATGGAGTGAAAATATTTATTAACACTATAAAATTGAATTAATAGATCAAAAACTATGAGCAAGTTTTAAAAAGATTAATGCAAAATATCAAAGTAGTGGATTAAATTAAAATTACTTGTCGTAGCAAATACAAACGTGAAAGAAATAAAACAGGAGGGAGGGTAGATTAGGTTAAAAAAGAATAAAACCAACCACAAATTCTTACCCCGGAAACATTCAAAAAATGCTTTGTGTAGACATTCAAAAGATGAAAAATAGCGCGACCATAGGTTTAGCATTAGCTTGTAAGTGGCTTCATATTAATATTGTAGACTCTTAAATAGATCAAATATATAATATACATCAAATTCCTCATGGAGATGGAATTTTAAATAGTTTGCCTTTCAGAAACTTTCTTTTTTACCTGATAACAATGAGGATAAACCCCATCGTTATTTTAAGTAAACTGACGTGCTTAAAAATGCAGTGATGCGATTGGCATTTATTTTCCATTAAACAAAGAATTGGTTTATTTTACTGATGCAAGTTGAATATTTTTTTCGTTTTCTTTTACGCTATTAAATATTTTTGTATCTTTACAAGTCGTTTGTAGCAAAACATTTGTATTCGATTGCGATAGGTGATGGACATGACTAGACATTGATCCCTCCCTAGAAATTTCCAATTGCCCTTTGTCATCGATGATTTGATACTGCTGAGACATGTTCCCGCTTATTAATGTTTAATATTCAAATAATTTCCTAAAATTAGAGTTTTACATATCTGTAACTTAACTTCTATATATTTTTAATAATACTAAAACATTCAAGGCTGATAAAACATAACAGTTATTTTTTGAAGAACACATATAGCTTTATAGCAAAAGTTTGTAGCTTTAAATCTCTGCATTAAGCAGAGTGTCAAAATCCTGCTTGGAGCACACAGTATTATTTTGATGTTTTTCTAATTTAGAAAGTTCAATTTCAAAATTAAATAAATCCTACAAACATCAAGCTTCGTTGTTCGGTATAAAAATATGAAATAAATAAAGTATAGAGAATAAAGAATCCATACTATAAAAATGAATAAAATTCTAGCAGTTTGGGTTTTGATTAATATTTTATTAAAATTAGTTTTGTTGCGATATTTCTTCATAATATGAGTATGTACACATACAGTATCTTATACCTTTGTCTTGACACAGAATCCATCTTAACGTATCCCCGAGAACTAACGTGAATTCGCATCAATTAGGAAATTTGTATCCCCACTTCCAGCTCTACTTTTACATATTACATGCTAGATAATATCTCAAAAGTAAATGTCATGTTTAAAATTACATATTCATTGTAGCATATAAATACATCAATTAGAGACATTAATATTACTACATATACATTTATAATGTAAGCAGGAGTACAGAAAATTATTTTGTAAAAGTAATTCAACGTGCAATCTTGATGCCCATAGGCGGGGCTTACTATTAAGAGAGAGATAATAAAAGAATACAAGTGCTATTTTACGGGGCCTTGGCGGGGTTTTTTTTAAGGGGGAAAATAAGCTTAATGCAATTAGTGCTTAAGAAAATGAGATTTGTAGCCAAATGATTTATGAAAATAAACCTAATGAACTTTTATGCTAGTTTATGTATATGTATTTATATACGTATAAACGTTTTATTTAAATGTATATTAATATTGTTTTTTATATACAATTGACTTCTGTTTGTATATAAAATTACATATATGGTTTCTTTATATTAAATAAATTGTACAATAAATATTGGAAAAAATCTTTGTGTATATGAACCAGCGTATGGGATGCCAGAATATATGTTGCCAAATTTCCTTCTCTCGCCAAGGCCATATTTTCTATCTCGCCAAGGCCCTTATACTGGAAAAGTACCCGAATACATGCTGTCACGAATGTGTTATATGCAATATATACCCTCCCCCTCTTCTCAAAATGCTGCAATACCTAATATGTTTATTTAACATGTTTTGTTTCGAGATCCCTTTTCTTCATGTTGCAGT
Source organism: Maratus michaelseni (assembly GCA_963931845.1). NCBI lineage: Eukaryota > Metazoa > Arthropoda > Arachnida > Araneae > Salticidae > Maratus > Maratus michaelseni. The sequence continues at coordinate 262,388,851 of OZ007597.1, forward strand.
GTTTTATGTTAAGTTTAATGCAAATGATCAAATTTAATTAATCTTTCACTATAATTCGAATTTTGTAATTGTTATTATATGTTAAACCAACAAGGCACGACATCAAATATATATATATATATAAATTTTTTTTAAAGGTAAGTCAAAATTCATATATTATGCAGAATTAATATATTTTTGTATCTGTTTATTAATGAAAACTGCCAATGATACACATGCTATCTTACTTATAATAAAATCCAAAGGCGAGAAAGTGTCTGTAACGGTACCGGGCTGTACCACTCTGGTCTGCGAGTCGACCGTAGTTAAACGCCATGTTAGGCTTACTGAAAAAGATATGCTAACACATAACCACTAAATGATAATTTCTTCTACTTGAAATAATGTCTGTTCAGCATATTTTCGTATAAAACATGTATATCATATCTAGTTATAATGTTTTAAGTTTTAAATTAAATAACAGATTAAGCATCCGATTACCTGATGTAGATCGCAATTACGTCACTTTGTTTTTCAAAACGTCATATCAGCTTGCTGTTTCTTTTTCCTCCAACGTCATTAGCTTATCTGGATTGCATGTTTGTTATCTTTAACCACAAGAGGGCTTCTATGAAGGAATGACGTAACGTGACACCCTCTTGAGTACTACAACTTTCATTCAGCTGTTAGTTTGGACTAGGGTATAAATGTTGTAACACCACGTTATCATTATCTGGTTTTTATTCTTTTGATGAGTTCGAGAAACCATTTTTGCCGGGTCAGCATAATGGAGTTTCATTTTTTGGACTTTGTTTTATAAGACCAGATGTTTATTTCTTTTCAACGATATGTCAGCTGTAGTTATTCATTTTCTTTTTGTTTGGTAGAAAGTAGAAGATGTTTTTACAAATAGTGAAAGATATTTGTGCTACGTATGTTATGTAGAGTTATCAAGTGTATCCTGAATTAGATGTTGATAATGAATATCATGAAAATGAGACTGAATATTTTTGCCATGTTGTCATTGTCAGCTGTTTAAAATATTTCGTTATGTAAGTTTATTTTTCACACTTTAAGTTTATTTATATTCTGTTTTGAATTTATTTTGAAATGTTTTTTTTGTTAATAAACGTTTAGTTTATTTAAAACTTAACTTGCTTTCTCATTGTTTATTTTACACTCTGCCATTTATTTTTCAGCTACCAATACTCTGTTTATAATTTAATTAAATTTTAGAAGCCAGCATTTTTGGTGTATGCACTGGCTGTCCCGATATACCGGGACTATCACGGGTTATGGGCCCAGAGCAGAGTTTTTTTCCCAATTTAACCCTTTAAGGGACATAACTTTGACAGAATACAACGGCAGAAGTGATTAGTTAGCGCCCATTAAGACCTCACAGTAAATTTTAGTTGGGGGGGCGCATTTTTTCTTACATTTAATGAATATTAGTGAACATTTTGTTTTATTTTAAGTAATTTAATGTTTATTTTGGACTTAGAATAATTTGTAAAAAAAAAAAAAAAATGTTTCGTACGTTTTTATAATTGTTTCGTACGTTTTTTTTAAATGAAATTGAAGTCTTTTTAAAGGCATTATTTGGAAGTTTTTTTTTCAAACTTTCAAAAAAAAAGAAAAAAAAATCTTAAATTTCTGAATTTGTTTTTTTACTATTCCAAAATTTTTGGCGGCAATGGCAACCATTCAAGTCAGCATCACAAAATTGAATGCTCACAATTATGGAAACTGGGCATCTGATGTTAAATATTTATTATTGGATAAAAATGCATGGTCTATTGTGAATGGTACAGAAACCAAACCAGATGCATCTCAGGCTACTGCATTGAAAGATTATGAGACAAGAGAGCGTTCTGCCTTAACAATCATTTATTTAAATGTTGAAAATGAATTTAGACGTATCATCGAGAATATTGATGGACGTCTAAAAAGACGTTCTCAAAAGATGCCTGGGATAAACTGAAGCTGCACTTCCACCCGGACAATAGAGCGAGACATATGCAGCTATTTTCGGAAGTCTTATCCTGTCGAATTGAGCCCGAAGAGTCCATTGACATGTTTGCTGCTAGAATACAAAGAATTTCAGACCAATTAACAGCTATGAAGCAGCCAATGAAGGAAGATTATTTATTGTTCCAAATTTTACGGTATCTTCCACCTCAATTTGACAACCTCGTTCAGTCTATCCTACGCTGGCCGGATGATAAATTTAAATTCAAAGACATTTTAACTGAGCTGATAGCAGAAGAGTCCAGACTGAAATTGAGAGACAGTGACCGGAATGGAGGATATAGTGCCCAAGCTAATTACACCAAACCTAGACCACGCCAGAAAGTCACCTGCTTTCGATGTGGAAAACCTAGGCACTATGCGAATCGGTGCAAATCTACTAGATCTAGACCTGAACACCCGTCCGTATCCAGTACGACGGCTTCTCGTGACTCCTCTTGTTCCAGTACTTCTGCATCCCGTGAATCATCCCCATCTAGACGCAATCCTAGGAAGCCTCGACATCGCCTGCAGAGAAACCTAAAGCCTGGTAACCTGAACAAACCTAAGCCAAACCGCAAGGACGATAAAGGACAGGTACACTATTTTGTTCAATCAAATTTAAGTAAAGTAAAGGAGGATGAGAGTGCCTGGATTTTTGATACAGGTGCCTCTCATCACTTCTGCAAAGACAAAAGTCTTTATGTTAAATTTAAACCTTTTTACAATCATGAGTTGGCGGTGGCAGTTGATGGTGCTACTTTTTCCATAAAAGGGACTGGCCTGGTTGACTTAAAATTAGAAGGGAAAAATGTTCGCTTCGGCGATGTCATGTATTGTCCTAATCTCAGGAGAAATCTTATCTCTGGGTCCCGACTAGATTCTAGGGGGACTAAGTTCAAAGGAGGCAATGGTAGAGTAAAGGCTTACAGGGATGATTACACACTATTCAGGGCAAACCTTAAAAACGGGATTTACTACATTTACCCAGAGTCACAAAACAAACACAAAAAGGTACAATTTGGGGCATCCACAGTCCACAAAGATGATTTAAAAATATGGCATAGGCATATGGGTCACATTGGTCCTAGATTAATTGAAGGTACATATAAGTGTAGTGGAGTTAGGGGGCTACCACGTATTACAAACAAGGAATTTCATTGTGAGACCTGTAGACTAAACAAACACAGGCGTGTATCCTTTAAATCAATAGGACAAATAATATCCAAACACCCTCTTGAGCTTTTACATACCGATGTCTGGGGTCCTACCAACATATCAGGTAGAGGAGGGGAACGCTTTTTCTTAACAATAGTGGACGATTATTCAAGAAAAACCTCAATTTACCCTTTAAGACACAAATCGGAAGTATTTAGAGTTTTTAGAAACCACATTCAAAGAGCAGAAACATTTTTAAATCGTAAAGTTAAGTCAGTTCGTAGTGATAACGGTAGAGAGTTCAAAAATGAAAATTTCACAAGATATTTTGAGGAACGTGGCATACATCACGAATTCACGAACACGTATAGCCCACAGCAAAACGGCGTCGCAGAACGGCTAAATCAAACTATTGCAAACGGTGCTCGTGCTATTCTAAATGAGAGTAAATTGAGTATAAAATTTTGGCCAGAAGCAGTCCTGTATTTCGTTTATACTTGGAATCGAGTATGTCATAAGTACCAAAATAAAACCCCGTTCGAATTGTACGGAGGTCGAAAACCTTTTGTTCGTCATTTGAGACCGTTTGGTACAGACGCATATGTAGGGATCCCAAAACAACTTAGAACATCAAAATTTGATCCAAAAGCAAAAAAGGGAGTTATGGTGGGATACGCCATGTCTACGAAAGGTTACAGAATTTGGCTTCCAGATTCAAATAAAATAATTGAAACAATAAATGTTTCATTTAATGAAGAAGCCATTATCCCCAAATATCTTAACAAAACTGAACAAGGACCAGCTTACACCTTAAACTCACCCGACAATGACCCTTTTGGTATTTCAGATAATCACAGTGAAAACGACCTGGGCCCTACTTATATCTTAAACCCTACTACTCCTGAAATTGATCCTTGCGGCGAAATACATTTACTGTATACATTTACTGTACATTTACTAAAATTTTTATTATTAAAAAGTACATGATATTGAAGAGAGTTTTATTTCTGGGCGGGAGGAAATGACAATTGACTCGAGGTGACTAATCATTGGTACATTGAAATATTGAAAGGGTAGTATTGCTTTAACTGCTGGAGGAACAATTTTCATCCGGGAGGTTGCTTTTTCCCATGTGAAGTGACGTGACGTCAGAGAGGTAAGACAGCAATTCGGAACAAAATAAAATATTCATTGTAATTCGTAGTTCTGATTCTGGTCCTTGTCAATGATGTTAATCTAGTCTATGCTTTTCATTTATTCTCAAACTTCGTTATTAAGTTTAAAGTCTGCAAACGGTCGAATAACTCTAGAAGTATACATCGGATTGAAAAATGGAAAACTGCATGTTCAATAGTTTTGAAAAATCTATTTAAGGATATCAAAATTGCCCCCCACAGCTTTGAAATCTTAAATGATAACCTCCATTTTTGATTGCAGCTTCGGATTCGATGAAAAAAACGTAACTTTTGTATTTAACATTTTTTTCGAAACGTCGTAGATGACGCTGTAATCGAGTAAAATGCAGTGAGAATCGGTACCATGACTTAAAACGGCCTATAGAGGCGCTGATCGCAGCCGTCGGTACAGGAAAATTTACTCTTTAACTAATGCTAATGTGCCATTGAAATCATTATTTATTGTAAACGCATTTGAAAGTATTAGATATCCAAATTTGGATAATTTTTACTTTGTCATACAAACACAGAACACAAATATTCTGAAATTATGCAAAAAAATAATGATATTAACAAATTAAAAAAGCATGTAATACAATGGGATCGCAAGGAATTTTCCTGAAGCGAGAAGTTGTGTCTTTTCTCCACTGGATGGCTTATTCAAGCGCTTGAATAATTCCAGAAATATACATCATATTGAAAAACGAAAAAGTACGTGTTCAGTATTTTAGAAAAATGGCAACTTTTATATCCCTAAATAGATTGTTCTAAAATATTGAACACATATTTTTCCATTTTTCAATCTGGGAGTATATTTCTCGAGTTATTCGACCATTTCCAGACATTGCAATGCAATGGAAACGATACTCACCACATTTTACTCGATTACAGCGCCATCTACAATGTTTCAAATAAAATATTAAATACAAAAGTTACGTATTTTTTCCCGTAAAATCAGAATCTGCAATAAAAAAGGGGATTATCATTTAAGATTTCAAAGTTGCCCCCCCCCCTTTAGGGGGAGGGTGGAGTTGGGGTGCAACTTTGATATCCCTAAATTGATTTTTCAAAACTTTTGAACATACAGTTATCCGTTTTTCCATCTGATGCGTATTTCTAGAGTTATTCGACCGTTTCAGACTTTTCAATGGAAACGATTCTCACAAGGAAAGGGCATGTTTACAAAGAAACACTCCCGTCAATCAATCTCCCCCTCTCCCAGCCAATCAGACAAACTCGTCCCTGTTCGTACACCAATCAAAATCATCTTTTGCCCTGAGTGACGTCAAAGTTTTGCCCTGAGTGACGTCAACTGATCTTTCCTTATTACAGCGTCATCTACGATTTTCCGATGCGACTGTTCAATCAAAGACATTTAAGATACATAGACTGGCAAAACTGTCAGTTTAACTGAGGATTTTTGATCACAGCTGACGTACGTCAGATTATTGACATTTCATATAGTAGTATATTATGTTTGGTTAGTGTGTTGCGCTATAATTTCTTTAAACGAGATTTTTTCTAATTTTTTTTTTAAATCCTTATTAAATTTAAACGTATATTGCCTAATTTAACACTTTATTGTGGTATTAGCTTGTTATTAGGACGAAATCGCAATTGTTATATATGTGTGCTGCATACAATAGCACCGGCAATCAAGGCATAAATAAAACTTTATCTTTCCATCGGTAAGTCAAATTTTATTTATGAGCAGGGTTGATAAAAATCACGATTTAAAAAAAAAAAAAAATCGGATTTATTTGATTTAAATCGGATTTTTTTAAAAATTTAAATCAGATTTTTTTTATTTAAATAAGATTTTTTTTATTAATATTATTTGTGTACTGTGCAAGTATTAATTCATTTTCTCTGCATAGATTTACAAAAAAAAAAAAAAAAAAAAAAAGATTGTTGCAAACAAATTTGGATTTACTATCATATTTTTCTACTATTAAATTGTTATAGATAAGATATACCGTGTGTATAATTTCTAGTTAATTTATTAAATTTTTCATTAAGGTATTACTCCAATAATATACATAATATCTAATCACATAATAAATGCAGCAAAGAATGCTAAATATATATGTGTATTTTAACCAGAGTTGGCCAATTTTTGCCTAAGTGGAAAAAACTGTCCCGGCAAAAAATACTTTTTGCCATAATTTTTGCCACTGGCAAAAACTGCTAGTATTTTAAAACAGGGTTTTAAGGATTTTATTTAAATTGCATTATTTCAATGTTTAAATCCTAATTTTAACAGATTAAAATCAGTGGTTTAAATTACAATCGTGATCAACTTCCTTTTTTTTCCACTTTTTGCCACTGTCCTGACAAAAATACATTTCTGAAAATACAAAAATATATTTCCAAATACATTTTTGAAAGGCAAAAAACCAACCTCATTCAACAGACTCAGATTCACTGTCATGTTTATCCCATAGACTAAGTTTTTTTGTGTTTTTTTATTTTTGCCATAATCTCCGCCATTTCTACATATACATGGTTTACATATTGCTTTCACACATTTTCCTGATTTTTTTTTTCTCCTGTAAAATAAAGCCACATTGGATCTTTCTTTTTGCCAGCCATTTTTCTTATGTATTAATGTATCCTAAAGCTCTCTGTACTGATATCTTGTCCAACTTGTGTTTCACACTATACTATATTAATGATTACAAGACGAAAAGTAATCGCATAACTAAAAGAACGAAGCTGTCAGTGTTATCCAGCCCTCAGCCAATTTCAGCAATCTATTATGCTTACTTAACAGTAGAAATGACTGTTTAGCTTAGAAATAAGGTATAATAACATATCTTATATTTTTCATTGCAGTAAGCTATGATAAGCTATGAAAGATGAATTCTAGGTAAGGAAAGGGCAAAAGGATCAGTCACAGGGATTAAATTATTTTCAGTTATAGAAGAAACATGAAACTGGAATTCTATAATTCTGTGTTAGACCAACAGTCTAAATATTTATTCTGTTACAATTTAGTCCTTGGATTGATCATATTATATGATCAATACATCCCCCATCAACATATCATATGGGTATTGAAATTTGCAGGTCTACGCAACTAAACATATAACAAACTTTTGCATTGTGTATAATCTACTTTACATGAAGTAACTCCTCACTGAAAATGCTATGAAATAAACTACTAATATATTAAATACTTTTATATTGAATATATTTAACTTTAACTTCAAGATCTAACTTGCAAAAATGAAGTGATCATCTAAGAAAGACAAAAGTTTAAAAATGAGAGAGCATTTATCAGTATTTGTTTTGGGATGCACCTTGGAAAAATAATATTTTGAATGTAGTGTTGCATTTACTTTTATAAGTTGAAAATAATTATTTTATGAAAGTTTTATTTAAAATTTTTAAAAGGTAATTTTAATCTGACATGAATTATGACATTTATTTGAACATGAATGATTAATTTAATCCTTATGCAGCTTGTAAATATCAATGTTAAAAATACTGATTTAAATCAAAGATTTTCTTAAAAAAATCATTTGATTTAAATCATGATTTAAATCGCGATTTAAATCAAGCTGATTTAAATCAAACAGCCCTGTTTATGAGTATACTTAAGAATGTCCTTTTTAATAAATCTTAGTATCATTGTTTCATTTATTTAGTCAGTGTTATTTAAAGTGAAGACAAAATAAAATTCATCAATTTGATCTGACCATGAATTTATGGCACAAATGGGATTTATTTAAAAGTAGTTACTTATTTGATTATAAGTTGTTTAATTGAAATATGTTTCATTATCATATAAACACTGAGATATCAGCTCTCGATGTTATATATAACTATCTTTTTTTTTTTTTTTTTTTTTTTTTTTTGAGTTTGAACAGCAAAATTATATTTATTCATAGTGTAGTTATTCATAACTTTTTTTAATCAATAAAAATATCTCTTATGAATCGCTTCATTTTAATTTAGCTGTTAAAGTAGCTAACTGTTTTGGAATTCTTAATGCATTTCTAATATATAATGTACCTTGCTGAGTGTGGTATAAAATAAAAATATTTACTCAAACACTAAGAACTTTTTATTACTGTTGTTATCCAAAACTGTACAATTAGAATTATTTTTGCAAGTTCTAAATGAATATTAACTTATAATGACTGATAACAAGATATCTCTGGTCTGCCTACTTATGGAAGCCCAGGAACTGACTTAGAAAGCTGACTTTTGGAATTCGAGGAACTGAGTTAAAGAAGTCTTGTGTTGGAATTTTTCTGCCAGCTGGATACATTCACTAGGCAGAAGTGTTTATTTCATATTTCTGTCTGTAAATGTAACTTGCTAGAGCTTGAGATGTCTTCCACGTCCAAGAAAACTCTTGCTGCAAATCTTCATTTACTGTTTGTATGGATAGATATGCTTGTTTCATTCACAGTAATTCAATATGTGGATATTAAGTTCATTTAAGATTTGGAAAAATTATTTTATTTGAACTTTTTTGCATAACAACAGTAATAAAAAGTTCTTTGTTTTTCAGTAAATATTTTTATTTTATATTTGTATCTGAAAGTGTTATATATTAGAAATGCGGGTACTTCTCGACTATCTTGGCGAGAGAAAGAAATTTCTCATGCATATTTTCTGGCAACCTATTCACTATTTCTTATACACAATTTTTTTCTTCTATTTTTATACAATTTATTTAATATAAAGAAGCTATTTATCTATTTTTATATACAAACATAAATAATTTGTATATAAAAAAAAATATTAGCTGACCCCCACCCGGCATTGCCCGGGCCCATGATAATATATTTTGTTTTAAATCAAGTTTTTATTAATTTATATCTTTAACACAATATTGTATGAAATTATATTTTTAAATGAAAAATTCACAAAAAAATAGTGATATTTAGTGATAAAAGCACTCATTTTCTTGTTTTTTTTTTTTTTTTTTTTAACCCAGGGTCGTTTCATAGTTTTAAAATAAAAAGTTATTTTTGTCCGAACTCTTTGAAATCTTTATTGGTGATAAATAAAATGGTTTTACAGCCCGTGTAAAACCGGTCAACAATAAATTTATTTTGCATGTAAGAAGGCATCCGTATTATAAAGACATGCTATATCCTAATTTTATTGGCTGTCAGTTCTTTTTTTTATAAATAAATACATTATTTATTCATCTTATCAGGTTTAACCCTCTTTTCCACAGCTTGATTATATTGATTATAAATTGAAAAAAACATTTATTTTTGTATAACTAATTTTCAGGCATGGTTTTGTATTTTAATCTATTACCACATGACTCAACAGTAAGTATTTGTTCATTACAATAATGCAAAATATCATTTGCAGTGATATAAATAAGTAATAATAATATTTATCAATTATTACAGTGGTGCAACCAGGACCCTCATTGGGGAGGAGTTTGGAATCATCGTTACTCATAAAATGAAAAATTATGCTTTGTGACTTGTCCACAGTAAATGTGACACATTAAAGCTAATATAATGAAAAGCTATTATTGATGATTAAAGCTGTTATTATTAAAAGCTATAATTCACGATAAATTAAAATATATTATGAATGTGATTAAAATTCCAATTTACTGAGTCACAGTAGCAGATTTTTCTGTGTCAATCTGCAGCAGAACAAAATTTATCTGCGACCATAAGAAAAAATAGTAAACCATAAATTAAGCAAAATTTATATTTACAAAGAAAATGTAATAAGAAGATCTAGGGATGCACCGGATAGTGACTTTGGCCGAATACCGAATATTTGACTGACTGAATACTCCTATATTTCATGGTTTAAAAGTTTAAAAAGTAAATTTCAAAATAATTTTACACAATATTTAACACAAAGACAATTTTCATGAAAAATACCTTTTCACAATTAAACTTTACAATAATGAGAAAAAAAAAATCTATGCTTTAAATTATTTAAGAAGCATTAGTCTTAATACAAAAAATAACTTATGACTTCTTCTGTGAACTAAAATATATGAATAAAATTTACTTATATTCTAAAACAAATATTTTAAAATCAAAAAGAAATTTTGAAGGAATATTTTACAGTCATATAGTATTTATTTGACAAGAAGCGAGTAAATAATAATAATAATAATAATAAATCATTCAAATGGTTGGCAACTTAGCAAGAAAGTTTTTGAAATGTACTAGAGTGAATAAAATGAACAATTATTTTCAGAGGTTGGAAATTTACATGGTGTTTGCAAAATTTTAGAACAAAGTTTCAAGGGAGATAATGTGGCCAAGGCAAGCATTTTCTGTACAGAAAACCAGCATCACAATCCATTTATTTAGTCAAAAATACAAGGTGTTTCACTACAAGTGGAACCCTAATTTTTGTTCACAACTTTAACAATAATGAAGATATTTTAACGAGATTTTTATCATATTAACTTTGTTTTGTATAAAGTGTATTTGAATCATTGAAGTGACTGAATTTTAATCAGTGATACAGTATAATGTACTGTCAGCTGCATTCTGAATAGTGGAATGTCCAGTTTAGTGTTTGCACTGCACTAGTGTCACTTTTTAACACTTCTTGTCATATTTCACAGAAAGCAGAGTAAGTCTGATGTTTGAATATATTGTTAATTTAAATGAAAATGCAAGTTTGACATGGAGTGAGATACACTGTATTTTTTTTAAAGTGGATTGCAATTCTGGTTTCCCATGCAAGAACTGTTTATCTTATTACTTATTATAACCCCTGAAAGCTGCATATTATCTTCCAATATGTTTAGAAATACCCAGTTGTAAAAAAGCTAACAATATTCAAAAACTTGCATTTACAGATCATTAGTTCTTTGAATGTCATCATTAACAGGTACTTTTCTTAATTGTTACTTTTCAAACAGCAAATAAATAAAGCAAAAGCAATCCCTGTTATTTAAATATGATTGTATTTCTTAATACCTTTATTTACTGACAGTTCAAAATAAAAGTTATCTAAGGTTTTCAAAAAAAATATTTTTAAAAACACTTTCTTTGAATATTCAGTTTGGCTGAATATAAAGATATTTGGCCAAATCGAATATTCAGCACATCAAATAGTTTGATATTCAGCCTAACCAAATAGTTTGATGTTTGACATTCAACTTAACCAAACACTCAGTAGTATGACTGAATACTGAATATTTGGTGCATTCCTAGAAGATACAATAATTTAGAAACAAAGTAAAATTTAACAATTTTTTTAAACACAGCCTTTATTTTAAAGTTATTATATTAATCTGCAGTGTGCACTGCCATGTTGCAAACTTTTTCTAGTGGATTTAGTGTATTTTTATTAGCGCTTCATGCTTTTACGATTTTTATTTTGACTTCAGAATTTTTTGTTTAAAAGCATATTTTTACCTTTATGTACACTAAGCATCTTATTTTTCACATTGTTTTCTAATTTCAGTTTCTAATATATGTTTTTTTCCCCCAAATAATTTTGAGTTTGAAAAAGTGATTAACAGTTTTAAATTGCATAATAAGACAGTTAAATTTCTAACAAACACTTTCCTACATTTACATTCTAGTTTTATTATTTCTTTTCGTATAAAAACAGAGTACACTTTCAAAGACACAGACTTTTGTTAAATCTTTTTATTATTGCGACTGATTTAAACCTTCCAGACATACTGATATTAATTCAATATTAGTAGTAGACTGTTCATGTGAAAGAATTTCTTTAAAAGATAAAATAGATTTAAATAACACTACTATCTTACTTATTAAATGCTTGAAAAGAAATGAACAGCAAGAGAAACTCTTACTATTAGTCATTAATTATAGCAGAAAATTATAATTTAATCAAATCTCGCCAATAGCATTTTTCTTTTCTCCAATAACAGCTTTTATTTTACGCATGTGTAAACTATAAACAATGCTTTGATGTTGAAATAAAATGTTTTGGTTTGTGGTATATTTTCTTCTTTGTATATTAAATTAGATGAGTAATATACATGTCAGTGAATTAGAAAAAGACAAAATTAATTAAAACATTTTCTTGTAGTACAGTAGACTACCTTTAATCTGCGAGCTTAAAACCAGAGGTTGTGCAGATTTTAGAATTTTGTGGATTTCTGGTCACTGTTTTGTTTACATTTTTTAAACAATAATTTGAATTCAATAATGCACTCGAAATAATAACGAATGCTTACAATAAAGTAAAGTAATAAAAATTAAGAAAATTTAAAATATTAAAAGTAAAGATCAAGTAAATAATTGCATAATTAAATATGCATAATGATGATGAGATAATTTTTTCTTGAATTATCTGAAACTCGCCTTATAAATGTATACTCATAATTCACATCAAAATCCTAAAATAACAAAATTTTATTACATGTTTAGCCATACTTAATAAAAAAAATATATATATATTGATTATTAGATAAATTGTTTGGTAAAAATATCGTGATCACCACTGATATCAGCACCATCTTGAATTTTTTCAGAAATAACTTCATACTTCCTTGATGAGAAAACAGGAGTTGAATCATATTAACCAGAATTACATTTTAAAATGTGTAGAGATTGATATAAATATTTAAAATAAGTTCAATTTTACACCTACATCTTAACTGTAAGTTTCATTGTTTACATCAGGAACGATGTGCGGATTTTAGGAATTTGTAGATTTTAGGGTGGCGGATTTGAGGGAGTCTACTGTATTCACACCATGTTTTACTAATTGAAGTATTAAATTCATGAATCATAAATTTATTTTAATTTACTTGTTACAGATAATCCTTATTAATTTTAGATTGCCTAATGCATACTTCGGTATTTTTCCACTATAAGGTCTTGACATTGTTTTAAAAAGTTTGATGAAATTCAGGCTTTAGAAAATGAAATTTTTTGCCAACTGATACAAACAGCTTTGAAAACAAGTCTGATGAATTTTATTCGTGTTTATATAATGTATTTGGTACTTCTTCATTATCGCATTAACCACCTTCCATAAAAAAACATTATCGGCAAAACTAAATAATTTAACGCCAAAATTGCATGATTGTGACACCACATTCACTTGATGTCAAATGAGTTATGGAAAAATTATTTTACTTGGAATGAGTTTGGTATGTTATCCAGTGATTTTGGTACTTTCCGTTATACGGACACCATGTCAAAATGTATGGTAATAATGTATAATATATGTAAATTTATGCTTGGCGACCAGTGTTGAATTCAGGGGGGGACATCCCCCCCCCCGAAAAATTTGATATTTTATGCTTTTAATGGTGAAAAAGTGCAGCCCCCCCCCCCCCCCCGGAACACAAAAGTGTCCCCTCTGGAGCCACAGAAATCCCTCCCGGAGAAAAGTGTCTAAATTTAACACTGTTGGCGACAATGGTGTTTGTATAATGGAAAAGTACCGTGATTTTTAATTTGATGTTTATCTGTATTTTTAATGATGTTTTGCTGATTTATTAAGTATTTTGTAAAATAACAATTATGTCACTAAACAACAACGCCATGATATTAAAAGAGTAAAAAAATTGCGATACATCGATATGATAAATATATCAGTTTCAACTGACACCATAAACATTTATCCACCAGCCATAGGAATAATTAAGAAAAATAATTAAATATCCAAAAAATATTTTTTTGTTTTCATTAATATATTATAAATGTTATTGCTTAAGGTTACTGATAGTTATGTTTCATTCAGATGGGCTTCTGTGAATTTTTTTAAAAATGAGATTCTAATGGCAACATTCTTCCATTTGTTTATTGGCTTTGGCATAATAATTTGGCGACAGTTTTTTTAAAATGAAAAATGGTCGACAGGATAATGAAGAAGAACCATGTATTATATATAGGGAAGACTGGTACACAGTGGACCACTTTTTCAGTTAATTTTTTTTCTCTTTAATGGATAAACCGATCTGCATGAAAAGATTTTTGAATATTCCTTAAATCTTTATACATTCACCATAATTTTCTCAGAACATAGTTTTTAATACACTTTTCAAAAAAAAAAAAATATTTTTAATGCACCCATAAAGTGGACCAGTGTGCCCCAGAAGTGGGGCACACTGGTCCACCCACCGGGCACAGTGGACCGCTATTAGGCATTATCTGAAATACAATATAATCTATTTTTCATTAATCAAATTATTTTTATTTCCCCTTTACCACCAAAATAATATAGTAATATAAATTTACAAGTAACATTTTGAAACAAAAACAAATTAGTTATATTTTGAAAAGAATACAGAAACAATTGCAATTCAGATGAAGTTATTACTTAAGTACAAAAAAATCAGCACACATTAAAATTTGCAAATGAAATTCCAAAATACTTATGAGTAAGATTGAGCCTGGAATTTTCCTGAAATACTTTTGGGTACGGGAGCAATATTATGAAATCATTGACATCAACAATAGATTCATCTACAGTTTCGGGAAAAATAAACTGATTTCCATTCAATTTGCGTCTCATGAATCTTACTTGAATAGAATCATCATCAATTAGACTACATTATATTTATCAAAAGTAAATACAAAACAAAATGTTTCTTACTATGTTAAATAATTTTTCTTTTTTTTACTTTATTTTACAGTTAAATAACTACTTTAAAACAATATTTCTTTATAGAAAATAAGCAATTATTAAATATTTTGAACATTCTGCATTACAGGAGCAGAGTGGATTGTGGACCACTCTGCCCCATGTAGAAGTTCAATAAATAATCATACTAATATTGTTTATAGCTTTCTTTTAAACATATTAACTTTACAGTTAAATAAAAACAAGTGTCTTAGCTTTGCTAAAAAGCTGTTTTATCTTATTTATCTACAACCTTTAATTACTAAAAAAATAAAAATATAAAATGATGATGAAAATTTTTACTTTTAGAAGCTCAAAACAACCAATCAGTATAAAATAGTTCAATCTGAGCTAAACATATTTTTTGAAGGCTATAAATAATCAGTCCAGTGCTGTTGTCTATTAGGTTAGAAGAGAAGCTTAAAATATTTTTAAATAAATAAAATATTAGGGGGTGGTCCACTGTGCCCATAGGTCCAGTGTGTACCGGTCTCCCCTATATATACAAATTACTTCTGTTTGTATATAAAAACAGATAAATATCTTCTTTATATTAAATTGTATAAAAATTGAAAAAAAAAATTGTGTATAAGAAATAGTGAATAGGTTGCCAGAAAATATGCATGAGAAATTTCCTTCTCTCGTCAAGATAATCGAGAAGTACCCGCATTTCTAATATATAACACTTTCAGATACAAATATAAAATAAAAATATTTACTGAAAAACAAAGAACTTTTTATTACTGTTGTTATGCAAAAAAGTTCAAATAAAATAATTTTTCCAAATCTTAAATGAGCTTAATATCCACATATTGAATTACTGTGAATGGAACAAGCATATCTATCCATACAAACAGTAAATGAAGATTTGCAGCAAGAGTTTTCTTGGACGTGGAAGACATCTCAAGCTCTAGCAAGTTACATTTACAGACAGAAATATGAAATAAACACTTCTGCCTAGTGAATGTATCCAGCTGGCAGAAAAATTCCAACACAAGACTTCTTTAACTCAGTTCCTCGAATTCCAAAAGTCAGCTTTCTAAGTCAGATCCTG
This sequence comes from Maratus michaelseni, assembly GCA_963931845.1. Lineage (NCBI taxonomy): Eukaryota > Metazoa > Arthropoda > Arachnida > Araneae > Salticidae > Maratus > Maratus michaelseni. Next base: position 262,404,790 of record OZ007597.1, read on the forward strand.
GACTTCCATAAGTAGGCAGACCAGAGATATCTTGTTATCAGTCATTATGAGTTAATATTCATTTAGGACTTTCAAAAATAATTCTAATTGTACAGTTTTGGATAACAACAGTAATAAAAAGTTCTTAGTGTTTGAGTAAATATTTTTATTTTATACCACACTTAGCAAGGTACATTATAATATTAGAAATGCATTAAGAATTCCAAAACAATTATCTACTTTAACAGCTAAATTAAAATGAAGCGATTCATAAGAAAGTTATATTTTTATTGATTTAAAAAAGTTATTAATAACTACATTATGAATAAATATAATTTTGCTGTTCAAATTTATATGATAATGAAAACATATATCAATTAAACAACTTATAATCAAGTAAGTAACTACTTTTAAATAAACCCTATTTGTTCCATAAATTCCTGGCCAGATCAAATTGATTCAAATTTTATTTTATCATCACTTTTAAATAACACTGACTAAATAAATGAAACAGTGATACCAACATATATTAAAAAGGATATTCTTAAGTAAACCCATAAATAAAAATTTACTTACCGATGAATAAGAAATTATTCGTTAATTGCTGATTCTCACAATTGTACAACACACACAGTACAATTTTAATTGTACATCTTCGGACAATGGCATCTATGTGCATAACCTCCTGGATAGATGTAGAACCAAGCACAAGATATTTTATTTATTCTGCTTACTCTGTATTTGTTCATAAACACTCATGTTTCAAAAAACAAAATGCTTTACACTCACGCAAACATATAAGCAAAAGTATTTAAAAATTTTAATGTGCATAAAAATAAATTAATATCCTCCTATATTAATTTAGCTCTAATTTATTATGAGTGAGCTAATTAATTTTAGCTTTCCGATCATGTTTTCTCCAGAACTCTGACGTGTATGCTCATTTTGACATTTTCGACTTGTTTGTAACATCCTGATGACGTTCGCAGAAGCGAAATGAAACGTTGATGTTTAATTGTGGTTGTAAATTCACGATTTTAATGTATGTACCATTTAGCAAATGTTGTATTTGAATTATATAAACAAAAGTTTGGCGACTTTTTGAAGACCGCGCCAAACGAATAACTTAATATAATGGCTAGGTTGCCATTAAAGGAAAAAATCCCCTAAATTTGGCGACTTTTTTCCTTTTTATAACAGATTTTTAAAAAAAAACTGTGCGTGAGTGTATGACATCATAGCCCAAATTTATTATGAGTGAATTGCAAAAATATTTTTTAAGTTATCGTAAAAATATATTTAGTTTACTTTAAAATGATAAAATTGGAATGGCTTTATTATTTATCATACACACCTGTGTTTCAAAGAGCCTTATAATCTACAATTATCAAATTTAGTTGTAATCTGGCTCAAAATCATGAAGCATTTAAGTTAGAATAGTGCATGGGTTGTGTTTGTTTCATCCTACAGTCAAAATTATCAATTTCATAATTTTTTTTCTAGTTTAGTTTATGATTCAAAGAAAAGCAATGATTAAACAATAAGAACTAAAAGATCTTCTTATACCATTTCAATAATTAAAATAATAAATATATGTATATATTATCTTTTAAACAAAAATCTTATTTCTAAACAAGTTTTATATTTTTTTAACTTACAAGATAACATTTTCGAACATAAATCTAAAGTTTTGAAACAAATAACAATTATATCAATATTTTACAAAATTAAAATTGATGAATGTATATTTAAATGTGTATGCTTATTTTATTGATATGTATTATTTGATTATGCTTACATTATTTACTTATTTGAAATTGTTAAGCTCTATTAACTATTAAAAATATACTTTATTACAAAACTCATTTGGAATCATCTTTGAATTTTAACATTCATTCACGCATGCATGAATATTTTGAAGGATCAATTAATTAAACTTTAGATAGATTTCTCCCCCTCCCCACCTTTTTTTTCTTTCTTGGTTTCAGACGCTTCAACTTATAATATCCACCAAGTTGTTTCAATGTACATTTCGCCTTCATTGCATATTAAAATTATATGCTGTACTCAAATATACCATTCAAAAAAAATATTAATAAATTACCTTATTTAATTTCATTTCACGAAATTAAATATTTTTAATGCTTATTTAGATATATAAAAAAATAGCTTGATGTAAAAAAATGGCATAAACTTCGTATACATTAATAAAAATTATTTTTTTTAAGTAGCTTCTAGCCATAGCGATTAATAGTAAACAACTCAAATCTGACGTATAGACCTCGCGGTTGAGGTGTTTCAATCAATTTACTTCAGATGGCTGATGGCTTTTGAATGGGTATTGCCAGTCTGTGTATCTTAAATGTCTTTGTGTTCAATACGAAAGTTATGAATTTTTTTGTAGAATCCGAATCTGCAATAAAAAAGGAGGTTATTATTTAAGATTTTAAAGTTGTCCCCTTTCCCCCCAGGGGCGGGGGGCAATTTTGATATCCCTAAATAGATTTTTCAAAACTATTGAACATGCAGTTTTCCGTTTTCAATCCGATGAATATTTCTCGAGTTATTCCACCGTTTCCAGACTTTTCGGAAACCCTGTATATTATATATATATATATATATATATATATATATATATATATATATATATATATATATATATATATATAAACAGAAATGTAACAAATAATGCATATTAAAAATCCATTGCTGATTTTTTTTAAATAAAAAATGGAAACAGTTTATTATCACTGGAGAATCCCCTGAACCCCCCCATCCCTGTTTAGAACATTTTTTAACGCTTGAATCATGAACATAGATCTTTAGTTCTATGTTCATGACTTGAATATAAAAAGAAACACAGAACTAAAAATTCTATTGTATGGATGTTTAGAGGCTGTAGAGGCCCTCTTCTCCTTCCGCCTGACAAAAAAATTCCTTTTTTTTTTATGTTTGTGTATGTTAAATCATTCTAGAATAAATTTTGTTACTTTTATCAAAATTATTAGAGAAATTTTTTTTATATTATCTTGAAAATCCTAGGAGGGGAAACTGATCTCCCCTGGAAGGCGCCAATGGATTATTATTACATAATATGAACATTTTATATAATTTAGAAAATTACAATAATTTTAATAAGTAAAAAAGACAATAAACAGTTGACTATTTGAATGAAGATTAGCATTTGTTTAATTTTTTTATCAAATAGTTTAAGTGTTTGAAAAAAGTCATCCCCGCAGGTATTTTATCTTATTGCTAGTCGGACACACAGAGCGCGTTCAGTTTTAAATATTGACCCTTATTTAAACACTGATCTTTCTATGTTATCGACCATTCTTTTACTGCTGGATCTTTCTTGAAAAATGTATTTTCAAACAAATCCTCTTTGTTCCTTTTCTTTTGTGTGTGTCTAATCAAAATTATAATTTTTAAAATTTCCTGTAGAAAATCATTAAAATAAATAAATAAATAAGTAATCTTTCTTCCGATTTTTTTTTTTTTTTTTTTTTTTTTTAATCAGATTTCTAGCCACTGAATAAGTCAAATTCCCTTTTTATAGCAATTAACGAGATTAAATGGTAGTAAGTTATACTAGCGATTTCTCTTTCATCTTTGAAAATGAACAATCAAACCTCCAATTCTCTACAGCAGCAGTTGTAGAGAAACAGGTCTGACGTCATGTGACCTGTTCTTTTGCAACAGTTAGAAAATATGCGTAGAACAGTTGCGAACTTCTAATTGGTTTCCGTTTGGTTGTGGGTTTTGTGGGAACAATTCGTTTTTCCGAGGGAAAGAACGCCTTTCCATTAGCTTTAACGCTTTCCGGCACAGTGGTCCCACTCCTGGCACACCTAATTTTAATTACAAACTTGCACTCGGCACCAAGAATACTTTAATAAAATTTTACTTCTAGGATTAAAGCTTAAAATAAGGCGTTCATATTTTCTAAAAAAGTCGCTCGTAAATTCCGGTGTCAGTCAGTAATTTCGCATTCTACGAACAGAATCTGTGTGTGCCGGAAAGGGTTAATCGGGAGGCGGAAGCGGTTCTTTAGCTTTTTCTAAGAATTCAACGAGGAGGACCCGCATGGGCGTTCACTCAGTGAGTGTCTTTAACATCATTAATAAATGTTTAATTAAATTTCCTGGTACGAGTTGAAAATTTCTTTAGTATTATTATTATTGTGCTTTATTTCGAGCAAGTGCAAACGCAAACTTTCAGACTGAATCCCATGTATAATAGGAATGTGCTTCAATCCTCTTTCTTTTCTTTTTTTTTTTTTTTTTTTTTTCGAAACAGAGATAAACGTCATTTTCAAATTTATAACTCCGCCTCGAGCTGTCCTTTTGCAATTTGTATGTTAGATAATTTCTAAGAAATATACGCAATATTCGTGTGTACATATTCAGTATACTTATGCATATAAATTCATCGATTAAAAAGAGTAATATTATTTTATGCACCCATTCATATTACAAACAGCAATACAGAATATCATTTTGTAAAAGTAATAGAACTCAGGATTACTAGTTTGGTGTACTTTTTTATTCAGAAATTCTGAGTTCATACTGGAAATTCCGAAAGGAGAGATTTTACTTTATCTAATCACGAAATGTCTGTCACTAAATACGGCCAATTATCTACTCCAGGGATATAGGCCCTAGGGAGAGTGCCCTCCATGGGGGTCTTTCTAAGGGATCCTAACCCGTATTTACGGCAAGGTTCGAAGAAAGCCATGGAAAACTCCGGACGTTTAGGTTGACGAGCGCGGATACAATTTCGGAACTTCTGAATGAAAAAGGAGACCAGACTGACAACCTTAATGCAACATGTAATATTAAGAGTGACGGTCAGTCAGGTCTCCAGACTCCCTCTCAAATGTTAAATGCATTCACATTTTTTAAAATATCCTCATAAAATATATATTTGTAGCATTCTTTTTCCGTGTTCTTTTCTTAAAAAACGCCACATTTTCTTTCAGTTGACAAAATATTTCTAAAGTATATACTTAATTTAATTTGTATTTTTACAGTCTTTCTCACAGCTCGTCAACTAGGGTTTTAATGCATACAATATTAAATTAAACATATATTTTACATTCTTTTATTTAACTTAACATAATATATGTATGTAAAGATGGAATTCTGTAATCGATTTTTCACTCAATTCCTGATAGGCTAGATTTATAAAAATTATGCACGCAAGTATATTTTTGATAATAATGCGACATTTTAATATTTTTAGAACTTAATTATAAAATAATAAATTATTTTTAAGGCCTTTTTCCAGTTAGGCAGTCGCAGGTGATAAATCGCCAGATACGAAAACAATAGAGATAATTATGAGCAAAACCACGCCCACTAAAATATGCCTGGGGCTGTGAAACTGGAACAACGAAATATTTTAAAAACTAAAAAGTACTAAATATAAATATTAAAAAAATAAGGATTGTAATTTAAAAATATATACTCTTTTATCATTTGATAGTTTAATATTTATTAAATTAGTAGTGTACGTTGAGAAAACAATTTAGAAATCCTGAATAGATGGTATAAATAATGCATTTTTTTTTCCTTTCCTGGTGCCGTCTTAATAACGAAACAGAGCAAAAATTATTTTTTTTTTAAATTATATAAATTCAATAGCTTGCACAAAGATCCCCTCACCGCCTCCTTACCATAATAACATCGTGTAAGGAGAGTTTGGTTTGTACTTAATAAAAACTTAATCAAAACGGTGAATTTTTAATAGTCGGAACACGCCAAATTAACGTATTGTAACGGTATTTAGTTAAATATCATGAAATTAGGCGTTATTTTTAAAATCCAATCTTTATAAAAATGTTTATTATTATTATTATTATTATCAGGTAACTAAAAAAGTTCGGACGTTTTTATGAAATGACAAACGTTAAAGAATGTTACACGCAATAGATAATTGATGTCGCTACAATCGCCGAAATATGTTTATCAAGATGTAATGCAGAGTCATCGTATATAAAGAAAATTGGAAAGGTTATCTTGTAACAGTAGAAAAATGGACGTGAACAGGAATACTCCAAACTGTATAATTCGTGCTTGTATGTTGTATGAGTTTAAACTTGGAACAAGTGCTGTGTACACGGCTCAAAAAATATGCCAAGCGTTTGGAGAATGTTGTGTCAGCACTCGCACCGCCCAAAGGTGGTTTAGGAAATTTGCTGCCGGCGACGAGTCGCTGAAAGATGCCCCAAGAGCAGGGCGGTCATAGGTCATTAATGATGAGGAATTACAGGCTGCAATGGAAGAAAATTCTGCTCAAACGTGTCAGATGTTATCAGAAAGGTTCGTGGTCAGTGATGAAACTATCCGTTTACATTTGCATTGTCTAAGGAAAATGTACAAGCTAAGCAAATGGATACCTCATCAATTGGCACCTGCCCAGAAACTCGAGCGCCAGAACATTTGTTGGAGGTTGCTGCATCGCCATCAAACGGAACCATTTCTTGCCAGGAGCGCGCCGACCCAGTGCGGCCTGGCACACAGGCGCCAAGGTAATTAATGCGCCAAAAATTTGAGACGAAGAGGAAATACTTGAAAAAAAAAAAACATTAATTTAATTATATTAAAATTAACTACACTTTCTGAGAATATTAATAATATTTTATAGATTTTCTTCAAACAAATTATTCATAATTATTATTCTTTTTAATTTTATTTTATGCTGACCCACAAGTTTAGAGGGGAAAAGTCAAAACTAGAACTTCTATAAGTTTGCTGTTTAATTTAGACAACCAGTATTGGTAAGTTTGGTGTCAGCTATGGGACAATTTTGTGATTAGCTTAGATGAGGCACTAGTCACGTGATGCAGTTTTGTAATTTTCTGCTGCCTGTTTATGTTGTGATTTTTGCTCTGATTGGAAATAATGTTATCAGAGGCGATTTTGCACACTTTTAGCAAGATTTTTCAGAGCCTTAAGCCTTGTCTGCGATTGTTTTTTTACTGATACTAGCATAGCTGCCAAGTTTCACCTTTTTTCCTTAACACTAAAATTTAAAGCAAAATTTGCCTTATTTTATTGAATTTTATTTTAATTAGTTGAATATCTTGTTTAACTTCTTTTTTAAACTAGTGGAAATTGAAGAACTACGTTATTTTTATATGTACGATTAACAAAAAAAAATTAACGGGACTTTATTTAAAATTTTATACTTTTTAAGCTTTGTTATTTTAAACGCCACGAATTTATACTTTCTTAAAATGTAATAAGTGATTTAAATCCAAACTGCATGAACTGAAAAAATTAAGACATTTGGTCACTGCAATTTATAATTAATGTGCATTGATCTTATTTGTTAAGAACATTTCTTTGGAGTTATTTCTGAGATTTTTTTCAGTTAAAATAAATTTTGCTAATGAATTTATGTCGTCACATTTATTTAAAGCCTTTTATTAAATTTATATTTTCTTTTTCAATGCATTTTTTTAAATTATTTATACAGACAGATTTGTTATAAGATGCCTTTCACTAGACATATATTGCTAAAAGCAATTTTGAAGTCTGTAAAGAATGAATCTTATAATTACATTTATTTAATATTCTGAGTACACTATTCTAAATATTTTATGTATGAAATTTTTCATTTTTATATTAGTTTTATGTAGCTTCTTAAAAAATTCTTCACTTTTTTTTTTCTTCGGTTTTAAGCCAATTTAAGTAAAATGTTTGGGCAATTAATTCTGTGAACAATCGCGTCGAAAGAAAACGACACATTCGAAAACTGAAGATGAAAATGGCACGATTCACTAGTAATATGATTTCCAACCAACCCAGATTTAAAAAAAAAAAAAAAAAAAAAAAAAAAAAACATAACTTTTTAGCCACACACAGGGTGGCTTATTCTTTCAATCTCTATCATTTTTCATGTTTATGAAAAGTCACAGCAATCCATCGTTGCCACAAGTTAATCTCGGAAAATGAAACATTTGAAGTTACTTAAAAAATTAATAACTTGAAAAGTATTTGTCTCAAAATTGTTTTACAAACTGCGTTAGAATGGTAAAAAATTGTATTTTTCTTGGTATAAATTTCAAATCTAATGATTATGTCGTTTTTCAAATATTAGATTTCAAAAATTACAAAACTTCACAATGGAGTACCGTAGCGAAACTTTTACGCGTAAAAAGATAATGATAAAGGCATTGTGGCTCGACGTGTATCGTGTATACTGGCCATAGCATGAGTATCGAATTATAGTAAACTTATCATTCTGTTAAAATATAAAAGTGAATTATGTATATACATTTTTAAAAAATAAAGAAAAACATTTTATCACAAACATCAACAAAATTTTTTCTTCTATTTATTCCCTTATTCCAAAGATATCGTTTTATCGTCTGCTGCCATAGCAACATGAATTAAATTTCATTAAAAAAAAATTGCTCAGTGGTAGAAAAATATTTTTCTAAATCGAATGGTTATTGAACAACTCAACACTTTAACAGGGGAATTTTTATTTGTTATTTAGATATTTTAAAATTGTTTGTTGTCATTGCGTTTTTATTCTGAGTTACAGCTAGTTTATTTATTTTTTAAATAAAAGCCGTGTGTGGCAATCTATATTCGGCCTTATAGCAGAATTTCCCCCTCTTGTATTTATTTTTCTTTCTTTTTTTTTAAGTATCTATTTAAGTAAATTGAGATAATGCAAGTGTAAGATTAACTAACGAAATTTGCGTTGAAATATTGGATATAGGCGACGTACGATTAATAATATTAACTTTAAAGTGCTCTCATGTTGTACTTACAATTAAGATAATGTAATCTCAAAAGTAATATAAGAAGTAATAGTGAGGATGAAATACTCTCTTTAGAGAAATCAAATAGTAAAAAGAATACAATTAACTTTGTCAAGAAAACAAATATTTTTCTGTTACCTTAAATTGTACTCTGAACCTATCATCACATACTGATGAAATAAGTCTGATAGTCGGACTCGTTCTTTTCAATTCAGAACATAAAATTGCTGAAATATATGGACAATTTCCAACACTCTTAATTTTAGATAACAGGAATGGGATAGGCACTATTTTTTACTGATTTATGAAAAAAAAAAATTAAATTTAGACATAACTAATTTAAGAGGCCGAGACTACGATAATGGCTGTAATGTTCGCAGCAAATATTATAGGTTTACAAAAGGAATTTGATTTAAAACTCCCGGCATTTTATGTCCTATGTTCAAACCGTTCACTGAATCTGATAGTCATTGAGACTGCGAATACCAGTAATGAAACTATTGGTTTCTTTACTTTAGTACAAGAGTAGTACATTTTTCCCCTCTTCTGTTTGCCAATGGAGTATTTTAACTACTCATATAGTTGATTTAAAGCTACTATCTAAAACACGGTAGTCGAATAGAATTGATAACCTAAAACCTCAATAATAATTATTTACTTGAAGTATATATGATGCGTCAAATGTGCAATGACTTTTCAAACCTGGATGAACAACTCAAATATCAGTCAAAATGTCTAGCTGAAAAAATTACATTTATTTAATGCAGCATAATTTGGTATGATATTTATAAAAATTGAACTTTTTCTATAAAATTGCTGAAGTTTTCATCTATGAGTGCCCAACTTGCTTTACTTGCACTGAATGATCAAAATCGCGTTTTCAAATGATTATAGTTATGATAAAAATTTCAAAAAAGTTGTCGGAAGCTCGGAATTTAATTGCAGCAAAATCTGACGCAGTATCTGTATTTTTTTAGTAGAAGACACATTGACTTAAAAAGATAGCTCATAAAGATTAAAACAGTAGACCTTGAAATATTCTTCACATTATTTTTTTTTTCGTCTCAATAATCAATAAAACATTAATTTCTTTGAAAGAAAGCTTTACTTTATTAAAAGAACATGTGAGTTCATTTGATATTTTTACGTTGTTGTAAAAAAGAAACTACCACATGAGAACTAAACAAGCAGCCACTGACACAGACTAAATTTTACACTGTCAGCCATTAATTTTTAATTTTAAAAACGATTCTACTGGAAATTTACAACAAAGATTATTATTTGGAAATAGTGGTACACGAAATAATAAAAAAAAGTAGTCGCCTGTGCAACTCTGAAATTTTACGGTTGCTCTTCGAACTCTTTTGTCATTCAGCACGCTTCTTTTCAAAGCTTAAAATTATTAAAAGTTCCACAAAGGTAAAAGACAGACTTTTTGATCGTACCATTATAAATCCACACAGTCAAATATTAATGAATAAAACTGATATTATTCAAGAATTTTTATAAATGGAAGTTCAGTTGACTAAGGGTTTTTTCTTTCGGTTTAAATATTTATTTAACTATTATTTTACAAATAAGGTTTATAATATGTAGTTATACGTTTATTTGTTCTTATTAATAACTATACAAAGTATAAATAACAAAAATAATTTTATTGTCAGATAAATCAGTTTAGTCATTTTATTTTCTTCTTTATAATTTTATTTTTTTTGTTTAACTAAAACTGTTAATTTACGTGGAATGTAAATTAACATTTACGTAAGGTGCAGTTTGCAATTTGTTTTGACACATTGCAAAAATTTATTATCTCAGTTATTTCTTGCAATTTTTTTTCTTTCTTTTTTTTTAAATTTTACTTTAAATTTTTATTTAATTTTAATTTTTTGCATTTTATTTTAAATGAATTAATATTTAATATTTTCGCATTACATTTGTACTCATAAGTAGGGCTGGACGATATCAGAAATTTAATATCGCAATATATCAACGAATTAATATTGATATTGGTGATATATCGCGATAACTACCTTAAAGTGTATGGGAATAGAAAAATTGTTAATTTCCATAGATAAATGATATGGTAGCAGCAATTTAAGTACAAACATGTGTAGAAAGCAACGAATCAATTCTGTATACCTATTTGCTCACACAGCATCCTTTAAATATTATAGTTTCATATTTATACAAAACAGAAATATTTTAGGGAAAAAACGCGTTGTTCGATATCTATTTGGGTTTATACCATTGATTGGATAGTTTTTTTTTTTTTTTTTAAATAGTATGTTGCCTATTCTTCCTATTTTATGCACTATTTTCACCATTGCCTCTTTATAACTGAGGATATTAAGAAAAAGAAACTAAAATAAAAGTTCTTAAATTTAGGACGTTGCTCATTTTAATATGATTAAAATAAGTAAAAAGCAACAGCAAAAACTGAAATTGGTTTATTACCATATGTAATGCTAATATATTTGTGAATAACAAGCTTTCAATGGATGACAGATGCAGCAGAAATGTTGGTTTTCAATCTTTCTCTAAGGTATCAATGCATTCTTAATAGAATTTCTAAAATGTAAAAATTCACCTTCCTATCTATTTACTATACATAAATACAAAATTGAAATCTTTTTTGAAATATAAATATTCAAATCACATTTTGAAATAGTTTTATAGTACTTATTTTTTTCTTTTTTAGTTTATTTTAAGCTGAAATAACAATACAACATATATTAAATTCACTGGGATTCATGCTCTCACTACCGATAAAACACAGAGGGAAGCAGGAATGAGTCTCTTGGCCGATATTCAGCGTACGCACTACTAGACGTTAATAGCTAGGAAGCCCCGCTCAAAGATAACCAATCACAGTGAAAAAGTGGCGAGGCTTCCCTTCACGAACGTGGCGAAATGCAAAATTTTACCCGCACTGTGATTGGTTGCTCGCGAACCGAGCTTCCCAGCTGCTAAGCTCTAGTAATATTATCTAACTACTAAATACACACATACTACACAGACTACACAATAACTCGTACATATTTGAGCGCTTATTTATTCGTCATGACTTATCAATATGTGTGAACTATTGCAATATGTTTAGTCTAGAGCAGTGGTTCCCAACCTTTTTTTAGCAGCGCCCCACCAAAACATCTCTAAAATTATGATGCCCCCCCCCCCACCCCCTATAAAATATAATTCTTATAAAATTTTAAAAGAATTTACTCCTGATAGATTAAAAAGCATTTAACATTGATCCTGAAACGTGCCGAAGGTAATGGATGAATCAAATATTTTTTATAATCTAATAATGATACTCCTCGTAGTTTACTGGCACACGGTCGCCACGTATGCGTGATGCATAGAGTGCTCAGAATCCTTAATTAGAAAATGAATAATTTTGAATAAAACATTTTTGTCTTATTTAATCACAGAATTTCTGCGATTAAATTACGCAACAATTTCTAATCAGAATAAAACGTGATAAAAGATTCTGTAAAGGAAGGTCGTCAAGTAATTGTTAAATATACACTTGAATAGTTTCACGTGTAAAATTGATTTTCATGTGACATATTGCAGTGCGACTCATTCAATAAATAATCGAAAAAGTTGTTTAAAATTCTAAAATACTTATAAATCAGAAAAATTAAAAGAATTTTTAAATATATAAAAGTATCTAAATATCTTAAAAAGTTTTATCTATAATTATTCTGGTAGAATTGTATTTAAAAGTTTTGAATGGATACTTTTTACAAACTGAATAAAAAACTTATTTTTTTTTTTTCATTTTTTTTTTTTTTTTTTTTTTTTTTGAAATTTGAATGTGTAACTTTTATTTTCAATCTACAACATTACTATTAGAAAAGCAATTCAGAAGGTATGGGTTCACAGAAATTCCGAATTCTCCCCTTGAAAAGTTAAATTGCCCCCCTGAAAAGTCAAATTGCCCCCCTGTGGGGCGTACGCTCCCCGTTGGGAACCACTGGTCTAGAGGAATAGCAGCGACGGTAGTGAAACACAGACGATAGGTTCAGTAAGGAACGGAGAGTGGAAAATGCGGTTGGGTGGAAATAAAAAATAAAAGCGAAGAATGTATGGGGATATATTGAGATAACAACGAAAAAGAGATAATCGTTGGAAGGGATAGCATAGCCGGCTTTGAATAAATGCGCGGGGAGAAAGGATTATTCAGATATTAGTACAGGATTTTTAGCGCTTTTTCTAGGATTTCGAGGTTGCGCTGCGGGGAAAAAAAATGATACTGGCATATATCGGTAGAGTTAGAACTTAGCTATCGTTATTGGGATATATTGTCAAAATCGAAGCTTTGTTATCGTTATTGCGATAATTAAAAAATATCAATATTTGATTGATTTATTGATAAATAATCCAGCCCTACTCATAAGTAAGTAAGTTTTTTAGGGGGTGGGTGATGCGGGCGGTAAAAATTGCCAAATGAAGATTTGCACACAGGCGCCGGACACTTCTGGCGCGCCTCTGCCCGTGTATTAACCTGTGATAAGAAGTGGCTGTTGTACAGCAATCCCAAAAGATCGCATCATTGGTTGTCAGCCATTGATGCTGTGCCACAGATCACCAAATCCAAGATCCATCAGCAGAAGGTGTTATTGTGCGTGCGGTGGACAGCAAATAGAATTGTTCACTATGAACTGTTACCATCTGGTCAGACGATTAGTGCGAATGTCTATAGTAACCAACTCCGTCGAGTTCTCCAATCACTTAAAAAAAACAGCCAGCTTTGGTGAACCGCAAATGCGTTCTTTTCCTAATGCTAGGCCGCATGTCGCGCGTATGACCTATGACGCAATTCAGACCCTTGGATGGGAACCGCCGCTTTTGCACTTTCCTTATTCCCCTGACATTAGCTATTCTGACTATCACTTAATTTTAAGCCTCGATAATCATCTGCGCAATCGACAGTTCAGCAGCCGAGAGGCTATGGCAACGAAGTTACAGAACTTTTTCAACTCTAACGATTGTCACTTTTATAAAAAATGGAATTTATAAGCTTGTTTCCCGTTGGGAAAGGTTATTGCATGTGAGGGTGATTATTTTGATGAATAAATTGTATTCTTTCCTGTACATTTTGCTGTTTGTTTTCTTTCACCTAAAAACGACAGAACTTTTTTGGTTATCTGATATTATTCTACTTTTATTTATAGAAATATTTTGCCAGCTAAAAAAGAAATAGACACTCTTTAAGGAAAATACACAAGAAAAAAAAGTTCAAAAATATTATTTTCCTTATGAGATATTTTCAAAATCCGAATGCAATATACGCTCATTTGTTTTTAAAATTAGCATGGGGAATTTGAGATGTGACTGACAAATACACTTAAGCGCAAAAAATAAATAAATATAAAAAATGTTTGCTAAAATCTGGCTATTGCAACCGTTCTTAAAGAAACATTTATCGTTAATAAATACTTTTGGGTAATTTTAAATGTATATAATTAGACTAAAACTGTCTCAAAATTGTTTTTCAGATGTGCATAACTAGATCAAATAAAATTTTTAACTCCCATCCCCTACAATTACGTTTAGTAATGGCACCTCTGTGCAAACAGATAAATGTGCACACAGCACAAAAAAATCTAATGAACTTCTATGCTTGTTTATATATGTATTTATATGTATAAGCTTTTTATTTTTATGTATAATATTTTTGTTTATCAGATACAATTTAATTCTGTTTCTAAAAAAAAAAAAAAAAGATGAATGGCTCCTTTATATCAAATAAATTGTATAAATATTGAAAGAAATTCTTCTGTATATGGACCAGTGTATACGTTGCCCGGAAATATGTTCCCCATTTTCTTTCTTTTGCCAAGACCATTTTCTCTATCTCACCACGGCCCCTATACTGGAAAAGTACCCGAATATAAGCAGTAATGAATGTGTGAGATGCAATATTACCCTTTTCTCATCACAATATGCTGAAATTTCTAATATTTTTATTTAACATGCTTCCTTTTGAGATTACTATCCTTCATTTTGCAGAATTTTACATTAAATTTGGTGATGCAAATGATCAAATTTAATAAATCTTTCAAAATACTTCGAAATTCACAAATGTTATTCTATGTTAAAACAGTAAGGCACGAAAAAAAGGGGTACTAAAAAAATTGGACAATAAAATTAACTGGCACCGTCCAGAATATTAATCTCTGGGCTCTTCTGAGCTTATATCAATTGAGAAAATACGGTTGTCACATTTAGTACAATCAAGTCCTTCTAGCGCCCGGTGTATACAATGAATAATACAGTAAGAAGAACATAAAATACTATACTCACACCAGTAAAATAAAAAAATTCAGTACTAATAAAATAAATGTACATATTACTTCAGATTTTTTTTAACCACAATCATAAAATTTCAATTGAGGAGTGACTATTAAGCAATTAATTCTCCTCGTTGAATAATGAAAGAAAATAAATGGTAGAAGTTCTACAACCAGAATTGTCAGATCTAGGTGATCTAGGGAAATTCAAGTCTATTTAAGGATTTAGGGAATTCTTTCTTATTTCTAGGGAATTTTACGAAAACGGATAATACTTTTCCAAAATCTAGGCAAAAGTTTAATTTTTGTTAATCTTCTGTGTTTTTCTGAGAATGAACGTGAGAAAATGATAAATGTGACGTGTGGGATGAATGAACATGAAAGAAGGAAGTGAAAGGATGGGAGAAATTGTCTTCAAACAACATCTTTGGTTAACGGTGGGGGGGGGGGGGTCCGAAATTGTAATCTTTGTAATCTTGCACCTCCCTTCTTTCGTTTCTTTGAATCTTAGATGGTTAAGAAATGATCACCACCTGGACCAACAGTTGTTAATTCCTCCAGCTAACAAGGAAGGTCTCCTTAAAGCGCATACTCAGAATATTTTGAAAAAAATGCTAATGAAGCTACTCATGTACGTAATAAGAGATCAGTCAATTTTAGCTGCGGAATCCCAGCAGAAATTCTGTAAAAAAAATAATACTTTTGAGTATTTGACGCAAAAAGACGCGATTTGGTGAGCAAAACTTTTTCGTCGCCAAATGCAAGCGATTTTAATGTATTTGAAAATGTCTGGTTAAATGAGTGTTTAAATGCGTAGCACTTTATGAATTTAAACTTCAACGATTAAATAGTTTATAATTTTTTCTATAAAGTTATGTAATACATATACAAATTAACTATTGCTGAAGTTATTTAATTTTATACAATTTTGAAGGCTGGTTAAGTTTTAAGTGTATTTTAACAGTAAATGTCCGATTAAACACTCTTTCATTATACATTTCAACTTTGAATAAGTCATTGTTTCCACGGCAACAAGACTTTTCTCTAGTTGTCTCCGGCAATATCGATGACAAATTGACAGAGCTCAGAATCACACAATTAATTTTTAGTTTAAAGCAATTTTAATCAGTTCAAATTTTGTTCTAAACCGTAGAATGCGATAGTTAATTTTCTTTTAGATATACATATAAATATATATGGCAAAACCGTAGTTATAAAAGAGAAATTATTTAAGTTAAACTTACTTTAATTAGTTCAGTATAAAGAGTAGAAAACGTTTTTCCTAAAAGAGAATTTATCGTAAATGCATGTTTTTTTTTATTTTATTTCATTGTGTCGCCAACCCAGCGATAAATCGCCAAAACACGAAATTTTAATATTTTTTTACGGCCGTTATATCGAGGTTCCGAAGTAAATTAATTTATAAACGTATATATCCTCATGAGAAGAATATTCTGTAATTTTTTTTTCAAAATTTTCTGAGTATGCGCTTATAGAGACCTTCCTTGTAAGGGCACTGTTTATTTTGCCACGATTTGAGCATCTTCATTGGAATCGCTAGAAACTTTCTAAAGTGAAACTACCCCTCATAAGGTCCTTCATTTGGAGAAAGTGGAGAAAAAGGGGCGGATGTTAGATCTGATTTTTCTTTCTTCTTGAAGTTTTTTCAAATAAAACTAAATAAATCATCCATCTGATTTCCTTTTGTCAGAAAACCATGTATTACGTGCATAGGGAGAATTCATTATAATTATACCCGTATTCAAGTATAGTACTATGCATAATATATGTAAAATAGTGTGTTAGATGAAACGGTCTACTATAAATTTAAACATCCTGATCCTATAAAGAAATTTTATTATAGAGCTTTTAAGTATTAGTCATAACAATAGGGAGCATTTCCCACAAATTATGCAAATTGGTATTTTATTTCAGTTTTTTTCCCCTTATTCAAGGATTTTTATTATTATTATTATTATTATTATTATAATTAGATTTTTACCGCAAATAATTTTAAAAGAGGTTTACAACAGTCAAGGACTATCTGAGAATAATAAAGAACGATATCGGTTAAGAATGTATAAAATTTGTTTAACGTATATCCATGCCTTTTAACATAATTTGCTGATTTTGTTTTATCAGAAATGACTCTTTAGTGAACAATAAATTTCCAAAAATATCAAGCTATCAGTATTAATTTACGGATTAAACGCCAAAAACCTATTAATATGTTTTTGTTAGATCTGCACTCCGCTCTCGCTGTTTTTTATATTTAAACTCCGCCCTCACTGTTTTTTGTATTTAAACTCGGAAAATCGTCATTATATGTATTCGTTCAGATTAAAAGCATCAAAGCTGAAAATTTAGCTATATAAAGTAGGCGGAGCATTGTTTCCGCGGCACGGTTTGAATACAGATATACATTATATCAATATTAGTTGAGAAAAATATCTAATTTTTATTTTCTTCTATCTATAATAAAAAAAAGTATTGTAATCGAAATCTTCTTCGACTTCCGATTTTCGACGGATTTACACGTTTTAGGGGTCGGAGATTCCGAAAAACATGTTTTTACAAAATATCTGTCTGTCCTCATTGTATCATCGAAAAGTATACGAAGTTATGCTTCAAACTGAACCAAATTTCATTTATATGTTTTTGGTTATGGCTAGCAGGTCCCACTTGAATTTGGAAATATTTCAACAAAGGGGGCGCTGTCATAGCCATTTTTGTTTCATTTTTATTATTGTATCATCGAAAAGTGTATGAAGTTATGCAGATAATTGAGCCAAATTGCCAAATTTTTAGTATATGTTTTTGACTATGGCCTGCAGCTCCAGTTGAATTTAAGGATATTGCGTCTGGAGGAGACGCTGTGATAGCCATTTAAAGGTATCAAATTCAAAAAGATGTACAAAAAATTAGAAATCCTGAACATTTTTTGCGTTAAATGTTCGGCCTTGATTCCAGGATTCCAGAGCATTTTCTGTTTTGCGCGAGATCTTAAAAAATGGCTCAGATATAGCAATTTGAAATTTTAGGGTGGCTGACATTTTGAAAGAATACAGCAGGATTCCTCCATAAACGGGTTTAATCAACGCCCCCTAGATAAGAAAGCCGTGACACGCGTTACGAAAACGTCATACAAAGCAGGCAAAACAAAGAAAAAAATTCGAACAACTTACATGTTTCGATTTCATTGGCTCATAGAATTAATAATTATAGTTTACGACTAATAGTTAATAATTCCACGATCCATCGAAAACGAAACATGCGAGTTGTTCGAATTTTTTTCTTTGTTTTGCCTGTTTGGTATGACGCTTTCATGACGAGTGTCAAGGCTTTCTTATCTAGGGGGGCGTTGGTTTAATTCATGAGTTTTAATGAACATGCTGTCGGCAAATTTTCTTACATTGTTGTAACCAGAGCATCGATTCAACTCTTACATGCTTAACACTATATATTTATATTCGACAACTTCAAATTCTTGCCAAGCTTGGCGATATATCGCCAAATTTGGCGACAAACATATGTTACCATATATGAAGCCAACTTGGCTGTGTCTGTCTAATTTGGCAATATTCTCATTCAAATTCAATATTGAAGAGAACTGGGAATGAATCTTCTGTAATCGGGTTCCACAAATTTTAACTTCGTGTTTTTTCAGTAAAATTAGCTAAAATCTAAAACAATGCCATAGGGAGGCTATCTTTTCCTGCCGGTGCAGTCCAGAAGGACTTTTCGTAGTTTAGTATAATACATCGGCTACTCCGATCCAGGTAACCCGACGATTCGCAAGCAACTGACGTACAACAGAATGACGAAAAATATTGAATTTTTTGGCGGTGTGATAGCGAATTTTGAAGCATTAACATGTATGAGATAGAAGAAACTTTTGGGATTGGCACATCCGACAAGTTGAATATTGCAAAAAGCCTCTTTTCTTAAAAATGATTCACCGAACTTCATGAATTTAAAATATGTTCTAAGGGTACCAAAGAACTTTAATTTGGTACTATTTTACAGTTTCTTTCAGTGAAAAATTGTGTAAAAAACGATGATATATATTCTTAAAAAGTTAAAAACATATCCATACCTTATACTGTGAAAGCATTTTTTTTTACACATATTCTTGTGTGTTAAATATTCCTTATGGTTGATCATGTCATATATATTTATTTAGCTTCCAGTTGTGCGATGGCTATCACATGTAAATATTTACAAATTTATGTATACAGGGTGTTTCACAAAAGACCCCTAACTTTAAAAATCAGTAACCCGGAAACGGTGATAGATAGAAACATGAAACCAGTGGTATATTTATTTAAAAAAATCGTAAGAATCTTATACATAAATCTCAAAATTTAGTTGAAAATAGCACCGATAGATGGCGCTGAGAGCGTTAAGGATCCTTTTTAAGAGAGTTCAGAAGCATAAAACGACTAGCCGTCGAAGATTTCACCATTGAAATCTGACTGCCATTAGCGTATAGTGGAAGTAATTCCGTAAGTGATTTATACCGTGGAGGAACGTGTGTTTATTGTGTTGGAGTACCACCAATTAAATCAGAGTCCTGCTGCCACAAGAAGTTTTCAAACGCGATTTCAAGTCGCAAAAGGCCCAGATGGGAAAAGAATTCGTGAGCTTTTCAAACAATTTTAAAGGACATGCAACGTGGCCGATGCGTTAGTCGGAAATGTGGGTTGGACCCACTCCGTCGTTACTCCTGAAAATTCCGGATGAGGCCCATTTTTATCTGGATGGTGTCGTTAACAGACAGAAGTGGCGATTTAGGGGTACAGAAAATCCACATTTGACTCACGCACGACAACTCTATAGCCAAACACTTACAGTTTGAGCTGCAATCTGTCACAAAGGCATCATTTGGCCCTTTTTCTTGCGAGAAACGGTGAGGAATGAGCGGTATATTGCGCTTTTCAAACAATTTGTCGCCACTCCATAAGCATTAGACGATTGACCAGGCACGGCGTGGTTCATGCAAGAAGGGTATCGTCCGCATCGTGCACAAGACGATTTTGACTTTCTGGACGAATACTACGACGATGGAGTTATTGCGTTGAACTTAGAGTTGCAAAGACTAGAAAAAACCCGGTTTAAACCTGGGAATAAACTAGGTTTTATGAGAATAAACCGGGTTTTTTGGTAATAAACCAGGTCTTTTGGGAATAAACCTGGGAATAAACCGGGTCTATTGGAAATAAACCTGGGAATAAACCCATTCTTTGCAACTCTAGTTGAACTATTCGACAGTGAAGGGAAAAGGCATGGAGTGGTCTCCATATTCACTCGACCTCACTCCCTGCGATCACTTTTTATGGGGCCCATTAAAGGACATTGTTTACCAGAGGACTATTTGTCATCGGAAAGGAATTTGTCAATCCGGTGATACACTAAAGAGAGTCATAGACAATTTCATTCTGCGTTTGCGACATGTCTGTTCTGTAAAAGGTGCACATATTGAATCACTTTTAATGTGACACGCCTATTTATCGCAGCACCATCTATCGGCGATATTTTTAACTAAATTTTGAGATTTATGTGTAAGATTCTTATGATTTTTTTTAATAAACATACCACTGGTTTCATGTTTCGATCTATCACCGTTTCCGGGTTATTGATTTTTAAAGTTAGGGGTCCTTTGTGAAACATCCTGTATATATAGAATACTAAAAAAAGGAAAAGGGAGTGGATTAAGGGTGGAGCAGCACATTATTTAGATTTTCTCACTATAAAACTTACCCCTTTTTTTCTTCTGTTTATGTATTTTTACGAATAAATTTGTAAACATTTATGTGAAAAAAGTACCGTTTGTTTCTGCCATCTGCTATTTCTTTGAACCTGTTTATTGTCATATAAAACAGTGCCAGCCAATCAAAATACCTTATTCTTCCCAAGTAACGTGACTTGAGAATCTAGGCAATTTTACTTTGATAGTCTAGGTAAAAAACCAAAATTCATCTGAGAACGCTGTCTACAACCAATTTTGATGATGAGTGACTTCGTCATGTTTTGTTCATACATACATCGTACTTCAAAAAGAGGCAACTGTAACGCAACTTTCCCGTTCAATAAGGTGAAAGATGATATGTAGTAATCAATTTAGGAAATATATAACACATTAAAAATCCAATTTTAGCATTTACCTTCTATAGTCAAAAATGTAATCAAATTATTTTGTGCAGCCCTGTATATGATCTATATATTTGAATATATACTACATATCATGATAAGATTTATTTCATTTAGAAAATTCACATCTAGAAATTTTCGCTACTCGATGGAAATGCATTAGAAATATTTTGTACAACGCTGTATATTACTTAAAAACTTTTGTACACGCAGCATATTAAGCTAAAATTTAATTCAGGTAAGAAACGTATAAACTTCAAAACTTATTTCCAGCAATTACCAACCATAAATGACAATGTATCGTGTTTTTTGTGTAGCCCTGTATATGAATTTATTTATATGCCACAAACTTCTACAAGAATACTAAATATAGTTCAGCAGGAAAATGCGTAACACAATTAAAAATACCCTTAAGCAATTCACTCCCATAGTCAGTAATTCTTTTATGAATTTCTTTGTGTAGCCCTGTATTTGAACAACAAAATTTATATACACCAAATGCTATGCAAAAATTTACTTAAACTTAAAACAGAAAGCGCACTTATCATACATAGATTGTAATTATCGCACTAAGATTGTAATCGAAATTTTTTGTGTGTCCTGTAAAAGCACGATAAACACAAGCAAAACCATACTTTTCATTGAGCAATTTATAGTGCACCTCAGTAATGCAGATAAATTTCATGATGTTTGAAATAGTGAAATATTAAATTATGCTATAAACAATTTTTCCATAGAACGTTGTCTAACAGCATTCTTTTGTGTGAACTTGTAATTCAATAATAAAGGCTTTGCACCCCATATTTTACAAAGAGCATGTTTCAGTGCGCTTCGTAATTGTATATCAATTTCATCATGTTTTAAATGGTGTAACATTATCAAAATGCACTTGAAAAGATTTTTCCCCATTGACTGTCATGTAAAGGAATATTTTTGACTGGACCTGTAAATAAACTATAAGTGCTACACACTTCATTTTCATTAGGGATCATGCAATAATAAACGTCAATAACATACAAAGAATTCTGAGAAATCCGAGTATATTTACGAGAGTTAAAGCACGGGTGGCCGGACAGACGGCAGACGACCAGATAAACAGAAGTCGTAAACACTTTTCAACTAGGTTGGAAAGTGTTAAAAAGGCAAAAATAATAATTTTTAAAATTCATATTAAACCGTTTATTAAACGTATACTGCAATGCTCTGACGTTAATACAAACGTTAACTTAGCTTCAATATTACCAAAAGCAAGCAAAAGTATTATGAGAAAGTAGTATAAATACGGTAAAGCTCCAACAAAATTGAGAAAACCCATAAAAACCTCAGCAGTTTTATCAAAATTTGGAAAAAAGCGCACAGTGATTTTAGAGTTATCAAAATTTTAAAAAAAACTTACCTTATTGTAAATTAATCTTTGAAGAGTAATAAAAAATGAATCCTTAAATTAGTAAAACACTTAAGTACAACGGTATAATGCGCAGACATTCACAATTTATTCCTAGTAAAGAATGCTATAATGGAGAGAAAATGAAAGGTAGAAAACCAGTTCAGCAATTCAGTATTTTACAGGGCGGTATTTTGCACGGCCGAAAATATCAGACCAGATGCTTTGATCAATAAGGTTAACTGGATGAATTATGCCCTCCAGATTCGACCGGGATAGCTCAGTGATAGAGCGTGGCGGCTTCAGCCAAGCGATCCCAGGTTCGAATCCTGGTCCGGACATTTTTCGTCCAGTTGGAAATTTACAACTTGTATGATTACTTTACCAATTTGAAATAATTGTGTTAAAAAATAATCTAGTGTATTCACGTATCCAGCGTTTACTGGAGTTCCATTACCTGCGATCTTTTCTGTTGAGCTGATTAAAATATCAGACCAGATGCTTTGATCAATAAGGTTAACTGGATGAATTATGCCCTCCAGATTCGACCGGGATAGCTCAGTGGTAGAGCGTGGCGGTTTCAGCCAAGCGATCCCAAGTTCGAATCCTGGCCCGGACATTTTTCGTCCAATTGGAAATTTACAATTTGTATGATTACTTTACCAATTTGAAATAATTGTGTTAAAAATAATCTAGTCTTATCTAGTACTCCACTATCATGAGTTATTTCTCTTTTCTTCTTTTAATTTAACGAGGAAGACTTGCTGGACTAGCACTCACTCGTTTTTTAAAGTTTCTAAATTAATATATCAATCATGTTGAAAACTCGAAAATACCTATTTCAAGTTTTTGTGTTACAAGTTTTTCTTTTAAAATTTACCGGGATAAAATTTATATTTTTATCGTGTTATATTACGTTAATTCAAAACAATAGCAGGTGCAAACTTCCGATTCAATGCCATGTGGTTTGTTTTGATAAACCTGCTATGCAGTAATCTTTTTTTTTTTTCTCATTTCTTTCTTTTACTTCTTAAATTAAAGGAAAAAAATAGACAGACAATGTAATTCAGTTGAATAAGAAAAATCTGCTTGCAAGTATTTTCAACAGAAGATCTAATAAAATTTAAGTTCTTAATTTCTAAGTGAATGTTTGAGCAAACTTCTTAATGTGAGAAATTTCTGAAGACATCAGAAAATAGTCTTCCACCTCCAAATTGGCCTTTATATACCTCGAAAACATTATAACGATAAAAATAAATAAAATTATTTATTAATTTTTTCTGTGTAAATAAATTCATATCATCTTACTGTTTTATCAATAGTGTTTTCATTAACTTTTACTATCGGTAGTATAATTTATTATCTGAACTTTATTTAAAAATTGCGTAGTTGATCGAATAATTGATCGTTTAGTTGATTTTCGACTAAAATGTGTTTTATTAATACATATAGTGTTACATATGTGTTTTATTAATACATACCTTAGTAATATATATACAGTGCACTCCCGATTATCCGGGTTAATCACCGGGAGGGGTCGCACGGACAATAGAAAAACACGGATAATCTGAAAACTCCTTTTTATTAAAGAAAAAATCAACAGCAGCACAAATATATAAAAATTACTTACATTTGCATGCTGTATAGCATCAAACTAAGAATTTTCCTTTTAGCATTTATTGCTTAAAAATCTGCAATGCATCTTTGCTTCTGCTGTTTGTTCATCTCTTGTCATATCGACACATGTTTTACAAACCGCAGTAATGTCACCGTAATCAAATCTTCTTTGTCCCATATAATCGAACAAAGTTTCCGCAGATTGTAGAGCCGCAGAATGAGAAATTGTATTTCGCGCTACTAACTGACGATAAACAAGACGCAAAAACTAAACGAACAGGTGCGAAAGTTAGAGAGAACAGATGAAAGGCTATTGTGCAATCAACATTCCGGTTCCTCACATCCCCTTCATTCCTACCCCGTCAACTAAGGTTCCAGAACGTTCGATTTGACCTCTACGCATTTCACAATACTAACAGCTAAACCGGACAAGATTCAAATTCACATCAACATCGATTTTACACGAAAGATAAGCGTGAAAATGTTTCCCTTTATTATTATTATTATTATTATTATTATTATGTGAGTCTGGAATGAGCATGGATAATCGAGAGTATACTGTATATATATCCCAAAACTAAAAGTCATTACATAAAATTTTTCATCATGTTATAAACCTGTATCATCACTAAGTTAAATCTAATCATCTAATAAATAATAATAATAATTAAACATGCAATTTTTCACGTCAATCCAGATAATAATTACAAATTTTGGAACACTATAAAAGTAAACTAATTATGCTAAAGGCATATTAACAACGTGAAAGCATAAAAGTGAATGCAAGATCGCAAACCCGAGTCAAAGATTAATAAAAATTCTTTAGGTCAAACCAAACGAACCGCTTGGTTTTCTGATTGGCAATAAATATGTAAATCTGGCAAACGCACAAAGCAAAAGCTTTTTTTTTTTTTTTTTTTTTTTTTTTTTTTACTTTAGATCGGTTAAAGTGATTCTGATTACCTTCCACATAATTATCGACAAAATATTTAAAAGTGGTACGAAAGTATTCTTTTTCAGAAAATATTGGAAAATCTTTGCCAGTCATTCAAAATTTTTCTAGATCTAAAGAAATCATTCCCAAATCCTTAAAAATATTTAAATTCCCCTAGACCTAGGAAATTTCTTCTTCCAAACGCTTCCAATATATTTTTTTATGTTAATTACAAATTACAAGGAGGAGTTACTCCTTCGTTATTATACGTGTTCTAGATGTGTTTATGGAAAATGCTAGTATTGACATTTATTTTTGACTAGCTGGTTTCGCCCTCAACGCTGCTTGGTTTCACTGAACGAACCTTGAACCAAACAAAATATATCGGTGAATCAGATCTTGCGTTTTAAAGCAATATGGACCTTTACCTGGTATGTCTTTCAGTACTGCTGAAAAGCAACTCCATTGCGCTATTATATTTTCTAATGTGTCTGACAAATTTTAGACCAACATTTTTAGTTTATTATTTACAGCAAGATTTGTTACAGAACGATAGAATGGTATGCAATATACTAAAATCATCCCTGAAAAATTAACAATGCAAGTCTCATCAAAATCCGTTCAGTAAAACTTATTAAAAAGTTTAATCTTTCATAATTGGATTCACGTGATTATAGATCTCTCCCTCATAATTCTATAACTGAGCAACGTGGAACGATATTTGTTATATACTAAACACCTTTCCTTAAAGGTAATCTTACTAACATTGCCAGTGATATTAAAATCCGTCCAGTAGATCCACATTGTCATTTTGATTGCCTGACCATTTATCGTATTTTAACTGACTGCCCGGGCATCGGCCACTTGTATAGAATTTATTTTAATTCATCCTTCACTAATCTTGACAAACCTCATTGGGGAAACACCTCATGGGGCACTCTTTCATTTTTTAAAACATGCTGGCTTTTATTTTGAAATATAGTTTTTATATATCTTTCATGTTTTATTTAACAATGTTAGCTTATACTTGTTTAACTTGACATCTATAGTATTTCGTAGTGTATTATTTTATAACTTATTTTTTTAAGAATTCTTAATATTTGTTTTATGCACTGTATGACCATATCTGGATGGGGGTACCCATCCAGATTTTCTCATTAAATGTTGTTTCTTTTTTAGCTTTTGTTGGCATTACTTGTGGCTTTTTAATACATTTTTTTATTGGCGCAGCTTGTCCCCAATGGGACCTTGCGCCACTACACCCTATACAAACAACCGTCCAGTAGAATGTTTTAAAAAAACTAATCATTCAAAATCGGATTCATCTGTTTAAAGACCTTTCACCCATAATTCTATAACTAAACAATGTAGAACGTTTGTGTTATATAATAAAGCTTCCCCTGATATATTATATAACAAACAATGCAAGTCAGATCAAAAGCCATTCAGCAGAACTCAAGTAATAAGTGGCCGGAACAAAATTTCCCTTTGCATTTTATACATATAGTTATTCAGAAAGAAACGTTTCATTTTACTGTTGTATGTTGAATAATTTCATACTTTTCATTTATGCATTTAACACATTACCGACGGGGAACGAGAATTCTCGTCTTTATTTAAAAAAAAAAAAAAAAGAAAGAAAGAAAGAACGACTAAGGGCGTGGCTTTTACATTACAGGAAATTCATTTATATTATATGCACCACATTGTTTTTAGATTGTACGACATTTTATATTAAATCCGTGCATTGTAAGGTATTTACTTATTCATAAACTTGAGAAATGTATCTAGGAAACAATTTACGAAAGATTTTCAGAAGAGAGAGGAGCTTCTACTCTGCTAATATCCAGATTAAAAATATATATATATATATATGTGTGTGTGTGTGTGTGTGTTAAATGTTTTTGCATGTTTACAACAACTAAACATTTGTATTTCATGGTGAATGATCATTGTATGGATATGACTAGACTATCCCTAAAAATTTCAAAATTTTCCTTGTTTAGGCCTGTTTTCACATTTTACGATATAATATTCTAACTGGCAGGGTTCGTACGGACTTTTGGAATTTCCAGGGTGTTTACCAATATTTTCTTATAAAAAAATACAACTTACGTAATCGCGCGCGATTATATAAGTCGAGTTTTTCTATAAGAAAATACTGGTTATTTCCCTGAAAATTCCAGGAGTCCGTAAGAACCCTGTAACTGTCTCCTAAAATGAAAGTTTTATACATCTGCAACTTCTATAGTTGTTATTAATAAAACACAAAACTTTATTTTTTGAAGAAAACATAGCTTTATAGCATGAAGATTATAAGTTTAAATCTCTGCATTGATCAAAGTGTCATAAACATGTATGCGGTATAGTATTTATTAGTATTGATTTTCTTCTAATTTAACCCTTTCAGGGGCAAGCACTTGTGCTCCTGTAACGTTGAATTCTCACCGGAATTTAGGAAAGAATTTAGTTAAAAATAAGGAAAGGCAATTTTTTAACTTTTTCCCGTCAAAGTTTAAAAAGTAAAATTTCATTAAAAGTTTCTGGTTTGAATCAGATTAAAATTAGGTGGTATATAATTTATACCACCGCCCCTCAAAGGGTTAAAAAGTTCAATTTCAAAATTAAATACAACCCAAGGAATATTGTTCGGTATAAAAATATTAATTTAACAAATTTCATCGAATTAAGAACTTGTGCTATAAAAAATAAAATTAAATAATTGCATTTTGGGTTTTGATAGACATTTTTTTTAATTAGTTTTGTTTCCATGTTTCTTGATAATATAAAAAGATAGATACACACATATACAAGTTCTTATACATTTGTCTTGGCACAAAATCCGTCTTAACACATTCAAAAACATAAATAAAACTATTAACGTGAACTCCCGTCATTTTCAAATTTGTAACTCCGTGTCGAGCTGTACTTTTGCATTTTACATCTTCGATAATTTCTCAAAAATATATGATACTCAAGTTCAGTGTACTTAATGTACTCAATATAAGAAATCAGTGTACTTATGCATATAAATGCATCGATTAAAAACAGTAATATTATTATACACACCCATTTGTAATATAAATAACAATACTGAATACCATTTTGTAAAAGTAATGGAACACAGGGTGCCAGTTTGGTGACCTTTTTTATTCAGAAACCGTAACATGCAATAGTCCGAAGGTGTCATATCTGCAGAATATGATGGGTGTGGTAGTACATCCCATCCAAGCTATAAAAGCTTTTGGAGAGTTACCAAACTTGTATGAGATCTCAAAAAAAAAAAAAAAAAAACTTCTTGATATCCCTCCAAACAGACATCAACTTTTTTTGATGAATACTGGGTTTCGAAGAGCCGGTTCATTTGTTTTTCTCCAAGATCTCTTGTGTGTAATATTGTTGTACAGAACCCATTTCTCGTTCCCAATAACAATTCGCTTCAAAAATGGATCCTTTTCTTGACGTGTCAGAAGCAAACAGTGTTGAATTCAGGGAGGCCCGGAGGGACATACTCCCCCGCCTCCTCCCCGGAGCATTGAAATGTCAGCCTGGAAGATTTGAGATTTTAGATTTTATGCTTTTGATAGTCATAAAGTGCAACGCCCCCCCTCCGAAACTCTATAATATCCCCCCTCCAGTGCCACAGAAATCCCTCTTGGAGAAAAATGTCTGAATTCAACACTGGAAACAAATCACAGGCGTCAGTGTGATGGAGCAAATTTCCTTCTGTAAGAACATGTGGAACCCATATGGTGAGTTTTGAAATTAAACCAAAGCCTTTCATATGATGAAAAATTGAATTCGATAACTTTAATCTCTCAGCGATCTCACGAGTTGTTTTTCGGCGGTTTTTATCAGACAATGCCTTTATTTTGTCTTCATCAGCTTCAACTGGCTTTCCAGAACGCGGGTGTAACTTCAACATCAAAATTTCAAGAACGAAATTTTGCAAACCAGTTTTGGCACTGTCGTTCTGTCAATACATCTTCTCCATACACATCGACTAATTTTTTTCTTGCTTGAACAGCATTTTTACCTTTTCGACAGTAAAAAAGTAAAATATGCCGAAAGTGCTGCTTTGGACTTTCCATAATTGATAGGGCACCAAACAAAAACTACTACACAGAATCAAACTTTTTTAACAAACATGCCTTGATATATCAGCTGCCAAAATGTATAATGACAATGGGGCTTAAAGGCAGTGAACAAATACAATTACATCTGTTGGGAAAAACGAAATTAATTACGAACAACCCAATAAGTAGCACTAGAAATCTCTCTTGCATCTTTGAAAATGAACAATTGAAGCCCCAATTCTTTGCAGCAGCAGTTGTAGAGAAACAGGTCTTGACGTCACGTGACCGGTTCTTTTGCGACAGTTAGAAAGTATACGTAGAACAGTTACCGACTTCTTATTGGCTTCCGTTTTACAAAAAGAAAGAACAACGCTAACTTTAACAGGGAACAGGTAGAACAGTTGCGGGTTTTGAAAGAACAGTTAGTTTAACAACGACAAAGACCGACTTTAGCTTTAATTCAGAGCAGTTTTTCTGAAAATTCAACGAGGAGAACTTTGTGCCGTGCAGGCGCTCGCTCTTAATGTAAATATAATTGTAAATTGTGCTTATCATTAACTAAACTGAACGTCTTTTATTTCATTAATAAAAGTTTTACGAAATTTACCGGTATGAGTTGAATATTTGCATAGCGTTATTGTACAGTTTTATTTCAAGCAACGGCGAACGAAAACTTTCAGATTGAATTCCATGTTACGATATATCAGAATGTGCTTCAATCTTCTTTCTTTTACTTATTTTTCCCAAACAGATAAACGGAGTGTATCCTTCAGTTTCATAAGGAAAATCTGTTTAATACTTCCAACAGAAAATCTATTGAAATTTCAGTTCTAAATTGCTTTCTGAATGTTTGAACAAACATGATAATAGAAAGGTGAGACATTTCTATAGGCACCTGGAAATAGTATCTTACCTCGATATTGACAAATAACTTCAAAAAAATTATAAAGATAAAAATAAGTAAATAAATTTTCTTTTATCGATGTAAAGGTGTTCATTGTCTTGCTATTTTATTTATAGTATTATCGGTAAATCTTACTGTCAGTAATAATGTTTATATCTTAATTTTATGAAAAATTGTATAGTTGATCGAATAGCTGATCTCAAAGTTGATTTTTGAATAAATTGTTTGTATATATATATATATATATATATACTATCAAGCTACGCTGGTCAATTTCTCTTAACAAACCTTTAATCAAACAAAATATTAACATTTCATAATTCATTTTTATATTTTAACAGAATAATAAGGCTAGTATAATTTGTGACTCGTTCTATAGCCAATACACAAGTCAGTACACGTCGCCCTTATCATTATCTTTTTACGCGTGAAAGTTTCGCTATGGTACTTCATTGTGAAATTTTGTAATTTTTAAAATTCAATATTTGAAAAATGGCATAATCATTAGATTTGAAATTTATATCAAGAAATATACAATTTTTTATCTTTCAAACGCAGTTTGTCTAACAATTTTCTGGCAAATACTTTTCGAGCTGTTATTTTTTTCAGTAACTTCAAATGTTTCATTTTCCGAGATTAATCTGTGGCAAAGATTAGCGAAAAACCCAGTTGTCAGCAACGCATAGCTTTATATTAAAGAGGATGTTCGAGCAGGGATTATCACCATCACTTTTGAAATCGGTTCTGTTCCAGAGATTCCATTCAAATTGTAATTTAGAATGATTTTAGAATGCTTTTCGCGCATTTCACCCTTTTAAATTTCGATTTTTTTAGAATTTGTTCTTAGAGAGCATTTTAATCTGATAAGTAACTACCATGCCAAATTTTATGTTTCTAGCTCTTTCGATATAAAAAAAAGTCGCAATTTTCGAACATTTTTCACTCCTGCACCCCATTGGGGTTAGTGGCACAGATATAAAATATAGCCTATGTTGGAGTAGGAAGTGTCACCATCAATTTGCCACCACCACTTTTGAAATCGGTCCTGTGCTTCCAGAGATTCCATAGAAATTGTAATTTAGAATGTTTTTAGAACGCTTTTCGTTCATTTCACCCTTTTAAATTTCGATTTTTTTTATTTTGTTCTTAGAGAGCATTTGCATCTTATAAGTAACTACAATCACAATTTCAAATTTCTAGCTCCTTCAGTTTAAAAAAAAAGGCAATTTTAGAACGTTTTTTGCTTCTGCGCCACCCTGGGATTAGTGGCACCGCCGTAAAATATAGCCTATGTTGGAGTAGGGATTATCATCAAAAATTTGCCACCATCACTTTTGAAAAGGGTTTGGTAGTTCCAGAGATTCCGTAGAAATTGTAATTTAGAATGGTTTTAGAATGGTTTTCGCTCATCTCGAAGTTTTAAATTTCAAATTTTTTTAGAATTTGCTCTTAGAGAGCATTTACATCTTATAAGTAACTACCATGCCAAATTTCATGTTTCTAACACCTTCAGTATAAAAAAAATCGAAATTTTAGAAAGTTTTTCGCTCTTGCACCCCTCCGCCCTGTGGTAGTGGCACCGACATAAAATATAGCCTATGTTACAGCAGAGACTGTTACCATCAATTTGCCACCATTACTTTTGAAAACGGTTCTGTAGTTCCAGAGATTCCATTGAAATTCTAATTTAGAATGGTTTTAGAACGCGTTTCGCTCATCTCACACTTTTAATTTTTTTTTTTTTTTTTTTTTTTTTTTTTTTTTAGAATTTGCTCTTAGAGAGCATTTACATCTTATAAGTAACTACCATGCCAAATTTCATGTTTCTAACACCTTCAGTATAAAAAAATCGAAATTAAAAAAGTTTTTCGCTCTTGCACCCCTCCGCCCTGTGGTAGTGGCACCGACGTAAAATATAGCCTATGTTGGATCAGGGACTGTCACCATCAATTTGTCCCTATCACTTTTGAAAACGGTTCTGTAGTTCCGAGATTCCATAGAAATTGTAATTTAGAATGTTTTTAGAACGCTTTTCGCTCATCTCACCCTTTTAAATTTCGAATTTTATTAGAATTTGTTCTTAGAGAGCATTTACATCTTATAAGTATAGTAAAGTACCCAGTAGTTGACACTGGACCAATACTTGACACTTTTTTAGAAACAGTAGTGTAACAAGAAAACGTCACAGGTCGGAACATGAGAGACACAGATTTTTTTAAATCTATCACCTTGCGGCAAAACTGAGAACTAAAACTATAAACAGTCGAGCCCAATTCCAATATGGCGGAAGGCAACAAAGAAGCATGTGTGCAAAGTTGAATTTTTCGTATTTATCTTAAGAAAAGTGATAAGGACCGCACGTTACAGTAAGTATTAAAACCCGTAATTTATCTTAATTTCTGGTTATGTTTTGATTGATATTGATTGTTTCGATGTCCAAGAATTGTATTGGAATAAAATTGATGCATTTTGTGCAAAATAGCGGGAGTGAGTGTGAGTGTCAACTATTGAATATGAAAAGAAACAGATTTTCAAAAGTTGACACCCACTGTCAACTACTCGCTCATGTTGGGCTTTTGTTAATCTAATTCAGTGCAATGAAAATAAGCTGGAATCTACCAGATAAATTCATGACTGACCTTTGAAAAACTAAAAATGCATTTAAACCAATAGATGACACTGGGTGTCAATTATTGAAATTAGGGAGTGTCAACTACTAAAATTAATTAAAAATTAATTAATTAAAAAAATTTTGCTAATTAACGGTTCTTATCATTATGTCTTCATATGAGGCAATTAATATAGTAATATAATAATAAAGAGTGTTTATTATTATTAATTTAGGCCCCGCCGCTGTCAGTGTCAATTACTAGTTCATGAAGGTGTCAACTACTAAACTCTCACGTTCACGATGGTGTCAACTTCTGGACAAAAATCATGTTTTCATATCTGCTAGTAATTTTTACAAAATGTATTCATTTCGGGACATTAAACGTTATGATTTTGTGGAAAAATATTCAAACCCCCTAGTAATGATCAAACTGTTTCCCTTAATTGAAAACTGCACGAACCAAAGGCGACGAACGCCGAAAAATCCCTTAAGGTGTCAACTACTGGGTACTTTACCTTAACTACAATGCCAAATTTCATGTTTCTAGCTTCTTCAGTATAAAAAAAAAATCGAAATTTTAGAACGTTTCTTGCTTGTGCCTCCCCCTGGAGGTAGTGGCACCGACATAAAATATAGCCTATGTTGGAGCAGGGATTGTCACCATCAATTTGCCACTATCACTTTTGAAATCGCTTCAGTAGTTCCAGAGATTGCCACCTACAAACAAAAAAACAATCTTTACTACTTTATAATATTAGTATAGATTTCATTAATTAAAATAACAATTGTGTCCTTACATTCTTATATTTTATTTATTTATTTATTTTGATATTCCAATGGCAACGTTCTCCCGTTTATTTGGCGTTACAGTTTGGCGATAGTTTTTTGTTATGAAAAGTGGTCGAGGGATAACAGAGAAGTACCCAACATGGTAGTTAAAAAGCCAATTGGCGAGGTATCTGATCGCGGAAAATTAGCCCGAAATCGTATGAATAACTAACTACCCAAAGAAAAGGGGAAACATGGCTGAAGACTGAAAAAAATAAAGAAGCAATATATAATACTAAACAGACCTTCGAAACTTTATTTTAGCAATCACGTTTTATTTTAAATCGTGACGTTTGTAGAATTAATAATAATACACAATTATATAAATATCCGTAAGAATAATATTCCATTCCCAATTGAACAGTTAATGTTTCTATCTGTAAAAATAAACAAAAGAATTAAATAACAAAATGATTTAATTTTAATTTCTTCCATTGCTATAGTATCGGATGTATTTTCGGAAATTCTCATTTGTATTGTTAGAATTGTTAGATTTTGACGTCAAAGACTTCGCCAAATTAGAAAAATGTGCAATATCTCACGAACTATTTAACAATTTCTTCCATTGCTATAGTAACGGATGTATTTTCATAAATTCTCACTTGTATTGTTAGAATTGTTAGATTTTGACGTCAAAGACTTCGCCAAATTAGAAAAATGTACAATATCTCACGAACTATTTAACAATTTCTTCCATTGCTATAGTAACGGATGTATTTTCATAAATTCTCACTTGTATTGTTAGAATTGTTAGATTTTGACGTCAAAGACTTCGCCAAATTAGAAAAATGTGCAATATCTCACGAACTATTTAACAATTTCTTCCATTGCTATAGTAACGGATGTATTTTCATAAATTCTCACTTGTATTGTTAGAATTGTTAGATTTTGACGTCAAAGACTTCGCCAAATTAGAAAAATGTACAATATCTCACGAACTATTTAACAATTTCTTCCATTGCTATAGTAACGGATGTATTTTCATAAATTCTCACTTGTATTGTTAGAATTGTTAGATTTTGACGTCAAAGACTTCGCCAAATTAGAAAAATGTGCAATATCTCACGAACTATTTAACAATTTCTTCCATTGCTATAGTAACGGATGTATTTTCATAAATTCTCACTTGTATTGTTAGAATTGTTAGATTTTGACGTCAAAGACTTCGCCAAATTAGAAAAATGTACAATATCTCACGAACTATTTAACTTATGAGTATTTAATTGATACCATTCGATTCAGCATACAAAATTACATTAAAATATGTTATCATTTGTCACGTAACTATAATACCCGATTTTTAAGGAATTTTTTTTAAGTTTGTTCCCCTTTTTAGCCCCCTTAAGGGTGGAGTTTTTGAAAATCCCGTCTTAGTGCGCCTCTACATACTAAGAAGTATTTTTCCTGCAAGTTTCGTCTTTGTAGGTTCAGTAGTTTTGGCTGTGCGTTGATCATCTAGCCAGAAATGACTTTCTTTTATATATATATAGATAAACATATTCTTCCGAACGAAAATTAATATGTCACTATTTTTATTATACTGAAATATTATGAAAACTAATTATATTTATCCCTAAAGTAAAAGTCATTACATTAAATTTTTCATCTGGTTATAAGTCTGAATTATCACCACTTTCAAATCTAATAAATAATAATTATCATAATATTTCAAAATGTAATTATTCAAATAGATCCAAATAATACTTAAAATTTTTTATATAAAATAATAAACAATATATAAACAATATAAAAGTAAAATAGTTATGGTATAGACACAGCAACCAGTGTTGAATTCAGACACTTTTCTCCGGGGGGGGGGATTTCTGGGGGGGGACATTATAGAGTTCCGGGGAGGGGAATTGCACTTTTCACTTGGACATTTCAATGCTCCGAGGGGAATGTTTCCCAGGGCCACCCCTTGAATTCAACGCTGACAGCAACAACGTGAAAGCTTAATATTGTATGCACGAACGCAAGTCCAAATCAGATGATAAAAATAGCGACCACGTGGTTTTCTGACTGACGATAAATATTAAAATCTGGAAAACGTACAAAACGAGAGGTTTTTTTTAAAAATCTAATCGTTTGTTTGATTCTGATTTTCTTCCACATAACTCCCTACAAAATATTTAAAAGTGGTATATAAGTATCTTTTTTCCAAAAATTTTGAAAAAGTATTGCCAGACATACAAATATTCTCTATATATTAGGAAATCTTTCCCAAATCCTAAAAATTATTCGCTTTCCTGTAGATCTAGCAAATTTGTTCTTCCAGATGCTTCCAACACTTTTTACGTTAATTACAACAAGAAGTTATTCATTTCGTTATTATATGTCTTCTGGATGTATTGATGGATAATGCTTATATTGACATTTATTTTCGACTGGCTGGTTTCGCCCGCAACGCTGGTCGGTTTCTCCGAACGAACCTTGAATCAAACAAAATATATTGGAGAATTTGATCTTTCGTTTTAAGGCAACATGGTCCTTTATCTGGTATGTTCTTCCGCATTGCTGAAAAGCAACTCCATTGCCCTATTATATTTTCTAATGTGTCCGACAAAATTTTTGCTTTTAACGACCAAACTTTTAGTTATATTATTTACAGCAGGATATTTTAAAGAACGATAAAAGGGTTTGAAATAAGACTAAAACCATCTCTGAAAATTTAACAATGCAAATCCCATCAAAATACGTTAGTAGAACTTATTGAAAATGACAATCTTTAATACAGTAGAATTCCAATTATCCGAATCAATTGGGACCGGATCCTATTCGGATAATCAAAAATTTGGATAATTGGATTTTTTTTTAAAAAAGGGGTATATTTTAATTAATTACTGTATGTATGTTGAAAATGGGAGAAAAAATTATTTTTAAAGAAAAAGAGCTTTTAATTAATTATATGAAAGGCAACACTATTACATGTTAAGCGTACTTACAAGTGCTGTACATTAGTACAGTATGTACGTACCGTGCTGTAAATGAAAATTATTACTTGCTGAACATCTCGGTCAAAGTAAGCTCTTTGACAGTCTTCATCCGTTTTCGGGGAGCCAAGTCGCGCAACCGCTTGACTCAGAAGTTGCAGGTGGTCACACTCGGGCTTCTGCTCCATCCCCTTCAACGCAGTTTCAAGGTCGGCAGATGCTTAACTAGCTGATGGTCCCGTGTCTGCTTGAACTTCGACATTAAGGTCATTTTCTTCCACGACACTTTCTTCTCTCACACTTTCAATAAGTTCATCATCATTTAGAATTTGAAACGAGGGTCTTCGCGGCGGGAAAGACAATAGCGCGGGTAGACAGAATCATTATTTTGGGAATCGCAGTACGTTTTCGTCTGCATTTGTTTTTTCTGAAATTCTGAAAGCGATTCGGATAATGAGCGATTCGGATAGTTGGAGTTCAGATAATTGGAGTTCTACTGTAATGTAATTCACGTGATTATAGAACTTTCCCTCATAATTGTATAATTTAGCAACGTGCAACGATATGTGTTATATACTAAAACCTTCCCCGAAAAAATATCTAACTAACAGAGCTAGTGACATCAAAATCCATCTAGAACGTTTTAAAAAGTCTAATCTTTTAAAAATGATCTAACAAGGCAATTCAGATCAAAATCCATTTAGCAGAAATCAGTTATTAGCGGCCGGAACGAAATTCCCCTTTGCATTTTATACATAGAAGTAGATTAAGAAATAAATAGTTTAAGAAGTAATATCTAGTAGAAGTAGATTGACCCATTAACGCCGACTTATTTTACACTTCTTTTAATACCAGTTGACAGCAGTTTTCCCATACTGTTATTTTAACTGATTGAATCTCTGATAGTTTCACATTAGATAATATGAATTATTTTTCTACTAAGATACTGGTGTTCATATTTAAAAGTTTCGTATCACTTAAATGGTAACTTTTCGTACCAACCGGCATTAATGAGTTAAGAAAGAAATAGATTAAGAAGTAATATCTAGAAGTAGATTAAAAAACAAAGCGATTAGAAATAATATCTACAAGTACATTAAGAAGGAAATAGATTAAGAAGTAATATCTAGAAGTAGATTAAAAAAAAATAGATTAAGAAGTAATATCTAGAAGTGGATTAAGAAAGAAATGTTTAATTTTACTAGTGTAAGATGAATATTATCATAGCTTTCTTTTACACTGTTAACACATTAACGACAGGGAACGAGAATTCTCGTTTTTATTTTAAAAAATAAATAAAAATAATAATAGACTAAATACATGGCGTCTACATTGCAGAAAAAATCATTTATATAACGTTCTGCACATTTATTTTAGATTGCAACACATTTTATATTAAATTCTAGCAGTGAAAGATATTTACTGCATAAACTTGAAAACCTATCTGGGAAATCTAGTTACGAAAGAGTTTCAGATGCAACGGGCAACTTCTACTATGTTGTCGGCAATATATTAAATGTTTTTGAATATTTACCACAACTAAATATTTGCATCTGATTGTGGGAATGACTAGAAGTTGCCCCTCCCTAAAAATTTCAAAACGTTCTTTATTTACACGTATTTTCCCTTATTAGGACATTATATTCTGCAACCTGTAAGTTAATAAAGTGCAATCAGTGTTGAATTCAGACACTTTTTCCCCGGAAGGGATTTCTGGGGTTCTGGGGGGGGGACATTATACGGTTCCGGGAGGGGAAATTGCATTTTTTGAGTGGAAAGCACATTGAAAGTATAAAATCTAAAATCTTTCGAGGGGGACACCCCCCCGGGACACCCCCTGAATTCAACACTGAAATGCAATTGGTGATAAAACAAACTTTTGTTTTTATTGAAGAACATCTATATATATATTTGTCTTACGTGGCGCGGAAATAGGGCTGAATTTCTACCTTATCGTTGGCAACAACCGTAGTTTCCATAGCTCAGACTAATGAACAGACAAGATTGTGTTAGCCCCGCCTCCAATATGGCGGTCAGTGTCAGACCAGTGAAACTCAAGCTAGCAATTATTAAAAATAAAATAATATGAACGTAATCCAAAGCGTCTGAGATGATTCCTCATTTTAATTATGAGTAATATTGTTAATTTCAAATGAATTCTCAACTCTTATTTAGAATTTATTTACGAATTTCACTCACACAAAAAATCAGAGATAATAAAATATAAACTTTCTAGAATGCCCCTGCTGCCATCTATTGCTGTTTTATTGAAGTAAAAATAATTTCCTTTGCAGAAATCTATAATCAATTAAAATAATAAAATGTCGAACGAAATTTAAACAATCATTGAGGATAAATTATCTTCCTACCACGTAGTGTTTTTTTTTTTATGAATTTAAGCCGTGCTGTACAATATTATAGGTGCAATAAGTTTTAAACTAATTATGTTTCCAAGATCTTTTTTTTTTCATAGTATTTAGATGGTTTATATGTCCATTAGTAGCATCAACTAAATGCATTTTTAGTTGTGTTTTCAACGGAGTTTTCAATTACTTTTTTACATTAAAAAAATTGTCAATTTCATATGTTCAAATAATTTATTGTAATACTTATTCCAGCGGCTAGAATTACTAGAAAA
This sequence comes from Maratus michaelseni, assembly GCA_963931845.1. Taxonomy (NCBI): domain Eukaryota; kingdom Metazoa; phylum Arthropoda; class Arachnida; order Araneae; family Salticidae; genus Maratus; species Maratus michaelseni. The sequence continues at coordinate 262,443,919 of OZ007597.1, forward strand.
ATATAAAGGGGCGAGCGAGCGAAGCCGTCTCAATGTGAATTGCTTTGCAATTCACGGGAGGTTGGCGAGCGTTAGCGAGTAGGGGGCTGAGCCCCCTAGTATAATTTTATAGCGTGAAGACTGTAGGTTAAATCGCTGCAGTGATCAAAGTGTCACAAACAGGGTTGAAGCCAGTATTTTGTTATTTCCTTCTAATTTCGAAATTTCAATTTCACAATTAAATACAATCCTACAAACATTGTTCGGTAAAAAATACAAGATGTTATACATTTGTTTTGATACAGAATCCGTCTTAACAGATTCGCAACTACTAAAGTAAATTCACGTCATTTTCAAATTTGTAACACCGCCTCGAGCTGTTCTTTTGCATTTTGCATGTTAGATAATTTCTAAAAAGTATATGCAATATTCATGTCCACATATTCAGTGTACTTATGCATATAAATGAATCGATTTAAAACAGTAATATTATTATCTACACCCATTTGTAATACAAACAGCAATCCAGAATATCATTTAGTAAAAGTAATGGGACACAGGATTGCCAGTTTGGTGTCCTTTTTTTATTCAGAAATTCTCAGTTCATACTGAAATTCCGAAAGAAAAGATTTTTCTTGATGTAATCATGAAATGTCCGTTATTAAATACAGCGAAAAATACTATTTCAAATATCTGATGCAATTTCGGAACTTTGTAGTAAAAAAGGGAGACCAATCTGGCAACCCTGATGCAACATGCAATATTAAAGGTCAAATAGGTCTTCTAGTCTCCATTCCAATGTTAAACCTATGGGCATAGAATGCACTCGCATTTTTAAAATCTCTCTTCAGAAAATTAATATTTTAACATCCTTTTCCTGTGTACTCTTCTTAAAGGATGTTTCTTTCTTTTTCTGTTGACAGAGTATTTGTAAAATATATACTTAATTTTATTTGAAGTGTGTCAATTTTCATCACGCCTCGCCAGCTAAAATTTTAAAGCGTAAAATATTAAATTCTTCTACTAGGTGCTTTCGTAATTATATAAATACGTACCACATATAGTCGTCGTCTTGTCCGTTCGTGTGCATATAACAGCGCAAAAACTACCCAACCGAATGGTTTGAAATTTAATTTGCAGAATTTTGTAGAGTCATTTCAAAATTTGACGGAAATCGAATCAAAACCTAAAAATAAAAGTTTTCTTTATTCTATTAAATCCTATCGTATGTAATCTATATAATAAAAGCGCAAGTCATGTGACTGAGGAAAACAAATACGGGCAAACCACTTCTTTTTTCATATGCCAGGAGGCCATTTTTATTCAAAAATTTCTTTCGAATAAAATTGCATAAAAGTTTCATTTTTAGAAAGATCGTTCAAAAAAATGTTTGATTGAGAGGTGATTTATATTAAAAAATGTATAGATTCTGAGATAACTTCAGTGGAAATTAGGTTAACAGCCGAATATCTCAATCCATTATAGTCAATAAACACAGGAGATTCGTTCATTATGAGTCATAAAAATATTAAACCATGGACGTAATCATTCGCAAAGCAAGATCTCTATGGTGAATTTTGCAGCGCTGTCTGATGTAAAAAAAAATCACATTCGTAAACGTGGCATAAGTAATTAAAAAAAAAAAAGCATGCGCATTTCTCTCATAGCAGACGATTTAATTCATTTCACTGAAATAATAAGGATGATTTTTTTTACATTGTAAAACTAGTTATAAAACGAACCCACCCCATTTGTCACGTATAACGTACAATTTCAAACTTATTTAACTTAACTTGGTTCATGTATGTAAAGGTGTAATTCTGTAATCGATTGTTTACTCACTTCCTGATAGGCTAGAATTACAAAATTATGTATGCAAGTGTGTTTCCGATCACATTAAGGCTTTTTAACAAATTTGAAACTTAATTATAAAACAATATATTATTTTTAAGGCATTTACCCTTTAGGCGGCGGTAGGTGATAAGTCGCCAAATAATTTTTAGGGTTATAACGTTTTACGTATTACAAAAACAATGGAGTTAATTATCTCCAAACTATGCTCGCGAAAATCTGTTTCGGGCTGTGAAACTGCAACAATGAAATATATTTTAATTAAAAAGTACTAAATACAAATAAAAAATGAGGAATGTATTTTCTTTTTTTAAATATACTCTTTTATCATTTGATAGTTTAATATTAATTAAATTATGATGGTACGTTGAAAAAATAATTAAGAAATCCTGAATAGATCGTTTAGATAATGTTTTTTTTCTTCTTTTCCTGATGCTACCTTAACAACGAAACAGAACAAAAATTATCGATTTTTTTTTAACTATATATAAATTCAATAGGATGCGCCAACATCCTCCTCCCTTATCATAGTAACATCGTGTAAGAAAACTTTTTTTTTGCACTTAATCAAAGTGATGAATTTTTATGTCGGAACACGCCAAATTAACGTATTTTAACAGAATTTCTTTTAATGTCATGAAATTAGGCTTGATTTTTAGATTCAATGCTTATAAAAGTGGTTTTTTTCCCCCTTATTCTACTTTTATTTTTAGAAATATTTTGAAAGCTAAAAAATAAATAAATTCTCCTTTTATTTTTGTGTGTACTTTTAAGAAAAGCACACATAAATAAAGTAACAGATATTATTTTCCTGATGAGATATTTTAAAAATACGAATGCAATCCACGCTCATGTGTTTAAAATTAGCAAGGGAAATTTGAGATATGACTGACAGAAAGACTTAAGGGCAAAAAATTAATAAATATCAATAATATTTGCCAAATTCATGCGATTGCAACGTTCTTAAAAATACATTTGTCGTTAATGAATACTTTTGGCTAATTTTTTAAATATTTGTTAGAATAAAACTGTATCCATTTTTTTTCTCATCTGTGCACAACTGGATTAACCCCCCTCCCCCCCCCCTCCTTTTCATTTACATTTAAAAATAGCAACCCTGAGCACACAGTATTTATTAACGTTACGGCTAGTGATATCTGTGTAAAAAGAAAAGAACCCGACATATTTGTCGAAAAAAGAAGCGAATAGCTAAAATAATTTGAAATATGAAATACAACTAGCAGTCTATTGCCAAAGTGTCTGTCCTTAGCTAATAACAGTGATTGGGCCTATATCCCTCGTGTAGATAATCAGCCGTCACGAATCAACCAACCAACCCAATCACAGTGCGTATATAATAAAGTGAAGACAGTCCCGTGTTAGGATGTGGTGCAAAGTAGCGCCACTGTAGTTGCAGTGGTTGCAATCAAAACTAAACAGGGCGGGGAGGGGCACAGATTCAATATATTCCACTGATTCCACTTAAATATATGACTATATTTAATCTGTGGGGAGGGGAGCTCAACCAACACATCCTATATTCATATATAGTATTCTCAGGATCATATAGGATATTCATGATTATAGGGGGTGTTGGCTCAACGCTCAGGTTCTAGTTCTGCTTTCATGGCTGGAAATGTAAATATTGAAATTTTCGTTTATTTCACTTCAGTATGACAGTGACGACAATCAAAAATTTTCAATCCTGTCATTAAATAAACTCAAAGTGATGAAATATTTCAATTTTTAATGAACTTATCAGATTATGTATTTCTTTAAATTTTTAATCTTAGTTATTTTCTGTTTACTCACTATACTTTGTAATTTCGTGAAAAATACGAATATTTTAAAAGATTAATTTCTGAAAGTGTATATATATATATTTTAAATATAGAATTTAATGTGTTCAACAATTTGATTCAAATGAATATTTATTATGAGGTTAACATTTACAACAAATAGTTTTTTACAAAAACATTTGTATTCTTCAATTATAACAAGTGAACAGTAAATTCAATCAATTTTCAATCACTCTAGTTTAATGACAGGATTGAAAATTTACGGTAGCCACGTATACACACTTTGGTCCCAATCGCAATCAAATATAAGATAATTACTTCTAATTCCTTTTCATGTTGCTGAACAGACGTGTTCCACGCTAACCCCATTTTTAGGTAGCTTTCAATACAAAAAAGTCTTCCGGCCTGTACCGGGAGGAAAAGGTAGCTTTCCTATATCTTCGTTTTAAAATTTTAACTAATGTTACAAGAAACAGCAAGTTAAAATGCAAAGAAAACGTTTACAAAGGATTCGTTAATACTGAATCTGAATAAAAAATTCGCCAAATTATTGAGCAATAGCCAAATTGGCTTCATTTATGAAGACTTATTTTGGTCGCCAAATTTGGCGATATTTCGCCAAATGTCGCCAAGTTTGGCGAGAATTTGGCGCTAACGGATATGAATATATAGTTTTATGCGTATGATTGGGAAAATTATTATAACAATGAAAATTTTTGTAATGTGCTGTCTTGTTTCAAAATGTCAGCCACCCTAGAATTTCAAACTGCTCTATCTCAGCCATTTTTTAAGATAGAGGTAAACCAAAAAATGCTCTGGAATCCTTGTATCAAGGCCTAACATTTAATTAAAAAATAAATTTGAATTTTTAACTTTTTTGTATATTTATTTTAGTTTTAAATTTTTAAATGGCCGCCATCTTGAAACAAAATGGCGGACCAAGTTGGCCAACGAACTCGGTCGAGACATTGGTGAGCTTAATACACACAATTAGTTTCATCAAAATTGATTTATAAATACGAGCGTTATCGTATGACATAGGTCAGATATATAGATATATATATGGATATATATATATATATATATATATATATATATATATAAATCAACATTTGAACGGAGGGTGGTTTTGGGGTCTGGGGGTCATGATCGGTGAAAATATATCTTTCCTCCGAACGGCTGCAATAGGTAGCTTTATACTTTTTTGTATTGAAAGCTACCTAAAAGTATAAAGCTACCTATTGCAGCCGTTCGGAGGAAAGCAGTTCCGGAAAATTTCGATATATTTTCACCGATCATGACCCCCAGACCCCAAAACCACCCTCCGTTCAAATATTGATATATATATATAGATATATCCATATATATATATATATATATATATATATATATATATATATATATATATATATATATATATATATATATATATATATTTGACCTATGTCATACGATAACGCTCGTATTTATAAATCAATTTTGATGAAACTAATTGTGTGTATTAAGCTCACTAATGTCTCGACCGAGTTCGCTGGCCAGCTTGGTCCGCCATTTTGTTTCAAGATGGCGGCCATTTAAAAATTTAAAACTAAAATAAATATACAAAAAAGTTAAAAATTCAAATTTATTTTTTAATTAAATGTTAGGCCTTGATACAAGGATTCCAGAGCATTTTTTGGTTTACCTCTATCTTAGAAAATGGCTGAGATAGAGCAGTTTGAAATTCTAGGGTGGCTGACATTTTGAAACAAAACAGCACATTAACGCGATTACTCGCAAATTATTTTCTTTCATTGTTGTAATAATTTTCCCAATCATACGCATAAAACTATATATTCATATCCGTTAGCGCGAAAATTGGCGACATTTGGCGAAATATCGCCAAATTTGGCGACCAAAAGAAGTCTTCATAAATGAAGCCAATTTGGCTATTGCTCAATAATTTGGCGAATTTCTTATTCAAATTCAGTATTAACGAATCTTATGTAAACGTTTCTTTGCATTTAAACTTGCTGTTTTCGTGTAACATTGGCTAAAATTTTAAAACGAAGATATAGGAAAGCTACCTTTTCCTCCCGGTACAGGCCGGAAGGACTTTTTTCATTAAAAAAAGGAACTTTTTAATTTTAGTGATGTGAGTTGAATATTTTCATAATATTCTTTTGCGCTATTAAATGTTTTTGTATTGTTTGTAACAAAACTTTTGTATTTGTTTGCGAATAGCCATGGATATGGATATGATTAGACTTTGTCTCTTCCTAAAAATTTCCAAATTTCCCTTGTCATCGCTTATTAGTTGCTGCTTAGACATGTTTCCGCTTAGTATTATTTAATATTCTAACAGTCTCTTAAAATAAGATTTTGACACAGCAGCAACCTCTAAATTGTGTAATAATTAGGATGCAATAGCTGATAAAACAGAACATTTCTTTTATTGGCGAATACATAGTTTTATAGCGTGAAGTTTAAAGGTTTAAATTTCTGCTTTGATCAATGCGACACTAACATCATTGAAGCACTGTATAATTTTGTTTGTCTTCTAAATTAGAAAGTTGCATTTCATAATTAAATACAACCTTAAAAACATTGTTCGGTATAAAAATATGAAATAAATAAAGTATAGCGAATTATGAACCCATGCTAAAAAAATAAATAAACACTTTCAGTTTGGGTTTTGAATGATATTTTCTTAAAATTAATATTGTTGCAATATTTCTTGATAATATAAATATGTACACATACAAGATCTTATTCATTTGTCTTGGTACAGAATCCATCTTAACACATTCGCGACAACTAACGTGAATTCACTTCATTTGGATATTTGAATCCCCGCTTGACCACTTGACCTACACTTGTGAACCCCAGCCCCCAAAAGTAATGCAATGTGCCATCTTTAAGTCCATAGGCGGGACTTACTATTAAGAGAGGAAAAAAATAGAAGAAAAAAAAAGAATATACGTACTTTACCACCATAGGAGCCTTCGCGTTGTTTTAAAAAGCTTGGCGTTATTCGCGCTTCAGCAAGTGAAATTAGTTGCCAAATGCAATAAACAATTACGAAAACAAACATAATGAACTTTTATGCTTGTTTATGTCTGTATTTATATATCTATAAACATTTTATTTATATATATATATCAATATTGTTTTTCATATACTATTAACTTCTGTTTGTATATAAATGGCTTCTTTATATTAAATAAACTGTAAAAATATTGAAAAAAATTCCTTGTGTATATGAACCAGTGTGTAAATTAACCGAAAATATGTTGCCAAAATTCCTTCTCTCGCCAGTGGCATTTTCGCTATCTCGCCAAGGCCCTTTACTGGAAAATACCCGAATACATGCAGTCACGAATGTGTGACATGAAATATACACCCTCCCCTCTTCACAATATGCTGCAATATCTAATATATTTATTTAGCATACTTTCTTTTGCGATCACTTTCCTGCATTTGGTGACGAAATTATCGAATTTATTAAATTTCTCACTATAATGTGAAAGTCATAAATGTGTCTCCTAATGAATTCTGCCAAAGATATACTTGTTATATAAAAACAAAAGCATGGCATATGTATAAAGCGGAGAGAGAAGGTAAATATTTATGAATACAAAACTGAAAATAAATAATGTTAACTTAAATTATATACCAACTAGCATGAATGTTGTAAATATAGTTCATTAATTTGTTTTTCACTTATTTACTTTAAAATTAAATTTACAAAAATTGAAAAAAAAAAAGAGAGAAACAATGCAACAATTGAAGGTATAAACAACCGTAATTTTAAAAAATGTACTTTTCTATTCTAAATACACAAAAATCCCCATCCCGAAACACTCGTTCTTTTTCCGTCCCCCCCCCCCCCACCGCCCCTACATCTTGTTTTTCTAAAATAATATTAAAAATAAACAATAAAATGACATGAATTTTTTTTTTTTTTTTAATTGCAAAGATAAGCAATTTTCCTTTGTTTTACTGCTATCATTATAAATATACTGCATGAAAATTGCACATTTCTTTGTAGTGCTAAAAGAAATTGTCACATGTTTTTCACAGGCAATCAATAAATGGGAATTTTGAAACAGGGGAATAAACGTATGAATTTTGAGTACTAAACCTGGAATATTGGGGATTTTCAAAAATTTTAAAGAAAGAATGTGATATATCATATGTTTATATTTATTTCATTCCTTCAAAGTAAAATTAACATATTTCAGTACATTAAAAGATTTATTTTTACTTTCTAAAATTCAATCAAAGTTAAAATCTACATAGTTTTACAAAACATATATATATATATATATATATATATATATATTTAACACGTTTAATAAGTAAACACTATATTATACTAAATATGCTGAAATGTGTCGATTTAATCTAGTAATTTAAATTATTTGTTACAATAGTAATAAAACACAACGTTGTTTTTAACAACAATGATGCACATTTTATAAAGATTTATTTTTTTATTTAAAAAATACCTATTTTTAGATAAATATATTTCTGATATTGATAGAAACAATCAGAGAAAAAATCATTTGCCTACATCTGGATTAACCCTTTCCGGCGCGGAGTAAGTCTGTTTGTAAAATGGTGAAATAATGGACTGACACCAGAAATAACAAACGAATTCATTAGGAAATATACACGCATACATATTTCGATACTTCGGAGGTAGACATCAGAGAGTGAAGACGTAGGGGGAAGCGCTTCGTACTTGCGTACACGTTCTCCCGGCTAGCTCCGACCTTCTACGGCATAATACCCTGACCAGTGTAGGTGTCCTTATCAGGACTTTATGACGAACTGCCTGAGGTATTACAGCTATCTTGCTTGCTACTCTTCGACATGGCCACGATCTCCTTTGATATTGACATGGATGACAACATTCCCAGGATTGTCGACGGCATAGAGCCGACTGATTTCCTCGGAACTTTCAACGAATTTCCCACGACTGACGAGCCTGCCAACGAAGTCTTACGTGAATTGTTTCACAATATAGATAACTACATCAGACGAACCCTTCGAACGCCTGACTATCATTCTGACAGTTGCTTAAAGGAAGAGGTAACTAAAGTTTGTCAATTTGCTACGACTATGTTGAGTGAGACAGATGTTTTTATGCCTATGACCACAGGCTATCGTAAATTTCTAAATGTTGACAACCGAGACGAGTTGTCGGCTAAACTCAATAAGCTTAAGAGTATTACTCCAAAAGATTTTCCCACTTTTTCTTCTCCAAAAAAAAAAAAACATTCCGCAAAAGGAAAATATCCGAAACGGAAAATTCCATTCCGCTTAAAAACAAATACTCCGAATTACCCTCGGAAGCGAATATTGATAGCTCACAAAATTTTGAAACCCAAATTGATAGCCAAAATTCCGAAATGGAAGGTGGCGATACTGAGTCTCCTAAAGAAATCGTCTATCCACTATACATCGAATTTTCTGCCAATGAATGGCATGTAATCGCTCAGGAACTAAAAAATCTTGACGCTGACAACGCTCCTAAAGTGAGTCTTAACATTGATCTTCTAAAAGTCCAACCTAAATCTGAAATCCAGTTTAGAGAAATCCAGTGGTACCTTTCTGGTAAAAACCTAAAATATACAACTATTTCACCTAAGGATTTGCGACCCAAAAAAATTTGTGTTCGCGGCATCCCCCCCAATACTAACCCCCAACATATCATCAAAGACCTGAAAAACCACGGCTTCCAAGCTACTCGTGCCGCTATGATGAAAAGCAGAAAAACGGGCTTAGCAATGCCCCTCTATATGGTCAACGTTCTCCCCCGCAAAGACTTCGTTTTGATTTTTCAATTCAAGGAATTATGTGACATTAGCGTCACTATTGTACAATTTCGCAACTCCAACAACATTAAACAGTGTTACCGTTGCCAACGTTACGGTCACGCATACGAAACGTGTAATTTCACCCCTAAATGCGTAAAATGCTCTGACCTGCATCTCTCTACTGAGTGCCCTCACCAGGGCAAAATTACTCCTAAATGCGCTAACTGCAATGCTATGCACCCTGCCTCGTACAGGGGCTGCCCAAAAAATCCCCAAAACATCAAAAATAAAGCTAAAATTCGTACTTCTAGAAATAAAACTCCCAATGAAAACCACGACTTTGCTGAAATTCTTAAAAGTTTCAATTATACCGCTACGGCTAAAGATAGCAATTCCCAAAATGTCACTGATGACGCTATACAGGAACCTTGCGGCTCCACTAACCCTGAGGGTATTTCTCAAATTCCCCCTCTCCCTAACCCGAACCCCCTAAACGAAATATTCCAAACCTTCAACGACTTGAATGAAGTCCTCAAGCTATCCAAACTTCTCAAAAGTATCCAAAAAATCGCCCAAAATATCAAAAAATGCAAAAACCCATTTGAAAAGATGTTTGTTATCATCAACGAGCTAGAAATATTCGCTAACGAGTTTAATCTCACCGACTAGTCGGTGCCCTCTGGGCTGTTATCTTGAAAATTCAAAAAATTTTCTATCTTTTCGAGAAAAAAAAATTAGATAATTAATTAAAAATATTATATTTTGTGTGGTCACTGAAAAGTGTCTTTTTTCTATTGTTGTTTTGCCTCCTTTTCCAGACTGGCATTTTTGCTGTTTTTCGAACTTGTCCGAACCCTATTTTATTGAACTTATTTATCAGTAGAAACCTACTGTTGCTATACCTTTCACTCTTAATTTTGACTTTTTCCTTAATCATCTTTACTATATTTCTCTTAATATTTTTATCCCCATTTTTTGCTCTTGTAGTTATTAAACATTTCCCATTGGCTCACTTTACAAGACAGTCTATTCTTATTCGTCTGGACGTTAAGTTGATCGCAACTAGGAAGCCCATGAAATATCACAACCTGTTCGGCACCTGTTCGGAAATATAAACTTGCTTATTTTCCGGTACTTAACAAAAGGAAAATTTTAATTAAATATTCTTGGTGACGTTTGACAGTTTTGGAATTAAAATTATGTGTCCTTTTTTGTGACCACTGCCCGTTAAAGGATTAAACGTTTCAAGTAATGATTGAACAGCTATAAATATCACTTAACTTTAAAAATGTACTTATCTATGCTAAATAGACAGAAATATTTCCGAATTCCAGTTTTTCGAATTTTTCAAAACCTTTACCCTGAAATGCTTGTTCTTTTCCGGGTTTTTCCAACATAAAGTTTTTAAAACTGAGAAAGATTTGCAATTGTATTTGGTTTTACTATTATTATTATTTTAAATATCCTGCCTAAAAATTGCCCGTTTCGTGTTTTTTTTTTTTTTTTTTGTAGTGAAAAGAGAAATTGTCATGTGTTTTCTACATGCTTATGAATAAATCCTAGAAATTTATTCATTTAGTGGCTTTGAGCAAAAAATGTATCAGTGTGCTACTGCCATATCAGAACGCAGTGACAGAATGGAATGAAAAGTTTTATGTAGTACTAACAATGAATATTACAATACTAAATCACTACATAGTATAAAACAAAGTCGCTTTTTCTGTCCCTATATCCCTATGTACGCTTAAATCTTTAAAACTACGCAAAGGATTTTGATGCGTTTTTTTTTTTTTTTAATAGATAGAGTGATTCAAGAGGAAGGTTTATATGTATAACACGACGTTCTACGTAGATTAGTTATTGAATTATGATAAAAAGTTTTGTTATTTTGGCCGAAAAGGTTACCATTGCTATTTTTTTGGCGATCATTATTGTTGCAGAAAGAAATGAAAAGGCTATACATCTCCAAAAATAAAAGAAAAACTGTGTTAAATTAATAAAAAAAAAAAAAAAAAAAAAAAGAAAAAGAAAGAAAAAAGAGTTTTGATGAGAGAATATTATAAAACGAAAATATTTAATTTAAACATGATTGGGAATGTTCGCAATGCTTAAAAAATTATTCAAGGGGCAAGATTGCTATCGAAACAATATTTCGCGATTTATCTTTTGTTTTTCGCGATTTTGATTTTACTTTTGATCCTAAACAATTTGATTTTAAGCCAAAAGGTGTCTTTTTTTTTTTTTTTTTTTTTTTTTTTGATGCAGAAAGAATTGAAATGGCTATACAGCTGGAAAAATAAAAGAAAAAGCTGTTATTAATTTTATTTAAAAAAAAGAAAGGAATTATAGGGGGAAATTCGAAAATCAGGTGATATTTTTTTAATCAAATATTAGCTTTTTCAGTATTTGATTCGGATTATGAAAGATTAGCCTTCTGAAAAAGTTCTACTGGACGGATTTTGATGAGAATTGTATTGTTAGTCAGATGCTATTTCAGGAATGGTTTTAATGTACTACATATTGTTCTACGCTGCTTAGTCAAACAGTTGTGTGATTAGCTTTTTCAGTATTTGATTCGGATTATGAAAGATTAGCCTTCTGAAAAAGTTCTACTGGACGGATTTTGATGAGAATTGTATTGTTAGTCAGATGCTATTTCAGGAATGGTTTTAATGTACTACATATTGTTCTACGCTGCTTAGTCAAACAGTTGTGTGAAGGTTATACAGTCAGGAGAACCCGATTCCGAAAGATTAGCCTTTTTGAAAGTTTTTACTGGGCGTATTTTTTGCGACTTGCATTGTTAAGTAGATAATTTGTAAGGATGGTTTTAGTATATTTTATATTGTTCTGTTTTAGAATTACGTGGAAAAGTTCTATAATCAGATGAACCCGATTATAAAAGATTAGCCTTTATAAAAACTTCTACTGAATGGATTTTGTTAATTAGTTTGCATTGTTAGTTCGATAATTTTTAGTGATGGTTTTAGTATATTGCATATAGTTTTATCATTCTTTAGCAAACCTTAACTGTAAATGACCAAATAAAAGAGTTGGTCCTTAACAGCTAAAATTTTGACTGCACATTAGAAAATATAATAGCGCAATCACGTCATTTTTCAGTAATGTGGAAGGATATTCCAGGTAAATATACAGATTGCTTTCAAATACAAGGTCAAATTAAACGATATATTTTGTTTGCTTCAAGGTTCATTTGTAGAAACTGACCAGCGCAGCGGGCGTAGCTTGCTAGTAGCATATAAAATATTCTATTCACACAAGTGAAATTAAGAAATTCCGTCTTAATAAAATAAATGTACTCATTTTCCTAATCTTATATGGTTTATCTTCAGATTCAATAAACGAGTGAGTATTAATCAATTAGTGCTTGCTTCTCGGTGAATAATCTACGAAAATGAATGGTACATATAAGTAGCGATTCTTTGGTAGATGAAAATGAGTAAATGAGCAAATTTTGTAAATGAGTATTTTGCGTCATAGTATCCAAACAAAGGGAAATGTATGCAAGTGGATAATATGACGCAAAATAATCATTTACATAAATTTTACTTATGATTTTGGATAGCGTGGCAGAAAACATAAATCAGTTTATTGAAATAAATACATTTCAATACATAATATAGGCTCAGTGAATGTAATATATTTAACAGTGTATTGAAAAATTAAAAGTATTGTTTGTATGTGTAAATATACTTTAGAAGACAAACGAAAAATAATTTAAATTGAATTTTAAAACAATCCTACTAAATTCACGTCAAGGTGTCACTCAATATTTGATATCATTTCTTTTAAAATCCATATTTTGAATTCGTTAGAGATCTGAATGAAAAAGCATCAGCGAATAAATTTTATATATTTTTTCATGTTAAGATAATAATTGCACCTGTGAATATAAATAAAACTGAAAAGAAAATGATGATTTTTAAAAATATTATTAACATAGCGTCACTCAGATTTGATAGCATTGCTTTTAAGACCCATATTTAAAATTCTTATAGCCAAAAGAAAGTGCTGCGTCACAACTTTTAACCCGTTAAGGGTTTTTGTACTGATATCATTACTTTTTTGCGGTTATTGATGCAGATGTCAATTAGTCGAAATTAAGCATAGGATATAAATTAATCATTAGAATAAAATTTTAAAGAAATGCTAAAAAAGACCCCTAGGACCCCAATAAAAATATGAGGGTGGTGGCCCGAGGAGAGGAGTCCAAGACTCAACTTTAAAGTTATACAGCGAGAGAGTGACACAATTAGAAGGATGAAAATGCATGGCAAAACCCGTTTGTTCCATCTTCCTCCGTCAGAGGGCGCAATCTTTTCTATACAAACATAGCTGAAATTTTTCAGGCTGTCGATTCAGAGTCAAATGAGCCATACCTCTTCGCGATCGGTCCCATAGAACCCGAGATAGTAAAGCGAAGATAAAAATTGCAAATTTCGTCATTTGGCAGCGTAAAAATCAGGAATTTCGTTGATCAATGTGTAAAAATCATGAATGTCATCGATCGGCACAGAAAAAACATGAATTTTGTCAATAGGGGGAGAAAAAAATCATAAATTTCGTCGAACAGGCTAAGTAAAAATCATGAATTTCATTTATCAGCGCATGAAAATCGCGAATTTCATCAAACGGTCGCATTAAAATAAAAAAAATCGTTGATTGGGCATGAAAAAATCATTAATTTTGTCAAGTTTGCACGTAAAAATCACAAATTTCGTCAATCGGATGCATAAAAATCAAGAATTTAATCGATCGAGTGATAAAAAGAAATTTCGTCAATCCGGCACGTAAAAAGTATGAATTTTGTCCATCAGGTGCGTAAAAATTGTCGAGTCGAATGAATTAAACTGGAATAAATACAAATTAGTCTCTGAAAAAATGCAAATTTCATCATTTGGCAGCGTAAAAATCAGGAATTTCGTTGATCAATGTGTAAAAATCATGAATTTCATCGATCGGCACAGAAAAAACATGAATTTTGTCAATTGGGGGAGAAAAGATCATAAATTTCGTTGAACAGGCAGGTAAAAATCATGAATTTCATTTATCAGCGCATGAAAATCACAAATATCATCAAACTTTCGCATAAAAATAGAAAAATTCGTTGATCGGGAATGATATGGATAATTTCAGCAACATGTATATATTGCATAAACTTATAGGAAAAATAATAAACCATTTTATCATTAAATTTAAATTCATAAAGTAATGCGCATTTAAGCACTCCTTCATTTAACCAGGAATTTCCAAATGCATTGAAATCGTTTGCATATTTGGCGATGAAAAAGTGTTGCTAGCCAAATCGCGTCTTTTTGCGCCAAATACTCGAAAGTAATTTTTTTTTTTACAGATTGTGATTCCGCAGCTAAATTTGACTGATCTTTTATAACGTACATGAGTAGTTGAATCACAGAATATAGAAACCAGATATGAAGAATTTTCTTTGGAAATTACGTGCCCTTGCCCCTCAGTGTGTGTGTGTGCGTGTTTAGAAGAGGGAGAGGGGGGGGGGGCGCAAAAATGCCTCTTTAGATATCTCGCATATTTCCTGATAAAATTTTGCAAGATGAGCTGTGTCTCAATATAAAAATTAGATACGGATGATTTTTTTTCACACTCGGTCCTTTTTCCCTCCTCCTAGCGAGGGCAGTCGCAAAATTAAAATCTATTATGGTGTTAGAGATTAAATTTTGAAAGAGGATAAATCACATAATGTAAACATCTAATGCCAAGAATTTTTTCGATCTTCAGCTCCCATCTCACTGAAGGTGAGCGGAAGCAAAAGTAATAAATCGTAGTTTTTGCGATGAAATTTGGCGACATACTGTCGGAATATAAAGGTAAGATTCGGATGATATTTTTAAATTCAGTCCCATTTTTTTTTTAAATAAAATTTTCCGCCAGGAGAAGAGGGGGGGGGGGAGGGGCATAAAAACGTATCTCCGTATCTATCATGGTTTTAGAGATCAAATTTGGGATGCGGGTGAAATGCAAAATATAAACAACAAATACGAAGAATTTTTCGTAAGCGGGCTACCCTTATTATTATTTTTTTAATTATTCACAGTTCTTTATCCTACATTATTATAAATTCACTAAATTATTTTCATTCATAAATGCAGATATTTTATTTATCAGATCAAACAGCGTTTTTTATTTTTCTATAAAAGCAATGCATCTTAAAATAAAGTAATTAAAAATAAAATGAAAAGACAGCATCCAATTGATGTTTAAACTTAATTTTCTGGTCACGGAAATCACAACAAAGTGAGCACAAGAAAGCAATCGACAAAAAGGAAATTATTACATTTATTGGAAAATAAAAAATATTATTAGAATTTTTATTGCCACACTGAGAATATTTAAAATTTTATCGAATGTGGTAAAACTAATTCATCTCCCAAACATGTAAAAAAAATTCACAATAACGATCAGAGGATTTTTTTTTTCTTTTAGAACACATTTTACTTCAATTTATGGAATGTCATAAGAGTCCTTACTATCGACCTTTATTTGCAAATCACTGTCTTAGAAGCACATGTTGTAATTGTGTAATTTGTTTGTTAGTTGTAATTGTGTTAAAATTAATCTAGTCACATGATCTATGTTGGATTTTTTTATGCTAAATTTGAGAAAAGCTGTTGCTGATTAAAACGTATATATTTGCTAGTTTTTATTAATTGTAATAAACATTGCTCCATCAAAATGTTAATTTGAATTTCTTTCCAACCAACCGTACTTCATCAGGTGAGTCGAGAGTCGAAACGCCCATCCCTACTCCCCCTTGGGCCTATATCCCTCGAGTAAATAATCGGCCGACACCAATCAACCCATATGCCAATCCCATTCAAATCTAAGATAATTACAACGAAGGGGCTTCGTTGTCATTTTAAGTTCCGTTTTAGATTGAAAAACTCATCTAACGTTAACCTCCATTTTTTTTCATGAGAAAGGAATTCTTTAATTTTAGTGATGTGAGTTGAATATTTTCATAATATTCTTTTACGCTGTGAAATGTTTTTGTACTTTTGTAACTGTAACAAAACTTTTGTATTTGATTGTGAATAGCCATGGATATGGATATGATTGGACTTTGTCTCTTCCTAAAAATTACCGAATTTCCCTTGTCATCGCTTATTAGTTACTGCTTACACATGTTTCCGTTTAGTAGGATTTAATATTCTAACAGTTTCTTAAAATAAGATTTTGACACATCAGCAACCTCTAAATTGTGTAATAATTAAGATGCAATAGCTGATAAAACATAACATTTCTTTTATTGGTGATTACATAGTTTTATAGCGTGAAGTTTAAAGGTTTAAATTTCTGCTTTGATCAATGCGACACTAACATGATTGAAGCACTGTATAATTTTGTTTGTCTTCTAAATTAGAAAGTTGAATTTCATAATTAAATACAACCCTAAAAACATTGTTCGGTATAAAAATATGAAATAAACAAAAGTATAGCGAATTATGAACCCATGCTAAAAAAAATAAATAAACACTTTCAGTTTTGAATGATATTTTCTTAAAATTAATATTATTGCAATATTTCTTGATAATATAAATATGTATACATAGAAGATCTTATTTGTCATGGCACAGAATCCATCTTAATACATTCGCAACCACTAACGTGAATTCACGTCATTTAGACATTTGAATCCGCGCTTGACCACTTGGCTTACACTTGCGAAGCCCAGCCCCCAAAAGTAATGCAATGTGAAATCTTTAAGTCCATAGGCGGGACTTACTATTAAGGTGGCGGAAGAGTCAGATTCTGCATTCTCCTTTCCGATGTTAAACCAATGACATTAAAGTTCCTGGGTTTCCTTCAAATATCTCATCAAATAATTAAGTTTTACGAATTTTGTTTTTTGCGAGTGATGCTTTAGATCAATCATGGCGTAGTTACAAATTTCATTTTTCTCTTATTTAAATTTAAATATTTGTTTTAGCGTTTAAAAGACAGCATATTATGATGTAAATGTAAATGCTAAAACAAATATTGCTAAAACAAATATTTAAATTTATATAAGAGAAAAAGGAAATTTGTAACTACGCGATGATTCGTCAAAAGCAGTGTTGGGCAGAATCTGATTACAAAGTAATCAAATTACAGATTAAAATACATAATAATCTCCTCACTGTGCAATCGATTATCATGTAATGCATTACAAAGTAATTTGAATATAATCTGATTATCGCATAATCTGATTACCGTGTAATAGATTACAAGACAATTCTCATTTTCTCTTTTAAAATAGATTAATCTGTAATTAGATTAATTTGTAATTAGATTACAAGACAATTCCGATTAAGTTTTCAATTGTGTAATCCAATTAACATGTAATGGATTACAAGATGATTCCGATTACGTTTTTAGTTGTATAATCCAATTAACCTGTAATGCATTATAGGAGGATTCCGATTACGTTTTTAATTGTTAATTCCAATTAATCTGTAATTGATTATAGGTGGATTCTAATTACATTTTTAAGAATATAATTTAGATTAAATTGCAATGTGTTACAAGTTAATGTCAGTTATGTTTGTTCAGAATACAATATGGTTAACGTGTAATGTAATGCAACTAAATCTTAATTAAATTCTATAAAATGTATTTAAATTAAACTGCAATCTATTACGAGCTAATCTAATTGCAAAGTTGAAAAGTGTTTATGAATTTAGTTTGTCTGTCAGTACTCTAATGCGCGTAAATGTACTCGGATTTCCATGGAATTGATATAAAATATTGAGGTTTACTCTAGTATGATTGGTATAGAAAATGAAGTATGTGGCATGTAATTTACAGAGCCACTCAAAAGAATTCTTTTACATTACAGCCTATTAGGAAAAATCGTTTGCGGTGTATTTTAATGATGTTACTGTATTTCAAACATATTGAATTTCATATATATCGCTGAGGTGCATTACAAGATGTTTACTACAGATTATGGAGTACATAGCATTCACCGTTCATTTACAGAGACACACAAAAATTTTGGTTACAGTACTGACTATGAACAATAATTGCTAGAAATACTTTTTTTTTTCAGTTGTTGCACGCGTTTTTGAATGTAACTATTTTTTTATATTGCTTGGTTTGTATAAATTCTATAAATCATATACAGGACTGCACAAAAGTTCTCCAGTACACTGACGTTCATAGACGGAAATTCCAGAATGGGAATTTTCAACCGTGTTAATAACCGAATTAAATTTTAGCATACTGCTATGTAGTATATATACAAATCTATTGATAATATGCAGAGCTTCAGAAAAAAAAATCGGATATTTTTTCGATTAATGGTATTTACTGCAATTGGGTTTTCAAATATGCTATGCATTTTCCAAATTCTGTACTGAGTTTGATATACCGATTTCAGCCTGTTCGTCATTGTGAATACTCCATAATTTTACAAAGAGATAGGGGTTTTTTTTCTTATAGGATTTTTACCCCCCAAAAAGTAAATATATGAGTATTAAACAATTATGAAATGTTAAAAACTACTTACCGCTCTCAAAAGAACGATTTTACAGTATTCTTAAACTATAGATCTTAAATATCTCTGTGGTTTCATTAATTAATATAATGTATTTAATTTTTTATAGATAATCTAACGATTGAGAATGCAATGTTGAAAATGAAGGAATATTAAATTAATCCATCCCGTGGACGCACGATATTTCGGTTCCGACACTTTGGTCTTGTGTTTAAGTCGCAGCACTTCAATCCTGACATCTGGGTCCCAGTGCCATTTCAGTCCCACAAAATGACATAATTTTACAGAAGACATTGTCTTTTTTTTTCAATCCAAAACCTAGTTCAAGTGCTACACACTTCAGATGAAATAGGGAACATGCTATAGATAACGACAATAACATATAAAAATTGCAGGGCAATCCGAGCATATTTACGGGAGTTAGAACACGGCCATACGGCATACGGCCAGACAAACCGAAGTCATAAACACTTTTCAACTAGGTTAGAAAGTGTTAAAAATCAGCGTCATCCATCACCAAACAAATCCAGCCTATCACCACAATTATTTATGAAAGAAAATGATAAAAAATTGAAATAAAACAAATTTATTTCCAAAATAATTTTCAAATACTTTTCTTTAGGATTAGATTTTAATATCTTGAATAACACTGGATTTGTACAATACTTACAATACAAGCGCTGAGTTTGTTTTAATAGATCAAAATGACCTTTCCCGAATTCGAAACCTAGCTAGATGGATTTCTCGTGCTCGAATTTGTATAGGCAACATGTTTCGTGTAAATCGTTTGAGTATTTTTCCATTTATAACAAAAAAAACATTTTCAGCGCTGAGTTTGTTTTACCCTGTAAAAACGAATTTTCTTGTATTCGGAACCTAGCTAAATCTTTTTCTCTTGCTCGATTTAGTATAGGGGGCAAGCCTCGTGAAAATCTTCCCAGTTGTTTACGATATCATTCATATTCGGGAAAATCCCTTGCTCGTTTAATATATATGAATAATCGGGAAAATCCCTTGCTCGTTTAATATATATGAATAATCGGGAAAATCCCTTGCTCGTTTAATATATATGAATTTGGCGACAGTAATTTGGTCGACGGGATAACTAATAAGTACCAATTGTATATATAGTGTTACGAATATTGTAAATAGTTAGTGTTTGTGCTTAAAAATAATATAAATAGTTCAATTAAGCTAATATATATTCATAAGCTAATATTAATTTTTGTTGCATTGCAATATCTCAATTTGTTGATTTTTTGCAAGCGAGTAAAAGCTATTGGATTTCAATGGGAGTCTATGGAAATTTGGCGAAATACTGGAAATAGCGTCAAGTTGGCAGCTAATTTTGACCGCCAAACTTGGCGACAGACCCGGGTCCCTACCCCTTGGTAACACCCCCCCCCCAATCCTATCTAAATTCTCTACTTTCATGTTAATTCTCCCCAAGAAAAGTCAGAAAGCTCTGACCAATCAGATACGTTTCGCGGTATCTACGCAGATTTTCATTGGTCCATTTCCAAAACATTACTTTTTTATATATATAGAAGGATACTGTTCTTGGTAGAAAATGTCTCATAATATATGTCGGATGCATGATTTTTCGTTCTTGTTGTATCATATTTCTACTGTGTGTGATAAAAATTGTCTTCTGTGGTACATATTTAGTGTTGCGGGTTTTAATAACAATTTAAAATTTCTGATTTATATTCTGTTTATGTGGGAAAGTGTTTCATAATCTATGCCAGCTGCATAATTTTTCGCTCTTATTGTGTGTGATAAAAACTGTCTTTCATCGTACATATTTAGGGTTGCAGGTATTAATCAATAAAATTTAAAATTTCTGAATAATATTCTGTTCATACTAGAAAGTGTTTTATAATCGATGCCGGATGCATGATTTTTCGTTCTTGTTGTATCAAATTTCTACTGTGTCTGATAAAAATTGTCTTTTATGTTACATATTGAAAATGTGTCATTGAAATTACACGTAATTGTAACTATAAGTTCTCAATTATAATTATAATTACACCATAATCATAATCATAGCATTATAGTTATGATTACAATCCTAATTAAATTGCAAATTCAGATTATGATTACATGTAATTGAAATTATAATCTGTTACATGCAATTATATTGTAATCAGATTGCAAATTTGCCCAACTGTGGTCTAAAGTATCACTCACAAAAAGCAAAATTTAAAAGACTTAATTATTTGAAGGAAACCGAGGAACTTTAATGCTATTGGTTTAACATGGGAAAGGAGAATACGGAATCTGACTGATCCACCACCTTAAGAGAGGAAGAAAGAAAGACTATACGTACTTTACCACCGTAGGAGCCTTCGCGTTTTTGTAACCCCTTGAAGGGCACCGGTATAATATACAGTGGCGGTCAAAAGTTTCCGGCCAGCATAATTTTTTTTTAAGTATACCCATACGAAGAGGAATCTCAAAGTGATACTTATACATTTTATTGACATAATAGTTAGGGACGTATTTATGGAATAACAAATAAATATCCATACATTTAATTGACAAAATTAATTACAAAGGAAAACGCATGTTCTCAAAAGTTTCCGGCCATCTTGGTAAGTTTGGGAAAAAATGGTGTTATAATAGAAAAAAAAAACAGTGATCAACAACATTTACAATTAGTATTTTGTCGTCATACCTTTAGCAATAAGTACTGCGGCATAACGACGTGGCATCGATTCAATGAACGGTTGAAGATCGTCTATGTTAAGTTTTTTCCCTTCTTCTTGCAATTTCTGGGAAAATTCTGCTGAATTGGAATATTTATAATTCAGCACACGTTTGAAACGTTCGTTCCAAAGATTTTCTATAGGATTCGGATCGGGTGATTGGGTGGCCATTTCAAAAGTGGAATTTTTTTTGTGTGAAAGCCACTGCTGGACGAGCTTGCATGTATTATTTTTGTCGCTATCATGCTGAAACAAATAGTTGCGAGCACAATTTTTCCTCCAATAAGGCAGCAATCTTGCAAGATATCCTTACACATTGCACTATTCATCTTGCCGCGGATTTCAACTAACGGACCGACACGTTTTCCAGAAAATGCTCCCCGCAGTATAACGTGTCCTCAGCTATGCTTCTTTGTAGGAATAACATATCTCGAATCATATCTTTCGTTTTTAGGTCGTCGGACGTAGTATCTGACACCTCTCCTAAAATTGGTTGAACTTCGATTCATCGGTAAACAGCACTTTTTTCCAGTTTTTACCTGACCATTCTTTGTGTTTCTTGGCAAACGCCAGTCGTGAACGTTTTTTTTTTTTTTTTACTTATGAAAGGTTTTTTAACATAGGACTCTTCCATAAAGTCCTACGTTACGTAAGCGTCTTTACACGATAGACCGACTTATTTCAGCAATATTTTCCCTCCGTAAATCGCGGGATATTGCAGCGGCATTTTTATGCGGGTCCACAATTACTTTTCACCTGATAATTCTGTTCCCACGAATAGTCGACCGTGGCAAGTCCTGAAGGCCATGGCCATCTTTATATATTTTTTAAATATCGTTCACAGTAGATTTTCCGATCGATAACTTTGCCTCAATCTCACGAGAGATACAACCTCAATCTCACGACAAACAAATACTCGTTTACGAAGAATAATTGTTGAACTTTTCATTTTTGAATTTCAACTACGTTATTCAAGTTGATTGATTAACAAACATGGCCAAAAATCTACTTTAACGATGGCCAAATCTAACGAATGACGAATGGCCGGAAACTTTTGCACACGCAAATTTCGAATTCCTGCCCTTTGCATCAAGTGTCTTCAGTAACCAATCAA
This sequence comes from Maratus michaelseni, assembly GCA_963931845.1. Lineage (NCBI taxonomy): Eukaryota > Metazoa > Arthropoda > Arachnida > Araneae > Salticidae > Maratus > Maratus michaelseni. Next base: position 262,466,706 of record OZ007597.1, read on the forward strand.
AATGATCACATGGTCAGGGGTCATTTGCATATTCCTAACTTATGGAGCAATTGCGCTTCTTCTTCGCTGAAACATTCGGCCAAACAAATCAAAGAAACTAACTGGCCAGAAAATTTTGACCGCCACTGTATATACCACTTAATTTTAATCCCAAAATGCCACAATGACACCGGTATTTTATAATCAAATTTTGTATTTATAAGGTACATGAGGAAAAGCTTTTACTTATTTTAAAATAAATTCGTTCGTGAATCCTGGTGTCAATCAATCATTTCAATATTTTAGCTACAAGAGTACTTTGTTCCTGAAGGGGTTAAAAAGCTTGGCGTTATTCGCGCTTCAACAAGCGAAATTAGTTGCCAAATGCAATAAACAATTACGAAAACAAACATAATGAACTTTTATGATTGTTTTTGTATGTATTTATATATCTATAAACATTTTATTTATATGTATATCAATATTTTTTTTTCATACTATTAACTTCTGTTTGTATATAAAAATAGATAAATGACTTCTTTATATTAAATAAATTGTATAAATATTGAAAAAAAAAATCCTTTTGTATACACTATATTTCCAATGAAGACCGGTCACTTGCGATTTTAGACGTTTTGTTAAATATCTGGAAAGATACATGAGGAATTATCCTGTGACTTCAGGAGTGTAAACAACATGATGAACGTCATATATTTCCGTGAAGATTTTTTCCCGAAACTTCATAAGGGGCCGTCAACAAATTGAAGAAAAACTAATATATTTTGGATAACCCTGTAAAAACTAATATTGCAAAAGCATTCAAACTATAGATTATGATTAAGTGGATTATTGTAATAATTTGAGTTCATTTGTATGAAGATAGCATGTATACTCGAAGAGAAATTCAGGTTTTTATAAAAACAGTCCCAAATTTTACCAAGTTTTTTGCTTATAATTTGCAGAGTTTTTAATATAAAAACAAGTTTTTTTTTCAGAAAATATGACAAACAAAGTTATACACAATTCCCTGTAATCAGAATTAAAAAATAATAAAAATTGTATGAAAAATGAGCAGATTTACTAAATATTGTTTCACTGCGCATGCGCGAATTCAAACAAAATATAATGTACATAATATATTTTTATAAAAACAGTCCCAAATTTTACCAAGTTTTTTGCTTATAATTTGCAGAGTTTTTAATATAAAAACAAGTTTTTTTTTTTCAGAAAATATGACAAACAAAGTTATACACAATTCCCTGTAATCAGAATTAAAAAATAATAAAAATTGTATGAAAAATGAGCAGATTTACTAAATATTGTTTCACTGCGCATGCGCGAATTCAAACAAAATATAATGTACATAATATATTAGCTAAATGTATAGACCAACTTTTATGGAAGTCTCAAAAACATAGCTTGAAAATTCTAATAGTAATCGTCGATAGAATAAGCTCGAAATTCGCTGTTTCCAAAAGGAAGCAAAAAGATGAGGGGTTGTATCAAATATAGAATGAGAGACACTCCATTCTTATTATGTCAACTTTGATAAGCTAGTACATTTGGATACAACCCCTCATCATTTTGCTTTCTTTTTTTGAACAGCGAAATTCGAGTTTATTCTATCGACGATTACTATTAGAATTTTCAAGCTATGTTTTTGAGACTTTCATAAAAGTTGGTCTATACATTTAGCTAATATATTATGTACATTATATTTTGTTTGAATTCGCGCATCCGCAGTGAAACAATATTTAGTAAATCTGCTCATTTTTCATACAATTTTTGTTATTTTTTAATTCTGATTACAGGGTATTGTGTATAACTTTGTTTGTCATATTTTCTGAAAAAAAAACTTGTTTTTATATTAAAAACTCTGCAAATTATAAGCAAAAAACTTGGTAAAATTTGGGACTGTTTTTATAAAAAACCTGAATTTCTCTTCGAGTATACATGCTATCTTCATACAAATGAACCTAAATTATTACAATAAGCCACTTAATCATAATCTACAGTTTGAATGCTTTTGCAATATTAGTTTTTACAGGGTTAGCCAAAATATATTCGTTTTTCTTCAATTTGTTGACGGCCCCTTATGGGGTTTCGGGAAAAAATCTTCACGGAAATATATGACGTTTATCATGTTGTTTACACTCCTGAAGTTACAGGAAAATTCCTCATGTATCTTTCCAGATATTTAACAAAACGTCTAAAATCGCAAGTGGCCGATCATCATTGGAAATATAGTGTATGAACCATTGTGTAAATTGCCCGAAAATATGTTGCCAAAAATCCTTCTCTCGTCAATGGCATTTTCTCTATCTCGCCAAGGCCCTATACTAGAAAAGTACCCGAATACATGCGGTCACGAATGTGTGACATGAAATATATATTATTAAATTTCTCACTATAATGTGAAAGTCATAGATGTGTCTCTTAATGAATTCTGCCAATGATATACTTGTTATATAAAAACAAAAGCATTGCATATATATAAAGCGGAGAGAGAAGGTAAATATTTAAAATACAAAACTGAAAATAAATAATGTTAATTTAAATTATATACCAACTAGCATGAATGTTGTAAATATAGTTCATTAATTTGTTTTTCACTTACCCACTTTAAAATTAAAATTACAAAAAAAAAAAAAAAAAAAAAAAGAGAGAGAGAGAGAGAGAAACAATGCAACAACTGAAGGTATAAATAACCGTAATTTTAAAAAAGGTACTTTTCTATTCTAAATACACAAAAATCCCCTACCCGAAACACTCGTTCTTTTTCCGGTTTATTTTTTTCCAACATCTTGCTTTTCTAAAATAACATTAAAAGTCCTTCCGGCCTGTACCGGGAGGAAAAGGTAGCTTTCCTATATCTTCGTTTTAAAATTTTAGCTAATGTTACACGAAAACAGTAAGTTAAAATGCAAAGAAACGTTTACAAAATATTCGTTAATACTGAATTTGAATAAGAAATTCGCCAAATTATTGAGCAATAGCCAAATTGGATTCATTTCTGAAGACTTATTTTGGTCGCCAAATTTAGCGATATTTCGCCAAATGTCGCCAAGTTTGGCGAGAATTTGGCGCTAACGGATATGAATATATAGTTTTATGCGTATGATTGGGAAAATTATTACAACAATGAAATTTTTTGTAATGTGCTGGAGCGGAAGCAAAAGTAATAAATCGTAGTTTTTGCGATGAAATTTGGCGACATACTGTCGGAATATAAAGGTAAGATTCGGATGATATTTTTAAATTCAGTCCCATTTTTTTTTAAATAAAATTTTCCGCCAGGAGAAGAGGAGGGGGGGGAGGGGCATAAAAACGTATCTCCGTATCTATCATGGTTTTAGAGATCAAATTTGGGATGCGGGTGAAATGCAAAGTATAAACAACAAATACGAAGAATTTTTCGTAAGGGGGCAACCCTTATTATTATTTTTTTAATTATTCACAGTTCTTTATCCTACATTATTATAAATTCACTAAATTATTTTCATTCATAAATGCAGATATTTTATTTATCAGATCAAACAGCGTTTTTTATTTTTCTATAAAAGCAATGCATCTTAAAATAAAGTAATTAAAAATAAAATGAAAAGACAGCATCCAATTGATGTTTAAACTTAATTTTCTGGTCACGGAAATCACAACAAAGTGAGCACAAGAAAGCAATCGACAAAAAGGAAATTATTACATTTATTGGAAAATAAAAAATATTATTAGAATTTTTATTGCCACACTGAGAATATTTAAAATTTTATCGAATGTGGTAAAACGAATTCATCTCCCAAACATGTAAAAAAAATTCACAATAACGATCAGAGGATTTTTTTTTTCTTTTAGAACACATTTTACTTCAATTTATGGAATGTCATAAGAGTCCTTACTATCGACCTTTATTTGCAAATCACTGTCTTAGAAGCACATGTTGTAATTGTGTAATTTGTTTGTTAGTTGTAATTGTGTTAAAATTAATCTAGTCACATGATCTATGTTGGATTCTTTATGCTAAATTTGAGAAAAGCTGTTGCTGATTAAAACGTATATATTTGCTAGTTTTTATTAATTGTAATAAACATTGCTCCATCAAAATGTTAATTTGAATTTCTTTCCAACCAACCGTACTTCATCAGGTGAGTCGAGAGTCGAAACGCCCATCCCTACTCCCCCTTGGGCCTATACAAAGATGGATACATAAGAAAGAGAAGACACTCGCGTGTTAGAAGAGGGAGCAAAGTAGCGCCACGGGAGTTGCAGTGGTAGCGATTAGAACTAAAGTGTTCGATAGTGGGCGGGGTGCTCCGCGCTCAGGTATTGATTTTGCTTTCATGGCGATCGCGGCATTATCACAGCAACGGAAACTTTCAATACTGTCATTACACGAACTAACAGAGTGATGAAATATTTAAATTTTTAATGAAAACTAACCAGTCATTTAATTTTAAATCTTAGTTATTTTCTGTTTACTTCTTATAATTTATAATGGCGCGAAGAATACGAATATTTTAAAAGAGATTAAAGTCTGAAACAGTGTATATATACTTTTAAATGCATATTAATTTAATTGAATATTTATTATAGGAGGTTAATATTTACAACAAATAGTTTTCAACAAAAACATTCGTATTTTTCGATAATAAGAAGTGAAAAAAAATAAATTAAACATCAAAAGAAATACATAATTTGATTAGTTTTCGTGAAAAATTAAAATATTTCATCACTCCAAGAGTTTGTTTAATGACAGGATTGAAAATTCGTGATTGCCGTTGCTGTCATACAGCCGCAAAATAAACGTAAATTCCATTAATTACTTAGAAAAAAGTGTATCATGTAATCTGTTTCTGAAACCATAAAATAGCTTTTATTTTTTAATGCCTTTTAAAATGTTGAGTAGTCTATTATAAATATGCCCAATTGTTTAATTTTTATTAAGTACTGCAAGTATGTGGTTTTGTTCCATAGAGGTACATAACACATTTTATTATAAACTAGAAATAGTTAGAAAATTTAGAATTCCGGATTTTTTTTTTTTTATAAGCAAATATTTAGTGGATTTTGTTTCTTTCAAAATTGTATCTAAAAATATAATACTGTAAGTATATCAGATTTTTGTTTTATGAAACTACATAAAATATTAGATTATACATAATTATTTGGATAAATAAAATTTCCACTTTTTTTTTTATTTGAAAATTGAAAGCTTTTTCATTAAAAAAAAAAAAAAAAAAAAAAAAAGAAAGAAAGAAGTTTCTTTGTAAATTATATTTTTATAAAATCTGATAAGTACTGTAAATATTCTGATTTTTAAGCTAATAAAACATTTTATTATACATTAAATAACATTTAGACATTTTTTTTTTTCCTGAAAGAATACATTTTCTATTTTTTTTCTCTTGCTGTAAAATTTCATTTCTAAAATTATTTTCTAGGAAAATATAAGACCACATTTAAAAGACTAGATGGCATTAAAAGTAAGATGTTATTTTGATGGGTGGTGGGAAAAAAAAAAGCATTTATCTGAATTGATAAAGTGTAGAATTTTTTAACAGTTTCATACAGATATCATTTTCAAATGGAAATATTTCATTTACCAGTTCTAAAATTATCGGTTAAATCTTGAAAGAGAAAAATGCCTTTACACATGAAAATGATGTAATTTAAAAAAAGTATCTGACTTATAATGCTCATTTTCATCTAGAAAACTGCTGCTTACTATGATTGTGTAATTTACATTGTACCAGTACCAGGATTATTCTTCACTCAAGTAAAAACTCTCGCAAGTTAATGTTAAACCTATGGGAAAGCTCTTTTCAAATTTCTCGTTTGAATTTATATAATATTTTTGTTGTTGTAGAGGATAGCCAATGTTAAACTCTAATAAGGCCATTTTTTACATTTTAGATTTTGGTTTCAGATTACTTTAATAAAAGGTAGTTTCACTTCCAAACCAGTTCGAAAAGTTAAAGCAGCTGTATTAAAATAAAATCTAACCGAAATGAAAAGAGTAAAAGATGGCCCTATTAAACATCAACTATCCTGTGAAAATAAATACATAAATGTATCAATTAAAAATATTCAAATTCAAATGATAAATTTGAAAAGAACCCTCCTATAGGTTTAACATAATTTTACGAGTGAGGAGTCCCCTTAATGCCCAAGAGCCCAAATTCTCTTTTTTCCTATACTTGCAAAGAACCCCATTCCCAGAAAGTCAGAATGTTTCTGTTAGTAAAGATTATATAATATTTAAACCATAATACATATTTTCATCAAATGTTACAATTCAATACAGTCACGCCAAAATGATTTCAAATATATATTTTTAAAATTATGTTGGTATCGAGATTAGGATTTAATCTAGCAAGAAGAAAATTACCTCTGCCAATGAAAGTGACATCATGCTTAAAAGAAAACTTAAAAATACACATGATTAAGACCAGTATCTCAAAACACAGAATGATGAAATGTCTTCACTGTTTCAAAATCATGTCATAAATATCTTTTTATTGACAAAACTAAAGATACTTCAAGTAATAGGATCCTGATGATTAATATTTTACTCACATTTTGTTCCATGCGTTTAAGGTCCCATATGATTCAGGATTTTTGGAATTTATTTTTAAAATAGGATTTTGCATGAATGGAAAATCACCTGGTATCTCAAAATAGATTTACCACCCACTTTAATAACAGAAAAAAACATGTTAAAAAAAATTATTGGAAAAGAATTTGAATCTTCATATGTCATGAAATGAAATAAAGTTTAATTACTAGCGCCAAAAAATGAGCACTGTGATCAAAATAATTCTAAGTTAAAAGTTATAACCCCCTCTCCATACTTTTTCAAGTACTCACATTTTTTTAAATGTCATAATTAATAACCGCAAGAAAAACATTAGATTTCTTTTTATTAATTAGCATATAATAAAAACAATCTACAAAACATTGTCATCAGATTCCAGTAACAAATTTTACAATCCATATGAACACAGGATAAGTTATACTGAATAGAATTTTTGCTGAATTATCCAGTCAAAAGTTTTGAACAAATATTTAAATTATGATATAAATATATATATATATTTTTATACAGAGATGTTCGCACATTTTTTAGATGAGTTTGTTTTGGTGTGGAAGAAGAAAAAAAATTCTCCACACAGAAATTATATTTCACAGTTAATATGTTTTTAAAAGTATAATTTCTTTTCTGGAAAATGAAATTTGTGTTTGTATGCAAAATGACACTTTTAAAGAATATTCCAGTAATAAATTTTACAATCCATATGAACACAGGATAAGTTATATTGAATAGAATTTTTGCTGATTATCCAGTCAAAAGTTTTGAACAAATATTTAAATTAAATATATATATATATATATATACAGAAAAATACAGAGCTGTTCGCACATTTTTTAGATGAGTTTGTTTTGCTGTGAAAGAAGAAGAAAAAATTCTCCACAGAGAAATTATTTTTCACAGTTAATTTAATATGTTTTTAAAAGTATAGTTTCTTTTCTGAAAAGTGAAATTTGTGTTTGTATGCAAAATGACACTTTTAAAGAATCGATGGATGGAAAGCTATATTTCTGCGCTTTCCAAAAAGTATACTCAGATGTGGTTAATAAAAAATGCTGTGAAAGGCACGATTCTTTTATCTATGTCTAAATATATCTAGGTAATATTGTCAGTAAGACAGCAAAAAAAAACGTGAATGTCTGCCTTCAAGTGGAAAAATTGTTCCAAATATTTACACAAGAATAAAAAGGAATTCTTTGAATGTTACAAAAGTAAGATCTTTTATGGTAAAAGAAAATCCTCCAAGTCAAATAACTGTTGCTAAATCATTAAAATGCTCATTGTCAATTGTTAACAAAATTATTAACACTGATTTGAATTTTAAAAAGGCCAAAGAAAAAAAAAAAAAACTCCATTCATCTTTCTCTACGACATATCCCAAATGTAGAATTCTTATAAAAAGCATTGATCCAGAGAAAAATGGAGTTACAATAGATGAAGATTAGGTCTATTTAAATGAGTAATAAAAAGAAATCCATTTATTAACATTAGGACGAGAAAAAAAATGGCTCAATGTATCTAAAGAAAGTTCTAGCAAAGAATTTATGACTGTTGCTGACTCCGTATATAATGGCAGATTAAAAATAAATAGTGGTGTAAAATGATAAGATCAAATCTTCAAACATGAAATACAATCTCTTTACCACCAGTGCCCTCAATCTGTTGAATTGCATCAATATAAGCAGTCACACATTACAATCCACTGCTAACTTCCTGGAAAAATACGAAACGAGAAACAGGTATCAGGACTATACCCTTCACCTGCTGAATCATCCATGGATTTTTGCACTATTGGTCTTTTATAAAGCATTTTATCCAAATATTGACCTACAACCCTTCGTGGACTTTGGAAAGCTGTTCAAGAAGAATTAACCACCAAAATACCTCTTCCAAAACTACAAAAAGCATTATTGTCATGGAAATTAAGGTAGGTAGTTCAGAATAAAGGTTATCAAATTGAACATTTAAAACATAAATATGTTATATAAAACAATTCTGTAGTACCATAAAAACCATCTAAAAAATGTTCGAACACCCTCTGTACTTATTTTTCTCATATTACAGACATCAGCATAAAATTGAATTTTAATACATTCAAAGATAAATTCTTCACTCATATAGAAAGAGGTACATAAAATATGATAGATGACTAAAATTAAACAATTAAACAGGATCAACAAGTTTCTTCCAAAGTGAAAACTAGTCAGAAGAAATAAGCAGGTTTAAAAAAAATTATTTAAACTAACTATTTAAAACTGAATTAAATTCAGTCAATGCAAGGGATTATTTTACATCATTTAATGCAGATGAAAAATGGCCCCCCTTAGAAGTCCATACTAACAGTTCCTTGTAATACAAAATAAACCTTCAATTCTCAGCATTATAGGTCAGAAAAATAATTCTGTGATGAAAATTAACATATTTTGTTTAAATACTTGAAAAAGTATTATGCATATACAACATAAATAACAAATTTGCTATTTTAAACAGATTTTTAAGGATATAAAAACCACAAAACGTTGTTATAAGGAAGTATTTAGGATTAAAACTTATGTCTATTGGGAGGTGGAATAAATTCTCAGCGTTTTTTTGTGAACATGCACCCGCATGTTGCCATGTTGCAAAATCACTTTGTCGCGTCTCTGTCTGTATTGCAGCCATTTTTCTTCAGTGCTCGGTTCAAACACATCAATTGTAGTTGACAGCAATCTCTCATGATGGTTTCGTTCTGTTTGAGCAGCTCACAATAAACTACACCCAGCTGATCCCACAAAATGCAGAGCAGTACCTTGTAACCATGGATATTCTGCTTTACCGACAATGCTGATGCATGGCCGGGTTTGCCACATGATTTTCTACACTTAGGGTCACAGTGCTGTAGTTGAGTTGGAACACCGTTCCCAGAAATATTTTGTATGTTACTGTTTAAAATAAAATATTGCATATGAGCACAATCAGCCTTTTTTTCCCCTTCAGACTGAAAACTATACACATTTAAATGTTTGAATGTGAAAGAGCATTCAGCTGTATGATCAACATCATGACCAATGCGAAAAATTCACTCTTTATGGCAAGAGCCAGTTTACTTATATTCACAAGCAGTGTAGGACCTACCTCTCTTAAAAGAATTTTGTCCTGAACGATATGTGAAATCTTAGTTGCAATCAGAAAGAATATTAGCAGACGAGACAGCTTGCCCTAAATCAGAGAGCACAGAAAACGCCTCTCATTATCGTTCTTTATGAAAACTACTAGGATAGATGTGCCAATAAGTTATATTTGGATTTATTTGTTATTTCAATTAAATTATGATTCATAATGGAAAATGTTACTATGAGATTGATTAAATATTGCAGTTAGATGAATGCTATACAAATACAATAGTACTATAAAAACTAGAATATAATAATTATAATAGCTAATTAAAAAAAGTCGGCTTTTGGCTAAATGTTTTAAATTGGCTTTTGGCTTAGCAAAAATCCGGTAACATCTACTCTATGAAAAGGCGAGTTCCCACAAATATTTTTTTCCAAGTACAGCACTGCTTAGGGTTATAGTAGTGTATCCATTTTTCATCACAAGCCCAGTGGCAGAACTACCTTCAAGTGTCTGCAACGCTAATGTTTTCAAAAATAGTCTGCAATACGCAATATATCATATAAATCTATTCTTGCTGCTGTTGTAGTTGTAGTGCTAATTAAGGCATCAGCATTTATCTGCCTTTCTGAGTAAAAAAAAAAATTCTGAAATTCACAGCAAATATTCTGAAAGGTTACAGCTGAGGGGGCAGGGGAGAAAATCCCCTCTCGGCAATAATTATTCTTGTTGCAGGTCGGATTAACTCTGCTTTTGATTCGTGTCGATTTCAGGCTGAGTGTAGATTCTTGCAAATTGGGTTCGGGTTAACCCGATTTTTCAAAAGTTAGTTCAGTATATTGTTTCAGATTAAAAACTATGCCTATATTAATAAGCATAGAACTTTGTGTGTCTGCTGTTTTATAAAGGAATGTTGCATCTTTTCCGGAACTATTTCACAAAATTCAGGGTTTTTTCGTGAACCTTTGACGAAATTAGTGTTTCTTTTTTCCCCGACGATCCTTTGGCGAAATTCGCGCTTTTTTTTCGTGGCCCTTCGACGAAATTTGCACGTTTTCCATGATCCCTTAACGAAATTAGCATTTTTTTCTGCGACCATTTGACGAAATTTACGTTTTCTCTGTGGCCCTTTGATGAAATTCGCATTTTTTCCACGATACTTATGTTTTTATTACAGTCTTTTGACGAAACTCATGTTTTTTACAGTCTTTTGACGAAAATAAAGTTTCCGTGACCCTTTGACGAAATTTGCATTTTTATTGCAATCTGTCGACAAAATTAGCCATTTTCCTAGATCCTTTGATGAATTTCACGATTTTTCTTTGGCCTTTGGACAAAATTCGCATTTTTTCCGTGATCCTTCGACGAAATTTGCCATTTTTTTGAAATTCTTCAACTAATTTTGCCGTTTTTTCGAGATCATTCGACGAAATTTGCCATTTTTTCGAAATCCTTCGACAAAATTTACCGTTATTTCGAATTCCTTCGACGAAATTTTCTGTTTTTTCGAGATCCTTCGACGAAATTTACAATTTTTTGGCGATCCTCAGAAGAAATTTGCTGTTTTTTCGCAATCCGATGACGAAATTTGCCGTTTCTTCGACCAAATTGACTGTTTTTTCGTGATCCTACGACGAAATTAACAGTTTTTTCAATGATCTTTCGACGAAGTTGGCGTTTTCTCCGTAGCCCTTCGACAAAATTAGCATTTTTCCACAATCCTTTCCCACAAATCGCAAAAAATGCAACATAGCAATGTCCCTTGTCAGACAATTTAAACCAAAACCTAATCAGCATTTATTTATGTCAAAGTAAATCTGAATTTTGAAGAAATTATGTGCATTAGTTCTTGAGGTATAGCTATCAAGGAAATCATGAAAAATGCAGCATAGCAGCTTCACTTGTTGAACAGAAATTGCAGTTTTATTTCAAGATCGAAAATTGCAGTTTTATTTCGCAATCACCTTACGAAAATTGCAGTTTTATTTCGCGATCGTCAGATGAAAATTGCAGTTTTATTTAGCGATCGTTTCACAAAAATCGTGGTATTTCTCGGTCACTTGCCAAAAATCATGATTTTACTTCAAGTTCGCTTGCCAAAAATCGAGGTTTTATTTTGTGAGAGTCCAATGAAAATTGACGTTTTTTTCTGTGATCACTTAACGAAAATCTTGATTTCAGATCGTGGATTTGATTTTAAAAAATTAAAAAAGGGGAAATCTGCCGTTCGGCGGAAAAATGGCATTCCTGGGAAGAAAATGGCACAAAAAAATCCAATTTCACCGTAGAAAAGAAAAAACAAAATGCTCGTTTTGGAGCAAAAATAGTAAAAAAAAGGCATTTGTAGCAGATAATTTCATTTGGAGCAGGTCTGTGACCCCTGCAAATTAAAGCAAAGAGTGCGGTTAAAGTAGTAATATACATGTTTAACAAAATCTGCTAACAATCCATCATATACAATACAAATTGAACTAGCATATGCAATATACAACACAAAGTTCTACAACTTACTCAACATGCATTAAAAGGATGCACAGAAACTGATAACAACACTATGAATGAAGATGTAAATATAAAAAGATATATAAAATAATGGTAGTATTCGAATTACTGTACATTTTGTGCAATTGAGAATGAAAATAACTTCATGAATGTGTCAGAAAATAGGCAATTCAGATTAGAATAAAAAATTGCTAAAAAATTATCTTGAATTTATTCGGGAAGATATCAACAATATTTGACGAGATAGCTCGCAATATTTGGTCGCAGGTATTCGGTCAACCAAATATTCATCACATCCTTAATTTAAAATAAAGTTACACATTAGGGTGTTTCTGACAGTAATAGGTCTGGAAGCAGGATTATGTACACACTCTAAGATTTGTGGTCAGTTCTATCACCTCCCCAGTCAGCATCACAGTGGACTTGTACTGGTTCACCTGTTCTCTGGAACTTTAACTTTCTGTCTTGGTTTTCTTCCGGTATCTCAGGGTGTTATGTTTAAATGTTAATGTGTACCATTATGTTTAAAATCGGTTTGGTAATTCCACAGATTCCATAGAAATTGTAATTTAGAATGTTTTTAGAATGCTTTTCGCTTATTTCCCCCTTTTAAACTTCGATTTTTTTTTTTTTTTTGTTCTTACAGAGCATTTATGTTTTTTAAGTAACTGCCATGCCAAATTTCAAGTTTCTAGCTCCTTCAGTATATATAAAAAAAAAAATTCTCAATTTTAGAAGGGCACCAGAGATTACCCCTTCAAACAAACACTTCTTTATAATATTATATCATCCTGAGAAAAAGTATTAAAAATCCTTATCGCTAAAATGCTTCACTTCTTGAAAAACATTAGCAATCAGTGCACTTTAGAAGAAATTCTCCTCCAGGCTTAGCAACAGTTTCTTCTTAGCATGCAGTTAATCTTTAAACACCATTAAAATGTGTTGAAAGTAGCAAGTTTAAATGCAAATATAGACATAAGCACAATGCAGGTTAAATAAATGTATTCAAGATAAAGTTACATATAGATGAATATCCACTGTGCTACTCTCATGAAATCAACAACTACTCATTGCCAAACGACAGAGCAAAACTTCATGGACAACACTGGTTTGTAGACTTAAATTTAATGAAGCTAATACTTTTCACACAATCTTTGTTGTTCATTCCCACATGTATAACTTTAGTTTAATGAAAATGATTTTCTGTCATAATTATAACGTTGAATTTCACAAAAGCAAAATTTTCAAAAGCACTTTCTGGCAATCTGTATTTACATTGCTATTAATGCATCAAATGCAAAAACAATTTCTTTTATATTTACACAATTTAATAACCACTTTAATGGCTGCCCCAAGTTAAGTCAGGCATAATAACACTGTTTCCCCTATCTATGTGGCCATTGAAATGGTAAATACGTTGAAAAGTAATTTAATTTATACATAAAAAGTCATATAATAATGCAATACAAAACATATAACATAAATTAGCCATATAAGATTAGAAATTATTTCATTGATTGCCATTTCATTTTAATTGTAATGGGATATAAAATTATTGGGTTAAATAAAAAGGCATGTCGTATTTTTTCATGAATTTTATAGTGAATTTATTGATACAAATATGAAACATTAATGAATGATATATTGGCCATTTTGTTCAATTGACCTTTCCCCATCCTGCATAATTCCATGCAGCTGCATAATTCTATGTTCAAAGAAAGTTTAGTTTTTAGAAGCAAAAAAATGAATAAACCAATTTTTAATAGGCTTATCTGAATTGGATGTTTTTCATTTAAAAATGAAGAGAACAAAATAAATAATATAACGGTGCAAAGTCAGGACTATACAGTGGATGATGCATCACTTCTCATCCCATCCAGGGTAGTAAATATGATATTTTCAAAACAATCAACTTATTGATGATTATAAATATTTTCAGCGTTAATATAAATTAGACATTAAAACATATGTCATTTAGCATGAAAACTTAATAAAACAATATTCTAAACATCTTTTTCTAATATTTTTTTTCACTAACAAAATTAACTAATTGAAAACAGACACAATCTGATTTATACACTCACAAAAACAAACTATTAAAATTTAGTAATCAAGTTTTTAAAAAAATTTATGGTTTATACAACAAAATAATTTGTTTTTATTGAAAAATTTGAACATATTGCAAGCTTGATCTGCTTAATTGAACAAAACCACATAATTATTGATTTTATATTTAAAAATTCCGCTTCAAACATAAAGCTTAGAAAAGTTCCGCGCGATACAAAATTTTCACAATATGAAGATGGATGTGACACGCATATGAATGAACAACGTAAGTTATTAAATCACACAACTTTAGCTAGATAGAAAAGGCTTCCTGAGCTAGTGGAAATGTGCTGGATGCTGCTGATATTACAGCATAGGATTTTGAAGTCCACAGATATCAAGTAGACAACAATTTGCCCTGTCTATCAATTAATGGCAATTTAACTAGGATTGATGTATGGTGTGCATTTGTTTCCGAAAATGGAAAATATTCAGTGTTATCAAAAATGGTGAAAGCTATTTTAAGTATTGTTTTCGTGGGCCTCAAGTTGAAAGTGCTTTCAGTTCAATGAGTGCTATATTGGACCAGGAATGTGACCACATGAACATCGAGACACTATCTGCCTTGCAAACTGTCAAGTACAGACTTTTGAAAAGTGAGAAATCTGCAGTAGATGTACCATTCACCATCTTTTTTTTTTTTAAATGAACTTTTATTATTAAATATAAATAAATTAGTTAACTAAATTAAATAAAGGTGTTTATAATAAGTAAATAAGGATGATAATTATTTTGGTAATGAGAAACAAAACAAATGTTTTGATTTAAAAAACAAGATGAATTAAATTAAATAACGTGTTTATAATCCTAATCATATTATAAATCCGATTGTGTGCAAATGTTTGGCTGAAGCCAGAGTCAAAATGGAGAATTTAATCATCCTGTATCTTTGCATATAGGTTGATTATAACCCATAAATGAACATAGGCTAGATTTTATTTATTTTATTCAAATATGTTCTTTAATAATTAAAAAATTCATTATTTTTATAGAGAATAAATGGACATTTTCCCGTAAAATTCAACCATTTTACTTTATTGTTGCTCGTTTAATTATTATATTCAACTTGAAACTGTTTTCGTAAAATGAACTTGAAATGTCACCTTTCAAACTTGCTCTAGTATGGCTTGATTTGATTAGTATTACCAGAGACATTCAAATAACGCCATCTATTAAAATAATACGACATGACTATTTACTTAACCCAATATCATTGACGTGTATTTACCAACTGATATATTTATTTAATTCCTCAATACACATTTAATATGTTAACTATATTAAGTTCTGTTGAGAGTTAATTATATTGAATTGTCAACTTTTATAATAATAAACTCAACATTAAAACATGAGGACCAAAAAATGATTCAATAGATAAGTGGTGCCAGCAATGCTGAAAATGAATACACAAAAATACAGAAGGAAAGAAACAAGGGGTTGGGAGCAGGATTGAACAAGGAAACTATTGAAAGAGTATTATTTACATCTTGTTAAGCTATTTATTCATTTTAATATTACGTAGCTGTTTTAGATCTAATTGATTTTTTTTAATTTTTCTATTTTGCTCTCGAAGATGTATTTTAAGAGATAAAGAAGAAGAAAAATGAATGATCTTTTCTTTTACATTATTAGCATGTAGGTTGCAATTAATAAATTTTAACATTGGGGAGGCAGATAAAATTGATTTCATTTCTTTAACTAAATTATAAGATGATAAGTTAGAAGATAAGAAATTTTCTGCACTTTCCAGAAGTGCAGCAATGCACTTTGTCATAGAATATGATGGATGGATTAGCCCACCATCAGCATTATCATCCTTATACTCTTTGAAATGGAGAAACATGGTATGCTGCAACATGGGCTTTGATCTGTCAACTAGTAAAAGTTGACAAATATCACATTCATGAAGTTTGAGTGCATTTACTACTCTTCTGGATATGTAGCCACTCAAATAAGTAATTACATTTTGTGATAAAAAATCGGCTGCTTCAAAACTTGTTTCTTGTAGAGTATCCTCATTTTCATCACAACCAGATACGTCAATGATAAGACGATTATCAGAAATATCATTTTCATTTTGGGTTTCTTCCTCCTCCGGTTCATCTTCTGCAATTTGAGGTGAAGAAGACAAAAGAAAAAATATAAACTTATCTTTGTCTGGTTCACAGTTTGAAAATTTATTTGTAGACGTAAAAGAACTAATTGATGCCAGCTTGTAAGCTGTGGCGAATTCATATGCCGATGGGTTTGTTCGGTTTCCTCCACACCCTCTAATACGGCTAAAAAAAATTTCCAGGCAATCTTGGTTACATCGCTTAGTCATAAAGTATTCTCTGTCTTGCAGCATTTCTTGTGAGAGTTGCATCATTGCTGTCAGTGTCTGCAGCCAACCTTTTCTATTCAGAGGTCCAGGATTTTGCTTCTGTTTATCAGCATTTTCACGAGTATGTACAAAAACCCAGGAATCAATAAATTGGAGCATCTCATTCCAAAAATCTTGATGAACTGAACCTTCTTTTATAGCACAATGATATTCATTTCCTTTTTGAGGATTTTTATTTGTACCATTCAAGGAATCAAAAAGATGGTTGATACGCATAATAAACTCTACAGTTGGAGCAGAACTTGCCTGTATAAGATTCGCTAATATGCACACATTCATGCCTGCAGCAACACTGTGACTAAAGACTTGAGCAGAGAGACTCACTTTCATTGAATTGAATCCAGTAGAAGAAATGTGTGCATCAGTTAACCTGGGTGCACATCTAAGAAGTAATTTCTTATCTTCTTCATAAAAATCTTTGATATTCTGGAAAGAAACAAGCCCCCTATTAGTCTGCAAATCATACTTCATTAAATTCCTCCTTAAATTTTTGATAATATGAGGTGGATCAAAGATGCAGTATACTTTTTGACCATTAAATTCAAAAAATGGCTTTGATACATCTGCTCCAAGTATGCTGAACAATCTTGTGTTGTTTCCTCCTTGATCACATATGAGAGCTTTTACAGTAGCACCTGCATGATGCAACTCTGTCAGAGCTTTCATGACAATATCCTTTAGCTTGTCAGAATGCATGGCATAGCAAGAAAAGTAGAAACTAATGGGGAGTTTTTTCCTGCCTGTCAGAGTTCTTAACATGAGCACCAGGGCATGATTTGCAACATTGTCAGTCCGAAAACCCCCTGAGAAATCCTCGAAACCAACCACATGATCTTTTTGTTTGTCATACACCAGCCAGGGTTTTATAGACATCTCGTCAAATATTAAGGCAAACATCCTTTCGTGGTTTGGCTTGTCTGACAAAACCTTTTTCAGTGCATTCATTAAATCAGAACTTATGCCTGTTAATGATAACTTTGATGAAACAAAACGCTGAAGTGTTCTCTCTGCAGGAAGTTCTAAAGTTTCTTTCAACACGGCATACGCTGCTCTACTTTTACAGAATATACGGTATGCATTTATTTTGTCATATTCTGTAAAGCGTCTTGCATTTTTCTTTGTAGTATTTAGCACTACCTGACGCTGAATAAAATCAGATAGTTTGTCTGACACACCATGCTTGGAAAGAGTTCTTTTTAAAGAATGCTCATGTTTTTTTTTCTTGTTCAGAAGATGCATATTTAATTTTGTATTTCCTTAACGAATCTCGATATTTCTTTACTTTACTTGCTAATTTAGTTTTCCTAGGAGTATATTTTCTTTTACTGGAAGAAAAATGTGACTTGGGTGTGCTGCAGGTATTTATTGCAGGTGTTATTGGTGCAGGTGAACTGTTTAATTGACACATGTGGCTTGAGGATGCTTCGACAGGTACAGATATTGCTGATAAATTTTGTAATGTAACAGATGTATCCAAGCTTGGAACTTCAGCAGAACTAACTGCTCCTGAAACTGTACTTGATGCTCGAGAAGGAACTGGCGATATTAACAATTGTTTAAGGAGACTGGAATCATTGTTAATATCATTTGATATTGTAGAAATAGTAAAATTAGAAGCATCTGAAGCTGGATCTTTAGTCACACTTGATTTTGAACAGCATGGAACAGCATTGTGTACTAGTCTATGTTTTTTAGTTATGTTCAAAAAACACCAATCCTCAAAGTGATCCATACAAAGATACGCTCTTTTATAAAGTTCAGAAGCTGGGACACCAATGAGCTTTTCATTTTTACAAGCTTTAACCCATGCCTTGCATCTGAAAAGAGAAAGGATAAAAATTATATTAATACAGAAAAATAATTTAGTTGGGTGACAAACTTGATACAAAAAATGTATGCATCTACAATATAGTACGAATCAGGGTTGCAATAAAGCTGGCTATTCTTTTTTATTTTGTCAGTGGCTTTTATAGGTTTTAATAAACGACCATAAAAGTTTGTAACCAACTTATATTGGCTTTTTTCCAATGACCAATAGACGTATTTAAAGGATTTTTTTTTTCCTGAGACCGAAAAGAGTGAAAAAACAAACAAAAAAAAGGCAGTAAAAGCCACCGGTCGCTGCACTCTGTCAAATTGGCCTAGTCAGCACTAAACAAAAATGAGATTATAAGAGCTGCAAAAATCTTATTACTTTTACTCCTTCAGGTAAAGGAGTAACCCTTTTTAATCCTTGTGAAGGAGTAAAAGAGTGCCTTGTTAAAGATGCTTCAGCACTCTAAATCAAATAAAATCTAAATTCAGAAATTCATTTAACAACCTAATTGTTGTGTCCCTAACATTTGGTGGAACTTGAAAAATACACTGCATATATAAAATTTAACTTTCTTCCTTTTTTTATAATAATAATAAAAAAATAAACATTTTACATAATCATTCTGAGTTGACATAATTTTTTTCAATGGTATTTTGTCATGTCTGCATTAATGTAATTATTTAAATAGCACGTAAAATAATAGTGGGGTTTAAAAATATTTTTTTTCTCCCTCCCAAACATTACAACTCCCCTCCATTTAAAAATGTTGGGAGGGAGACTCCCCTCCTTGGAAAAATTGAATTTCAAGCCCTGTATTACTTATTCAATGAATACCTTTTTACCCCATATGATACCCATTTTTACCCCACTTCAGAGATAAAAAGTGTATATAAAACTAAAAGAATTTTTCAACTATTTAAAATTAAAAAAATAAACTAACAAGTACTTAAATATGAGTTGTAATTTTCCAGCTGGACAAAAAATGTCCGGGCCAGGGGTTTTTGTCCAGTTGGAAAATTACAACTCATATGATTTCTTTACCAATTTGAATAATTGTGTCAAAATTAATCTAGTGTAACTACTTAAATGTTATGCCAAGACATCAGTTGCATAAATAAACACACAAAAAAAAAACATATTAAATATTTTTGTTTCAATGAAAACAAGCCCTGAATGAAAAAATAGCGATTTTCATACCCATTTTACCCCACCTGATCCTGATGAGCAATTATTATATACGAATATACTAAATTTAGATATATAAATTTACTGTATAGCTAAATAGGTTATTTTGTGATTCTACCTGTTTTGAGACAGATCGATCCTTTAAGATGATTAAATTTGTGAAGAATCCATTTTTGATATGAAATTTTTTTGTGAAAGGCAGTTTTTTAAGACAGAATTTTTTTGAAGGATCTGTTTTAAGATTACCCAAATTTTTCTGAAGCAAATCCAGTAAAGACATTTTATTGAGCTGGAACAGGAAAAAAAACATTAAATACTTTTGTTTCAACGAAAACAAGCTCTGAATGAAAAAATAGCGATTTTCATGCCCATTTTACCCCATATAATGACAAACCTATATTTCGATTGTAGTTCCTCAGGGATCTATTTAGGAAAAAATTGGGTCCTTTAAAGGACTCTTCACAAAATTTCTCATTTCAAAACAGGACCCCTCACAAAATTATTTTCCCTAAAACAGGACCCTTCACAAAATTCTTTGTCTTAATAATAGGTTTTTCACAAAATTTTCCCTTATTTAAACTGAACGATTCACAAATTAATCATATAAAAGTAAAATCTGACCTGTCACTTTTACATATATAAAGAAAATATATGTATCTTACATCCATATACAGGGTTGTCAAATGCCCGGGTTTTTTCAGAAAAAATCCAACCCACTGGACCCTGGGAAAAAAGTCTGGACAGACCCCTGTTCCTTCAAGTTGGCTTATTTCACGGACATGCAGATATGATTTTTTAATCGACTTACCATACTTTTTCGTGTATGCTGTGCCCATGTGTGACACGCAAAGTCGCATACCCACCCTAATTTTTAATACCTCATTTAGAGAGAAAAACAGATTTTTTTTCTATTAAAATCTAATAGCTAGTGCCAAAATTACAAAATATTCACAATGCACTGCTAACCAGTTTCATAAATTTGAATGCAAAATTGCTAGCAAACTATTTTATGCAGTGATCAATAGTATACAGAGACCAGTCAAATCCCAAATACTGATCTTGTATCACATACACTTAGATTTTAAAAGTAAATTTTGGGTACTTTTCGGTTAGCCGGGAGCCAGTGATAAATATACATGTATATATATGCACACAGACATATATATACATATCTACATATACATACACATATACCATACATATATGTGTGTGTATATATACATAGGTATTTATATATGTGCATAAATCACTGGCGCCCGGCTAACCGAAAAGTATCAAATTTTGTTGGGAAAAACCATGTGGCATACACAAAAGAATACAGTATCTTAGCTTTATTTATTTATTTTGTTTAGAATGGCAGTAAATCATCACTTGAACTTTACTGTTGTAAATATAAGATTTTTATTTTACTTCATTTAAAAATTAACCTCATCCAAGCTAGAACATGCTTAAGAAGCAATATACAGATTTGTAACTCTCCAAGCCATGGAATATGGATTAATGATAGTTCAAACATCTGTGTACAAATAAATAGAGATTCATAAAAAAGTATATTTTACATGGGCATAGGTAGAAATAAATAGGAAGGATTGTATTTTTGAACGGATGTGCCTATACTTCGCAGCTCTTTAGAATTTAAAAAAATTAAGACTATAAACATGAAAAATAAATATTTTATGTCAGAATGCCTCATAGAAGAGAATTTTAGCCACATTTGTGTAAAAAACTATCTTTTGTAGAAATAAGTTTAAGTTTTTGTATGTGCCAGGCTCGGGCCAAACTTTGAGCATTTATACTGGGTCAGACCGAAGAATTTTCTAGTAATTATATATTTTTAAATTTGAAAAATATTTTATATTTTGCATTTTAGGTTCTAAAACCGATGTATTTTGTATCGAAAATGGTTTTTGATGTATTTTGCTCATCTCTGAACTGTAACATGTTCATTAAGATTTTCACAGAAAAATAGGGGAATTGTGAAGCATTATTTTCTGCCTCTTGATTGGTTAAGTTAAGAGTTTTAACAATAACCCAGATTATAAAACATACACGGGGGAGTTATGAAAAAAAAAATTAAAGCTAAATTTTTAATTATTGATTATATTTTTTATAAACCAAAAACTTTGAGGGTGTCCACTACTGGCACACCTATCCTATATAACTGAGATAATTTTAAGTATGAAACTTTGTTTATATAAAGTTTGAGTACCTAAACTATGCTTTTTTTTTCTCCATTACTAAGTCATTAAAAAAAAAATGTTCGTGCTGCTTGAAAATCAATGACGGGTGAGGAAAGAGGGCGGGGGGGGGGGGATTTTTTTTCAGGCGACTAGAATTTTTAGCTGGCTATCAGATGTTTATCAAATTTGTAAAGCAGTGACTCCACATATTATACTACACATTTTTCAAGTCTTGTTTAAGGATATTTTAGTACATGAAGCATAGAAAAAAAAAAAAAAGAACAATAATAATAAAACGTTTTCAGAATAAATCTTAAAATAAATTATGAAAATACTTGTTGTAATCTAGAAGAGTAATTCATGCATATCTTATTCCTAATAACAGATTTCAATGGTGAGAAAGTGCTTTTTATTAAATATGACTGCATATATGATTTTAAATATGTATGAGAAAAATAAGACTATTACACATCAAAAGGTCTTAAAAAAAAACTGATTTCAGTGAAAAATCTGATAATCACAATGTGTGTGCCAGCAACTAATACATGACTTATATACAGAACTCATACATTACAAAAGAGAAACAGAATTATAAAACAGTTTATTACTAACCTTTTTTCTTCTTTCGGGAATCTGTAGAAATGAATTCCTCTTGCATTCTTATTTGAATTCTTGCAGCCATTAAATCGGCAGTATCGGGATGGCCAACTTTGTTCGATATTCATATCATTTAATTAATAAATGATACACAAAAAAATAAATTTGGCTCTGAAAAGTGCCGTTATTATTACTCAATAGGTTAAAAACTATTCTTAAATTACAGGACCTATATAAAAAAAAAAAACTCGTGTGAACACGTGAGAAGTGAAGCACGAACTCTTTTGAAAAGTGTTGTGTTGTCGTTATGAAAATGGGGGGATGCGCGCGCAGTTTTCGCTGGTCGGGGCGATCGCAGCGCTCGTAGCTATAGCGTTTAGAACTACAAATCCCGAACTTTCAATGTGAAGTAAGTTTACGATAGGTCTTCCATACAACTGTCTGGGCTTTTACGTGTATGGGCTTTGGGCCTATATCCCTCGAGTAAATAATCGGCCGACACCGATCAACCCATATGCCAATCCCATTCAAATCTAAGATAATTACAACGAAGGGGCTTCGTTGTCATTTTAAGTTCTGTTTCAGATTGAAAAACTCATCTAACGCTAACCTCCATTTTTTTCATCAGAAAGGAATTCTTTAATTTTAGTGATGTGAGTTGAATATTTTCATAATATTCTTTTACGCTGTGAAATGTTTTTGTACTTTTGTAACTGTAACAAAACTTTTGTATTTGATTGTGAATAGCCATGGATATGGATATGATTGGACTTTGTCTCTTCCTAAAAATTACCGAATTTCCCTTGTCATCGCTTATTAGTTACTGCTTACACATGTTTCCGTTTAGTAGGATTTAATATTCTAACAGTTTCTTAAAATAAGATTTTGACACATCAGCAACCTCTAAATTGTGTAATAATTAAGATGCAATAGCTGATAAAACATAACATTTCTTTTATTGGTGATTACATAGTTTTATAGCGTGAAGTTTAAAGGTTTAAATTTCTGCTTTGATCAATGCGACACTAACATGATTGAAGCACTGTATAATTTTGTTTGTCTTCTAAATTAGAAAGTTGAATTTCATAATTAAATACAACCCTAAAAACATTGTTCGGTATAAAAATATGAAATAAACAAAAGTATAGCGAATTATGAACACATGCTAAAAAAATAAATAAACACTTTCAGTTTGGGTTTTGAATGATATTATCTTAAAATTAATATTATTGCAATATTTCTTGATAATATAAATATGTATACATAGAAGATCTTATTTGTCATGGCACAGAATCCATCTTAATACATTCGCAACCACTAACGTGAATTCACGTCATTTAGATATTTGAATCCCCGCTTGACCACTTGGCTTACACTTGTGAAGCCCAGCCCCCAAAAGTAATGCAATGTGAAATCTTTAAGTCCATAGGCGGGACTTACTATTAAGGTGGCGGAAGAGTCAGATTCTGCATTCTCCTTTCCGATGTTGAACCAATGACATTAAAGTTCCTGGGTTTCCTTCAAATATCTCATCAAATAATTAAGTTTTACGAATTTTGTTTTTTGCGAGTGATGCTTTAGATCAATCATGGCGTAGTTACAAATTTCATTTTTCTCTTATTTAAATTTAAATATTTGTTTTAGCGTTTAAAAGACAGCATATTATGATGTAAATGTAAATGCTAAAACAAATATTGCTAAAACAAATATTTAAATTTATATAATAGAAAAAGGAAATTTGTAACTACGCGATGATTCGTCAAAAGCAGTGTTGGGCAGAATCTGATTACAAAGTAATCAAATTACAGATTAAAATACATAATAATCTCCTCACTGTGCAATCGATTATCATGTAATGCATTACAAAGTAATTTGAATATAATCTGATTATCGCATAATCTGATTACCGTGTAATAGATTACGAGACAATTCTCATTTTCTCTTTTAAAATAGATTAATCTGTAATTAGATTAATTTGTAATTAGATTACAAGACAATTCCGATTAAGTTTTCAATTGTGTAATCCAATTAACATGTAATGGATTACAAGATGATTCCGATTACGTTTTTAGTTGTATAATCCAATTAACCTGTAATGCATTATAGGAGGATTCCGATTACGTTTTTAATTGTTAATTCCAATTAATCTGTAATTGATTATAGGTGGATTCTAATTACATTTTTAAGAATATAATTTAGATTAAATTGCAATGTGTTACAAGTTAATGTCAGTTATGTTTGTTCAGAATACAATATGGTTAACGTGTAATGTAATGCAACTAAATCTTAATTAAATTCTATAAAATGTATTTAAATTAAACTGCAATCTATTACGAGCTAATCTAATTGCAAAGTTGAAAAGTGTTTATGAATTTAGTTTGTCTGTCAGTACTCTAATGCGCGTAAATGTACTCGGATTTCCATGGAATTGATATATAATATTGAGGTTTACTCTAGTATGATTGGTATAGAAAATGAAGTATGTGGCATGTAATTTACAGAGCCACTCAAAAGAATTCTTTTACATTACAGCCTATTAGGAAAAATCGTTTGCGGTGTATTTTAATGATGTTACTGTATTTCAAACATATTGAATTTCATATATATCGCTGAGGTGCATTACAAGATGTTTACTACAGATTATGGAGTACATAGCATTCACCGTTCATTTACAGAGACACACAAAAATTTTGGTTACAGTACTGACTATGAACAATAATTGCTAGAAATACTTTTTTTTTTCAGTTGTTGCACGCGTTTTTGAATGTAACTATTTTTTTATATTGCTTGGTTTGTATAAATTCTATAAATCATATACAGGACTGCACAAAAGTTCTCCAGTACACTGACGTTCATAGACGGAAATTCCAGAATGGGAATTTTCAACCGTGTTAATAACCGAATTAAATTTTAGCATACTGCTATGTAGTATATATACAAATCTATTGATAATATGCAGAGCTTCAGAAAAAAAAATCGGATATTTTTTCGATTAATGGTATTTACTGCAATTGGGTTTTCAAATATGCTATGCATTTTCCAAATTCTGTACTGAGTTTGATATACCGATTTCAGCCTGTTCGTCATTGTGAATACTCCATAATTTTACAAAGAGATAGGGGTTTTTTTTCTTATAGGATTTTTACCCCCCAAAAAGTAAATATATGAGTATTAAACAATTATGAAATGTTAAAAACTACTTACCGCTCTCAAAAGAACGATTTTACAGTATTCTTAAACTATAGATCTTAAATATCTCTGTGGTTTCATTAATTAATATAATGTATTTAATTTTTTATAGATAATCTAACGATTGAGAATGCAATGTTGAAAATGAAGGAATATTAAATTAATCCATCCCGTGGACGCACGATATTTCGGTTCCGACACTTTGGTCTTGTGTTTAAGTCGCAGCACTTCAATCCTGACATCTGGGTCCCAGTGCCATTTCAGTCCCACAAAATGACATAATTTTACAGAAGACATTGTCTTTTTTTTTCAATCCAAAACCTAGTTCAAGTGCTACACACTTCAGATGAAATAGGGAACATGCTATAGATAACGACAATAACATATAAAAATTGCAGGGCAATCCGAGCATATTTACGGGAGTTAGAACACGGCCATACGGCATACGGCCAGACAAACCGAAGTCATAAACGCTTTTCAACTAGGTTAGAAAGTGTTAAAAATCAGCGTCATCCATCACCAAACAAATCCAGCCTATCACCACAATTATTTATGAAAGAAAAAGATAAAAAATTGAAATAAAACAAATTTATTTCCAAAATAATTTTCAAATACTTTTCTTTAGGATTAGATTTTAATATCTTGAATAATACTGCATTTGTACAATACTTACAATACAAGTGCTGAGTTTGTTTTAATAGATCAAAATGACCTTTCCCGAATTCGAAACCTAGCTAGATGGATTTCTCGTGCTCGAATTTGTATAGGCAACATGTTTCGTGTAAATCGTTTGAGTATTTTTCCATTTATAACAAAAAAACATTTTCAGCGCTGAGTTTGTTTTACAATGTAAAAACGAATTTTCTTGTATTCGGAACCTAGCTAAATCTTTTTCTCTTGCTCGATTTAGTATAGGGGGCAAGCCTCGTGAAAATCTTCCCAGTTGTTTACGATATCATTCATATTCGGGAAAATCCCTTGCTCGTTTAATATATATGAATAATCGGGAAAATCCCTTGCTCGTTTAATATATATGAATAATCGGGAAAATCCCTTGCTCGTTTAATATATATGAATAATCGGGAAAATCCCTTGCTTGTTTAATATATATGAATTTGGCGACAGATTTTGGTCGACGGGATAACTAATAAGTACCAATTGTATATATAGTGTTACGAATATTGTAAATAGTTAGTGTTTGTGCTTAAAAATAATATAAATAGTTCAATTAAGCTAATATATATTCATAAGCTAATATTAATTTTTGTTGCATTGCAATATCTCAATTTGTTGATTTTTTGCAAGCGAGTAAAAGCTATTGGATTTCAATGGGAGTCTATGGAAATTTGGCGAAATACTGGAAATAGCGCCAAGTTGGCAGCTAATTTTGACCGCCAAACTTGGCGACAGACCCGGGTCCCTACCCCTTGGTAACACCCCCCCCCCAATCCTATCTAAATTCTCTACTTTCATGTTAATTCTCCCCAAGAAAAGTCAGAAAGCTCTGACCAATCAGATACGTTTCGCGGTATCTACGCAGATTTTCATTGGTCCATTTCCAAAACATTACTTTTTTATATATATAGAAGGATACTGTTCTTGGTAGAAAATGTTTCATAATATATGTCGGATGCATGATTTTTCGTTCTTGTTGTATCATATTTCTACTGTGTGTGATAAAAATTGTGTGGTACATATTTAGTGTTGCGGGTTTTAATAACAATTTAAAATTTCTGATTTATATTCTGTTTATGTGGGAAAGTGTTTCATAATCTATGCCAGCTGCATAATTTTTCGCTCTTATTGTGTGTGATAAAAACTGTCTTTCATCGTACATATTTAGGGTTGCAGGTATTAATCAATAAAATTTAAAATTTCTGAATAATATTCTGTTCATACTAGAAAGTGTTTTATAATCGATGCCGGATGCATGATTTTTCGTTCTTGTTGTATCAAATTTCTACTGTGTCTGATAAAAATTGTCTTTTATGTTACATATTGAAAATGTGTCATTGAAATTACACGTAATTGTAACTATAAGTTCTCAATTATAATTATAATTACACCATAATCATAATCATAGCATTATAGTTATGATTACAATCCTAATTAAATTGCAAATTCAGATTATGATTAAATGTAATTGAAATTATAATCTGTTACATGCAATTATATTGTAATCAGATTGCAAATTTGCCCAACTGTGGTCTAAAGTATCACTCACAAAAAGCAAAATTTAAAAGACTTAATTATTTGATGAGTTATTTGAAGGAAACCGAGGAACTTTAATGCTATTGGTTTAACATGGGAAAGGAGAATACGGAATCTGACTGATCCACCACCTTAAGAGAGGAAGAAAGAAAGACTATACGTACTTTACCACCGTAGGAGCCTTCGCGTTGTTGTAACCCCTTGAAGGGCACCGGTATATTATACAGTGGCGGTTAAAAGTTTCCGGCCAGCATAATTTTTTTTTAAGTATACCCATACGAAGAGGAATCTCAAAGTGATACTTATACATTTTATTGACATAATAGTTAGGGACGTATTTATGGAATAACAAATAAATATCCATACATTTAATTGACAAAATTAATTACAAAGGAAAACGCATGTTCTCAAAAGTTTCCGGCCATCTTGGTAAGTTTGGGAAAAAATGGTGTTATAATAGAAAAAAAAAACAGTGATCAACAACATTTACAATTAGTATTTTGTCGTCATACCTTTAGCAATAAGTACTGCGGCATAACGACGTGGCATCGATTCAATGAACGGTTGAAGATCGTCTATGTTAATTTTTTCCCTTCTTCTTGCAATTTCTGGGAAAATTCTGCTGAATTGGAATATTTATAATTCAGCACACGTTTGAAACGTTCGTTCCAAAGATTTTCTATAGGATTCGGATCGGGTGATTGGGTGGCCATTTCAAAAGTGGAATTTTTTTTGTGTGAAAGCCACTGCTGGACGAGCTTGCATGTATTATTTTTGTCGCTATCATGCTGAAACAAATAGTTGCGAGCACAATTTTTCCTCCAATAAGGCAGCAATCTTGCAAGATATCCTTACACATTGCACTATTCATCTTGCCGCGGATTTCAACTAACGGACCGACACGTTTTCCAGAAAATGCTCCCCGCAGTATAACGTGTCCTCAGCTATGCTTCTTTGTAGGAATAACATATCTCGAATCATATCTTTCGTTTTTAGGTCGTCGGACGTAGTATCTGACACCTCTCCTAAAATTGGTTGAACTTCGATTCATCGGTAAACAGCACTTTTTTCCAGTTTTTACCTGACCATTCTTTGTGTTTCTTGGCAAACGCCAGTCGTGAACGTTTTTTTTTTTTTTACTTATGAAAGGTTTTTTAACACCGACTCTTCCATAAAGTCCTACGTTACGTAAGCGTCTTTACATGATAGACCGACTAATTTCAGCAATATTTTCCCTCCGTAAATCGCGGGATATTGCAGCGGCATTTTTATGCGGGTCCACAATTGCTTTTCACCTGATAATTCTGTTCCCACGAATAGTCGACCGTGGCAAGTCCTGAAGGCCATGGCCATCTTTATATATTTTTTAAATATCGTTCACAGTAGATTTTCCGATCGATAACTTTGCCTCAATCTCACGAGAGATACAACCTCAATCTCACGACAAACAAATACTCGTTTACGAAGAATAATTGTTGAACTTTTCATTTTTGAATTTCAACTACGTTATTCAAGTTGATTGATGAACAAACATGGCCAAAAATCTACTTTAACGATGGCCAAATCTAACGAATGACGAATGGCCGGAAACTTTTGCACACGCAAATTTCGAATTCCTGCCCTTTGCATCAAGTGTCTTCAGTAACCAATCAAAATGATCACATGGTCAGGGGTCATTTGCATATTCTTAACTTATGGAGCAATTGCGCTTCTTCTTCGCTGAAACATTCGGCCAAACAAATCAAAGAAACTAACTGGCCAGAAAATTTTGACCGCCACTGTATATACCACTTAATTTTAATCCCAAAATGCCACAATGACACCGGTATTTTATAATCAAATTTTGTATTTATAAGGTACATGAGGAAAAGCTTTTACTTATTTTAAAATAAATTCGTTCGTGAATCCTGGTGTCAATCAATCATTTCAATATTTTAGCTACAAGAGTACATCCCTGAAGGGGTTAAAAAGCTTGGCGTTATTCGCGCTTCAACAAGCGAAATTAGTTGCCAAATGCAATAAACAATTACGAAAACAAACATAATGAACTTTTATGATTGTTTTTGTATGTATTTATATATCTATAAACATTTTATTTATATGTATATCAATATTTTTTTTCATACTATTAACTTCTGTTTGTATATAAAAATAGATAAATGACTTCTTTATATTAAATAAATTGTATAAATATTGAAAAAAAAAATCCTTTTGTATACACTATATTTCCAATGAAGACCGGTCACTTGCGATTTTAGACGTTTTGTTAAATATCTGGAAAGATACATGAGGAATTATCCTGTGACTTCAGGAGTGTAAACAACATGATAAACGTCATATATTTCCGTGAAGATTTTTTCCCGAAACCCCATAAGGGGCCGTCAACAAATTAAAGAAAAACTAATATATTTTGGATAACCCTGTAAAAACTAATATTGCAAAAGCATTCAAACTATAGATTATGATTAAGTGGATTATTGTAATAATTTGAGTTCATTTGTATGAAGATAGCATGTATACTCGAAGAGAAATTCAGGTTTTTATAAAAACAGTCCCAAATTTTACCAAGTTTTTTGCTTATAATTTGCAGAGTTTTTAATGTAAAAACAAGTTTTTTTTTTTTCAGAAAATATGACAAACAAAGTTATACACAATTCCCTGTAATCAGAATTAAAAAATAATAAAAATTGCATGAAAAATGAGCAGATTTACTAAATATTGTTTCACTGCGCATGCGCGAATTCAAACAAAATATAATGTACATAATATATTTTTATAAAAACAGTCCCAAATTTTACCAAGTTTTTTGCTTATAATTTGCAGAGTTTTTAATATAAAAACAAGTTTTTTTTTCAGAAAATATGACAAACAAAGTTATACACAATTCCCTGTAATCAGAATTAAAAAATAATAAAAATTGTATGAAAAATGAGCAGATTTACTAAATATTGTTTCACTGCGCATGCGCGAATTCAAACAAAATATAATGTACATAATATATTAGCTAAATGTATAGACCAACTTTTATGAAAGTCTCAAAAACATAGCTTGAAAGTTCTAATAGTAATCGTCGATAGAATAAGCTCGAAATTCGCTGTTTCCAAAAGGAAGCAAAAAGATGAGGGGTTGTATCAAATATAGAATGAGAGACACTCCATTCTTATTATGTCAACTTTGATAAGCTAGTACATTTGGATACAACCCCTCATCATTTTGCTTTCTTTTGGGAACAGCGAAATTCGAGCTTATTCTATCGACGATTACTATTAGAATTTTCAAGCTATGTTTTTGAGACTTTCATAAAAGTTGGTCTATACATTTAGCTAATATATTATGTACATTGTATTTTGATTGAATTCGCGCATGCGCAGTGAAACAATATTTAGTAAATCTGCTCATTTTTCATACAATTTTTATTATTTTTTAATTCTGATTACAGGGTATTGTGTATAACTTTGTTTGTCATATTTTCTGAAAAAAAAAACTTGATTTTATATTAAAAACTCTGCAAATTATAAGCAAAAAACTTGGTAAAATTTGGGACTGTTTTTATAAAAAACCTGAATTTCTCTTCGAGTATACATGCTATCGTCATACAAATGAACCTAAATTATTACAATAAGCCACTTAATCATAATCTACAGTTTGAATGCTTTTGCAATATTAGTTTTTACAGGGTTAGCCAAAATATATTCGTTTTTTCTTCAATTTGTTGACGGCCCCTTATGGGGTTTCGGGAAAAAATCTTCACGGAAATATATGACGTTTATCATGTTGTTTACACTCCTGAAGTTACAGGAAAATTCCTCATGTATCTTTCCAGATATTTAACAAAACGTCTAAAATCGCAAGTGGCCGATCATCATTGGAAATATAGTGTATGAACCATTGTGTAAATTGCCCGAAAATATGTTGCCAAAAATCCTTCTCTCGTCAATGGCATTTTCTCTATCTCGCCAAGGCCCTATACTAGAAAAGTACCCGAATACATGCGGTCACGAATGTGTGACATGAAATATATATTATTAAATTTCTCACTATAATGTGAAAGTCATAGATGTGTCTCTTAATGAATTCTGCCAATGATATACTTGTTATATAAAAACAAAAGCATTGCATATATATAAAGCGGAGAGAGAAGGTAAATATTAAAATACAAAACTGAAAATAAATAATGTTAATTTAAATTATATACCAACTAGCATGAATGTTGTAAATATAGTTCATTAATTTGTTTTTCACTTACCCACTTTAAAATTAAAATTACAAAAAAAAAAAAAAAAAAAAAAAAAAAGAGAGAGAGAGAGAGAGAGAAACAATGCAACAACTGAAGGTATAAATAACCGTAATTTTAAAAAAGGTACTTTTCTATTCTAAATACACAAAAATCCCCTACCCGAAACACTCGTTCTTTTTCCGGTTTATTTTTTTCCAACATCTTGCCTTTCTAAAATAACATTAAAAGTCCTTCCGGCCTGTACCGGGAGGAAAAGGTAGCTTTCCTATATCTTCGTTTTAAAATTTTAGCTAATGTTACACGAAAACAGCAAGTTAAAATGCAAAGAAACGTTTACAAAATATTCGTTAATACTGAATTTGAATAAGAAATTCGCCAAATTATTGAGCAATAGCCAAATTGGATTCATTTCTGAAGACTTATTTTGGTCGCCAAATTTAGCGATATTTCGCCAAATGTCGCCAAGTTTGGCGAGAATTTGGCGCTAACGGATATGAATATATAGTTTTATGCGTATGATTGGGAAAATTATTACAACAATGAAATTTTTTGTAATGTGCTGGAGCGGAAGCAAAAGTAATAAATCGTAGTTTTTGCGATGAAATTTGGCGACATACTGTCGGAATATAAAGGTAAGATTCGGATAATATTTTTAAATTCAGTCCCATTTTTTTTTAAATAAAATTTTCCGCCAGGAGAAGAGGGGGGGGGGGGAGGGGCATAAAAACGTATCTCCGTATCTATCATGGTTTTAGAGATCAAATTTGGGATGCGGGTGAAATGCAAAATATAAACAACAAATACGAAGAATTTTTCGTAAGGGGGCAACCCTTATTATTATTTTTTTAATTATTCACAGTTCTTTATCCTACATTATTATAAATTCACTAAATTATTTTCATTCATAAATGCAGATATTTTATTTATCAGATCAAACAGCGTTTTTTATTTTTCTATAAAAGCAATGCATCTTAAAATAAAGTAATTAAAAATAAAATGAAAAGACAGCATCCAATTGATGTTTAAACTTAATTTTCTGGTCACGGAAATCACAACAAAGTGAGCACAAGAAAGCAATCGACAAAAAGGAAATTATTACATTTATTGGAAAATAAAAAATATTATTAGAATTTTTATTGCCACACTGAGAATATTTAAAATTTTATCGAATGTGGTAAAACGAATTCATCTCCCAAACATGTAAAAAAAATTCACAATAACGATCAGAGGATTTTTTTTTTCTTTTAGAACACATTTTACTTCAATTTATGGAATGTCATAAGAGTCCTTACTATCGACCTTTATTTGCAAATCACTGTCTTAGAAGCACATGTTGTAATTGTGTAATTTGTTTGTTAGTTGTAATTGTGTTAAAATTAATCTAGTCACATGATCTATGTTGGATTTTTTTATGCTAAATTTGAGAAAAGCTGTTGCTGATTAAAACGTATATATTTGCTAGTTTTTATTAATTGTAATAAACATTGCTCCATCAAAATGTTAATTTGAATTTCTTTCCAACCAACCGTACTTCATCAGGTGAGTCGAGAGTCGAAACGCCCATCCCTACTCCCCCTTGGGCCTATATCCCTCGAGTAAATAATCGGCCGACACCGATCAACCCATATGCCAATCCCATTCAAATCTAAGATAATTACAACGAAGGGGCTTCGTTGTCATTTTAAGTACTGTTTTAGATTGAAAAACTCATCTAACGCTAACCTCCATTTTTTTCATCAGAAAGGAATTCTTTAATTTTAGTGATGTGAGTTGAATATTTTCATAATATTCTTTTACGCTGTGAAATGTTTTTGTACTTTTGTAACTGTAACAAAACTTTTTTATTTGATTGTGAATAGCCATGGATATGGATATGATTGGACTTTGTCTCTTCCTAAAAATTACCGAATTTCCCTTGTCATCGCTTATTAGTTACTGCTTACACATGTTTCCGTTTAGTAGGATTTAATATTCTAACAGTTTCTTAAAATAAGATTTTGACACATCAGCAACCTCTAAATTGTGTAATAATTAAGATGCAATAGCTGATAAAGCATAACATTTCTTTTATTGGTGATTACATAGTTTTATAGCGTGAAGTTTAAAGGTTTAAATTTCTGCTTTGATCAATGCGACACTAACATGATTGAAGCACTGTATAATTTTGTTTGTCTTCTAAATTAGAAAGTTGAATTTCATAATTAAATACAACCCTAAAAACATTGTTCGGTATAAAAATATGAAATAAACAAAAGTATAGCGAATTATGAACCCATGCTAAAAAAATAAATAAACACTTTCAGTTTGGGTTTTGAATGATATTATCTTAAAATTAATATTATTGCAATATTTCTTGATAATATAAATATGTATACATAGAAGATCTTATTTGTCATGGCACAGAATCCATCTTAATACATTCGCAACCACTAACGTGAATTCACGTCATTTAGATATTTGAATCCCCGCTTGACCACTTGGCTTACACTTGTGAAGCCCAGCCCCCAAAAGTAATGCAATGTGAAATCTTTAAGTCCATAGGCGGGACTTACTATTAAGGTGGCGGAAGAGTCAGATTCTGCATTCTCCTTTCCGATGTTCAACCAATGACATTAAAGTTCCTGGGTTTCCTTCAAATATCTCATCAAATAATTAAGTTTTACGAATTTTGTTTTTTGCGAGTGATGCTTTAGATCAATCATGGCGTAGTTACAAATTTCATTTTTCTCTTATTTAAATTTAAATATTTGTTTTAGCGTTTAAAAGACAGCATATTATGATGTAAATGTAAATGCTAAAACAAATATTGCTAAAACAAATATTTAAATTTATATAATAGAAAAAGGAAATTTGTAACTACGCGATGATTCGTCAAAAGCAGTGTTGGGCAGAATCTGATTACAAAGTAATCAAATTACAGATTAAAATACATAATAATCTCCTCACTGTGCAATCGATTATCATGTAATGCATTACAAAGTAATTTGAATATAATCTGATTATCGCATAATCTGATTACCGTGTAATAGATTACAAGACAATTCTCATTTTCTCTTTTAAAATAGATTAATCTGTAATTAGATTAATTTGTAATTAGATTACAAGACAATTCCGATTAAGTTTTCAATTGTGTAATCCAATTAACATGTAATGGATTACAAGATGATTCCGATTACGTTTTTAGTTGTATAATCCAATTAACCTGTAATGCATTATAGGAGGATTCCGATTACGTTTTTAATTGTTAATTCCAATTAATCTGTAATTGATTATAGGTGGATTCTAATTACATTTTTAAGAATATAATTTAGATTAAATTGCAATGTGTTACAAGTTAATGTCAGTTATGTTTGTTCAGAATACAATATGGTTAACGTGTAATGTAATGCAACTAAATCTTAATTAAATTCTATAAAATGTATTTAAATTAAACTGCAATCTATTACGAGCTAATCTAATTGCAAAGTTGAAAAGTGTTTATGAATTTAGTTTGTCTGTCAGTACTCTAATGCGCGTAAATGTACTCGGATTTCCATGGAATTGATATATAATATTGAGGTTTACTCTAGTATGATTGGTATAGAAAATGAAGTATGTGGCATGTAATTTACAGAGCAACTCAAAAGAATTCTTTTACATTACAGCCTATTAGGAAAAATCGTTTGCGGTGTATTTTAATGATGTTACTGTATTTCAAACATATTGAATTTCATATATATCGCTGAGGTGCATTACAAGATGTTTACTACAGATTATGGAGTACATAGCATTCACCGTTCATTTACAGAGACACACAAAAATTTTGGTTACAGTACTGACTATGAACAATAATTGCTAGAAATACTTTTTTTTTTCAGTTGTTGCACGCGTTTTTGAATGTAACTATTTTTTTATATTGCTTGGTTTGTATAAATTCTATAAATCATATACAGGACTGCACAAAAGTTCTCCAGCACACTGACGTTCATAGACGGAAATTCCAGAATGGGAATTTTCAACCGTGTTAATAACCGAATTAAATTTTAGCATACTGCTATGTAGTATATATACAAATCTATTGATAATATGCAGAGCTTCAGAAAAAAAAATCGGATATTTTTTCGATTAATGGTATTTACTGCAATTGGGTTTTCAAATATGCTATGCATTTTCCAAATTCTGTACTGAGTTTGATATACCGATTTCAGCCTGTTCGTCATTGTGAATACTCCATAATTTTACAAAGAGATAGGGGTTTTTTTTCTTATAGGATTTTTACCCCCCAAAAAGTAAATATATGAGTATTAAACAATTATGAAATGTTAAAAACTACTTACCGCTCTCAAAAGAACGATTTTACAGTATTCTTAAACTATAGATCTTAAATATCTCTGTGGTTTCATTAATTAATATAATGTATTTAATTTTTTATAGATAATCTAACGATTGAGAATGCAATGTTGAAAATGAAGGAATATTAAATTAATCCATCCCGTGGACGCACGATATTTCGGTTCCGACACTTTGGTCTTGTGTTTAAGTCGCAGCACTTCAATCCTGACATCTGGGTCCCAGTGCCATTTCAGTCCCACAAAATGACATAATTTTACAGAAGACATTGTCTTTTTTTTTCAATCCAAAACCTAGTTCAAGTGCTACACACTTCAGATGAAATAGGGAACATGCTATAGATAACGACAATAACATATAAAAATTGCAGGGCAATCCGAGCATATTTACGGGAGTTAGAACACGGCCATACGGCATACGGCCAGACAAACCGAAGTCATAAACGCTTTTCAACTAGGTTAGAAAGTGTTAAAAATCAGCGTCATCCATCACCAAACAAATCCAGCCTATCACCACAATTATTTATGAAAGAAAAAGATAAAAAATTGAAATAAAACAAATTTATTTCCAAAATAATTTTCAAATACTTTTCTTTAGGATTAGATTTTAATATCTTGAATAATACTGGATTTGTACAATACTTACAATACAAGTGCTGAGTTTGTTTTAATAGATCAAAATGACTTTTCCCGAATTCGAAACCTAGCTAGATGGATTTCTCGTGCTCGAATTTGTATAGGCAACATGTTTCGTGTAAATCGTTTGAGTATTTTTCCATTTATAACAAAAAACATTTTCAGCGCTGAGTTTGTTTTACCCTGTAAAAACGAATTTTCTTGTATTCGGAACCTAGCTAAATCTTTTTCTCTTGCTCGATTTAGTATAGGGGGCAAGCCTCGTGAAAATCTTCCCAGTTGTTTACGATATCATTCATATTCGGGAAAATCCCTTGCTCGTTTAATATATATGAATAATCGGGAAAATCCCTTGCTCGTTTAATATATATGAATAATCGGTAAAATCCCTTGCTCGTTTAATATATATGAATTTGGCGACAGTAATTTGGTCGACAGGATAACTAATAAGTACCAATTGTATATATAGTGTTACGAATATTGTAAATAGTTAGTGTTTGTGCTTAAAAATAATATAAATAGTTCAATTAAGCTAATATATATTCATAAGCTAATATTAATTTTTGTTGCATTGCAATATCTCAATTTGTTGATTTTTTGCAAGCGAGTAAAAGCTATTGGATTTCAATGGGAGTCTATGGAAATTTGGCGAAATACTGGAAATAGCGTCAAGTTGGCAGCTAATTTTGACCGCCAAACTTGGCGACAGACCCGGGTCCCTACCCCTTGGTAACACCCCCCCCCCCCAATCCTATCTAAATTCTCTACTTTCATGTTAATTCTCCCCAAGAAAAGTCAGAAAGCTCTGACCAATCAGATACGTTTCGCGGTATCTACGCAGATTTTCATTGGTCCATTTCCAAAACATTACTTTTTTATATATATAGAAGGATACTGTTCTTGGTAGAAAATGTTTCATAATATATGTCGGATGCATGATTTTTCGTTCTTGTTGTATCATATTTCTACTGTGTGTGATAAAAATTGTCTTCTGTGGTACATATTTAGTGTTGCGGGTTTTAATAACAATTTAAAATTTCTGATTTATATTCTGTTTATGTAGGAAAGTGTTTCATAATCTATGCCAGCTGCATAATTTTTCGCTCTTATTGTGTGTGATAAAAACTGTCTTTCATCGTACATATTTAGGGTTGCAGGTATTAATCAATAAAATTTAAAATTTCTGAATAATATTCTGTTCATACTAGAAAGTGTTTTATAATCGATGCCGGATGCATGATTTTTCGTTCTTGTTGTATCAAATTTCTACTGTGTCTGATAAAAATTGTCTTTTATGTTACATATTGAAAATGTGTCATTGAAATTACACGTAATTGTAACTATAAGTTCTCAATTATAATTATAATTACACCATAATCATAATCATAGCATTATAGTTATGATTACAATCCTAATTAAATTGCAAATTCAGATTATGATTACATGTAATTGAAATTATAATCTGTTACATGCAATTATATTGTAATCAGATTGCAAATTTGCCCAACTGTGGTCTAAAGTATCACTCACAAAAAGCAAAATTTAAAAGACTTAATTATTTGATGAGTTATTTGAAGGAAACCGAGGAACTTTAATGCTATTGGTTTAACATGGGAAAGGAGAATACGGAATCTGACTGATCCACCACCTTAAGAGAGGAAGAAAGAAAGACTATACGTACTTTACCACCGTAGGAGCCTTCGCGTTGTTGTAACCCCTTGAAGGGCACCGGTATA
This sequence comes from Maratus michaelseni, assembly GCA_963931845.1. NCBI lineage: Eukaryota > Metazoa > Arthropoda > Arachnida > Araneae > Salticidae > Maratus > Maratus michaelseni. The sequence goes on from OZ007597.1 coordinate 262,505,470, forward strand.
TTATACAGTGGCGGTCAAAAGTTTCCGGCCAGCATAATTTTTTTTTAAGTATACCCATACGAAGAGGAATCTCAAAGTGATACATATACATTTTATTGACATAATAGTTAGGGACGTATTTATGGAATAACAAATAAATATCCATACATTTAATTGACAAAATTAATTACAAAGGAAAACGCATGTTCTCAAAAGTTTCCGGCCATCTTGGTAAGTTTGGGAAAAAATGGTGTTATAATAGAAAAAAAAAAACAGTGATCAACAACATTTACAATTAGTATTTTGTCGTCATACCTTTAGCAATAAGTACTGCGGCATAACGACGTGGCATCGATTCAATGAACGGTTGAAGATCGTCTATGTTAAGTTTTTTCCCTTCTTCTTGCAATTTCTGGGAAAATTCTGCTGAATTGGAATATTTATAATTCAGCACACGTTTGAAACGTTCGTTCCAAAGATTTTCTATAGGATTCGGATCGGGTGATTGGGTGGCCATTTCAAAAGTGGAATTTTTTTTGTGTGAAAGCCACTGCTGGACGAGCTTGCATGTATTATTTTTGTCGCTATCATGCTGAAACAAATAGTTGCGAGCACAATTTTTCCTCCAATAAGGCAGCAATCTTGCAAGATATCCTTACACATTGCACTATTCATCTTGCCGCGGATTTCAACTAACGGACCGACACGTTTTCCAGAAAATGCTCCCCGCAGTATAACGTGTCCTCAGCTATGCTTCTTTGTAGGAATAACATATCTCGAATCATATCTTTCGTTTTTAGGTCGTCGGACGTAGTATCTGACACCTCTCCTAAAATTGGTTGAACTTCGATTCATCGGTAAACAGCACTTTTTTCCAGTTTTTACCTGACCATTCTTTGTGTTTCTTGGCAAATGCCAGTCGTGAACGTTTTTTTTTTTTTACTTATGAAAGGTTCTTTAACACCGACTCTTCCATAAAGTCCTACGTTACGTAAGCGTCTTTACACGATAGACCGACTTATTTCAGCAATATTTTCCCTCCGTAAATCGCGGGATATTGCAGCGGCATTTTTATGCGGGTCCACAATTGCTTTTCACCTGATAATTCTGTTCCCACGAATAGTCGACCGTGGCAAGTCCTGAAGGCCATGGCCATCTTTATATATTTTTTAAATATCGTTCACAGTAGATTTTCCGATCGATAACTTTGCCTCAATCTCACGAGAGATACAACCTCAATCTCACGACAAACAAATACTCGTTTACGAAGAATAATTGTTGAACTTTTCATTTTTGAATTTCAACTACGTTATTCAAGTTGATTGATGAACAAACATGGCCAAAAATCTACTTTAACGATGGCCAAATCTAACGAATGACGAATGGCCGGAAACTTTTGCACACGCAAATTTCGAATTCCTGCCCTTTGCATCAAGTGTCTTCAGTAACCAATCAAAATGATCACATGGTCAGGGGTCATTTGCATATTCCTAACTTATGGAGCAATTGCGCTTCTTCTTCGCTGAAACATTCGGCCAAACAAATCAAAGAAACTAACTGGCCAGAAAATTTTGACCGCCACTGTATATACCACTTAATTTTAATCCCAAAATGCCACAATGACACCGGTATTTTATAATCAAATTTTGTATTTATAAGGTACATGAGGAAAAGCTTTTACTTATTTTAAAATAAATTCGTTCGTGAATCCTGGTGTCAATCAATCATTTCAATATTTTAGCTACAAGAGTACTTTGTCCCTGAAGGGGTTAAAAAGCTTGGCGTTATTCGCGCTTCAACAAGCGAAATTAGTTGCCAAATGCAATAAACAATTACGAAAACAAACATAATGAACTTTTATGATTGTTTTTGTATGTATTTATATATCTATAAACATTTTATTTATATGTATATCAATATTTTTTTTCATACTGTTAACTTCTGTTTGTATATAAAAATAGATAAATGACTTCTTTATATTAAATAAATTGTATAAATATTGAAAAAAAAAATCCTTTTGTATACACTATATTTCCAATGAAGACCGGTCACTTGCGATTTTAGACGTTTTGTTAAATATCTGGAAAGATACATGAGGAATTATCCTGTGACTTCAGGAGTGTAAACAACATGATAAACGTCATATATTTCCGTGAAGATTTTTTCCCGAAACCCCATAAGGGGCCGTCAACAAATTGAAGAAAAACTAATATATTTTGGATAACCCTGTAAAAACTAATACTGCAAAAGCATTCAAACTATAGATTATGATTAAGTGGATTATTGTAATAATTTGAGTTCATTTGTATGAAGATAGCATGTATACTCGAAGAGAAATTCAGGTTTTTATAAAAACAGTCCCAAATTTTACCAAGTTTTTTGCTTATAATTTGCAGTTTTTAATATAAAAACAAGTTTTTTTTTCAGAAAATATGACAAAGTTATACACAATTCCCTGTAATCAGAATTAAAAAATAATAAAAATTGTATGAAAAATGAGCAGATTTACTAAATATTGTTTCACTGCGCATGCGCGAATTCAAACAAAATATAATGTACATAATATATTAGCTAAATGTATAGACCAACTTTTATGAAAGTCTCAAAAACATAGCTTGAAAATTCTAATAGTAATCGTCGATAGAATAAGCTCGAAATTCGCTGTTTCCAAAAGGAAGCAAAAAGATGAGGGGTTGTATCAAATATAGAATGAGAGACACTCCATTCTTATTATGTCAACTTTGATAAGCTAGTACATTTGGATACAACCCCTCATCATTTTGCTTTCTTTTGGGAACAGCGAAATTCGAGCTTATTCTATCGACGATTACTATTAGAATTTTCAAGCTATGTTTTTGAGACTTTCATAAAAGTTGGTCTATACATTTAGCTAATATATTATGTACATTATATTTTGTTTGAATTCGCGCATGCGCAGTGAAACAATATTTAGTAAATCTGCTCATTTTTCACAACTCTGCAAATTATAAGCAAAAAACTTGGTAAAATTTGGGACTGTTTTTATAAAAAACCTGAATTTTTCTTCGAGTATACATGCTATCTTCATACAAATGAACCTAAATTATTACAATAAGCCACTTAATCATAATCTACAGTTTGAATGCTTTTGCAATATTAGTTTTTACAGGGTTAGCCAAAATATATTCGTTTTTCTTCAATTTGTTGACGGCCCCTTATGGGGTTTCGGCAAAAAATCTTCACGGAAATATATGACGTTTATCATGTTGTTTACACTCCTGAAGTTACAGGAAAATTCCTCATGTATCTTTCCAGATATTTAACAAAACGTCTAAAATCGCAAGTGGCCGATCATCATTGGAAATATAGTGTATGAACCATTGTGTAAATTGCCCGAAAATATGTTGCCAAAAATCCTTCTCTCGTCAATGGCATTTTCTCTATCTCGCCAAGGCCCTATACTAGAAAAGTACCCGAATACATGCGGTCACGAATGTGTGACATGAAATATATATTATTAAATTTCTCACTATAATGTGAAAGTCATAGATGTGTCTCTTAATGAATTCTGGCAATGATATACTTGTTATATAAAAACAAAAGCATTGCATATATATAAAGCGGAGAGAGAAGGTAAATATTTAAAATACAAAACTGAAAATAAATAATGTTAATTTAAATTATATACCAACTAGCATGAATGTTGTAAATATAGTTCATTAATTTGTTTTTCACTTACCCATTTTAAAATTAAAATTACAAAAAAAAAAAAAAAAAAAAAAAAAAAAAAAAAAAAAGAGAGATAGAGAGAGAAACAATGCAACAACTGAAGGTATAAATAACCGTAATTTTAAAAAAGGTACTTTTCTATTCTAAATACACAAAAATCCCCTACCCGAAACACTCGTTCTTTTTCCGGTTTATTTTTTTCCAACATCTTGCTTTTCTAAAATAACATTAAAAGTCCTTCCGGCCTGTACCGGGAGGAAAAGGTAGCTTTCCTATATCTTCGTTTTAAAATTTTAGCTAATGTTACACGAAAACAGCAAGTTAAAATGCAAAGAAACGTTTACAAAATATTCGTTTATAGTGAATTTGAATAAGAAATTCGCCAAATTATTGAGCAATAGCCAAATTGGCTTCATTTCTGAAGACTTATTTTGGTCGCCAAATTTGGCGATATTTCGCCAAATGTCGCCAATTTTGGCGAGAATTTGGCGCTAACGAATATGAATATATAGTTTTATGCGTATGATTGGGAAAATTATTACAACAATGAAAGAAAATAATTTGCGAGTAATCGCGTTAATGTGCTGTTTTGTTTCAAAATGTCAGCCACCCTAGAATTTCAAACTGCTCTATCTCTGCCATTTTTTAAGATAGAGGTAAACCAAAAAATGCTCTGGAATCCTTGTATCAATGCCTAACACGTAATTAAAAATAAATTTGAATTTTTAACTTTTTTGTATATTTATTTTAGTTTTAAATTTTGAAATGGCCGCCATCTTGAAACAAAATGGCGGACCAAGCTGGCCAACGAACTCGGTCGAGACATTAGTGACCTTAATACACATAATGAGTTTCATCAAAATCGATTCATAAATACGGGCGTTATCGTATGACATAGGTCAGATATATATATATATATATATATATATATATAAATCAACATTTGAACGGAGGATGGTTTTGGGGTCTGGGGGTCATGATCGGTGAAAATATATCAAAATTTTCCGGAATTGCGTTCCTCCGAACGGCTGCAATAGGTAGCTTTATACTTTTTTTTATTGAAAGCTACCTAAAAGTCCTTCCGGCCTCTACCGGGAGGAAAAGGTAGCTTTCCCATATCTTCGTTTTAAAATTTTAGCTAATGTTACACGAAAACAGCAAGTTAAAATGCAAAGAAACGTTTACAAAACATTCGTTAATACTGAATTTGAATAAGAAATTCGCCAAATTATTGAGCAATAGCCAAATTGGCTTCATTTATGAAGACTTATTTTGGTCGCCAAATTTGGCGATATTTCGCCAAATGTCGCCAATTTTGGCGAGAATTTGGCGCTAACGGATATGAATATATAGTTTTATGCGTATGATTGGGAAAATTATTACAACAATGAAAGAAAATAATTTGCGAGTAATCGCGTTAATGTGCTGTTTTGTTTCAAAATGTCAGCCATCCTAGAATTTCAAACTGCTCTATCTCCGCCATTTTTTTAAGATAGAGGTAAACCAAAAAATTCTCTGGAATCCTTGTATCAAGGCCTAACACGTAATTCAAAATAAATTTGAATTTTGAACTTTTTTGTATATTTATTTTAGTTTTAAATTTTGAAATGGCCGCCATCTTGAAACAAAATGGCGGACCAAGCTGGCCAACGAACTCGTTCGAGACATTATTGACCTTAATACACACAATGAGTTTCATCAAAATCGATTTATAAATACGGGCGTTATCGTATGACATAGGTCAGATATATATATATATATATATATAAATCAACATTTGAACGGAGGGTGGTTTTGGGGTCTGGGGGTCATGATCGGTGAAAATGTATCAAAATTTTCCGGAATTGCTTTCCTCCGAACGGCTGCAATAGGTAGCTTTATACTTTTTTGTATTGAAAGCTACCTAAAAATAAACAATAAAACGACACGATTTTTTTTGGCAAATCTAAGCAATTTTTTTTTGTTGTTTTACTGTTATTATTATAAATATGCTGCCTAAAAATTGCACGTTTATTTGTAGTGCTAAAAGAAATTGTCACATGTTTTTCACAGGTTATTCGATAAATTGGAATTTTTAAACAGGGGAATAAACGTATGAATTTCGAGTACTAAACCTGGAATATTGGGAATTTTCGAAAATTTTAAAGAAAGAAAGTGATGTATCACATGTTTATATTATTTCATTCCTTGAAAGTAAAATTAATATATTTCAGTACATTAAAATATTTATTTTTACTTTCTAAAATTCAATCAAAGTTTAAATCTACATAGTTTTACAAAACATATATATATATATATATACACTGCTCAAAACAATTAGGGAAGCACATGGTTTTAACGAAATTACACAAAGACTTACACCGATAAGTAACTTACATTAAAACATCCATAATTTAAAGCATAGCAGAAAACGGAAAAATAAAACTTCATTTGCAAATTAAAGTTCATGACGTCAAAAACCAGAAAAAAGAGATAAGTGAAGAAATCAAGATTTCACAGAAATGTCTGTTTCACTGTCTCAGTTGCGAAATTCAATTTCTCAGCTTTTGTTTTGAGAAAGGGTGATTTGAAAATGTCACAACAACGTGATTTACCGGAATCCATGGCTTATTAGAGATAAGACTTGAATCCGGGCAAACACAACGAAGTGTAGCGGACGCTGTTGGAGTTGCAAGAAATGCCCTTGCAAGGCTGTGGAATCGATTCCTAGAAACATTAAATGTTAGATGTCGACCAGGGAAAGGTCGACCACGTGCACCACAGGAACTGATGACCGATATATCCTGTTAACAGATCGTCGAGACAGAAAAGGGGATGATACTCAGTTGGAAAAACGGTAGCTTTTGGCAACACGACAAAGGGTGTCCAGCCAAACAGTGCGAAATATGCTTCATCAGGGTGGTCTCTATGCACGTAGGCCAATGATCTGTATTCCGTTGACCACAAGCCACTGTGCGGCCAATAAAAGTTGGGCTGCTGAACACCAAGATTGAAGGCAACGGATTGGAGTCAAATGTTGCTTCCCTATTCAGTCTGGAGTGTGACACTAGACGTGTTTTTGTATGGAGGCAAAGGGGCACTCGAAATAACCCCATATTTGTTCGTGAAAGATCACATTACAGACAAGGTGGGTTGGTGGTATGAGCTGAAATCATCATAGGTGGACGTACGGACCCGCATATCATTTGGAATAACACTTTGACGGCCCAAAGGTATACAGACGAGATACTGAGACCTCATGTCATGCCTTACTCTTCACCCATGGTGATTCCTTTATTTTCATGCATGATAATGCCTGATCGGATACAGCTCGTCTCTTGGAGAACAGGGTTGAAACTGAAACAAAACAGCGTATGGAATTGCCAGCATGCTTTCCTGACTTGAATCAGATCGAGCATGTTTGGGAAACACTCGGACGATGCATTGCAGCAAGACGAAAGCTTTCTTTTATTGTCTGGGGCAAGGAGATTGCAATTCCTGAAGAGTGGCACCGTATTTCTCAAAGTCTTATCGACAACCTCATCACATCCATGGAAAACAGGTAGGCAGCAGTCTTAGCTGTTAGAGGGGACCACACGCCGTATTAAATAACTTGCATCATTACTAAACAATACTTTTTTTTGTAATTTACATGTAACCAAATTGTTGCCCTAAACCATCTTTTCATGTTCTTTCCATCATTTCAAAGAATTAAAGCTCGCTTACATTTTTTTTTTTTTTTTGCATCTTATTTTCTGTATTGCGCATTGATACACGTGTACTTTCCATTTTATACCCATGCATGGCTGTCTCGCACGGTTCTCTTCTTTTATTTGCTTGCTCCCCTAATTTTTTTGAGCAGTGTATATATATATATATATATATATATATATATATATATATATATATATATATATATATACCTTTAGCACGTTTAATAAATAAACACTACCATTATACTAAAAATGCTGAAATGTGTCTATTTAATAAAATTATTTAAATTATTTGTTAAAATTGTAATAAAACACATCGTTGTTTTTAATAACCAATGAAAAAAACCTTATAAAGATTTATTTTTTAATTTTAAAAATACCTATTTTTTTTTAAATATATATTTCTGATATTGATAGAAATAATCAGGAAAAAAATCATTTGCCTACATCTGGATTAAACGCTTCCAGCAATGATTGAACAGATATAAATATCCCTTAACTTTAAAAAGCTAAATAGACAGAAATATTTCCGAATTCCAGTTTTTCGAATTTTTCAAAACCTTTTCCCTGAAATGCTTGTTCTTTTCCGAGTTTTTCCAACATAAAGTTTTTAAAACTGAGAAAGGTTTGAAATTGTATTTGGTTTTACTATTATTATTATTTTAAATATCCTGCCTAAAAATTGCCCGTTTCGTGTTTTTTTTTTTTTTTCTTTTTTTTTTTTTTGTAGTGAAAAGAGAAATTGTCATGTGTTTTCCACATGCTTATGAATAAATCCTAGAAATTTATTCATCTAGTGACTTTGAGCAATAAATGTATAAGTGTGCTATTGCCATATCAAAACGGAGTGACAGAATGGAATGAAAAGTATTATGTAGTATTACAATGAATATTACAATTCGAAATAGCATATAAAATATTCTATTCACACAAGTGAAATTAAGAAATTCCGTCTTAATAAAATAAATGTACTCGTTTTGCTCATGTTATATTCTTTATCTTCAGATTCAATAAACGAGTGAGTATTAACCAATTAGTGCTTGCTCCATGGTGAATAATCTACGAAAATGAATGGTACATATCAGTAACGATTCTTTGGAAGAGTGGCTAACTATGTATCGATTATTCCAGTTACAAAGAAAGTTGAAAGACATCAAAAAAGAGAAGTTTATGTCTAGCCGCTACCTTTTCTGTAATACTAAATGCCGACCACATTCACTGTTTCCCATACAAAAATTTGAAGCCAATTTTTTTCCCAGAGTTGCAGTGCCATCTATGGGTGACAACTGAAATCAGCTTTTAATACATATCAGTAAGCTACTTCCTTAATACGTAAACGTATATATTACGGAGGTAGTGATCAGTAAATAACGTAACCAAAGGCTGTATTGAGAACATTTATATGGAATGTTTAAAAAAAGCTTAAAAAATAAACTTTGTTTAAAATATTTGTGATTAATATCTAGAATTTAACAATTGTATTTATTGTCTTTTCTTTTATAAATACTAACAATTTTAATTACTGTAGTAATTGATACTTTTAATTAAAAATATTTGTTTTTAATATAAAGTTATTTTTTAATTAATCTTAATATAAAAATTAATAACGCTTACATTTACTTATAAATAGATTTCGATAAAAAATAACACAAACAATTTTTATGAAGTGAAAATATTTATTAGCACTATAGAATTTAATTAATAGATCAAAAACTATGAGCAAGTTTTAAAAAGGTTAATGCAAAATATCAAAGTTGTGGATTAAATTAAAATTACTTGTAGCAAATACAAATGTGAAAGAAATGAAACAGTGGCTTGAATGTTTTAAATACTAAATTAAAAGGATTTTAAAGCGAAATTGCAGAGTGACGTTTGAGACCCCCAACCTGAAGATTTGCTAATTTCATTAGTACAATAAATGAAATTAATATTCATAGTATTATTTTATATATAGATATGAATAATCAAACATAAGACAGAAAATAATAGATTTTTAACTACTGGTGTGACTTTAAAAATGCTATACGTTTGATAAGGAGGGTTTGAATTCCTTTTAATAAAACAGTCTCCTTCACAAAATTCCTTTTAATAAAATATGTTGCTTCACAAAATTTTATTCCATAAAAATATCCACTTCATTCATTTAGGTTTTAAAATGTGTTATTTGAAGGCAAAACAAGTTCACCAGAAAGAAAAACTTTAGCAGGACTTATAGAAATCATTAATTAATAAATGTTTGGTTCGAATTTGAATAACTGGACTTTAGATTATAAATTTCACAGAAATAATGTTTATTTTCACAAAATGGGCCACAAGAAAACAAAAAAAAAATCTATGTACAGATGTTTCACTTTTTTTTTTTTTTTTTTTTTACTGGACTTTCCTCTTCTTTCACCTCTCATTGTCTCAATAATTTGATAACTGTATTTCTCTTAAATTCCGTATTTAAAATCTTCTATCTAAAATAATATATTATTGATCTTGTAATAATGACAATAATTAATTTGGAGAATTAATTATTCTCAGAAATTTTTATTAATTATTGATATCTTAATTGTTTATTTATCTGAAAATGAATATTTTGCTTCATTAGTATTTTTAATTAAGTTCTGATTTTAAATACAATCATAAGAACAATTATCTATTACATTTTGTAAGGTGAGATATTAATTTTTCTAAAATTCTTTAATCACATTACTAATTTATATTCGAATTCATCGTATACAAGATTTTCTTTTTTAAATGGTTATTTTGAAGTGCAATAGAAGACATTTAAATATTATTTTTTTCATTTTACATATTCAATTTCATCCAGACAAGGCTTTGGATAATTGTTTGATAAAAATAAAAATTTTCCCCTAATATTTCTGTCTCGTTTTTAATATAAATATTATTTCAGAACTTGTTTTAGATCAAAGCACTGTTTTATAGAATTGTACCCTAATAAAAATATGTCATATTAATAACAAATAGGCATGCATTTATTTATTATTATTCAACAGAATGTTGTTAGAAGAATAAAATAATTAGTAAAAATGCCTAGTTGTATTTTTAAAAATACAAAGATAAAAGGTTAAAATATAATAAACGAACGTTTAAAGATTAAAAAATACATTACCTTGCCTAGATATCACTTTCAGCCCTAATACCCGACGATTGTCTACGGGGAATTGATGAAATGCAGGCTCTGACTATCGCACGGGCACTCGGGGCCTGTGCCCTGGACACGAAATTTCTGAGGGATACGAAATTAGAATTTAAAACAGAAGTTGTTTTTAATGCTTTTAGGACTTTTGTTTGCACTCAGTTTGATTTTAACACTTAATATCAATAACATCATTAATAAGGACTTCCCATCCTTATTTTCTAGTAATTTATGTACTGTATTTATCAAGTCATTCAATTGTATCATATTGCACATTTATTCGAAAAGTGTGACAAATGAAAAAATGTGATGTTTGATATATTAATACGATGAAATGACAAAACTATATCTCAATCTATGGTTAAAAGCACATTTCAACAAATAATAGAAAAAAATATTTTATTTTTATTCCTGGAACAGTTTTTTTAATTTTCCAGAAAACTTAATTTTTTGAGTTGACACTTTTCGAGTAAGTAGACTAAAAAAACTAGTATCAGTAAACCAACCAATCTATGAGGGCACGAAAAATTGAAAGTGCCCTGCGCACAAAAACTTCCTAGTCGGGCTCTGATGAAATGATATATTTTCCTTGTTTTTGCGTGATGAACGGCAATAAGGCACACAGCAGGACGGCATTTTAATAAGAATACATTAATTTACATTTACATGTGAACTTTCAGTTTAAAAAATCACATATCACTGGAAAAAAAAAAAAAAAAAAAAAAAAAAAAATAGATTTTAAAGGCACGTTTATGAGGCGATCAATGTAAATATTAGTAGAGCATGTCCTAAATGGTAGCGCCATCTAGCACGGTTAGCTGACTTCCATTTTTGAGTCAAATGCGTTAGGCATGTAAAACACACGGTAGGGTCCACACGCATGTTTCGTTTTTTCCCTATCACGTCTCTGGTACCAGTCTTGAATAACACAATTTTCGCTTCTTATACACTTTCATAAAAATGTATTATACATTTATTTAATATCATGTCAAATTGCAACTGAATGGAAAAACATTTTGCTCTGCACTTTTCAAAAGATATATTTCCTATAAATACTCACATCAATGATTTATTTATTTTTATAATAAATTAACAAAAGAGTGCAGGAAATTTTTAAAACATTAAAGAGTTTTTAAACTTGTGTTCTGGAAGGAGGGTAGATTAGGTTAAAAAAAGAATAAAACCGACCACAATTCTTACCCCGAAAACATTCAAAAAATGCTTTGTGTAAACATTCAAAAGATGAAAAATAGCGCGACCATTGGTTTAGCATTGGCTTGTAAGTGGCTTCATATTAATATTGTAGACTCTTAAATAGATCAAATATACAATACATGCGAAATACATCAAATACCTCATGGAATTTGATATCGTTTGCGTTTCAGGTACTTTTGTTTCTACTTGATAACAACGAGGATTAACCTCATCGTTATTTTAAGACAACTGAAACTGCTTAAGTGCAATGTTGCGATTGGCATTTATTTTCCATTAAAAAAGAATTGGTTTATTTTACTGATGCGAGTTGAATATTTTTGTAGTATTATTTTACGTTGTTAAATATATTTGTATTTTTACAAGTCGTTTGTAACAAAACATTTGTATTCGATTGCGATAGGTGATAGACATGAGTAAACGTTGTCCCTTGCTAAAAATTTCCAAATGTATTAAGCCATCGATGATTTGATCCTGCTTAGACATGTTTCCGCTTATTAGGGTTTAATATTCAAATAATCTCCTAAAATTAGAGTTTTATATATCTGTAACTTCACTTCTATATTTTTTAATAATAATAAAGCATCCAAGGCTGATAAAACACAACATTTCTTTTTTGAAGAACACATACAGCTTTATAGCACGAAGCTTGTAGCTTTAAATCTCTGCATTAAGCAAAGTGTCAAAATCATGCTTGAAGCACACTGTATTATTTTGATGTTTTTCTAATTTAGGAAGTTCAATTTCAAAATTAAATAAATCCTACAAACATCAAGCTTCGTTGTTCGGTATAAAAATATGAAATAAATAAAGTATAGCGAATAAAGAATCCATACTATACAAATGAATAAAATTCTAGCAGTTCGGGTTTTTATTAATATTTTTTTTAATTAGTTTTGTTGCGATATTTCTTCATAATATGAGTATTTACACATACAGTATCTTATACTTTTGACTTGACACAGAATCCATCTTTAAACATTCCCGAGAACTAACGTAAATTCGCTTCAATTATGAAATTTGTATCCCCACTTCCGGCTCTACTTTTATATTTTACATGCTAGATAAATTCTCAAAAATATATGGCATGTTTAAAATTACATATTCATTGTAGTATATAAATACATCAATTAGATAAATTAATATTATTACATATTCACTTATAATGTAAGCAGGAGTACAGAAAATTATTTTGTAAAAGAAATTCAACGAGCAGTCTTGATGCCCATAGGCGGGGCTTACTATTAAGAGAGAGAGAGAGAAATAAAAATACAAGTACTATTTTACTATCGGGGAGGGGCTTTGGCGTTTTTTTTTTTTTTTTTTTTTTTTTTTCAAAGGAGCGGAAAAAAAAAAAAAAAAAAAAGCTTAACTTAGAAAATGAGATTTGTAGCCAAATGATATTTATGAAAATAAACCCAATGAACTTTTATGCTAGTTTACGTATATGTATTTATATACGCATAAACGTTTTATTTATATGTGTATTAATATTGTTTTTTATATACAATTGACTTCTGTTTGTATATGAAATTACATAAATGCCTTCTTTATATTAAATAAATTGTATAAATATTGAAAAAAATCCTTGTGTATATGAACCAGCGTATGAGGTGCCAGAAAATATGTTTTCAAATTTCCTTATCTCGCCAAGGCCCTTATACTGGAAAAGTACCGGAGTACATGCTGTGCGACGATTGTGTGAGATGCAATATATGTCCTCCCCTCTTCCCAATATGCCGCAATATGTAATATGTTTATTTAACATATTTTATTTCGAGATCACTTTCCTTCATGTTGCGGTTTTATGTTAAGTTTGGTGATGCAAATTATTAAATGTAATGAATCTTTCACTATAATTCGAAATTTATAAATGTTACTCTAGGTTAAACCAACAAGGCACGACATCAAATAATTATATATATACAGGGTGTCCCATGATTATTGGGACAAACTTTAAGGGGAGGTAGGGGACATCACAAGGATTCAGATTTGCATAGTAACCCATGGTCGGAAACGACTTCGTTCGCCGTTAGGTGGTGTTGTTCACAAGAGCATTGGAGCACCTCTAACGTCTGTAGATTATCGCATCTTTTTGCAAGAGGTGCTACCAAGCTTACTTGATACTATGCCACAACATGTCAGACGCCATATGTGGTTTCAACATGATCGGGCACCTCCCCATTATGGCAGATGTGTTCGTGAACATTTGAATGAGGTGCTTGGCCACCGATGGATTGGCCGTTGTGGACCGGTTCCCCTGCCACCACGCTCTCCTGATTTAAGCAGCATAGGTTTATTTCTTTGGGGTGCACTGAAAAGTGCTGTGTACGCAACGCCTGTGGATCCCAATATGGATCTGGTTGCAATACTCGTCTGTGCTGCTGCGGATATCCAACAAAATCCAGGTGTATTTGAGCTAGTTCGCCAATCCATGGTCCGGAGGTGTAATGCATGCATCGCTAGCAATGGTGGAAACGTTGAACATCTTTTGTGACATTTTCACATACCATCTACCACAGCACATGTAATATATTTGACCAATAAATTATTTCAGATGGTCTCAGTCTTGTGTCACTTTGTTTCTTGACCTGTCATACTACTTTCCCCATGACGTTTCCGACCATGGGTTCCTATGCAAATCTGAATCCTTGTGATGGCCCCTACCTCCCTTTAAAGTTTGTCCCAATAATCCTGGGACACCCTGTATATATATATATATATATATATATATATATATATATATATATATATATTATTTTAAAGGTAAGTCAAAATTCATATATTATGCAGAATTAATACAGGGTGTCCCACAAGGTAACCAGCGTGTAATATGTACAGATTCGGATAGAGCACGTCAATATGAGTATTTTGAATGGTAACATGTGGGGTCCCCGAATATAGCGTGATAGTGTAAGTAAGGTGTGAAGCTTGTCATAGGAAAAACACAAGAAATGAGGAAAAAACAAGGTGAAAATCAATGTTTATTGAGAACTTTCGGCTACATTCAGGGACCCCACATGTTACCATTCAAAATACTCATATTGACGTGCTCTATCCAAATCTGCACATATTAGACGCTGCGTACCTTGCCGGACACCCTGTATATTTTTGTATGTGTCTATTGATGAAAACTGTCAATGTTACACATGCTATATAAAAATAAAATACAATTTTACATAAGATAAGGTGAGGGAGAGAAGCTAAATATTTATAAATACGAGACGAAAAATAAGTAATGTTAACTTAGATTATGTACCAGCTCGCATGAATGTTGTAAATATGGTTCATTATTTTGTTTTTCACTTACTCACTATAAAATTGAGTTTACGAAAACTGAAAAAATTGAAATGAAAAAAAAATGGTAATTTGAAACAGTTGAATTTTGGGGACTAAACCAGGAATATTGGGAATTTAAAATTTTTTTTACAGAAATAAAGTAATGTATCACCATGTTTATATTTATTTTATTCTTTGAAAATAAAATAACATGTTTCAGTACATTATAAGTTCTCTTTTTTACTTTTTAAAATTCAATCAAATTTAAAATTTACATAATTTTTCTAAACTTTTTTTTGTAGCACGTTTAATAAATAAAGACTACCATTAAACTAATCAGTTGTTAAAATGTGTCCATTTAATCAAGTAATTTCAATCATTTGATAAATTAGTAATACAACTCCACGTTGTTTTTAATAATCAACGAGAAACATTTTTAAAGATTCTTTTTAAAAATATGTATATTTTTTATTATTTCTGAAATTTGTAGAAACAAAAAGGAAAAAAAAAATTATTTG
The DNA here is from genome assembly GCA_963931845.1 of Maratus michaelseni. Taxonomy (NCBI): domain Eukaryota; kingdom Metazoa; phylum Arthropoda; class Arachnida; order Araneae; family Salticidae; genus Maratus; species Maratus michaelseni. The sequence goes on from OZ007597.1 coordinate 262,521,003, forward strand.
TGTACGGCTAGATTAAACGTTTCAAGCAACAACTGAAGGTATAAATGAACTTATATATATTTTTTTAAATGTGCTTTTCTATTCTAAATACACAAAAAATCCCCTTCCTGAAGCACTTGTTCTTTTTCCGGTTTTTTTCGACATCTTGCTTTTCTAAAAAAATATATTAAAATAAAGAATAAAACGAAATGATTTTTTTTTTTTTTTAACTGGTAAATATAAGCAATTTTTCTTTGTTTTTCTGTTATTATTATAAATATGCTGCATGAAAATTCCACGTTTCTTTTTAGAGCTAAGAGAAATTGTACCATGTTTTTCGCAAGCTATTCAACCAATTCTAAAAATTTATTCATACAATTCTGTTCAGGAAAAAAAAAACGTATGGATGTGAAAACAAACTGCACAAAATGAAATTAAACACTTTATTCGGCACAGCGACGACAGTACACAACAATACACAACACCATATAAAATACTATACTCAATCCAGTAAAATCAAGAAATTAATTCATAATAAAATAAATGTATGTATTTGCAAACCAAAGAACTCCAGTGTAAAAGAGGGAAGGCTCCGTAGACGTAATGTAAATTCACGTCGGCCAGCGAAACAGTGCACGGGGTAAATTGGTATCGGTAGAAGTCGCATAATCAAATAGTTTGAACACTGTTTGGAAAAAAGTCATCCCCATTTTATCTTAATGATAGTCGGACACGCAGGGCACGTTCAGTTTTTAATGTTGACCCTTGGCTCTAATCGACCATTCTTATATTGCTGGATCTTTCCTGAAAAAGGTATTTTCAAACAAATTCTCTTTGTTTCTTTTCTTCTGTGTGTGAAAAATGTATTTTCAAACAAATTATCTTCGAAGATATACAATTAATATAATACAGACATACATACAATAAATACAATAATCCAACATGGAGTGAAAAATTAGCCAGAGCCAGGAATCGAACTTGGGTCCACAGCGTTCCGGGCTGTCGCTCTAACCACTGAGCCACTCCGGCCAATTCGTGAGTCTGCAATTTCTCACTAATAATGTCTCCCATTCTTTTCTTCAGTGTGTCTAATCAAAATTTTTATTTTGAAAATTTTCTCTTGAAATTTCATTTGAAATGCATTAAAAGAAAAAAAAGAATCATTCATCCCATTTTTTTTCTTTTTTACATCAGAAGCCACTGAAGAATTCAAATTCCCTTCTTATAGCAATTAACGAGATTAAATAGGAGTAAATAGCACTTCATCTTTGGAAATGAACAATCAAAGCCCCATAGTTTACAGCAGCTCAGTTAGAAAGTATAGGTAGAACAGGTAGGGCAGTTGCGAGCTTTGAATTGGTTTCCGTTTTACATAAAGAAAGAACCCCTTTAGCTGTAATCGAAAACAAGTAAAAAAGACTAGCGACTAAACCGCGCCCCTCACAACAGCTCTTATCACAAATGTACCCTAGAAATTCCTTGTGTAACCCTATCAGGGGCAGTGGTATGTTTATGAAACCACTTAATTTTAATTCCCAAACGCCACAATAGCATCCGAATTTTTTCTAAAAGCTTTTCTATTTACAATGTATGTGAAACTGAAATAAAGCATTTTTATTTACAAATAAATTTTTTCCTAAATTCCGGTGCCAGTTCTTTATTTCAACATTTTAGTACTGAAAGTACTTTGCCCCTGAAAGGGTTAAAGGGAAAATATGACTACTTGTTCAATTGGTTTGCCCTATTTGATATTTTGCGTACAAGTGATCGAACGATAGTTTGTTATTATTTTAATTATGTAATTATATATATATAAATATATATGTAACGTATGGTCATGGAAAAAGTGTTTCAGTCTTGTTGGATTCTCCTATAAATGCGAAGGCCAGGTGCATTCCCAATCTCTCTCCTAGAACTCCTGTATCTTACACATCTATGTAACGTATGATCGTGGATTCACCCTTTCAAGTTAAATATTTCGAAGTTCCGGAGACGGGTACGAAGTCGTGTCGAGATTGTTGAATAAAAACGGAGTTTTTTGCTGGAGTCGGACTTTTTATTCCTTTTTAAAAACATTCTCTTTTTAACAAGTCAGACCCTGGGATCTTGAGAGCTAAAATTACGGACTCATCGTGGACTAATCAGCCTAGCCCGTTGGAGATGGCAGTTTCGAACCGGGATTGACGGAGCTTATCTTTTTAGCAAATATTTTTAGCAGGTGTATACGTCAAAAAAGGCACCGAGACAGGGCCGTAGCTAGGGGGGTGCCAGGGGGGGGCTCAGTACCCCCTGAAAATTTTTTAGTCCCCCCCCCCCTGAGAAAGTTGCCAAGGCCGTCAAATGAAATTCTGTTTCAAAAATCCAAATGAAACTCTGTTCAAAAATTGAACTTAGTTTTGGGGCCTCTTTAGAGTTTTGCATAAATACTAAATTGTAGTATTCGTTTAAAAACTGCAAATAAGTGCTTCAACAGGCGCACATACTCAGAATTAGCAACCTTTTGCTGATGCAAACATTGACTTTTGCATTAGTTATATACGGAAATTTTTCATTTTGCAGCGTTGTCCATTATTGGCATAAAACAAAGATATTCTAATGAGTTATAGCCAATTTAAATACAAGTGGTTTTAGCTTTTGACTAGACACAAAAATAATTTTAAAATGCAAAATACACCCTTGATTATTCTAATGTTTATCATATAATAACATAACATTAGAATCCTGAAGGGCAGGGAATATTCAGAAAAAAATTAAAGGTTGCAACTCTTTTGAAACAGGTGAAACAGCTTTTTATTTACTTTTTGACATCATCACTTATTATATCACTAGTATAATTATACATTGAAAATTTTCATTCTGCAGCCAATGATGTAGTAGTAAAAAAACCAGAGGGTATACGCTTTAGTTTACGCAGAGGGTAACCCTAAAAAGTATATGCTATAGTGTTTGTAATAAGTGCTGCAGCTTTTACTTTCCTTTAGCATCAAATAAAGTTATTATAAACAATTTAATAAGAAACATAGTGCCTACACTATGAATATGCATTAATTTACCTTTCTATATAATACTTTGATCATGTATATCTGTGTTTGTGCGTGCATGTGTCAGAGAGAGAGAAATAGTATGAGCCCCCCCCCCTACAATTTCTTGAGCACCCCCTATTATTTACTTCTAGCTACAGCCCTGCACCGAGAACGGCGTTTTCAGGATACGGCCGAGCGAGGCTACTTCATAGCGGTCGAGACCGAGCGAAAAGACACGAAAAATGCGTGTTCCCACTTTTTGTTGGAGCCTAACTCCAATATTTTTTGCTAGAGTGCGCTACTAAGAGTGGGAGGTGACACACAGTTAATTGGTTACTGAGCTCTCGCATGTTGCCCGGGTTTTTGACCACGCCAATTCCTGCAGAATCAGGTCGCCCAGAGAAACCGCAAGCAACTGCAAAAAGCGAAGTAGTCAGCACTTTTAAACTTGAGAGATCAAAATTGATGCCTGAAAGTTATAATTTTGAGGCAGGAAAACCAAAATACCAGGGGCAAATTAGATTTAATACGCATTTATGAAGTTAGAAAAAATGTTTTGGGGATTTTAAAATTTGAATTTTGAATTTTAAATTTAAAAATTTTACATTTTAAAAGGGATTTACTTTTTATCCTTTCATATATATATATATTGTAGTTTGCTATTTTTATGCAAAATGGAACATTCAAACGGAAATTTTCTGAAGATGAAAATTCTGGCCTTATAACACTTTTGTTTCACACTCGGGTCACGCTTGTCACACACAGGTAAATTGATAAGGAACAACAAAACATGTTTTAGCATAAAGCAAAAATGTATGGTCTCATTGCATTTATAGAGTTATAATAATGAAACCATAATCCTCACGCCCCCCCCTCCTTTTAAATAATAGCAAGAGATACATGTTGTAGAGTGGTTCGAAGGGTGGGGGGTATCGTGACTTTACAGATGCTCTGTTGGGGCATGAGAAATAAAAGGTTGGGAACCATTGATCTCAGAAAAGAATCACTTTAAATATAAGAATATTTATCAATACTTTTGCTTTTTGGATATTGTATCTTGTATCAATATTTAAAAGGCAAATTTTTTTTCTTTTTAATGTAGTCTCGTATTTACTTTCATATATTCCATTTTATTATGATTTAATTAAGTTTTAGTTAGTGATAATATAGTTCAAAATAAAAAATCCCGAGTTGAAATAAAAGTTTAAATAAAAAATCACGACGGCAGTACAAATAAATCCAAAAGAAAAAATAAACTTACTTTATTCAAAGATTTTAAATAAGTAAATGATGACAATAACCAATTTAAATCCGATTTTAAACCAAACTCATTTAACTTTTACATGAGTGAAATTTGTAAGCCGTTTTCTTATTTTTTTTTTTTCTAAAAATTGTGAAGAAAGGCTATGCAACACTCCATTCTAAAGATGAAAGTGAACAATAATGACATCATATGAGCCTGCCTGCTTTGCTAGAGAATTTCTTGGTGCATTTATGATAAGAGCCGTTGTGAAGGGCGCGGTGTAGACCAAGGCCATCTTGATATAACAGGCCAGGACAGCGTTTCCCCGTTAAGGGAATGGAGGGAAGGTTGCAATCTATATTTACCGTACTACAATATGAGGTTTGTATGTAATTTTTTTTTTCGGTTACTGTTGTTGATTTTATAAATAAAATTCCTTTTGTTTTTCACTATTTTTTTCTTTTTTAAAGAAAAATACAGATAAATATAAATTTACTTATCTTCACCAACACAAACCAACTTGCAGTAACTAGTTCACAATAAATAAATGCAGACTCCAAATTTGAAAAAATTAAAATTTTATTGTGTAATTACGTTAAAGTATCCAACTTCAACGTTTGAAGATATTAAATATCATTTATGTCATTTAAAAACTTTTACTAATTAGAATTATGCCTTTGTAATAATAAGCTATCCATCCTAGCAAATTTAAACTAAGTGCAAATAATTTGAAAACAAATAAAACTTCTTTTTATAAGTATTAATATTATATGCGATTTTAATCCCATTGATATTTAAAATCTAACTGAATGAATGAAAAATTGGTATGTTCTAATATTTCTATCACATAACTCAAACAAAAACTTAAATGTCTGTGCTTAAAAATAAATCAGAAACGAAATTTTATGCTAATATTCTTTTTTTTTTAATAGATTTATTTTAGGAATTTTACAAATATATTTATTGTGCATCAAAGAGTATCTAATATTAATAAAGAGTATCTAATATTTCTATCGCATAACTCAAACATAAACTTAAATCTTTGCTTATCAATAAATCTGAAATGAAATTTAATGCTAATATTCTTCATTTTTTTATAGATTTATTTTAACAATTTTACATATATATTTATTGTGCATCAAAGGGTATCTAATATTAATAAAGAGTATCTAATATTTCTATCACATAACTCAAACAAAAACTTACATCTTTACTTATCAATAAATCTGAAATGAAACTTCATGCTCATAGTCGTTTTTTTTTTATAGATTTATTTTAAGAATTTTACATATATATTTATTGTGCATCAAAGGGTATCTATCACACATAATGGGTGTTGGAGTTAATTAATTATATAAATTTATTTCTTTAGTTTGTATTTGTTCGTTTGTTTCTCAGCTCAGTGAGAAAATAATTTGTATAACGAATACGACTGATTTTTAGCATTATTAGTAAGTTTTTTTAATAAGATAAAATTTCACAGGAATTCTAAAATATCAGCTAAATGAATGAAAAGATATTGTGTAGATTTTTGTCTCAATTTAGAAATAGTGATACTGAATATCTCATTTCTTTAAAAATCTAAGGATTGGTTATCTTTGTCATTTCTGTTGAACAAGACAGAAATAGTTAATATCAAAAGAACAATAGTTCACATTAGGGAAATTAATGTATTAAGTAATATTTAAGTTCCTAGCATATCAAAAATTCAATATTTAGTTAACACTAGAACGACCGGAAATTTTACTCAAGTTTTATAAAACTAATTTACACCAGAATATTTATTTAAAACTATTTAACTTATTCATTTAACATATTTCTGAGAGATTTTTATTTATTTTATTTTAAAAAGAAATTTCTAGTTTGCATCGCAATATATTCATTTGGTAGCGGTCAAAATGACCGCTCTTGGTCGTTCTAGTGTTAATCTGGTTGTAGCTTATTTCAATTAATGTATTATATGTTTCTGTCAACTTTATTTTTTATTCTCCTAACCCGGGAGCAGTCGCGTGGGGTATGACATACCCCAGGATGCGTATGGTTTTTACAATTGTCACCACTATTTTTCGAAAAGTAATCTACAATTTACATTATCATAGAATTTGTAACAATTGTCTCAGACTACATAAGGTGATGATTATTAATTGTATTTATTGGTGACAATGTAAAAACCATTCATTACCTGAGTATGCGCGACTTCTCCCGAGTTAAGCTTCTTCTTTTCTCAAATAATACAACCAAATCACAAGAATGGTCAAGATTATTGAATTTTTTTTTTCAGAATAAGCAAAAAAGTACTAAATTACATAAATAATTAAATGAAATTACTAATGAAGAAATTTAGACATTTATGGTTAGTAAGCGTCGATGTAGATTTTTTTTCTTAGGGTCCATTAAGTGAAAAGTAAAAGTTATTTTTGTGAAATTTATCATATTTTTGTGGAATTTGTTATATTTTTGTTAAAAATAACATTTGTTACGAAAGATGAAATTCAGCTACTCAAATTTAAACCAAGAATTTAATAATAACTTCTTTAAATCCTTCTGCTAAAGTTTTCCTTTCTGGTGAAGTTGTTTTCTTTACAAATTACACATTTTAAAACCTAACAAAATAAAAATAATTAATGGAGAGGTATGTTTTTATGGAATGGAATTTTGTGAAGGGTCTTATTTTATCAAGAGGAATTATGTGAAGGAATCTGTTCTATCAAGAGGAATTTTGTGAATGGGCCTGTTTTATTAAATGAATTTTTGTGAAGGGACCCTAAATAGGACCCATTTTTTTCCTGGATTGACCACTGGTTAAGGAATTTTAATTTAATTCACGACCTTCCTTGTAATTTACTAGTATTTTCTAAAAGTGAAAAAGTACATATCCACATTTACTTTTAATAATGACTGGCACTGCAGGACACTTAAATAACACTCAATTTAAATCGGCATAAGTTTAGTTGCTATAACAATATGAAGTTTACAAATTAACATTGATCCTTTTAAGTTTTGGAATGTAAAAAAATTATATTATTACCTCATGAATTTTCAACATCATAATAACAACATTAGTGTTGATAAAGTTATCTGTATAATCCTTACTTTTAAACCAGAAAAATTATACACACGAGGATCATTATTCGATATAAATATACAGGGGCCGATGCAGTTTTTTTTTCCTCTTCTAGTCCATTATGTGTAAAATAAAATTTATTTTTGTTAATTTCATTATATTTTTGTGAAAAAAAAAAAAAAAAAGAAGAAACCCAGTTACTCAAATTGGAACCAACTTTTACTAATAATAATTTCTTTGAGTGTTTCTGCCTAAGTTTTCCTTTCTGGTGAACTTGTTTTGTTTTGCAAATTATACATTTTAAAACATATCAAAATCAAAATAATTAATAAAGAGTGTTTTTTTCATATAGAATTTTGTGAAAAGGCACCTATTTTATTAAGAGGAGTTTTGTGAAGAGGACGTGTTTTATTAACATGAATTTTGTGAAGGACGCTGTTTTATTAAATGGATTTTTGTGAAGGAGCCCTAAATAGGACTTTTCACACATGTAATCATTTTTAAATAAAATCTTATCTTCATAAAACAGCTGCCAATACCATATTTATTATTATTATTATTATCATTATTATTATTATTTTACAAATACATAGTCTTGTTAAAAATAGATAAACAGGAACCTAAATTCAATAATTTCATAATTTTTAACATTATTAAAATAATTATTTTCCAATTCTCCCCAAAAAATCAAAGTTTAATTAGATAAAATTACATCAAAATTATGAAATTTTTGCTTACCTGTAAAGACTTGTCAGTGTTTATCGATTTGTGTCGATTTCACTATTTCCACATAATCACATTCAATAAATAAAAAATGAACATATTCATCACAATAATATATATTTACATTATTGTCCTTAAGGAAGGTGACAATCCTATTATCTCTATCTATTCACTTTTCAACTCTTCTTTAATATCAGAAATTTAATTTATTTTTCCTTTTCAAAAAAATTATGCAGCAAATCTTCGTCTAGTTTTTAGATCATTTTGGGTAGCTTTCAATACAAAAAGTATAAAGATACCTATTGCAGCCGTTCGGAGGAAAGCAGTTCCAGAAAATTTTGATATATTTTCACCGATCATGACCCCCAGACCCCAAAACCACCCTCCGTTCAAATGTTGATTTATATATATAGATATATCCATATATATATATCTGACCTATGTCATACGATAACGCTCGTATTTATAAATCAATTTCGTTGAAACTAATTGTATGTATTAAGCTCACCAATGTCTCGACCGAGTTCGTTGGCCAGCTTGGTCCGCCATTTTGTTTCAAGATGGCGGCCCCTTAAAAATTTAAAACTAAAATAAATATACATAAAAGTTAAAAATTCAAATTTATTTTTCAATTAAGTGTTAGGCCTTAATACGAGGATTCCAGAGCATTTTTTTGGTTTACCTCTATCTTATAAAATGGCTGAGATAAAGCAGTTTGAAATTCTAGGGTGGCTGACATTTTGAAACAAGATAGCACATTACAAAAATTTTCATTGTTGAAATAATTTTATATATATATATATAAACTATATATATATATACGTTAGCGCCAAATTCTCGCCAAACTTGGCGAGATTTGACGAAATATCGTCAAATTCGGCGACCAAAATAAGTCTTCAGAAATGAAGCCAATTTGGCTGTTGCTCAATAATTTGGCGAATTTCTTATTCAAATTCAGTATTAACGAATCTTTTGTAAACGTTTCTTTGCATTTTAACTTGTTGTTTTCGTGTAACATTAGCTAAAATTTTAAAACGAAGATATAGGAAAGCTACCTTTTCCTCCCGGTACAGGCCGGAAGGACTTTTTTTATTTCTATTGTTGCCTGCTTCACAAAGACTTTATTCAAATAATTGGGAAAGTTTGGGAAGACAGTTGTGCATGTTTCATCAGATAAGTTCGGATACTTCTTTTGATATTCTGTAACTGTTCCATCTTTTGACATAACTTTATCAGTAAAAATGATAAAGTCTTTTTCAAAATGTTTGATGCAAATCACACTATAGTTATTTGGAGCTAAATCTCTCGGGATACTTTTAATCCATTTTCTTTTCAATAACTCAAACTTTGGGAATCTAAATGATATGGTGCAACTTTCACAAGGTTTATTAGAAGTACAGTTCCGAAAGCAGCAATATCGCTGGACTTAAAAAAAATATATATCCAAGTACACATTCTTTCTTGATTTAACGAAAGTTTTACTTGTGATGTTTCTCCTTTTAAATCTTCTAAAGAATTTAAATCGTGTCGTTTTAAATCTTCTAAATCAAATTTCTACAATAATTCGTAGATGAAAGAGCTATGCTCATACACAGCAACAGCACATTTCACTGAGCAGAAAAATCGTAGTAGGGTTAAGATTTCAAGTAATTTCCCCGTTCCCTTTTTTGAACACGTGACTCTCCCCTGACTGAGCATCTGTCAAAACCCGGTATATCGAGATATCTTTGTGTAGCTAGTAGTAGAAAGATGTGGGCTTTGAAAGAAGAGCTTGCTTTCGCTTTCGTTTTAGAAATAGAAACAAGTTGGAAATTGTACGTCAAACGTTACAAACGAGGTGCGTTCGTACGCACGTTTTAGAATTAAATTCATGATATCCCGTGCGTAGAACGGGTTAAACAGCTAGTTAAGTATATATTTTATGACACTCTTCATACAAATATCTTAACTAGTTATATAAATATTCAGATATATATGTATCAGCTAGTTATATAAATATTCAGATATATATGTATCAGCTAGTTATATAAATATTCAGATCTTGATGATTTTTAATTCTGTGAAATGAATTATATCGTCTGCAGATTAATTTCTGTAATAAAATAAGTATCTCGGTCGCTTGACGATTTAACATCCATCGGAAGCTCCTATAACAAAAAAGCACCAATTTAAAAAAAAATTCAAATTTCTTAATAAATATTTTTATTAATATCTCCTAAAGTTTTGATTCGATTTTAATAAAATTTGAAATGTCTCGACAAAATTCTGCAAAGATAATATATTTTAAATTGCAAACCATTTGGTTGGGTAGTTTTTGCGTTGTTATATGCGGACAGACAGACAGACAGACGGACGGACAGACAGACGGACGGACAGACGGACGGACCAAGCGACGACTATAAGTATTACGTATTTATATAATTACGAACGCACCTAAAAACAGAGAACCTTTCCTTTAGCTTTAAGATGCAAACAGTGCTATTCCGCCAGTATCCGATCTATTGTTGTAGTACGTCGGAATCTTTGATCTTTTATGGCTTTCGCTGGAGTCCGACATGGTCCTTCTCCGCGTTCCGACGCCTTCCGATGGTTGTTGACAGTTTTATTATGGGAACCTGGGGAGATAATTACTCTTTCCTATTGTGGTTTCCATTTGTGCATTTCCTCTCAAAGCAATAAAAAAAGGGTTACTCTCAGATTTGGCTGAAATTTCACGTAATGACGGGAAATTCTCAGTTTAGATTTTCGCCAAATGTATTTTTCTCTAAGAAATTTAGAAAATAAAAATGTTTTTCCAAAGATGCTCTGAAATAAATAGTTTTTTTTTCATTTTTTGACAAATGAAATCTGGAGTAAGTAGAGTCCTGCATCGGGTCAGATTACCCGTTTTTACCCGTACCCGAGACCCTACCTGCGGTTTCGAGTTCGGGTCGGGTTGACTTTCATTGGTTTGGTTCGAGTCGGTTTCTGGTTGGGTTTTGACTCTTGCGGGTCAGGTTCGGGTTGACCCGCCAATTTTTCAATTTCTGACATTTATATATTTGTACGCTTATACCTTCGAATAGTGAGCAGCTCCAAATCTATGCACACGTAGCATGTGTATGTATGCATAAACTATCACAAATACGACACATGTGTATCATAAACGAAATGTTGGTAATATTTTTCATATTCTGAGAAAAAAAAAGATTCTTAACTGCACCGTAAAAAAAGAATAAACTATGATTACAATTCTTACATACATTTTATTTTTATCATGCAGTAAATTGAATATATACTCATTCATATTCAAATACGTATTTATTTTCATCTGACACATAGTTCTGTTCCAACTTTTTGTGAAAATCACAAAAATTCGATTTACAAAAAACCTAAATATAAACCGGAAGAATTATTCTACGATGAACCCGACACGCAGAAAGAAAATTAGAGTCATCCCGACCCAAGAAAAAAATAGAAACAATCCGACCCGATGTAGCACTCTATTCAACAATCTCGAGGTTTCCGATATTCAGAGATTTCACTATATTTGAATATTAAAGAAAATAGATTTGTTCATTTTTCTATATAAAATATAAAATTGGTATTGGAGCTATAATGCTACATTACTTTTCATAATAATCACGATTTATTGTCCTTTCATTGCGGGTTTGGGTCGGGTTGCGGGTTGAAGTATTGCGGGTCGCCGAAAATTATTTTTGCGGGTTCGAGTCGAGGATTTTTTTTTTTTTTTTGTACCCGACCCGTGCAGGACTCTAGTCATAAGTGCATATTGAGTTTTTTACTATGATGACATTTATCGGGATGTCGCAAGCACAAATTCTATTCAAAAACCCAAAATTTACAGCTATTTCTAGAAGGCTTCCTGTCTTTATCGAAAAATAGGAAAAACTGTTCGATTTTATAGTTTCTTTCTTTTTTTTTTCTTTTTTTTAAAGTAGTCATTTTACAAAGTAACCTCTAATAAAAGTATTGCTTTAATCTTATTTATTATACAGTATTATTATAAATTCTGAACACATTGAAGTTTACGTGAGATAGAAGAGTAAAAAATTGGATTTTCAAGACTTAATCTTTCATTTGACCAACATGATTGCACAAAGCAAAATAATAATAAAAATAATAATAATAATAATAATAATATAGATAATGCATTTTGAGAAATTAAATTATTAGAGCTCTGGACAAATGCCCCAATATCCCATACAGGAGTCACATAATCTTGTCAACTGATATTGGAATCCAAATTTACTATTTTCTGACACATTTCTGAATTCATTTGAGTTTTCAAACACATGGAGTTGGCAGATGCTCTTATTTAGAAACCGGGAATTAGGTTCAAAACGCCAACTTTGACAGAATTTTCTAAAACATTTTTTTCGTTTCAACAACAACAAAAGAGAAAGGAAAAAAGATAAAAACATTATTCGATTACATAGTTTCTCAATAAGAACAGGAATTTCTATTTTTTTTTTAATATGTGTACTTGATAAATTTCTTAACCCTCTGAGCGTCTGAGGGCTTTCCTGAATTTTCCTAAAAATATTTGTAAAACTTAAAATAATTAAAAATTTCTTTCTCCGTTTGTTTCTAAAATACACTTCATATCTCTTTATTTTACATGTATCTTAGAATACAATTTTGTAAAAAAAAAAAAAAAAAAAAAAAGTCTAGAGCCGATTTAAGTTGTTTTGGGGAAACGGAAAAATACAGGCAAAACGCTTAGAGGGTTTTAATCAGTTTCTTTTATCCTTCATTTTTTTAATAGTGTGTTTTTATGCGAATATAATTTATTGTTCTTAAAGGATGCGTATTTCTTTCTTAGTTGTCAAACTATTTCTAAAATATACAATTAATTTATAATTTTATGTGTTAAAATCTTAGCGCGAAACTGAGCAAAACGTCGCACAAAATTAATCACATATAATGTGACAACTAAGAAAGAAAGAGACATCCTTTAAGAACAGTATACAGAAAACAGAAGTTAATAAGATTAATTCATTAAGGAGATATTTTAAAAATACGAATACATCACACAGAAATAGGTTTAACATTAGCTAGAGGAATTTGAAATCTCACTGATGAAGAGCCTTAAAAATTGTATTTTAAAGAGATAAATTATGATAAAAAAATTTATTATGAAATCAGTATTTTCATTAATTATTTATATTATTGCGAATGTATCTAAGAAGTAGTTATTGTTGAAATAGTTTTAAAAAAGACATGCTTGAAAACTGTATAATAAATCATTATTAATTATATAGAATTGTTACACTTAGAAATAAATTGTTGAAAAAATTAAGTCCTTACATTAGCGATTCGCTGATAAAGGTAGCCGAATCTCTTTGGCGAGAGTCTTCATGAGATGGCTCTCCCCCGAATTTTCCCAGAAAGCCGGGATAAATTGCTTAGAGTCAGAGCTCCGGCAACGGACACTCACTACACATAGACTAGTTTTAATATGGAGCTGTTCTTTCTAAGAAATCAGCGAGGAGAACTTACTGCCGTACAGGTGCTCACCCGCTATTTAAATATACATATGAGTTATATTAAATTTATAACACACGAAAGTATATTTTTAATAATAAACTATGTTTATTAAAATTTACCGATATGAGTTGAATATTTTTAATAGTGTTGTTATATAGTTTTAATTCCTGCAATTGAAATCGCAAACTTTCAGATTCAATACCATCAGGGCCGTAGCTAAGGGGGTGCCAGGGGGAGCTCAGCACCCCTGAAAATTTTTGAGCACCCCCCCCCCCCCTCACCCCCTCTGGGAAAGTTGCTAATGCCATCAAATGAAATTCTGTTTCAAAAATCCAAATGAAACTCTGTTCAAAAATTGAATTTAGTTTTGGGGGCTTTTTACAGTTTTACATAAATACTAAAATGTAGTATTTGTATAAAAACTACAAGCTTCAATAGGCGCACATCCTATCTGCACATACTCAGAATTAGCAACCTTTTGCTGATGCAAACATTGACTTTTGCATTAGTTATGTACTGAAAGTTTTCATTTTGCAGCCATTTTCATTATTAGCATGAAACAAAGTTATTCTAATGAGTTATAGCAATTTAAATACAAGTGGTTTTAGCTTTTGACTAGACACAAAAATAATTTTAAAATGCAAAATTCACCCTTGATTTTTCTTCTTTCTTCTATCTATAACAGAAGAAAGTATTGTAATCGAAACTTTACGAGGGTATACAGTATTCCTTAAAATAATCCAGAAGGTATATGGCGTATCCACCGTATATCCCCCATTACATCGCTGGCTGCAGCCTTTACTTTTCTTAGCATCCAATAAAGTTATTATAAACAATTTAATAAGAAACGTAGTGCTTACAATATGAATATGCACTAATTCACCTTTCTATATAATACTTTGATCATATATATCTTTGTTTGTGCGTGCATGTGTCAGAGAGAGAGAAATAGTATGAGCCCCCCCCCCCCCCCCTACATTTTCTTGAGCACCCCCTATTGTTTACTTCTAGCTACCACCCTGAATACCATACTTTGATGTAACTCAATCTGAGGCAGTCTTTATTCTTTTTTCTTTCAAAACAGATAAACGGGCGATATCATTCAATTTAATACGGATAATCTGTTTCAAAGTGTTTTCAACAGAAGATTTAATGAAACTTCAATTCTTAATTCCTTTGTGAATGTTGAAACAAACATATTAATCAGAGGTGAGGAATTTCTGAAAGCACCTGTAAATAGTTTGTCACGTCCAAATTGACCTATAGATTTAAAAAAAAAAAATTATAACGTTAAGAATACGTAAATAAATATTCTTTTCTCGGTTTAACGGTGTTCATATCTTCATACTATTTAGTTTTTAGTTAATTTTTTGAACAATATAAAATAAATATCGATATGCTATAGGCATAGGAACAATGTGAAAATTTAATATTGTATGAACGAATACAGAGCTGAATCAGAAGATTGATAAAAACTATTTGGGTCATCTGAGTCCCCACATTTTCTCGAAAATTAAAGAAAAGCATTCCCAGTCATCCGAAAATTCTCTAGAAATAAAAAGATGCTTCCTCAAATTCTTAAAATTATTTGAATTCCCTTAGATCTCGGGAATTTCTTATTCCAAACGCTTCCAATGTAATTATACGTTAATTACAACGAGTAGTTACTCCCTTGTTATTTTAATTATCCTTAATGTGTTTATGGGAAATGTTAGTAATGCCAGTCAGCTATTGTATTCCCTAGATATAAGAAAATCTATCCCAAATCCTTAAAATTATTTGAATTCTCTTAGAATTAATTTGAATTAATTATTTGAATTATTCCCATTTGCCTTACACCTGTGATCACCACCACCAAAAGTAATGCAACTTGCAATCGGGATGCTCATAGACTATTAAGACAGTAAAAAAATAAAGAAAATAAGAAAAAAGAACTAATATTCTTTCACTATAGGTACAGTGTCTAGAAATATATGACAACATTTTATTACAAAAATTAAAATTTCTAATTTTGTTCTCGAAACAACCCTCGCCCCAAATAAATAAATAAACAAATAAATGAAAATGAACAAACAAATAAAAGCTAAAAACAATTTAATCAATATATAACTAAAAATAATTGTACGGAGTCTCATAATTTAACTCTGATAGAAATTTACATATATCAGTTTAAATATGACAAATATTGACAAAATACTAATCTTGGAAGAAAGAGAGGCAAACACAGATAATGTAACATAAAAAGCGATTTTATTAGCCACACACAGGGTGGCTTATTCTTTCAATCTCTATCATTTTTCATGTTTATGAAAAGTCACAGCAATTCATCGTTGCCACAGATTAATCTCGGAAAATGAAACATTTGAAGTTACTTAAAAAATTAATAACTCGAAAAGTATTTGTCACAAAGTTGTTTTACAAACTGCGTTAGAATGGTAAAAAATTGCATTTTTGTTGATATAAATTTCAAATCTAATGATTATGTCGTTTTTCAAATATTAGATTTCAAAAATTACAAAACTTCACAATGGAGTACCGTAGCGAAACTTTAACAAGTAAAAAGATAATGATAAAGGCATTGTGACTCGACGTGTATCGTGTATACTGGCCATAGCATGAGTAACGAATTATTGTAAACTTATTATTCTGTTAAAATATAAAAGTGAATTATGTATATACATTTTTAAAAAATAAAGAAAAACAATCACAAACATCAACAAAATTTTTTCTTCTATTTATTCCCTTATTCCAAAGATATCGTTTTATCGTCTGCTGCTATAGCAACATGATTTAAATTTCATTTTAAAAAATTGCTCAGTGGTAGATAAATATTTTCTAAATCGAATGGTTATTGAACATGAACAATTCAACACTTTAACAGGGGAATTTTTATTTGTTATTTAGATATTTTAAAATTGTTTGTTGTCATTGCGTTTTTATTCTGAGTTACAGCTAGTTTATTTATTTTTTAAATAAAAACCGTGTGTGGCAATCTATATTCTGCCTTATAGCAGAATTTTCCCCTCTTGTTTTAACCATGCTTTCAATTTATTAGTTTTCTAAAAATAAACCTATTTTATAAAAGAAATGAAAATTATAGTGAAAAAAATATATAATATTATGAATAACATTGTAAATTTTTTGATAGGTATACCCATAATAAAACGCAGAACATAATACAGAAAGTGGCAAGATTTTGGAACTGCGATATTCGACTTGCTTTACTATTCTCTATTTTTTAAATGGAAAATATAAACATGAAATAAACTAAACTAGGCATTTTTGTCAGAACCCCACGTGTAAGATATTTTTTAAACATGTGAACATAAAAAGAAAAAGAAAGAAAAGAAATGTAACAAGTAAAACATACTAGAAATCCAAAAAATAAGTTTTTACTAGCTTTTATTAAATGAAGAATGAAAACAAATTATTACTTTTTTTTTTCTATCACGGACAGATTACCCCTGGTCTCCCCCGTTTAGGATAATTTTTTAACACATGAATATAAAAAGAAACACTGAACTAAAAATCCTCTTGCATGGATGTTCAAAGGGGGAGGAGTCTCCCTCCTACTGACAAAATATTATTTTTCCTTTTTGTGTTTATATACGTTAAAATATTTGAGAATAAATTTTATTATTTTTATCAAAATTATGAGAGAAACAAAATTGGTGTATTAATTTGAAAATGCAAGGAGGGGGCGGGGGGGGGGGCAATTGCCCTCCCCTCGCAGGAACTGATGGGTATGTATTTATTAAATAATAAAAATATTTTAATCTAAATTTGAAAATAATCTCAAGAAGTAAAAATACAATAAACTGTTAACTATTTGTCGACGATTAACAGTTGTTTCATTTTTAAGTTTGCTAGTTAGAAAAAAAAAAAAAAAGGACATCCCCTCAGGTATTGGCACATTGGCTCTAATCGACCATTCTTATATAGCTGTGTATTTTCAAACATATTTGAAAAACGCATTTTCAAACAAATTATCTTTGTCCATTTTGTGTGTAATCAATATTTAATTTTCAAAATCTGCTCTTGAAACATCATTTCAGATATATATATATATATTCATGACTGTTATTTATTTATTTATTCACTAAATCGCATTTCCAGCTATCAAATAATTTAAATTCCACTGTAAAGCACCGTTCTTTGCAGCAGCACTTATACGGAAACTGTTATATAAATTATTTTTCCTTTTCTTTTTTAAATTCAACGAGAACTTGTCGGAGAGGCGCTCACTCGCCTTTTCTATCCTTCAGTATTACCACGGCCAAACTCGATCCCTTCTCCCCTTATACGGCCGTAACAAAAAGTCATTTCCCCTTTGTTCAAGAGGAATCAGATATTCTCCCCGGACGAACGTAGAGGGCGCTATTACTTACCATGACAAATGAAGAATTTCCTTATCTTCGCTGTTCGCTCTTGTGTTTTCTTAGATACAACGTAAGTGAAATAGCGAGTTCTTAGTTTTTTAGTAGAAAATGGTTTATTGCTGAGTTCCATATTGTGTTTCGCATTCAGATAAAAAAATACCTGGAATTTCTTTTCATGAATTTCCTTCAAGATTGGACTTAAGGAATAAATGGTTAAAACTTATATCCAGGGAAAATTTCTGTGTTAATGACAAATCAAATTCGTCAGTTATCTGCAGTAAGCATTTTCGGGAAGAGGATTATTTAAAAACTCCGAAACGGAAACGATTGTTACCAAATGCTGAGCCAAGCATATTTGAAAATTATCCATCTTACATGCAACCCACATCTAGCAGAAAAAGAAAATCTGTTTTTCAAAGAGAAGCAAAAGAAAAGCCAGAAAAACCTGTCAAACGGAAACGAAGTTGTACTGATACCGATTGTCCGAAATTAGATGAAAACCCTCATCCTTTGCCCTCACCAGAATGTAATGAAGCAGTTCCTGATATTAGAAGCATTCTAGATAAAAAAAGAAATGAAGTGAAGCTCTTAAAATGTAAATTATGGAAAAAAAATACCGAAATTGAAAATTTAAAAGAGCATTTAGAAAGAGTCGATGAAAAATTGAAGTATTATGAGAAAAATGAATACCATTCTGAATTAGAGAAGTTGATAATTATGAGTGAAGAAGTGGGTAATAGGAAAGCTACTTTTATACTGAATCAAATTGATAATTTTTTTGTTAAAAGACCCACATGGAATGAAGAAGTCATTCGTGAGTGCGTTTTGTGGAATGCCTCTTCTCCCAAAGGATATAATTGTGTACGAGACAGAAAACTGTTGACTCTGCCGTCTAAGATGACTTTAGCGCGCTATCTGGGGCCATTTACTGGAGAGCTAGGAGTCACATCTTTAATAAAGGAAAGACTGACTGGCGAAGCAGATAAATTAAATAATTTTGAAAGATTCTGCTCCCTGATTATTGATGAAATGGCAATACAAAAAAATCTGCAGTATGATGCTAAAGCTGATTGTTTTTTTGGTTTTCAAACAAATTATGAAAAAAAAAAACTCATGCCAATTAGCCAACAGATTGTTATGTTTTTTAATTAATGGTTTGTCATCAAATTTTAGAATACCGTGTGGGTATTTTTTTACCAAGCAACTAACTGGCAAGGAACTGTATGAGTTGACTCTGAAGGTATTATCAGAGGTAGAAAGTTGCGGTTTTAAAATAATTCGATTAGTTACTGACAATCACAAGACAAATGTCTGTATGTTTCGCATGCTCGGGAACGGAAAGTTAAATTACAAAGTAAACCATCCAAACGATAGTACAAGGCCTCTCTTTTTAAGTTTTGATCAAAATCATTTGATCAAAAATATTAGATCCCAGTTATTAGAAAGAGAAATGGCGTATAAAGAGGAAATTATTTCCGGAAAATACTTAAAACAACTGCAACAAACAGCTAATATAAAAGCAGTTAGAAATTTGACTAGGCGACATGTCGAGCCAACTAATATCGATAAGATGAATGTTGGTCGCGCCGTAATGATTTTCTCTCCCCCAGTGACTGCTGCTCTATCCTTTTTATGTGAAAATTCAGCCAGGCATCCAAAAGCTTATGAGTTTAAAGATGCTTCGGGAACAATTACGTTTATGAAAAACATATACAAATGGTTTACAATGCATGATGTATCCGATTGCCATCAGCATATTAATTCAAGAAATAAAAACAAAATGCATTTCTTTGCCTTGGATGATGAAAGGCTTAATTGGCTGGAAAATGATTTTCTCGAATATATGAAATGTATAAAGATATCATCAACTGAAAGAAATATGCAGTATTTAACTAAAGAAACACATGAAGCATTAATGTTAACAACATTGTCTACCACAAACTGCATACGATATCTGTTAGAGTCTGGCTATCACTATATTTTGACCAGAACATTTAATAGTGATCCTATTGAATCATTATTTTCTGCACTAAGACAGATGAATGGGGGAAATGATGTGATGGATGTAAGAACAACCTTATTAAGCATGGAGAAAATTTTAAAAACTGGACAACTGATGAAATCCAAATATTCGAATGCCGGACAGAGTCATAATAGTATCTCTACAAGTAATGTTCGAATCATTAAAGGCCGTTCTCTTCAAAAGCCAGAATTGACATATAATCTTCCTGAAAATGTTCTAGAAATTCTGGATCGTCTAATGATAGAACAAGGTAAGTCATTTAATATTAATTTTGAATGCAATTAGAGTTGCAGCAACGTTGATGCGGGTGGTGCTCTGGCACCAGGAGCCGTACAGAATAGGCACTTCTTTTGTGAAATATTTTATTACCGTATAAAAAATTTTGTGTATAGTAAACACACGTTTTTACTGACTGGTGTACAAATATTTATGTAAAATAATACTATAAAATTACATCAAATTGTTAAAATTATTTTATTAAATTATTACCGATACACCAGAAATCAGTAGAAGTACAGAACAAAATTTTCGAAACAGGTGCTCTATAAAATTGCTGCGGCTCTCAATTTATTTTTAGATTTAAATTGAATTTTAATGATCGGAATTATAAACCACTTAATTAATTTCTTTTTAATTGCTAGCACCACCAAGAGTTAACCTGAAGTTTGCAAGCATTGCCATTGTTAGCGGATATCTCGTCAGAGTCATTAAAGAAAATTTTAATTGTGAATCCTGCTTATCAAACGTAGAAACAGATGAATGTGATGCACCCATTCTTCAATTAATTGCCAATCAGGACAGAGGTGGATTGTCTTATCCCAAACCCCAATTCATCTGCCTAATTTCCACAATTTTAGACTTTATGGAGCAAATTATACCAATCCTAAATACAAACGGAATCGTCAAAACTATATATGAATTAATATATCCGAGAGTAATAAAAAACCCTTTATGGGAATGTGAGTTAAACGATCATAAAACAAATATATGCTCATTAATATGTGCAAAATTTTTGCCCATCATTTTAAAAAATATGGCAAGGAATTTTACAAGTGAAGCCAATTCATCCTCATGTAAGAACTCAAGAAAATTTTTAAAGTTTACTTAATTTTAATTTTTATATTATTATATTATTATATATTTATTATTATATAAATATATATTATATATTTTAATATTTACTGTATATTTCACTGTAAAAATTATCAATGTTTAAATTCTAATCCAGAAATGGAATCTGCATATACCTATAGATACATTTATATATACAAGTATGATGGATAGATTTATGAATTAATATTTTAAAATTCTAAAAAAATATTCTGTAATTTCTGTAAACAATATTGTAAAATTTCCACAAAAACTATTCTCTCATAAATGGAACGCATAATGCTACAGCAAAAAAAAAAAAAAAAAATCTTGTTCATTTTCTAAAATAATGAAACCTGTAACAATTATTATTATTTTGTTAAATAATCCATGTTTTAAGAGAAAAAAAATCGATATGAGTTGATTGCCGGATATTGGCGAAATAGGTTTTCTTATTCCCTTGATATTATGTAACCTGTAAGTATCTTTTTATTTTTATCATATACATACTTTTATACAATGACTTTCCAGAATTAGAATATAATATTTAAATTTATATGTAATTCTATTATATTTCTATATGCTTATGTATTTCAGATATACCTATAATGGTTAAATTTATTGAAATTTATTTTGAATGTACATATTATACATATTTTAAATAATTCAGAATCGTGTAAAAATAATCCATGTTTTGAGAAGAAAAACAAAATTCGATATGAGTTCATTGGCGAACTTGCTTAATCTTCTTATTATTGTGAAACTAGTAAATATTTTTTTTTAATTTATTACTGTGTATTTTACGCTCAGAATTATTAATGTTTCAAGTAATCAAGAATCTAAATGTATATAAATATAGAAATTTACTTATAATGTCTGTTTTGCATTTTGTAGTAGCGTGTTATTTAAACTATTTTTAATTGCTTAAAGCATTGTATTTATTTATTTTACCTCTAAATCTTTTAGTTTTTCCTGTTTGTAGTAAAGAAAGCGTCGAAACAAAAGATACATATGTTATATATACCTTTTATAATGAATATATTGCAAAGATTTTTGTATTTTTATGTACAGAAGTAACCTTTACTAAGCACTATTTATGGTAAGTATATCGCGCCATCTACCGGCCAAAATAGCCCTTTACGATTCCGAAACTAAGGAGGATTGTGAAGGCCGTATGAGGAAGGGAGAAAGATGGAGTTTGGCCGTGGTATTACACATGGTACTGTTAAATACATGAAATTATATATTAATAAATTTTACTTTTAAAATTTACCGGGATGAGTTTAATATTGTTATTGTCTTTTCATATGTTAAGGGGACAGTTACCTCAAAATTGATCAAAAAATCGAATTTCTTTTTTTAGATATTAAATGAAAGCCTGTTTGAATGTGAATATTTTGACACGTCACCTCATTTTTACTTATACGGGGATTATATCGCGAGATAGTGTAAATTTTGTTAATATACCTAGCGGAATTACCCAGAAACAGCTCTTTAAATCCCTAGTTTACATTCCCAGCTGACGTATGCTCCATCTGATTGTCATTCACTGTGTTTCTGATTTGTATGCTATCTGTTAAAACTGCCTGATTTTTGTCAGACTAGTTGACCTTAGATTTTCACTCATTGGTTGGTTAGTTGGTTGATTTATGACGGCCGTTTATCTACACGAGGGATATAGGCCCTAGGGGGAGTGCCCTCCGTAGGGGTCTTTTCTAAGGGATCCTATCCCGTATTTATGGCAAGGTTAGAAGAAACCACGGAACGTTTGAACACAGCACCTCCCGTCTATCAGCTTTGAGAGCAGAATCTCTCAGCCACTGGTGGGGTTTCCCTCATTTGAATTTCATTGTTACGTTTTTTAAAAGAGGGAAGGTACAACTAAACAGTTTGTTTACAACAGCAATTAATTATTTCTGTTTTTCATATTTTTAAAATTGCTTAGAACACATAAAAAGTGCCATTTTTTTGTATTCAAGTAATATATATAATATTTATTAAACATTTTATGTTTTGATTGATGTGACAGATAGTGTTTCACATTTAATTTATTTAAATTGCTTTCAAAAGTACATTTTAAACTAAAATATGCCATTATCAGTCATTTAATTTATTTAAATTTGCTTTTAAAAGTACATTTTAAACTAAAATATGCTTTTATCAATCATTTAATTTATTTAAATTTGCTTTCAAAAGTACATTTTAAACTAAAATACGCCTCTTTATCAATCATTTAATTTATTTAAATTTGCTTTCAAAAGTACATTTTAAACTAAAATACGCCTTTATCAATCATTTTCTTTTATTTACAGATATTTGTTTTTCACCATCATGGATTTTTTTTATACATGATATGTACATGAAATGTTTTATATATACTTACATTTAGACAGTTTACAATGCTGTATGCATAATATGTACAGAATTAATGTTTAAAGGATACTTTTTCAAAAATAAAAACTTTAAATGAGTTTTCTCTATGTTCACATTTTCTCCACTTGCATGTTTAAAAAATAGTAAGCCTTTTTTTGTATTTGAGCTGGAGATTTAAACTTTTTTGTACATCTCCTTATTATATATGTGATAAATCTATGCATGGAATTAGCCTTCAGATTATTATTTTTTTTTTCTTTTTAATAAAAGTATATGAAAATGTGTTAGATTTCATCGTTTTATACTATGTATATCAGTAAAAAAATATATAAAATACAATATTAGATGTATCTAAAAATCCATGCGCAGTTTTGTGTAATACATATTTGAAAATTAAAAAAAAAATTGGGTAAAAATATTAATATTTAAAAAAATAGTAAATTTTTAAAGAAATCAAAATTTTTTTAACTTTTTAAAAGTTTTAATTAAATATACAGTTAAACTTTTTTTTCTCAAAATGTACTTTTAGTTGAACATTGAAATGCAGTAAATTCACCATTTGAACCATATTTTTTAAAAATAAAAAAAATTGTTGAAAAGGTAAACTGTCCCCTTAATTCGAAACAATAACTGGCGCATCCCATGTGGCTTGTTTTGATATACTGGATGTGCAGTAATCTTTTTTTGTTTTCTTTCTTTCTTTTGCCTCTTTAAATTAAAGAAAAAAAAAATAATCGGAAAATGTATTATTTCAGTTTAAAAGAAAATTCTACTTCCAAGTATTTTCAACAGAAGTTCTAATGAAATTTCAGTACTTAATTTTTGAATGTTTGAGCAAATATGTAAATAAGAGGGGGGGGGATTTCTAAAGGTACCTGAAAATAGTATTCCGCCGGCAGATTAACCTATATATAACTTCACAAAACATTATAATAATAAAAATGAATAAATATATGTATCAACTTTTTTGTGTGTAAAGAAATTCATATCATCTTACTATTTTATTAATAGTATTTTCGATAACTTTTACTATCGGTAGTAGAATTTATTTTCTGAATTTTATTCAAAAGTTGTACAGCTGATCGAATAATCGATCGTTTAGTTGATTTTTGACTGAAATGTGTTTTATTTAAATACATATATATATATCCCAAAAGTTAAAGTCATTACATTAAATTTTTCATCAGGTCATAAACTTGTATCATTGTCTACGTTAAATCTAATAATCTAATAAATAATTATAATAATTAAACATGCAATTTTTCACATCGATTCAATTAATAATTACAAATTTTTGAACACTCTAAAAATAAAATTGTTATGCTAAAGGCTTATTAACAACGTGAAAGCATAAAATTTAATGCATGATTGCAAGGCGAATCAAAAGATTAATAATAAAAACTCTGTGAGTCAACCTGAGCGAAGCACTTGATTTTCTGATTCGCGATAAATATTCAAATCTGGCAAACGTACAGAGCAGGCGTCCCCCCCTCCCCTTTCAAATCTCTTAAAGTGATTCTGTTTACTTTCCACATAATTCTAAGTGATATAAAAGAACTGTTTTTCTGAAAATTTTGAAAAAGCTTTGCCAGTCATTCAAAATTTCTGTAGATCTTAGGAAATCCTTCCCAAATCCTTAAAATTATTTAATTCCCCTAGATCTAGAAAATTTCTTCTTCCAGATGCTTCCAATATATATATTTTTTACATTAATTACAAGAAGAAGTTACACCCTTGTTATTATACGTCTTCTGGATGTGTTTATGGATAATGCTAGTATTGGCATTTATTTTAGACTAGCTGGTTTCGCCTTCAAGTCTGGTTGGTTTTTCGAACGAACCTTGAATCAAACAAAATATATCAGTGAATCTGATATTGTGTTTTAAGGCAATAGCGACCTTTACCTGCAGTGCCGTAGCGAAAGAAAATTTTTGGGGGGGGGCAAAAGGCAAGATTGGCCGACTCAAAAATGTTTCAAATCCGAGTAATGTAAAATAGTCAATCTGTCGCATTATTTCTTAATTAATAGTTTTTGCAATTAATTTTAACTGATTAATTATAATTGATAATTAAAAATAAAATATATGATTTTGTATTCCTAAAATGTTTCTTATAGATATAACTCAGTAATTATTTAAAAGATTTACCAAGAACTTTACTGGAGAAAAAGAAAGAAAATATGTATTGATAAGAGAAAATCGTACAGTTATATTTGTGAAAAACACATGTGTTTAGAATGATAGAGAGAAGTGAACCTGTATGTTATGCTGTCGCGAGGATAGTAACACACTCTTAGTCTTTTTTAGTTTGTATCGGTAAACATCTAACCAAAGGAGCCGAGTTTAAAAAAAATTCATTAGAGGCACAGACGTTTCGGCGCCGACAGGACAAATCCGTCTCCTCCCTTTCTTAGTCCAGTAGAAATAGCGCAAAAAAGGGTATTGCCTTGCAAAAATTTGGGTAACTCTGATTTTTGGATTTGTTGCATTGGTTGACCCTCTAATAAAAAAAACAAGTTTTCGACCTTCTAGACCTTGTGCGTTTTTTACAATATCGAAAAAAGCAATATTTTTCGGCACTTTTTTCGATTTTTATTAAATAACTCGATTTCAATGTATTGTACAGAAAAAGCACTTTCACCATTTTGTAGAAGATAAAATTCTCTACAACATTCACAATTCATGTTTGTAAATTGTCCAAATAGTGGGTGAAATACGGAGCCAGGAAAATAGGATAAAATTTGCAAAAAGTGCAAAAATCCACAAATGACGTTAGTTTTTGCTTAATAACCAACTTTTAATGCGTTTTAGAGACAAAAGTGTCATAATAAAGTTTGTAAAGCATGAAGTAGTCTATAAGTTTCATTTATTAGATCATTAAATATCTATAATACTCTAAAAATCAGAACACACGATTTATGGTTAAAACAGGAAAATACCGCCTGACAAGTCACTAATTTAAAAAGAGCTTTTATTTTTGATATTGATTAAACGATGCAATTAATTAATTATAGCATGTACAATAAAAGGTAACTGTTGAATAGTTGAGGGGGTGGGGGGGGGAGCGAAGTTAACCAAAAAACCTAGTCGGTAGATATAAGCGCCGCAAAGAGATTGGGCCAAGAATTCAAAGTCGAAAGTAAAATTAATAGCTGGGAATAATGTAAAAGAATACTTGAAAGATAAATAAGACATAATTTAGAAATTTTAAAAGGGAAAAGGAGTATCTAAGGCAAAAACTAAGGGAGGTGGGAGCAAAAGGAGCAAGTGGCCCGGGTGCTAGAATTGAAAGAGAAGAGTGCACACAATGAAGATTTGGTTTGTTGTGTTTATATCAATTTGACCCACATATTTTTGTTAGTTCGTCAATGGTAAATGTATCTCAGGTTGCAAATGTTAGTCCAAATAGAAAGAATACCAAAAATTATACTTGATAAGACAGAAACCTGTATAAAGAGGAATTGTTTTCTGTGGTTTTGAATTCAATTTTAAATTTTAAAATAAAGAAAATATCAGAAACTTATCCTGAACATAATCAAAAAAGTATAAATGTTCAGAAAGAGCTCGTCGCTTGAAGATTCATACTTCTGCTGAGGTGTTAAGTTCAATGAGACCATGTTTCCACAGATGCCACAAGAAAAATTGTTAAGGAATTAAAAAAACAAAAAACTTTTCATTTCTATGCTTCGAAATGAATTTGAAAAAGCACAAATGATCACTAAGCAGGCCACTGAAGATGCAGATGTGCTAACAGAGAACACAGCTATATCCTTAGCCCGTGATTACGATGCTGTCATTGTCAATGGTGTAGACATTGACCTTCTTGTTCTTGTTGCTTCTCTAGTTCCAGACAATGTTTATTTCCGAAGGACCGGGAGAGGGAAACTGCCTGATGTTATCTACTCCAACAAGTGTTTCAAGTTTAAGGAAGTTGCACAAAATATTCTTTTAATTCATGCAGTAAGTGGTTGCGAGACCACTTCTGCGCTCTACACCCATGGGAAAATGAAATATTGCAGAATTCTTCAGAACCCATCCCTGAACCAAAAAGTTCAAATCTTTAAAGATTCAAATGGAGTGAGGCACAAACTTGTTGAAGTCACAGAAGCTGTACTTCTTGCCCTGTATGGAGGTGATCCCGGCCAAAACTTGAATGTATTGCGGTATGTCATCTTCGCTAGAGCAGCTAACAATTTTAAATTAAATTTAGCGAGACTACCACCTACTCGAAATGCTACTGAATATCATGCATTCCGAACATACCTACAAGTTCAGACACGGCTGGGAAACGAAAAGGATCCTCTCGAATGGGGCAGGAAGAGGGGTGGTCATGGGCTCATTTCAGTAACTATGATGAACGAACCCGCCCCTCAAACTCTACTGGATTTCATATCTTGCCAATGCAAAAAAGATTGCAGTACGAAGTGAAATTGTAGAAAATCCGGCTTGAAGTGCTCAGTTATCTGTGTGAAATGCCACAACCAACTATGTGGTAACGGTCCTGATATTATACTGGACCTTGAGGACTTTGATGACCTAGAACAACCAATCGAGTCAAGTACAGAGACGGATGATGAAGTATCTGAGACAATGGCATCATTACCCGGGGCAAGCAGCAGAAAAAGGAAACATATATGACAAAGCGACTATATAATACTTACTATGTATTTGTTGATTAATTTATTGTGCATTCTATAATTAATTAACCACATCGTGTTTTCAATATCAAAAATAAAAGCTCGTTTTTTAAATTAATAACTTGTCAGGCGGTATTAGTCTGTTTTCACCCAAAATCTTTTTGCTGTGATTTTTAAGGTCTATTACCAATATTTAATTATCTAATAAATGAAACTGTAGACTATCTCATGCTCTAAAAAGTTTATTATGACAGTTTTGTTTTTAAATGCACTATAAGTGGGTTATTGAGCAAAAACTAACGTCATTTGCGGATTTTTACATTTTTTCCAAATTTAACCCTATTTTCCGGCTCCGCATTCCGTATCTCTCCTTCTATTTGGACAATTTACAAACATGAATAATGCATGTTGTAGATAATTTTATCCTCTACAAAATGGTGTACGTGCCTTTTCTGTAAAATGCACTGAAACCGAATTATTTCAGAAAAATCGAAAAAAGTGCCGAAAATTTTTGGTTTTCTGATATTGTGAAAAACGCACAAGGTCTAGAAGGACGAAAATTTGGTTTTTTTTATTAGAGGGTCAACCTTTACAACATACCCAAAAATCAGAGTTACCCGAATTTTTGCAAGGTAAAATGCTATTCTACTGGACTATTCTATAAGTTTCAGAAATATATTATTGTGAAAGTCGGAAGTTGTAGAATTCCGACAATGTATAGTTCAGAAAATTAGTGCAAAACTGGATTTGCAGGATTATCTGGAGATCATAACAAAAGACTTTTATCTACACCAGACCTGACACCTTTTCTGTATCTGTTCCTAGTGGTCTGGGCCTGGAAAGAATTTTGCTTTACATGTCAAAGAAAATACGTGTGAAGATTTGGCTTATAAAGAAGATATTTTCTGTTGCTGATTAAATATTAAAAAAAAAAAGTAAGAAGTTTTTTAGGTATTAAATGTTAAATGCACGAATATTTTTTAAATTTATAATTTATTCATTTTCTTTTTTTAAATAGTTTTAAAAATTCTTCGTTTTTATTTTCCAAACGTTCCTAAAATAGTTCCAAAGGGCGTAAACATCATATCGTTGCTAGAACCTACTATGTATCAAGTATAAAATTTCTTGAATTTTCTTAAGCGACTTTCGCATTCGGTCGACCTAGTTTATATATTGATAGTTTTTATCTATATAAGTTGCGAGTGTTGCTGTAGGACAAATTTATGATATTTTCAAATCAATAGATCATATTCATTTTTTCCCCTATTGACCTCTGTATCTACGGCCGACTTAGCTTTTCCATGTGTGGGTAAGGTATAGTATATGTCCAACATTTCCGGCTCTGCAGACAAGATTTATACATGATAATTTTTTTCAGTGGGTAGGCCGACTAGCTATTTATGTGATTCAAAAATGTGAAAACGTGACTTTCATACCGGCTGAACAGATAGATCTATTGAAACCAATACTTTTTTTATTCATAACCTATCTATTGATAGACCGACTACCTTTTGCCATATGATTGTAAGGTTGCAGTGAAATGCATTCTGAAGACTTAAAGTCCTACCAACCAGAATTTTTCCGAATTGTTTTTTTTAATCGGCCTACTGACATACTACAGAGACACTAATTAAATCTGCTGATAAGCCGACTGAATCCTTTTACCAAACATTGGGGGGGCAGCTGCCCCCCCGGCCCCACCGCTCGCTACGCCCCTGAATGCAAACTTTCGGAATTTAAAAAAAGCCAAACTGGTATTGCTTTAAAAAGTGCTTAAAAATTGTAGCCGATAAATTTGCAACGATGCGGTACAAAAATAAGGCGATCGCAGCGACATCTGCTTTAACAATAGATTTGCCTCTAACAAAAGTAACCGTTTCACTATTGACAACATGAACATAATTTCTGTTAATAAAATCTTCTTGTAAGTGTATATTTCAGATGTAACTGATTTTGAAGTTAGTTTTTTATCATATCAGGGAATTAATCTTTTCCACTCTTCTAGCACAGATTCATCATTTGGTATGCTAAATAGGGATAGTTTCTAGTTTGCTGTTTTGTATCGCGTACTGCAACCAGGCACAAAAGAATGCGTATCACGTTTTTTGGCCATGATCAATGTTATTCATATTTTCAAAGCTTATGAAAATCACTATCCAAGTCAAAGGAAATAGGGTATAATTTAATTATTTAAAATATTCACCACCAGCTGAAACGTTTTCCCAATTCGATTCTTATACAATGTTTGCGTTAAAAAGAGCTAGCAGACAGTGGCGTAGACAGAGACTCTGTCAGTGGCGTAGACAGTGCTCCGGAAGCCAGTAATATTATAAAGTTTTCTTCGCCTTCAATATCGCAGAAAATTCTCCGATTAGATAAGGCAAAAATATTCTTATAAAATTAGTGGTATCTAAACCATCTGGACCTCCACCTTGTCTACGCCACTGCCAGAAGATGTCGCTGTGATCGTATCGTTAACTTTTGAACATCGTTCTACATTTATCGGATTCAAGTTTTTAGTACTATTTTGTAGCCTTTTTCCACACTATGTATTCTAGGCGTTGGCGCTGTAGCGTAAGTGCAAGATCCAAGTGTCGATTTACATGCTGTATATTTTACATTTAAATTAAAATCTAAAACCAAGATTTTTTTTAACAAACCATGTCATTTATCCCGTGTATATATACTACATGCAGCAAAATAATTCGGTTGTAGCATCTCTTGAGTTGCAGCGGACGTGATGATATCTGAATTAATCAACCATCCATATAAACACTGTCTAGTTGTCACGGTCAGGATTGCAACTGTTAAAAGTTTTTCACATTTCTTGCCAGTATGATAATAAGAAACTTTCGGTATTGTCCTTATTAGGTGCGTTCGTAATTATATAAATACGTAACCTGGTATGTCCTTCCGTATTGTTGAAAAGCAATTCCATTGCGCTATTATATTTTCTACTGTGTCCGACTAATTTTTGGCTTTTAAGGAGCAACACTTTTAGTTTATTATTTATAGGAAGATTTGTTACAGAACGATAGAATGGTATGCAATATACTACAATTATCCCTGAAAAATTAACAATGCAAGTCTCATCAAAATCCATGCAGTAGAACTTATTAAAAAGTTTAATCTTTCATAATCAGAGTCACACGATTACACAACTCTCTCTCGTAATTCTATGACTGAGTAACGTGGAACAATATGTGTTAAATACTAAAACCTTTTTTGAAAAATTATCTAACAGTGTCAGTGACATCAAAATCCACCCAGTAGCAGTTAGATTAATAAATAGCAGTTAAGTTAAGAAATAAATATATTAAGAAGTAATATCTAGAAGTTGGTTGAGAAAGAAATGTGTCATTTTACTGCTTTAAGCTGACTATTCTCCTAGTTTTCATTTGCCCTGTTAACACATTACCGACAGGGAACGAGAATTCTCGTGTCTACTTTTTAAAAAAATCATTGACTAAGGGCGTGGCTTCTACATTACAGAAAATTCATTTATGCAATGTTATTCATTTATGACTAAAGGCGTGGCTTCTACATTACAGAAAATTTATTTCTGCAATGTTATTCATTTATGCTCTTATTCCACTTTTAAATATTTTGTAGAAAATTGTGTTAATCAGAATCTCCTCAATCGATCAAAAAAAAAAGAAAAGAAAAAGAACCTGCTCTGTAGATTTGCCAGATTTCAATATTTACCGTTACTCAGGGGTGTTTCAGGAGACCCAAAATTTTTTTTATCAATCTTCTGATTTGGACTTGCGATCGTGCATACAAAGCATATCAAGAAGCTTTCACTTTGTTGGTATGCTTATAGCATATCAATATTTATTTTATACTGTTCAAAAATTTGTAATTATTATTTATATCGATGTGAGAAATTGCATTTCCAATTATTATTATTATTTACTAGATTTGACCGAGATGATAATTCAGGTATGTAAACCGTTGAAAATTTTAATGTAATGACTTTTACTTTTAGGATAAATAAAAGTAATTTACATAATATTTCAATATAACAAAAATAATGACATTAATTTTTGTTCTGAAGAATATATATTTTTTTTATATAGAGACAATTTAATCAAAAATCAAATATGCGATCGACTGTTCGAAGAACTATAAATTATTTGAATAAAATTGAGATAATAAATATCATTAATGGTAGTAAAAGTTGACGAAAATTACGCTAAGTAAAATAGTCAGACGAGATGAATTCTTTTACATAGAGAATTTTTTTTTTTTTTTTTTAAATCATTATACATATTATTTTAAGGTATAGGTCAATTTGGAGGTGGGAGACTATTTTCAGGTGTTTTCAGAAATTCCCCACATCTTATTAACATGTGTGTTAAAACATTCACAAAGGAATTAATAACTGAAATTTCATTAGATCTTCTGTTGAAAATACTTGGAAACAGATTTTCCTTATTAATTTGAAGGACCATTTATCTGTTTTGACGAAAATAAATAAATAAATAAATAAAATTTACTATATGTTTAGGTATATCAAAACATAGGATTGTACCTGAAACGTTTGCCATTGTTCGATTTAAAACAGTATGGCAACACCATAAAAATATTAAACTCATACCGGTATATTTAAAAAAAAATATTTATAAATATTAATACTAGTGTTTTGTACTACATTGAATCTTAAATACTCCATGACTTGCATAACGAGTGAGCGCCTGTACGGCATTAAGTTCTCCTCGTTGAATTTTTACTGACCAGATTAATGCTACAGGTGGTAATTTTTTTTGTATATCGGAAACGTATTCAAAACCCTCAATTGTCCAACTTGAGCCGAGGGACTTTGAATTATCTGGTGTAAAGAAGAAAAAAAAAAACCGGATAAATGTTTCTTTTTTTTATCCCCTTTTAATGCATTTCAAGTGATATTGCAAGAGGCAAATTTAAAATACACTACTTTACAATACTACTTAATTTACTCTAGACACACACAAAAGTAAAGAGATAAATAGAACTTGTTTGAAAATGCATTATTCATGAAATGTTCATCCATATAAGAATGATCGATTTAGAGCCAGGGACCAATATTTAAAACTGAACGTGCTCTGTCCGACTATCCGTGAGACAAAATGTCAGCGGAGATGACTTTTATTCACTTTCCAAACTATTTGATTAAAAAAAATTAAACAATTAATCGTCGGAAAATAGTTAACTGATTGCTGTTTTTTTTTTCTTTCTTTTTTAACCCATTAAAGCCTATCGGTACCATATGGTAGCGGGATAGCTACCCTCCATTTTGTTGTTTGTGTACCAGTATATTTCAAGAGAAATATTCTCTTTATCTGATGACAGAAACTTCGTAATAAAAGGGGACTAAAGTTACTACTTTGAAAAACTGGTATGAAATGCAATTTTTGAATTTTAAAGAGAAAAATAATTCTGGCTTTAATGGGTTAAGATTATTGTAATTCTCAAAATCAAATAAAAATATTTTTATTATGTAACAAAAACCCATCGGTGCCTCCAAAAGGAGGTCAAATGCCTCTCCTTGGATTTTCATATTAATATAACAATTTTTTCTCGCTCATAATTTTGATAAAAGTTATAAAATTTATTCTAGGATGATTTAACGTACATAAACACAAAAAAAATGAAGGATTTTTTTTTTTTTTTTTTTTTTTTTTTTTTTTTTTCCGTCAGGCGGAAGGGGAAATGAGACTCCGCACCCTCTGAATACCCATGCAAATGAATTTTTAGTTCTGTGTTTCTTTTTACATTCATGCGTCAAAAAATTATCCTAAACAGGTGGTCCAGAGGAATTTCGCCCCTTGATGAAAAAAAAAAAAAAAAAAAAGGTAACACACTACTTTCATTTTCAAAAAAGGCGGTAAAAGTTTATATTTGGATTTTTAATATGTCTGTAATTTTTTTTCTTTTAAATATTGACGTTTAATCTTGACTTTTTGACGTTTAATCTTGGCGTCTTGCACGCGGGGTTCTGACAAAAATTCCTAGTTTACTTTATTTCATGTTTATGTTTTCCATTTGAAAGAATAAAGAAACGAAAAGAAAGCAGACTACAGGCACATCTATTCCAAAATCTTGCATATCCCTGTACTTTACTCTGTGGGCATCCATGGGTATACGTATCAAATAGTTTACAACGTTGTTCATAATATCATTTTCTTTATTACATTTTTTAAGTAAAATTAACAGCTCAGATTTTTAAAAAGTGTCGCTTTTTATGTTGCATTGGCTGTGGTTGCCGCGCTTTCTTCCAAGATGTATTGCACTTTGTCAATATTTGACATATTTAAATTAATACAGTAAAATCTCGTTACATCGAATTTTTGGAAACGGCCGATTAATTTCGTTGTAGTGAAAAATTCGTTAATGTGAAATTGCAATATGGCGTTTTTTTTTTTTTTTTTTTTTTTTTGAGAAATTTGCATGCACACTGAATAAAAATGCATACTATTACTACACTTATATTAAATTTTGGTTAAAATCCAAACATGCCAGTAAATAATAAATATACAATATTAATGAATTGTTAACTTTTTAGTTAGAAATAAGATAATTATTAAGTTCATTAAGTTTCAATATTTTAATCGTAAATGTTATAGATTTAGATGCCTAACGGATTTAAAAAAAAAAAAAAAAAAAAAAAAAAAAACAAGAACGAAAAATCATGTGTCAAGCACAGATTATGTAACACTTTCCAACGCTTCCAAAATAATTTTACAAATCATTACCATTTAATAAGTTGAAAGATAACATCTAAGTAAACAATTTAGAAAACGCATAACATATTTAAAAACGTAATTTCACGAATTTCCAACATATATTTCCAACATATACAATATTCGGAAAAATATCCGAATACTTTTATTCAGCCCTGTATAGGATCTATAGATTTGTATATATACTACATAGGATGCTAAATTTTAGTTTAGTTGGGAAACGCGTAGCACAGTTTAAAATTCTCCTTCTGCAGTTTCTGTCAATAAACGGAAATGTGTTCACGGACTTTTTTGCTGCCCTGTATAGGATCTACAGAATTTATACACACCAAGTAATAGACAAAAAGTGAGTTAAATTTAAAATAGCGTTCAGGAACTTAAAACGCACTTCCAGGAATATTATTAACAGACAGTAGAGAATTCTTTTGTGTATCCCTGTAAATGAACGATGACTGCTATACACACACTATTCTGTAGTAAGCCTCTTGTAATGCACCTTAGTGATATATATAAATTTCAATGCGTTTAAAATAATGAAACATTATTTAATTAAACGGGAGTTAGAGCACGG
Organism: Maratus michaelseni; assembly: GCA_963931845.1. Taxonomy (NCBI): domain Eukaryota; kingdom Metazoa; phylum Arthropoda; class Arachnida; order Araneae; family Salticidae; genus Maratus; species Maratus michaelseni. The sequence continues at coordinate 262,556,318 of OZ007597.1, forward strand.
ACAGACGGCCATACAGCCAGACAAACCGAAATCATAAACACTTTTTAACTAGGTTGGAAAGTGTTAAAAAATAACCACAGACATCTGCGGTTAATGTAACGTTATTTCTTTGCAAAAAAAATCAAAAGTGTTTTTTTTTTCTGCACTGAAGTTGACAAAGCGTTTTTCAAAACAAATTGTATAAAATGTTTTCGGAACATTATTTTGCTTGGTTAATTACTTTTTACGTCCCATAGAGCACATTTTGATCGTACAACACAATCATCTTCGGTACTTGGTGGACAGTAATCACCAGCTCCATTTTCATTGTCGTCTGCCTCCCCCGTCATTGAGTTTCTGACAAATGTTTTCCTTTTTCATCCAAATTCTAGTTTTTCAATACAGATATTTTTTTCTTGTCAACTGAACAGTCGTAAAACTGGAATAACTACTATTCTTCTTAAGCTTTCAATAAATTCGTTTATTAGAAAAAATTCGTTAATGTGAAATTCATCAAATTGAATATATTTATAACGTGAAAACATCGGACGTTTTTTAACAATCCAAAAAATATCCGTTAAACTGAAAAATTCGTTAAAGTGGCATTCGTAACGATATTCTATTGTACATCTGAATTTCTATGAAAATTATGAGATTTTTTACAATTATTTTTAGTTTATTGATTAAATTGTCAATATTTTTTGTGTTAATACTGGCAATGTCTTTTATTTAGCTTTATTATTATTATTATTATTATTATTTTAATTTGGTTATTTTCATTTGTTTATTGATTTATTTATTCTTTTTTGTTGTTGTTGTTTATTTATTTATTTGCTGGAGGGGAGGAGGTGCTGTTTTCAGAAGAAAAAAAAACAAAAAAAACTGAAAACTGAAAAAGTTGTGTAAAAATGGCTCTTTCGAAAGCTATATTAATTTTTAAATATGGCTAAAATTAATATGTTTTTAATTTTTAAAAGTTAAATATTTTTTTTAAATTACATTTTCAAACGAATTTATATATATATATATATATATATATATATATATATATTTCAAGGATAAAAAAATATTTTAAGATATGTGTTAATAAAAAGAAGAAAATTCTGTGTCTCGGACAAATTAAAAAATATATATACTTGAAATTGGCTAAATAGTGTGTAAAAAATTAACGAAAATTATTTAGATCTATTTAGTACTTGGAAATTTTTCCATAGAAAATTTATCACGCCTTGCGTTCATAAAATTTCAAATTTTAATTGCTTGAAAAGCGTATAGCCAACAAAGTGAAAAAGTAATTAAATTTTAAAGGAATTAAAATTTGAAATATTATGAATGCAAGGAGTGATAAATTTTCAATGGAAAAATTTCCAAGTATTAAATAGATATATTCAATCATCGATGCTGGATTCTCTTTAGTTTCGTGTTTGCCCAGGGTTGGTGGCTCACGGAAAATATTCCATCTTGTGCTGCGATTGTAGCCTTGCCAACATGTGATACCGAGAAGTGTCAGGCTGGGTATCTTTCGAAGTGGTTCAGTTGGTAGAACTTCAGTGCGCTATACTGATGACCGGGGTTCATGTCTCGGCTTGGGTACTTTTTCACTCTGTAGGCTATACGCCTTTTAAACAATTAAAATTTGAAATATTATGAAAATTTAGTTCATAAAGCTAATGTTGAAAAAATATCTTCTCAGAGCGATAGGAGTATGGAAGAGTAATTTTTTAAAACCTTTTCTATAAATTATAAATGCAATATAAGTATTATTATAATAAAATTAATGTAAAAACTAAAATTAAATAATTTACGAATACACTAGGGACTTTTGAAGGGAAAAAATAAACAATTGTAGAAGCTACTCTAGAGTCAGATATTTATTAATCAGTGATTTATATCGGCCTATTCTATTTACAGTGTCGTAGCCAAAGGGGAGGGGTTATGAGATTCAATTAACCTTCCATCCCCCCCCTCCCCCCAAAGATACAGACCTAATTATCCAAAGATTGGGAAAGAACATGTACCTATTGATCGAAAGTAGATACGTGTACCTATTTTCGTATAGCTACCAATATGTTTATAGACTAACGTTTTTGATACAAATATACAACAAAGCTATCATGCTTCTTAATTTTTTAACGTCGTTTTGCATACAAATATACAATAAAACTATCATCCTTCTTAATTTTTTAACGTCGTTTTAGATACAAATAAGCTATGCTTCTAAATTTTTTAATGTCGCTTTCGATACAAATATACAACATAGCTATCATGCTTCTTAATTTTTTCACGTCGTTTTGGATACAAATATGCAACAAAGCTATCATGCTTCTAAAATTTTTAATGTCGTTTTGGATACAAATATACAACGAAGCTATCATGTTTCTTAATATTTAACGCTCCCAGTTATATCATGCTCCTTGCCTCTTAAAATGCACGATGCAACTAGGGGCTACAATACTATTAATTTATGCTGTGTTATATATAAGCATAAATGCAAAAATAGTTAAAAAATAAAAAATTCTCCTTTATAAGCATTAAATGTTTACCTTAAAAATCACGCCTAATTTTGTGCATGCAAATCTTGCAGTGGTTCCAAAAAATTTCCTTTACAAAGCATTAATTTGGCGTGGAGCTCGATTATGGAAGGTTCGCCGCTTTCATTTACGCTTGGTAGAAAATACGAACTACTGAATTTATTAAAAAATATATAATTTTTGCTCTGTTTATTTTTTAAGATATGGCAAGAGGACAAAAAAGAATTATTTAAACTATTTCTTCGGGATTTTTAAATTGTTTTCTCAACGTATAATGATAATTTAGCTATTATTAAATATTATATATATTGCACAGTGTCTTTTTATTTATAATTTTAATTTCAACTTTTTAGTGATTAAAATATTTCATTGTTGCAATTTCACAGCATTTCACAATTATTTTTGTATTGCGTGTTTAAAATCTTAACATTGTGATGTATTTTTTTTTTTAATTAAATACCTAATAAAGGAATAGGATTCTCACAAGTTAAAAAAATATATATTAGCATAATTTTATATGTAGATATTTGTAATGTTATATAAAATATAAACACATTAATGTATTTTTATCATTGTTAAATATTTTAAGTTTATTTTAGAAAACTTATTTCAACATAAAAAAAAAAGGGAAAAAAAAGAAAAAGAAAGAAATAAAGCGTTGTGTGGGAATACCACGGTGCGTAGATAACTGGTAACTGCAGTATTTCGACAGATTGAATGAGTACTTTCTCTCCAATATAACCGATTCACTGTACCTTTATTTTGATATGAGCTACGTTATAATTAATCTTATTGCAAAACTATTTGACTTTATTTTATGAAACTCAATTATAAAAAATATATTAGGTTAAGTTATTCTAATAACAAGTCAATATTGTTTATACTGGTAACCAATATTGCACCAAACGGAAATAATGACAAGGAAATGCCAATATTGACTTTACACTCAAATATTTGCAACGAAATGTCGGTTTCGAAAAATGTTTTTTTTTTCTCCTAAATATTGAAAATAAATTGGTGGAATATTTGTTAGTATTGGTGCATTATTGGCAAAATTTAAACACTTCGCTGTTGGAGCAATATTTCAAGCCATTTTGTTAACCATTTTGCCAGCCTAATACAAAAAATATTAATCTAATATTGTTTTGATAAAGCAAGTTCGTAACCAGAAAACTATTTCGGGGTTGGGGGGGGGGGGGAGATTTGTGGGCTCCATATTTTATTCTTTTTATCTTATTTTAGATTCGCTTTCTACTAATTGTATAGAGATGAATGTCAATCCTTAATTGTTGTTAGCGGTCTGACAGACCGCTGGGTTTTTTTTTTCCGATTTTAACAATTTAACTTGTAATTTAGAGTTTAACTATAGCTAATAGTGAAATATCGTTTCGTTTGTTATCACTAGATATCACTAGTTCGTTTGTTATCACTAGAAACTTCTGAGTGGATGAATTTAATTATTGTAGCCCTGTACATAAAGTTTAGTACAGAAACAGTTATGCTAAATGAGTTAATCGAGCCTTTTGTTCATCTTTCGATCAAGCGGCCTCAGAGACCGCTCAAAGCAGTTATGCGACATTTTTTGTCACATCAGTGAAGGGTTAAGTTACTGAGACAGTCGCATAACTATTGTGAGCGCTTTATGAGACCGCTTGATCGAAAGATGAACAAAAGTCTCGATTAACTCATAAGATAGCTGTTTTTGTACTAAACTTTATGTACAGGGCTACAATAATTAAATTCATCCGTTCAGAAGTCTCTAGTGATAGTACTAGGGCTCGAAACGAAACAAAATGTAACTAGTATCTATAATTAAACTGAAAATTCCAAAAAGCAGCAGTCTGTCAGACTGCTAAAAACACTTACTTTTCTAAGAAAAAAAGTACCGGAGTCCTAATTTTTTGCATCATAACACCCGTAGCGTACCCCTCCTTCCCCATCTCCACCGTCACTCCAATCTGCATATTTATATTTCATACATTATTTTCAAAATTTAAAGCATTGTTTTTGTATTTATAGCACAATACAAATTTTAAATACATCTATCTGATTAGCTATCAAATATTCCACTTTAGTTATTACTTCTTCCCAATAGAAACCTTTGCCTAATCTTAATGTTAATTAATCGCAGAATTCGGCGAATAAATAAGCTCAGGATTCGGAAATAGCGTTAGCACAAAAAATGAACAGTTGGTAGTTATGCAGAATAGAAAAAGACTATGTGTTTACTCTTTATTCTAATCAAAATAAAATTTAAATGATTTGAAATGGAAATAAAATTTTGAATTTAAAACAGATTGAGCTCGAGCCTGCCCAAACCCGAAGACTGATATAAAAATCGAGCCTGTTTCATCTCCATCTCTTACGTGAACGACACATTACGTCACTTATAAGTGTTTTCATACAAAAGAAGCAAAGAAGGCAAAAGATTGGAGATGGGAGGGAAAGGAAAGCGTAATTTAGGATTCGTTTTTCGGAAGCGTTATTGCACTAGGCTCCGGAGCACTTCGTTTATGAGCTCCGGTTAATTTTGGCCAATATTTAATTATTAACTAAAAACAAAGAAGTACCGAAGCTGAGCTTCGGCGCAAATTAAGCCCTGGTTAAAGAGCTTATTAAGTTGTATTGTTAATTAAAGTTGTTCAATAAATACAAAATTTAACCTTTGATCATTCTTTATTGCAATTAAATTTATAATCTTATTCCAAGTTGTTACCGCTTCGTCAATGTAGACATTTGGAAGTCACACTCTTACTTCATTTTTTATAAATTTCAGTTAAAGAAATTGGACAAAATGCAATACTATATACCAGCCTGTTGTAGCCTTTTTATATAATAACGTAGAATTCAGCTTTTTTATAGTCCCATTTCTAAAAATTCCTATCAATTTTTAAAAAATTCCTAAAAATTCTATTCATTTTTGCAACATGCAGAAAATAAAGAGATGCTGCGTGGAAATTTGATGTTTTAATCTTAACCTTCTTACTGATACTTAAGGCTGTTAATTCAATGAACTCCCCAATTTCCCTTGCTAATGTTAAACCTATGGGCGTGTGATGTATTCTTATTTTTTAAATATCTCATCAGGAAATTAATATTTTTAACTTATTATTTCTGTGTACTGTTTTTAAGCAGTCGCGTAGTGTATGACATACCCAGTGTTTGTACGGTTTTTACAACTATCACCACTATTTTTCTAAAAGTAATCTTCAACTCTTTTTATCGCAGAATTTGTAAGAATTGTTTCAGACTAAATAAGGTGACGATTATTATTTGTATTTATTGGTGAAAATAATAATAATAATAAATACAATGGGTATGCGCGACTTCTTCCGGGTTAAAGGGTGTGTCTTTTTTTCATAGTCGTCAAAATATTTCTAAAATATATACTTAATTTTATGTTAAGTGTAAAAATCTTACTCAGTTTAGTTAAGATTTTAACACATAAAGTTATAAATTATGTAGGATATTTTAGAAATATTTTGACGACTAATAAAAAAAGAGACATCCTTTAACCTTTTCCGGAACAGACAAATTCTGTTCGTAAAATACGAAATTACTGACTGACACCGTAATTTACAAACGACTTTTTCAGAAAATAAGAACTCCTTATTTTAAGCTTTCATTATAGAAGCAAAATTTTATTAAAATATTGTTGGTGCCGAATGCAAGTTTGGAATTAAAATTAGGTGTGCCCGGGGTGCAACCACTGTGCCGGAAAGGGTTAAGAACAGTACACAGAAAACCAAACTTACAAATATTAAATTCCTGATGAGATATTTTAATTATACGAATGAATCCTACGCCCATAGATTTAACATTAGCGAGGGGAATTGGAGCGTTAACTAACAGCCTTAATGAAAATTTCTGAAGGGAATCAACACTACCCCCCTCCCCTTCCTCCACTGGCTACATTCTTTTTATAAGTGTATAGTCAGGGTGGCTAGTGGTCAGGGAAAAATACAGTCAAAAAAAGTGATATACACCAGTATATTCTTATAGAAAAATTTATGTTGATTATTCGATCAAATAATGAATTTGAATTTTTCTATAAGGATATACTGGTAATTACCATTTTTTTTACTGTATTTTTCTCTGACCACTAGCCACCCTGATAGTACAATAATGTTTAAAATTTTATCGAGTCATAGAAAATAATTCAGCACATCCAAATCATTTCAAGTTTAATGGATTTTATTTAGGGCGAAATTGCTCGCAAAACAAGCTATACACTTCAACTGCTAATATCGAATGTTCCTTACAAAAATCTTTCCATTTCTGTCCCACGTACGGTATTTTTTCTTTGATTACAAACTTCACGACATTCTTTTTGAAATCCTCATCACTATGTCTATCAGACAAAACCAAAATATCGCAAGCATTTTCAGGAGACAAGTTATCTGTCATAAAATCAGCGCATTGCTTTTTCACTGCATCGATACCGTATCTGTCCGATGCTTCGTAGAACTGGAGAGCAGAGTCAACTGTTAACTCTGGCAGCATTCCCGTGTACAAGCATCTCAGAAACTGTTGGAAAATGGCGGCGTCCATGTCCTCAATATTTACACGTCCCGTCTTGCCTTCAACCATGTCGCTCTGGAGCATGGAAGCGAAAACATTGGAGCGAGAACAGAGAATAATCTTGTGTGCTTTGATGGTCTGGTCACCGCATCTGAATTCCACATCGTGGTTCGGGCCTTCATCTAACAGCTTGGAAAAATCACGTGAAAGACTCTCCATTGAGAAGCAGGCATTTTTGTAAGACGGTAATAATGGCGTTGGTTCGTCATCTGAAATGTAAACATAGATTAAAAATGCTATTGCAAAATTATAAGTTATTAAATTTTACTTAAAATACTACAGTAGCAGTTGACAACTTAGGTAAACATCATATTAATACCAACTGGTAGCAATGTATTTATAACCTACGAATTGAAAAATGTTGAAAGCTCGCAACAGTCGTATGTACAGTTATTTCTGGTTTGAATCCCACACATACATATACATTATATACAGGGTGTCCAAAAAGTCTGGAAACGGTCGAATAACTCGAGATTGAAAATCGGAATACATCGGATTGAAAAACGGAATATAGTATGTGTTCAATATTTAAAAAAAAAAATCTATTTAGCGATATCAAAGTTGCCCCCGAACACGCCCCCTGGGAGGGGAAAGGGGGGGGGGTCAACTTTGATATCTTAAATAATAACCCCCTTTTTATTGCAGATTCAGATTCTAAGGAAAAAAATACGTAACTATTGAATTTAACATTTTCTTCGGAAAATCGTAGATGGCACTGTAATCGAGTAAAATGCAGCGAGGATGGTTTCTATTGAAAAGTCTGGAAACGGTCGAATAACTCGAGAAATATACATCGGATTGAAAAACGGAAAAAAATACGTGCTCAATATTTTAGAAAAATCTATTTAGGGATATAAAAGTTGCCATTTTTTTTAAAATATTCATCACGTATTTTACCGTTTTTCAATCTGATATATATTTCTCGAGTTATTCGACCGTTTTCAGACACCCTGTATATTTCACTATACTATGACAGAAATTGTCGCAAGATTATTGTGAGCGGTCACTCAGACCGCTTAATTTAAAGATAAATAAAAATTCGATTTACTCATAGGATACTGTTTCTGTACTGAACGTTATGTATAGGACTATTATAATTAAAATTCACCCAAAATTCCCCTTTACTGATAGTACTAGGGCTCAAAACAAAACAAAATTTCACTAGTATCTATAGTTTAAACTGAAAATTACAAGTTAAACTGTGAAAATTGAAAAAAGCAGCGATCTGTGAGACCGCTTACAGAAGTTAAGCGTTATATATATTTAACCCTTCCGTGCTATGACATAAATTGTGGCATAATTACTGTGAGCGGTCTCTAAGGCTATTAGATAGAACAATGAATAAAAAGTTCAATTAACTCATAAGATAGAGTTTATGTATTAAACGTTATGTACAGGGCTATCATAAATTTTATTCACCTATTCAGAAATCTTTATCGATAATACTAGGGCTCCAAACGAAACAAAATTTCACCAGTATCTAGAGTTAAACTGAAAATTACAAGTTAAACTGTGAAAATTGAAAAAAAAAACAAGACGCTAAGAGCCGTTAAGGCTTAACACAGTAAAAAAAAAAATATATATTACAATATTATTGCATTAATAATATTAATTTATTGAATAACAGTAAACATTAACCCTTTAACGACTGTTAGCGGTCACACAGACCTGGTTTTTCCCATGTTTTTCATTACTGCCGTAGTCAAATACATAAATATATTTACTATTATCTTTGATTTATGCTTCTATTTCAATTATGAGAAAGAAATTGACTTTTTTTTTCACCAAATTGCTTGATTTTGAATAATTTTAATTGGCTCTCGGCTGATCGCTGATCTGCTCACGAATATCACGTAAATATTACTAGAGGTCTGTTTAAGCCAAAATGTTCAAACCCTGGTCCCCAGGCAAAAGAAAGCTATCCTTGAAAAAGTTAAAACTCGGTCCCGGCCTGAGCCGAGAAAAATTCTTAAAATCAGGTCCGAGACGACCCAATTTCTACAAAAATTTCCGAGAGCAGGTATTATCTTACAATGAAAACTCTTAAAAATAATATAAGATACACATTTAACAGCCAACATCAGTCATGCGAAAAAACGCGCCAGCAAATGTTCAGTCTATGGGGAAGGTTCTTGCGCGATTTCTCGCTCGGGTTTTAATATTTTTAAGTGATTTTATTGCATAGGATAGCTGAGGTCGATCTCCAACGTTGTTAGTTTTTACTTTTTCGATTTTGGGTCCAGTTTTTTTTATATAAGGGTACTTTCACTTTCAGAACCGGTTCCACCCGGTTCCAAAATTGAAAATGTCCGCTTATAAAAAAAAAACTGTAACCAAAATCAAAAAAGTAAAAACTAACAACGTTAGAGATCGACCTCAGCTATCCTATGCAAAAAAAAAATAATAATAATTTAAAAATATTGAAATGCGAGCGAAAAATCGCGCAAGAACCTTCCCATAGACAACATTAGCTTGAGCGTTTCTTCGCCTGACTAGCGTAGGCTCTTAAGCAAACATTTTAAAATACAGCATTTTTCAAATTATATGTCCACAACCCATCGTATACGGAATTACAATATTAATAATCACATAAGAAATGAAAATCGATTAAATTTAAATAGTTTAGAAAGAAAGAAAAGGATGATTAAAAAAGTCGTAATTTTGAAGATCTATAAAAGAAAGAATGTAGATTTTTAAAAATGTTTCTCTTTAATTTATAAACCCAAAATGATTTTTTAAAGATTACCTCAATAAGTATACAGGGTAAAAATTGGGTAACCCAATTTTTGAAATGGAAAAAATATATATATATATATATGTTATATAAAAATTTATTTCCTTCGTATCCTTCCATTTTATTCGCATTAATATTTTAAAATTAATCTAAGTTCTGTCATAGTCAGTATTTCCTTAATTCTTAATAATATCTATTCCTATTTAAAGTCCTTTAAAAGTAAATATCCGTATATTAATAATTATTTTATTCTAAATCTTAATCTAAAATTTTAAGTTCATTCGTAGCTTTCATCAGCTCCCCAATCTATAAAATTCCGAGACGCGTTCTCATTTCGAATGTTTTTTTTAAAAGCCATTTTCTTTTTATTATTATTATTATTGCTCTGATTTTTCGCGCGCTTGGGATTTTAACTTCAAAATTTATCCGCACCCAAGTACGGGATTCTTTACTGTTTTAGCCTCGCCCTCTAGCCTCATTCGCTGAGCTGGAAGTCGCCTCTCACTCATTGGTTTGTGCGCTCGTGACGTAATTACTGTATGTCTCCGCTGAAGGAACAAAACCAGGTCGCATCGGTCGAAGCACTAGATTTTTGACGTTTTCGGAAGCATAAACAAATATGTATCGGATGTTTTTATGTCCGTAGAATATTCAACTGGCCCAGTAACATCTTAATTCAATGAAGTGAAGCAACGTTAGCCGAGGGCTATAAGTTTTAGACCTTTGGGAATTGTTTCTGTGTTGTTCGTCTTCTAATAAAATTATTTGTCTGGAGATTGGCTGGATTTATTGGAAAACTTTGGTGGATTCATTTCATTGCCTTCTACTTCGCCATACTCGCTAATATCGACTGCAACTAGCTATATCGTTGAAGGACTGCCATCTTTTCATCGAATATTATTCATCGTAATATCTCAACCTCGTCAAAATGCTACATATATATATATATATATATATATATATATATATATGTGAATATTAATGAGTTTATGTGTGTTCATTTTTATACATAAATGATAAAATTGATATTAGAGGCATAATTGACGACATTTTTCGGCAATTGTATTAAAATATGGATTAATTTTCTTACACTTCAGAATCGGGTTTGAATATTTTGGGTTCGGGTCGGCAACCTTTTTTTTTTTTTTTTTTTTTTTTTTTTTTTTGTCGTCGGGTTTGGGGTCTGCTTCCATTGACTTTAAAACAGAAATTTCGGGTTCGGATCAGCTACAATCAGACCCGTGCAGATAATAATTTATACAGATGGCAAGTCAAATTCAAAATCTTCATGGACCAACCAAATTTCGATTTTGAACAGTAAATTTTAGAAGAAAAAACCATGCAACACGCAAGAAAAATACCGCATATTTACAGTTCATCATTGTTTGATAAAAAATATTCATTATAACACAATTTAAAAATATTTTTTATTTTAAAAAAATCAATTAAATGTGAATTTATACAGTATTCAATTATTTATGTCCATTTTCCCCATAATTATTTTGTAAATGAAAAAGTCTTAACAAGCTCTGAGAGATTTTTTTAAAATTAAAAATGTGTAATTTCATACTCATAAATCAAATTGCACTACTATATTATTTAACATCAAACTAATGATTAAATGACAAAAAAAATTTCTAGCTGAAATTTTTTTTATCGAAATCTAGTTAAATTAAAAAACAAAAATAATTTAAGAAAAATTGTAGATTGTACCTGCTATATATATATATGAAACAAATTAAAAATTTTTCGCCGTTGACCTCATTAAAACTATAATTCTGTGTAAATCCCATTATTCTAAATTATTTTCTCGCTCCGGTATTTCGATTGTCAAAATTACATCTAGCAAAATATAGTTTATTCCAAATTCATTCTCTTAAAAAAATGGCGCTGGTCGATGCTCTATTAAAATTACGCACTTTTATTTCTTTAAATAAAATGCATCCTAGAATTTAATTCTTCTAAAAAACACCAATCTCCCAGCTAAAAATATTTTACTCTTTTGAAATAACAACCTATGAATTTCTTTTCTTTATTTTTTATTTCCCTACGACTCCTGATAAAATATTACTCCTCAAATTATGAAAGACTTTAGTGTCAATGTAAAAATTATCTTGGCATCTTGCCATACTTGATAAAACCTATGTATTCGTTTTTCTTTGCTTCTCTTCTTATTTATTCGAAAGGAGTAGATTTCACGAGATTGTTCTCGAAGCATTTGTTGCCGCGCTTTTTCCAACTCACGGTAAATTCGCTTCCATATAAGAGCGCCGGAGAAATTAATCCGAACGCGCTGATTGGTCGAGAGACTTCTTAGTAAAAATGTATTCTGGAGCGCTCAGAAAATGATATACGGCGTTTTCCCGCGTTTTGAGTCAGAAGGTTCCAGGATTCGGCGGTGTATGCAGCCCCGTCATGTACTTCCTAATCTTCGAATGTTCTTGGCTGCCGATAGATTCGATAAAATACCTGCCTATACGAACCAAAGATGTCTTCTTAATATAATAATTTAAATCATCAAGTCTTCCTCACGGTCTTAAAATCAGCATGGATAGATTTAGCTACGTGGAAAGTAAAGCATAGCCAAATTCTTTGATTTTTCGAATAAAATGTGAACCGGAACGAACTGCCTCTTATTTTGAGTTCTATACGTACACAATGAAGTGGTTTTTCGGCGCTCGACTGTAAAATTCCTCGGAGAAACCCTTGCCTCGAGTATGAGTCTACAAAAAGTATGGTGATGCAAGTAGTATCGTCACACATATATATATATAATTAATTTTTTTTTTATTATTGTTCATCACAAATACGTCAGAAATTTTTATTGCTATTGAAAAACTAGTCGTTTGGGGCCACCGTAATACTTACTATTAATTACTTAATATTACTTTTAATAAAATATGAAAATAAAACATGTGTAAACTATTTATAAAATGCATTGCAATTCGAATAAAATCGTGGCTTGATCACGTCATAAACTTTAAAAGCTCTTACTGAATTGTGTAAAAGAAACATCCTCACAATTCCAAAATTGATAATCATATTAACTAACGGTTTACTGTGTCGGATGAAGCGTCTCATGTCCAATTAAACTATATCTTTGAATTGAAATTTGAATGAAATACAGGGTCATGAAAAATCGAAGAGTATGGAAACTATAATTATAAATATTTCGGCAACTCATTGTCCGATGGACTTCATTCTTTATGCAAAATTTATATATTTTTTTATTGTCTTTTATATTCACTCCTTAAAATGAACAATTTCGAAAATTTTTATATACCTTTTATCAGAACGAATATTTCGAGAGTCCGAAAAAAATAGTTTCGGATCATCGAGGTTACTGAAATTCAATAAGCTTTTTCCCATTATTACAAAACTAAGTACATACCAAATTTCAAGACTATCTCAATTTGTTCGGGAGATAGAGCGTTTGCAGACACACACACAGACAGACGGACGGCTTTTTTTTTTTTTTTTTTTTTTTTTTCGAAAAATATGTTTTTCGGAATCTCCAGTGTCTGAAACGTAAATCCGTCAAAAAAAAAAAAATTCGATTTTCAAATAGCTTGCAAGACTTACCCTATACTACATATGATGGGCAAGTAATAAAATTTGGATAATTATAAAACAAAAACGAAAAATCATGCGTCAAGCACAGATTATGTAACACTTTCCAACACTCCCAGAATACTTTAACACAACTTCACCGATTAAGAAGGTGAAAATTTATGTCTATGTAATAAACAATATTGAAAACGCACAACAAATTTGAAAACCCGATTTTAGCAATTACAATCAATGGTCGGAAAACAATCAAATTTTTTTGTGCACCCTGTATATGATCTATAAATTTGTATATATACAACATAGTATACTAAAATTTAGTTCAGTTAGGAAACGCATAGGACAGTTAAAAACTTCTACTCAACAATTTCCGTCAAAACCGAAATATATTCGATATCTTTTGTGCTGCCCTGTATATGATCTATAGCATACCACCAAGTAATATATAAAAACAGTTATATTTAAAAACGCGTACCACAACTGAAAACGCACTTCCAGCTCCAGAAGTTGATCCCATTGATCATATAGAGTACTGTAACAGAATTCTTTTGTGTCCCTGTAAATGAATGATGCATGTTATACCCACCATATTCTATAGTAAGTTTCTTGTAGTGCCTCTCAGTGATATATATCAGTTTCAATATGTTTGAAATTGTGTAACATCATTAAAATACACCGTAAATGATTTTTCCCCCATAGACCGTAATGTAACGGAATTATTGAGTGTTCCTGTTACAGGCACCAATTTACAAATTTGGGGGCACAGGGCACAGATGCGTATGGGGGGGGGGGGGCCCTCTTGCACCGATGCTTACAGAGGCCTTGAATTAAAATATATATATATATATATATAAAGCAGTACTTATTAAGATAACCTCTATTGACTTTAATAATCTCTTTAAAATATCAATCAAAAAAAATTAAATTTGATAATCATTAATTTACTTTTAAATAATTATTGAATAGATTTTTATAATAAATTATGTGGTGCTGATTACCTTTCTCTATGCAAGTCCATATATCACGAATGATAAAGCATGCAACAACTAACAATAAATTTACCGTAGTACCAACAGAGCCCGATTAAGGTTTTATGGGGCCCAAGCGGGGCCTCCGAGATGTCGCTGTGTGTCCTTAACCGGGCCTGCTACAAGTGACGTCACAACCTGCTGACGTCAAAACAGTGATCCATAATAACTTAAAAATTTCCATGTACTTTGTTCGTTTGTACGTATTGTTTACGATAGTATTTTGATTTTATTTATTGTTTTATATAGTAATTAATAATATTTTTCAGTGTATTTAGATTATAATGCTATCAATAATTATTGATTATAATTATTAAAGAAAGTGTAGATTATATCTATAAAATAATGAGAAGAAAATGTTGTGCTCCTAGTTTCTAATCTAAGTCTTCAAATTCGCTACTGATAATGAAAAGAAGAAATTTTAGCTACGAAAATTACCTTGTGATAATTATTTTTACATTTCAACAGAAGTGGTTTGCATTAAATGTTTCGATATACGTTTCATAATTCGTGAAGCTAAAATTAATATGATGGTATTGAACTTGCTGTGCTGAGAAAAAAAAATAACCCTAACAACGAATGTCCATCCTACTGTAATGGAAATATTCCGGCATATTTGAATGAATTTGTACTTCCAAATCAAAAAGAGTCAAATGATCTTTAGAAAAAAAAAAAAAAAAAAAAAAAAAAGCAGACGATAAACAGTTTAAAAAATGATTTTGAAAGAAATACTGTAATAAATTGAATGAAATCTGGATACATTTAGTTAGAAGTGAGTGTGCTTTGTTTATAAAATTAAAAGTAACTGATTTACACAACTTAGTAGTTCTACGTAGTTCCATTTAACATTTTAGCTAACTTAAGTGTACAAATATATTATGAAAATAAAACTTTTGATAAGTTAATTTGAGTGGTTATTAGGTCCTAGACCTAAGTACAATAAATAGACAATTATTAAAATATTACAAGTCAGTTACAAAGTTAAGATAGAAAATTGGGTACTTTTCGGTTAGCCGGGCGCCAGTGATATATATATACATATATATACACACACACACACATATATATATATACACATATCTACACACACATATTTGTATGAATTAATATATATATATATATGTACATGTATCACTGACGCACGGCTAACCGAAAAGTACCGAAAAAGGCTTATGGCGAGAGAAGGAAAGTTGGCAACATATTTTCTGGCAACCTATTCGTAGTTTCATATAAATAAGTATTTTTTTTTTCAATATTTATATAATTTATTTAATATAAAGAAGCCATATATCTCTTTTTATATGCAGGTAGAACAGAATTGTATATATAAATAATTTTATATATATAAATAAACATAAAAGTTCATTAGGTTTGTTTTCATAATTGAGTATATAATTTAAAAACATATCTAACTTTCTGAAGCCCGGATTACGCCAAAGCGTTAAAAAAAAGTGCCAAGGTCTCTATAGTTAAAAAATGTCGATTTCTCTATTTAAATTGACATTTATTGTGTTTTGGTGGTTAAATTATGGTATGTAGTTGTAAAAGGGAGGAATGGGATTGATTTTGTAAAGTTTTTGGTAGATTTATTATATTTTTTGTACGTATATTTATTATAAAATAATGTGTTTAGGAAAAGGTAAGTCATTGAGTTCAATCTGATTTATTAATCTTAGCATTTTTTTTAATTTAAAACTTTTAATTTCCTTTAATAAAACAAGTGTATTGATTCCCTTTTATTTCACGATTATGAAATTTAATATTATTTATGTAATCACAAATTATAAGAGCGGAAATGCTCTTTTTATTGCATCTTTCTGCTGCGATACATTGACCAAAGTGGATCACTACTGTGACGTCACTAATACTTGTAGCAGGCCCGGTGAAGGACACACAGCGACATCTCGGAGGCCCCGGCCCAAGTCCCAGCATTTTTTCGCCCCCCCCCCCCCTCACACCAAAATAGTAAGATAGATTTTTTTTTTTGGGGGGGGGGGGAGTATTCAAGGGTTATCGTTAGATATTACGATATGGTTGCCAAGTTATCATTTTTGGGTTTTGAGAAAATAATTGCAGAAAACAGCAATTTTAAGAAAGTTTTCTTTTAAATCACTTTATTCCATTTTGGGGCCCCGTCAGTAGTGAGCCCAAGGCCACGGCCTAGCTGGCCTGTGCGGTAATCAGGACCTGAGTACCAAGCTATAATTATTTAAACTATTAGCATATCCTATTAATCAAATAATTTTTTCTTTCAAATACGAGCTTTGACTGAAAAAACAGAAAAAAAAAACTAAATGCGTACAAGTGACTAGCAGAACCACGTGGCTTTGTCCATGTTAACCATGAGGGCCTTACAGGTAAAATAAATAAAAATGAAATAATATGGCAATCCCAAAAACGGAGTTCTGTACATTCCTGCACATAAATTGCTAAAATACAATCCGGAAAAAATGAAGTTACTTTGACAAATCATAGACAGTCTTTGACAAACAGCTTTTTTCATTTTAATTTTGTTCTTTGACAGTTAAAACTGTTTTGGCCAATAATTAAAAGATCTTCAGTAGCATTTGGGGGCCCCAAATGACCTGCCGTAAATCAGGCACTGTTCCTGTAAATGAACTATAAAGACTACACGCTACATTTTCAATACCAAACCTGCCATATTAAGCTTCAATAACATATATCAATTGCAAGGCAATCCGGGTATATTTACGCGAGGTAGAGCACGGATAGACGGCCGACAGACATACAAACCGAATTCATAAACACTTTTCAACTATGTTAGATAGTCCTGAAAAGTCTAATTCCCATCAGTAAAAGTCGCCAGTCATGTCGATGATTCTTAAGGGATTATATTTTTCGATACAAACATAGTTTTTGTGCCTTATACAAAGACCCCCCCCCCCCCCACCTCTGATAAAACCTATCACATGAAGATAGAGAGATTATATTTTATCTTCATGACCTATTATTTGCATGCTTTTATTTCAAGATGTTGCCACTGAAAGAAGAAAATATATATTTTTTTTTCTCTGACACATGAATGCAGAAACAAATGCACACACACAGATATATATTAAATTGTTTATAATAACTTCATTTTATACTAAGAAAAGAAAAGGCTACAGAATAAAAATTTACAATGTATAACTAGAGATAATTATACTGGTGAAACAATAAGTGATGATGTCAGCAAGTAAATAAAAAGTTTACGGTTCACCTGTTTCATAAAGAATTGCAACCTTTAATTTTTTTTTTCTGAATATTCCCTGCTCTTCTAAAGTTGTATTTTTATACGATAAAAAACATTAACAAAATCAAGGGTTCATTTTGCATTTTAAAATTATTTTTCTTTTTAAAACATTTTATTTTAAACAAATTTAAAACAAACTTATTTGCAGCTTTTATGTAAATACTACAATTTAGTATACGTGCAAAACTGCAAAAGGGCCCCAAAACTAAATTCCATTTTTGAACAAAATTTCATTTGGTGATCTTGTAATCTTTCCCAGGGGTTGGCTCAATCTTTTTATAGAAGGGACTGAGCCACCCTGGCACCCCTCTAGTTTACGTCCCTGTGTCCCCCCCCCCCCGAGCAATATATATGCCTAGTATGAATTTTGTTTTTAAAAAAAAAGAAAAAACTCACCTTTTGACGGATCGGCTAGAATCATGACCTCGAAAGTCAACAAAGAAGTTAAGAAACCACTGCCGGTATAAGTAATCCTGCCATTTGTTCTTGTGATAGTTTGTACTTGGACGTTTATAGTTCTATAAGGATTACTAACACGGACTGTAACGTTTATTGGCAACTGCAGGTTTTCGTGACTTCTAAAATAGAGATAGGACGTAGAACTCATGAAAAGTTCTAAGTAATACGTGCGGCCCTGCAACGAAAAAGACTTACTAACATACGTAGCAGCATTCTCTGCTGTTTGCACTGTCCATTCAATGTATTTCAAACTTTTTAGTGCAACCACATTTGTCATTTTCAGGCAGTGAAAAATTACTGTTAAATTATTTTAAACTATTTTCTTCAAAGCTACGCAAATGCGCCTTGAATGGAGTAAGGAGGAATATATACACACTCCAAATGTCCAAAAGGTATAAGCTAATTAAATAACAGAAGCGAAATAAAAACGTAAGATGCCAAGATAATAAATAAAACTAGCCTTCTAACGTTTAGCGTAGTGTTTTCGTCTTCCCGCCAAACCACTTTTGTGATTTTGTGAATGAATGCAACAGACCAGTTCATTTTACTCGCAGGTGTCTAAATGGTAATTGCTGGGAAGTGCTGTTCGCGAACAGCCAATCACAGTGAACCGTTGCGCTAAGCTTCGCCAACGCACGCACCAAGAGCAAATACGCCGCTGAAGTCGTGACGTCATCAACATGGTGCTGGGCATAGGTATAAACAGACTGCAGTGCCTATTGAAATAACATGGACGTAAAAAATAAAATCTTCTAGGAGTTATAATTTTCATATATAAGAACTTTCAGGCACTGTTCTGCAAAGTTTAAGGTACGCTTTTCATTATGAATTCCACAAACTTTTGATTTTGTGCTTTAAATTTGAATAATTTATTAAAAAGTCATTAGCTTAACTCCGGTTAGACAAACAACACGGCTACATCGGCTGAATTGGTGATGTTTACATTCATGTCTATCAAGATATCTCTGTCTCTCTCTATTTATAAGTAAAACGTTTATTTAATTTAAATTAATAATTTTACTAATTTTATATTTTTAAAAATTATTAAAGATATTTTATAATTTATAAATTATTATAATACATAAATTATAAATAATATTTAAATTAAGTATATAAATTATATATTAAATATATAAAATATGATGTACTATAATAATATAAATAAATATAAAATATAATATATTAAATTATAATACTAAAATTATATACTATATTAAATTAAATATTAAATCAATTTAAACATATTAATAAATATAATTGATATTAATAAATAATATAAAATTTATTATTAATAATTTTAATTAATAATTATTTATTATATATATATATATATATAATTAAATAATTATTAATTAAAATTATTAATTTAATGATATTAAATATTTATATTATATAACTAAAAGCGGTACCTAGTATGGCGGCGTTTCCGTTTTTTTTTTTGGGGGGGGGGGGCTTTGGGCAGTGTAGCGCCCTCTATTTCCGGTTTCGACTGACAACTCTTTACCATGCTCGAAACCAAAATGCAGAAAGAGCAGACGACAATTTGTCATGTTTGACAGGTCACGTGACCGGCCTTTGGGAGCACCAGCGCCACGAACCGGATACTAATTTCCGGTCCATGTTCTGATCTTGAAAGCCTATCTTCACTGTTCTCCTTCTTATTTCTATCTCCATGGTTTTAACATTACGTCTAGACGCATCATAATCGTCTAGTTTACTTACTAATACGTCTACATTTTTAATTTTTGGAAGACCATCAATAAAATGTTCTTTCATTTCTATAGGTAACCTTTTCTTAATTTGATCTACTACTATTAATTCTTTTAAGGATTCAAAATCAGATACTTTAAGACCGCTAATCCATTCTTCCAAATGATTTCTTAATTCAAATGCTAAATCGCGCCAAGTGGCTGAAGATTCTTTTTTATGTCACATTAATTTCTTCCTAAATTCTTCTGGCGTCATTTTGAAGCGTTTAAGAAGTAAATCTTTTACATAATCGTTATTGTTCGCCAATGTTCCTGGCTCTCTAGCTATAATATTGGCGATTTCTAACGGAATTAAACTTAACAAATGTGTGACACAATTTTCTTTTATTATATTCATTCGAGAAATTTGTCTTTCAAATAATGCTAAATAGAGACTAATATCACTTTTGCTGTCAAAGTGAGATATTAATTTAAGCAAATCTATGGTTGCTTACCTGAACCAGCTATTGCAGAATCGTCGCCAAATATACAGAGGTGTCGGGGTATTTTTCGGTTAGCCGGGCGCCAGTGATACATGTACATATATAAATACATATGTATATACATAAATTTGTATATATATACATCCATATATGCATATATATGTGTATGTATATATGTCTGTAGATATGTGTAGATATATGTGTAAGTGTATATATACATGTATATATACAGAGGCGCGCCAGAAGTGTCCGGCGCCTGTGTGCAAATCTTCATTTGGCAATTTTTCCTTCCGCATCACCCATCCCCTAAAAAACTTACTTTATAAAAACTTATTAGTACAAATGTAATGCGAAAATATTATATATTAAATCATTTAAAATAAAATACAAAAAATAAAAAGTAAAAGTAAAATTTAAAAAAAAAAAAAAGAAAAGAAAGAAAGAAAGAAAAGAAAAAAATGCAAGAAATAACTGAGATAATAAATTTTTGCAATGTGTCAAAACAAATTGCGAATTTCACCTTACGTAACTGTTAATTTACATTCCACGAAAATTAACAGTTTTAGTTAAACAAAAATATAAAATTATAAAGAAGAAAATAAAATGACTAAACTGATTTATCTGACAATAAAATTATTTTTGTTATTTATACTTTGTATAGCTATTAATAAGAACAAATAAATTTATAAGTACGTATTATAAACCTTATTTGTAAAATAATAGTTAAATATTTAATCCGACAGAAAAATCCCTTAGTCAACTGAACTTCCATTTATAAAAATTCTTGAATAATATCAGTTTTATTCATTAATATTTGACTGTGTGGATTTATAATGATACGATCAAAAAGTCTGTCTTTTACCTTTGTGGAACTTTTAATAATTTTAAGCTTTGAAAAGAAGCGTGGTGAATGACAAAAGAGTTCGAAGAGCAATTGTAAAATTTCAGAGTTGCAGAGGCGATTATTAATTTTTATTATTTCGTGTACCACTATTTCCAAATAATAATCTTTGTTGTAAATTTCCAGTAGAATCATTTTTAAAATCAGAAATAAATGGTTGACAGTGTAAAATTTAGTCTGTGTCAATGGCTGCTTGTTTAGTTCTCATGTGGTGGTTTCTTTTTTACAACAACGTAAAAATATTAAATGAATTCACGTGTTCTTTTAATAAAGTAAAGCTTTCTTTCAAAAAAATGAATGTTTTATTGATTATTCAGACGAAAGAAAAAATAATTTAAAGAATATTTCAAAGTCTACTGTATTTTAATCTTTATGAGCTATCTTTTTAAGTCAATGTGTTTTCCACTAAAAAAATACAGATACTGCGTCAGATTTTGCTGCAATTAAATTCCGAGCTTCCGACATCTTTTTTTTTTAAATTTTCATCATAACTATAATCATTTGAAAACGCGATTTTGATCATTCAGTGCAACTAAAACAAGTTGGGCACTCATTCATAGATGAAAACTTCAGCAATTTTATAGAAAAAGTTCACTTTTTATAAATATCATACCAAATTATGCTGCATTGAATAAATGTAATTTTTTCAGCTAGACATTTTGCCTGATATTTGAGCTCTTCATCCAGGTTTGAAAAGTCATTGCACATTTGACACATCATATATACTTCAAGTAAATAATTATTATTGAGGTTTTAGGTTATCAATTCTATTTGACTACCGTGTTTTAGATAATAGATTTAAATCAACTATATGCATAGTAGGGTGGAGTGAAAATGACCATAAAAATTTTTTTTTGGAATTTTTTCTCTGGATAGGTCTCAAAATTTGCTTTTTGGCACACTGAATATTAGGTTAAATTTTTATTTCATTTGGAATTCATCTTTAGGGCTCTACCAGCTCTTAAAGATTATGCACTTTATACGTGAAAAACCAAAGGAGTGTAAATAATCATGAAATTTTCTTTTTGAATTTTTTTCTTCGGATAGGTCTCAAAATTAGTCTATTGGCACACTGAATATAGGTTAAATTTTGCATTTAATTTGGAATTCATCTTTATGGCTCTACCACCTCTTAAAAATTATGCCCTTATATATGAAAATCCAAGATATGCACTATGTAGTGTAAAGTATTCAAATTATTTTTATTTACAGAATTTCCCTGATTTTAGTAAACTAACCCATAAAACATGACTAATTAAAGTATTAATTGTGATCAATCCAAGTGTCGTCATGTTTTGAAAGCTTGAAGGTAAATATAACCTTAAAATGTGAATTGTTCGCAAAGAAGATAAAGTAAAAGCAAACAATTTTATATAGAGCTCACTTTTATTTTTTGAATATACATTCGAGGTAGTTCTCTGAATATATAGGAAAGACAGTTTTCTGAATATATAGGAATACAATAAAAGGAATATATACGATGTACTGTAAAACGATCTCACATTTCACTCTAATTGATATTGGTCTTTGGTATCAAAACTTTGGCCTTTGGCATCAAAGGCATTCATTATCTTTCGTGATTCCATTTTTGCTCGTTTATATCCATCCCTTGCATCTATTCCTACAACTGCTAAGTGAAAACTGTTAAGTGAAAACTGTCATTTGTTTTGTAAAAGGGTAGCAATTACATTTTTGAGACATCTTAGATAGAGTAAAGGAATGATCATTTCGGCCGTCATACGCTTTGAGTATTATACAGTGGATAGTTTTTAAATTGAATTTCTGTCTTTGCTCCATGTTCAAAAGGATAATGGACATCAACTTCCAGAAAAAAAAAAAACATAAAATATATGTTTATAGGTCTTTCTCAGTTTCAGACTTTCTGGTAAGGTCTGCACCGGAGAAATTTCTAGGTTCGAGCGCGACCCGACTTGTAGAAAATTTTTTGCCCCTCAGCCGGGTATAAAAGTTAAAAGTTCGATCCGGATCGTAAAAAATATATGTATGTATATTAGACCGGCCTTAAAGAAAGAAAAAAAAAAAAAAAAAAAGCTAAAAATTACTTGAATTCGGTCCGGGCTATGCACATAGTTTATTGGCCGAACCCGGCCCGGCTCATACAAAAACGTAATTATCCCTTCCCAGCTCGCCTGAATTTCAACAAAAAACATATTTTTACACTGGTATGGTTGAAAATTGTCTTCTACGAGAAGTTCTGGCAAAAATATTTTAGTTTTTCTTTTCATGTTGTTTGTATTCTTCGTTTTTTTAAAAAACGTTTTGTGCTGAGATATTTATTTTGTTACTGGATCTCGATTTGTAAACAAATGACTCAGTTGTTATTAATAACTTTAATCCATATTCCATGGCTTGAAGACTTAAAAACCTGAAAATTCTTATAGCATCGTAAAAATTTCTAAGACGGAATCGCATAGGAGAACAGAAATATCCGTTATAGGAAAATTAAACTTCTTAGCATACACTGTCGGTTGTAAATATATTGCATTCTTTTCTCTCGTATTATTATGTTCATTTTGCATGGATAAATACATTTTTCCGTTTGAAACAGAATCCTGTCATGGGCAGGTTCTTTTTCACCACGCTTTATTGTACTTTAATTTTATTGTCTAGAAAATGAACTATTCTTTAAAAAGAATAAATTGAAAAATTTAATTCTAGAACAATGACGATTTAAAAATCTATGCATTTTTTGCAAAATTGTTGGGCCGATCAAATTTTACTGATTTTTGCATGGGTCAGGTCAAGGTAGGCAGGGCCAATTATTTTCATATGGGCTTGACAGAAGCAGGACCCGAAAATTTCAACTCGTCTAGACCTTTAGGAAGAGTGAATTCGCAGTTTCAGCCGGGCCTGGAAAAAAGGAAGCCAGGCCCAGTCCGATTGCCATGAATGAAAATACGCCGGAGACTGGCCCGTGGGTTGGTCCAGTTTCGGGCCAGGACCGAGCCCAAACAGACCTCTGCATGTGCATCTTGTTTTGTGTTTCTGCTCTCAGTTATTTCTAAGACCAAGGTATGTGAGTATGCAAGGTAAAAATCTTTGACAAAGTAAGAATTAAGAAAATGTGCTATAAAGATATGAATGCAAAATGTGTTTTTGATTGAACAGATTATTGTAGTGTTTCATTCGAACAATTTGTTCCTGGGGGTGGGGGGAGAGTGTAGTTCATTAGCTAGTAAGGTAGTTCGAGATGTTCTTCAGGCGGTTTTGCTCTCGGGGAGGCATTGCCACGCGCGTTCCCCGGAGAAAAGAAGCACCGATTGCAATTTTATTGACTTTGACTTACAGATACATGCCTATGACTATGAGCAAGGTTTTCAAAAGAAAAACGTTAAATATGAAGCATTTTCATAGAATTTATAAAATTTACTTTAATTACACACAAATTTATGCTAATTATGCATTAACTGAAATTAATAAGTAATAAATTAGTTATACATTGATCTACACTTATTACATCTTAAATAATACTGCCTCTATATCATCAAAATTATGACATATTGTTTTTCATGTGAACAAAATTACTGTCGTGTTTAAATTAGATAAGAAGTAAAAACTGGACTATCTTTTAGAGTTTTAGCTATAATGTATTTCATTTAAATAAAAGTGTATATAAGTAGATCCTTTCGCCCGTACTTTCAGGGAGCAGAGAAAATTAAAAAGTACCCTCTTTTTTCAAAAATGTTATTGTAATGTCTTTTCTTTCTTTTTTTCCACGGCTGAAGGCAGGTACAACCTATCTTTCATTCTGCATAGGTGTTTCTAACAGAAAACTAAATATAGATAAATATTCATACACACAAATATTATACACACATACAAACTATAAATACAATAAACCTAACAAGTGTGAAATATTAGTCAGAGCCAAGAATCGAACCTGGGACCACAGCATGCAAGGCTGATGCTCTAACCACTGAGCTACCTCGGCCAATACCTGGGTCTGCAATTTCTCACTAATAAATTGCAGACCCAGGTATTGGCCGGGGTAGCTCAGTGTTTAGAGCATTAGTCTTGTATGCTGTGGTCTCAGGTTCGATTCCTGGCTCTGGCTAATTTTCACACTTGTTGGGTTTATTGTATTTATAGTTTGTATGTGTGTATTGAAAATTTTGACTTAGAGTTAGAAACAACTTATTATCAAGATTATTAGATAGGAATGCCATGGATCAATGAAGCCAACTTTGGAATATATTGTATAGGTCTAAAATTTTTAAGCAAAATAGCACGGCACGCTTTATTATTTGCTTATGTTATTCGTGAATTCTTTTGCATAATAACGTTAATATTTACTATAATATCATAAATATCAATACAAATTAAAAACACAAGAAGCAAAGCATTTCAGTCATTTATGAGCTTTATAATTATCAGGATTGGGACACTACCAACGTTCTCCCCTACTGAGCT
Organism: Maratus michaelseni; assembly: GCA_963931845.1. NCBI lineage: Eukaryota > Metazoa > Arthropoda > Arachnida > Araneae > Salticidae > Maratus > Maratus michaelseni. Next base: position 262,581,973 of record OZ007597.1, read on the forward strand.
ATCCCGACGATATCCTGGGCTGGCATATTTCACTCTTATTTGTTGTCTAACGAACAGAAAATGAAATTTTGTTTACGAGATTTAAAATTTTAAATAAATACGTAGTGAAATAAAACAAGGGAAATTAGGTGGGTCAGGGGAACAAATTATTGGGCGGGCTCGACGCTAAAGCCCCACGGGCCCATATTGGGGGGGGGGGTACTTCACTTACGCGAAAACATCCAATATTTCGTTTGCATTTTCATATTTTTAAAATGATTTTCTATTTTATTTTTTGCATTGGATAGTTGAGGTCAATCTCTACATAGACCGCATTTTACTTTTTCTTATGTGTTTGCAGTTTTTTTTTTTTTTTTTTTTTTTTTTTTTTTTTAAATCTTTGAAACCGGTACTGAAAACGATCAGATTTTTATTTAAAATTCAGTCGATACTCCACTGTTTTATTGCATAAAATCCTCAATTTTTAACATGTGCAAAATATGTTTATAAGAACACAATTTTTAAATTCGATACTGTATAAGTTGTAGTCCTTTCAAAAGTTGACATATCACATAAAATAGTGTACAAAATCTTAAATAAAAAAAAAAGAAAGAACGTACGAACGAAAAAGAAATCAGAAGTATTTTAAAGTTTTTAAATATATATATATTCTTAAATTTTAATAGTACATTATAATTGTAAAACTACAATGATTTCTATATAGTGGATTGATTTTAAATTTAATTAGCTTCATCAGAATTCAGCAGAAAGAGATTTGATTAAAGAGAACTCACATGGAAAACATTTTTACCTAAAATAATTTTCGCCCAAAATAAATAAATAAAAAAAGCTTAAGTTTTACCTTTTTTCATGGAAAAACAAAAGTATTCTTCAAAATTATTTCTATCACATTTGAAAGGTGCTTATAGAGATGCATCGATTAGTGATTTTGATCCAATAGCGAATATTCGAAATCTGTAAACCAGATGCTGAAAATTCGGTAGGCCAAATATTCCTGTATTTTAAGATTTAAAAATATTAAAAAATAAACTTTAAAGTAAATTGTACACCATATTTAACATAAATACTTGTGTTTCGAGGAATGAGTACAACAATGAGTTATTTTACAAATAAATTTTACAAAAAAAAAAAAAAAAAAAGCTTTGAGTTATTTTTTAAGAAGAGGATGGTCTTAAAATTTTTTAATTAATGAAACGTTAAATTCCATTATTCCTTCTCTAAATTAAAATAAATTTATAACAGCTCCTTATATTTTTAAATAAATATTCCAAAATTGAAAAGAAATTTTTAAGGACATAGAAGGAGAATTTTACCGTTATATAATTTACTAGCAAGCTACGCCCGCTGCGCTGGTCAGTTTCTACAAATGAACCTTGAAGCAAACAAAATATATCGTTTAATTTGACCTTGTATTTGAAAGCAATCTGTATATTTACCTGGAATATCCTTCCACATTACTGAACAAGAACGAAAAATCATGCATCAAGCATAGATTATGTAACACTTTCCAACGCTTCCAAAATAATTTTACAAATCATACCGTTTAATAAGCTGAAAGATAACATCTAAGCAGATAGTAGATAAAAAGTAGATCTAAACAGACAGTAGAGAATTCTTTTGTGTGTCCCTGTAAATGAACGATGACTGCTATTAACACAATATTCTGTAGTAAGCCTCTTGTAATGCACCTTAGTGATACATAAAAATTTCAATGCGTTTAAAATAGTGAAACATTATTTAAATAAACTGCAGACGATTTTTCTCCATAGACGTAATGTAACGGAATTCTTTTGACTGTCCCTGTAAAGTAACTATAAGTGCTATGCACACCCTATTCCATATTAAGCTTCTTGTAATGCACCTTAGTGATATATATTAATTACGATGCGTTTGAAATTGTATAATATCATTAAAATAAACCGCAAATGATTTTTCCCCATAGACCGTAATGTTATGGGATTCTTTTGAGTGTCCCTGTAAAAAAACTATAAGTGCTACACACTTCCGTTGAAATAGGGAACATGGTATAGATAACGACAATAACATATAAAAATTTCAAGTTAATCCGAGCATATTTACGGGAGTTAGAGCACGGACAGACGGCCATACGGCCAGACAAACCGAAGTCATAAACACTTTTCAACTAGGTTGAAAGGTGTTAAAAATGACGTGATTGCGCTATTATATTTTCTAATGTGCAGTCAAAATTTTAGCTGTTAAGGACCAACTCTTTTATTTGGTCATTTACAGTTAAGGTTTGCTAAAGAATGATAAAACTATATGCAATATACTAAAACCATCACTAAAAATTATCGAACTAACAATGCAAACTAATTAACAAAATCCATTCAGTAGAAGTTTTTATAAAGGCTAACCTTTTATAATCGGGTTCATCTGATTATAGAACTTTTCCACGTAATTCTAAAACAGAACAATATAAAATATACTAAAACCATCCTTACAAATTATCTACTTAACAATGCAAGTCGCAAAAAATACGCCCAGTAAAAACTTTCAAAAAGGCTAATCTTTCGGAATCGGGGTTCTCCTGACTGTATAACCTTCACACAACTGTTTGACTAAGCAGCGTAGAACAATATGTAGTACATTAAAACCATTCCTGAAATAGCATCTGACTAACAATACAATTCTCATCAAAATCCGTCCAGTAGAACTTTTTCAGAAGGCTAATCTTTCATAATCCGAATCAAATACTGAAAAAGCTAATATTTGATAAAACAAATATCACATGATTTTCGAATTTCCCCCTATAATTCTAGAACTAAGCAACGTAGAATGATATGTTATATAATAAAACTTTCCCTAGAAAGTTATCTAACAGTGTAGGTTTCATCGAAATCCATTCGGCAAAATCTTTTAAAAAGGCTAATATTTCATAAACGGATTGATCTGATTATAGAACTTCCCATAATAATTCTATAACTAAGCTACGCAGAACGGTATGTTATACAATAAAACCTTCCCTGAAAAATTATCTTATACAGTTTAAGCTCTACGAAAATCCATTCTGCAGAACTCGAGTTATAAGCAGCCGGAACGAAATTTCATATATGTAGAAGTAAATAGAAGTATATTGCCATTAATATAGTTTGCATTTGAATTTAAAAAAAGGTACTTTTCGGTTAGCCGGGCGCCAGTGATCGTACACTTGGAAAAAAAAAGCACCTTTTGGCTTAAAATCTCTCATCAAAACTGTTTTTCTTTTCTTTCTTTTTTTAAAATAAAATTAATAACAGCTTTTTCTTTTATTTTTCCAGCTGTATAGCCATTTCAATTCTTTCTGCATCAAAAAAAAAAAAAAAAAAAAAAAAAAAAGACACCTTTTGGCTTAAAATCACATTGTTTAGGATCAAAAGTAAAATCAAAATCGCCAAAAACAAAAGATAAATCGCGAAATATTGTTTCGATAGCAATCTTGCCCCTTGAATAATTTTTTAAGCATTGCGAACATTCCCAATCATGTTTAAATTAAATATTTTCGTTTTATAATATTCTCTCATCAAAACTCTTTTTTCTTTCTTTTTCTTTTTTTTTTTTTTTTTAATTAATTTAACACAGTTTTTCTTTTATTTTTGGAGACTAGCCGCCACTGGCGACCAGTTTGGTCTCCCTTAAATGTATGTTAAACATTGCAACACGTTACATTTATTCATAATTTAATTTTCCCTTAATCCTTCGCCAAATCGGAAGATTCTAATAGACAAATCATGAACTTTTGCGATCATGGTAGCATTTCGCATATTTTTTGGGCACAAATGTCACATACGCACGTTGGCGCGATTCTCCCCCCCCCCCCCCCTCACCCGCCAATTTGGCGAAAACTTTGTTATGGAAATTGTTGTTTATTTACTTTTATTTTTTATTTTAATTCTATAAATTATTTTTGATATGTATATCAATATTTATTTACATCAAACTATCATTTATTTATTTTTATTCTTTTTTTTAATTATGAGTATTTTTGTTAGCCGGGAGCAGATGATAATTCGCCAAATATCGTTCCCATCACCGTCATTCATACTACAATTAATTTAATTTTAAATTATAAACCTGTCACTCATTTCATTTAAAATACTTAACTTTAATCTAAAATGCTTATATTACATAAATTTAAAATACTTCACACTTTTCATTTAAAAGAGAAAATAAATAAATAAATAAATAAGAAATAATATCATAAATCAAAACATTTGATTTCAAAATCAAAGTATCATTTCTAATTTGTACACGCGATAAATAAAAGCTGTATTAGCGATTTTAAAAATGCTAAAAATCTGATTCATTAAATATTATTACATGAGTTCAATTTACGTCAAGAAAAGGTCCGAAAGTTGAGTTGTATAGCACATAATTATGGTAAACTTTGATTGTCTCACTGGTGCGAATTATTTTTTTGACGCGAGGCAGCGGTCCAAAAATTCATTCGCGGAGAACTTGCTTTGCGAATGATTACCTCCATGATTTAATATTTTAAATGTTCACGACGAATCAATCTTTTTTTTGTTTACTTTTATGAATAGAGAATTTGAACTGCGAATCTTTCGACTGAAGTTAGTGCAGAATATATACATAATTGAACGCAAGTCATCTCTCAAATATTAATTTATTTTGAACGATCTTTCTTAAAATGTAACTTTTATGCAGTTTATTCGAAAAAATAATTTTGAATAAAAATGGCCGCTTGGCATATGAAAAAGTGAAACGGACATCCCGGAACTGTTGAGGACAGTCACATGACTTACGGTTTTATTTTAGAAGATGTATAGCCTTTTCATTTCTTTCTGCAACAATAATGATTGCCAAAAAAATAGCAATGGTAACCTTTTCGGCCAAAATAACAAATGTAAAAAATGAAATTATTTACGACATCACATTAAAAACCTCAAAAATAACAGTATTTCTCCACTGTTTAATGGATGTTATTATACATATAAACCTTCCTCTTGAATCACTCTATCTATTAAAAAAACCGCATCAAAATCCGTTGCGTAGTTTTAAAGATTTAAGCGTACATAGGGATATAGGGACAGAAAAAGCGACTTTGTTTTATACTATGTAGTGATTTGTCAGAAAGAAATAGTAAGTCAGAAAGAAAAAAAAAATCTATTCAACTGACACCTCGGCAAAAAAACTTATTGCTCCTTTTGATTTATCAATGAATTTTTTAAATGCACCATAGCGGGCGATCATTTTTAGAAGTTGCCAACATACAGGATTTTCCTAAAATTTTGAAAGAAACTTTCAGGAGAGATAGTGCGGTCAAGACAAATACCTTTTCTACAGTAAACCAGCATCGCAATCCACTTATTCTATTAAAATACAGTAAAGTAAAAAAAAAAAAAAAATACAAATTACCCACTACAAACTGAACCCGAATTTTTGTTCATAACTTTAACAATAATGGAGATATGTTAACGTTATTTTAACAAGATTTTTGTCATAATTTTGTTTTTTATGAAATATAAAATGATTGGAAGTGACTGAATTTCGGTTAGGACTCAATTTATGTAGCGTTAACTGGCATTTTGAATAATGAAATGTCTAGCTTACAGTTTTGATGTGAAATTTGTCAATTTCCAGCACTTCTCGTAATGCTATCATATTTCACAGAAAGCAAAATAAGCCTGTTGAAAATATTGTTACAATATCTCCAGTTTGACCGAATATTCTATAGTATCACCAAATAGCCCGAATACGGATTATTTTAAAATCCACTAAAACTTGCAAGCAAAATATGCGTTCATACATTGAGTAATTTCATCCCATCAAAGATAGTCGATAAACCATGTCGGGTGCAGTGAATTTGTTTTAATCTGCACAAGATATTAAAACTGAAGAAATAGGTCCCTCCCACACTCAAAATCGTTTGAAATATTATTTGTATTTCACCAGATCGGGACATGAGCTGAATTGGTGTTTGAATTGCTAGTGTTGATGAATTGAAATTCTACTTCCCAATGAAAGGTTCTATGATAATTTAACTCGATATGCTGTGTAAATATTCATCATTAACATCTCTTTTCGCAATGACAACTACTATAGAAATTTAAATTCCAAGCATTTTTTTTTTTTTTTAAGGTTAAATTTGACAATTTCAAAAATAAATTTCTGTCTTTACCAATTAGTTTTTTTTTTTTTTTTTAATAATAAATGACATTAATTAAAGAGGTTCGAGCAAGAACCTGTTATGTTACATTTTCTCAAAATTCAGTTTATTTTTTCGATGAGGGTGTTATGAGACAATCTGTCATATGGTAAAGGTAAAATACAAATATTTTAGTTAATCTTTAAAATTTTATATATTATTTATTAAAAGTTAATATTTTAATAAAAATAATTTAAATATTATTAATAATTTTTATATTAGAAAATTAAATGTTGCTAAGTTTTTCTGAGAGAGCTTAATTTATGGAAAAAAAATTAAATTTAGACATAACTAATTTAAGAGGCCGAGACTACGATAATGGCTCTAATGTTCGAAGCAAATATTATACGTTTACAAAAGTAATTTGATTTAAAACTCTTTGCATTTTATGTCCTATGTTCAAACCGTTCACTGAATCTAATAGTCATTGAGACTGCGAATACCAGTAATGAAACTATTGTTTGTTTGTTTTTGTTTTTTTTACTTTAGTACATGAGTAGTACATTTTTCCCTTCTTCTGTTTGCCAATGGAGTATTTTAGCTACTCATAATTAGGGTGGAGTGAAAAAACGAAAGTTGGAATTTTAATTTCGGATAGCAGCCAAAAGTTGCCTTTTAGTACCTATAATATGCGTGCAAAATTTTATGAATTTAGAAAAACTCTTTCAGGACTCTACTAGGACCTTTATATTTTCATTGTTTCACGCAATAGGTTTTTACCATAAATTGTACATTTACAGTGTTTTTTGGTAATCTCGTTTTACATTCTTATATTTAAAATGTTTAGTATAACTTCCTTTATCATTTCTATATCTTAAGGCTTTACTTAAAAAAAAATTAAACATTTTATTGAGTTTTACAAAATGTTTTTCTCATTTTTGGGGCAAAAATGAGTGCGAGTGACGGCAAACTAAAGTTTACTATTACTAGAAGTGCAGTGGAATGTCCCATATTTTGTGCTCCTTCAAAAATAAATGAAGTTGTTTTGCGAACAATAGCAGATGTTATAAAATGTTATTTAAATACAAGACAGGAATTAAAACAGAGTAGGAATGGTAAAAATCCATCAAAATCATAGGTAATTCAAAACCTAAGATAGAAGATCGAATAAATTTGGAAGAAAGCATCAATTCTTGTAGTTGAGCAGATGATAGACAACGATATTTCTGAATACCAGAACCTTATTCGATTCCCCAAATCCAAAAGAAATGATAATTACATGAAGTAAGTTTGGTTTTTTGAAGCTGAAGCTGTAAGTAAACTTCTAGACATTTTGGCGTGCAAATGCAAGCCAATTCCAAAGTGTACTCGTGAAAAATCAAAGAAAGTGGCCTCTAAAACAACAGGAATTTCTTCTTGACCAAAGGTCAACAAGAATGATGGTTATTGGCACACTCGATAAAACCGAGACACGTAAATTGATATAAAGGGAATACAGGAAAACAAGGAACTCTATGAGGTCTTAAATGCAGAATTTGAAGTCTGCAGCTAATCAGGATAGTACAGTTTTTATTTATCGTGACAGTGGTTATGAAGAAAGAAGTAGTAGCTTTTTATCAGGGTGTGAAGAATCCGTATCGCAAGCATCTGCTTCTAAAGAAGAGCCACAAAGACAAATGAGAACACATCTACCTACGGTTTCAAGGGTCTCATATAGGCTTTCTGATAGATGCGTAGCAGCAATAGTTTCTACAACTCTACAAGATGTTGGCATCGTAACAGAAAACGATTCATCACATATAATTGACAGAAGCAAAGTACGCAGAGAACAAAAGAAAACTGCTAAAAAAGTTGATCTGAAAGCTTTAGAAGCAGGAGTCGAAAGTATATTTTTTGATGGAAGAAAAGGTAAAACACTACAGCAAGAGAAAATTGTACATAGATTACATCGAAGAACTATAAGTTAAGAACATGTATCTCTGATTAAAGCGCCAAATTTAATGTAGCTGGGACACATTGTACACTATTCTGGATCAGGAAAGCATATTGTAGAAAGTATTTTCAAATACTGCACTGAAAATAACTTAAACCTTGACAGACTTGTAGCTATAGGTTGTGACGAAACAGCTGTAAACATTGGGAGAAAGGATGGTGATATAAGATATTTTTAAACAAAGATTGCCAAAAGATCGAAAGATGAAAAGATTGAAAATTTGATTTTGAAAGATGCGTGAAATTAGTTACTGAAGCATCATTAGCAGTTGTAGGAATAGATGCAAGGGATGGATATAAACGAGCAAAAATGGAATCACGAAAGATAATGAATGCCTTTGATGCCAAAGGCCAAAGTTTTGATACCAAAGACCAATATCAATTAGAGTGAAATGTGAGATCGTTTTACAGTACATCGTATATATTCCTTTTATTGTATTCCTATATATTCAGAAAACTGTCTTTCCTATATATTCAGAGAACTACCTCGAATGTATATTCAAAAAATAAAAGTGAGCTCTATATAAAATTGTTTGCTTTTACTTTATCTTCTTTGCGAACAATTCACATTTTAAGGTTATATTTACCTTCAAGCTTTCAAAACATGACGACACTTGGATTGATCACAATTAATACTTTAATTAGTCATGTTTTATGGGTTAGTTTACTAAAATCAGGGAAATTCTGTAAATAAAAATAATTTGAATACTTTACACTACATAGTGCATATCTTGGATTTTCATATATAAGGGCATAATTTTTAAGAGGTGGTAGAGCCATAAAGATGAATTCCAAATTAAATGCAAAATTTAACCTATATTCAGTGTGCCAATAGACTAATTTTGAGACCTATCCGAAGAAAAAAATTCAAAAAGAAAATTTCATGATTATTTACACTCCTTTGGTTTTTCACGTATAAAGTGCATAATCTTTAAGAGCTGGTAGAGCCCTAAAGATGAATTCCAAATGAAATAAAAATTTAACCTAATATTCAGTGTGCCAAAAAGCAAATTTTGAGACCTATCCAGAGAAAAAATTCCAAAAAAAAATTTTTATGGTCATTTTCACTCCACCCTACTATGCATATAGTTGATTTAAATCTATTATCTAAAACACGGTAGTCAAATAGAATTGATAACCTAAAACCTCAATAATAATTATTTACTTGAAGTATATATGATGTGTCAAATGTGCAATGACTTTTCAAACCTGGATGAAGAGCTCAAATATCAGGCAAAATGTCTAGCTGAAAAAATTACATTTATTCAATGCAGCATAATTTGGTATGATATTTATAAAAAGTGAACTTTTTCTATAAAATTGCTGAAGTTTTCATCTATGAATGAGTGCCCAACTTGTTTTAGTTGCACTGAATGATCAAAATCGCGTTTTCAAATGATTATAGTTATGATGAAAATTTCAAAAAAAAGATGTCGGAAGCTCGGAATTTAATTGCAGCAAAATCTAACGCAGTATCTGTATTTTTTTAGTGGAAAACACATTGACTTAAAAAGATAGCTCATAAAGATTAAAATACAGTAGACTTTGAAATATTCTTTAAATTATTTTTTCTTTCGTCTGAATAATCAATAAAACATTCATTTTTTTGAAAGAAAGCTTTACTTTATTAAAAGAACACGTGAATTCATTTAATATTTTTACGTTGTTGTAAAAAAGAAACCACCACATGAGAACTAAACAAGCAGCCATTGACACAGACTAAATTTTACACTGTCAACCATTTATTTCTGATTTTAAAAATGATTCTACTGGAAATTTACAACAAAGATTATTATTTGGAAATAGTGGTACACGAAATAATAAAAATTAATAATCGCCTCTGCAACTCTGAAATTTTACAATTGCTCTTCGAACTCTTTTGTCATTCACCACGCTTCTTTTCAAAGCTTAAAATTATTAAAAGTTCCACAAAGGTAAAAGACAGACTTTTTGATCGTATCATTATAAATCCACACAGTCAAATATTAATGAATAAAACTGATATTATTCAAGAATTTTTATAAATGGAAGTTCAGTTGACTAAGGGATTTTTCTGTCGGATTAAATATTTAACTATTATTTTACAAATAAGGTTTATAATACGTACTTATAAATTTATTTGTTCTTATTAATAGCTATACAAAGTATAAATAACAAAAATAATTTTATTGTCAGATAAATCAGTTTAGTCATTTTATTTTCTTCTTTATAATTTTATATTTTTGTTTAACTAAAACTGTTAATTTTCGTGGAATGTAAATTAACAGTTACGTAAGGTGAAATTCGCAATTTGTTTTGACACATTGCAAAAATTTATTATCTCAGTTATTTCTTGCATTTTTTTCTTTTCTTTCTTTCTTTCTTTTCTTTTTTTTTTTTTTTTAAATTTTACTTTTACTTTTTATTTTTTGTATTTTATTTTAAATGATTTAATATATAATATTTTCGCATTACATTTGTACTAATAAGTTTTTATAAAGTAAGTTTTTTAGGGGATGGGTGATGCGGAAGGAAAAATTGCCAAATGAAGATTTGCACACAGGCGCCGGACACTTCTGGCGCGCCTCTGTATATATACATGTATATATACACTCACACATATATCTACACATATCTACAGACATATATACATACACATATATATGCATATATGGATGTATATATATACAAATTTATGTATATACATATGTATTTATATATGTACATGTATCACTGGCGCCCGGCTAACCGAAAAATACCCCGACACCTCTGTATATTTGGCGACGATTCTGCAATAGCTGGTTCAGGTAAGCAACCATAGATTTGCTTAAATTAATATCTCACTTTGACAGCAAAAGTGATATTAGTCTCTATTTAGCATTATTTGAAAGACAAATTTCTCGAATGAATATAATAAAAGAAAATTGTGTCACACATTTGTTAAGTTTAATTCCGTTAGAAATCGCCAATATTATAGCTAGAGAGCCAGGAACATTGGCGAACAATAACGATTATGTAAAAGATTTACTTCTTAAACGCTTCAAAATGACGCCAGAAGAATTTAGGAAGAAATTAATGTGACATAAAAAAGAATCTTCAGCCACTTGGCGCGATTTAGCATTTGAATTAAGAAATCATTTGGAAGAATGGATTAGCGGTCTTAAAGTATCTGATTTTGAATCCTTAAAAGAATTAATAGTAGTAGATCAAATTAAGAAAAGGTTACCTATAGAAATGAAAGAACATTTTATTGATGGTCTTCCAAAAATTAAAAATGTAGACGTATTAGTAAGTAAACTAGACGATTATGATGCGTCTAGACGTAATGTTAAAACCATGGAGATAGAAATAAGAAGGAGAACAGTGAAGATAGGCTTTCAAGATCAGAACATGGACCGGAAATTAGTATCCGGTTCGTGGCGCTGGTGCTCCCAAAGGCCGGTCACGTGACCTGTCAAACATGACAAATTGTCGTCTGCTCTTTCTGCATTTTGGTTTCGAGCATGGTAAAGAGTTGTCAGTCGAAACCGGAAATAGAGGGCGCTACACTGCCCAAAGCCCCCCCCCCCGAAAAAAAAAAACGGAAACGCCGCCATACTAGGTACCGCTTTTAGTTATATAATATAAATATTTAATATCATTAAATTAATAATTTTAATTAGTAATTATTTAATTATATATATATATATATATATATATATAATAAATAATTATTAATTAAAATTATTAATAATAAATTTTATATTATTTATTAATATCAATTATATTTATTAAAAACATTTAAAATGATAAACAATTATTTATTATTAGTATTAATTATTCATAATATTAATTTAATGTAATATACAAATAATTTAATATGTTTAAATTGATTTAATATTTAATTTAATATAGTATATAATTTTAGTATTATAATTTAATATATTATATTTTATATTTATTTATATTATTATAGTACATCATATTTTATATATTTAATATATAATTTATATACTTAATTTAAATATTATTTATAATTTATGTATTATAATAATTTATAAATTATAAAATATCTTTAATAATTTTTAAAAATATAAAATTAGTAAAATTATTAATTTAAATTAAATAAACGTTTTACTTATAAATAGAGAGAGACAGAGATATCTTGATAGACATGAATGTAAACATCACCAATTCAGCCGATGTAGCCGTGTTGTTTGTCTAACCGGAGTTAAGCTAATGACTTTTTAATAAATTATTCAAATTTAAAGCACAAAATCAAAAGTTTGTGGAATTCATAATGAAAAGCGTACCTTAAACTTTGCAGAACAGTGCCTGAAAGTTCTTATATATGAAATTATAACTCCTAGAAGATTTTATTTTTTACGTCCATGTTATTTCAATAGGCACTGCAGTCTGTTTATACCTATGCCCAGCACCATGTTGATGACGTCACGACTTCAGCGGCGTATTTGCTCTTGGTGCGTGCGTTGGCGAAGCTTAGCGCAACGGTTCACTGTGATTGGCTGTTCGCGAACAGCACTTCCCAGCAATTACCATTTAGACACCTGCGAGTAAAATGAACTGGTCTGTTGCATTCATTCACAAAATCACAAAAGTGGTTTGGCGGGAAGACGAAAACACTACGCTAAACGTTAGAAGGCTAGTTTTATTTATTATCTTGGCATCTTACGTTTTTATTTCGCTTCTGTTATTTAATTAGCTTATACCTTTTGGACATTTGGAGTGTGTATATATTCCTCCTTACTCCATTCAAGGCGCATTTGCGTAGCTTTGAAGAAAATAGTTTAAAATAATTTAACAGTAATTTTTCACTGCCTGAAAATGACAAATGTGGTTGCACTAAAAAGTTTGAAATACATTGAATGGACAGTGCAAACAGCAGAGAATGCTGCTACGTATGTTAGTAAGTCTTTTTCGTTGCAGGGCCGCACGTATTACTTAGAACTTTTCATGAGTTCTACGTCCTATCTCTATTTTAGAAGTCACGAAAACCTGCAGTTGCCAATAAACGTTACAGTCTGTGTTAGTAATCCTTATAGAACTATAAACGTCCAAGTACAAACTATCACAAGAACAAATGGCAGGATTACTTATACCGGCAGTGGTTTCTTAACTTCTTTGTTGACTTTCGAGGTCATGATTCTAGCCGATCCGTCAAAAGGTGAGTTTTTTCTTTTTTTTTAAAAAACAAAATTCATACTAGGCATATATATTGCTCGGGGGGGGGGGGACACAGGGACGTAAACTAGAGGGGTGCCAGGGTGGCTCAGTCCCTTCTATAAAAAGATTGAGCCAACCCCTGGGAAAGATTACAAGATCACCAAATGAAATTTTGTTCAAAAATGGAATTTAGTTTTGGGGCCCTTTTGCAGTTTTGCACGTATACTAAATTGTAGTATTTACATAAAAGCTGCAAATAAGTTTGTTTTAAATTTGTTTAAAATAAAATGTTTTAAAAAGAAAAATAATTTTAAAATGCAAAATGAACCCTTGATTTTGTTAATGTTTTTTATCGTATAAAAATACAACTTTAGAAGAGCAGGGAATATTCAGAAAAAAAAAAAAATTAAAGGTTGCAATTCTTTATGAAACAGGTGAACCGTAAGCTTTTTATTTACTTGCTGACATCATCACTTATTGTTTCACCAGTATAATTATCTCTAGTTATACATTGTAAATTTTTATTCTGTAGCCTTTTCTTTTCTTAGTATAAAATGAAGTTATTATAAACAATTTAATATATATCTGCGTGTGTGCGTTTGTTTCTGCATGCATGTGCGAGAGAAAAAAAAATTCTTTTCTTCTTTGAATGGCAACATCTTGAAATAAAAGCATGCAAATAATAGGTCATGAAGATAAAATCTAATCTCTCTATCTTCATGTAATAGGTTTTATCGACTTTTATATCATTAGATAATAGAAAGTTATCAGAGGGGGGGGGGGGGGGGGGGGTCCTTGTATAAGGCACAAAAACTATGTTTGTATCGAAAAATATAATCCTTTAAGAAACTTCGACATGACTGGCGACTTTTACTGATGGGAATCAGACTTTTCAGCACTATCTAACATAGTTGAAAAGTGTTTATGAATTCGGTTTGTATGTCTGTCGGCCGTCTGTCCGTGCTCTACCTCGCGTAAATATACTCGGATTGCCTTGCAATTGATATATGTTATTGAAGCTTAATATGGCAGGTTTGGTATTGAAAATGTAGCGTAGTCTTTATAGTTCATTTACAGGAACAGTGCCTGATTTACGGCAGGTCATTTGGGGCCCCCAAATGCTACTGAAGATCTTTTAATTATTGGCCAAAACAGTTTTAACTGTCAAAGAACAAAATTAAAATGAAAAAAGCTGTTTGTCAAAGACTGACTATGATTTGTCAAAGTAAATTCATTTTTTCCGGATTGTATTTTAGCAATTTATGTGCAGGAATGTACAGAACTCCGTTTTTGGGATCGCCATATTATTTCATTTTTATTTATTTTACCTGTAAGGCCCTCATGGTTAACATGGACAAAGCCATGTGGTTCTGCTAGTCACTTGTATGCATTTAGTTTTTTTTTTTCTTTTTTTTTCAGTCAAAGCTCGTATTTGAAAGAAAAAATTATTTGATTAATAGGATATGCTAATAGTTTAAATAATTATAGCTTGGTACTCAGGTCCTGATTACCGCACAGGCCAGCTAGGCCGTGGCCTTGGGCTCACTACTGACGGGGGCACAAAATGGAATAAAGTGATTTAAAAGAAAACTTTCTTAAAATTGCTGTTTTGTGCAATTATTTTCTCAAAAACCAAAAATGATAACTTGGCAACCGTATCGTAATATCTAACGATAACCCTTGAATACTCCCGAAAAAAAAAAAAAAATCTAGCTTACTATTTTGGTGTGAGGAGGGGAGGGCGAAAAAATGCTGGGACTTGGGCCCCATAAAACCTTAATCCGGCTCTGTTGGTACTACGGTAAATTTATTATTAGTAGTTGCATGCTTTATCATTCGTGATATATGGACTTGCATAGAGAAAGGTAATCAGCACCACATAATTTATTATAAAAATCTATTCAATAATAATTATTTAAAAGTAAATTAATGATTATCAAATTTAATTTTTTTAATTGATATTTTAAAGAGATTATTAAAGTCAGTAGAGGTTATCTTAATAAGTACTGCTTTATATATATATATATTTTAATTCAAGGCCTCTGTAAGCATCGGTGCAAGAGCCCCCTCCCCCCCCCCCATACGCATCTGTGCCCTGGGCCCCCAAATTTGTAAATTGGTGCCTGTAACAGGAACACTCAATAATTCCGTTACATTACGGTCTATGGGGGAAAAATCATTTACGGTGTATTTTAAAGATGTTACACAATTTCAAACATATTGAAACTGATATATATCACTGAGAGGCACTACAAGAAACTTACTATAGAATATGGTGGGTATAACATGCATCATTCATTTACAGGGACACAAAAGAATTCTGTTACTCTATATGATCAATGGGATCAACTTCTGGAGCTGGAAGTGCGTTTTCAGTTGTGGTACGCGTTTTTAAATATAACTGTTTTTATATATTACTTGGTGGTATGCTATAGATCATATACAGGGCAGCACAAAAGATATCGAATATATTTCGGTTTTGACGGAAATTGTTGAGTAGAAGTTTTTAACTGTCCTATGCGTTTCCTAACTGAACTAAATTTTAGTATACTATGTTGTATATATACAAATTTATAGATCATATACAGGGTGCACAAAAAAATTTGATTGTTTTCCGACCATTGATTGTAATTGCTAAAATCGGGTTTTCAAATTTGTTGTGCGTTTTCAATATTGTTTATTACATAGACATAAATTTTCTCCTTCTTAATCGGTGAAGTTGTGTTAAAGTATTCTGGGAGTGTTGGAAAGTGTTACATAATCTGTGCTTGACGCATGATTTTTCGTTTTTGTTTTATAATTATCCAAATTTTATTACTTGCCCATCATACGTAGTATAGGGTAAGTCTTGCAAACTATTTGAAAATCGATATATATTTTTTTTTTTTTTTTTTTTTTGACGGATTTACGTTTCAGACACTGGAGATTCCGAAAAACATGTTTTTCGAAAAAAAAAAAAAAAAAAAAAAAAAATTGCCGTCCCTCTGTCTGTGTGTGTGTCTGCAAACGCTCTATCTCCCGAACAAATTGAGATAGTCTTGAAATTTGGTATGTACTTAGTTTGTAATAATGGGAAAAAGCTTATTGAATTTCAGTAACCTCGATGATCCGAAACTATTTTTTTCGGTCTCTCGAAATATTCGTTCTGATAAAAGGTATATAAAAATTTTCGAAATTGTTTATTTTAAGGAGTGAATATAAAAGACAATAAAAAAATATATAAATTTTGCATAAAGAATGAAATTCATCGGACAATGAGTTGCCGAGATATTTATAATTATAGTTTCCATACTCTTCGATTTTTCATGACCCTGTATTTCATTCAAATTTCAATTCAAAGATATAGTTTAATTGGACATGAGACGCTTCATCCGACACAGTAAACCGTTAGTTAATATGATTATCAATTTTGGAGTTGTGAGGATGTTTCTTTTACGCAATTCAGTAAGAGCTTTTAAAGTTTATGACGTGATCAAGCCACGATTTTATTCGAATTGCAATGCATTTTATAAATAGTTTACACATATTTTATTTTCATATTTTATATTATGCATATCCATGATGGGTAAGTATTACGGTGGCCCCAAACGACTAGTTTTTCAATAGCAGTAAAAATTTCTGACTTATTTGTGATGAATAATTAAAAAAAATATTAATTATATATATATATATATATATATATATATATGATTAAAGATGTTGAAAGTTATGTGTACCTTGGACAAGAAATATCATCAGACAACAGTATCATGAATGAAATCAATAGAAGAATAAGAAATGGATGGAGTGCTTTTGGGAAGAACAATATTATTCTGAAGAGTAACATGCCTCTTTGTTTGAAAAGAAAGGTGTTTAACCAATGTGTTTTGCCTGCACTAACTTATGGAGCAGAAACTTGGACACTAACAAAACGGATGGTACAAAGATTACAAACAACACAGCGAAGTATGGAAAGATGTATGCTAGGCATAACCAGAAGAGACCGAAAGAGAATAACGTGGATAAGAAGTCAGACGAAAGTTTTTGACATCATCGAGAGAATTAAACGGCTAAAATGGAAATGGGCTGGGCACATTGCAAGAAGACAAGACAATAGATGGAGCACAAACACCCTACAGTGGTATCCCAGAGATATAAAACGACCAAGAAGACGACCTCAAGTAAGATGGAGTGACGAAATCAGAAAAGTGGCCGGTGTTAATTGGATGACTAAAGCACTAGACAGGCAACAATGGAAAAATCTGGGGGAGACCTACATCCAGCAGTGGATTGAAAACGGTTGATGATGATGATGATGATGATGATATATATATATATATATATATAGGGTGTTCCAAAAAGGAGTACCCATTTTTAAAAATGAATAAGAAACAAACGAATAGAGTTATTAAAAGAATTCTTGCTGGAAACGGATATGTGAAGTCTGGAATTTTATTTAGAGTATTTTATTATGTTAGTTCAAATTCTTACCGACAGATGGCGCTGCGGATACCGCATTCATTAGCAATAGTTGAAAATTAAATGACAATATTTTCAATATGTCCACAATTCATCACAATAACATGTCGGAGTCTTAGAATGAAATTAGCACACACCTTCTGCAACGTCTGTACGGAAATGGCTGCACACACTTGAGCGATTAATCGCTGGAGCTCAGCTAGCGAAGTGGGATTTTGGCAGTAAACTACATCCTTCAGATGGCCCCATAGAAAAAAATCACACGGATTTAAATCTGGTGAGTAAGGTGGCCAATTCATACCCTTGCCGGTTAATTTCGGGTAATTTTCGGTGCTGTAGCGCCATCTATCGGTCATATTTTGAACTATCATAATAAAGTGTTCTAAACAAAATTCCAGACTTCACACATCCGTTTCTTGCAAGAATTTTTTTAATAACTCTATTCGTTTGTTTCTTATTCATTTTTAAAAATAGGTACTCCTTTTTGGGACACCCTGTATATATATAGCAGGTACAATCTACAATTTTTCTTAAATTATTGTTGTTTTTTAATTTAACTAGATTTCGATAAAAAAAATTTCAGCTAGAAATTTTTTTTGTCATTTAATCGTTAGTTTGATGTTAAATAATATAGAAGTGCAATTTGATTTATGAGTATGAAATTACACATTTTTAATTTTAAAAAAAATCTCTCAGAGCTTGTTAAGACTTTTTCATTTACAAAAATATTATGGGGAAAATGGACATAAATAATTGAATTACAGTATGAATTCACATTTAATTGATTTTTTTAAAATAAAAAATATTTTTAAATTCTCTTATAATGAATATTTTTTATCAAACAATGATGAACTGTAAATATGCGGTATTTTTCGTGCGTGTTGCATGGTTTTTTCCTCTAAAATTTACTGTTCAAAATCGAAATTTGGTTGGTCCATGAAGATTTTGAATTTGACTTGCCATCTGTATAAATTATTATCTGCACGGGTCTGATTGTAGCTGATCCGAACCCGAAATTTCTGTTTTAAAGTCAGTGGAAAGCAGACCCCGAACCCGACGACAAAAAAAAAAAAAAAAAAAAAAAAAAAAAATTGACGACCCGAAACCAAATTATTCAAACCCGATTCTGAAGTGTAATAAAATTAATCCATATTTTAATACAATTGCCGAAAAATGTCGTCAGTTATGCCTTTAATATCAATTTTATCATTTATGTATAAAAATGAACACACATAAACTCATTAATATATATATATATATATATATATATATATATATATATATATATATATATATATATATTTATTTATTTATTTATTGCATTTCAAAAATTGGGTTACCCAATTTTTACCCTGTATACTTATTGAGGTAATCTTTAAAAATTCATTTTGGCTTTATAAATTAAAGAGAAACATTTTTAAAAATCTACATTCTTTCTTTTATAGATCTTCAAAATTACGACTTTTTTAATCATCCTTTTCTTTCTTTCTAAACTATTTAAATTTAATCGATTTTCATTTCTCATGTGATTATTAATATTGTAATTCCGTATACGATGGGTTGTGGACATATAATTTGAAAAATGCTGTATTTTAAAATGTTTGCTTAAGAGCCTACGCTAGTGAGGCGAAGAAACGCTCAAGCTAATGTTGTCTATGGGAAGGTTCTTGCGCGATTTTTCGCTCGCATTTCAATATTTTTAAATTATTATTATTTATTTTTTTTGCATAGGATAGCTGAGGTCGATCTCTAACGTTGTTAGTTTTTACTTTTTTGATTTTGGTTACAGTTTTTTTTTTTTTATAAGCGGATATTTTCAATTTTGGAACCGGTTGGAACCGGCTCTGAAAGTGAAAGTACACTTATATAAAAAAAACTGGAACCAAAATAGAAAAAGTAAAAACTAACCACGTTAGAGATCGACCTCAGCTATCCTATGCAAAAAAAATCACTTAAAAATATTAAAATCCGAGCGAGAAATCGTGCAAGAACCTTCCCCATAGACTTAACATTTGCTGGCGCGTTTTTTCGCATGACTGAGGTTGGCTATTAAATGTGTATCCTATATTATTTTTAAGAGTTTTCATTGTAAGATAATACCTGCTCTCGGAAATTTTTGTAGAAATTGGGTCGTCTCGGACCTGATTTTAAAAATTTTTCTCGGCTCAGGCCGGGACAGAGTTTTAACTTTTTACACCAGGATAGCTTTCTTTTGCCTGGGGATCAGGGTTTGAACATTTTGGCTTAAACAGACCTCTAGTAATATTTACGTGATATTCGTGAGCAGATCAGCGATCAGCCGAGAGCCAATTAAAATTATTCAAAATCAAGCAATTTGGTGAAAAAAAAAAATTGTCAATTTCTTTCTCATAATTGAAATAGAAGCATAAATCAAAGATAATAGTAAATATACTATATTTATGTATTTGACTACGGCAGTAATGAAAAACATGGGAAAAACCAGGTCTGTGTGACCGCTAACAGTCGTTAAAGGGTTAATGTTTGCTGTTATTCAATAAATTAATATTATTAATGCAATAATATTGTAATTTTTTTTACTGCGTTAAGCCTTAACGGCTCTTAGCGTCTTGCTGTTTTTTTTTCAATTTTCACAGTTTAACTTGTAATTTTCAGTTTAACTCTAGATACTGGTGAAATTTTGTTTCGTTTGGAGCCCTAGTATTATCGCTAAAGATTTCTGAATAGGTGAATAAAATTTATAATAGCCCTGTACATAACGTTTAATACATAAACTCTATCTTATGAGTTAATTGAACTTTTTATTCATTGTTCTATCTATTAGCCTTAGATACCGCTCACAGTAATTATGCCACAATTTATGTCATAGTACGGAAGGGTTAAATATATATAACGCTAAACTTCTGTAAGCGGTCTCACAGATCGCTGCTTTTTTCAATTTTCACAGTTTAACTTGTAATTTTCAGTTTAAACTATAGATACTAGTGAAATTTTGTTTTGTTTTGAGCCCTAGTACTATCGGTAAAGGGAAATTTTGGGTGAATTTTAATTATAATAGTCCTATACATAACGTTCAGTACAGAAACAGTATCCTATGAGTAAATCAAATTTGTATTTATCTTTAAATTAAGCGGTCTGAGTGACCGCTCACAGTAATCTTGCGACAATTTCTGTCATAGTATAGTGAAATATACAGGGTGTCTGAAAACGGTCGAATAACTCGAGAAATATACATCAGATTGAAAAACGGTAAAATACGTGATGAATATTTTTTTTTTAAATGGCAACTTTGATATCCCTAAATAGATTTTTCTAAAATATTGAGCACGTATTTTTTTCCGTTTTTCAATCCGATGTATATTTCTCGAGTTGTTCGATCGTTTCCAGACTTTTTGGACACCCTGTATATAATGTGTATGTATGCCATGTTAGAATCTGAATCTGCAATAAAAAGGGGGTTATTATTTAAGATTTCAAAGTTGACCACCCCCCCCTTTCCCCACAGGGGGCGTGTTCGGAGGCAACTTTGATATCCTTAAATAGATTTTTTTTTTAAATATTGAACACATATTTTCCGTTTTTCAATCCGATGTATATTTCTCGAGTTGTTCGACCGTTTCCAGACTTTTTGGACACCCTGTATATAATGTGTATGTATGTGTGGGTTTCAAACCAGAAATAACTGTACATACGACTGTTGCGAGCTTTCAACATTTTTCAATTCGTAGGTTATAAATACATTGCTACCAGTTGGTATTAATATGATGTTTACCAAAGTTGTCAACTGCTACTGTAGTATTTTAAGTAAAATTTAATAACGTATAATTTTGGAATAGCATTTTTAATCTATGTTTACATTTCAGATGACGAACCAGTGCCATTATTACCGTCTTACAAAGATGCCTGCTTCTCAATGGAGAGTCTTTCACGTGATTTTTCCAAGCTGTTAGATGAAGGCCCGAACCACGATGTGGAATTCAGATGCGGTGACTAGACCATCAAAGCACACAAGATTATTCTCTGTTCCCGCTCCAATCTTTTCGCTTCCATGCTCCAGAGCGACATGGTTGAAGGCAAGACGGGACGTGTAAATATTGAGGACATGGACGCCGCCATTTTCGAACAGTTTTTGAGATGCTTGTACACGGGAATGCTGCCAGAGTTAACAGTTGACTCTGCTCTCCAGTTCTACGAAGCATCGGACAGATACGGTATCGATGCAGTGAAAAAGCAATGCGCTGATTTTATGACAGATAACTTGTCTCCTGAAAATGCTTGCGAGATTTTGGTTTTGTCGGATAGACATAGTGATGAGGATTTCAAAAAGAATGTCGTGAAGTTTGTAATCAAAGAAAAAATACCGTACGTGGGACAGAAATGGAAAGATTTTTGTAAGGAACATTCGATGTTAGCAGTTGAAGTGCATAGCTTGTTTTGCGAGCAATTTCGCCCTAAATAAAATCCATTAAACTTGAAATGATTTGGATGTGTTGAATTAGTTTCTATGACTCGATAAATTTTCGAACTATACACTTATAAAAAGATCGTAGCCAACGGAGGAAGGGGGGTGGGGGGTGGTAGTGTTGATTCTCTTCAGGAAGGATCAAGGTCCATAAGCCGTGTTTTTGGCCCATGAAATAAGACTAAAATTCGATTTTGTTATACTGACTTAATTAGTTCACTTTTTAACATTAGAAGGTTTATCCTGTACGATTTCAACAATAGTTTTTGCAGTTTGTTCGTATTTATATAACTTACACAAGCTTAAAGTTCGCATTACTTCGTAATTTTTGATGTAAAATAAGCAATTTCTCCTAATTTTACCTCAATTTTTAATATATTTTTTAATATTTTACTATGAGCGCAGCTTTGCAACACTTTTATTTTTACATATATTGTACATTTTGATGTATTTTATAATATATGTAAAGAAGAAAGTGTTGCACGATTGCGCTCATATAAATATTTGAGGTAAAATTAGGAGAAAATACGCATTTTTTTAAAATCAAAAACTGCGAATAATACGAACTTTGAGCGTGTGTAAGTCATATAAATCCGAACGAAATGCAAGAAATATTGTTGAAATTGTACAGGATAAACCTTCTAATATTAAAAAGTGAAATAATTAAGTCAGTATAACAAAATCAAGTTTCAGTCTATTTCATGGGCCAAAAACACGGCTAATGATCCTGATCCTTTTCATTAAGGCTGTTAGTCAGTTAACTCCCCAATTCCTCTCGCTAATGTTAAATCTATGGGCGTAGGATTCATTCGTACATTTAAAATATCTCATCAGGAATTTAATATTTTTAAGTTCGGTTTTCTGTGTACTGTTCTTAAAGGGTGTGTCTTTTTTTATTAGTCTTCAAAATATTTCTAAAATATCCTACATATTTTATAACTTTATGTGTTAAAATCTTAACTAAACTGAGTAAAATGTTTACACTTCACATAAAATTAAGTATATATTTTAGAAATATTTTGACGACTAAGAAAAAAAGACACACCCTTTAAACCGGAAGAAGTCGCGCATACTCAGTGTATTTTTTATTATTACTATAATTTGTTCACCAATAAATACAAATAATAATCGTCACCTTATTTAGTCTGAAACAATTCTTACAAATTCTGCGATAAAAAGAGTTGAAGATTACTTTTAGAAAAATAGTGGTGATAGTTGTAAAAACCGTACAAACACTGGGTATGTCATACACTACGCGACTGCTTAAAAACAGTACACAGAAATAATAAGTTAAAAATATTAATTTCCTGATGAGATATTTAAAAAATAAGAATACATCCCACTCCCATAGGTTTAACATTAGCAAGGGAAATTGGGAAGTTCATTGACTTAACAGCCTTCAGTATCAGTACGAAGGTTAAGATTAAAACATCAAATTTCCACGCAGCATCTGTTTATTGTCTGCATGTTGCAAAAATGAATAGAATTTTTAGAAATTTTTTAAAAATTGATAGGAATTTTTAGAAATGGGACTATAAAAAAGCTGAATTCTACGTTATTATATAAAATGGCTACAACAGCCTGATGTGTAGTATTGCAATTTGTCCATTTTGTTTAACTGAAATTCATAAAAAATGAAGTAAGAGTGTGACTTCCAAATGTCTACATTGACGAAGCGGTAACAACTGGAATCTGATTATAAATTTAATTGCAATAAAGAATGGTCAAAGGTATTTTGTATTTATTGAACTACTTTAATTAACAATACAACTTAATAAGCTCTTTAACCAGGGCTTAATTTGCGTCGAAGCTCAGCTTCGGTACTTCTTTGTTTTTAGTTAATAATTAAATATTGGCCAAAATTAACCGGAGCTCATAAACGAAGTGCTCCGGAGCCTAGTGCAATAACGCTTCCGAAAAACGAATCCTAAATTACGCTTTCCTTTCCCTCCCATCTCCAATCTTTTGCCTTCTTTGCTTCTTTTGTATGAAAACACTTATAAGTGACGTAATGTGCCGTTCACGTAAGAGATGGAGATGAAACAGGCTCGATTTTTATATCAGTCTTCGGGTTTGGGCAGGCTCGAGCTCAGTCTGTTTTAAATTCAAAATTTTATTTATTTCCACTTCAAATCATTTTAATTTAATTTTGATTAGAATAAAGAGTAAACACACATAGTCTTTTTCTATTCTGCATAACTTCCAACTGTTCATTTTTTGTGCTAACGCTATTTCCGAATCCTGAGGTTATTTATTCGCCGAATTCTGCTATCGGGTATATTATTAATGTCCGTGAACGTCTGTGTGTGCGTGTTTCTGTCTGTGCACTCCACCTTTGTACACGCAAAGGCTCCGGCACTAATCGACGCACCGACGCCGGACGCGGACCGAAAAATTCGCAAAAAAGGCGCGACGCTCAAGTTTCGATCGGGTCGGGCCTCCGAACCGGACACGGGGCGTTATTAATCGACGAAACTGTTTTAATTGCCGACCGAAACCCAACTCGGAAAGGAACTCAAAACAGCAAACATTTTCACCTCCGAACAGGGTTGCCAGTCTCCGTCGGGTCGGAGAAGGAAAAGATGGCGGGGTTCCCAGGGAGCGATTTAAGCCCCAAACCGCAGCCAAGTATTCCGGTTTGATCCAAAAGGAAGACCGTTAAATGACCATTAGGGTCAAGTGACAGGTATCCCTTTCAGAAATTGAAAAAAGCAGAAACGACGCCATTTTGATGCGTAATTACTTTCTCTATAACTTCCGGTGTTGCTGGTCATTAGCGAATGATTGATCTCCTTTCGAAAAGCAGTAAATTTCTCTTGGTTTTTACCTTTTTTATTAAATGTACAGCTCCTTCTAGGACTCTTCCATTCTGTTTTCACTGTCACACCTGTGAGACAGATGTTCACATACTTCTTCGCACTTGTATTAAAAAAAGTTCTTAGTTACAATGCTTCTTTAAATAAAGAATGCAAAACTGCAGCAAGAAAAATATTTTTATTTATATCACGTCATTGCTTGCACTTATTTTAAACTTAAACAAACAAACAATAAGATTTTTGAACAATTTAAAACTGAAAAATAGTATTATGAGGTTTTTTTTTTTTTTTTTTTTAATGTTGTATTATTATTCGGCAATATTTTGAATTTAATGTATTTAAGCATGTTCTTGAAAGAAATAATAATACTACTGAACATTGCGAATCTTCTCGGTATTTTAACAAAGTCATTTAGTTTATGAAATTTGCAGAAATTGATATCCAAATGCTTTAGAATTTAATGTTATTTTTTATTTGACTATAAATATATTTTTATCTATAATCAATTGATTCTAATAGATGTGTTTATAACACCTTTCTTAATCTCCAACTTTGACACCATTTTCTAAAACTTTCTTAGCCTTTAACGAAAACAGAGAAATGCTATTCGATTTTTTAGTATATAAATAAGAAGTATCAAAATGACTGAATGAATGAATGTGTCAGGAAATATAAAGTTTAGATTTGAG
Organism: Maratus michaelseni; assembly: GCA_963931845.1. Classification (NCBI taxonomy): domain Eukaryota; kingdom Metazoa; phylum Arthropoda; class Arachnida; order Araneae; family Salticidae; genus Maratus; species Maratus michaelseni. The sequence continues at coordinate 262,607,617 of OZ007597.1, forward strand.
AAAAACATGATTTAATACATATATTATAATACATATAATATATATATATATATATATAGAAATTATTCACCACTACATTAGATATGTCCGTTATGTTATGGAGGTATTTCTCATTATCTTTCAATATAAGGGTAGGGAATAGAGATACACGTGCATTACTTATAATGTAGAATCGGAGTGAGAGTGAACAAAGAAATTTTCTACTTTTTCAAGATGTTACACTCACATCTTTATGCATAAATGTGTGGACCTAGAGGCATCCACAAATCGGTAAAATTTGGCCCGGCCCAACAATTTTGGCGAAAAATGCATATATTTAAAATCGCCATTATTCTAGAATTAAAATTAATTCATTTTAAAGAACAAATTTAAAACATAAGATAACATATACTTAAAAAATAATATTTCTAGGAAAACCTATAAACCATTGAAAAAGAACCTGTCTATGACGGAATCCGTTCTTAAACGAAAAATGTGTTGATTCATGCAAAAAGAATATAATAATACGTGTGACTTACTATTGACTTTCTCAATATAATATTATTTATGTAAATCACACAAAAGCCCCCGCTAGTTATTTTTGATACTACTTCTATTTTTATATTTTAAATTTTAAATGTTTATAAGGCAATTTCTTCAAAATGGTGGCAATCCTTTTACTTTCATTTTTCAGAGACAAAAGAAATAATGGAAAATATTCAGACACATGGCTTTTTGGATGTTTTTTTTTAAATTTACACGTAAAGTTTCGGTAAAAATATTTAAACACGTGTACTTTATTTTTATAAGCGGATAAAAAAATATGTTTGTATTTACTGTTATGTCGCGAGAATATTGTTTTACATCATTATTTTATCTTTATCATTCCTTTTTTACTTTCTTCTATCTTTACAAGAAGAAAGTATTGGATTCATGAAAATTTTCGACTACCGGTTTTCGACGAATTTATACGTTTTAGAAGCTCCTGAACACGATTTGACCATTTTTAGATAATGTCTGTCTGTGAGTCTGTTTGTCTGTCTGTCTGTATGTGACAAAAATTTTGTGGGCGCTCTATCTCAAGAACTAATGCATTAAATTTAATAAAACTTTATATTCAGTGAGTTCCTATGATATAAATTGGTGCTGATTAGTTTTTGGTGAAAATCACCCAGCAGGTGGCGCTGCTATGCTGCATTTTTCACGATTTCTGCAATAGCTGTATCTCAAGACCTAATGCACTTATTTTCATCAAACTTCAGGTTTAGTTAGATCTTGACATAAATAGACGCTGATTACGTTTTGGTGTAGATATCCCAACATGTGGCGCTGCTATACCACTTTTTTCTCGATTTTTACGATAGCTATAGCTCAACAACTAATACACGGAATTTCATCAAACTTTAGATTCTATTAGACCTTAACATAAATAGATGCTGCTAACGTTTTGGTATAAATTGCCCGACAGGTGGCGCTGCTATGCTACTTTTTCATTATTATCACAATAACTATATCTCAAGAACTAATGCACAGATTTTCACCAAACTTCAGATTCAGTTAGACGTTAACATAAGTTGTTGTTGATTAGGTTTTGGTCTAAATCTCCCAACAGGTGGCGCTGCTATGCTGCATTTTGCAGGATTTACACGATTTACACGATTTTAGCAATAGTCATATCTCAAGAACTAATGCACGGAATTTAATAAAACTTTAGATTCAGTTAGACCTTGATATAAATGAGTGCTGATTCTTTTTAGTGTATGCGAAATGTTTGTGAGATAGAAGAAAGTTTTGGGATTGGCACATCCGACTAGTTTCATTATAAAGAAAAAAATGTTCTAATATAATAGGTTGTGTTTAAGACCATCAAAGAGTCTCCAGGTACCTAATAATTAACTGATATCATTTTCAAAAGAAAGAATTCATTACTAAAAAACACGAAACTGCTATATTTCCCATAACTGCGTCAAAATTATACATAATTTTCAAAGATTTTTCAATCCACCAGATCTGAAATTAGAGGGTAAATTTTCAAGAAGACAACGCCTTCACCTGTATAAATGCCATCATTTTAAATAGGCATTCAATTGAAAACATATATTTTAATTAAGGAAACTGACATGTTTTTCTACATTTATGTCTAGATGAAGCAATTTGAATCGGCTCTTCATTCATCCTATATTGAGATTAGGATAATTTATCAGGAATTTTTCACTATGGACTTTTCTGTCGACGAAAATCGTAGCCCACTTTTTCTCACCCGAAAATACTCAGTTGTTATTGTTAGACACATTTTATCGCACAACTTCTAAATATAGCAGCAAAGTTAGACACAACTTCTAAATGTAGCACAATTTCAATTTCAACATCATCATCGAAAAAGGAAAATATAATGTGCTTTTGAATTAAATTCATTTGAAAATTGCAGGTCAATTTAGTGATTTTAATAGTTTCCAAGCATGGAATATTTTTTAATTTTAACTCAACACTGAGCATCGGTATGCTTCAATAATGTTAAGTAGCTACTGTCAAAGTTACCACAGTTGACAATTGATTGCTCAGACGAAAAAAAAAAAAAAATCATAAGATCAGATTACTTTTTTGATACAGCACTTTGGCGCTAAACTGAAATTTGTCACGAAAATGCAAATTTTCATTTTATGTTGAACATAAAATGATTACTAAATTAAATTGAATTGATTGAAATATATGTTGCATCAGAATATGCTCGGAATTGCACGTTTATTTAAAAAAAAAAAAAAAAAAAAAGAAAGAAAAGAAAGGAAGAAAGTTCCATTGTGTATGTCAAGTTATAAGAGGAAAATTATTCCAGATCGGAAAAACGGACAACTATCCCGATTATAGAAATGGAATGAAGAACCCATACGAAGAATAAAAACATTAAAAATCATCCTCATCTGCAGATCATATATATTATTTCTGTTGTCAACATCCCTTTTTCTATGCATTTACAAAACGCACAACAATGAATGAGGTAACATTCGAAAGGTTTTTGAACCGGCTTCTGACATACTTACACTCACATTTCGTTAAAATATGTTTGTTGGTTAAAAATTGTAGTTCATTAAAAATGAAATTGGCATTGTTTTCATAAAGGAAATGATAGGTTTCTCAAATCAGTTGTGATAAAAAAATACCGCATTATATCATGGCCATCAAAGATTTTAAAAAAAAGCACAAAAAAGGTAAAGTGCGATATATCCGCACACGTTTATTTATTATCTATGATTAAAAAGCAAAATTGAAATGGAAATGTTTAGAAGAAAAATACACTATTGATTGATCGAAGCAGTGGTATTTCACGTGTAGTCTAAAAGGTATGCTTTGTTATATTAGATTACATTGCATATAATATGTATTCAATTTATTTTTTCCCCATGTTTTTCCCAACGCGGATGATGTCATCCTCTAATGCAATTAAAATACGATTGTTATTTTTTTTTCTCACGCATGTCTTTTGCTATCTTCGATCAGTTTTAACTGTAACTTTGGTGGAATAAATGGTATGATATTCTGGCTTCACAAATGTTGTTTGCAGATATTTTTATCTTTAATTTTTCTTTAGAAATTTGAACTTTGCATCTAAAAAATATTAGATATTGCTAAAATATATCAGACTGCAGTGCGAAATCTTCGCACGGACTGGTTTATTATTATTATTATTGTTTAAAAAAAATACAGTTTTACATAAACATTCATTAGCTGAAAAGAATGGCTCCGTTACAGACGATATGAGTTTGAAACGAAAGTTTATTGAATAGGACATTTTTAAAATATTTTATTTCTTCGCGTTTCGACGTGTTCCAACTTGCGTTTAATAATGTTTCAAAATGTTGAGTAAAGGATAAATGCTTTCTTAACGTTATAAAAAAAAATCGCGCCGCGAAACTATTTGGCTCTGGCAGGCAAGAATATTGGAGTGATTTCGAATCAAATATATTTTTCATTTTTCGATAAATAACTTATATTTTGAGTGATAAGCAAATTTTGTCTTATAATGATCTTAATCAGACTGTCGCACCAAACGTTAGCTTTGAGAGCGTTTTATTAAAGACCTCCAGCCTTTATGGAAAAATGGAAAAACTATTCGATTTCATAGCTTCTGAATAAGAACACCTACTAGTCTCAGGCGTTTATAGGAAAAAATGGATTTAGGAATATCTCAGAAATTAGCTACTTTAGATTTGAAAACAGGCTCATCTCATCTTGCTACTTTCTGACGCATTCGTGATTTGTAAACTGTACATGAATACAATTATGTATATTATTTCAGATGTCAATATCCCTTTTTCTACGCATATACAAAACATACACGATGGTTAAGATATTATTTGAAAGGTTATTGAACAGGCTTTAATGAGTACATTCACATTTCTTTAAAACATGTTGTTTAATCAAAAATTTAAGTTAATAAAAAATGAGTGCAAGAAACGCATCGACAAAAAATATCAAACTTTGAAGTGAGGAAAAACCTACTGGCTTTCAGATATTTGTATTAAGATTCTAAAATTGTAGTAATTTTTCATTTTTATCTAAAAATATAGCGCCTTTTATAAAATTTGAACTTTTAAAGGATTTTCGAAACATGTGAAAATAACCATGAATTGCAAATGTATTATTAATGAGATACAGATGTCTCTTGTTGGCAAATCAAACTCGCAAGCAATATAAATTTTTGCTTTTTTTCTGAAATGTTATTGAGTTAGCTCGGCTCTTCAATAATAATAATAACTTATTATTATTTATGTGGTTTTTAGTATAGGGTATTGTTTATTTATGTGAGCTGGAAACATTCTAAATTTTAAGCTATGTAAATAAATACCTATTACACTAAAAATATAACACATGCTTGTACTACGTAAAAAAAATAAATATTTGTTTATGTTTTAAAATTATACTATCGGGCGTGGCCCCCCAATATGTTGCATTTGCGTGGCATGATATCTTTTTCTAAGGGGGTGTTGGAAGGGGGATCTAATTAAATTCAACATTTAGAAAACATTCAAAATATTAATTTTATTAAATTTCATATTATAAAAGTAATCATGCTTACAATCTTCAATATGAATGAAAGAAAATTACATCTTGCAAGTTACGTGATTGTGTTGAAATTAGAGTAGGATGCATTTGTAGAAAAATGGCGACATACGGGCAATAAAATTCCATTGAACTAGATGATTTGGGATAAAAATTTGGAGAGCTTGATTGCCTAATGTTTCGTCATTTGCCTAACTCGTTTTCAGGCTTTTCTCAGGTGCAAACTGACTAATTTCTGGCACATTTTAGGTAGATTTCGTAAGAAATACTACCTATTACATTCTCAAGTTGGAAATTTTGCAAACTTTTGCAGATCTACGCCGATCATGACTCCCAGAACCCAAAACCACCCCCAGTTCAAAACTTTATATCTATCTATCTATCTGTCTATGTCACTTTTTTATGGACACGATAACTGGAAAAATTCTGCATAAATCTCTTCCAAACTCATACATAAAATCAAGGGGCATAAAATCTCGGTCAAGTTTGTTAATGGACAAAATCGAACCAAGGGAGGGGGGGTGGAATGAGGGGCTTTTTGTGAAAACAGAAAAAAAAACATAATTTCTTAATTATTGTACGTATCGAATCCGTTTAAAGTTATTATTACTTCTAGGAAAAGGGCTGAAAATTTATGTATGACAGATTTTTGATATAATTAAAAATGGCTCCAAGGGGGGGAAAAAAGAGGGTTTTTAGAAGAAAAAAAATCACAGCTTCGTCAATTCACAAGATATCAAATCCGCGTAAATTTATTATTAATCCTTTTAATATTATCTAAAACTTTTATATTGACAAGTTTTTTATAGGACCAACCGTTATAACAAAAAAAAAAAAAAAAAAAAAAAAAAAAAAAAAAAAAAATTAAAAACAAAAAAAATCCTTGCCGGCTCCGCCTGCAAACAAGTTATTTTTCGAAGTAGGCGGTTCCAACTCCGCATCTTTTCGAAACTGATACATAAATTCAAGGGGCATAAAATCTCGGTCAAGTTCGTTAATGGGCAAAATCGAACCAAGGGGGGGATGGGGGGGGGGCTTTTTGTGAAAACAGAAAAAACCCATAATTTCTTAATTATGATACGTATCGAATCCGTTTGAAGTTATTATTACTTCTAGGAAAAGGACGGAAATTGATGTATGACAGATTTTTGATATCATTAAAAATGGCCCCAAGAGGGGGTGGGGAAGGGGGGTTTTAGAAGAAAAAAATTCATAACTTCGTCAATTCAGAAGATATCAAATCCGTTTAAATTTATTATAAATCCTCTTACTATTATCTAAAACTTTTATATTGACAAGTTTTTTATAGGACTAACCCTTATAGCAAAAAAAAAAAAAAAAAAAAAAAAAAAAAACCCTGCCGGCTCCACCTGCTAACAAGTTAGGTTTCGAAGTAGGCGGTTCCATCTGCCGCATCATGGCAGAAAGGTCATTTCTTCCGCAATTCCCAACAAACAGGCGCCCAACAGTCTGCGTCTTCGAAATCTACCTGTGCCTGTAGGCCGAGCCGTCAGGGATTTTTTTAATTCCTTTTTTGTTCGTAAACGTATTAAATTGGCAGGTGCACTTATTCAGAAACTATGAAAGCGAACTTTTTTTCCATTTATCTGAAAAAAGAAGCGGATTTTTCGAGATATGTTGTCAAATTTGGCGTTTTGAACCGTTCTTTCGGACGCGACAGCGAAGGAAAGAGAAAACCACCGTCCTTCGACAATAGTAACTTATATCTCAAGATTTTATACATTTATCGGAAAAAGCAAAAAACTGTTCGATTACAAATAAGTTCAATGATCGTGCCTGCAAGTATCATGCAAATGAGTCAGCAAATGTGTTATAAAACTGCGCATAGTTGAGCGGGAAAAAATATTTTTTTGAGAACCGCCTTAAGTATGAATTCGACCATGCTAGTTAAGTTCTGAAGGTGGCCCACCAATTGCTTTGGTTTCGACATAAATGTTTAATATATATGCTCTGTAAAATGCTCTGTCGTTTAATATATATGCATGTCAATCTATTCTTAAAATTCCAGGTGAATTACATGGTCATGATACATATTGTTCTACATGTTATTTAAATTTTAAAAGTTACAAGAAAACTAATATCTCGGAAACTAGTTAAAATTTTAAAGTTCTGTGAGTTATTATGACATCCCCGGATTAATGCAAAAAACTGCTGCTAATTTCATCGCACTGCATTCCATATTATGTAGGAGTTATGAAATGCAAACAGACAGGCATATTTTCATATAATAGATATAAAAATAGTTTTTTTTTAAAAATTCTATGCTGAATGAAATTCATATACTATATGAAATTCATCGTTACTTGACAACATGAAAACATGAAACATTTTACTTACAAAAGGGGAAACATTTAATGTTTTATTATTGTTGTAATTTATTTACTTTTTAAATATATTTTTTTACTAGCAAGCTACGCCCGCTGCGCTGGTCAGTTTCTACAAATGAACCTTGAAGCAAACAAAATATATCGTTTAATTTAACCTTGTATTTGAAAGCAATCTGTATATTTACCTGGAATATCCTTCCACATTACTGAAAAATGACGTGATTGCGCTATTATATTTTCTAATGTGCAGTCAAAATTTTAGCTGTTAAAGACCAACTCTTTTATTTGGTCATTTACAGTTAAGGTTTGCTAAAGAATGATAAAACTATATGCAATATACTAAAACCATCACTAAAAATTATCGAACTAACAATGCAAACTAATTAACAAAATCCATTCAGTAGAAGTTTTTATAAAGGCTAATCTTTTATAATCGGGTTCATCTGATTATAGAACTTTTCCACGTAATTCTAAAACAGAACAATATAAAATATACTAAAACCATCCTTACAAATTATCTACTTAACAATGCAAGTCGCAAAAAATACGCCCAGTAAAAACTTTCAAAAAGGCTAATCTTTCGGAATCGGGTTCTCCTGACTGTATAACCTTCACACAACTGTTTGACTAAGCAGCGTAGAACAATATGTAGTACATTAAAACCATTCCTGAAATAGCATCTGACTAACAATACAATTCTCATCAAAATCCGTCCAGTAGAACTTTTTCAGAAGGCTAATCTTTCATAATCCGAATCAAATACTGAAAAAGCTAATATTTGATAAAAAAAAAAATATCACCTGATTTTCGAATTTCCCCCTATAATTTCTTTCTTTTTTTTAAATAAAATTAATAACAGCTTTTTCTTTTATTTTTCCAGCTGTATAGCCATTTCAATTCTTTCTGCATCAAAAAAAAAAAAAAAAAAAAGACACCTTTTGGCTTAAAATCAAATTGCTTAGGATCAAAAGTAAAATCAAAATCGCCAAAAACAAAAGATAAATCGCGAAATATTGTTTCGATAGCAATCTTGCCCCTTGAATAATTTTTTAAGCATTGCGAACATTCCCAATCATGTTTAAATTAAATATTTTCGTTTTATAATATTCTCTCATCAAAACTCTTTTTTCTTTCTTTTTCTTTTTTTTTTTTTTTTTTTTTTTTTTAATTAATTTAACACAGTTTTTCTTTTATTTTTGGAGATGTATAGCCTTTTCATTTCTTTCTGCAACAATAATGATCGCCAAAAAAATAGCAATGGTAACCTTTTCGGCCAAAATAACAAATGTAAAAAATGAAATTATTTACGACATCACATTAAAAACCTCAAAAATAACAGTATTTCTCCACTGTTTAATGGATGTTATTATACATATAAACCTTCCTCTTGAATCACTCTATCTATTAAAAAAACCGCATCAAAATCCGTTGCGTAGTTTTAAAGATTTAAGCGTACATAGGGATATAGGGACAAAAAAAGCGACTTAAACCTCAAAAATAACAGTATTTCTCCACTATTTAATGGATGTTATTATACATATAAACCTTCCTCTTGAATCACTCTATCTATTAAAAAAAACCGCATCAAAATCCGTTGCGTAGTTTTAAAGATTTAAGCGTACATAGGGACAGAAAAAGCGACTTTGTTTTATACTATGTAGTGATGATTAGTGTTAGGCTGTTCTCAAATCCAGACTGGCTACTTTCTGACACATTTTTAAATTCATTTTTATTCGCAAATGCATTAAATTGATAGGTACTCTTATTCAGAAACTTTATAATCGAAATACGTTTTCCATTTTTTGATAAAGACAGAAGATTTTTCAGAAAATACTGTCAAAGTCGGCGTTTTGAGCCGAATTTCTGACACCGCAGCATGAAAAAGGGAGAAAAAACGTGTCATGTGACAGGAATCACTTATAAATCGATAAGTAATTTATTTATATAAAAAAATTGAAAACTCATTTCTATTCCAAATCGCTTCAATAGTCAGGCCTACCAATTTTATGCCCCTGGGTTTAAAAATGAGTTAGAAAATGTGTCAGAAAGTTTGGCGTTGTTTAGCAAGTCATTTGAGAACCACCTTAATGAAACTAGCTGAAATACACTAAATTCTGAATCCTGCATTTTTACAACAAAATAACCGTATTACATTCTTTACTATTATGCCACACATCCAGAGAAGTTCATAATAATACATTGAAGTTCCTTGACACATGTATGCACCGAAGGCACCGAATTTTAAACGATAACAAACTGAAAAAAAGATTCACCTGTCCCTTTTAAGTTGTTCTAATAACTAAAACCTGCTACTGATCAATCTTTAAAAACAGGAAGAAGTATGTCCGTGGTAAGGGGGCGTATATCAAGTTATTTTCCGTTGCACCGGAAGTCTCAATTATCTGAAGTCTTAATGAGTTTTCGCGGCAGGGGATGAATTGGAAAACCTTTCTCCGTAAGTTCGCAAATCACAGATGTTTGTCCGAAAATGGCGCGTTTTATGGCTTGGTTTATCCAAGTTTTTTAACGGAAATCGCATTTATCTTCTATTTTCTCACACTAGTTTGAGTGATCGTTATTGGGTCAGATCGGAAGGAATCACCGCAGCGCAGGTCCGACCCGTATCTCCGGAAGTCGGGGGGCCAGAAATTCGGAAGTCGCACGTACGCAACCGGGACGTCGTCAGGTTTCATGAATTCGAAAAATCGTTTCCGTACGACGATTAGAACCGAAAAAATTCTTTAAAAATCGACCGATAAAAAATTATTTTTCTTATCTTTCCGCGCTGCGTTTCCCGGATCGCAGACGATTGTCCAGATCAGAGAGGATCCATCCAGACGATTGTCTGGATGGATTTTCAAGAGGCCAGGAGGATTTTCTTCGACGGAGGTCAGGTCACGTGACGTTCAACTGGGGTTTTACAGAGGGGGGGGGGGCATCTCTGATTCTAAGGGGCGCAGCAATTCCAAACTTTGACAGGGCGACGCTAAACGGATTCTGCTTTCAGAATATCTAAAAATTATTGCCATATCTTCATTACGAGCCGATATATTATTTTATTGTATAATTAATCATCGTTATTTGTATAATTAAAGCAAAAGAAAGATTTCCATTGCAGTGCCGGCTAGATATTAGGATTTTAAGAAGTAGGCCGCGTCTAAAAACTGCATTATTATTTTAAGTTTTAGTATTTTAAGTTTTTGTTTTAGAGTGGCAACCAGATATTATGATAGGGAAAAGCGGGCTTCGCCCGTTATCGATTTTTTTTTTTTCTTTCTTTCTTCAGTTTTAAGTTTTCCTACTGGTCCCTGTCTTTGAACAAGAAATCCGGTAGTCTAAATAAGTTGTTTGACATCAGATTTTTTTTTTCCGGCAGTCTAATTCAGTTGTTTAAGGAAAAGCAGTGTCTTCCCCCCCCCCCCTCAAGTTTTTTTTATCTTAAGTGTGGGGTTCTAGAGGTTCGTTCAGTTCGAGGTTTATCTTATTCGAGGTTTACTTTTTCTATTTGCGCCACCTGGTGGCGAAAGGTGGAACTAACGTATACTGCAGCGCGTGCGCAGCACGACTGCTATACGGTGCCGCAGGCAGCGGGGACCCGAGCCGGAGGTTCGTTCAGTTAGAGGTTTATACTATTCTATGTGCAATTTAAGGGATTATCCGGTGCGTGCGTAGCACGGCCGGTATACGGTGCCGAAGATAGCGGGGACCGAAATCACCCACTCGTGGACAGCCACCCGTGAGGTATAGGAACAATAAGTCCACGAGGGGAAAAATAAACGCTACCCGACACCGATAGCACCCATCCGTTCCAACCCCCACCGCAGGAGGCGCCTGTTTATTAAATTTGAAACAATGAATATAATTACATAACAATAATAAAATATAAAAGGTAAAAAATAACAATTTTTTGCAAATTGAAAGTTAAATATAAAATATTTTCGAAGTACTATAAGTTCATGATGTCCTAAATTTATGGTATTTTAGTTCAGAAAGTCAATGGTCAGTTCAGTCAATTTTTTTTTAAATTCTTTCGTAATGAAAGAGAAATTTTTATTGAGAATATTATAATTCTATTTTAACTTTTGAGAGTTTGAAGGATTGAAAATGATATTACGAAGGTTATATCTGAGAGTTTCGTTCTTATCAAAAGGGAAGTGATGGATCATAAGAGGGCAGCATCCGAATATGTAGTGAACTGCATCTCCTTCTGCTTTATCGCATGGACATCTAGGTGAGGCTCTTTTTCTTATTTTATGTAAGTATTGTGGGAAACTGCCATGGTTGCTCAGATAATACGGCAGTGTTGGCTGTTTGCAGAGATAATTTGGATCGACTTTATTTATAATTTTATAGGTATCTCTGCCCTTATTACATAAGTCCCAAATGGCTTGCCAGTCAGAGATGGTTTTCTTTTTAAAATACAATTTTGCTATTGAAATGGGGAACAACAGATCTTTTCTTGATTGATATTGGTCTTGTAAGATGGCTTGCTTTGCTAGGAGATCAGCTCTTTCGTTGCCAGTATCACCCACATGAGATTTAGTCCATGTTATTATAATGGATTTATCAGGAATTTGAAGTAATTGATTGTAAATCGAGCCGGAGGTTCGTTCAGTGACAGGTTTATACTATTCTATGTGCAATTTAAGGGATTATCCGGTGCGTGCGTAGCACGACCGGTATACGGTGCCGAAGGCAGCGGGGACCAGGGTCGGAACGACTGCTATACGGTGCCGCAGGCAGCGGGGACCCGAGCCGGAGGTTCGTTCAGTGACAGGTTTATACTATTCTATGTGCAATTTAAGGGATTATCCGGTGCGTGCGTAGCACGATCGGTATACGGTGCCGAAGGCAGCGGGGACCAGGGTCGGGGATTAGTTCAGTTAGAGGTTTATACTGTTCGATGTGCAAATTAAGGGATTATGCAAATTATGGGATTATCCGGTGCGTGCGTAGCACGACCGGTGTACGGTGCCGAAGGCAGCGGGGACCCGAGTCGGAGGTTCGTTCGGTTCGAGGGGGATGCGAGCCGGAGAATACAAAAGTTTCGAGGCACCGATGTAAATTAGGGGCCCGCTGGCGGGCGAAGCCAGCTAGTTCATTAAGATTAGGCAAAGGTTTCTATTGGGAAGAAGTAATAACTAAAGTGGAATATTTGATAGCTAATCAGATAGATGTATTTAAAATTTGTATTTTGCTATAATTACAAAAACAATGCTTTAAATTTTGAAAATAACGTATGAAATATAAATATGCAGATTGGAGTGACGGCGGAGGGGGGGGGGAGGGGTACGCTACGGGTGTTATGATACAAAAAATTAGGACTCCGGTACTTTTTTTCTTAGAAAAGTAAGTGTTTTTAGCAGTCTGACAGACTGCTGCTTTTTTGAATTTTCAGTTTAATTATAGATACTAGTTACATTTTGTTTCGTTTCGAGCCCTAGTACTATCACTAGAGACTTCTGAACGGATGAATTTAATTATTGTAGCCCTGTACATAAAGTTTAGTACAGAAACAGTTATCTTATGAGTTAATAGAGACTTTTGTTCATCTTTCGATCAAGCGGTCCCATAAAATGCTCACAATAGTTACGCGACTGTCTCAGTAACTTAACCCTTCACTGCTGTGACAAAAGAATGTCGAGACCGCTCAATCAAAAGATGAACAAAAGGCTCGATTAACTCATAGGATACTGTTTCTGTACTAAACTTTATGTACTGGGCTATTATAATTAAAATTCATACATTCAGAAGTTTCTAGTGATAACATTAGGACTCCAAACGAAGCAATATTTCATTATTATCTATAGTTAAACTCTAAATTACAAGTTAAACTGTGGAAATTGGGGGGGGGGAGAAAACAGCGGTCTGTGAGACCGCTAACAACAATTAAGGATTGACATTCACCTCTATCCAGTTAGTAGAAAGCGAATCTAAAATAAGATAATAAGAATAAAATACGGAGCCCACAAATCCCCCCCCCCCCGAAAATTTTAATGAATGTTTAAATTTTGCCAATAATGCCCCAATACTAATAAATATTTCACCAATTTATTGTCAATATTTAGAAAAAAAAAAACATTTCTCGAAACCGACATTTTGTTGCAAATATTTGAGTGTAAAGCCAATATTGGCATTTCCTTGTCATTATTTCCGTTTGGTGCAATATTGGTTACCAGTATAACTAGTTTTGACTTGTTATTAGAATAACTTAATCTAATATATTTTTTATAATTAAGTTTCATAAAATAAAGTCAAATAATTTTGCAATAAGATTAATTATAACGTAGCTCATATCAAAATAAAGGTACAGTAAAAGTCATTATTTCCGTTTGGTGCAATATTGGTTACCAGTATAACCAGTTTTGACTTGTTATTAGAATAACTTAATCTAATATATTTTTTATAATTAAGTTTCATAAAATAAAGTCAAATAATTTTGCAATAAGATTAATTATAACGTAGCTCATATCAAAATAAAGGTACAGTAAAAGTCATTATTTCCGTTTGGTGCAATATTGGTTACCAGTATAACCAGTTTTGACTTGTTATTAGAATAACTTAATCTAATATATTTTTTATAATTGAGTTTCATAAAATAAAGTCAAATAATTTTGCAATAAGATTAATTCTAACGTAGCTCATATCAAAATAAAGGTACAGTAAATAGGTTATACTGGGGAAAAGTACTCATTCAGTCTGTCGAAATACTGCAGTTACCAGGTATCTACGCACCGTGGTATTCCCACACAACGCTTTATTTCTTTCTTTTTCTTTTTTTTAATGTTGAAATAAGTTTTCTAAAATAAACTTAAAATATTTAACAATGATAAAAATACATTAATGTGTTTATATTTTATATAACATTACAAATATCCCCAGTGGCAGAAACACCGCGACACAGCGACGTAGTCGCGGACAAAGAAAATCTCTTGCAGACAATTTTTGTCTGCACTAATGAAATTAATTTTAAAAACTGTGTGCAACTTGTGGATTTCGGCAAAGGATCGCGGTAAAAACACGGAATTTCTTCAAAAGATCGCGGCCAAAACAGGCGAATTTCGTCAAAAGTTCGCGTTAAAACACGCGATTTTCGGCAAAGGATCGCGGTAAAAACACACAAATTTCGGCAAAGGAACGCGGTAAAAACACGTAATTTCGTCAGATCGCGGTAAAAACACGCGAATTACGTCAAAAGATCGCTGTAAAAACACACGAATTACGTCAAAGGATCGCGGTAAAACACACGAATTTCGGCAAAGGATCGCGGTAAAAACACGCGAATTTCGGCAAAGGATCGCGGTAAAAACGCGCGCTTTTCGTCGAAAGATCGCGGTAAAAACACGCACTTTTCGTCAAAAGATCGCGTTAAAAACACGCGATTTTCGTCAAAGGATCGCGGTAAAAACACACGAATTTCGGCAAAGGATTGCGGTAAAAACACGCGAATTTCGGCAAAGGATTGCGGTAAAAACGTGCGCTTTTCGTCGAAAGATCGCGGTAAAACACGTGCTTTTCGTCAAAAGATCGCGTTAAAAACGCGCGATTTTCGTCAAAGGATCGCGGTAAAAACACACGAATTTCGGTAAAGGATTGCGGTAAAAACACGCAATTTTCGTCAAAGGATTGCGGTAAAAACACACGAATTTCGGTAAAGGATCGCGGTAAAAACACGCGAATTTCGGCAAAGGATCGCGGTAAAAACGCGCGCTTTTCGTCGAAAGATCGCGGTAAAAACACGCGCTTTTCGTCAAAAGATCGCGTTAAAAACACGCGATTTTCGTCAAAGGACCGCGGTAAAAACACGCGATTTTCGTCAAAGGATCGCGGTAAAAACACACGAATTTCGGCAAAGGATCGCGGTAAAAAAAAAAAAAAAAAAAAAAAAAAAAAAACGTGATTTTCATCAAACGATTTTGGAAAAAAAAATCGTGAGTATCGTCAAAATTTACTGCATAAAAAGACTGCTAAAATATTGAAACCCAGTTCCTTTTACTTAATGTCTAAAGATCGTCGCAAAACGAGAAGAAATGCTAAAAATTGCATAAAAAATTCAAAAATAGATAGAGGAATTCCTAATTCCTTTTACTAATGTAGAAAATTCGCTGCAAAAAAAAAAAAAAAAAAAAAAAAAAAAAAAATTAAGAAAACTAGTCCAAAAATGGGCTTTGAGGTGCATAACTTCAGACTCTTCCTGCCAAATCTTGCAGCTCTGCACTTAGCGGTCTCTTCGGAAAACATCACACACAGACAAACATCCATATTTAATACATAATTTTTTTAATCTGAAACAATATACAGAACCAGCTTTTAAAAAAATGAGTTAACCGGAATCCAACCTGCAGGAATCTAAACTCAGCTTGAACTGAAAACAATGTTAACCTGATCTGCAGCTAATGCAGGACTTTAAGATATTTTCTCCAGAAGGAATTTCTGTAGCTGCATCAGGGGAAGTAAATTTCTCCCCCCCCCCCTAAGCGTATCCTTCCCCTTTTAGAAATTCCACAAAAAGTGAGATGATGAAATGATATCTAACATCAAAAGTTATAAGCAAAATTAATGAGTAGGCATCAAGCTTACCCTGTTTTAAATAAAAAGATGAAAAATTTCTAGTTTAGTGTATTATTCATTCATTAAAATTACACACAAAATTTGCAGACAGATTATGAAATTTTAAAAGTTTGTCGCAGACAGCTACAGAACTTTCTGCCACTGGGCAAATATCTACATATAAAATTATGCTAATATATATTTTTTTAACTTGTGAGAATCTTATTCCTTTATTAGGCATTTAATTAAAAAATATATATACATCACACTGTTAAGATTTTAAACACACAATACAAAAATAATTGTGAAATGCTGTGAAATTGCAACAATGAAATATTTTAATCACTAAAAAGTTGAAATTAAAATTATAAATAAAAAGACACTGTGCAATATATATAATATTTAATAATAGCTAAATTATGATTAAACGTTGAGAAAACAATTTAAAAATCCCAAAGAAATAGTTTAAATAATTCTTTTTTGTCCTCTTGCCATATCTTAAAAAAGAAACAGAGCAAAAATTATATATTTTTTAATAAATTCAGTAGTTCGTATTTTCTACCAAGCGTAAATCAAAGCGGGGAACCCTCCGTAATCGAACTCCACGCCAAATTAATGCATTGTAAAGGAAATTTTTTGGAACCACTACAAGATTTGCAGTCAGAAAATTAGGCGTGATTTTTAAGATAAACATTTAACTTATAAAGGAGAATTTTTTATTTATTTTTTAAACTATTTTTGCATTTATGCTTATTTATAACACAACCTGAATTAATAGTATTGTAGCCCCTAGTTGCATCGTGCATTTTAAGAGACAAAGAGCATGATATAACTGAGAGCGTTAAATATTAAGAAACATAATAGCTTCGTTGTATATTTGTATCCAAAACGACATTAAAAATTTTAGAAACATGATAGTTTTGTTGTATATTTGTATCCAAAACGACGTTAAAAAATTAAGAGGCATGGTAGCTATGTTGTATATTTGTATCGAAAGCGACGTTAAAAAATTTAGAAGCATAATAGCTTATTTGTATCCCAAACGACGTTAAAAAATTAACAAGCATGATAGTTTTGTTGTATATTTGTATCCAAAACGACGTTAAAAAATTAAGAAGCATGATAGCTTTGTTGTATATTTGTATCCAAAACGCTAGTTTATAAACATATTGCTAGCTATACGAAAATAGGTACACGTATGTACTTTCGATCAATAGGTACATGTTCTTTCCCAATCTTTTGATAATTAGGTCTGTATCTTTGGGGGGGGGGGGGGGGGTATGGAAGGTTAATTGAATCTCATATCCCCTCCCCTTTGGCTACGACACTGTAAATAGAACAGGCGGATTTAAATCACTGATTAATAAATATCTGACTCTAGAGTAGCTTCTACAATTGTTTATTTTTTCCCTTCAAAAGTCCCTAGTGTATTCGTAAATTATTTAATTTTAGTTTTTACATTAATTTTATTATAATAATACTTATATTGCATTTATAATTTATAAAAAAGGTTTTAAAAGATTACTCTTCCATACTCCTATCGCTCTGAGAAGATTTTTTTTTTCAACATTAGCTTTATGAACTAAATTTTCATAATATTTCAAATTTTAATTGTTTAAAAGGCGTATAGCCAACAGAGTGAAAAAGTACCCAAGCCGAGACATGAACCCCGGTCATCAGTATAGCGCACTGAAGTTCTACCAACTGAACCACTTCGAAAGATACCCAGCCTGACACTTCTCAGTATCACATGTTGGCAAGGCTACAATCGCAGCACAAGATGGAATATTGTCCGTGAGCCACCAACCCTGGGCAAACACGAAACTAAAGAGAATCCAGCATCGATGATTGAATATATCTATTTAATACTTGGAAATTTTTCCATTGAAAATTTATCACTCCTTGCATTCATAATATTTCAAATTTTAATTCCTTTAAAATTTAATTACTTTTTCACGTTGTTGGCTATACGCTTTTCAAGCAATTAAAATTTGAAATTTTATGAACGCAAGGCGTGATAAATTTTCTATGGAAAAATTTCCAAGTACTAAATAGATCTAAATAATTTTCGTTAATTTTTTACACACTATTTAGCCAATTTCAAGTATATATATTTTTTAATTTGTCCGAGACACAGAATTTTCTTCTTTTTATTAACACATATCTTAAAATATTTTTTTATCCTTGAAATATATATATATATATATAAATTCGTTTGAAAATGTAATTTAAAAAAAAATAATATTTAACTTTTAAAAATTAAAAACATATTAATTTTAGCCAAATTTAAAAATTAATATAGCTTTCGAAAGAGCCATTTTTGCACAACTTTTTCAGTTTTCAGTTTTTTTTTTTTTTTTTTTTTTTTTTTTTTTTTTTTTTTTTTCTGAAAACAGCACCTCCTCCCCTCCAGCAAATAAATAAATAAACAACAACAACAAAAAAGAATAAATAAATCAATAAACAAATGAAAATAACCAAATTAAAATAATAATAATAATAATAATAATAATAATAAATAAAAGACATTGCCAGTATTAACACAAAAAATATTGACAATTTAATCAATAAACTAAAAATAATTGTAAAAAATCTCATAATTTTCATAGAAATTCAGATGTACAATAGAATATCGTTACGAATGCCACTTTAACGAATTTTTCAGTTTAACGGATATTTTTTGGATTGTTAAAAAACGTCCGATGTTTTCACGTTATAAATATATTCAATTTGATGAATTTCACATTAACGAATTTTTTCTAATAAACGAATTTATTGAAAGCTTAAGAAGAATAGTAGTTATTCCAGTTTTACGACTGTTCAGTTGACAAGAAAAAAATATCTGTATTGAAAAACTAGAATTTGGATGAAAAAGGAAAACATTTGTCAGAAACTCAATGACGGGGGAGGCAGACGACAATGAAAATGGAGCTGGTGATTACTGTCCACCAAGTACCGAAGATGATTGTGTTGTACGATCAAAATGTGCTCTATGGGACGTAAAAAGTAATTAACCAAGCAAAATAATGTTCCGGAAACATTTTATACAATTTGTTTTGAAAAACGCTTTGTCAACTTCAGTGCAGAAAAAAAAAAACACTTTTGATTTTTTTTGCAAAGAAATAACGTTACATTAACCGCAGATGTCAGTGGTTATTTTTTAACACTTTCCAACCTAGTTAAAAAGTGTTTATGATTTCGGTTTGTCTGGCCGTATGGCCGTCTGTCCGTACTCTAACTCCCGTTTAATTAAATAATGTTTCATTATTTTAAACGCATTGAAATTTATATATATCACTAAGGTGCATTACAAGAGGCTTACTACAGAATAGTGTGTGTATAGCAGTCATCGTTCATTTACAGGGATACACAAAAGAATTCTCTACTGTCTGTTAATAATATTCCTGGAAGTGCGTTTTAAGTTCCTGAACGCTATTTTAAATTTAACTCACTTTTTGTCTATTACTTGGTGTGTATAAATTCTGTAGATCCTATACAGGGCAGCAAAAAAGTCCGTGAACACATTTCCGTTTATTGACAGAAACTGCAGAAGGGGAATTTTAAACTGTGCTACGCGTTTCCCAACTAAACTAAAATTTAGCATCCTATGTAGTATATATACAAATCTATAGATCCTATACAGGGCTGAATAAAAGTATTCGGATATTTTTCCGAATATTGTATATGTTGGAAATATATGTTGGAAATTCGTGAAATTACGTTTTTAAATATGTTATGCGTTTTCTAAATTGTTTACTTAGATGTTATCTTTCAACTTATTAAATGGTAATGATTTGTAAAATTATTTTGGAAGCGTTGGAAAGTGTTACATAATCTGTGCTTGACACATGATTTTTCGTTCTTGTTTTTTTTTTTTTTTTTTAAATCCGTTAGGCATCTAAATCTATAACATTTACGATTAAAATATTGAAACTTAATGAACTTAATAATTATCTTATTTCTAACTAAAAAGTTAACAATTCATTAATATTGTATATTTATTATTTACTGGCATGTTTGGATTTTAACCAAAATTTAATATAAGTGTAGTAATAGTATGCATTTTTATTCAGTGTGCATGCAAATTTCTCAAAAAAAAAAAAAAAAAAAAAAAAAAAGCGCTATATTGCAATTTCACATTAACGAATTTTTCACTACAACGAAATTAATCGGCCGTTTCCAAAAATTCGATGTAACGAGATTTTACTGTATTAATTTAAATATGTCAAATATTGACAAAGTGCAATAAATCTTGGAAGAAAGCGCGGCAACCACAGCCAATGCAACATAAAAAGCGACACTTTTTAAAAATCTGAGCTGTTAATTTTACTTAAAAAATGTAATAAAGAAAATGATATTATGAACAACGTTGTAAACTATTTGATACGTATACCCATGGATGCCCACAGAGTAAAGTACAGGGATATGCAAGATTTTGGAATAGATGTGCCTGTAGTCTGCTTTCTTTTCGTTTCTTTATTCTTTCAAATGGAAAACATAAACATGAAATAAAGTAAACTAGGAATTGTTGTCAGAACCCCGCGTGCAAGACGCCAAGATTAAACGTCAAAAAGTCAAGATTAAACGTCAATATTTAAAAGAAAAAAAATTACAGACATATTAAAAATCCAAATATAAACTTTTACCGCCTTTTTTGAAAATGAAAGTAGTGTGTTATCTTTTTTTTTTTTTTTTTTTTTTCATCAAGGGGCGAAATTCCTCTGGACCTCCTGTTTAGGATAATTTTTTGACGCATGAATGTAAAAAGAAACACAGAACTAAAAATTCATTTGCATGGGTATTCAGAGGGTGCGGAGTCTCATTTCCCCTTCCGCCTGACGAAAAAAAAAAAAAATCCTTCATTCTTTTTGTGTTTATGTACGTTAAATCATCCTAGAATAAATTTTATAACTTTTATCAAAATTATGAGCGAGAAAAAATTGTTATATTAATATGAAAATCCAAGGAGAGGCATTTGACCTCCTTTTGGAGGCACCGATGGGTTTTTGTTACATAATAAAAATATTTTTATTTGATTTTGAGAATTACAATAATCTTAACCCATTAAAGCCAGAATTATTTTTCTCTTTAAAATTCAAAAATTGCATTTCATACCAGTTTTTCAAAGTAGTAACTTTAGTCCCCTTTTATTACGAAGTTTCTGTCATCAGATAAAGAGAATATTTCTCTTGAAATATACTGGTACACAAACAACAAAATGGAGGGTAGCTATCTCGGTACCATATGGTACCGATAGGCTTTAATGGGTTAAAAAAGAAAGAAAAAAAAAACAGCAAACAGTTAACTATTTTCCGACGATTAATTGTTTAATTTTTTTTAATCAAATAGTTTGGAAAGTGAATAAAAGTCATCTCCGCTGACATTTTGTCTCACGGATAGTCGGACAGAGCACGTTCAGTTTTAAATATTGGTCCCTGGCTCTAAATCGATCATTCTTATATGGATGAACATTTCATGAATAATGCATTTTCAAACAAGTTCTATTTATCTCTTTACTTTTGTGTGTGTCTAGAGTAAATTAAGTAGTATTGTAAAGTAGTGTATTTTAAATTTGCCTCTTGCAATATCACTTGAAATGCATTAAAAGGGGATAAAAAAAAGAAACATTTATCCGGGTTTTTTTTTTCTTCTTTACACCAGATAATTCAAAGTCCCTCGGCTCAAGTTGGACAATTGAGGGTTTTGAATACGTTTCCGATATACAAAAAAAATTACCACCTGTAGCATTAATCTGGTCAGTAAAAATTCAACGAGGAGAACTTAATGCCGTACAGGCGCTCACTCGTTATGCAAGTCATGGAGTATTTAAGATTCAATGTAGTAATGGAACAATGGAACAATGTAGTAAGCTTTCTGGAACTCCTAGTTGCATACAACTGTATTTCCAGGATAGAGGTGGATTGACTTGCGAGGCAAAAATGAGCCGTGAGAAGTTTAAGGGGTTAGAGAATACATAGGTATAGAAGTGAAAAGGATAAGGAGATATAAGTAGTGTAACAAAAAATTTTTAAGAGAGATAAGGAAAGAAAAAAGAATTCCATTAGTTCCTAGGATGTTAGACGAAACCTACCGTGGGCCGAACCCATCTCAAGCATAAAAAAAAAAGACTCTTTTCAGAGACCATACAATAAGTTTAAATTAAGTTATGAAAGGTGAAAAACAATTAAAAGAGGATAAATGCTTTTTTTTTTTTTTTTTTTTTTTTTTTTTAAATTTAAATCAATGACAAGAAAAAACGAGAAAATGATAAATAAAGAGAGAGGAAAACTCAATCAAAATTATCAAGAAAAGTAGCATAATAAGGGCGCATACAGTTAAAGGGGTCGGAGACCTCATAGTCTGGTAATTCCGTAATAATATCGAATGTAATTGAAATTTTTATAGAACTACTCATGGTTGGTGAGATTGAGCTCATTTGCAAGTGTATCGAATTCTTGAATTATAACTAACATTTTCTCCATAGGATTGGTGAATTTTTTAGTTTTAGCTGCTATGTTTTTAATACATTTTAGGAATTTAGTAATTTGGAAGATTTCTTTAATGTCATTAAATGTTTGAAAAATTTCATTAATTTCAGTGGAGTAACTAGAAGTAATAGTAGAAGGTGATTTAGAAGTGGGGGGTGGATTGGTGGAGTTATCATTAGTGTTATTAGATGAAGTGGATGTAGCGCAAGCAGAAGCGTCCGAATCTGAGGCTTTAGCACCTTCAGCAGTTGAGTTTATAGCTTGTGAGCTTGCAGTGTTATCAGTTTTGGGTGTTATTTTGGTGTAGTTGAAATCTTTGAGAATTTCAGCAAAAAGTTGTGAGTTGGTTTTTGTTTGTTCATTTTTTTTGTTTGATTTGTCATTATATCTATTTTCCAATCTATACGGGTTTTTAATGCAACCACGAAAGTTTGCCGGGTGATCGAGACCACAATTGGCGCACTTCGGGGTAATGCGACCCTGATGGGGACAGTTTGGTGTAAGGTGCAAACCCGCACACTTTAGACATTTTGGTGTAAAATTACAGATCTCGCTTGCATGTCCAAATCCCTGGCACTTGTAGCATTGTTTGACCGTTTGATTGCTCTTAAATGGTTGAATGGTTACACGAATGTAGTGAATCTCATGAATTTGGTAGATTTCCTCAAATTTAGGGCGAGGAAGAACGTTCACCATGTATATTGGCATAGGATCGCCAGTTTTCCTATTTTTGAGCATGGCAGCCCTAGTGACTGTAAACCCATACTCTTTAAGACTATCAATAATTATTTCGTTTTCAGTGTAACATGGGAGGCCACGAATGCAGATTTTCCTGGGGCGTTGCTCCTTAGGATGAAGTGTAGTATATTTTTTAGCATTGCTATCAAGAAATCTCTGCGTTTCTCGGAAATCCTCATCATTTTTGCATAAGACCATTAGGCGTTCGCCTTTAAGGGTTATGAAAGGTTTTTCCTTGTTTACGTTAGCGATGTTTTTTGCTAAATCTGTCCATTTTTCGTTAAACTCTATGTAAAATGGGTTAATTTTGGATTTTGGGGTATTGGAATCACCAGAGTTGAGGTCCGGGCTATCAGGGTGGGTGGTAGTTAAATCCATTTTTTCTAAGCTATTACTAGCTTCAACATCAATTTCTAAGCTTTTAAATTTATTGTTTAGAGGGATATTTGAGTTTTCCTCTGGAAAACGGCGTTTAACACCTTTACGTACAAGTTTAAAATCATCATTTATTTTAAAGTTACTAAGAACAGTGCTTGACACTTGCCGAAATGTAGTGAAGCAAAATACATTAAAATAGACATTATTAGATAGTTTCTCAAGATTATCAGGCTCATGCAATATGATATTAGCCTCATGGCAAGTTCTCCTTACCTCCTCTTTGTGGGTAGCGTTGGTATGATAATCCTCCTTGGAGCAATAGTCGTTAAGATATCCATCAATGTATTGGAAGAAATCACCAAGCAGTTGTTTAGCTTCAGCATCAAAGTCAGGAAAATTGGCAAGAAAAGTCGTATAATAGTCCGGAATAAAAGTTCCGTTATTAATATGCACAAGTTTATCTTCTGATATAGCGTAATCACTCGAGACCGCCATCATTTCATTCAAAAGCTCTTAAAACAAGCATAATCTGCCGAACTTTACTTGGAAAAATAATAATAATAAGGGAAAAACAAAACTAACTGCTTCCCTTAACTCCGCTCCGCGTATAAATGCGGAAAAAGCAGCTGGCAGGCAGAGCGTCGACCCGCTTCCGTACAGTAGAAAGAAAATATTGAACAGCGCGCGAACACACGTCCGCACTCGATAAGATTATCCACCGAACTGATATGATGATATCAATGTAGTATAAAACACTAGTATTGATATTTATAAATATTCTTTTTAAATATACCGGTATGAGTTTAATATTTTTATGGTGTTGCCATACTGTTTTAAATCGAACAATGGCAAACGTTTCAGGTTCAATCCTATGTTTTGATATACCTAAACATGTAGTAAATTTTATTTATTTATTTATTTATTTTCGTCAAAACAGATAAATGGTCCTTCAAATTAATAAGGAAAATCTGTTTCCAAGTATTTTCAACAGAAGATCTAATGAAATTTCAGTTATTAATTCCTTTGTGAATGTTTTAACACACATGTTAATAAGATGTGGGTAATTTCTGAAAACACCTGAAAATAGTCTCCCACCTCCAAATTGACCTATACCTTAAAATAATATATATAATGATTTTAAAAAAATAAAAAAAATTCTCTATGTAAAAGAATTCATCTCGTCTGACTATTTTACTTAGCGTAATTTTCGTCAACTTTTACTACCATTAATGATATTTATTATCTCAATTTTATTCAAATAATTTATAGTTCTTCGAACAGTCGATCGCATATTTGATTTTTGATTAAATTGTCTCTATATAAAAAAATATATATATTCTTCAGAACAAAAATTAATGTCATTATTTTTGTTATATTGAAATATTATGTAAATTACTTTTATTTATCCTAAAAGTAAAAGTCATTACATTAAAATTTTCAACGGTTTACATACCTGAATTATCATCTCGGTCAAATCTAGTAAATAATAATAATAATTGGAAATGCAATTTCTCACATCGATATAAATAATAATTACAAATTTTTGAACAGTATAAAATAAATATTGATATGCTATAAGCATACCAACAAAGTGAAAGCTTCTTGATATGCTTTGTATGCACGATCGCAAGTCCAAATCAGAAGATTGATAAAAAAAAATTTGGGTCTCCTGAAACACCCCTGAGTAACGGTAAATATTGAAATCTGGCAAATGCACAGAGCAGGTTCTTTTTCTTTTCTTTTTTTTTTTTTTTTTTTTTTTTTTGATCGATTGATGAGATTCTGATTAACACAATTTTCTACAAAATATTTAAAAGTGGAATAAGAGCATAGATGAATAACATTGCAGAAATAAATTTTCTGTAATGTAGAAGCCACGCCTTTAGTCATAAATGAATAACATTGCATAAATGAATTTTCTGTAATGTAGAAGCCACGCCCTTAGTCAATGATTTTTTTAAAAAGTAGACACGAGAATTCTCGTTCCCTGTCGGTAATGTGTTAACAGGGCAAATGAAAACTAGGAAAATAGTCAGCTTAAAGCAGTAAAATGACACATTTCTTTCTCAACCAACTTCTAGATATTACTTCTTAATATATTTATTTATTAACTTAACTGCTATTTATTAATCTAACTGCTACTGGGTGGATTTTGATGTCACTGACACTGTTAGATAATTTTTCAAAAAAGGTTTTAGTATTTAACACATATTGTTCCACGTTACTCAGTCATAGAATTACGAGAGAGAGTTGTGTAATCGTGTGACTCTGATTATGAAAGATTAAACTTTTTAATAAGTTCTACTGCATGGATTTTGATGAGACTTGCATTGTTAATTTTTCAGGGATAATTTTAGTATATTGCATACCATTCTATCGTTCTGTAACAAATCTTCCTATAAATAATAAACTAAAAGTGTTGCTCCTTAAAAGCCAAAAATTAGTCGGACACAGTAGAAAATATAATAGCGCAATGGAATTGCTTTTCAACAATACGGAAGGACATACCAGGTAAAGGTCGCTATTGCCTTAAAACACAATATCAGATTCACTGATATATTTTGTTTGATTCAAGGTTCGTTCGAAAAACCAACCAGACTTGAAGGCGAAACCAGCTAGTCTAAAATAAATGCCAATACTAGCATTATCCATAAACACATCCAGAATACGTATAATAACAAGGGTGTAACTTCTTCTTGTAATTAATGTAAAAAATATATATATTGGAAGCATCTGGAAGAAGAAATTTTCTAGATCTAGGGGAATTAAATAATTTTAAGGATTTGGGAAGGATTTCCTAAGATCTACAGAATTTTTGAATGACTGGCAAAGCTTTTTCAAAATTTTCAGAAAAACAGTTCTTTTATATCACTTAGAATTATGTGGAAAGTAATCAGAATCACTTTAACAGATTTGAAAGGGGGGGGGGGACGCCTGCTCTGTACGTTTGCCAGATTTGAATATTTATCGCGAATCAGAAAATCAAGTGCTTCACTCAGGTTGACTCACAGAGTTTTTATTATTAATCTTTTGATTCGCCTTGCAATCCTGCATTCAATTTTATGCTTTCACGTTGTTAATAAGCCTTTAGCATAACAATTTTATTTTTAGAGTGTTCAAAAATTTGTAATTATTAATTGAATCGATGTGAAAAATTGCATGTTTAATTATTATAATTATTTATTAGATTATTAGATTTAACGTAGACAATGATACAAGTTTATGACCTGATGAAAAATTTAATGTAATGACTTTAACTTTTGGGATATATATATATATGTATTTAAATAAAACACATTTCAGTCAAAAATCAACTAAACGATCGATTATTCGATCAGCTGTACAACTTTTGAATAAAATTCAGAAAATAAATTCTACTACCGATAGTAAAAGTTATCGAAAATACTATTAATAAAATAGTAAGATGATATGAATTTCTTTACACACAAAAAAGTTGATACATATATTTATTCATTTTTATTATTATAATGTTTTGTGAAGTTATATATAGGTTAATCTGCCGGCGGAATACTATTTTCAGGTACCTTTAGAAATTCCCCCCCTCTTATTTACATATTTGCTCAAACATTCAAAAATTAAGTACTGAAATTTCATTAGAACTTCTGTTGAAAATACTTGGAAGTAGAATTTTCTTTTAAACTGAAATAATACATTTTCCGATTATTTTTTTTTCTTTAATTTAAAGAGGCAAAAGAAAGAAAAAAAAAACAAAAAAAGATTACTGCACATCCAGTACATCAAAACAAGCCACATGGGATGCGCCAGCTATTGTTTCGAATTAAGGGGACAGTTTACCTTTTCAACAATTTTTTTTATTTTTAAAAAATATGGTTCAAATGGTGAATTTACTGCATTTCAATGTTCAACTAAAAGTACATTTTGAGAAAAAAAAGTTTAACTGTATATTTAATTAAAACTTTTAAAAAGTTTAAAAAATTTTGATTTCTTTAAAAATTTACTATTTTTTTAAATATTAATATTTTTGCCCAATTTTTTTTTAATTTTCAAATATGTATTACACAAAACTGCGCATGGATTTTTAGATACATCTAATATTGTATTTTATATATTTTTTTACTGATATACATAGTATAAAACGATGAAATCTAACACATTTTCATATACTTGTATTAAAAAGAAAAAAAAATAATAATCTGAAGGCTAATTCCATGCATAGATTTATCACATATATAAGGAGATGTACAAAAAAGTTTAAATCTCCAGCTCAAATACAAAAAAAGGCTTAATATTTTTTAAACATGCAAGTGGAGAAAATGTGAACATAGAGAAAACTCATTTAAAGTTTTTATTTTTGAAAAAGTATCCTTTAAACATTAATTCTGTACATATTACGCATACAGCATTGTAAACTGTCTAAATGTAAGTATATATAAAACATTTCATGTACATATCATGCATAAAAAAAATCCATGATGGTGAAAAACAAATATCTGTAAATAAAAGAAAATGATTGATAAAGGCGTATTTTAGTTTAAAATGTACTTTTGAAAGCAAATTTAAATAAATTAAATGATTGATAAAAGCGTATTTTAGTTTAAAATGTACTTTTGAAAGCAAATTTAAATAAATTAAATGATTGATAAAGGCGTATTTTAGTTTAAAATGTACTTTTGAAAGCAATTTAAATAAATTAAATGTGAAACACTATCTGTCACATCAATCAAAACATAAAATGTTTAATAAATATTATATATATTACTTAAATACAAAAAAATGGCACTTTTTATGTGTTCTAAACAATTTTAAAAATATGAAAAACAGAAATAATTAATTGCTGTTGTAAACAAACTGTTTAGTTGTACCTTCCTTCTTTTAAAAAACGTAACAATGAAATTCAAATGAGGGAAACCCCACCAGTGGCTGAGAGATTCTGCTCTCAAAGCTGGTAGACGGGAGGTGCTGTGTTCAAACCCCTGCCATGCTCGTCGACCTAACCGTTCGGAGTTTTCCGTGGTTTCTTCTAACCTTGCCATAAATACGGGTGTGACGTACGTACTTAAATTAAAAATAAATAATTCCAAAGGCCGGGAAAGAAAAGCAGCCGATAGTTAAAAACAGAACAAAACTTTTATTTACATGTTGATCTGAGAAGAGTTCTTAAGCGACTGTCTGGTGCGTCGACTATTGCATACAAAAGATGCGCACGCAACGAAAGGGTTACAGCGCGTGCTGGAAAAATGACCTTGACAGGAGAGGGATAATTTTCTCTCTTTCTGCAACATTCTCCCACCTTTTGAGTGGGCAGCTAAACACTCAAAATCTTTACTTATATTATGCACAAAATACACATTACATAGTACTTACATAAGAAATCACTTATACAATCAAAATACAACCTTACAAATTACAACATAAATACAGTATATAGTATATGCAAAATAACAATAAACACTGGAATACATATAAAGAAGAGAAGTGAAATTAAGTAAAATAATTACTGAAATTAAATATTCTGAATATAAAATTTACCTTACAGGTGTTTTGACAATTCTGCCGCTACTGGTCGTTAAAGGCATAGCCTCATCATTTGTTTCTTGTATTGGATTTTCCAATTCTAATCTGAACAATCGCTGAACTGGCCGTAATAACTCAGAATTGTTTGTTTTTATAAGCGCAAGTCTTATTTGGCCATCTCGACCTGGTATAACTTTTAATACGCGAGCTAGATTCCAATAGGAACGTTTTTTATTAGTATCTTCAAGTAGGACAATTTCTCCTACTTTAAGTGATTTGTTTTTATAGCATTTTATAGACCGCTGTCGTAACTGCCCTAAATACTCTGTACGAAACCTAAGCCTTAAAGTTTCTCTTATCCGCTGCAGATACTTAGTTCTTTTACTCAATTTCACTTTATCTACATTATCAATATCAGGTACACCTGACTGTGGAGTTTCATGTAAAAATTTCTCTGGTGTTATAGCAAAGTCCTCATCAATGTCCTCTGATACGTAAGTAAGTGGTCTGGAATTAACAACTCTCTCACAGTCACACAATACAGTTAGTAGTTCTTCATAATCAAGAGAAGCACGACCCAATATTTTTCTTAAGCTTTGTTTTACAATCTGAATCAAACGCTCCCACCATCCGCCCCACCAGGCTGCGGATGAAGGATTAAACTTCCACTGAATTTTTTGTTCAGCAGCTTTAAAACGGAGACCATCCCAGTCTACAGTTTGCAAAAATTTCTCCGCGCCTATGAAATTTTTTCCATTATCTGAATATATGGTAGAAGGTCGTCCACGGCGTGCGATAAAACGTCTTAAAGATTGAAAGAAGGATTCGGTCGATAAGGAAGTGATTAATTCCAAGTGGACGGCACGATAGACTGCACAAGTAAACAGTACAATATATGCTTTTCTACCATCTTTCAAATAAAGCGGTCCAGCCAGATCACATCCTATAATTTCAAATACACAAGCATCGCGGACCCTATCATTTGGTAAAATTCCTGGGATGACCTCACATTTTTTCGCTTTAAACTTTTGACATTTTAGACACTTACTAATACAATTTCTTATTGTCTTGCGAGATTTTAAAATCCAATACTTTTCTCTTAAATTTGACATTAACAATGAAGTACCAGCATGTAATAAATCATTATGTACACTCATTATCAACAATTTTACAACAGAATGATCAGATGGTAATATAATAGGATATTTAAAATCGTACTTATCTTCCCGATACACAACATTTGATTTAGCTCTTATAAGGCCGTCACAATCAACTATTGGTCTAAGTTGTCTTAATTTCTCATCATTTTCTCCCTTAAAGGATTCTTTCTGAATTAGTACCATTAAAGCCTTTTCCCCTTTTTCGATTTCTTGTACAGATAAGTCCCCTGAAAGATTTTTGTCAACTTTTTTTACATTGTCGTAAAACCTAAAAATCCAAGCTAACATCCTTACAATTTTCTTAAATGAAGAAAAATATTTATAATACCACTTAGCATCTTCATCATTTTTTACTAACGTTGTTATAACTGTTTTACGAATCTCAGAATTGACTAAATCTTCATTTGGCTCATCATTCGATTTAGGCCAATTTTCTTTTTTTTCGTGCAACCAATCAGGTCCCTCCCACCATTTCCTCTCAACTAACTGTTCAGCAGAACACCCCCTTGAAAGCAAATCGGCAGGGTTAAGAGAACCTGAGATGTGATGCCACCAATGAGGCGAAGTCAATGAGTTAATTTCTGTAACCCGATTTTGAATGAATATTCCCCAATTTTGCTTTCGCTGAATCCAACATAAGGCTGTTGTAGAATCGGTCCAGCAATAAATATCAACCCCTGATAAATTTAGATCTTTAATTATGTTAGATAACAACCTAGAGCCAATATTGCAAGACAAAAGCTCTAAGCGAGGAATTGTAATGGGTTTTAAAGGAGCTACCCTAGATCTTGCTTGTACTAGATTAATTTTTACCCCATCGTCGTCTTCTACTCTTAAGAAAACACAGGTACCGTATGCATTTTTACTGCCGTCGCAGAATAAATGCAAGCTTATTTCTTGATCACTTTGTTTAAGCCCAAACCATCTAGGTATATTTATCAATGAGAGTAAATTTAAGTTTTTTCTCCACGATTTAAATTTCTTTGCCAAATCATCGGGTAGGTTGTCATCCCATTTTAGTTTTGAATTCCATGTTTCCTGTAAGATTAGTTTCGGAATTAGCATCACTGGAGTTGTATAACCAACAATATCAAAAACTTGGTGTGCTACTGCCAAAACTATTCTTTTTGTTACTGATTCTAATGGATTTATAGCCTGTTCTATTTTACACGATAGTGTATCCGTGTGTGTATTCCATACGAGACCTAATAGGGAAACATCCTCTTTCGTGGAGGAATTCTCCTCAAATATTTCATTAATTAAATTGGATTTCCAACATCTTAGATTAAAATGACCTAAAGACATGATTAATTTTGATTCTAAGAAAAACTTTCTCATTTCTGTCTCGGAATTTAAACTTGTTACGCAGTTATCTACGTAGAAGGCTGTTTTCAAAATATCTGCAGAGTGCTTTAAATTTTCTGGAACCGTATTTAAATGATACAGTAAAGTTGCGGCCAATAAATAAGGGCTGCATGTAACGCCGAAAACTACCCTTTGATGCCGATATACATTCACCTGTTCTTGATTTTCTTTATCAAACCACAGAAACCGCAAAAAATCTCGGTCTCTTTCTTTTATCGCAATCTGCAAAAACGCCTTTTCAATATCAGCGGTGACGCCTACATAATTCATACGAAAACGATTCAAAATTGAGGGGATCATTTCTATTAAATTTGGACCCGTAGCCAGACAATCATTTAAAGATGGAAAACCAGGTAAATGAAAACTAGCGTTGAACACTGGCCTTATATTCGTGGTGCTGTTCTCCTTTATTACCGCCCGATGAGGTAAATAATGAACACCCTTTAGTTTCTCAGTCGATGTCTTTTCGATTATTCCGAGAGCTAACCAGTTTTCAAAAATATCACAATAATCATTAAACTTTCCGGAATTCATCAATTTTCTTTTGGTGTTTAAAACAGATTTTTCCGCATTTATTTTATTATCCGGTAAAAGAGTGTTGTCCAGAACCCAAGGCAACGCAACTTCATATCGCCCCTCACTATTTATACTTAGAGTCTCTTCAAAATATTTCTGTGTATCCTCCTGCAATTCAGCTTTCGTTTTACTTACTGGGGGTTCCTTAATTCCCAAAACATCTAACTTCCAAAGATCACTTATACACCGATTTTTAACTAAAAGAGAAGAAATAACAAGAAAAGCTGTACTCTGAGAATTTGGCTCAGTGCCAGGATTAAATTTACCCATTAATGTCCACCCTAATTTCGTATTTATCGCTGTTATGCCACATTTAAGACTTACAATGTTTCCTGTTAAAAGCTTACCTGCAACGTCTGCACCAATTAACAATTTTATTTCCTTATCAACTTTAAAATGTTTGTTTTCTGAATCATTTATTTTAATTCCGTGTAACTTAAGTTCATTTAACCAAGGACCAGAAGGAATTTGCTTAATTTCAGAACAAATACGTTTCTGACTAAGTACTTCTAATTTACACTTATATTTATCATTTACATCACTTAATTCAATTAAATAATTTTTATATACATTTTCTGGTGTTTCAACACCACCAAATAGAGATTGCTTAATTTTCGTTTCACCAATACACCTAAATTTCATACTTTGTGCAACATCTTCACAAATATAAGACTTCATTGAACCACTATCATAAATAGCACGAATAAACATTGTTTTAGAACCATTATGAATTTTTACAATTAAAGTTTGCAAGAGTACATCTGAAATTTTAATGTAATTATTCAGAGTGCTTGTTTTGTTTTCACTTTTATCTCCAACCGAGATATTATCAACTTTGTTAGAAACTAAATCCGGACACAAAATTACAAAGTGCCGATTTTTGCAAATTGGGCATCGATGTTTTGACTTACATTGATTAGCCTTATGATTTCGTTTTAAGCATACAAAACAAGCATTCTTTTTCTTAACTATGTCTTTTTTACAATCTAAACTCATAGCAAAAGCATCGTTACAGTTCTCTGAATTATGAAATTTACTACAAAAAATACAATCAAATTTTTTAAACTTAGAATTTTCTTGAAAATTACTACTATTGTTGCCGTTATTGGCATTAAGTAATTCATAAGCAGTTGACACACTGCTTTTAGGTTCAGAGGGCTTATTTTTCTTAACAGTTAATTTTTCAGAATTTAAGCAATCACGAGTGATTTTAAGTCTAAATTCAGTTTCTACTTCATTTTTAACAAAATCCATTAAGAGATCTAAATCGGTCTTACCTGTTTCAGCTAATGTACTTTTCTGTCGCTCCCAAATTTTAATTAAATCGGTGGGGAGTGCAGATTCTATTAATGGGAGTAACATATGCGAAAACTTATCTTGAGTAACTCCTAGAGATTCTAAGGCACGCAGTTGTGTTTGAAGCTTGTCATAGAGAGTCAACAAATTCACTTGAGTTTTGTCCGTAATAACCAGCTTTAAAAGTTCTCTAACGTAAATCTGTATAAGGACACTTTCTTTTCCAAAACGTTCTTTTAAATAGTTCAATGCCTTTTCATAATTAGCTTCTGTAGCAGGAAAACTCTCCACGATTTGTCGAGCTACTGATTCAGGCTTAGTAGACTGTAGTAGGTACTGAAACTTGTCGCGGACATCTATTCTTGGGTCTTCATCGATTTTGCTAAACTGCGTCCAAAAGGTGAGCCAATTTCTTGGGTTGCCGTCAAATTTAAAGAGTTCTATTTCAGGGAGTTTCTGTTTAGCAACCGGTGACGCCATAATTGAAGAAGAGGTAACAGCATTTACTGTATTGTAACTAAGCTTCGTTTTTAACCTGTTACATTTCACCTTTAACGTAGACATCTTCTCGTAATATTCCTGAGCTGCCTCATATTCCTTTTCGTAATCTTCTTGAGAGCAGCTTTGTTTTTGAAAAAATTCTAAAAATTTTTCATCTATAGTTCGGAGCATTTTATATTTTTCTTGCAGTTGATCTAGCAGTATTTCCACATCATCTAAATCCGGAGCAGCGGCACTTATTAGTTCTTGTAGCTTGTTAGACGTCTTCGTAAAAGATGATCTAGTGGCTTTTCTCTGCTGCTTTGTACTTTCTAGATCCGTCATATTTTTTTTTTCGTAAAAAATACTTAAATACTTAATTTAAACTTACTTAAGCTTAACATTTAACTATCGGCAAAATAAGAATGTCATAATTAACATTCATCTCGGTAGTGGGATGCCAGAATGTGACGTACGTACTTAAATTAAAAATAAATAATTCCAAAGGCCGGGAAAGAAAAGCAGCCGATAGTTAAAAACAGAACAAAACTTTTATTTACATGTTGATCTGAGAAGAGTTCTTAAGCGACTGTCTGGTGCGTCGACTATTGCATACAAAAGATGCGCACGCAACGAAAGGGTTACAGCGCGTGCTGGAAAAATGACCTTGACAGGAGAGGGATAATTTTCTCTCTTTCTGCAACAACGGGATAGGATCCCTTAGAAAAGACCCCTACGGACGGCACTCCCCCTAGGGCCTATATCCCTCGTGTAGATAAACGGCCGTCATAAATCAACCAACTAACCAACCAATGAGTGAAAATCTAAGGTCAACTAGTCTGACAAAAATCAGGCAGTTTTAACAGATAGCATACAAATCAGAAACACAGTGAATGACAAACAGATGGAGCATACGTCAGCTGGGAATGTAAACTAGGGATTTAAAGGGCTGTTTCTGGGTAATTCCACTAGGTATATTAACAAAATTTACACTATCTCGCGATATAATCCCCGTATAAGTAAAAATGAGGTGAGGTGTCAAAATATTCACATTCAAATAAGCTTTCATTTAATATCTAAAAAAAGAAATTCGATTTTTTGATCAATTTTGAGGTAACTGTCCCCTTAACATATGAAAAGACAATAACAATATTAAACTCATCCCAGTAAATTTTAAAAGTAAAATTTATTAATATATAATTTCATGTTTTTAACAGTACCATGTGTAATACTGAAGGATAGAAAAGGCGAGTGAGCGCCTCTCCGTCAAGTTCTCCTCGTTGAATTTAAAAAAGAAAAGGAAAAATAATATATATACCAGTTTCCGTATAAGTGCTGCTGCAAAGAACGGTGCTTTACAGTGGAATTTAAATTATTTGATAGCTGGAAATGCCGATTTAGTGAATAAATAAATAAATAACAGTCATGAATATATATATATATACAGTGGAACTTCTCTTTAACGAAATCCCTATTTAACGAAGTTTTCTACTTAACGAAATTTTCTGCAGAACCTTGACTTTGCACATCATTAACATGTAAATTAATCTCCATATTACGAAAAACTTATTCTATATAACGAAGTTTATTCTTTCGTGCGTGTACAATATTCACACGGAGAGGTTGCTGTTGCGATGGATGTATGAATTAATTTCAGCGGACTGTATGAAAATGAACACATTTGAATCATTTAATCAAAACACACATATTTAATCCCATTTTAATGAAAAAAGAAAATGTACGTTTCGATTTTTGTTTCCTTCTCTTTGTTTTTTAGACATTATTCTAGTTAAATTATTCTCATATCTACATTGCATAAAAAATGACTGTCCGAATTAAATTATGTTTTTCAAATATTTTCCATTTTATGTGGGTTATATGTATATGCATAAAAATTTCATAAATTTAAGTTGATTTCTATTTAATGAATTTTCTTCATAACGAAGTGTTTAAGAGTAACGATGAGACTTCGTTAAATGGAAGTTTCACTGTATCTGAAATGATGTTTCAAGAGCAGATTTTGAAAATTAAATATTGATTACACACAAAATGGACAAAGATAATTTGTTTGAAAATGCGTTTTTCAAATATGTTTGAAAATACACAGCTATATAAGAATGGTCGATTAGAGCCAAGGGTCAATACCTGAGGGGATGTCCTTTTTTTTTTTTTTTTTTTTTCTAACTAGCAAACTAAAAAATGAAACAACTGTTAATCGTCGGCAAATAGTTAACAGTTTATTGTATTTTTACTTCTTGAGATTATTTTCAAATTTAGATTAAAATATTTTTATTATTTAATAAATACATACCCATCAGTTCCCGCGAGGGGAGGGCAATTGCCCACCCCCCTCCTTGCATTTTCAAATTAATACACCAATTTTGTTTCTCTCATAATTTTGATAAAAATAATAAAATTTATTCTCAAATGTTTTAACGTATATAAACACAAAAAGGAAAAAGAATATTTTGTCAGTAGGAGGGAGACTCCTCCCCCTTTGAACATCCATGCAAGAGGATTTTTAGTTCAGTGTTTCTTTTTATATTCATGTGTTAAAAAATTATCCTAAACGGGGGAGACCAGGGGTAATCTGTCCGTGATAGAAAAAAAAAAAGTAATAATTTGTTTTCATTCTTCATTTAATAAAAGCTAGTAAAAACTTATTTTTTGGATTTCTAGTATGTTTTACTTGTTACATTTCTTTTCTTTCTTTTTCTTTTTATGTTCACATGTTTAAAAAATATCTTACACGTGGGGTTCTGACAAAAATGCCTAGTTTAGTTTATTTCATGTTTATATTTTCCATTTAAAAAATAGAGAATAGTAAAGCAAGTCGAATATCGCAGTTCCAAAATCTTGCCACTTCCTGTATTGTGTTCTGCGTTTTATTATGGGTATACCTATCAAAAAATTTACAATGTTATTCATAATATTATATATTTTTTTCACTATAATTTTCATTTCTTTTATAAAATAGGTTATTTTTAGAAAACTAATAAATTGAAAGCATGGTTAAAAAAATAAAAAACATAAAATCGCTTTTTATGTTACATTATCTGTGTTTGCCTCTCTTTCTTCCAAGATTAGTATTTTGTCCATATTTGTCATATTTAAACTGATATATGTAAATTTCTATCAGAGTTAAATTATGAGACTCCGTACAATTATTTTTAGTTATATATTGATTAAATTGTTTTTAGCTTTTATTTGTTTGTTCATTTTCATTTATTTGTTTATTTATTTATTTGGGGCGAGGGTTGTTTCGAGAACAAAATTAGAAATTTTAATTTTTGTAATAAAATGTTGTCATATATTTCTAGACACTACCTATAGTGAAAGAATATTCGTTCTTTTTTCTTATTTTCTTTATTTTTTTACTGTCTTAATAGTCTATGAGCATCCCGATTGCAAGTTGCATTACTTTTGGTGGTGGTGATCACAGGTGTAAGGCAAATGGGAATAATTCAAATAATTAATTCAAATTAATTCTAAGAGAATTCAAATAATTTTAAGGATTTGGGATAGATTTTCTTATATCTAGGGAATACAATAGCTGACTGGCAATACTAACATTTCCCATAAACACATTAAGGATAATTAAAATAACAAGGGAGTAACTACTCGTTGTAATTAACGTATAATTACATTGGAAGCGTTTGGAATAAGAAATTCCCGAGATCTAAGGGAATTCAAATAATTTTAAGAATTTGAGAAGCATCTTTTTATTTCTAGAGAATTTTCGGATGACTGGCAATGCTTTTCTTTAATTTTCGAGAAAAGGTGGGGACTCAGATGACCCAAATAGTTTTTATCAATCTTCTGATTCAGCTCTGTATTCGTTCATACAATATTAAATTTTCACATTGTTCCTATGACTATAGCATATCGATATTTATTTTATATTGTCCAAAAAATTAACTAAAAATTAAATAGTATGAAGATATGAACACCGTTAAACCGAGAAAAGAATATTTATTTACGTATTCTTAACGTTATAATTTTTTTTTTTTAAATCTATAGGTCAATTTGGACGTGACAAACTATTTACAGGTGCTTTCAGAAATTCCTCACCTCTGATTAATATGTTTGTTTCAACATTCACAAAGCAATTAAGAATTGAAGTTTCATTAAATCTTCTGTTGAAAACACTTTGAAACAGATTATCCGTATTAAATTGAATGATATCGCCCGTTTATCTGTTTTGAAAGAAAAAAGAATAAAGACTGCCTCAGACTGAGATACATCAAAGTATGGTATTCAGGGTGGTAGCTAGAAGTAAACAATAGGGGGTGCTCAAGAAAATGTAGGGGGGGGGGGGTGCTCATACTATTTCTCTCTCTCTGACACATGCACGCACAAACAAAGATATATATGATCAAAGTATTATATAGAAAGGTGAATTAGTGCATATTCATATTGTAAGCACTACGTTTCTTATTAAATTGTTTATAATAACTTTATTGAATGCTAAGAAAAGTAAAGGCTGCAGCCAGCGATGTAATGGGGCATATACGGTGGATACGCCATATACCTTCTGGATTATTTTAAAGAATACTGTATACCCTCGTAAAATTTCGATTACAATACTTTCTTCTGTTATAGATAGAAGAAAGAAGAAAAATCAAGGGTGAATTTTGCATTTTAAAATTATTTTTGTGTCTAGTCAAAAGCTAAAACCACTTGTATTTAAATTGCTATAACTCATTAGAATAACTTTGTTTCATGCTAATAATGAAAATGGCTGCAAAATGAAAAGTTTCAGTACATAACTAATGCAAAAGTCAATGTTTGCATCAGCAAAAGTTTGCTAATTCTGAGTATGTGCAGATAGGATGTGCGCCTATTGAAGCTTGTAGTTTTTATACAAATACTACATTTTAGTATTTATGTAAAACTGTAAAAAGCCCCCAAAACTAAATTCAATTTTTGAACAGAGTTTCATTTGGATTTTTGAAACAGAATTTCATTTGATGGCATTAGCAACTTTCCCAGGGGGGGGGGGGAGAGAGGGGGGTGCTCAAAAATTTTCAGGGGTGCTGAGCTCCCCCAGGCACCCCCCTAGCTACGGCCCTGATGGTATTGAATCTGAAAGTTTGCGATTTCAATTGCAGGAATTAAAACTATATAACAACACTATTAAAAATATTCAACTCATATCGGTAAATTTTAATAAACATAGTTTATTATTAAAAATATAGTTACGTGTGTTATAAATTTCATATAACTCATATGTATATTTAAATAGCGGGTGAGCACCTGTACGGCAGTAAGTTCTCCTCGCTGAATTCTTAGAAAGAACAGCTCCACATTCAAACTAGGCTACGTGTAGTGAGTGTCCGTTGCCGGAGCTCTGACTCTAAGCAATTTTTCCCGGCTTTCTGGGAAAATTCGGGGGAGGGCCATCTCATGAAGACTCTCGCCAAAGAGATTCGGCTACCTTTATCAACGAATCGCTAATGTAAGGACGTAATTTTTTCAACAATTTATTTCTAAGTGTAACAATTCTATATAATTAATAATGATTTATTATACAGTTTTCAAGCATGTCTTTTTTAAAACTATTTCAACAATAACTACTTCTTTGATACATTCGCAATAATATAAATAATTAATGAAAATACTGATTTCATAATAAATTTTTTTATCATAATTTATCTCTTTAAAATACAATTTTTAAGGCTCTTCATCAGTGAGATTTCAAATTCCTCTAGCTAATGTTAAACCTATTTCTGTGTGATGTATTCGTATTTTTAAAATATCTCCTTAATGAATTAATCTTATTAACTTCTGTTTTCTGTATACTGTTCTTAAAGGATGTCTCTTTCTTTCTTAGTTGTCACATTATTTCTAAAATATGTGATTAATTTTGTGCGACGTTTTGCTCAGTTTCGCGCTAAGATTTTAACACATAAAATTATAAATTAATTGTATATTTTAGAAATAGTTTGACAACTAAGAAAGAAATACGCATCCTTTAAGAACAATAAATTATATTCGCATAAAAACACACTATTAAAAAAATGAAGGATAAAAGAAACTGATTAAAACCCTCTAAGCGTTTTGCCTGTATTTTTCCGTTTCCCCTAAACAACTTAAATCGGCTCTAGACATTTTTTTTTTTTTACAAAATTGTATTCTAAGATACATGTAAAATAAAGAGATATGAAGTGTATTTTAGAAACAAACGGAGAAAGAAATTTTTAATTATTTTAAGTTTTACAAATATTTTTAGGAAAATTCAGGAAAGCCCTCAGACGCTCAGAGGGTTAAGAAATTTATCAAGTACCCATATAAAAAAAAAAAAATAGAAATTCCTGTTCTTATTGAGAAACTATGTAATCGAATAATGTTTTTATCTTTTTTCCTTTCTCTTTTGTTGTTGTTGAAAGGAAAAAAAATGTTTTAGAAAATTCTGTCAAAGTTGGCGTTTTGAACCTAATTCCCGGTTTCTAAATAAGAGCATCTGCCAACTCTATGTGTTTGAAAACTCAAATGAATTCAGAAATGTGTCAAAAAATAGTAAATTTGGATTCCAATATCAGTTGACAAGATTATGTGACTCCTGTATGGGCAATTGGTGCATTTGTCCAGAGCTCTAATAATTTAATTTCTCAAAATGCATTATCTATATTATTATTATTTTTATTATTATTGTTATTATTATTTTGCTTTGTGCAATCATGTTGGTCAAATGAAAGATTAAATCTTGAAAATCCAATTTTTTACTCTTCTATCTCACATAAACTTCAATGTGTTCAGAATTTATAATAATACTGTATAATAAATATGATTAAAGCAATACTTTTATTAGAGGTTACTTTTTAAAATGACTACTTTAAAAGAAAGAAAAAAAAAGAAAGAAACTATAAAATCGAACAGTTTTTCCTATTTTCGATAAAGACAGGAAGCCTTCTAGAAATAGCTGTAAATTTTGGGTTTTTGTATAGAATTTGTGCTTGCGACAGCCCGATAAATGTCATCATAGTAAAAAACTCAATATGCACTTATGACTAGAGTCCTGCACGGGTCGGGTACAAAAAAAAAAAAAAAAATCCTGGACTCGAACCCGCAAAAATAATTTTCGGCGACCCGCAATACTTCAACCCGCAACCCGACCCGACCCCGCAATGAAAGGACAATAAATCGTGATTATTATGAAAAGTAATGTAGAATTATAGCTCCAATACCAATTTTATATTTTATATAGAAAAATGAACAAATCTATTTTCTTTAATATTCAAATATAGTGAAATCTCTGAATATCGGAAACCTCGAGATTGTTGAATAGAGTGCTACATCGGGTCGGATTGTTTCTATTTTTTTCTTGGGTCGGGATGACTCTAATTTTCTTTCTGCGTGTCGGGTTCATCGTAGAATAATTCTTCCGGGTCATATTTAGGTTTTTTGTAAATCAAATTTTTGGGATTTTCACAAAAAGTTGGAACAGAACTATGTGTCAGATGAAAATAAATACGTATTTGAATATGAATGAGTATATATTCAATTTACTGCATGATAAAAATAAAATGTATGTAAGAATTGTAATCATAGTTTATTCCTTTTTTACGGTGCAGTTAAGAATCTTTTTTTTTCTCAGAATATGAAAAATATTACCAACATTTCGTTTATGATACACATGTGTCGTATTTGTGATAGTTTATGCACACATACACATGCTACGTGTGCATAGATTTTGGAGCTGCTCACTATTCGAAGGTATAAGCGTACAAATATATAAATGTCAGAAATTGAAAAATTGGCGGGTCAACCCGAACCTGACCCGCAAGAGTCAAAACCCAACCAGAAACCGACTCGAACCAAACCAATGAAAGTCAACCCGACCCGAACTCGAAACCGCAGGTAGGGTCTCGGGTACGTGTAAAAACGGGTAACCCGACCCGATGCAGGACTCTACTTACTCCAGATTTCATTTGTCAAAAAAATGAAAAAAAAAAACTATTTATTTCAAAGCATCTTTGGAAAAAACATTTTTATTTTCTAAATTTCTTAGAGAAAAATACATTTGGCGAAAATCTAAACTCAGAATTTCCCCTCATTACGTAAAATTTCAGCCAAATCTGAGAGTAACCCTTTTTTTATTGCTTTGAGAGGAAATGCACAAATGGAAACCACAATAGGAAAGAGTAATTATCTCCCAAGGTTCCCATAATAAAACTGTCAACAATCATCGGAAAACGTCGGAACGCGGAGAAGGACCATGTCGGACTCCAGCGAAAGCCATAAAAGATCAAAGATTCCGACGTACTACAACAATAGATCGGATACTGGCGGAATAGCGCTGTTTGCATCTTAAAGCTAAAGGAAAGGTTCTCTATTTTTTCTATTTCTAAAACGAAAACGAAAGCAAGCTCTTCTTTCGAAGCCCACATCTTTCTACTACTAGCTACACAAAGCTATCTCGATATACCGGGTTTTGGCAGATGCTCAGTCAGGGGAGAGTCACGTGTTCAAAAAAGGGAACGGGGAAATTACTTGAAATCTTAACCCTACTACGATTTTTCTGCTCAGTGAAATGTGCTGTTGCTGTGTATGAGCATAGCCTTTTCATCTACGAATTATTGTAGACATTTGATTTAGAAGATTTAAAACGACACGATTTAAATTCTTTAGAAGATTTAAAAGGAGAAACATGACAAGTAAAACTTTCGTTAAATCAAGAAAGAATGTGTACTTGGATATATATTTTTTTTAAGTCCAGCGATATTGCTGCTTTCGGAACTGTACTTCTAATAAACCTTGTGAAAGTTGCACCATATCATTTAGATTCCCAAAGTTTGAGTTATTGAAAAGAAAATGGATTAAAAGTATCCCGAGAGATTTTGCTCCAAATAACTATAGTGTGATTTGCATCAAACATTTTGAAAAAGACTTTATCATTTTTACTGATAAAGTTATGTCAAAAGATGGAACTGTTACAGAATATCAAAAGAAGTATCCGAACTTATCTGATGAAACATGCACAACTGTCTTCCCAAACTTTCCCAATTATTTGAATAAAGTCTTTGTGAAGCAGGCAACAATAGAAATAAAAAAAGTCCTTCCGGCCTGTACCGGGAGAAAAAAGGTAGCTTTCCTATATCTTCGTTTTAAAATTTTAGCTAATGT
This sequence comes from Maratus michaelseni, assembly GCA_963931845.1. Classification (NCBI taxonomy): domain Eukaryota; kingdom Metazoa; phylum Arthropoda; class Arachnida; order Araneae; family Salticidae; genus Maratus; species Maratus michaelseni. The sequence continues at coordinate 262,650,655 of OZ007597.1, forward strand.
TGCACGAAAACAACAAGTTAAAATGCAAAGAAACGTTTACAAAAGATTCGTTAATACTGAATTTGAATAAGAAATTCGCCAAATTATTGAGCAACAGCCAAATTGGCTTCATTTCTGAAGACTTATTTTGGTCGCCAAATTTAGCGATATTTCGCCAAATGTCGCCAAGTTTGGCGAGAATTTGGCGCTAACGGATATGAATATATAGTTTTATGCGTATGATTGGGAAAATTATTACAACAATGAAATTTTTTGTAATGTGCTGTCTTGTTTCAAAATGTCAGCCATCCTAGAATTTCAAACTGCTTTATCTCAGCCATTTTTTAAGATAGAGGTAAACCAAAAAAATGCTCTGGAATCCTCGTATTAAGGCCTAACACTTAATTGAAAAATAAATTTGAATTTTTAACTTTTATGTATATTTATTTTAGTTTTAAATTTTTAAGGGGCCGCCATGTTGAAACAAAATGGCGGACCAAGCTGGCCAACGAACTCGGTCGAGACATTGGTGAGCTTAATACATACAATTAGTTTCAACGAAATTGATTTATAAATACGAGCGTTATCGTATGACATAGGTCAGATATATATATATGGATATATCTATATATATAAATAACATTTGAACGGAGGGTGGTTTTGGGGTCTGGGGATCATGATCGGTGAAAATATATCAAAATTTTCCGGAACTGCTTTCCTCCGAACGGCTGCAATAGGTAGCTTTATACTTTTTGTATTGAAAGCTACCCAAAATTATCTAAAAACTAGACGAAGATTTGCTGCATAATTTTTTTGAAAAGGAAAAATAAATTAACTTTCTGATATTAAAGAAGAGTTGAAAAGTGAATAGATAGAGATAATAGGATTGTCACCTTCCTTAAGGACAATAATGTAAATATATATTATTGTGATGAATATGTTCATTTTTTATTTATTGAATGTGATTATGTGGAAATAGTGAAATCGACACAAATCGATAAACACTGACAAGTCTTTACAGGTAAGCAAAAATTTCATAATTTTGATGTAATTTTATCTAATTAAACTTTGAATTTTTGGGGAGAATTGGAAAATATTTATTTTAATAATGTTAAAAATTATGAAATTATTGAATTTAGGTTCCTGTTTATCTATTTTTAACAAGACTATGTATTTGTAAAAAAGTCCTTCCGGCCTGTACCGGGAGGAAAAGGTAGCTTTCCTATATCTTCGTTTTAAAATTTTAGCTAATGTTACACGAAAACAGCAAGTTAAAAGCAAAGAAACGTTTACAAAAGATTCGTTAATACTGAATTTGAATAAGAAATTCGCCAAATTATTCAGAAATAGCCAAATTGGCTTCATATATAAAGACTTATTTTGGTCGCCAAATTTGGCGATATGTCGCGAATTTTGTCGCCAATGTCGCCAATTTTGTCCCCAATGTCGCCAATTTTGGTGCTAACGGATATGAATATATAGTTTTATGCGTATGATTGGGAAAATTATTACAACAATGAAAGAAAATAATTTGCGATTAATCGCGTTAATGTGCTGTTTTGTTTCAAAATGTCAGCCACCCTAGAATTTCAAACTGCTCTATCTCAGCCATTTTTTAAGATAGAGGTAAACCAAAAAATGCTCTGGAATCCTTGTATCAAGGCCTAACACGTAATTAAAAAATAAATTTGAATTTTTAACTTTTTTGTATATTTATTTTAGTTTTAAATTTTTAAGTGTCCGCCATCTTGAAACAAAATGGCGGACCAAGCTGGCCAACGAACTCGGTCGAGACATGGGTGAGCTTAATACACACAATTAGTTTCATCCAAATTGATTTATAAATACGAGCGTTATCGTATGACATAGGTCAGATATATATATGGATATATATATAATAAATCAACATTTAACGGAGAGGTAAACGGACATTTAACGGGTATATAAATCAACATTTGAACGGAGGGTGGTTTTGGGGTCTGGGGGTCATGATCGGTGAAAATATATCGACATTTCCCGGAACTGCTTTCCTCCGAACGGCTGCAATAGGTAGCTTTATACTTTTTTGTATTGAAAGCTACCTAATAATAATAATAATAATAAATATGGTATTGGCAGCTGTTTTATGAAGATAAGATTTTATTTAAAATGATTACATGTGTGAAAAGTCCTATTTAGGGCTCCTTCACAAAAATCCATTTAATAAAACAGCGTCCTTCACAAAATTCATGTTAATAAAACACGCCTCTTCACAAAACTTCTCTTAATAAAATAGGTGCCTTTTCACAAAATTCTATATAAAAAAACACTCTTTATTAATTATTTTGATTTTGATATGTTTTAAAATGTATAATTTGCAAAACAAAACAAGTTCACCAGAAAGGAAACCTTAGGCAGAAACTCTCAAAGAAATTATTATTAGTAAAAGTTGGGTCCAATTTGAGTAACTGGGTTTCTTCTTTTTTTTTTTTTTCACAAAAATATAATGAAACTAACAAAAATAAATTTTATTTTACACATAATGGACTAGAAGAGAAAAAAAAAACTGCATCGGCCCCTGTATATTTATATCGAATAATGATCCTCGTGTGTATAATTTTTCTGCATTAAAAGTAAGGATTATACAGATAACTTTATCAACACTAATGTTGTTATTATGATTGTCGGATTCCACTTCTCCGTCCACACAACTTCGAAGTATAATCCGGTCTTTTGATATGCTGCCACCCCCGATATGAATACGTGATATCGGACACGTTACGTGATGTATATTAAAAAACCTAACTCTTTCAATTAAACTTAAATTAACACTTCATTAACAATATTTACACTTAACTCGGATGTAACTTATCCGGTTCAATATTAAATAAAAAAAATACAGAAGACTATCCTCTGTGTACCATTAGGCTATGTTAATTCCCTCAGAACCGAGATCTCTATTAATCTCACACGCTTTTTCTCTTCCCTTCGGGAAAAATCGTTTTACACACGTGTCCAGAGCTCCTGTCTGAACAACCAACACGTTTCACTCCTACGCTCCAACTAAACACCGGTCTCAGAGCTCATCTCTCTTCGACCTTTTCGCTTCGCTCCTACGTTAGAACTAACTTACCCTCTGGTCATTATCCAGAGCACCCCCCTCTCTACGGGGTTCGTCCTCTGTTCCAAAGGGTTCTTTGCCAACACTTAATCCCCTCTTACTGGGTCTGTCTTCCGAAATAATGGGTGAAATATCTGTCTTATCTATATCTCCACAATCACAAAAGAAATACTTCTTCCCGGATAGTATACATTCCTTCCATTTATATCTGAGTCGCTCCCCTCCGGATTAAGATTTTTTTTAAGAAAGCCTTCAACGGTACACAACAGATACATATACAATAAGATAATACCTTAAGAATAGCTTTTAAAGTCTTGCAGCTGCCAGGGGACCTGACAATGATGTTGAAAATTCATGAGGTAATAATATAATTTTTTTACACACCAAAACTTAAAAGGATCAATGTTAATTTGTAAACTTCATATTGTTATAGCAACTAAACTTATGCCGATTTAAATTGAGTGTTATTTAAGTGTCCTGCAGTGCCAGTCATTATTAAAAGTAAATGTGGATATGTACTTTTTCACTTTTAGAAAATACTAGTAAATTACAAGGAAGGTCGTGAATTAAATTAAAATTCCTTAACCAGTGGTCAATCCAGGAAAAAAATGGGTCCTATTTAGGGGCCCTTCACAAAAATTCATTTAATAAAACAGGCCCATTCACAAAATTCCTCTTGATAGAACAGATTCCTTCACATAATTCCTCTTGATAAAATAAGTCCCTTCACAAAATTCCATTCCATAAAAACATACCTCTCCATTAATTATTTTTATTTTGTTAGGTTTTAAAATGTGTAATTTGTAAAGAAAACAACTTCACCAGAAAGGAAAACTTTAGCAGAAGGATTTAAAGAAGTTATTATTAAATTCTTGGTTTAAATTTGAGTAGCTGAATTTCATCTTTCGTAACAAATGTTATTTTTAACAAAAATATAACAAATTCCACAAAAATATGATAAATTTCACAAAAATAACTTTTACTTTTCACTTAATGGACCCTAAGAAAAAAAATCTACATCGACGCTTACTAACCATAAATGTCTAAATTTCTTCATTAGTAATTTCATTTAATTATTTATGTAATTTAGTACTTTTTTGCTTATTCTGAAAAAAAAAATTCAATAATCTAGACCATTCTTGTGATTTGGTTGTATTATATGAGAAAAGAAGAAGCTTAACTCGGGAGAAGTGGCGCATACTCAGGTAATGAATGGTTTTTACATTGTCACCAATAAATACAATTAATAATCATCACCTTATGTAGTCTGAGACAATTGTTACGAATTCTATGATAATGTAAATTGTAGATTACTTTTCGAAAAATAGTGGTGACAACTGTAAAAACCATACGCATCCTGGGGTATGTCATATCCCACGCGACTGCTCCCGGGTTAAGAGAATAAAAAATAAAGTTGACAGAAACATATAATACATTAATTGAAATAAGCTACAACCAGATTAACACTAGAACGACCAAGAGCGGTCATTTTGACCGCTACCAAATGAATATATTGCGATGCAAACTAGAAATTTCTTTTTAAAATAAAATAAATAAAAATCTCTCAGAAATATGTTAAATGAATAAGTTAAATAGTTTTAAATAAATATTCTGGTGTAAATTAGTTTTATAAAACTTGAGTAAAATTTCCGGTCGTTCTAGTGTTAACTAAATATTGAATTTTTGATATGCTAGGAACTTAAATATTACTTAATACATTAATTTCCCTAATGTGAACTATTGTTCTTTTGATATTAACTATTTCTGTCTTGTTCAACAGAAATGACAAAGATAACCAATCCTTAGATTTTTAAAGAAATGAGATATTCAGTATCACTATTTCTAAATTGAGACAAAAATCTACACAATATCTTTTCATTCATTTAGCTGATATTTTAGAATTCCTGTGAAATTTTATCTTATTAAAAAAACTTACTAATAATGCTAAAAATCAGTCGTATTCGTTATACAAATTATTTTCTCACTGAGCTGAGAAACAAACGAACAAATACAAACTCAAGAAATAAATTTATATAATTAATTAACTCCAACACCCATTATGTGTGATAGATACCCTTTGATGCACAATAAATATATATGTAAAATTCTTAAAATAAATCTATAAAAAAAAAACGACTATTAGCATGAAGTTTCATTTCAGATTTATTGATAAGTAAAGATGTAAGTTTTTGTTTGAGTTATGTGATAGAAATATTAGATACTCTTTATTAATATTAGATACCCTTTGATGCACAATAAATATATATGTAAAATTCTTAAAATAAATCTATAAAAAAAATGAAGAATATTAGCATTAAATTTCATTTCAGATTTATTGATAAGCAAAGATTTAAGTTTATGTTTGAGTTATGCGATAGAAATATTAGATACTCTTTATTAATATTAGATACTCTTTGATGCACAATAAATATATTTGTAAAATTCCTAAAATAAATCTATTAAAAAAAAAAGAATAATAGCATAAAATTTCGTTTCAGATTTATTTTTAAGCACAGACATTTAAGTTTTTGTTTGAGTTATGTGATAGAAATATTAGAACATACCAATTTTTCATTCATTTAGTTAGATTTTAAATATCAATGGGATTAAAATCGCATATAATATTAATACTTATAAAAAGAAGTTTTATTTGTTTTCAAATTATTTGCACTTAGTTTAAATTTGCTAGGATGGATAGCTTATTATTACAAAGGCATAATTCTAATTAGTAAAAGTTTTTAAATGACATAAATGATATTTAATATCTTCAAACGTTGAAGTTGGATACTTTAACGTAATTACACAATAAAATTTTAATTTTTTCAAATTTGGAATCTGCATTTATTTATTGTGAACTAGTTACTGCAAGTTGGTTTGTGTTGGTGAAGATAAGTAAATTTATATTTATCTGTATTTTTCTTTAAAAAAGAAAAAAATAGTGAAAAACAAAAGGAATTTTATTTATAAAATCAACAACAGTAACCGAAAAAAAAAAATTACATACAAACCTCATATTGTAGTACGGTAAATATAGATTGAAACCTTCCCTCCATTCCCTTAACGGGGAAACGCTGTCCTGGCCTGTTATATCAAGATGGCCTTGGTCTACACCGCGCCCTTCACAACGGCTCTTATCATAAATGCACCAAGAAATTCTCTAGCAAAGCACGCAGGCTCATATGATGTCATTATTGTTCACTTTCATCTTTAGAATGGAGTGTTGCATAGCCTTTCTTCACAATTTTTAGAAAAAAAAAAATAAGAAAACGGCTTACAAATTTCACTCATGTAAAAGTTAAATGAGTTTGGTTTAAAATCGGATTTAAATTGGTTATTGTCATCATTTACTTATTTAAAATCTTTGAATAAAGTAAGTTTATTTTTTCTTTTGGATTTATTTGTACTGCCGTCGTGATTTTTTATTTAAACTTTTATTTCAACTCGGGATTTTTTATTTTGAACTATATTATCACTAACTAAAACTTAATTAAATCATAATAAAATGGAATATATGAAAGTAAATACGAGACTACATTAAAAAGAAAAAAAATTGCCTTTTAAATATTGATACAAGATACAATATCCAAAAAGCAAAAGTATTGATAAATATTCTTATATTTAAAGTGATTCTTTTCTAAGATCAATGGTTCCCAACCTTTTATTTCTCATGCCCCAACAGAGCATCTGTAAAGTCACGATACCCCCCACCCTTCGAACCACTCTACAACATGTATCTCTTGCTATTATTTAAAAGGGGGGGGGGTGAGGATTATGGTTTCATTATTATAACTCTATAAATGCAATGAGACCATACATCTTTGCTTTATGCTAAAACATCTTTTGTTGTTCCTTATCAATTTACCTGTGTGTGACAAGCGTGACCCGAGTGTGAAACAAAACTGTTATAAGGCCAGAATTTTCATCTTCAGAAAATTTCCGTTTGAATGTTCCATTTTGCATAAAAATAGCAAACTACAATATATATGTATATATATATATATATATATATATATATATATATATATATATATATATGAAAGGATAAAAAGTAAATCCCTTTTAAAATGTAAAATTTTTAAATTTAAAATTCAAAATTCAAATTTTAAAATCCCCAAAACATTTTTTCTAACTTCATAAATGCGTATTAAATTTAATTTGCCCCTGGTATTTTGGTTTTCCTGCCTCAAAATTATAACTTTCAGGCATCAATTTTGATCTCTCAAGTTTAAAAGTGCTGACTACTACGCTTTTTGCAGTTGCTTGCGGTTTCTCTGGGCGACCTGATTCTGCAGGAATTGGCGTGGTCAAAAACCCGGGTAACATGCGAGAGCTAAGTAACCAATTAACTGTGTGTCACCTCCCACTCTTAGTAGCGCACTCTAGCAAAAAATATTGGAGTTAGGCTCCAACAAAAAGTGGGAACACGCATTTTTCGTGTCTTTTCGCTCGGTCTCGACCGCTATGAAGTAGCCTCGCTCGGCCGTATCCTGAAAACGCCGTTCTCGGTGCAGGGCTGTAGCTAGAAGTAAATAATAGGGGGTGCTCAAGAAATTGTAGGAGGGGGGGGGGCTCATACTATTTCTCTCTCTCTGACACATGCACGCACAAACACAGATATACATGATCAAAGTATTATATAGAAAGGTAAATTAATGCATATTCATAGTGTAGGCACTATGTTTCTTATTAAATTGTTTATAATAACTTTATTTGATGCTAAAGAAAAGTAAAAGCTGCAGCACTTATTACAAACACTATAGCATATACTTTTTAGGGTTACCCTCTGCGTAAACTAAAGCGTATACCCTCTGGTTTTTTTACTACTACATCATTGGCTGCAGAATGAAAATTTTCAATGTATATTTATACTAGTGATATAATAAGTGATGATGTCAAAAAGTAAATAAAAAGCTGTTTCACCTGTTTCAAAAGAGTTGCAACCTTTAATTTTTTTCTGAATATTCCCTGCCCTTCAGGATTCTAATGTTATGTTATTATATGATAAACATTAGAATAATCAAGGGTGTATTTTGCATTTTAAAATTATTTTTGTGTCTAGTCAAAAGCTAAAACCACTTGTATTTAAATTGGCTATAACTCATTAGAATATCTTTGTTTTATGCCAATAATGGACAACGCTGCAAAATGAAAAATTTCAGTATATAACTAATGCAAAAGTCAATGTTTGCATCAGCAAAAGGTTGCTAATTCTGAGTATGTGCGCCTGTTGAAGCACTTATTTGCAGTTTTTAAACGAATACTACAATTTAGTATTTATGCAAAACTCTAAAGAGCCCCCAAAACTAAGTTCAATTTTTAAACAGAGTTTCATTTGGATTTTTGAAACAGAATTTCATTTGACGGCCTTGACAACTTTCTCATGGGGGGGGGCTAAATTTTTTTCAGGGGGTGCTGAGCCCCCCCCCCTGGCTACGGCCCTGTCTCGGTGCCTTTTTTGACGTATACACCTGCTAAAAATATTTGCTAAAAAGATAAGCTCCGTCAATCCCGGTTCGAAACTGCCATCTCCAACGGGCTAGGCTGATTAGTCCACGATGAGTCCGTAATTTTAGCTCTCAAGACCCCTGGGTCTGACTTGTTAAAAAGAGAATGTTTTTAAAAAGGAATAAAAAGTCCGACTCCAGCAAAAAACTCCGTTTTTATTCAACAATCTCGACACGATTTCGCACCCGTCCCCGGAACTTCGAAATATTTAACGTGAAAGGGTGAATCCACGATCATACGTTACGTAGATGTGTAAGATACAGGAGTTCTAGGAGAGAGATTGGGAATGCACCTGGCCTTCGCATTTATAGGAGAACCCTACAAGACTGAAACACTTTTTCCACGACCATACGTTACATATATACACACATATATATATATATATATATATATATATATATATATATATATATATATATATATATATATATATAATTACAAAATTAAAATAATAACAAACTATCGGTCGATCACGTATACGCAAAATATCAAATAGGGGAAACCAACTGAACAAGTAATCATATTTTCCCTTTAAATAAGGAATTTCTAGGGTGCATTTGTAATAAGAGCCGATGTGAGGGGCGTGGTTTAGTCGCTAGTCTTTTCTACTTGTTTCCGATTACAGCTAAAGGGGTTCTTTCTTTTTGTAAAACGGAAACCAATTCAAAGTTCGCGACTGCCCTACCTGTTCTACCTATACTTTCTAACTGAGCTGCTTTAAACTATGGGGCTTTGATTGTTCATTTCCAAAGATGAAGTGCTATTTACTCCTATTTAATCTCGTTAATTGCTATAAGAAGGGAATTTGAATTCTTCAGTGGCTTCTGATGTAAAAAAGAAAAAAAAAGGAATGAATGATTCTTTTTTTTTCTTTTAATGCATTTCAAATGAAATTTCAAGAGAAAATTTTCAAAATAAAAATTTTGATTAGACACACTGGAGAAAAGAAAGTGAAAAATTATTAGTGAGAAATTGCAGACTCATGAATTGGCCGGAGTGGCTCAGTGGTTAGAGCAACAGCCCGGAACGCTGTGGACCCAGGTTCGATTCCTGGCTCTGGTTAATTTTTCACTCCATGTTGGATTATTGTATTTATTGTATGTATGTCTGTATTATAATAATTGTATATCTTCGAAGATAATTTGTTTGAAAATACATTTTTCACACACAGAAGAAAAGAAACAAAGAGAATTTGTTTGAAAATACCTTTTTCATGAAAGATCCAGCAATATAAGAATGGTCGATTAGAGCCAAGGGCCAACATTAAAAACTGAACGTGCCCTGCGTGTCCGACTATCATTAAGATAAAATGGGGATGACTTTTTTCCAAACAGTGTTCAAACTATTTGATTATGCGACTTCTACAGATTTACGCCGTGCACTGTTTCGCTAGCCGACGTGGATTTACATTACGTCTACGGAGCCTTCCCTCTTTTACACTGGAGTTCTTTGGTTTGAAAATACATACATTTATTTTATTATGAATTAATTTCTTGATTTTACTGGTTGAGTATAGTATTTTATATGGTGTTGTGTATTGTTGTGTACTGTCGTCGCTGTGCCGAATAAAGTGTTTAATTTCATTTTGTGCAGTTTGTTTTCACATCCATACGTTTTTTTTTTTTTTCCTGAACAGAATTGTATGAATAAATTTTTAGAATTGGTTGAATAGCTTGCGAAAAACATGGTACAATTTCTCTTAGCTCTAAAAAGAAACGTGGAATTTTCATGCAGCATATTTATAATAATAACAGAACAACAAAGAAAAATTGCTTATATTTACCAGTTAAAAAAAAAAAATCATTTCGTTTTATTCTTTATTTTAATATATTTTTTTAGAAAAGCAAGATGTCGAAAAAAACCGGAAAAAGAACAAGTGCTTCAGGAAGGGGATTTTTTGTGTATTTAGAATAGAAAAGCACATTTAAATATATATATATAAGTTCATTTATACCTTCAGTTGTTGCTTGAAACGTTTAATCTAGCCGTACACAAATATTTTTTTTTTCCTTTTTGTTTCTACAAATTTCAGAAATAATAAAAAATATACATATTTTTAAAAAGAATCTTTAAAAATGTTTCTCGTTGATTATTAAAAACAACGTGGAGTTGTATTACTAATTTATCAAATGATTGAAATTACTTGATTAAATGGACACATTTTAACAACTGATTAGTTTAATGGTAGTCTTTATTTATTAAACGTGCTACAAAAAAAAGTTTAGAAAAATTATGTAAATTTTAAATTTGATTGAATTTTAAAAAGTAAAAAAGAGAACTTATAATGTACTGAAACATGTTATTTTATTTTCAAAGAATAAAATAAATATAAACATGGTGATACATTACTTTATTTCTGTAAAAAATTTTTAAATTCCCAATATTCTTGGTTTAGTCCCCAAAATTCAACTGTTTCAAATTACCATTTTTTTTTTTTTCATTTCAATTTTTTCAGTTTTCGTAAACTGAATTTTATAGTGAGTAAAAACAAAATAATGAACCATATTTACAACATTCATGCGAGCTGGTACATAATCTAAGTTAACATTACTTATTTTTCGTCTCGTATTTATAAATATTTAGCTTCTCTCCCTCACCTTATCTTATGTAAAATTGTATTTTATTTTTATATAGCATGTGTAACATTGAGAGTTTTCATCAATAGACACATACAAAAATATACAGGGTGTCCCACAAGCTACGCAGCGTCTAATATGTGCAGATTTGGATAGAGCACGTCAATATGAGTATTTTGAATGGTAACATGTGGGGTCCCCGAATGTAGCCGAAAGTTCTCAATAAACATTGATTTTCACCCTGTTTTTTCCTCATTTCTTCTGTTTTTCCTATGACAAGCTTCACACCTTACTTACACTATCACGCTATATTCGGGGACCCCACATGTTACCATTCAAAATACTCATATTGACGTTCTCTATCCTTATCTGTACATATTAGACGCTGCGTACCTTGTGGGACACCCTGTATTAATTCTGCATAATATATGAATTTTGACTTACCTTTAAAATAATATATATATATACAGGGTGTCCCAGGATTATTGGGACAAACTTTAAGGGGAGGTAGGGGACATCACAAGGATTGAGATTTGCATAGGAACCCATGGTCGGAAACGTCATGGGATAGTAGTATGACAGGTACAAGAAACAAAGTGACACAAGACTGAGATCATCTGAAATAATTTATTGGTCAAATATATTACATGTGCTGTGGTAGATGGTATGTGAAAATGTCACAAAAGATGTTCAACGTTTCCACCATTGCTAGCGATGCATGCGTTCGCATTATGCGACAATTCTCGATCCACTAGACTTCTGTTCTAGCGTACTTCTGAGGTTCAGCAGAACTATCTGATTGGCTTGTCGTATTGTCAATCAAACTAATAAGTAACAACCCACACACGTGGTCACATTTGCTGACGGACGGAGCAAGACCCCTGTTCTGTTGAAGTAGAAAAGAAAGCAGCACGTTTTTTTCTTTTGCGTTTGAACTTAACGTTTTTATTTCTTTTCGGACTTTTTTTTAACTCAGTATCAGTTTGGTTTTATCATTTAATATCAATAACATCATTAATAAGTATACTTCTTATTATTTTCTAGTAATTGATGCGCTGTATTTATCAAATAATTCAATTTTATCATATTGCACATTGAAAAAAATGTGATATTTGAGGTATTAATACGATAAAATGATAAAAATTATATTTCAATCTGTGGTTAAAATCACATTTCAATAAATAATAGATAACAATATTTTATTTTTATTCCTGGAACTGTTTTTCAGTTTTCTGGAAAACGTAATTTTTTGAGTTGACACTCTTCAAATAAGCGGGCAATATGTAAAAAAAAAAAAAACTATTATCAGTAAATCAACCAATCTAAGGGGACACGAAAAATTGAAAGTGCTCTGGGCACAAAAACTTGCTAGTCGGGTCCTGATCCCAATGTAATGCTAAATGACCTCAAACTGATTTTGTCTTTGAATTACACTGTTTTGCTTTAATTTTTATAAATTTGCTTGGGTCAAGGTAAAATTTTTATGCTACGGAGATGTATTATACTGCAATCCATGTTTGCCCTGGATGGAAAAAAAAAAGATAGTTTCAGCCCTGTATGAAAGGAAAGGCAGAAACTATACATGATAGAATCCTTAATTAGCAATAAGGAAGTATTATGTAATCATAAGCATAAAATTATAGAAGCAAGTTTTGGTGTTTTTATGTTAGCCTGCACACATTTCACCAACAGCAGCTTTTATTTTTTGCATATGAAAATATTAAATTTGAAATAATGCTTTGATGTAGAAATAAAATCGTTTTGTTTGTGATATTATCCTTTTTTTGTGTGTGTATTTTAAATGAAATGAATGAAAAGTTTATGTTTTAAATGAAATGAATAGAATACAAATGATGGTGATGGGAACAATATTTAGCAATTTATTATCTGTGCCTGGCTAACATAAAAGTTCCCACGTTTCTTTTAAAAAGAAGTAACATTCAACATACAAAACATATATTTCAAAAGAATTTTATTTGTTATCTAAATAGAATTATTTATCAGTCATTTTCAAATTAACTACCAATTTAGGATTACTATCACACAGATAATTTGGTTTAAATTCCAAAAATGGTTACGTGTTATTGATTTCTGATAAGTTAACACTCAGTAGGAAAGTGATATTTTATAAGTTTCTCAAAGTTACATTAAAAAAAAAGGTTAATAACTGGTGATTTTAATTGATATTATTTAAAAAAATTATGTTTAATGTTTTTTCAAAATAATTTTGACCCAGAAAAATGTTATTCTAAGGAAGATAGTGTAAGGCCTAATGATCCTATAGTAAAAAATATCTAATTGACAAAAAGTTATTATAACTGAATTCATAATTAAAAATATAGCTAATACCCCTGAGAGGTAATAAAAATACTTACCATTTTAATAAGAGCTTTTCAATAAATAAAAATTAAAGTAGTAATTTAGTTTACATTAATATTACTGTTTTGCCACACTTTGTTTACACTAAATAAGGAACAGTAAAGTTTTCTCTACCTTTATTTTCAACTACAGATATAAAAAGTTTTGTAAAATAGTTATAATAATACTCATGAGATGTATAAAGACTAAAGAGCAGACATTAATATTAAATTTTAAACTATTATATAAACATATATTAGAAGAAATTTTTGTATTCTTATATATTTAAACTAGTCTAGTTAAAAATATTTATAACTTTGTTAAATCAGGATGTTAAATTTCTGTAATTTGGTAACTACAATAATCTAACACTCAATCACTTAAGTACATATAAACACGTAAATGAATACATTTTATAATACATATATATGTTATGTTATACCCATGTCAAAAGGTTTTTTTTTTTGTGTAATTATGTGTTTTAAGGTTAAAGTATTAAACAGGCAGTTATTTTGGAAATCTCCCATTACTAAAATAGATTGAAATTACTTTTATTCTTTGAAATTTTACATGAAAACAGGCATGTTAAATCACTGTTTAATGTTATTAAATAATATGCAAATAATTCACAGGTGCTTAGAATTATTCATTAGAAATAAATATAATGGACATAAAACTCAATGCTTATTAAACCTGAAATTGCTTTATTCAGCTCTTTGCCCTTTCTTTAAATGTGGTAATCCATTCATAAAGTTTCACAATCAATTTATTAAATCGAGTTCAGCTAGCAGATGTACACTTTCAAAGCAAAAGAAGAAATTACACTTTTGCTTTCAAAAGAGACACCAGCTGGCCAATTAATTCAGAAATTCAATTAAAAGAAAAGTCCGTATTTCTTTTTATACTGAATACGTCTTAGAAAAGAATCACTTCAATTCGCGCAACACATGGCAGCTATGTAACTGAAAAATAACTGCAAATGATGACAGTGGCGCAGCCAGAATTCGATTCTAGGGGGGGTTTTGAGTTTATAATAAAGATGGTCGCCGGTTATATGAATCATCGGTTAATGGAATCAGTCTTTTAAATGAATGAAATCATAATGCTTTTCTCCGCAATTACGTTGGTTATGATTCATTTAAACAGCGTTTACAATATTAGAAGCGCGATAGAATTAAAAATAGCTAAAAGAGGAACCACAACTAATTTATAAAATTTTAACGATAAATATACGAATCTCCATCATAAGCAAGAGTTCGTTGCAACATTACCAACAAATGAAATATAGTCTTTAAATTTGTGTACAGACCCCCTCAGGGCTCGGAAGTAGCGCGCTACAAGTAGCGAAACTACAGTAGCCGCTACTTTTTCCAGTAGTTTGTAGTGTAGCGCGCTACATTAAAAAAGTGTAGTGTAGCGAGTAGCGCGATACAAAATATCAGTAGTTTGTAGCGCGCATCGACGCTACTTTCGGAGGGAGGAAAAAAGGTCCCAATCTTCAAATCACATGATTATAACTCGTTTCTTTCGTGCGAAATATGTTCTCTGCAACAATTTGCGAACGTCAGCGACAAATCTCATTTGCAGTGTCATATATTTCTCCATAGACGACGGGCACAGTCACAAATTAGCTGTCATTTTCACAGTTTGGGTGTCAGAAACTTCGTGTACTGTTATTTAAATCCATAGAAATCTTCTCAATAAAATGTATTTTTATACGACTACGATTTTTTTTTCCAAAATATAGTCGTCTGGCTATGTTAAATCTTTATTTGACTAATTTCTTCTACCTTTTGCGTCCCACCCCCAGCAAGCAAAGAAATGTAAAATCCTTATTAAAAAAAGAAAAAGAATGGATTTATCTAAACATAAATCCTCTAAATTATCCCTAATCTCTCAAATTCACGCTTCCCCATAGTAGCATACAAAGGAGTTTAAAATATTTTTAAATCTTTAATTTTATGCAAAAATAAAATCTTTCACTCATTTGTCTAATGACAACAAATAAAAATTATTGCCTTGTCCCCAAAATTTACGCTTCCCTTTTTGCCCCTCCTCCAGCATACAGTTTCAAATATTTAAAACTCTTTATTTTAAAAAAATGTCCACATTTGTTTCTACCTAATAATAGAAAAATTTTAAGTTGTTTTTATTTCTATATAAAAAAAATCTTCTGCACATGTTACGTGTGTCTAGATTTAGAGGTGGCCGCTATTCAGAGATATAAGCGTTTTCAAATATATAAATTTTAGGAATTAAAAAGTGGGGCTAAATAGAGGTGGCCGCCTTTTGGAAGAAAAACCAGAATGGAGGTCTTATTGTACATAGATTTTTAACCTGAAAAAATATTTTGGACATTCTTTTGAAATTCGGGTCAACCCGACCCCTACCCGCTAGAGTCAAAACCCAACCCGAAACCGATCCGAACTCGAAATAATGAAATTCAACCGGATCCACAGTAAAAAAGTGGAAGTCAACCCGATCGGAATCCGACCCACAACAAAAAAAATCTAGAGCCGGGTCGGGTCGGGTGCGGGTAAACCGACCCGATGCAGGACTCTAAACGGTATACAACTAAAAATCTAATCTTTAAATGTTTTTTAGGTGCGTTCGTAATTATATAAATACGTAGCATACGTGTGTCTAAGATTTAGAGGTGGCCGCTATTCAGAGATATAAGCGTTTTCAAATATATAAATTTTAGGAATTAAAAAGTGGCGCTAAATAGAGGTGGCCGCCTTTTGGAAGAAAAACCAGAATGGAGGTCTTATTGTACATAGATTTTTAACCTGAAAAAATATTTTGGACATTCTTTTGAAATTCGGGTCAACCCGACCCCTACCCGCTAGAGTCAAAACCCAACCCGAAACCGATCCGAACTCGAAATAATGAAATTCAACCGGATCCACAGTAAAAAAGTGGAAGTCAACCCGATCGGAATCCGACCCACAACAAAAAAAATCTAGAGCCGGGTCGGGTCGGGTGCGGGTAAACCGACCCGATGCAGGACTCTAAACGGTATACAACTAAAAATCTAATCTTTAAATGTTTTTTAGGTGCGTTCGTAATTATATAAATACGTAGCACCTATTGTCCTCGCTTGGTCCGTCCGTCTGTCTGTCCGTCCGTCCGCATATAACAACGCAAAAACTACCCAACCGAATGGTTTGAGATTTAAGATATATTATCTTTGCAGAATTTTGTCGAGACATTTCAAATTTTATTAAAATCGAATCAAAACTTTAGGAGATATTAATAAAAATATTTATTAAGAAATTTGAATTTTTTTTTTTTTAAATCGGTGCTTTCTTGTTAGAGGAGCTTCCGATGGATGTTAAATCGTCAAGCGACCGAGATACTTATTTTATTACAGAAATTAATCTGCAGACGATATACAGTAAAATCCCGTTACAACGAACTTCACGGGACCGCAAATTTTATTCGTTGTAACGGGAATTTCGTTGTACGTTGTCCTCATATCATAGTTAATTATAAAAATATAGTAGTATAATACAAATTAGTAGATAATTAATTATTAAAAATAGTAATAAAAATTAGTAGTACCTTCTAATAACGTAAAGTTAGTATAATACAATGTATAATATTTTTTATAGAACTGAAAAATTGACTTACCACCATTTCAATGATCTTCAAATTGTACAAGAAAAAATTTAATGCAGAAAATCAGTGATTTTTTTTTGTACAAGGGAGTTTGAAGCTGCGGACAATACAAAATTATGTACATGATTAATATTAGAAAAAATGTTATCTGGTACACTGCTCTGTAAAGAAATAAAATTGCGCACTCTTTCTAAGCTTTCTAAGGCTTCAGCAGATGTAACTTTTGAAACCTCATTTTCTTCATCTTCAGAACTTTCTTCATCATTTTCTAAAATGCGATCATCAACAATAGACTGCACAATATCTGTCTCTGTTAATGAATAACAAGTTGCAGCATTGTCATCTGCAGTTAAAAAATCTTTAAAGCTTATGCTTTGAGACACACCAGATTTTTCTTTTACTAAGTTCCAAGTGGATTCGATCTCATATTCGACTGTCTGCTCCTCATCATGTACTACATCGCTAGATCCTTGAGCCGTCGATTCTTTATTTAAATCCTGGTCAATCTGCGCGTGTTTCCAACAGTGGGCTATTGTTTTCTGGCTTATATCATCCCACGATCCACAGATCATATCAATTGCCTCTTTCATGTTGCACTTTCTGTTTACGTTATTTTGCAGATCACAGAGAATGCGTTTTAATAACATAGTTTTGTATCGTGATTTTACGGCTCTGATAATGCCTTGGTCAAGAGGCTGAAGTATTGCAGTACAGTTAGGCGGGAAATACTCTACACGAATGTGATTCAATATAGGAGGATCATTGTGTGCTGTGCAGTTGTCTATGAGTAGAAGAATTTTACGTTTTTGTTTTTGCATATCTTTATCAAAATTTATCAGCCATTCATTAAAGAATCCTTGCGTCATCCATGATTTTTTGTTGGCTTTGTAGATGCATGGTAAGGACTTAAAATGTTTGAAACAACGGGGTTTTTCAGATTTGCCGATTATGAGTACTTTTCGTTTTTCTGTTCCTGATTTGTTGCAGCAAAATAGGGCTGTAATCCTTTGTTTGGAAAGCTTTCCTCCAATACACTTGTCTCCTTTTAACGCTAAAGTCTTCCTTGGTTCTAACTGAAAAAATATTCCGGCTTCATCGGCATTAAAAACATCGTTAGGACTATACGTCTTGATTATTTTTTGTATTTCACCTTTACGCCATTCGTTTACAAATTCAACTGGGACGTCTTTTGCTTCTCCTGAAATGCATTTTGCCACTATACCGTATCTTTCTCGGAATCGATTCAACCATCCGACACTGGCTTGAAAATTTTCAATGTTTAGCATTCTTGCAAATTCCAAACATTTTTCTCTAATTAAAGGGCCACTTAGAGGGATGTTTCTAGAACGAACATCCATAAACCATTTGTAAACAGCACTATCCACATCTTGAAACTGGGCATTTCGAATTCGTTTTCTGCTTGGATCAAAGACTTTAACTTGAATTTTTTTCAAAATGCTTTCTTTATCTTTTAGAAAAGTGGATAAAGTAGACGGCGAAATTCCATATTTGCTAGCAACATCAGATTTTTTCATTCCTTTCTCAACTTCAGAAATTATGGCTTTTTTTTCTTCCAAACTAAACTGTTTTCGCTTAACAGCCGCCATTTTATGACCTACTGGTAAGATGAAAATTTTCAAACTGATTTCGAGCTTTGGAAATTCCTTTGCGAAAGTTATTCAGGTAGGGAGGAGAGGGAAGGGGGAATGTGCAATACTCATTTCACGTTTTGTTAAGTTTGCCTACATTGGTTACAGCTTACTTGGACTTCCAAGAAAAAGGGGTGGAGAAAAGGGGAGAGCGAACAAAGGAAACATTCCTTCTGCAGTGAAATGCCTATGCACACCGATTTTACAACAAAGCTCGGAGAAAAGCGATTGCTTTAGAGATAAGCTTGATTGTCCCTAAGACTAGGCATCGAAAACAAAAATTGTCAAGCGATAAAAATGTACAACTGAAAGTATTTGCCGTGTCATATTATTTCGTTCTAACGAGATTATAAAAAATTGAATATTTCGTTATACTGAGATTATGTTAACATTATTTGAATACATTTCAAAACGGGACTCGCTTGCATTTCGTTATAACGGGATTTTTCGTTGTAATGGAATTCGTTGTAACGGGATTTTACTGTAATTCATTTCACAGAATTAAAAATCACCTAGGTCTGAATATTTATATAACTAGCTACAGTACGAACGCGCACCTCGTTTGTCACGTTTGACGTACAATTTCCAACTTGTTTAAAATTAGTTGCGGTTTCAAAACTTCCATTTATAACGAAATACTATAAGAAGCAAAACGCTAAATAATCGTTTCCTGTCTTCCTGTCGATCACACAGTTTTTTGCCATAACAAAATTAGAAGTATCAAGAATTAGAATTGTAACTATTCAGCAGAAATGTTTCAGCTGTGCAGGAGCATTCGTTATAACCATTATCGTACCAGTAGTTGAAAAAGTATGTTTATATTAACTTCCTGATACGAATTCTAAGATTAACAAAACAGACAGGCACGCATTTTGCTTTTGTGAAACTGTGATCTGCGGTTTATATAGACTTTTAATGTGAAAAAATATTTTGGACATTCTTTTAAAAAACCGGGTCAACCCGAACCCGACCCGCAAGATTCAAAAAGCCAACCCGAACCCGAAAGAATGAAAGCCAACCCGACCCGCAACAAAAAATTTGAAGTCAATTCGACCCGAACCCGAACCGCAACGGGAAAATATAGCCGACCCGAACGGCGGGTCGGGGTAAAAGCGGGTAACCCGACCCGATGCAGGATTCTAAGCGCTACTGTGCTACATCACTCTCATAAATGTGTAAGATTATTACAATTTTTGTTTTCAAATTTCCTCTTTAAAAAAAAATTCCAACATAATTAAAAAGGTTCTATGAATTTGCTTTGTTTGTCTGTCCGTGCTCTAACTCTCATAAATATACTCCGACTGCCATGAATGTTTTATGTTATTGAAGTTTACCATAGAATGTTCAGTATTGAAAATGAAATGTGTAGCATTTATATCTCGCTTACAGGGACGTTCAAAAGAATTCTGTTACATTATGGTCTATCGGAAAAAATCGTTTGCGGTGTATTTAATTAGCGATGATTACTAAAGTAGCGAAGTAGTGACTACTTTTGGAAAGTAGTTTGTAGTCGCTACTTTTAAAAATAAGTAGTTGTAGTTGTAGTTAACTACATTTTTTATAAAGTAGTTGTAGTTCGTTACAAACAAAAAGTAGTTTTTCCGAACCCTGGACCCCCTACGAAACAAATGATTCGAAAGAAACACCGATTGCAAAAATCTGCTCATAATCGAAAAATAGCTTTTTATAACTTTAAGTACTTTTTTTAAATTCTTACTTTTGCAAAGATTTTTTTCCTGGGTACGCACATAGCTTGGTCTTAGATATAACTGAGAGCAAAAAACGCAAAAAAAAGCCACTTGAAACTGAGATAGACTTACAATGTGTATGTTTTTTTTTTCTCTAGAATTCGATGATCTGTTATTGTTTCGAACGTGGAACAAAGACATAAATGCAATTAAAAAACAGACCACTGTATACTATATAACTCAAAGCGTCTCTGTGAGAGTATATGACCCATCTTTTACTATAAGACGTCTCGACAAAGTGACGCAGTCCAAAAATCATAACCTATGCGACATAACCTATGCGTGTAATATGCGCTTTCACAGTTTTAAGTAGAATTTTCGCCGTTTAATTGAATCACATTGTTGTATAGAATTTGATTTAAGAAAGCGGTGGATTCTGCCAAGGCGGAAAGGCCAAAAAACTTAATTTTAACTTTAGTTGTTTTGATTCATATAAGCGGCAATTATAGTACTTTTTTTTGCTCTGGGGGGGGTTTTAACCCCCAAACCCCCCCCCCCCCTTGGCTGCGCCACTGAATGATGACTCTTCTTTTAATCAACTGATAATAGTAAATGATGATTCTTCTTTTATTCAGCTTATAATATTAAATATTCCTCTTTAATAGCGCAACGAAATAATTGAAAACAGAGCTTAAATATACTTTTTTAAATATCCATATCGTCACAAAACAAACTTGTCATTCCCCTCAGAGCGAGACTTGTAAACAAGTAGGAGGTTCTATTTCCATCCAGCGATAGCCGTGATTGGCTCAGAAGTACGCTAGAACAGAAGTCTAGTGGATCGAGAATTGTCGCATGCATTACACCTCCGGACCATGGATTGGCGGACTCGCTCAAATACACCTGGATTTTGTTGGATATCCGCAGCAGCACAGACGAGTATTGCAACCAGATCCATATTGGGATCCACAGGCGTTGCGTACACAGCACTTTTCAGTGCACCCCAAAGAAAGAAACCTATGCTGCTTAAATCAGGAGAGCGTGGTGGCAGGGGAACCGGTCCACAACGGCCAATCCATCGGTGGCCAAGCACCTCATTCAAATGTTCACGAACACATCTGCCATAATGGGGAGGTGCCCGATCATGCTGAAACCACATATGGCGTCTGACATGTTGTGGCACAGTATCAAGTAAGCTTGGTAGCACCTCTTGCAAAAAGATGCGATAATCTACAGATGTTAGAGGTGCTCCAATGCTCTTGTGAACAACACCACCTAACGGCGAACGAAGCCGTTTCCGACCATGGGTTACTATGCAAATCTGAATCCTTGTGATGTCCCCTACCTCCCCTTAAAGTTTGTCCCAATAATCATGGGACACCCTGTATATATATAATTATTTGATGTCGTGCCTTGTTGGTTTAACCTAGAGTAACATTTATAAATTTCGAATTATAGTGAAAGATTCATTACATTTGATAATTTGCATCACCAAACTTAACATAAAACCGCAACATGAAGGAAAGTGATCTCGAAATAAAATATGTTAAATAAACATATTACATATTGCGGCATATTGGGAAGAGGGAAGGACATATATTGCATCTCACACAATCGTCGTAACAGCATGTACTCCGGTACTTTTCCAGAATAAGGGCCTTGGCGAGATAAGGAAATTTGAAAACATATTTTCTGGCACCTCATACGCTGGTTCATATACACAAGGATTTTTTTCAATATTTATACAATTTATTTAATATAAAGAAGGCATTTATGTAATTTCATATACAAACAGAAGTCAATTGTATATAAAAAACAATATTAATGCACATATAAATAAAACGTTTATGCGTATATAAATACATATACGTAAACTAGCATAAAAGTTCATTGGGTTTATTTTCATAAATATCATTTGGCTACAAATCTCATTTTCTAAGTTAAGCTTTTTTTTTTTTTTTTTCCCGCTCCTTTGGGAAAAAAAAAAAAAAAAAAAAAAAAAAAAAATCGCCAAAGCCCCGCCCCGATAGTAAAATAGTACTTGTATTTTTATTTCTCTCTCTCTCTTAATAGTAAGCCCCGCCTATGGGCATCAAGACTGCTCCTTGAATTTCTTTTACAAAATAATTTTCTGTACTCCTGCTTACATTATAAGTGAATATGTAATAATATTAATTTATCTAATTGATGTATTTATATACTACAATGAATATGTAATTTTAAACATGCCATATATTTTTGAGAATTTATCTAGCATGTAAAATATAAAAGTAGAGCCGGAAGTGGGGATACAAATTTCATAATTGAAGCGAATTTACGTTAGTTCTCGGGAATGTTTAAAGATGGATTCTGTGTCAAGTCAAAAGTATAAGATACTGTATGTGTAAATACTCATATTATGAAGAAATATCGCAACAAAACTAATTTAAAAAAATATTAATAAAAACCCGAACTGCTAGAATTTTATTCATTTGTATAGTATGGATTCTTTATTCGCTATACTTTATTTATTTCATATTTTTATACCGAACAACGAAGCTTGATGTTTGTAGGATTTATTTAATTTTGAAATTGAACTTCCTAAATTAGAAAAACATCAAAATAATACAGTGTGCTTCAAGCATGATTTTGACACTTTGCTTAATGCAGAGATTTAAAGCTACAAGCTTCGTGCTATAAAGCTGTATGTGTTCTTCAAAAAAGAAATGTTGTGTTTTATCAGCCTTGGATGCTTTATTATTATTAACAAATATAGAAGTGAAGTTACAGATATATAAAACTCTAATTTTAGGAGATTATTTGAATATTAAACCCTAATAAGCGGAAACATGTCTAAGCAGTATCAAATCATCGATGGCTTAATACATTTGGAAATTTTTAGCAAGGGACAACGTTTACTCATGTCTATCACCTATCGCAATCGAATACAAATGTTTTGTTACAAACGACTTGTAAAAATACAAATATATTTAACAACGTAAAATAATACTACAAAAATATTCAACTCGCATCAGTAAAATAAACCAATTCTTTTTTAATGGAAAATAAATGCCAATCGCAACATGCACTTAAGCAGTTTCAGTTGTCTTAAAATAACGATGAGTTTTATCCTCATTGTTCTCAAGTAGAAAGGAAAGTACCTGAAACGCGAATGATATCAAATTCCACGAGGTATTTGATGTATTTCGCATGTATTGTATATTTGATCTATTTAAGAGTCTACAATATTAATATGAAGCCACTTACAAGCCAATGCTAAACCAATGGTCGCGCTATGTTTCATCTTTTGAATGTTTACACAAAGCATTTTTTGAATGTTTTCGGGGTAAGAATTGTGGTCGGTTTTATTCTTTTTTTAACCTAATCTACCCTCCTTCCAGAACACAAGTTTAAAAACTCTTTAATGTTTTAAAAATTTCCTGCACTCTTTTGTTAATTTATTATAAAAATAAATAAATCATTAATGTGAGTATTTATAGGAAATATATCTTTTGAAAAGTGCAGAGCAAAATGTTTTTCCATTCAGTTGCAATTTGACATGATATTAAATAAATGTATAATACATTTTTATGAAAGTGTATAAGAAGCGAAAATTGTGTTATTCAAGACTGGTACCAGAGACGTGATAGGGAAAAAACGAAACATGCGTGTGGACCCTACCGTGTGTTTTACATGCCTAACGCATTTGACTCAAAAATGGAAGTCAGCTAACCGTGCTAGATGGCGCTACCATTTAGGACATGCTCTACTAATATTTACATTGATCGCCTCATAAACATGCCTTTAAAATCTATATATATATATATATATTTTTTTTTTTTTTTTTTTTTTTTCAGTGATATGTGATTTTTTAAACTGAAAGTTCACATGTAAATGTAAATTAATGTATTCTTATTAAAATGTCGTCCTGCTGTGTGCCTTATTGCCGTTCATCACGCAAAAACAAGGAAAATATATCATTTCATCAGAGCCCGACTAGGAAGTTTTTGTGCGCAGGGCACTTTCAATTTTTCGTGCCCTCATAGATTGGTTGGTTTACTGATACTAGTTTTTTTAGTCTACTTACTCGAAAAGTGTCAACTCAAAAAATTAAGTTTTCTGGAAAATTAAAAAAACTGTTCCAGGAATAAAAATAAAATATTTTTTTCTATTATTTGTTGAAATGTGCTTTTAACCATAGATTGAGATATAGTTTTGTCATTTCATCGTATTAATATATCAAACATCACATTTTTTCATTTGTCACACTTTTCGAATAAATGTGCAATATGATACAATTGAATGACTTGATAAATAAAGTACATAAATTACTAGAAAATAAGGATGGGAAGTCCTTATTAATGATGTTATTGATATTAAGTGTTAAAATCAAACTGAGTGCAAACAAAAGTCCTAAAAGCATTAAAAACAACTTCTGTTTTAAATTCTAATTTCGTATCCCTCAGAAATTTCGTGTCCAGGGCACAGGCCCCGAGTGCCCGTGCGATAGTCAGAGCCTGCATTTCATCAATTCCCCGTAGACAATCGTCGGGTCTTAGGGCTGAAAGTGATATATAGGCAAGGTAATGTATTTTTTAATCTTTAAACGTTCGTTTATTATATTTTAACCTTTTATCTTTGTATTTTTAAAAATACAACTAGGCATTTTTACTAATTATTTTATTCTTCTAACAACATTCTGTTGAATAATAATAAATAAATGCATGCCTATTTGTTATTAATATGACATATTTTTATTAGGGTACAATTCTATAAAACAGTGCTTTGATCTAAAACAAGTTCTGAAATAATATTTATATTAAAAACGAGACAGAAATATTAGGGGAAAATTTTTATTTTTATCAAACAATTATCCAAAGCCTTGTCTGGATGAAATTGAATATGTAAAATGAAAAAAAAAATATTTAAATGTCTTCTATTGCACTTCAAAATAACCATTTAAAAAAAAAAATCTTGTATACGATGAATTCGAATATAAATTAGTAATGTGATTAAAGAATTTTAGAAAAATTAATATCTCACCTTACAAAATGTAATAGATAATTGTTCTTATGATTGTATTTAAAATCAGAACTTAATTAAAAATACTAATGAAGCAAAATATTCATTTTCAGATAAATAAACAATTAAGATATCAATAATTAATAAAAATTTCTGAGAATAATTAATTCTCCAAATTAATTATTGTCATTATTACAAGATCAATAATATATTATTTTAGATAGAAGATTTTAAATACGGAATTTAAGAGAAATACAGTTATCAAATTATTGAGACAATGAGAGGTGAAAGAAGAGGAAAGTCCAGTAAAAAAAAAAAAAAAAAGTGAAACATCTGTACATAGATTTTTTTTTTTTTTTCTTGTGGCCCATTTTGTGAAAATAAACATTATTTCTGTGAAATTTATAATCTAAAGTCCAGTTATTCAAATTCGAACCAAACATTTATTAATTAATGATTTCTATAAGTCCTGCTAAAGTTTTTCTTTCTGGTGAACTTGTTTTGCCTTCAAATAACACATTTTAAAACCTAAATTAATGAAGTGCATATTTTTATGGAATAGAATTTTGTGAAGCAACATATTTTATTAAAAGGAATTTTGTGAAGGAGACTGTTTTATTAAAAGGAATTCAAACCCTCCTTATCAAACGTATAGCATTTTTAAAGTCACACCAGTAGTTAAAAATCTATTATTTTCTGTCTTATGTTTGATTATTCATATCTATATATAAAATAATACTATGAATATTAATTTCATTTATTGTACTAATGAAATTAGCAAATCTTCAGGTTGGGGGTCTCAAACGTCACTCTGCAATTTCGCTTTAAAATCCTTTTAATTTAGTATTTAAAACATTCAAGCCACTGTTTCATTTCTTTCACATTTGTATTTGCTACAAGTAATTTTAATTTAATTCACTACTTTGATATTTTGCATTAACCTTTTTAAAACTTGCTCATAGTTTTTGATCTATTAATTAAATTTTATAGTGTTAATAAATATTTTCACTTCATAAAAATTGTTTGTGTTATTTTTTATCGAAATCTATTTATAAGTAAATGTAAGCGTTATTAATTTTTATATTAAGATTAATTAAAAAATAACTTTATATTAAAAACAAATATTTTTAATTAAAAGTATCAATTACTGCAGTAATTAAAATTGTTAGTATTTATAAAAGAAAAGACAATAAATACAATTGTTAAATTCTAGATATTAATCACAAATATTTTAAACAAAGTTTATTTTTTAAGCTTTTTTTAAACATTCCATATAAATGTTCTCAATACAGCCTTTGGTTACGTTATTTACTGATCACTACCTCCGTAATATATACGTTTACGTATTAAGGAAGTAGCTTACTGATATGTATTAAAAGATGATTTCAGTTGTCACCCATAGATGGCACTGCAACTCTGGGAAAAAATTGGCTTCAAATTTTTGTATGGGAAACAGTGAATGTGGTCGGCATTTAGTATTACAGAAAAGGTAGCGGCTAGACATAAACTACTCTTTTTTGATGTCTTTCAACTTTCTTTGTAACTGGAATAATCGATACATAGTGCGCCACTCTTCCAAAGAATCGTTACTGATATGTACCATTCATTTTCGTAGATTATTCACCGTGGAGCAAGCACTAATTGGTTAATACTCACTCGTTTATTGAATCTGAAGATAAAGAATATAACATGAGCAAAACCAAAACGAGTACATTTATTTTATTAAGACGGAATTTCTTAATTTCACTTGTGTGAATAGAATATTTTATATGCTATTTCGTATTGTAATATTCATTGTAGTACTACATAATACTTTTCATTCCATTCTGTCACTCCGTTTTGATATGGCAATAGCACACTGATACATTTTTTTGCTCAAAGTCACTAGATGAATAAATTTCTAGGATTTATTCATAAGCATGTGGAAAACACATGACAATTTCTCTTTTCACTACAAAAAAAAAAAAAAGAAAAAAAAAAAGAAAAAGAAACGGGCAATTTTTAGGCAGGATATTTAAAATAATAATAATAGTAAAACCAAATACAATTTCAAACCTTTCTCAGTTTTAAAAACTTTATGTTGGAAAAACTGGGAAAAGAACAAGCATTTCAGGGAAAAGGTTTTGAAAAATTCGGAAATATTTCTGTCTATTTAGCATAGATAAGTACATTTTTAAAGTTAAGGGATATTTATATCTGTTCAATCATTGCTGGAAGCGTTTAGCCAGATGTAGGCAAATGATTTTTTTCCTGATTATTTCTATCAATATCAGAAATATATATTTAAAAAAAAATAGGTATTTTTAAAATTAAAAAATAAATCTTTATAAGGTTTTTTTCATTGGTTATTAAAAACAACGATGTGTTTTATTACAATTTTAACAAATAATTTAAATAATTTGATTAAATAGACACATTTCAGCATTTTTAGTATAATGGTAGTGTTTATTTATTAAACGTGCTAAAGGTATATATATATATATATATATATATATACACTGCTCAAAAAAATTAGGGGAGCAAGCAAATAAAAGAAGAGAACCGTGCGAGACAGCCATGCATGGGTATAAAATGGAAAGTACACGTGTATCAATGCGCAATACAGAAAATAAGATGCAAAAAAAAAAAAAAATGTAAGCGAGCTTTAATTCTTTGAAATGATGGAAAGAACATGAAAAGATGGTTTAGGGCAACAATTTGGTTACATGTAAATTACAAAAAAAAGTATTGTTTAGTAATGATGCAAGTTATTTAATACGGCGTGTGGTCCCCTCTAACAGCTAAGACTGCTGCCTACCTGTTTTCCATGGATGTGATGAGGTTGTCGATAAGACTTTGAGAAATACGGTGCCACTCTTCAGGAATTGCAATCTCCTTGCCCCAGACAATAAAAGAAAGCTTTCGTCTTGCTGCAATGCATCGTCCGAGTGTTTCCCAAACATGCTCGATCTGATTCAAGTCAGGAAAGCATGCTGGCAATTCCATACGCTGTTTTGTTTCAGTTTCAACCCTGTTCTCCAAGAGACGATCTGTATCCGATCAGGCATTATCATGCATGAAAATAAAGGAATCACCATGGGTGAAGAGTAAGGCATGACATGAGGTCTCAGTATCTCGTCTGTATACCTTTGGGCCGTCAAAGTGTTATTCCAAATGATATGCGGGTCCGTACGTCCACCTATGATGATTACAGCTCATACCACCAACCCACCTTGTCTGTAATGTGATCTTTCACGAACAAATATGGGGTTATTTCGAGTGCCCCTTTCCCTCCATACAAAAACACGTCTAGTGTCACACTCCAGACTGAATAGGGAAGCAACATTTGACTCCAATCCGTTGCCTTCAATCTTGGTGTTCAGCAGTCCAACTTTTATTGGCCGCACAGTGGCTTGTGGTCAACGGAATACAGATCATTGGCCTACGTGCATAGAGACCACCCAGATGAAGCATATTTCGCACTGTTTGGCTAGACACCCTTTGTCGTGTTGCCAAAAGCTACCGTTTTTCCAACTGAGTATCATCCCCTTTTCTGTCTCGACGATCTGTTAACAGGATATATCGGTCATCAGTTCCTGTGGTGCACGTGGTCGACCTTTCCCTGGTCGACATCTAACATTTAATGTTTCTAGGAATCGATTCCACAGCCTTGCAAGGGCATTTCTTGCAACTCCAACAGCGTCCGCTACACTTCGTTGTGTTTGCCCGGATTCAAGTCTTATCTCTAATAAGCCATGGATTCCGGTAAATCACGTTGTTGTGACATTTTCAAATCACCCTTTCTCAAAACAAAAGCTGAGCAATTGAATTTCGCAACTGAGACAGTGAAACAGACATTTCTGTGAAATCTTGATTTCTTCACTTATCTCCTTTTTCTGGTTTTTGACGTCATATGAGCTTTAATTTGCAAATTAAGTTTTATTTTTCCGTTTTCTGCTATGCTTTAAATTATGGATGTTTTAATGTAAGTTACTTATTGGTGTAAGTATTTGTGTAATTTCGTTAAAACCATGTGCTTCCCTAATTGTTTTGAGCAGTGTATATATATATATATATATATATATATATATATATATATATATATATATATATGTTTTGTAAAACTATGTAGATTTAAACTTTGATTGAATTTTAGAAAGTAAAAATAAATATTTTAATGTACTGAAATATATTAATTTTACTTTCAAGGAATGAAATAATATAAACATGTGATACATCACTTTCTTTCTTTAAAATTTTCGAAAATTCCCAATATTCCAGGTTTAGTACTCGAAATTCATACGTTTATTCCCCTGTTTAAAAATTCCAATTTATCGAATAACCTGTGAAAAACATGTGACAATTTCTTTTAGCACTACAAATAAACGTGCAATTTTCAGGCAGCATATTTATAATAATAACAGTAAAACAAAAAACAAAAATTGCTTAGATTTGGCAAAAAAAATCGTGTCGTTTTATTGTTTATTTTTAGGTAGCTTTCAATACAAAAAAGTATAAAACTACCTATTGCAGCCGTTCGGAGGAAAGCAATTCCGGAAAATTTTGATACATTTTCACCGATCATGACCCCCAGACCCCAAAACCACCCTCCGTTCAAATGTTGATTTATATATATATATATATATATAATATATATATATATATAATATATATATATATATATATATATATATATATATATATATATATATATATATATCCATATATATATATATATATATATATATATATATATATATATATATATCTGACCTATGTCATACGATAACGCCCGTATTTATAAATAGATTTTGATGAAACTCATTGTGTGTATTAAGGTCACTAATGTCTCGACCGAGTTCGTTGGCCAGCTTGGTCCGCCATTTTGTTTCAAGATGGCGGCCATTTCAAAATTTAAAACTAAAATAAATATACAAAAAAGTTAAAAATTCAAATTTATTTTTTAATTACGTGTTAGGCCTTGATACAAGGATTCCAGAGCATTTTTTGGTTTACCTCTATCTTAAAAAATGGCGGAGATAGAGCAGTTTGAAATTCTAGGGTGGCTGACATTTTGAAACAAAACAGCACATTAACGCGATTACTCGCAAATTATTTTCTTTCATTGTTGTAATAATTTTCCCAATCATACGCATAAAACTATATATTCATATCCGTTAGCGCCAAATTCTCGCCAAAATTGGCGACATTTGGCGAAATATTGCCAAATTTGGCGACCAAAATAAGTCTTCATAAATGAAGCCAATTTGGCTATTGCTCAATAATTTGGCGAATTTCTTATTCAAATCTATATATATAAAAGAAAGTCCTTTCTGGCTAGATGATCAACGCACAACCAAAACTACTGAACCTACAAAGACGAAACTTGCAGGAAAAATACTTCTTAGTATGCAGAGGCGTACTAAGACGGGATTTTCAAAAACTCCACCCCTAAGGGGGGTAAAAAGAGGAACAAATTAAAAAAAAATTCCTTAAAAATCGGGTATTATAGTTACGTGACAAATGATAACATATTTTAATGTATTTTTGTATGCTGAATCGAATGGTATCAATTAAATACTCATAAGTCAAATAATTCGTGAGATATTGCACATTTTTCTAATTTGGCGAAGTCTATGACGTCAATATCTAACAATTCTAACAATACAAGTGAGAATTTCTAAAAATACATCCGTTACTATAGCAATGGAAGAAATTCAAATTAAATCTTTTTGTTATTTAATTCTTTTGTTTATTTTTACAGATAGAAACATTAATTGTTCAATTGGGAATGGAATATTATTCTTACGGATATTTATGTAATTGTGTATTATTATTAACTAGCCGCCAGTGGCGACCAGTTTGGTCTCCCTTAAATGTATGTTAAGCACTGTAACACGTTACTTTTATTCATAATTTATTTTTTTTCCGTAATCCTTCGCCAAACCGGAAGATTCTGATAGACAAATCAAAAACTTTTGCGATCATGGTAGCATTTCGCATATTTTTTGTTGTTATGTATTTCATCTTTCTTGACAAAAACCGCTTAACCAACTTAAGCATTTATGCTTCTTATCCGTTTGCTTATCAGTTGCAATATGCTTGCTAATGAGGAGATTCTTAAACATATTAAGTAGTTTTCCGTAATTGTATCCATTGTCAAATGGCGTATTTTAGTTAATACGATTTGGTGCAATGAAGTCTATTTTGTGAAAGTCTTTAATGATATCCGCCATTTACACTGAACCATATTGTTGCCAATATTTTTTTGTTTGTTTCTCGCTAACTTTGGCTGTAGACTTGATTACGGGAGAATCAAGAAGAAAATCTATCATTATTCTCATTTAAAACGTCTTGAATAATGTGACATAATCGGAGTGCATATTATAACACGTAATTTTCGAGTATGGTTTGGTGAAACATTGAACTTTTGGAAGCCAGTTTTGATAATCACGTAAATATGTCACACCAACATTACCGCCTATAATTCTAATTATAGCAACCCGTTTTTTCTCTCTATATTGGAACTCTATAGTTAATATAGTGCCCCGGTGCGTCTACGACAGCTGTTCCGTCAAAACATTTGATTTCAAAATAAAAGTATCGTTTCTAATTTGCACATGCGAAAAATAAAAGCTGGTATTGGCGATTTTAAAAATTCTATTGGCGAGATTTGCGCCCAAATAACACAAAAGTACTTAATGATGTTATGTATTTTGTAAATGTATATTAAATTACTGTTTTGGAAGCGATTGGTCATTAATAATGGTAAATATGATTGGTGATTAACAATCATTTTCGGTGGTCTCTTTTCCTTTCACGTATAATACATAAATACCAAATTAACTGACAATTTGTTTCGAAATTTGATTCATTAAATATCATTACATGAGTTGTATTTGTTTACATTCAGCTTACATCAAGAAAAGATAAAGAATGAAGTTGAGTTGTATAGCACATAATTATGGTAAATTTTGATTGTGTCACTGGTACGAATTATTTTTTTGACACTAGGCAGCGCTCCAAAAAATCTTTCACGGAAAACTAACTTTACGAACGATTATCTCCATGGTTTAATGGTTTAATATTTTAAACCTTCACGACGAATGAATCTTTTTTTTTGTTTGTTTACTTTCATGGATAGAGAATTTGAACTGCGAAGGTAATTTCAACTGAAGTTATTGGAGAATATATACATAATTGAACGTAAGTCATCTCTCAAATATTAATTTATTTTGAAAGATCTTTCTAAAAATGTCACATTTATGAAGTTTTATTCGAAAAAATAATTTTTAATAAAAATGGCCGCCTGGCATATGAAAAAGTGAAACGGACATTCCGGAACTGTTGATGACAGTCACATGACTTACGGTTTTATTATAGAGATTCTAGAAACGCTACGATTTAAAATAAAATGCGATTGCTAAAATTAAAGTTTCGAAGGTCTGTTTAGTATTATATATTGCTTCTTTATTTGTGATTGGATTATTTGTCATACCAGTGTCAGCCATGTTTCCCCTTTTCTTTGGGTAGTTAGTTATTCATACGATTTCGGGCTAATTTTCCGCAATCAGATACCTCGCCAATTGGCGTTTTAGCTACCATGTTGGGAACTTCTCTGTTATCCGGTCGACCATTTTTCATAACAAAAAACTATCGCCAAACTGTAATGCCAAATAAACGGGAGAACGTTGCCACTGGAATATCAAAATAAATAAATAAATAAATAAAATATAAGACTGTAAGGACACAATTGTTATTTTAATTAATGGAATCTATACTATTATTATAAAGGAGTAAATAGTGTTTTTTTGTTTGTTTGTTTGTTTGTAGGGGGTAATCTCTGGAACTACCGAACCGATTTCAAAAGTGATGATGGCAAATTGATGGTGACAACCCCTGCTCCAACATAGGCTATATTTTATGTCTGTGCCACTACCCCAGGGGGGTGCAGGAGCGAAAAAAGTTCTAAAATTGCGATATTTTTTATACTGAAAGAGCTAGAAATTTGAAATTTGGCATTGTAGTTACTTATAAGATGTAAATGCTCTCTAAAAACCAAATAAAAAAAATTCGAAATTTAAAAGGGTGAAATGAGCGAAAAGAGTTCTAAAAACATTCTAAATTACAATTTCTATGGAATCTCAGGAACTACCGAACCGATTTCAAAAGTGATGGTGGCAAATTGATGGTGACAACCCCTGCTCCAATATAGGTTATATTTTATGTCGGTATCACTAACTCCAGAGGGGGGCAGGAGCGAAAAACGTCCTAAAATTGCGATTTTTTTATACTGAAGGAGCTAGAAATTTGAAATTTGGCATTGTATTTACTTATAAGATGTAAATGCTCTCTAAAAACAAATTTAAAAAAAAATCGAAATTTAAAAGGGTGAAATGAGCGAAAAGCGTTCTAAAAACATTCTAAATTACAATTTCTATGGAATCTCTAGAACTATCGAACCGATTTCAAAAGTGATGGTGGCAAATTGATGGTGACAATCCCTGCTCCAACATAGGCTATATTTTATGTCGGTGTCACTAACCCCGGGGGGGGGGGGGTGCAGGAGCGAAAAATGTTCTAAAATTGCGATTTTTTTTATACTGAAGGAGCTAGAAATTTGAAATTTGGCATTGTAGTTACTTATAAGATGTAAATGCTCTCTAAAAACAAAATTTAAAAAATTCGAAATCTAAAAGGGTGAAATGAGCGAAAAGCGTTCTAAAAACATTCTAAATTAGAATTTCTATGGAATCTCTAGAACTACCGAACCGATTTCAAAAGTGATGGTGGCAAATTGGTGGTGACAATCCCTGCTCCAACAGCCTCTTTAATAAAAAACTATGCGTTTCTGACGACTGGGTTTTTCGCTAATTGTTGCCACAAATTAATCTCGGAAAATGTAACATTTGAAGTTACTGAAAAAAATAGTAGCTCGAAAAGTATTTCTCAGAAAATTGTTAGGCAAACTGCGTTTGAAAGGTAAAAAATTGTATTTTTCTTGATATAAATTTCAAATCTAATGATTATGCCATTTTTCAAATATTGAATTTGAAAAAATACCAAATTTCACAATGGAGTACCATAGCAAAACATTCATGCGTAAAAAGATAATGATAAAGGCTACGTGTCCTGGCGTGTATATTGGCTATAGCACGAGTCACAAATTATAGTAGCCTTATTATTCTGTTAAAATATAAAAGTGAATTATGAAATGTCAATATTTTGTTGGATTAAAAGTTCGTTATAAGAAATTGACCGGCGTAGCGGGTGTAGCTTGCTAGTTCAGTATTAACGAATGTTTTGTAAACGTTTCTTTGAATTTTAACTTGCTGTTTTCGTGTAACATTAGCTAAAATTTTAAAACGAAGATATAGGAAAGCTACCTTTTCCTCCCGGTACAGGCCGGAAGGACTTTTAATGTTATTTTAGAAAAGCAAGATGTTGGAAAAAATAAACCGGAAAAAGAACGAGTGTTTCGGGTAGGGGATTTTTGTGTATTTAGAATAGAAAAGTACCTTTTTTAAAATTACGGTTATTTATACCTTCAGTTGTTGCATTGTTTCTCTCTCTCTCTCTCTCTTTTTTTTTTTTTTTTTTTTTTTTTTTTTTTTTTTTGTAATTTTAATTTTAAAGTGGGTAAGTGAAAAACAAATTAATGAACTATATTTACAACATTCATGCTAGTTGGTATATAATTTAAATTAACATTATTTATTTTCAGTTTTGTATTTTAAATATTTACCTTCTCTCTCCGCTTTATATATATGCAATGCTTTTGTTTTTATATAACAAGTATATCATTGGCAGAATTCATTAAGCGACACATCTATGACTTTCACATTATAGTGAGAAATTTAATAATATATATTTCATGTCACACATTCGTGACCGCATGTATTCGGGTACTTTTCTAGTATAGGGCCTTGGCGAGATAGAGAAAATGCCATTGACGAGAGAAGGAATTTTGGCAACATATTTTCGGGCAATTTACACAATGGTTCATACACTATATTTCCAATGATGATCGGTCACTTGCGATTTTAGACGTTTTGTTAAATATCTGGAAAGATACATGAGGAATTTTCCTGTAACGTCAGGAGTGTAAACAACATGATAAACGTCATATATTTCCGTGAAGATTTTTTCCCGAAACCCCATAAGGGGCCGTCAACAAATTGAAGAAAAACGAATATATTTTGGCTAACCCTGTAAAAACTAATATTGCAAAAGCATTCAAACTGTAGATTATGATTAAGTGGCTTATTGTAATAATTTAGGTTCATTTGTATGAAGATAGCATGTATACTCGAAGAGAAATTCAGGTTTTTTATAAAAACAGTCCCAAATTTTACCAAGTTTTTTGCTTATATTTTGCAGAGTTTTTAATATAAAAACAAGTTTTTTTTCAGAAAATATGACAAACAGAATTATACACAATACCCTGCAATCAGAATTAAAAAATAATAAAAATTGTATGAAAAATGAGCAGGTTTACTAAATATTCTTTCACTGCGCATGCGCGAATTATATCAAAATATACTGTGCATAATATATTAGATAAATGTATAGACCAACTTTTATGAAAGTCTCAAAAACATAGCTTGAAAATTCTGATAGTAATCGTCGATAGAATAAGCTCAAATTTCGCTGTTCCCAAAAGAAAGCAAAATGATGAGGGGTTGTATCCAAATGTACTAGCTTATCAAAGTTGACATAATAAGAATGGAGTGTCTCTCATTCTATATTTGATACAACCCCTCATCTTTTTGCTTCCTTTTGGAAACAGCGAATTTCGAGCTTATTCTATCGACGATTACTATTAGAATTCTCAAGCTATGTTTTTGAGACTTTCATAAAAGTTGGTCTATACATTTAGCTAATATATTATGTACATTATATTTTGATTGAATTCGCGCATGCGCAGTGAAACAATATTTAGTAAATCTGCTCATTTTTCATACAATTTTTATTATTTTTTAATTCTGATTACAGGGTATTGTGTATAACTTTGTTTGTCATATTTCCTGAAAAAAAACTTGTTTTTATATTAAAAACTCTGCAAATTATAAGCAAAAAACTTGGTAAAATTTGGGACTGTTTTTATAAAAACCTGAATTTCTCTTCGAGTATACATGCTATCTTCATACAAATGTTCTCAAATTATTACAATAATCCACTTAATCATAATCTATAGTTTGAATGCTTTTGCAATATTAGTTTTTACAGGGTTATCCAAAATATATTAGTTTTTCTTCAATTTGTTGACGGCCCCTTATGGGGTTTCGGGAAAAAATCTTCACGGAAATATATGACGTTTATCATGTTGTTTACACTCCTGAAGTTACAGGATAATTCCTCATGTATCTTTCCAGATATTTAACAAAACGTCTAAAATCGCAAGTGACCGGTCTTCGTTGGAAATATAGTGTATACAAAAGGATTTTTTTTTTCAATATTTATACAATTTATTTAACATAAAGAAGTCATTTATCTATTTTTATACACAAACAGAAGTTAATAGTATGAAAAAAAATATTGATATACATATAAATAAAATGTTTATAGATATATAAATACATACATAAACAATCATAAAAGTTCATTATGTTTGTTTTCGTAATTGTTTATTGCATTTGGCAACTAATTTCACTTGTTGAAGCGCGAATAACGCCAAGCTTTTTAACCCCTTCAGGGACAAAGTACTCTTGTAGCTAAAATATTGAAATGATTGATTGACACCAGGATTCACGAACGAATTTATTTTAAAATAAGTAAAAGCTTTTCCTCATGTACCTTATAAATACAAAATTTGATTATAAAATACCGGTGTCATTGTGGCATTTTGGGATTAAAATTAAGTGGTATATACAGTGGCGGTCAAAATTTTCTGGCCAGTTAGTTTCTTTGATTTGTTTGGCCGAATGTTTCAGCGAAGAAGAAGCGCAATTGCTCCATAAGTTAGGAATATGCAAATGACCTCTGACCATGTGATCATTTTGATTGGTTACTGAAGACACTTGATGCAAAGGGCAGGAATTCGAAATTTGCGTGTGCAAAAGTTTCCGGCCATTCGTCATTCGTTAGATTTGGCCATCGTTAAAGTAGATTTTTGGCCATGTTTGTTCATCAATCAACTTGAATAACGTAGTTGAAATTCAAAAATGAAAAGTTCAACAATTATTCTTCGTAAACAAGTATTTGTTTGTCGTGAGATTGAGGTTGTAACTCTCGTGAGATTGAGGCAAAGTTATCGATCGGAAAATCTACTGTGAACGATATTTAAAAAATATATAAAGATGGCCATGGCCTTCAGGACTTGCCACGGTCGACTATTCGTGGGAACAGAATTATCAGGTGAAAAGCAATTGTGGACCCGCATAAAAATGCCGCTGCAATATCCCGCGATTTACGGAGGGAAAATATTGCTGAAATAAGTCGGTCTATCGTGTAAAGACGCTTACGTAACGTAGGACTTTATGGAAGAGTCGATGTTAAAAAACCTTTCATAAGTAAAAAAAATCAGCGTTCACGACTGGCGTTTGCCAAGAAACACAAAGAATGGTCAGGTAAAAACTGGAAAAAAGTGCTGTTTACCGATGATTCGAAGTTCAACCAATTTTAGGAGAGGTGTCAGATACTACGTCCGACGACCTAAAAACGAAAGATATGATTCGAGATATGTTATTCCTACAAAGAAGCATAGCTGAGGACACGTTATACTGCGGGGAGCATTTTCTGGAAAACGTGTCGGTCCGTTAGTTGAAATCCGCGGCAAGATGAATAGTGCAATGTGTAAGGATATCTTGCAAGATTGCTGCCTTATTGGAGGAAAAATTGTGCTCGCAACTATTTGTTTCAGCATGATAGCGACAAAAATAATACATGCAAGCTCGTCCAGCAGTGGCTTTCACACAAAAAAAATTCCACTTTTGAAATGGCCACCGAATCACCCGATTCGAATCCTATAGAAAATCTTTGGAACGAACGTTTCAAACGTGTGCTGAATTATAAATATTCCAATTCAGCAGAATTTTCCCAGAAATTGCAAGAAGAGGGGAAAAAAACTTAACATAGACGATCTTCAACCGTTCATTGAATCGATGCCACGTCGTTACGCCGCAGTATTTATTGCTAAAGGTATGACGACAAAATACTAATTGTAAATGCTGTTGATCACTGTTTTTTTTCTATTATAACACCATTTTTTCCCAAACTTACCAAGATGGCCGGAAACTTTTGAGAACATGCGTTTTCCTTTGTAATTAATTTTGTCAATTAAATGTATGGATATTTATTTGTTATTCCATAAATACGTCCCTAACTATTATGTCAATAAAATGTATAAGTATCACTTTGAGATTCCTCTTCGTATGGGTATACTTAAAAAAAAATTATGCTGGCCGGAAACTTTTGACCGCCACTGTATAATATACCGGTGCCCTTCAAGGGGTTACAACAACGCGAAGGCTCCTACGGTGGTAAAGTACGTATATTCTTTCTTTCTTCCTCTCTTAAGGTGGTGGATCAGTCAGATTCCGTATTCTCCTTTCCCATGTTAAACCAATAGCATTAAAGTTCCTCGGTTTCCTTCAAATAACTCATCAAATAATTAAGTCTTTTAAATTTTGTTTTTTGTGAGTGATACTTTAGACCACAGTTGGGCAAATTTGCAATCTGATTACACTATAATTGCATGTAACAGATTATAATTTCAATTACATGTAATCATAATCTGAATTTGCAATTTAATTAGGATTGTAATCATAACTATAATGCTATGATTATGATTATGGTGTAATTATAATTATAATTGAGAACTTATAGTTACATTTACGTGTAATTTCAATGACACATTTTCAATATGTAACATAAAAGACAATTTTTATCAGACACAGTAGAAATTTGATACAACAAGAACGAAAAATCATGCATCCGGCATCGATTATAAAACACTTTCTAGTATGAACAGAATATTATTCAGAAATTTTAAATTTTATTAATTAATACCCGCAACCCTAAATATGTACGATGAAAGACAGTTTTTATCACACGCAATAAGAGCGAAAAATTATGCAGCTGGCATAGATTATGAAACACTTTCCCACATAAACAGAATATAAATCAGAAATTTTAAATTGTTATTAATACCCGCAACACTAAATATGTACCACAGAAGACAATTTTTATCACACACAGTAGAAATATGATACAACAAGAACGAAAAATCATGCATCCGACATATATTATGAAACATTTTCTACCAAGAACAGTATCCTTCTATATATAAAAAAAAGTAATGTTTTGGAAATGGACCTATGAAAATCTGCGTAGATACCGCGAAACGTATCTGATTGGTCAGAGCTTTCTGACTTTTCTTGGGGAGAATTAACATGAAAGTAGAGAATTTAGATAGGATTGGGGGGGGGGTGTTACCAAGGGGTAGGGACCCGGGTCTGTCACCAAGTTTGGCGGTCAAATTAGCTGCCAACTTGACGCTATTTCCAGCATTTCGCCAAATTTCCATAGCCTCCCATTGAAATCCAATAGCTTTTACTCGCTTGCAAAAAATCAACAAATTGAGATATCGCAATGCAACAAAAATTAATATTAGCTTATGAATAGAGCTTAATTGAACTATTTATATTATTTTTAAGCACAAACACTAACTATTTACAATATTCGTAACACTATATATACAATTGGTACTTATTAGTTATCCTGTCGACCAAATTACTGTCGCCAAATTCATATATATTAAACGAGCAAGGGGTTTTCCCGATTATTCATATATATTAAACGAGCAAGGGATTTTCCCGAATATGAATGATATTGTAAACAACTGGGAAGATTTTCACGAGGCTTGCCCCCTATACTAAATCGAACACGAGAAAAAGATCTAGCTAGGTTCCGAATACAAGAAAATTCGTTTTTATAGGGTAAAACAAACTCAGCGCTGAAAATGTTTTTTGTTATAAATAGAAAAATACTCAAACGATTTACACGAAACATGTTGCCTATACTAATTCGAGCACGAGAAATCCATCTAGCTAGGTTTCGAATTCGGGAAAGGTCATTTTGATCTATTAAAACAAACTCAGCACTTGTATTGTAAGTATTGTACAAATCCAGTACTATTCAAGATATTGAAATCTAATCCTAAAGAAAAGTATTTGAAAATTATTTTGGAAATAAATTTGTTTTATTTCAATTTTTTATCTTTTTCTTTCATAAATAATTGAGGTGATAGGCTGGATTTGTTTGGTGATGGATGAAGCTGATTTTTAACACTTTCTATCCTAGTTGAAAAGCGTTTATGACCTCGGTTTGTCTGGCCGTCTGCCGTATGGCCGTCTGTCCGTGCTCTAACTCCCGTAAATATGCTCGGATTGCCCTGCAATTTTTATATGTTATTGTCGTTATCTATAGCATGTTCCCTATTTCATCTGAAGTGTGTAGCACTTGAACTAGGTATTGGATTGAAAAAAAAAGACCGTGTCTTCTGTAAAATTATGTCATTTTGTGGGACTGAAATGGCACTGAGACCCAGATGTCAGGATTGAAGTGCTACGACTTAAACACAAGACCAAAGTGTCGGAACCGAAATATCGTGCGTCCACGGGATGGATTAATTTAATATTCCTTCATTTTCAACATTGCATTCTCAATCGTTAGATTATCTATAAAAAATTAAATACATTATATATATTAATTAAACCACAGAGATATTTAAGATCTATAGTTTAAGAATACTGTAAAATCGTTCTTTTGAGAGCGGTAAGTAGTTTTTAACATTTCATAATAGTTTAATACTCATATATTTACTTTTTTGGGGATAAAAACCCTATAAGAAAAAAAAACCCTATCTCTTTGTAAAATT
Organism: Maratus michaelseni; assembly: GCA_963931845.1. Classification (NCBI taxonomy): domain Eukaryota; kingdom Metazoa; phylum Arthropoda; class Arachnida; order Araneae; family Salticidae; genus Maratus; species Maratus michaelseni. Next base: position 262,691,991 of record OZ007597.1, read on the forward strand.
ATGGAGTATTCATAATGACGAACAGGCTGAAATCGGTATATCAAACTCAGTACAGAATTTGGAAAATGCATAGCATATTTGAAAACCCAATTGCAGTAAATACCATTAATCGAAAAAATATCCGATTTTTTTTTCTGAAGCTCTGCATATTATCAATAGATTTGTATATATACTACATAGCAGTATGCTAAAATTTAATTCGGTTATTAACACGGTTGAAAATTCCCATTCTGGAATTTCCGTCTATGAACGTCAGTGTACTGGAGAACTTTTGTGCAGTTCTGTATATGATTTATAGAATTTATACAAACTAAGCAATATAAAAAAACAGTTACATTCAAAAACGCGTGCAACAACTGAAAAAAAAAAACGTATTTCTAGCAATTATTGTTCATAGTCAGTACTGTAACCAAAATTTTTGTGTGTCTCTGTAAATGAACGGTGAATGCTATGTACTCCATAATCTGTAGTAAACATCTTGTAATGCACCTCAGCGATATATATGAAATTCAATATGTTTGAAATACAGTAACATCATTAAAATACACCGCAAACGATTTTTCCTAATAGGCTGTAATGTAAAAGAATTCTTTTGAGTGGCTCTGTAAATTACATGCCACATACTTCATTTTCTATACCAATCATACTAGAGTAAACCTCAATATTATATATCAATTGCATGGAAATCCGAGTACATTTACGCGCATTAGAGTACTGACAGACAAACTAAATTCATAAACACTTTTCAACTTTGCAATTAGATTAGCTCGTAATAGATTGCAGTTTAATTTAAATACATTTTATAGAATTTAATTAAGATTTAGTTGCATTACATTACACGTTAACCATATTGCATTCTGAACAAACATAACTGACATTAACTTGTAACACATTGCAATTTAATCTAAATTATATTCTTAAAAATGTAATTAGAATCCACCTATAATCAATTACAGATTAATTGGAATTAACAATTAAAAACGTAATCGGAATCCTCCTATAATGCATTACAGGTTAATTGGATTATACAACTAAAAACGTAATCGGAATCATCTTGTAATCCGTTACATGTTAATTGGATTACACAATTGAAAACTTAATCGGAATTGTCTTGTAATCTAATTACAAATTAATCTAATTACAGATTAATCTATTTTAAAAGAGAAAATGAGAATTGTCTTGTAATCTATTACACGGTAATCAGATTATGCGATAATCAGATTATATTCAAATTACTTTGTAATGCATTACATGATAATCGATTGCACAGTGAGGATGTATGTATTATGCACATATGTATTTTAATCTGTAATTTGATTACTTTGTAATCAGATTCTGCCCAACACTGCTTTAGACGAATCATCGCGTAGTTACAAATTTCCTTTTTCTCTTATATAAATTTAAATATTTGTTTTAGCAATATTTGTTTTAGCATTTACATTTACATCATAATATGCTGTCTTTTAAACGCTAAAACAAATATTTAAATTTAAATAAGAGAAAAATGAAATTTGTAACTACGCCATGATTGATCTAAAGCATCACTCGCAAAAAACAAAATTCGTAAAACTTAATTATTTGATGAGATATTTGAAGGAAACCCAGGAACTTTAATGCCATTGGTTTAACATCGGAAAGGAGAATGCAGAATCTGACTCTTCCGCCACCTTAATAGTAAGTCCCGCCTATGGACTTAAAGATTTCACATTGCATTGCTTTTGGGGGCTGGGCTTCACAAGTGTAAGCCAAGTGGTCAAGCGGGGATTCAAATGTCTAAATGACGTGAATTCACGTTAGTGGTTGCGAATGTATTAAGATGGATTCTGTGCCATGACAAATAAGATCTTCTATGTATACATATTTATATTATCAAGAAATATTGCAATAATATTAATTTTAAGAAAATATCATTCAAAACCCAAACTGAAAGTGTTTATTTATTTTTTTAGCATGGGTTCATAATTCGCTATACTTTTGTTTATTTCATATTTTTATACCGAACAATGTTTTTAGGGTTGTATTTAATTATGAAATTCAACTTTCTAATTTAGAAGACAAACAAAATTATACAGTGCTTCAATCATGTTAGTGTCGCATTGATCAAAGCAGAAATTTAAACCTTTAAACTTCACGCTATAAAACTATGTAATCACCAATAAAAGAAATGTTATGTTTTATCAGCTATTGCATCTTAATTATTACACAATTTAGAGGTTGCTGATGTGTCAAAATCTTATTTTAAGAAACTGTTAGAATATTAAATCCTACTAAACGGAAACATGTGTAAGCAGTAACTAATAAGCGATGACAAGGGAAATTCGGTAATTTTTAGGAAGAGACAAAGTCCAATCATATCCATATCCATGGCTATTCACAATCAAATACAAAAGTTTTGTTACAGTTACAAAAGTACAAAAACATTTCACAGCGTAAAAGAATATTATGAAAATATTCAACTCACATCACTAAAATTAAAGAATTTCTTTCTGATGAAAAAAATGGAGGTTAGCGTTAGATGAGTTTTTTAATCTAAAACAGAATTTAAAATGACAACGGAGCCCCTTCGTTCTAATTATCTTAGATTTGAATGGGATTGGCATATGGGTTGATCGGTGTCGGCCGATTATTTACTCGAGGGATATAGGCCCAAGGGGGAGTAGGGATGGGCGTTTCGACTCTCGACCAGAGCCGTCCTTAGGGGTGTGCGACAGGTGCGGCCGCACAGGGCCTCGCGCCTAGGAAGGCCTCGCTCCCGAAAAACAAATTAATGGAAAAAGCTAAATAATTATTATTTATTTTGTTATGAGTTATCTATTTCCTAATAAAATTCAGAGTACATGACACTCCGGTCTCGTCGACGCCATTCCCCCCCCCCCCCCCTATAGCTCGGATTCTAATTGTCGAAGGTTGCAAAGAAGGTAGAACCAAACGTTGTTTGGTTCAACATCATGAGGGCCATTATATCATTTTCTTATGAAACCCCTAAATTTTTATAAAAAACTGAATATATGAGCCCGACAAATTTAAACTCTTATAGCTCGTTATCAAACTGTCACAGCGGGCTCAAATTTTGTGTGCAGGAACAAAGTGACATAATTATTACAGGAGACATTGTCGGATTTTTAACAGAAGCCCCTAAAATTTAGTATAGTGCAAATATAAAGGCTCCATAACACAAATACTTATAACTCGGATCCAAATTGCCGCAGTTAATGCAAATTTTGCATGGTAAACGTAATCAATTTAAGGGGGGGAGTGAGGTTCAGTCGATTTTTTATCAAAACTACCGATATTTTAGTATATTATAAATATAAGGTGCTGACAACTTAAAACACTTATAACTCGAGCTGTAATTATCGCAGAATATTCATATTTTGTATGGTACACTTAATCTTTATAAAGTGGCGGGGTGGGGGTGATGGGGGGACTTAGTCAGTTTTTTTAACCGAAACCCTAAATTTTATTATAGTGTGAATATAAGGGCACGATAAACATAAACACTTATAACTCGGATTGAAATTGTCACAGTCCACACAAATTTAGTACGAAAAACGTAATCGTTTTCAAAGAGGTGGGCTCTTTCAATTTTTTATATAAACCCCCTTATTTTAGTGTATCATAAGTATAATGGGCTAACAACTTAAAATACTTATAACTTGAGCTGTAATTATTGTCGAACATTCTTATTTTGTGTGGTAAACGCAACCTTCATAAAGGGGGGGGGGGGGTGCTTTGTCGCATTAATATGATAAATAAAAAAAATGACGCACAAAATATGAGTTACTCCGACAACTACAGCTAGAGTTATAAGTGTTTAATATGTAACCACCTTATATTTATAATACATTAAAATGTGGCCAGTTTCGATAAAAAATTGGCAGAATCCTTCCAACTAAAAGGTTTACCAAACAAAATTTGTTTGACCCGCGACAATTTGGATCTGATTTATAAGTATTTTTAGTTAATGAGCCCTTATATTCGTGCTATACTAAAATTTAGGGACTTCAGTTAAAAATCCCTTCCTTACAAAGATTATATTTATCGTACAAAGTATGAGACAATACGATAATTACAGATCGCGTTATAAGTATTTTAAATTGTGAGCCCCTTATATTTATAATACACTAAAATATAGGGGCACTTCGATAAAAAAAATAACAGAGCGAGGTAGGTGACGATTGGCTAATGAAAAGATTTTTATTTTTTAGTCGATACAATTTTTAGTATGTATAGGATTTCTCTTTCAAAATTTGTATTCAAATTCGAAAAATTGACAAAATTTGCAGTCGAACAGTACCTTTCGTATTACTCTGCAGCAATTTGACGATTAAAAAGTATGGGGAAAAATAAAGAAATAATCTTCTCTCTCTCTCTCTCTCTCTTTTATTAACGACTGTACAATATTATTAACTTACCCGTCCCCCCCCCCCCCCCCCCCGAAAAAGAAAAGAAAGAAAGAAAAAGCCTCTCCGATATGACACGGCCAGAATCAATTCGCCGCCCATCGAAATCTGCTGAAAAAAGAATAGACCAAGCCCAGTTCGAGTATTATGAAACCAAATTGGTCAGAGTCTCTATAAAATATTAAAACATACTACCCCCAACACACACCCATAAAAAAGTGTAATCCTTGATGTACCACTGTGTATGTCATTCAAGCGCGTGCTTTTTCAAAAGCCTATTACGTTGTGAGAAGTAATGCTGCCAATTTAGAGGAATTTTGTTCAAAATATCTACCAGAATTTCCGAATAGTTGCCTTTACTTTATTTAATCACACAATATCTGACATTAAATAAAGCAAAATTACTATTAAAATTTTCTGGTAGATGAATAAAAAAAACAGCTAAATTGGAAACATTGGTCAGAATGGAAGGGCCTCGCAAAAGTTCTTGCACCCGGCCTCGCTTTCGCTAAGGACGGCTCTGCTCTCGACTCACCTGATGAAGTACGGTTGGTTGGAAAGAAATTCAAATTAACATTTTGATGGAGCAATGTTTATTACAATTAATAAAAACTAGCAAATATATACGTTTTAATCAGCAACAGCTTTTCTCAAATTTAGCATAAAAAAATCCAACATAGATCATGTGACTAGATTAATTTTAACACAATTACAACTAACAACTAAACATTTCAATTTCAATTTCGCTTTTTAATCATAAGTATAAAATAAACCCGTGCGGTGTTTTTTATAATAATTACTGAGCATCATATAATGTGGTATTTTATTTTTTTGGCAACAGTAGTTTGGAGAAAACTTTTCATTTCTTTTATGAAATCAATGCCGATTTAAATTTTAATTTTTAGCAAATTTTAATCAAAAACATGTTTTAACGAATTGTTAAGTGGGCTATGTCAGAAGCCGGTTCTAAAACCTTTCATATGGTATCTCATTCGTTGTTCTGCGTTTCATATTTTCTTAGAAAAAGGGAAGTTGACAGGAGAAATAATATACAAGGATTGGATGCTGTCTTTTCATTTTATTTTTAATTACTTTTATTTAAGATGCATTGCTTTTATAGAAAAATAAAAAACGCTGTTTGATCTGATAAATAAAATATCTGCATTTATGAATGAAAATAATTTAGTGAATTTATAATAATGTAGGATAAAGAACTGTGAATAATTAAAAAAATAATAATAAGGTTGCCCCCTTACGAAAAATTCTTCGTATTTGTTGTTTATATTTTGCATTTCACCCGCATCCCAAATTTGATCTCTAAAACCATGATAGATACGGAGATACGTTTTTATGCCCCTCCCCCCCTCCCTCCTCTTCTCCTGGCAGAAAATTTTATTTAAAAAAATGGGACTGAATTTAAAAATATCATCCGAATCTTACCTTTATATTCGAACAGTATGTCGCCAAATTTCATCGCAAAAACTACGATTTATTACTTTTGCTTCCGCTCACCTTCAGTGAGATGGGAGCTGAAGATAGAAAAAATTATTGGCATCAGATGTTTACATTATGTGATTCATCCTCTTTCAAAATTTAATCTCTAACACCTTAATAGAGTTTAATTTTGTGACTGCCCTCGCTAGGGGGAGGGAAAAGGGACTGAGTTTGAAAAAAATCATACGTATCTTATTTTTATATTGAGACACAGCTCATCTTGCAAAATTTTATCAGGAAATATGCGAGATATCCAAAGAGGCATTTTTGCACCCCCCCCCTCCCTCTCCTTCTTCTAAACACGCACACACCCACACTGAGGGGCAAGGGCGCGTAATTTCCAAAGAAAATTCTTCATATCTGGTTTCTATATTCTGTGATTCAACTACTCATGTACGTAATAAAAGATCAGTCAAATTTAGCTGCGGAATGACAATCTGTAAAAAAAAAAAAAAAAAAAAAAAAATACTTTCGAGTATTTGGCGCAAAAAGACGCGATTTGGCTAGCAACACTTTTTCATCGCCAAATGTGCAAACGATTTCAATGCATTTGGAAATTCCTGGTTAAATGAATGAGTGCTTAAATGCGCATTACTTTATGAATTTAAATTTAATGATAAAATGGTTTATTATTTTTCCTATAAGTTTATGTAATATATACATGTTGCTGAAATTATCCACATCATGCCCGATCAACGAATTTTTTTATTTTTATGCGAAAGTTTGATGATATTTGTGATTTTCATGCGCTGATAAATGAAATTCATGATTTTTACCTGCCTGTTCAACGAAATTTATGATCTTTTCTCCCCCAATTGACAAAATTCATGTTTTTTCTGTGCCGATCGATGAAATTCATGATTTTTACACATTGATCAACGAAATTCCTGATTTTTACGCTGCCAAATGACGAAATTTGCAATTTTTTCCGAGACTGATTGGTATCTAATGCAGTTTAATTCATTCGACTCAACATTGACAGGATATATCGATTTTAGTTCCAAAATTCACCACCAGGGGTGGCTTTCCTATCTCGGGTTCTATGTGCTGGATCACGATGCGGTATGGCTCATTCGACTTGAAATCGACAGTCTCAAAGATTTCAGCTATGTCTGCATAGAACAGAGTGCGCCCCCTGGTGGTGGAAGATGGAACTAACGGATTTTGCAGCTAACTCGAGTTCTATGGGTCCCATCACAATGCAGTTTGATTCGACTCGACACTGACAGGATACATCGATTTTACTTCCAAGTTTCACCACAGGAGCACTTTTCTATCTCGGTTTCTATGTGCCCGATCACAACGCGGTATGGCTCATTCGACTTGAAATCGACAGCCTCAAAGATTTCAGCTATGTCTATATAAAACAGAGTGCGCCCCCTGGCGGTGGAAGATGAAACTAACGGATTTTGTAGGTAACTCGAGTTCTATGGGTCCCATCACAATGCAGTTTAATTCATTGGACTCGACATCGACAGGATATATCGATTTTAGTTCCAAGTTTCACCACCAGGGGGCACTTTACTATCCCGGGTTCTATGGGACCGATCGCGAAGAGGTATGGCTCATTTGACTCTGAATCGACTGCCTGAAAAATTTCAGCTATGTTTGTATAGAAAAGATTGCGCCCTCTGGCGGAGGAAGATGGAACAAACGGGTTTTGCCATGCATTTTCATCCTTCTAATTGTGTCACTCTCTCGCTGTATAACTTTAAAGTTGAGTCTTGGACTCCTCTCCTCGGGCCACCACCCTCATATTTTTATTGGGGTCCTAGGGGTCTTTTTTAGCATTTCTTTAAAATTTTATTCTAATGATTAATTTATACCCTATGCTTAATTTCGACTAATTGACATCTGCATCAATAACCGCAAAAAAGTAATGATATCAGTACAAAAACCCTTAACGGGTTAAAAATTGTGACGCAGCACTTTCTTTTGGCTATAAGAATTTTAAATATGGGTCTTAAAAGCAATGATATCAAATCTGAGTGACGCTATGTTAATAATATTTTTAAAAATCATCATTTTCTTTTCAGTTTTATTTATATTCACAGGTGCAATTATTATCTTAACATGAAAAAATATATAAAATTTATTCGCTGATGCTTTTTCATTCAGAATCTCTAACGAATTCAAAATATGGGTTTTAAAAGAAATGATATCAAATATTGAGTGACACCTTGACGTGAATTTAGTAGGATTGTTTTAAAATTCAATTTAAATTATTTTTCGTTTGTCTTCTAAAGTATATTTACACATACAAACAATACTTTTAATTTTTCAATACACTGTTAAATATATTACATTCACTGAGCCTATATTATGTATTGAAATGTATTTATTTCAATAAACTGATTTATGTTTTCTGCCACGCTATCCAAAATCATAAGTAAAATTTATGTAAATGATTATTTTGCGTCATATTATCCACTTGCATACATTTCCCTTTGTTTGGATACCATGACGCTAAATACTCATTTACAAAATTTGCTCATTTACTCATTTTCTTCTTCCAAAGAATCGCTACTTATATGTACCATTCATTTTCGTAGATTATTCACCGAGAAGCAAGCACTAATTGATTAATACTCACTCGTTTATTGAATCTGAAGATAAACCATATAAGATTAGGAAAATGAGTACATTTATTTTATTAAGACGGAATTTCTTAATTTCCCTTGTGTGAATAGAACATTTTATATGCTATTTAGTATTGTAATATTCATTGTAGTACTACATAATACTTTTCATTCCATTCTGTCACTCCGTTTTGATATGGCAGTAGCACACTGATACATTTTTTGCTCAAAGCCACTAAATGAATAAATTTCTAGGATTTATTCATAAGCATGTAGAAAACACATGACAATTTCTCTTTTCACTACAAAAAAAAAAAAAAAAAAAAAAAAAAAAAAAAAAAAAAAACACGAAACGGGCAATTTTTAGGCAGAATATTTAAAATAATAATAATAGTAAAACCAAATACAATTTCAAACCTTTCTCAGTTTTAAAAACTTTATGTTGGAAAAACTTGGAAAAGAACAAGCATTTCAGGGAAAAGGTTTTGAAAAATTCGGAAATATTTCTGTCTATTTAGCATAGATAAGTACATTTTTAAAGTTAAGGGATATTTATATCTGTTCAATCATTACTTGAAACGTTTAATCCTTTAACGGGCGGTGGTCACAAAAAAGGACACCTAATTTTAATTCCAAAACTGACAAACGTCACCAAGAATATTTAATTAAAATTTTCCTTTTGTTAAGTACCGGAAAATAAGCAAGTTTATATTTCCGAACAGGTGCCGAACAGGTTGTGATATTTAATGGGCTTCCTAGTTGCGATCAACTTAACGCCCAGACGAATGAGAATAGACTGTATTATAAAGTGAGCCAATGGGAAATGTTTAAAAACTACAAGAGCAAAAAATGGGGATAAAAATATTAAGAGAAAAATAGTAAAGATGATTAAGGAAAAAGTCAAAATTAAGAGTGAAAGGTATAGCAACAGTAGATTTCTACTGATAAATAAGTTTAATAAAATAGGGTTCGGACAAGTTCGAAAAACAGCAAAAATGCCAGTCTGGAAAAGGAGGCAAAACAACAATTAAAAAAAAAGACACTTTTCAGTGACCACACAAAATATAATATTTTTAATTAATTATCTATTTTTTTTTCTCGAAAAGATAGAAAAAATTTTGATTTTTCAAGTTAACAGCCCAGAGGGCACCGACTAGTCGGTGAGATTAAACTCGTTAGCGAATATTTCTAGCTCGTTGATGATAACAAACATCTTTTCAAATGTGTTTTTGCATTTTTTGATATTTTGGGCGATTTTTTGGATACTTTTGAGAAGTTTGGATAGCTTGAGGACTTCTTTCATGCCGTTGAAGGTTTGGAATATTTCGTTTAGGGGGTTCGGGTTAGGGAGAGGGGGAATTTGAGAAATACCCTCAGGGTTAGTGGAGCCGGAAGGTTCCTGTATAGCGTCATCAGTGACATTTTGGGAATTGCTATCTTTAGCCGTAGCGGTATAATTGAAACTTTTAAGAATTTCAGCAAAGTCGTGGTTTTCATTGGGAGTTTTATTTCTAGAAGTAGGAATTTTAGCTTTATTTTTGATGTTTTGGGGATTTTTTGGGCAGCCCCTGTACGAGACAGGGTGCATACCGTTGCAGTTAGCGCATTTAGGAGTAATTTTGCCCTGGTGAGGGCACTCAGTAGAGAGATGCAGGTCAGAGCATTTTACGCATTTAGGGGTGAAATTACACGTTTCGGATGCGTGACCGTAACGTTGGCAACGGTAACACTGTTTAATGTTGTTGGAGTTGCGAAATTGTACAATAGTGACGCTAATGTCACATAATTCCTTGATTTGAAAAATCAAATCGAAGTCCTTGCGGGGGAGAACGTTGACCATATAGAGGGGCATTGCTGAGCCCGTTTTTCTGCTTTTCATCATAGCGGCACGAGTAGCTTGGAAGCCGTGGTTTTTCAGGTCTTTGATGATATGTTGGGGTTAGTATTGGGGGGGGGGGGGGGATGCCGCGAACACAAATTTTTTTGGGTCGCAAATCCTTAGGTGAAATAGTTGTATATTTTAGGTTTTTACCAGAAAGGTACCGCTGGATTTCTCTAAACTGGATTTCAGATTTAGGTTGAACTTTTAGAAGATCATTGTTAAGACTCACTTTAGGAGCGTTTTCAGCGTCAAGATTTTTTAGTTCCTGAGCGATTACATGCCATTCATTGGCAGAAAATTCGATGTATAGTGGATAGACGATTTCTTTTGGAGACTCAGTATCGTCACCTTCCATTTCGGAATTTTGGCTATCAATTTGGGTTTCAAAATTTTGTGAGCTATCAATATTCGCTTCCGAGGGTAATTCGGAGTATTTGTTTTTAAGCGGAATGGAATTTTCCGTTTCGGATATTTTCCTTTTGCGGAATGTTTTTTTTTTTGGAGAAGAAAAAGTGGGAAAATCTTTTGGAGTAATACTCTTAAGCTTATTGAGTTTAGCCGACAACTCGCTTCGGTTGTCAAAATTTAGAAATTTACGATAGCCTGTGGTCATAGGCAGAAAAATATCTGGCTCACTCAACATAGTCGTAGCAAATTGACAAACTTTAGTTACCTCTTCCTTTAAGCAACTGTCAGAATGATAGTCAGGCGTTCGAAGGGTTCGTCTGATGTAGTTATCTATATTGTGAAACAATTCACGTAAGACTTCGTTGGCAGGCTCGGCAGTCGTGGGATATTCGTTGAAAGTTCCGAGGAAATCAGTCGGCTCTATGCCATCGACAATCCTGGGAATGTTGTCATCCATGTCAATATCAAAGGAGATCGTGGCCATGTCGAAGAGTAGCAAGCAAGATAGCTGTAATACCTCAGGCAGTTCGTCATAAAGTCCTGAAAAGGACACCTACACTGGTCAGGGTATTATGCCGTAGAACAGGGCTGTCCAACCTGGCGCCCGCTATTCACCAGAAAATTCTTACAGAAATATTTGCCTTACTTAAGGGGTGATATTCGGAGATTGAATAAGGCAAATGAATCTGTAAGAATTTTCTGGTGAATAGCGGGCGCCAGCTTGGACAGCCCTGCCGTAGAAGGTCGGAGCTAGCCGGGAGAACGTGTTCGCAAGTACGAAGCGCTTCCCCCTACGTCTTCACTCTCTGATGTCTACCTCCGAAGTATCGAAATATGTATGTGTATATTTCCTAATGAATTCGTTTGTTATTTCTGGTGTCAGTCCATTATTTCACCATTTTACAAGCAGACTTACTCCGCGCCGGAAAGGGTTAATCCAGATGTAGGCAAATGATTTTTTCTCTGATTGTTTCTATCAATATCAGAAATATATTTATCTAAAAATAGGCATTTTTTAAATAAAAAAATAAATCTTTATAAAATGTTTATCATTGTTGTTAAAAACAACGTTGTGTTTTATTACTATTGTAACAAATAATTTAAATTACTAGATTAAATCGACACATTTTAGCATATTTAGTATAATATAGTGTTTATTTATTAAACGTGTTGAATATATATATATATGTTTTGTAAAACTATGTAGATTTTAACTTTGATTGAATTTTAGAAAGGAAAAATAAATCTTTTAATGTTCTGAAATATGTTAATTTTACTTTCAAGGAATGAAATAAATATAAACATGTGATATATCACATTCTTTCTTTAAAATTTTTGAAAATCCCCAATATTCCAGGTTTAATACTCAAAATTTATACGTTTATTCCCCTGTTTCAAAATTCCCATTTATTGAATAGCCTGTGAAAAACATGTGACAATTTCTTTTAGCACTACAAAGAAACGTGCAATTTTCATGCAGTATATTTATAATGATAGCAGTAAAACAAAGGAAAATTGCTTAACTTTGCAATTAAAAAAAAAATCATGTCGTTTTATTGTTTATTTTTAATATTATTTTAGAAAAACAAGATGTAGGGGGGGGGGGGGGGAACGGAAAAAGAACGAGTGTTTCGGGTAGGGGATTTTTGTGTATTTAGAATAGAAAGGTACATTTTTTTAAATTACGGTTATTTATACCTTCAATTGTTGCATTGTTTCTCTCTCTCTTTTTTTTTTTTTTTTTTTTCAATTTTTGTAAATTTAATTTTAAAGTAAATAAGTGAAAAATAAATTAATGAACTATATTTCCAACATTCATGCTAGTTGGTATATAATTTAAGTTAACATTATTTATTTTCAGTTTTGTATTCATAAATATTTACCTTCTCTCTCCGCTTTATACATATGCCATGCTTTTGTTTTTATATAACAAGTATATCATTGGCAGAATTCATTAGGAGACACATTTATGACTTTCACATTATAGTGAGAAATTTAATAAATTCGATAATTTCGTCACCAAATGCAGGAAAGTGATCGCAAAAGAAAGTATGCTAAATAAATATATTAGATATTGCAGCATATTGTGAAGAGGGGAGGGTGTATATTTCATGTCACACATTCGTGACTGCATGTATTCGGGTATTTTCCAGTATAGGGCCTTGGCGAGATAGCGAAAATGCCACTGGCGAGAGAAGGAATTTTGGCAACATATTTTCGGTTAATTTACACACTGGTTCATATACACAAGGAATTTTTTTCAATATTTTTACAGTTTATTTAATATAAAGAAGCCATTTATCTATTTTTATATACAAACAGAAGTTAATAGTATATGAAAAACAATATTGATATATATACATAAATAAAATGTTTATAGATATATAAATACATACATAAACAAGCATAAAAGTTCATTATGTTTGTTTTCATAATTGTTTATATCCTTTGGCAACTAGTCTCACTTGCTGAAGCGCGATTAACGCCAAGCTTTTTAAAACAACGCCAAGTCTCCTATGGTGGTAAAGTACGTATATTCTTTTTTCTTCTTTTTTTCCTTCTGTTAATAGTAAGTCCTGCCTATAGACATGAAGTTTGCACATTGCATTACTTTTGGGGGCTGGGGATCACAAGTGTCAGCCAAGTGGTCAAGCGGTGATTCAAATATCCAAATGAAGTGAATTCACGTTAGTTGTCGCGAATGTGTTAAGATGGATTCTGTACCAAGACAAATGAATAAGATCTTGTATGTATACATATTTATATTATCAAGAAATATTACAACAATATTAATTTTAAGAAAATATTATTCAAAACCCAAACTGAAAGTGTTTATTTTTTTTAGCATGGGTTCTTAATTCGCTATACTTTATTTATTTCATATTTTTATACCGAACAATGTTTTTAGGGTTGTATTTAAATCAAAATATTGGCATATATTGCCGTGGATATTGGCCGATATCTCTGTGCTACCTGGGATGTGATGATAGGTTCAGAGTACAATTTAAGGTAACAGAAAAATATTTGTTTTCTTGACATAGTTAATTGTATTCTTTTTACTATTTGATTTCTCTAAAGAGAGTATTTCATCCTCACTATTACTTAAAATATTACTTTTGAGATTGCATTATCTTAATTGTAAGTACAACACGAGAGCACTTTAAAGTTAATATTATTAATCGTACGTCGCCTATATCAAATACTAGCAGCCCGTCCCGGCTTTGCACGGGTAGACAATGTAATTTTTTTTATTACATTCGTTTTTCTGAATTTCGCGCTCCAACCTAAAACTGTTGCTGAGATATGGCGAAATGACCTAAAACTTTCTAATCCTCCTTTAACCACCTTCTAGGGGGGGGGGGGTTTCTAAATTCACTGAAATACGTGTTTAATCATTTGTTTTCCTGAATTTCGCGCACCTACATAAAACAGCTGCTGAGATATGGCGTAATGTCCTAAAATTTTCGAAACCACCCCCTTTAAAACCCTTTGGGGGGGGGGGATTTCTAAACTCACTGAAATGCGTGTTTATCCATTTTTTAGTAGATGTGTTTTCCTGAATTTCCTGCTCCTACCTAAATCCGCTGCTGAGATATGGCGAAATGACCCGAAACTTTTGAATACCCCTTTAGCCACCTTCTGGGGGGAGTTTCCAAAATCGCCGAAATACGTGTTTAACCAATTTTTTAGTAGATTTGTTTTAATTAATTTCGCCCTCCTGCATAAAAGCTGAGATATGGCGAAATAACCAAAAAATTCGACCCCCCCCCCCCCCCGCATTTAACCACCTTCTGGGGGGAATTTCCAAAATTGCTGAAATATGTGTTTTATTCATTTTTTAGTAGATTTGTTTTCCTGATTTGCGCACTCCTATCTAAAACTGCTGCAGAGATATGACGAAATGATCTAAAACATTCGACCACCACCCTTTAACCCCCTCCGCGAGGGGAAATTCTACAATCCCCGAAATACATGTTTTTAGTAGATTTGTTTTCCTGATTTTTGTGCTCTTAACTAAAATTGCTGCTGGGATACGGCAAAATGACCTAAAACATTCGACCCCCCCCCCTTAACCCCCTCCGGGAGGGGAATTTCTAAAATTGCTGAAATACATGTTTAATCATTTTTTAGTAGATCTGTTTTCCTGATTTTCGCGCTCCTACCTATAAGTGCTGCTGAGATATGACGAAATGACCTAAAACATTCGACCACCCCCCTTTAACCCCTTCGGGGGGGGGGATTTCTAAAATCGCTGAAATACATGTTTAATCATTTTTATAATAGATTTGTTTTCCTGATTTTCGCGCTTCTACCTATAACTGCTGCTGAGATATGGCGAAATGACCTAAAACATTCGACCATCCCCCTTTAACCCCCTTCTGGGTGGAATTTCTAAAATCGCTGAAATAGGTGTTTAATCATTTTTTTAGTAGATTTGTTTTCTGGAATTTCAAGCTCCTACCTATAACTGCTGCTGAGATATGGCGAAATGACCTAAAACATTCGACCATCCCCCTTTAACCCCTTCTGGGTGGAATTTCTAAAATCGCTGAAATAGGTGTTTAATCATTTTTTAGTAGATTTGTTTTCTGGAATTTCAAGCTCCTACCTATAACTGCTGCTGAGATATGGCGAAATGACCTAAAACATTCGACCACCCCCCTTTAACCCCCTTCTGGATGGAATTTCTAAAATCGCTGAAATAGGTGTTTAATCATTTTTTTCGTAGATTTGTTTTCCTGATTTTTGCGTTCCTACCTATAACTGCTGCTGAGATATGGCGAAATGATCTAAAACATTCGACCACCCCCCTTTAACCCCCTTCTGGGTGGAATTTCTAAAATCGCTGAAATTAGGTGTTTAATCATTTTTTTAGTAGATTTGTTTTCTGGAATTTCAAGCTCCTACCTATAACTGCTGCTGAGATATGGCGAAATGACCTAAAACATTCGACCACCCCCATTTAACCCCCTTCTGGGGGGAATTTCTAAAATCGGTGAAAGATGTGTTTAATCATTTTTTTTAGTAGATTTGTTTTCTGGAATTTCAAGCTCCTACCTATAACTGCTGCTGAGATATGGCGAAATGACCTAAAACATTCGACCACCCCCATTTAACCCCCTTCTGGGGGGAATTTCTAAAATCGGTGAAAGATGTGTTTAATCATTTTTTTTAGTAGATTTGTTTTCTGGAATTTCAAGCTCCTACCTATAACTGCTGCTGAGATATGGCGAAATGACCTAAAACATTCGACCACCCCCATTTAACCCCCTTCTGGGGGGAATTTCTAAAATCGGTGAAAGATGTGTTTAATCATTTTTTTTAGTAGATTTGTTTTCTGGAATTTCAAGCTCCTACCTATAACTGCTGCTGAGATATGGCAAAATGACCTAAAACATTCGAACCCCCCTTTAACCCCCTTCGGGGGGGAATTTTCAAAAATCCCTTCTTATTGCTTGCCTAGGCCATAACAGCAATCTACAGTCCAAATTGCGTGACCCTGACTTTAGTAGTTTCGGCTGGGCGTTGATGAGTCACCCAGTCAGTCAGTCACCGTTTCCTCTTTATATAATAGTATAGATTACAATATTTCAACGCAAATTTCGTTAGTTAATCTTACACTCGCATTATCTCTATTTACTTAAATAGATACTTAAAAAAGAAAAAAAAAGTAAAGTAAATAAATGTTTTTTTTTTTTTTTTTTTTTTATCTGGGTTGGTCGGAAATCATATTACTAGTGAATCGTGCCTTTACATAAATTTGACAACATAAATTCATTAGCAAAATTTATTTTAATTGAAAAAAAAATCACAGAAATAACTTCAAAGAAATGTTCTTAACAAATAAGATCATGCACATTAATTATAAATTGCAGTGAACAAATGTCTTAATCTTTTCAGTTCATGCAGTTTGGATTTAAATCACTTATTACATTTTAAGAAAGTGATAAATTCGGGGCGTTTAAAATAACAAAGCTTAAAAAGTATAAAATTGAAAAAAAAAGTCTCGTTAATGTTTTTTTTTTTAAATCGTACATATAAAAATAATGTAGTTCTTCAAATTCCACTAGTTTAAAAAAGAAGTTAAAAAAGATATTCAACTAATTAAAATAAAATTCAATAAAATAAGGCAATTTTTGCTCTAAATTTTAGTGTTAAGGAAAAAAAGGTGAAACTTGGCAGCTATGCTAGTATCAGTAAAAAAACAATCGCAGACAAGGTTAGGGCTCTGAAAAATCTTGATAAAAGTGTGCAAAACCGCCTCTGATAACATTATTTTCAATGAGAGCAAAAATCACAACATAAACAAACAGCGAAAAATTACAAAACTGCCTCACGCGACTAGTGCCTCATCTAAGCTAATCACAAAATTGTCCCATAGCTGACACCAAACTTACCAATACTGGTTGTCTAAATTTAAATTAAACAGCAAACTTATAGAAGTTATAGTTTTGACTCCCCCCCCCCCCTAAACTTGTGGGTCAGCATAAAAAATAAAATTAAAAAGAATAATAATTATGAATAATTTGTTTGAAGTAAATCTATAAAATATTATTAATATTCTCAGAAAGTGTAGTTAATTTTAATATAATTAAATTAATGATTTTTTTTCAAGTATTTCCTCCTCGTCTCAAATTTTTGGCGCCTGTGTGCACTGCACACATGGCACACTGGGTTGGCGCGCCCCTGTATATATATTACTGGCGCCCGGCTAACCGAAAAGTACCGGTGTCGGTAACAATGTCGCGAATTCAATGTTTTTTTCCCATCTCAAAAAATGCCCAACGCGCCTAAAGAAGTTTTCACTTAAAAAATAAAAAAAACATTTAAAAATACTGAAATGCGAACGAGATATCTTAAAATATTTCCTTCCATAGGATTAACATTAACAAGCGGTTTTCCCTTGAGTGAAGTAATCTCTTAAGGGTTAATAAAACTGGTTAATAGACTATAAAAGAAAAAGTTTCCGAAAATCAGTGGCAGCAAAATAAACTTTGTTTTTATAAATGCTTCTTTAAATCACGAAAATATGTTGGTTTCTGAAGTTTCTAAAGATAAAGAATGTTTTTCGGAATCGTTAGTAACTAGGAAGAGGTTATTGTACATTTTCGCTCGTGGTTATTATTATATTTTCCTAGATTAAGAAATATCTGTCTTGTTTTACAGTGCAATCACGATTATTAAATATTAAAAATGAATAAACTTGTTTTAAACTCACTCTAGCTTTGGAGATCTAGTTTATTATTACATATTATTATTATTATTATTATTACTATTATTATTTGTTGAAAAATTACTAATTTAGTTTAAATAGCATTATCAAACATATTAGTAAAATTTTCAGTGTTTCTTTCTCACTCTCTTTCCCTCCCTCCCCCCCCCCCCACCCCTCTGTATATGCAAATATCTTTAAACTTAAAAAGAAGAATTAGGTAATACAATCTACAGTCACATCTTTATCTCTAATTTAAAATTAGATATAAAATTAATTGAATACTAATTCATCTTTTATAATACAAATCTGGAACTAAATTCTGCTCTTTTCTAATAAAGAATACTCGGTACCGTTAATTTTGCAAAAAATGATAAAAATATCAATTTTCCATAACGTTTTACAAGAATTGGACAATTAAAAATATGCAAAAAAAGGCTTTTTACTGCATCTCTTTTCCTTTTAAATGATTCAAGATTGAAAACTTGATATTCATTTTCTCAGTTTGTGCTTTTTCAGCATATCAGTATGATCAAATGCTAAAACTTCAACTTATACAATTTTCAACTAACGATTCGTGAGGCGCATTTAATAAAATTGAGGATCGCGTATTTTCAGTAATAAAGTTTATTTTTTAAAAAACAATAAAAATGTTAAATAAATAGTAATTTTTACTGTATTTTTACATATAACATGGCATATTATCTATTTTTTCTTAAACTAATTAACTTTCTGGTCATTACAGTTATAGAGCATACTTGTAAAGAAAAGCGTGGGAGAAAAAAGTTCAAAATTGTAAAAAAAAATTTGAAATTTTCTTAATTTTTATTATTTTTTAAATAATAACATTTCTTTTTTTCAAATTTAATTATAAAAATTGCATTATTTCGGGGGTTAAATCATTTTCCTTCCTAAAAAGAATTTAATAATATGTCAAAAAGATTTAACCAAACAGTAAAAATAACAGTTTAAAATGTACCGAGAGTCTTTATAAAAATCGGTCATGCAAAAATTAATAAATATAAATAAGATGTTTAATTAAAAAATATATATAAATAAATAAGATGTTCAATTAAAAATATACATTATTTTTATTGAAAAACTTATTTATTTATTTGAAAACATACATCAGACTTGTTTGCTTTTACAACAGCTATGTCTGTTTATACCCTTCCTCCAGATAAGGCACTGATCAGCTGTTGTGCTGCTCTATCATTTGTAAACAGACCAACGTGGTTGCAAATTATCCCTCTTTTTAATATTCTAACCACCTACGAAAAAGAAAATGAACTCGTCCGTTACATTCACCAGTAATTTGGAAGATGCAATAAGTAGAGTACAAAGGGCACTTTAATATCGTCTGTTTGTTTCCATTTCGTAATCAGTTTTATCTCATTACTCAGGCAGCTGCTCTGAGCTGCATAAGGAACGCCCCACACTCGGAGTGTGTGTCCTCCGCACCGTCTCGTTCGAAAAGCATTTGCGTAAGCATTTTATCCGAAGTAAATAATTTAAAATTGGTTCATTTTAATTAGCAGAAAATGACGAATGTATTAAAAAATCGATTAAGCATTGACATTGAATGGACTGTGAAAATGACATACTACAGCACTACATATGTTAGTGAGGCTTTTTCATTGCAGAGTCGCAAATGCCACTTAGAATTTGTCTGCTACACTGACTCTAACTATATTTCCTGTCTCTATTTAAAAAGTAATAAAGAACTGAAATCGCCAGTAAAAGTTACAGTTTGTATTTCTAACGCTGATGGGACACTGAATGAGCAGTCTTCACAAACTATCACCAGTGCAAACACAACCATTTGGAGTCATTCAAGCCTTCTCTCAAACTATTTGATGACTTTCAAAATCATCATTCATGACGGTGCTTCAAAACGTGAGTTACTTTTTCCCTTTAAGGAAAAGAAAAGAAAAAAAAAACACAATTTCTACTACATGCCTGCTGTTGTCATGAGGGTCAACTTTCATTTCTCTTTGAATGGTCCCGGGTACAAAATAAATAAATAAATTGGAGGTACAAGATTACTTTTAAAGGTAAAAGAAAAAGTCTTAGTAGAAGCTTAACTATATCTGGGGAGACATTTCAAAATTATCTTAGGGGGTAAGTGAGTGGGTGGGGGAGAGATTTTCTTTGATGTGACATTTTATTTTTAATCTTGTTGTGCACTGCACATAGGACTTAATTTGCACTGGAGCCCACCGGAGCTCTGCTCCGGTACTTCTCAGTTTTTAGTAAATACTGGTAAAGTTCTTTAATCCACACAAGTTGGGACCAAAGGTTGTGCAGATGATAGAATATTGCAGATTATGGAGTATTATGGATTATGCTTATTTCTGGACATTTTAATTCTATATTCAGTATAAAGTAGTATTCAGTATAATATAAAAAGATAAATATGAAATCTAATAATTAGAATAAAAAATGAAACAATTAAAAATGGAATAATAATAAAAAAGGAAATATTCAGTGAGCTATGATGAAATATGAAAAATAGCTTCTTGTAATATTGAATATTTATAAAGTTTTTTGTTTTTTCAAAAATAGAGCCAAGTGTTGTATGTTTTAAAACTTTAAAAAGTTTATCTTGCATTCTATGAACAGTCATTAACTCTTGTTGAGAAATAGAACTCTTGCTCTAAAAAGTTCAAATATTATCTACCCAAAGCTAGTCCCTAAATGTCCAGTTAGCCTAGGTGTGTTCTGTAATGCAGTATAGTTTTTACTGGTATATAAAAATAGTATATGTGATAGATAAAAAAAAAGTTTTATTATGAACTTTTTCTACATTTATTATTAAAAAAAAAAAAAAAAAAAAAACATTTTTGGATCAAGAATCTGTAAATTTGTTTAACTGTTTACGTTTGGTAAGCAATACGGATTATGGAAAATTGCGGATTATAGATCCTTGACTGTATTGGCCAGGATTCACCGGAGCTCATAAACACTGTGATCCGTGAGTTATTTTTCCCTTTAAAGAGAAAAAAAAAAAAATTCTACTACATGCCTGCTGTTGTCATCAGGGTCGACTTTCATTTCTCTTTGAATGGTACCAGGTGCAAAATAGATAAATAAATTAGGGGTTCAAAATTACTTTTAAAGGTAAAAAAGAACGTATTTTAGTCTTAGTAGAAGCTTCACTACGTCTGGGGTAACATTTCAAAATTATCTTAGGGGGTAAGTGGGGGAGGGAGAGATTTTCTTTGATGTGGCATTTTATTTTTAATCTTGTTGTGCACTGCACATCTGAGATGAAATTGTTAAATTTTTTTGGATATATATTTTTTAAATTAGCTAAAGTATTCTGCTCATTAATGACAAACGTGTCTCACTTTGAGAATGTTGCAATAGCAAATGCTATTGATAATTATTAATTTATGTGCTTAAAGTATTCATTTATTGATACAGGGCCGTAATCAGATGGTGGGCTGAGCCCCTCCTAGCAACTTCTTGAGCACACTCTAGACTTCATAATCTTTCAATATGAATAACATCATTTATTACATTTAAAAATTTTATAATCAAAAGTTTTGACAGTGGGGACTTGCTTTCTTCCTCTGTCTATATTTATAAATCCTTAAAATAAAAGGGGAAAAGACAAGCTGTAAATTAGCCCCATCAAAAAATTTTAAAGTACAAATTTCAAAATTTCCCCCTGACTCTGCCGACTTGTTACGGCCCTGTTTACTTTAACTTTTGTGCAACTTCTCAAAAAGATTGCATGTCAAATTCCTTGAGGGGCAGGTGTGGCTCATGGGGGAAGGGGGGGAGGCATAGCTTCCCTGATGAAATAAAAATCATTAAAAAGTAAACTGATTTGAAATAAACAAAAAAATAAAATATTTCTAACATAAATAAATTAAAGTTAAAATGACTATATAGAACTCATTATATAACTTTAAGATTTTCTATGAAAAGTCAGTGACAAATAATAGAAATGTGTATATTTCTTCTTTTAGAGATGAAGGTTAGAAATGAGCTTGGGTCATTCCATGGTAACTTACGTTACATTTAGAATAATTGACTTCAGTAATATAACACTAAAAAATATTCAAAATGTAATGCTTATAGGATTTGTTAATTAAACCTAACAAAGCTAAATTTGGATAAAAATTACTTAAATTTAGTACTATTTCTTGAACGCTAAAAATTATATTTATTATGGTAACTTACATTTCTGACAAAAATAATGGGAACTGATGCTTTACACTCACGCAAACATATAAACATAAGTTTGGCGACTTTTTGGTTGGCGCGATTTTCAAGACCGTGCCAAATGAATAACTTAATACAATGGCTAGGTTGTCATTAAAGGAAAAAATCCCCTAAATTTGGCGACTTTTTTTCTTTTTTTAACCGATTTTTTTTTCTGCGTGAGTGTAAAGCATCTTAGCCAAATAATGTAAGTTACCATAATAAATATAATGGCCAGTGTTAAAAAAATAGCACTAAAAGTAAGTAATTTTCATCCAAATTTCGCTTTGGATAGGTTTAATTAACAAATCATATCAACATTACAGTTTCAATATTTTTTGGTGTTATATTATGAAAATTACTAAAGAAAATTATGCTAAATGTAATGTAAGTTACCATGGAATGACCCGCTTTCACTATCGCAGTTGATAACTGAATGGTAAAAGGAGAGGAGAGAGCACTTGTGCATCAATTAAGCTCCTCAGCATTGCCCCCTGAATATGAGGCCTTCGTGCTAACACAAAAATGGCAGCTGTCATAAGCAGATTTTTTTTTTTTTTTTGGCTATGTCATACACTCACACAGTTTTTTTAAAAAAATCGGTTATAAAAAGGAAAAAAGTCACCAAATTTAGGGGATTTTTTTCCTTTAATGGCAACCTAGCCATTGTATTAAGTTATTGGTTTGGCACGGGCTTGAAAATCGCACCAACCAAAAAGTCACCAAACATCGCTGCATGAGTGTAAAGCATCTGTTCCTTTTTTTTTTCAGCATTAGTACGGTCCCTTCAAATTGAATGTAACTTTTTAAAGTTTTCTCCATCTTATTTTTTCTCAGATCAAATAAGTCAAAGAAATCCTTTAGAAATTATTGGTGTGTTAATTCAGGGGACCGTACAAATACTTTAAAAAATCCACAGTCACCATTTTTGTATCAGAGCGTAGGACTAGTATTCAGAGGACTGAGACTAGAAGCTGTCAATCTTCCAGTAGATAGAAAGGTAACAATTCTATTGAAATCACTGGCATAGCTAATTAAAAGGACCCAATTGCAAGAAAATTGTTGGAGCTCTCAAGTTACCTTCAAAGATTTAAAAAAAAATTAAGTCTCATTTAGGGTTCTATATGTATAAGCCACAAAAGCAAAATTTTGGGAGCAAAACAATTTATAAAATAGGCTAAGGAAAAAGGGTTTCAGTTGGGTTCTCCTATAAATGCGAAGACCAGGTGCATTTCCAATCTCTCTCCTAGAACTCCTGTCTCTTACATATATATAGTGGTGTTCAGGGCTTAATTTCTAAGGAAAAAAGTACTGGAGCCCTAATATTCTGCAGTACCACCCATAGCGCACCCTCCCCACACCCTCCGCCATCACTCCAATCTGCATTTGAAACCAGTTTTGAAATTGAAAGTATCCTTAATTAAAAAAAACTGCAACAAAAATCAAAAAAGTACAAAGGAGAGTGCATAGACATTGACCTCAGCTATCCAATGCAAAAAGAAAATCATTTAAAAATATTGAAATGCGAACGAGATATCGTAAATTATTCCCTCCATAGGGTTAACATTAGTGAGCAGGTGTTTTCACCTGAGTGAAGTAACCTCTTAACCCTTTTAGTGCCATACATAGTTTACCAATATATGCTAAAAATGCCAGTAAAAAAGTGCATTTTTATAGATAATTTATATGAACAAGAGAAATATTCACCATTTCCGTTACAATACACCAATATTCATAATTTTTTCAACATTCTCTTCAGAAGATTTTATACTATGATAATAAAAACACAGAGCGAGAGGAGCGCGACGGCGCTCCGTGGCACTAAAAGGGTTAAGTATCAATCAAGAAGGTCAAAATTTAAAAAATCAACTACAATTAAAAATCTTAAATAAAAATTCTATGAGCTAGTATCTCTTTTTCTTTGATTATGTCAGCATGTTGAAAAGATGAATGCAATTTAAGAAAATAGAAAATAGGTAATAAACAATAGAAAGTTTTCAAATTCCTAATTTTTTTTTCTTGAATTGGAACTATGTAAAAGCGGGATTTCCATGCTATCAAACAAATTGATGGAATATTCAAATAGATTCTCCAACTTGTTTAACTGAAATGCTTGAAGAATACAACAACGAGGGTTTAATTCCAAATATCCACAAATTGGCAAACGTTAACTGTTTTGACATATGCTCCTGGGAATACATTTATGACAAAAGATATTTTAAAATATATGTAAAAAGCTTCAGAAATCTTTTATTTGGTTGACACTATTGTTGATATATTGATGAAGTAGAATCACCATCAACACAAATGACATAAATTCCTTTGCAATGAAGAAGATTCAAATATTAAATTTTCTTTTGTGATAAGTATCAGTTACACAAATTCACAATAGATAACTTTTAAATAATTTTACTTTTATTAAAGTATAACAAAACAAATATAAAATACGATAATAAGAATAAAAATTTGAACCTACAAATCCCCCTCTGAAATATTTTTCTGGTTTCCGCTTCCTTGGGCACAAGACACATTGTTTGTTACCAAACTGGGATCATAACATAGTATATTTAATGATTGACTGTAGCATATGCGTCGTAATATTACGCACATGGACATGGCGTGCTATGATCAGACAGAGATCTTATTGGATCACGGTAAATCAAGTTTTTGAGAGCCATTTCTAATAATTTTTTATTACAGAATAAATTCCCATGGTCTCCTTACTATGCTCTCCAAATTTCATGACTTTGTCAAGAATAATTTTTGCTGTAGCTCTAATTTGGGACATCTTGTACTTTGCTGCCAATCAGTATTTATATAACTTTTTTCTGAGTTGTTAATTCTTATTGTAGATATCAGAAGTAAAATTTAATTGCACATAACTCTCCTTTTCTAGTAGTATTTTTTTATGTCTTGTTTCTATATTCCAGATGACAAATCAGTGCAAATATCACCATATACAGATGCTTACTTCTCATTGAAGAATCTTTCATGTGATCTTTCCAAGTTGTTAGATGAGGGCCCGAACCACGATGTGGAATTTGCAGTTGGGGACCAGACGATTAAAGCCCATAAAAACATTCTCTGCTCACGCTCCAATGTTTTCGCTTCCATGCTCCAGAGCGACATGGTTGAAGGCAAGACAGGACGCGTAAATATTCAGGACATGGATGCCACCATTTTCCATCAGTTTCTGAGGTGGTTGTATACCGGAATGCCGCCTGAATTGACAGTTGACTCTGCTTTCCAGTTCTACAAAGCATCTGATAAATATGGTGCATATGCAGTGAGGACGCAATGTGCCACTTTTTTGGCAGATAATTTGTCCACTGAAAATGTTTGTGATATTTTGGTTTTATCCGATCAGCACAGTGATACCGATTTTAAGAACAGTGTCATGGAATACATAATTAAGGAAAAAATACCCTGCATGGGACAGAAATGGAAAGACTTCTGTAAGGAAAATCCTACATTAGCACTTGAAGTGTATAGCTTGTTTTGTGAGCATATTTGTCCTAATTAAAATTCCATAAAGTGTGAATGTTTTCAATGTGAATTATTTTTCGATTTGACAAAATTTAGAGCATTTTGACACTATACCCTATGGCAGGGCTGTCAAACCTGCTGCCTGTGGAAAAACATTTCAGAATAGTAATTTTCACTTTATTTAATCTGGCAAAAATTACTGTTTGAAAATAGTGATTTTTTTTTTTCGACACTAGGGTGGACAATCCTGCTCAAAAGGGTTTACATCAGGGTGGTGCAAAATTTTAATTAGATTAACTATTGAAAACTAACGATTAAAAGTTTAATCATGATTAAAGATTGACGATAAAGTTCAATCGTCAATCTTTAGTCATGATTAAACTTTTAATCGTTAGTTTTCAAGAGTTAATCTAATTAAAATTTTGCACCACCCTGGTTTACATAATACTTTCACATTTCAAATAACCACACTTGTTACTATTTTACTGTTATATATTATATATATATATATTTAAATTTCTTTTTAAGTTCATTTTTTACTCATTGCACTTGATGGTACTTTATCCAGTTCATTATATATTAATAAAAAATCAAGTTATATATCTTTATTTATACAATCTTTCAAAAGACATTTTAAACTCACATAACATATTAGGTTAACACAATGCCTAATATGTAATAGGCATTGTGTTAACCCAATATGTAATGGGTAATGACACAATGCTTTTGAATAGCTTGTAAATGGATATACTTTTTTTTAATTTCAAATATTTTATTAGAATTCAAAATTAAGGACTTTTTTAATTGTTTCTTTTTTTTCTGTATTATATTAAAAATCATATTCAAAGCTTTTTTTTAAAAAATAAAATATTTCTTTTGAATATCGAAAAGCTTCAGATAAAATATATCGTATTTCAGAAAAATGCTGTATATTTTTAATATCTTATAGAAAAAAATTTCTGAAAAAGTATTATTGCTTTTGTAGTGCAATAATTTTTCTGGCATAATCAAATTAAAGCAGTAGTTTGGTTGCCAGAAAGAAAAATCTAACTTTGACTGCTATTCTGCTAATTTAATAATGATGGTAACAATAATTTATTTATGTGTATGCTTGTGATATGTAACAAAGACAATTATAAATTAAATTCTTGGTTATATTTTCTTTTTTATGCCTAGAGTTTTTTTAAAGATATGTTTGTTTTACGGAATGTAATACATACATATTTCACATATATGAAAGTTAAAGAAATCAAATAGTACATGAAACCTTCACATAAGCATAAAGATTTTAACAATATATATTTAGAGAGATAAACATTATTATATTTAAAATAAACAAACACAGAGAGAGAAAAATCTATATATTTAAAGCCAAAAGCGCATTCTGTCAAATTCACATTCTCTTTTCCACACGAAAATAGTCTTTGCGCAAGCTTCAATGTTTTTTTTTCAAAAACTGGAAACATCAAACATGTTTAGCCTAGGGGGATTGAAAACGCATGGCTTAATATGGCCATTGCATTGAAAGCTGCTTTTTTAAAAAAAGAACTTATGTTTTCACTACTAAATATGCATATTTTTTCGCAAAATTTTGAAGAGAGCTTGTATACAGTACAGTTATATTGGTTTAATCCTATTTCAAGGCACCATTTGGTGCTTTTTAAAAATGATGCCACATTGGCGATTTCTAAATTGTTTACTTACATTTATCATATTGTAACCCACAATAAGCAAGTGGTAAAATGTTGCCATTCTTAATTTTTAAATAGTTACACATAGGAAAAGTCATAGATTTAGTGATAAAAACGTAATTGAAAAATAGACTGCATTTATACGAGAGTAATAATGTAACAAATGTAAAATTTTATTCGTTCAAAACAATTTGGACAAAATAATGATAATTTAAATGCAGAATTATTAAATTAAACCATACACAGTTGATTTTTCTTAGATACTACATTTATGAGTGAAATAAAATATGTTATTTGACAAATTTAATAAGATACATATGAAAAAGATAATATGAGCAGTAAAAAACGTTTTTATACACATTTTATCGATATTACTTAAAAGTTAACGATTAATGTGAAGTTGAAAAAACGAAAATACACGAAATTCATTAATGCCGCAATCATTGTACCGCACATATGATCGCTTCGCGAACACAAAACCGTAAAAAATATCACTGGATACAGCCACCTCGTCGTATCTGAATCTAAAAAAAAATACACTAAATTCTTTAATGCCGCAATTACTGTACCGCACGTATGATCGCTTCGCAAACATGAAACCGAAAAAAAACATCACTGGATACAGCAACCTCGTCGCATCGGAATACCCAAAAATACACGAAATTCGTTAATGCCGCAATCACTGTACCGCACGTATAATCGCTTCGCAAACATGAAACTGAAAAAAAACATCACTGGATACAGCAACCGCGTCGCATCGGAATACCCAAAAATACACGAAATTCGTTAATGCCGCAATCACTGTACCGCACGTATAATCGCTTCGCGAACATGAAACCGAAAAAAAAAAAACATCACTGGATACAGCAACCTCGTCGTATCGGAATCCCAAAAAATACACGAAATTCGTTAATGCCGCGATCACTGTACTGCACGTATGATCGCTTCGCGAACATGAAACCGAAAAAGAAAAAAAAATCACTGGATACAGCAACCTCGTCGTATCGGAATCCCAAAAAATACACGAAATTTGTTAATGCTGCGATCACTGTACCGCACGTATGATCGCTTCGCGAACATGAAACCAAAAAAAAAAAACATTACTGGATACAGCAACCTCGTCGTATCGAAATCCCAAAAAATATACGAAATTCATTTATGCCGAGATCACTGTACCACACGTATGATCGCTTCGCGAACATGAAACTGAAAAAAGACATCTCTGGATGCAGTAACCTTGTTGTATAGCGATCACAAAAAATACACAAAATTTGTAAATGCGGCGATCACTATACCACATGTATGATCGCTTTGTGAACATGAGACTTCCATAAAAACTGCAGTCAATTAATTTTTATACTCTTCTAAAGTAACAAGAGTAACCATTCACAAACATAAAAAAAATCCAGCTTTAAATAAACAAGCAGATGATGAAATTTTTTCAATGCTTTTTTCTTTTAATATCATGACATATCCATTTAATGACGTAAGTGTTAATTATATTAAAAAAATGTTTTAAATAACTAATAAATCATTAAACATCATTAAAATACAAATAAACATTGAATAAAGAATCACTTGATGACGTAACAAATACGTCATACGTAACAAACGCATCATAAAAAAAAATATCATAGCTCAGCCTTTCCAACAATAAAAGAGCTACATCTGGCTGACTATCGACCATTTGGCAAGATTTCGCCAAATGGTGCTCTCAAATAGGAACCAACCGTTATATTTATAACAGATTGAAATTTCAAACAGTTTGAAAGCTTAGAACTATTTTTTTATTGCTATATTAAAGAGCTGATGCAAAAACAAACAAAAAAGCGAGAAGAAAACATTTATTTTACAACTAGATAACAATATTTTTACATGGGCTGTAAAACCATTTTATTTATAACCAATAAAGATTTCAAAGAGTTCAGACAAAAAGAACAAGAAAATGAGTGCTTTTATCACTAAATATCAATATTTTTTCGAGAATTTTTCATTTAAAAATATTATTTCATACAAAATTGGGTTAAAGATATAAAATAAAAAAAACTTTATTATTTTTTTTATTATTATTATTATCACGGGCCCAGGCAATGCTGAGTGGGTCATCTAATAATTCCATACTTCTGTTACATTCTGTTACATTTATTTAATACAACAAAATAAAAACAAAATGAGAATTTTAATATTTTCACCTCGCTTTTTAATTCTACAAATGATTTTAAAATCTTATTATAAAAATAAGTATATTTTTGATTCAATTATCATTCTCAATAAGGAATCAATTTTTTAAAAAAAGTCGAAGTTAAACTGATTTCAATTTAAAGTTTAAGTAAATTCACAAAGTTTACAGCAATATAGTTACCTGCAGCATATATATATATTTTTTTCAGTACAATTTACTTAATAAAATTATATCTCTGTTCAGGATTGCAATCCTGCGCTTTTTAAATCCCACAGATGTTTGCCCACGGAATCTGGCTGGATCTCATCAAATGCTCATTTCAAGAGGTTCTCAAATGATCTGCTCAACAACGTGAAACTTTCTGACACATTTTTAAACACAAATCTTTCAGAAAATACTGTCAAAGTCTGCATTTTGTACAAAATTTCCGACATCACAACACAAGAAAAGAGAAAAATGTGTCATCATGTGACATGAATCGCTTATAACTGCATGATGATATCAAAATGCAATTGAGAGCTTTCTTTATCAGGCAGTTACTGTTAAAATACAATTAAAACTTATCCAGCTGTTGAAACCGTGTAAAATTAAATAACTTATGAAACATAACAAAGGGAAAAATCTTTCGTGTTTTAAACACAAGTGATTTGGAATCCAAATGAGTTTTCCATTTTTTTAATAAATAAATTACTTATTGAGTTATAAGCAATTCGTGTTACATGACGACATATTTTTCTTCTTTCTCATGCTATGGCGTCAGAAGTTTGGTTCAAAATGCTGACTTTGACAGTATTTTCTAAAAGATCTTCTGCCTTGACCAAATTCGATTGCATAGTTTCTGAATAAGAACACTTGCCAATTTCAAATGTTTCTGAAAGAAAAAAAGTAAAAAAATTGGATTTGAGAAAAACCTTAATGAAACAAATTAAATGAAAATAATTGATGCTGGACTGAGAATTCCAGCCTAATGAATATCTTGCATACAAATAATAAATAGTTTAATTTGGCCAAAGTTGTTTATTTCATTTTGAAAACAAAAAAAATTCTTGTAATTGCTATATGAACCAGATTTTGTCTCTCACTAAAATTCTAAAAAATATAATCTACTGGAGTAAAGCTTGAATATAATAACTTTATATAATTATCTAGCAGAACTAATTTGTAATTATGCATGAGATCTTTAAAAATTTGCCATCCAGAAACATTGACTTTTTACAAAAATATGTTTGAGTAGAAAATCAATCTGGTTCACTTTTTCATATGCCAGGCATTTGTACTTTTTTGTACCATTGTTGAGTCCATTGTGATTGTTAATTTTGTATTGTTGCACCTTACAGACATATACTGTTACATACAATACATTGTTATAAACAATGTTAACACTTCTGAAGATTTTCTAAACACAAAAGATTCAATCATTGTGGATGTTCAAAGTATTAAACCATGGAGATAATCATTCACAATGTATCATGATGAAAAAAAAAAAGTGAATGAAATTGGCAGGGAAGAGTGCTGTATTTGATGTCAAGCGGGGTAGACATATATCGTAAAAACATTTATTTTATGCATAATTTTATATTTATTTGAATTTGATAAGGGAATTAATATATAGATACCCTGTAGTGCTTTTTTTTTTTAATGCTTGCAAGTTCTGTATATAAAACAAAAAATGTTTTTTTTTTCCTTTTAAAGTAGTTTGCGAATTTACTTTTTAACAAGTTAAAATTTTTGTTTAAAGCATAGCTTGTGTGTTATAAAAATGTATTGTTTGTGTTTCTACAAAATAACTTGTTTTCTCATCAAATGACATAATAAGATTATGCCTTTCATTTTTTATAATGAGATGATGAAACGCTGAGTTTATATTGTTTTCGGCATTTAGAGAGTAATTCAAACAAAATCACGTGCATTCATCTTTTATCTGAGGGCCTTGGAAACAACCATCTATTAATGTTCAAAAACATAGTTTTTCATATCTGAAAAAAATATTCAAGACTTTTCAGAAAAATTAGATCAACCTGAACCTGACTCATAAGAATCCAATCGCAACCCAAAATTGACCCAAACATGAAAGAATTATAGTCAACCCAACCTGTAACTAAATTAGCATCCACTTGAACTACAGGTCAGGTCAGGGTAAAATCAGATTACACGACCCAATGTAGGACTCTACTTCCTTCTACTGTACACACTGAAATTGTACAAATGAGTTCTCCTGTTTATAGTGGAGCTCAATGATTAAGTATAATTATAAACTGCTTGTTGATAAGTAAATAACTTCAATAAACATATCATAAAAAAAAAGTATTCATTGAAAGTTTTTTGAACATTTATTGATTGCAACAGTTCTAAATAAAACAACATAAATATACATAAACAACAATTTTGTCAATACTATATAATAATCCTCTATATAAAACAAACACTCTATTGAATTCACAGATTTTGTAACAATGCATGCTTTTCATAAATCGTCATTATATTTTCTATCATGCTGATCATAAAGTTCAAGGTAAAATAATGCAATGCATAATTTATAATTCTAAATTTGAAATTTTTATTATAAAAATCTTCTATCAGGGGTGGGAGGGGCAAGATTTAGACTAGTTCAAGTTTAATATTATACATTACAAAGCTTTCAATTATTCATATAGATAAAAAATAAGAAAGAAAAACATTTAAAAATAAAAGTGTGAGATTTATAATAATATTAAAAACATTTTTGCATTAATTCTAATAATAATAAAAAAAAAACTTTTAGTAAATTATGCACTTATCAAATATGTGTGTGCATTGATGTATGCACCCATTAAACTAAAAAGAAAACAATATGCTATATAAAAACAATAAATGGTAATATAATAAATATCAAACATAACGTTTGAAAGAATAAATTAAAATGATGAAATAAAATTTGTTTGGCATGAAATACTCATTAAAAGTTTTTAATAAACAATGAAGAAAAAATATTTAACAACTCTAATAACACAACAAATAAACTAAATAAAGATCTAATTAGTATATCACTAGACCAATATTAGTGTGCTAATCAGCCATTTATTGATATAATAATATGGAAATGTTGGATTATGGAAATATTTACAATGTAGTATCAACACTGCAGACATGTTAGCTGTACATTAGTTTACTGCAAATATTTCCAGTATTATTCCAACATTTCACTAACATTGGCAAGAAATATTAGCTATATATTGCTGAAATATTAACATCATAATATTAGGATTATACAAAAGACAAAACATGCACAATATTGTGCTAAGATTCAATCAATACTGGTTACATATTAGAAAAAATGTCATAATAAATTGTATAAAAGAAAGGTTTTTTTTTTAATTATTTTTTTTTCCCCAGATATTTTTTCAATTTATTAATATTTTTGCTTTAAAAAAAAAAAAAAAAAAAAAAAAAAAAAGATTGTTTATATTACAGATAAATGGATAACAGATTATTTTTTATTATTATTAAATTAGTTCAGCATTGTACCATAATTTACAGACTTACCATAAAATAACTTAAGACCAGTCATAGTTATAAATACAAATAAGCATGCATATTTATGAAAATATTGAATCAATACATCAAGTGGATGATTTCCAATATCAAACTCATTTTACTGAAAATAAAGCAACTGACCACATTCATTGAAAACAGTGAGTAAATTTATTATTATTATTCCTCTTTTTGAAATAGCAGACTTCAAATTACGATAGAATTTCAAAAATGCTTCTACGTTTTGATTTCAGCATTTTTTAAAAAAACTAATAGCATTACTATAACAATTATCATAATAACTAATCATAATAATTATTATTTTAATTATAATAATAATTATTATAATTAGTTATACATTAAATTATTTAATGTTATTACTATAACAATAATTAAAGTTAAAACAGCATACATAAACATGCTGTTTTTTCCCCCTCACAGATTCTGAAATTATTGATTAACAATACTGATAAACATTGATTAACAATGATAGATAAAATAATGTCAGTTTTAAAACAAAGAAACTTAATGTTTGATTCCAAATTTTGGCAGTATTATTAAAAAATAAATAAAATTCTAATAAGCCCCTAATCTATAAAAGCAAACCTTGACTGAAAAGTTTGAGTACAAATATGTTAATGTAGTGTAACCATGTTCAAAATATTGAGATATGTTTAATAATTCATCATTTTACATAATGTATATTTTAAAGTGTGATATTTTTTATCACAATTCAAATTATTTCAGATTCTTTAAAATCTGAAATTGTCATGTTCCAAGTGATTGCGGATTTTTGAAGTTGTACTGTATGACCATTTCCCAGAATAATAATAATAATAAATCAGAACTACTGAAGAATTGATAAGCACTCCCACATAATAATATTTAACAGATATCCTTCATTTGATAACCTTCCTATTAAAGACTAAATAAAACTATTTGAATTTATGCCCAAGTTTATGACTCATTATTAGATTTTAGCCCATATGTACTATCTTGAAAAACCCCAGATGTAAAACATCAATTCTAAACTAGTAAACACATTTTACAATTTATTTAAAAGTGTAGAACATAAACACAAAGAAGAAGGATGTTATCAAAATTCCGATACACATTTTAAAAACAATTATTGTACAGTCAGAATACTAAACACAACAATTTTATATACATTCATTTAATATTAAAGTTCTGACATACAATTTTCAACAGCATAATTTATACATAAATCTATTCATTTTTTAATATACCCATTTAAAGCTGCGTATTTATTCACAACACGGCAGGTTTTGATTCAATAGAGGTAAAACGTACAACAGCAGAAAAACCTTTCAAATTTTTACAAGCAACAAAATGTTAATAAAATCGAGCTAACGAAATAATAAATAAATGTATACTGAAAATTGAATATAATACTTGTACTTGAATTTTTTAAAAATTATATTAGATATAAATTTTCCTTTTACAAAAATATTCAACTTTTTAAATTAAGACTTATTTTAATATAGATTGCTCTTTATACAAAAGTTTACCTTCTTGATCTAAAAAACAATGCAGAAAATAAATGATTTATGTAACTTGAGTTTTAAAAAACTATTTTTCCCACATACTAATAGCTATTATCCGGTTTTTGCTAAGGTATTCAATATCTTAAATTAGGCTTGTTTTAATATAGATAACTATTGCAGAAAATTTTATTTTATAATGTGAAATAAAACTCTTAACAAAAATTTTTTTACATAAAACTCAGGATTAATAGTTTATAAAAAAATATTTTTTTTTTTAATTTTTATTATTTATTACTATTACTATACCTAGCATTTTATTAAAGATCATAGTTACTAAAGGAAATGTGCTTGTCATCAAATCAGTCACTATTGTTTATGACTTTTTTTTTATTGTTTAAGAGGAAACATTTCAAAAAATTAAATACGTAAAGTTGTATACAAAATAGATATTACAAGCTTTTATGAAGAATATTATAATTATTTTTAGGGCTCAGATTTCAATGACTTTGTAATATTTTATTATTATGAGTCACTATTGTTTATGACTATTTTTGATAATTTAAGAGAAAACATTTCAAAAATTTAAATACATAAAGCTGTATACAAAATACATATGCTTATTACAATCTTTAACGAAGAATATTATGATTATTTTTAGGGGCCAGATTTTAATGATTTTATAATCATATTATTATTATCAGTCACTATTGTTTATGACATTTTTTATTGTTTAAGAGAAAACCATTTAAAATATTTAAATATATAAAGCTGTATACAAAATACATATGCTTATTACAAGCTTTTATGAAGAATATTATAATTATTTTTAGGGCCCAGATTTCAATGACTTTGTAATATTTTATTATTATGAGTCACTATGGTTTATGACTATTTTTGATAGTTTAAGAAAAAACATTTAAAAAATTTAAATACATAAAGCTGTATACAAAATACATATGCTTATTACCAGCTTTTACGAAGAATATTATAATTATTTTTAGGGAACAGATTTTAATGACTTTATAATCATATTATTATTATCAGTCACTGTTGTTTATGACCTTTTTTTATTGTTTAAGAGAAAACATTTCAAAAATTTAAATACATAAAGCTGTATACAAAGTACATTTGCTTATTACACTCTTTTACGAAGAATATTATAATTATTTTTAGGGCCTAGATTTCAATGACTTTGTAATTCTTTTATTAATATTATTTTGCGTTATTTTCTTCTTTCAGCAAATTTCTAATGCTTTTTAAAACTTTTAAATATTTCAGGCAATATATGACATTTTTAAAAGTAAAACTTTTAAAACTCTTCTGATTTATGATCATTTTTAAAACTCTCACTCTGATTTAAATAGTGTTTGCGAATTTTCCACATGCACATGTAAAGAGGGACATGCACAAAATTTCTAGAACCATCACAGTTCTAGAAATGGTTCTGTACAACAAACAAATCTTACCTATTTTAAGTTGAAAATGCAAATATATAGTTAAAAAAATCATTTTCAAGATCTGGAAAAAACTTTAAAGTCTTTTTTAGATTTTTTAAATTATATTTCAGAATTTTTTAGGTCAATAAAATCCAGGTCCTGGTTATTACACCCTAGAAGTTTTTAGGGATTTTTTATTAAAGATTTATGCATTGGTTCATTGATTGTTTATTCAGAAAAAAAAAGAAAAAAAACATGCAAACAAATAAAATTCAATATTTTTTCATATAAAAAGATTTCAGCCACCTAAAAACTAAAAAAATAATGCCAATTTACTATACATACTTAAAAATACATAGCTGTGTAACAACAAATAAAATGAAATCTGATTTAAATAACAAAAATATAAAACAAATATTATCCACACATTTAAAAATGCATAGCTTAACAACGGCAAATAAAATAATTCTGATTTAAATAACAAAAATAAAAATTAACAAAGGTAGTCCATACTTACAATAATAAATATTTTTATAGACATTTAAAAAAAGTTCTTAAAAGCATTGTTTTTTATTCAAATAAAGGTACTTTTATGTTAGTTGGTCACCAGTGATAACTCGCCAAATCTTGTTTTAATTGGCATCATTTGAATTGCAACTGTTTATGTGAGATTTTGTCATTTGTATTGATATGTTTGTGTTTGCATATTTTATCACGATTATATTTTAGCTATTTTTAAGTAAGTTTTTTAAGATATTATGTTGCAATATTAAAATATTAGCTATTTGTTATTAGCTAAGGTTAAAAGATTGGTGAGAAAAAAAGGCTTGGCAAGATTAAAAAAAAAATTGGCAATCACTGGCACCCGGCTAACATAAAAGTACCCAAATAAAAAACAAAAGTGAAGAGAACATACTGTACAATTAATTTTCATAAAAGAAAAAAATAAATAAAGTCTTTCAGTAAATAAAGTTGCTCGGAAATTTTATATTATAAACTGGAGGTGCAAGTGGTGTTTGCCTGTGTTCATCGCGACTATTTGGATGCGGAGAATTGGGTCGGGAAGAAATATCAACAGCGGCAGGAACTCTTCCAAAAATTTCATTCAATTTATTTTGAAGGTCAACAGTCTGAAAAAAAAGGGGAAAAGCACAGTTAATATAAATACCTATAATAAGATATTTGAAAAAGTTCACTAAAATATAATCATAAAATTTAAATCTATATTTATACAGGGTGCATCAGAAAAGTGTATACACACTTTGAATGATTATAACTCCACTTTTTATTCACACATAATTAATATTTAAATTGCAAAAGGATCTAGATAAAATGTATAACTTTTCTTCTTACCGCAGATGTTCAAAATGATTACTGTTCTGGTCAATACACTGCTTATAATGGTGGGCTATTGATTGACAAACGTCAACAAACATTTCATTGGGTGTTGTGGCACATTCTTGCTCAATTGCGGTTCCGGAACGTTGTCTATGAACATCCATTCATTTCAAACTTATCTTTTATCTGATGAATTGTAAGTCACATAAGTGGATCTCCCTGCGATATCATTTTTGTACTTCTGCTGCATTTTCATATTTACAATAGTATTTTAAAATAAATTTTCATTTTTCAAAAGTTAATCTTGGTTCACTCATTATTTCCAATTAATGACACTTTGAAAAGAAGGAAAAATTAGAGAATTATGACTCGTTAAACAGTGTATGTATACTTTTTTCTGATGTACCCTGTAGAAACAGAAAGAGCAGGGTGGTAGTCACTAATAAAGGCCCAAATAAAGCAGAAAAAAGGCAATGTTTCAGTAAACTATTTGGATGTGCCAATCCCAAAACTTTCTTCTATCTCATTATGTTTATACTTCAAACTTCGCTATCACAATTTTTAACAAAATCAGTATTTTTTGTCATTCTGTTACATGTCAGCTGCTTGTGAATCGTCGGGTTACCTGGAAGCGTTCCTTGCACAAGCAGTTGATGTACCACACAACTACAAAAAATCAAGAAAATCTATCACAGCGCCAAAAAAAAATTGATATTTTTTGGCATTCTGTTGCATGTCAGCTGCTTGTGAATAGCCAGGTTACCTGGAAGCGAAGCACCCTTCACTGCACAAGCAGTTGATGTACGACACAACTATGAAAAATCAAGAAAATCTCTATCACAGCGACAAAAAAAATCAATATTTTTTGTCATTCTGTTGCACCTCAGCTGCTTGTGAATCGCCGGGTTACCTGGAAGTGAAGCGCCCTTCACTGCAGAAGCAGTTGATGTACAACACAACTACAAAAAATCTAAGAAAATCTCTATCATAGCACCCTTTTCTGGCAGAATGGCCCCAAATTCAACTGGAACCTGTAGGCAATACTCAAAAACATATAAATAAAATTTAGTTCAATTCTATGCATAACTTCATACACTTTTCAATGATACAATAATGAAAATGGCACAAAAATTGCTATTACAGTGCCCCTTTCCGGAAGAATATCTACAAATTTAACTGGGACACGCTAGGCATAGCCAAAAACTTATAAATGAAATTTGGTTCAATTTTATGCATGTCTTCATACACTTTTCGATGATACAATAAGGACAGACACACAGACATTTTGTATAAACATGGTTTTTGGGATCTCTGGTCCCTAAAATGTGTAAATATATCAAAAAAAAATTTTCAATTACTTTCTTCTATTATAGATAGAAGAAAGAAAAAAGGACATTATTTCAAAGGAAAAAAAATATTGTGTTAATTAATGATAAAAAAAATTACAAGATTTAATATTTTCCTGTGTTTGTCATACAGAAATAAGAAAGGTCTATAATTTTTGCAAGCTTTCGAGCACATTAATTTAGAAATACTCGGCTGTTGAGGAAGATTTTTACAAGAAATCTATGGATACAACTAAGAGACCCACTATTTAAAACAAGTTGGAAATTGCACGTTAAATGTGACATAGGAGGTGCATTCGTTTTATAACTAGTTTTACAATGTAAAAAACTCATGCTTATTATTTCAGTGAAATGAATTATATCGTCTGCTATGAGTGAAATGAGCATGCCTTTTTTTCCCCCCTTATTTACATATGCCACGTTTACAAATGCAAATTTTTTTTTCTACACCAGACAGCACTGTAAAATTTACCATGGAGATCTTGCTTTGCGAATGATTACATCTGCGATTTAATATTTTTATGACTCATAATAAACAAATCTACTGTGTTTATTTACTCTAATGGATTGAGATATTCGGTTGTTAACCTAATTTCCACTGAAGTTATCTCAGAATCTATACATTTTTTAATGTAACTCATCTCTCAAACAAACAATTTTTTTCAACGATCTTTCCAAAAATGTAACTTTTATGCAATTTTATTCAAAAAAATAGAAGGAAATTTTGAATAAAAATGGCTGCCTGGCATATGAAAAAAAAAGTGGTTTGCCCATATTTGTTTTCTTCAGTCACTTGACTTGCGCTTTTATTATATAGATTACATACGATAGGATTTAATAGAATAAAGAAAACTTTTATTAATATATTTTCAAGTTTTGATTCAATTTTCATAAAATTTGAAATGACTCGGCAAAATTCTACAACGATAATATATATTAAAATTTCAAACCATTCAGTTAGGTAGTTTTTGCGCTGTTATATGCAGACGGACTGACCAGAAAAAGACTATAGGTGCTACGTGTTAATAGAATTATGGACGCACCTAAAAATGGTAGGTTGCATTTTGCCAATTTTAGAACATGTAGGATGCTGTATCCTTAAATAATAGCCTAGAGAGAACACTATTGTATCTATAAAAAATCTT
The DNA here is from genome assembly GCA_963931845.1 of Maratus michaelseni. NCBI lineage: Eukaryota > Metazoa > Arthropoda > Arachnida > Araneae > Salticidae > Maratus > Maratus michaelseni. The sequence goes on from OZ007597.1 coordinate 262,731,821, forward strand.
AAATTTATTATGCTTTATCCCAAATTTTGAAACATAATATCAGGGACATTTTTAAAAAACAGCCAAGTAGACTTAGACACAAAATCTTAAAAATAAGGAAGCATGGCACTTGCAGAACAAATTCCATGGAGGGGTGAAATTTTGGATAAGATGTACTTGTTGCTGATAAGGCTGTTACTATTATTTATTAGTGTTATTTTAAATGGTGAATATAAACTTGAAATAAATTAAACTAAACATCTTTTTGCTAGAACTCAAACAATTTTAAACACATAAACATAAAAAGCAATAAAAAAGTGTACCAATCCAAAATAATAACTCAAAAATAAGCTTTTATCAGCTTTTTTTTCAAACAAAAGAATTGAAACAGGTAATTACTTATTTTTCACTTGGCAGAGAAAAATAAATACCCCCCCCCCCCCCCTCCTACTGTAACACTTCGCTTAAGATTATTATTATTATTATTATTATTATTATTTATGTGTGAACATGAACAGATATACAATAACTAAAAATTGTGTGCCATTTTGGTTAAGGTGAAAATAAGCACTCGCCAGTCGCCACTCGTCGATTAAACTTGAAAAACTGGCGATTAAAAATATGGAAAGAACCGGCCAAATGCAGGATTTTCCAATTTCTTTTTTTCCCTAAAATTTGCGATTTTCCCGCTCCCGTTTGACAAAATTCATGATTTTTTCGTGCCCAATCGCCGAAATTCAAGATTTTTTTTGCCGCCTATTCGACAAAATTTATGATTTTTCCGCGCCTGCCGAAATTCTTGATTTTTTATGCACCCGACCGCCGAAATTTATAATTTTACCGCGTCCGATCTACGAAATTCATGATTTTTCCGCACCTGATTGCCGAAATTTGTAATTTTTATGCTTCCGATCGACGAAATTCATGATTTTTCCGCACCCGATCACTGAAATTCATGATTTTTTTTTTCCACATCCAATCACCGAAATTCATGGTTTTTCTGCACCCGATTGCCAAAATTTATGATTTTTCCGATTCCGATCGATGAAATTCAGGATTTTTCCATGTCCGATCTCCGAAATTCATGATTTTTCCACACCCGACCGCCAAAATTTATGATTTTACCGCGTCCGATCGATGAAATTCAGGATTTATCTACACCCGATTGGCAAAATTCAGGATTTATCCACACCCGATCAGCAAAAATCTTGATTTTTCCTCACCCAATCGCCGAAATTAATGATTTTTCCACTTCTGACCGCCAAAATTCATGATTTTTCCGATTCCGATCGATGAAATTCATGATTTTTCCACGTCTGATCGCCGAAATTCATGATTTTTCATCACCCGACTGACGAAATTTCTGATTTTACTGCGTCCGATCAATGAAATTCAGGATTTTCCCGCACCTGATTGCCGAAATTCATGATTTTCCACACCCGATCGACAAAATTCATGATTTTTAAGCTCCCGAATGATGGAAATTCATGATTTTTATGCCCCCAAATGATAGACATTCATGATTTTTATGCTCCCGAATGATAGAAATTCATGATTTTTACGCTTCCGAATAATGGAAATTCATGATTTTTACGCTCCCGAATGATAGAAATTCATGATTTTTACGCTCTCGAATGATGGAAATTCATGATTTTTATGCTCCTAAATGATGGAAATTCATGATTTTTACGCTCCCAAATGACGTAATTTGCAATTTTTTTCTGGACTAATTGACGAAATACTCATTTTCTGAATTTATGACGGTTTTAGCCTTTTTTGGTGGGCGGACCACAGGTTGTGCATGTGTAATATATATCCTATTGGGGGTTATTATTTAGTGTATAAACATCATAGAAACTCGACAGAGTTTCTCGCCAAGCATAAGAAACAGCAATGCATTACACAGTAAATGAAAGGAATTTCCGCCAATGGATGCCAAATGATTTTACAATTTTTTTTTTTAACTCTGTCTAGTTTATATTTTGCGGACGGGACAAAACGGGTTTTTGACACATCTATATCTCGCGTTCTATTTATGATAGAAACAAAATTCTTGATTCTATGGAATGGGGCGCGCCAAATGACTAAGAAATCAAAAGAAAAGCAAGATCTGTCGAATAGGTTTTCAGGAAATGCAATTTTAAAAGTGCTGTTTTTTGCCCTTTTTAAATCTTGTACACACCAAAAACTGTTGACAGGGCTACAGCAATGTGTAATTATGGGATTTTTACGTGGTTTACGTCATTTGAATTGTTTTTATGAGTAGTTCAAACCTTTGTAAGTTTCATGAAAAAATATCAATTAGTTTTTGAGTTATATCAGTTTAAAGTTATTGATTCCTATACTTAACATGTAGCAAAAAAGTGTTGACAGGGCTACAGCAATCTGTAATTATCGGATGTTTACGTGGTTTACGTCATTTGAATTGTTTTTATGAGTAGTTCAAACCTTTGTAAGTTTCATGAAAAAATATCAATTAGTTTTTGAGTTGTATCAGTTTAAAGTTATTGATTCCTATACTTAACATGTAGCAAAAAACTGTTGACAGGGCTACAGCAATGTGTAATTATCGGATTTTTACGTGGTTTACGTCATTTGAATTGTTTTTATGAGTAATTCAAACCTTTGTAAGTTTCATGAAAAAATATTAATTAGTTTTTGATTTATATCAGTTTAAAGTTATTGATTCCTATACTTAACATAGAGCAAAAAAATAATTAATGACCCAACTCTTTTAGAAATGGTCGTATACACATAATATTAAGATATGTTATTACAGTCGACCCAAGTAAGCTCCCTATTATAAAAACATAGTAACATTTAAGGTTCGTTTACAGGTTCTCACAAAAGATCATTTGATATAGGGCTAAAGATTTGTGTAATTATCCAATTTTTACGCGGTTTGCAACAATTGCATTGTTTTTATGAATAGTTCAAATGTTTAATATTTTGTGTAAAATATGAATTAGTTTTATATATATATATATCACTTTAAATTGATTTATTCCTATACTTAAGATGAAGCAAAGACACATTAAATGGTCTAACTCTTTTAAAAAAGAACGTATGCGCAGGATGTTAAAATATGTTACTACGAACGACCTAAGTTAGCTTCCTATTGTGAAACAGAACTGTAGAATTTAGTTCTTGTTTACAGGGTAACTCAAAAGATTTTTTAATAAGATTAATAATTGTGTAATTAGCGAATTTTTACGTTGAAGTACTTGATTCCTCAACACACAGGAAAAACAATAGTAAATAGCATAATATTTGTCAAAGTTGCTATATACACAAGATATTCAAATATGTTACTACATCCGATTCATTTAAACTCTATTGTTTGTATTGTTGAACATTATACGTTTCGTTTACAGAGTCTCTTAGAAGATCTTTATTACATTACAACCGATGTATATTTACTGAGTGAGATGTATTTTAATGATTTTATACTGTTTCAATCTCTGTAAGGTTTTATTATCTTGCTTTAAAATTTAATACGGGTTCATTTTGTCTGTTTGAAAGCTCGTCGATCTTAAGCTCTAAATCTATTAAAATATAGTATTTTCATCGATTAAAAAAAACTGTGTTTATTAATAAATGTATCAGGAATTGATTGAAAAAAGGCGATTAAAAAATTCCAACTTTACATTCATGCGCTGAGTAATAGAATGTAAAAATGTTGCTAGAAGTTTTGCGTTTAAATATTTGCCGTTCATCGAGTCTCCGGCTATGACGAACTTAAAATGCTCTAAAAACAGGCCTAAGAGCACAATGAAAAGGAAATAACTTCTTAAATTCCCCATAAAAATTTAAGATGCTATATTTCGTATACAATAGGTGATCGGTAACGAACTGTTCGGTTTACGAACAAATCGGTTAACGAACACTTTCGCGTGAGATTTTTATGTTCGGTTAACGGACACTTTCAAGAGATTTTTATGTTTGGAGGACGAACACCTCACGAAACAAAGTCATGATGAAGCAATGCAGTGTTTTATATTTGCCGAGCTATATTTATTGCTTCTATTGTCGACTTTGGGAACATTTTAACAGTTGCATACATATGTCCTAATTAATTCATGGACTGCCGAGGATTGAGGACCTATATTTTAGTATCCCCGAATTGGAATGGACAGACTAGAAACATTAATTATGTATTTTGTGTCTTTATGTATTTTGTGCATTTAGTAAATATAATCCTTTTTGGTTTAATCACGCTCCTTTTTAAAATCTAATTTAAAGCTTTATGATTTATCAAATCAAAAATTTTAATAAAATTTTACATTTTTTTAAACGGTTCATTATGTAAACGCATTAGTCTTTGTGCTATATTTACAAAATCACACAAAATTTTGGAATACGTGTTATACTACGAACATTTTCTATTTTGAAATCACTTTAATAGTTTTTATACTTTTGCAAACGTTGCGAATCTTATATTTTTCCGATTCTCGAAACGTTGAGTTAAAAAACTTAAATAAAAAAACTTTTAAGGTGCTCAGTGATTTTCAAGAATAATATTTAATATATTAGTATAAAAATCCCTGTAAGTAACAATGGTTCGTAGAAAAACAAATTTGATTATTCTCGGTAAAGTAAACTCATTGTTATAATTGACCAAAAAAAAAGGTACTTCTTATTTATCCACAATTTTCTGAAACTGTAGTATTTTAATTACTTTGTAAACTACTGTAAAATTTTCTATTTTTTTGTTTTTTGAATGTATATAAACGGAAGAGTGATATTAACAAAAGAAAAAGGAAAATAAACATGTCATAAATAATCTGATGAATACAATCTAAAGAAATGAATATAAAAGTTTCCCCTTTGCTATGGTAGAAACATGTACATTGGAATAAGTCACTCAATAAATTGTATAATTCTGATGTATAATTCTATTTATAGCATCACAATTATTTTTTTATTTTGCCCCTTTCATCTTTCTTTTATCTTTTCTTTTCTGAATAAAAATGGAATCTGTGTAATTGAAATTAAATACCTTACAAAAAGAAGTGATATCTCATCAAAAACAACTCGTTGTAAATGATCCCGCCAAGCCACAAACCTAAAACGTCAGCCATAAAAAGAAGTGATATCACATAAAAAGAAGCGATATAGAAGTGCATACTCCGAGTCCCGTGTAAAAATCTATCACCACTCATAATGTTTCCAAAGGACTCGGAGTGAGGTACAGTATGTGAAAACTGCTTGGCGACCTGCAGGCTTTTAGAATATATGCAGTATATCAATTTTGAAAATCGAAAAAATAAATTTTTAATTTTTGTTATATCACTTTCATAAATATTTTTTCATGCGAAAGAACTGACAGAACGGATTTTTCCCCAGACTTATGCGATTCCGCTTACGCTATAATTATTGAAATATATCTCAATTTAGTTAACGTTTATTATAAAGTGCATTGTTATTAATATGTGTATGATCATTACATATATATATATATATATATATTACAAACTCAAAATCTTTACATGTTTACTTAAGAAATCTTCTTCGTAAGAGTGGTGTTTCTAGTTTAAATAATGGTAAATAAAATCAACAAATTAATTTTTCAAGCTCATAAATAAGAAAAGACATGCAAACACAGAAGCTTCAACTTTTTACAATTTTATGGGAGCAAAATAATTAAATAAATAAAAATAAATAAAAAAAATAAAAATAATATAGTCATATGTAATTGCAGGAAACACGAACATTATAAAAGCCTGCAAGTCGCCAAGCAGTTTTCACATACTGTACCTCACTCTGAGTCCTTTGGAAACATTATGAGTGGTGATAGATTTTTACACGGGACTCTGAGTATGCACTTCTATATCGCTTCTTTTTATGTGATATCACTTCTTTTTATGGCTGACGTTTTAGGTTTGTGGCTTGGCGGGATCATTTACAACGAGTTGTTTTTGATGAGATACTTATTTTATTATTGTCAGATCTTAATTCTAGACAAATATTTTGTTTAAAAAAAGGTACTTATGTAGTTAGCTACACAAGTACCTAAGCTTAGTGAGACCTATATAGTTAGTTACATAAGCATGTTGTGTATAACTTTGCTGTTAACCTATTTAAAATAGATTGGAAATTAGTATCTCAAGTTTATGCAAAGCAATATAAATTAAAATATTTTTATTTAGTACATAAATTACTTTACTGTAAACTAATTATATATTTTTTAAATTAAATATTCAGTGACATAAATGTACTTACTGGTTACTAAATAAATTATTCTAACTTGCGACTAACTGGCTACTAAAAAAATCAACCTATCGGCCAGTGGCTACTAAGCAAAATTCCTTATTTTCATCTTTACATTTTGGAAAAGGGGGGCGCGGGGTCATTCATAAGAGAAAATAAATTCAGTTAATTAAATTTGAAAATCCAGTGAGACACAATTGCTTGCAATAGAAAATTAACTTTTTCTTTTCATTTGTAGAAAACTCTTGAGTAACTTTATACAATTACATTGCATGTGTGATAGGGAATCAATTCAATAGGTTGTTTTCTTCCCTGTAATTTCCGCAGTTTTATAGAAAGTTTAATCTAATCTAACATTCTAACTACTGAGCTGAGTGGGTCCTCTGTATAACGGTATCTGAGGATCGTGATGAATATAAAAGGAAAAATTAATAAAGGGTGAATCACCAGCGACTCGCACCGGAGTGATTCAGAAAACCTAAAAATTTAGACAAAACATATATTCAACACTTTCCCCAAACACCATTATAGGCATGATCGTAAGTAGCAGCACATAATGCGATGCCATAAAAGTTAAGTTTAAAATTACGTTAAATTCATAAAGTTAATATTTAAGTTATAATATACTTATATAAATTAGGAAATAGAACTTATTGCATTACTTCAAACATAGCTGAAACACATAAATATAAATAATAGAAAAAGACAAACTCACCAAGATGTAGTTTAATAGGTATTTATTAGAAAATCAGTGCACCAATAATTAATAAATAAATCTCTTCAAAATATTAACACTACGATCTTAAATTGCATATGTACAGACATGAGCGTTACTAATAATATTAATGCATTACGGATGAAATGGATTATAAAATCACTAATAATGTAGACTAAAATCCTTGGTATAAATTATTTCAAATATTAATTTTCACTTTTTATCACAATACTATATTACTTTCTCTCTAACTGAGAATCACAGATTTTAGTGAAGATAATAAAATTATATGACAATATTGTTGCTGGCTCAGTCCAGAGGAAACTACTATATTCTAGCCATCGTCGACAGTTCTTTAAGTACGATACTGGAATTCTACAGTTTAAAAGTTATTGCTCAGGAAAGGAGAATAAAAGCTTTAGTAAGTGAACCGCGTAGCTAGGCAGATTAGTATCAATGAGGTGGTTATAACTGTAATTACCATCACAGACGAGCACAAATCAAACAGCCAAACACGATGAATTTGAAGAACACTAATCAGTATTGTAGATAGAGCATCTCCTGAAGGAGATCACATTGCTGATTCATCCACAACATCAAGCCTCAGGCATATAAAATAAAGATGTTGTCAAGACATTTCTCCGAATCCAGCGTCTCCCATATTCATCACTTTTAAATGTCAAATATCAGGAAGGTATAGTAATTTGAAATTAATTTTGGCTTATTTATTTATTTTCTTTATTAAAAGGGATTATTGGATATTTAAATGTATTGTAGTGCTAATAACTGTCACGTACATATCCATCTTGAATCCTTATTATTGCCTATGAGATGGCAAAAGCCCTCATAACGATATACAGAAAATGACTACATATCGTCGAATTTTTTGTAGAACTGAATACTCTCTAGACTTTCCCACTCAGGTAAAACTTTCTGGCGGTTACGAAACAATCAATCAAAAAATCCGAACCGTCTGAATGTCAGTGAACAAGCCCCAACAGCTGACACTTCCAACCCTAGCAACAGCATTAAATAGTATTTAGAACATTCGATCACGACCTTGGAGCGCTGTCAAAACGACCTTGTTCAAAATCCGCGGGAAGAAAGGTTCTTGTTTACTTGAAACATCTAAACACTCATCAATGGCGTCTGATCGCAAATCTCGACGAAATACAAAACAGAAAAAACAAAAGTAATTAAAAATCTATAATTGCCAAACTAATGGATGAAAACAAATGAAATTTTAGCAATCTAAATAAAATTAAAATTTCTTTCCACCAGATATGTTTTTGAAAGTAAAATATTTAAATTAAGAAATTTTGAAAAATGATTATTGGACATAGAAATTTTGAAATGAAATATGGAAAAGTTCGTTATTCTGAAAGAATTTGCCTGAATTAAAATAAATGAATTTGAACTTTCTGAAAAGAATAAATTAACAATTAACCAATTTTTTAATCAATATTATTAAAAAGGAAATACACTATATTTTGGAATAATTTATTTTAGACTGTATATTATTTAAGAGTTAGAAAAAGTAAGTTATAAATATTTTGTTTTTAGATAATTTGAAATGAAGTTTAATTAATATTGCAAAGTGAATAAAATGTAAATTAAATTGAATGAATAAATATCCTAAAACATATGTAATGGAAAGATTCTGAAATTAATTTATATTCTCACCAAAAGTAAACAATATAGAAAGAATGTTAGATTTAAAATGCAAAAATGAAATTTAGCTTAATTAATTTAAATGAATTTAATGAATTTAATTAAATTGATGAATAAATTAAGGTTAAATATTAAAATACTGAATAAATTAAGAGTCAAATTTTTAAATCATAACACTCTGCTTCATTAGAACCGAATTATCTTTTACATAGAGAATATTTTATGGTTTTCCAGGGTTTAAATTATAACAAAAACAAGGATAATTTAATTTGCAAAAAACTAAATATACAGTAAAACCTCCCTAATGGACACTTCCGAATAGCAGACTTCTATATTAAGCAAACACCTTTTTTCAATCCACAACACATACATGTTTGTATACTTTTACCTCTAAAAATTCGATATTTCTGAATAGCAGAGAAATTCCATAGTCCTGAGGTGTTTGCTACTGCAAGATTTTACTGTACATATTTTTTAATTTTTGAAAACATCAATTAAATAAGAATAATAATTCTAGAATCACCTGTTGTTCTGCTTTTGCAACCAAGTCCTCAAAGGCGGCTGTCCTAAATTCATCAATAATTCTCAACCGACGTTCCTCTTCAGCTTGGCGTTTAGCTGTTGGTGATTCGGCTAACATTCTTTTCAGCGATTCTACGGTGATTTCTTCTTCAGGATGTCTCTGGAAAAATCAGTAGATAACGGTCAGTTTTAACTAATTTAAAATCATTTTGATTTCAAAATATTTTCGAATCAATATGAAAAATGTTGAGTTCCATTTACAACTCAATTTACGAATTTAATAACTTCTGAAATTTATTTACATGTAAATTTTGTAAAATAAATATAAATCAAATAGTCTAAATGAATGACAATATCAAATCATATTTTGAAAGACAATTTGTATAAAACAAACTCCAACCAAGAGTACAAAATGAAAAAAAAAAAAGAGAGAGAGAGAGAATGTAAGAAAATAATATTTAACGAAATTCAAATGAAGTATTAAAACTATACCAATTACCCAAGTGATTAATAAATTAATCCCAAATGCTTATAGAAAATTTAAATATTTAAACCATTTGTAGGGGGAAAATATAACAAATTTACAAAAGCAACACAGATTATATAATTGAAATGAATTGCACAAGTTTAGATGAATTTATTTGCTAATTAAGGTGAGACATCAAAACTAAAAACTAGTGCAATGCTGTTTTTCATTAAATAATACAATTTCTTCATCGTTTGCGTCTGATACCTTTATTTTTCTTTTCTTTCCAAATAGCATATCACTCTTTCTAGGTCAGAGGCCAACTTATTGTGGCCAGACTACATCTTTACTGAGATAGTTGCTTTCAGCTACATCTGAAGTAGGTAGCAACAATTAAATGTTATAAAAAACAACAAATAAGATCCTATCTTTGATCATTTTTATTCGAAGAGTATACAATGCTGCAATTGGCGAGTATATTTATATTCTATTCGCACCACTATTTAAAAAAATTTAATTCTGCAGTATATCTCTCTTGCACATGTTGGCAACGTGTATGTGAAAGATTTTTGTTTTGAGAAAGTTGTGCGAGATGGAATTAAATAATAGTCGCCAGTGGAAGCCCTGAGCATATCTACTAATACATAACTCCCTTATACTTTCTTATTTGAAAAAGTACTCTGATCATATCTGAATGCTTTTTTTCACAGGTAAAGCATTCATATCACAATAGAAACCCTATTTTATGCACTTATTCACAGTAGGATACATAAAACTAATGAGAACTAGTCGGATGTGCCAGTCACAAAACTTTCTTCTATCTCATACACTAAAAACGAATCAGCACCAAATTATATCAAAGTCTAACTCAATCTAAAGTTTTATTAAATTCCGTGCATTAGTTCTTGGATAGTTCTATCACTAAAAGCGTGTAAATCCTGCAAAATGTAGCATGGCAGTGCCACCTGTTGGGAGATTTAGACCAAAACCAAATCAACAACAACTTATGTCAACGTCTAACTGAATCTGAAGTTTGATGATAATCTGTGCATTAGTTCTTGAGATAATAATGAAAAACGTAGCATAGCAGCGCCACCTGTTGGGCTTTTTACACCAAAACATAAGCAGCATCTATTTATGTCAAGGTCTAACAGAATCTGAAGTTTGATGAAAGTCCGTGCCTTAGTTCTTGAGATATAGCTATTGTAAAAATCATGAAAAAAGTGGTATAGCAGCATCATCTGTTGGGATAGCTACACCAAAATATAATCAGCGTCTATTTATGCCAAAGTCTAACTGAATCTGAAGTTTGATGAAAATAAGTGCATTAATTCTTGAGATAGAACTATTGTGGAGATCACGAAAAATGCAGCATAGCAACTCCACCTATTGGGGGCAATTTTCACCAAAAACTAATCAGCACCAATTTATATCAGGGACTAACTGAATATAAAGTTTTATTCAATTTCATGCATTAGAGCACCTTGCATTTTTCACCTTGAGATAGAGCACCCACAAAATTTTTGTCACATACAGACAGACAGACATTTTCTTAAAACAGTCAAATCATGTTCAGGCCCTTCTAAAACATATAAATCCGTCAAAAACCAGAAGTCGAAAATTTTCATGAATCCAATACTTTCTTCTTGTAAAGATAGAAGAAAGTAATAAAATGATATGAAATAATATTAACAATACATACTCTGGGCACACCAGGTGATGAATTCACACTGTCTACTTCAACACTAATTGAATTTAAGTCACTGATGCTTCTGGTTACTGTCACTTGCCCTACAGCAAAAAAAGATGTAATAAACATTTACTAATATGATAAACTACATAAAAAAAAAAATAACAGCTGAAATATTGTCTTAAAGGATAGGATAGTAATTAAGGGTTACAGAGATAGTTACATTCAAAAACTTTATTTTTCTGCCTGTGTAACAAAGATTAATAAAGGGTTTATAATTTTTATTTTAAAAATATATTTCGAACTCTGGTGCATAAATAAAATATGCAGATGAATAAGATTTTGAATGTTTTCAGTTGATCAATTCTCTTTGTAAAATTTCTGGCATTTTCCTTTATCCTCTTTCCATAATTAGGGTGCCTGTCTTTTTCCATCTTATGTAATGCAAAATATTTGTTTTAAAATTATAAAATAAAATAACAAAATAGCAAAAAAGGTGTTAATGTCTTAAATGAAAACTCACTTCTTTCAAAATTTTAATTCAAAGCCCATGAATTAGTTTCTATTTAAAAATATCCCAATTCAACTAAAGCTCAATAAATGTGCATTTAAATTGAGGAGTCTAATTTCAGAATTTGGATCCATAGTCATGTAATGTTCTATAATTTTTTATGACAATGTTTTTTCAACAAATGAAAATAATAGCCGACACAACCTAAAAGTCTCAAAGGAAGGAGGCTAAAGATACACAGTTATTGAAAATGATGTACAGTATTTTAAAATACTAAAACTCATTTTGAAACACACTTACCAGAACAGGTTTAAAAAGAAGGAAAACTCAAACTTTTTGACATTCCTCTTGGCTAATAGCACTACTATCGCTATAATCTAAAATGGTGTCTCAGCACTAAAGGTCACCAGGCATCACATCTTGTCACTTTTTCTTGTGGGCTTTGTGAAAGACAACGTACTGTGTAACTTGGACGACCTAAAAACTCTGAACTTAATAACACCAGACATGCATGAACTAGACTATCATCTGGACACTGTCCGTGTGACTGGAGGAAGTCATACAGAACATTTATAATGCAACAAAATGAAAATGTTTGAGTTTTTTTTTTTCATATAAAATCCATTTTAGTAAGTGTATGTTTCAAAATGGGTTTATTATAGTATTTTAAAATACTGTACATCATTTTGAGGAACACTGTATATAAGTTACTATCATTATTATTTTAAATCAGCTTGCCAAGACCTTTCATTTGATACCAATTTGAATAATGTTTAGAGATTTTTTATTTATTTATTTTTCAGTCCAACATTTTGACATCTGGTGTCCGCCAATACTAGATATCTGAGACATCATCACGCATGAAAGTGGTTCAATTAAAAGCAGGTAGAAGATTTGTCGTGCCAACAAATGATTTGTCAATGACGACAAATTCTTGTAATTTAATCTTATTTTAACGGAATCTTACACAACAGAAGAAGTGTCCTACTCACTAATTGGCTAATAATATTCATAGCTTTTATTGCACTTTGAGACTTTTCTCTTATTAAAAAAATAATAATAAAAAGAAATACCAATGACAATTTTGTCATAGAATTTTCACTGCACTGAAACTATCTAAAACTGTTTATATATGAATGAGTCAAAATATCCTATCCTAAAAAGAACTTTCTCCTGCCTTTTAAAGTTTTTTTTTTTAATCTCTTTTTCATCATTATGGGATTTTCAGAGGTTCATAATATAAACTAATTTTAATAACGCAATTCTGCAGTGCATCATGAGAAATGAACAGAATGAAACTCAAAGATTTGAAAATTAGGTCTGAGGATTTAATTTTTCACACAGTTCTCTGATATATACACCCAAAACTTTCTTTGTATTTTTGCACTGATCCAGAAAATATCCAAAATTGCTTTCAAAAAGGAGCAATTCCACCTTTTGGAGGAAATGTTGCATATCATCATCATATACCATATGATATTAGATAATTTATACATCTCATTTGTCCAAATTGGTTTATTCATTAAGGAATATACGAAAGAGATGCTCTGACATATATTTAATATTTGACCCCTTTTCATTTAATTAACTTTTTAATTGACTCCTGCTATTTTGCAATCAAGTAATTATCTACTATATATATAAAATGCAAATAGAAATTTCATTCTGAACACTTATATCTCATGCTCCACTAAACAGATTTTTATGGGAGCTACATTGTCAGTTAGGTAATAGTTAGGTGAAGGCTTTCATGTATAACACATCATTCTAAGTTGCTTAGTTATAGAACTATGGGAGAAAGTTCTATAAGTAGGCCAACATGATAACTCATTCCAAAAGCTTTTAATTCAGACTCTTTTGAATGGATTTTTATGGGACTTTCATTGTCAGTTAGGTAATTTTTCAAGTAATTTTTCGGGGTTTGTTTGGAAAAACAGACCAGCATAGTGGGTGTTGCCTACTAGTAATAAAATAAGGAAAAAAGACATTTTTGGGAATTCTAGATTTATGTCACACATATCCAATTAGAATAAAACTAATTAATAATTTTTACCAAGTTAATAAAACTTTAAACATTTCGTTAAAGAGGAATATACTTAAGTTTCAAATATCCAGTACATTCCTTTTAACTTGCCAAAAGAATAAAAAAATTCACAAGCATTTTCTGGAACCATTTTTCAATGTTTAACACATATATTCTTTTCAGTATTTACAGTATTTAAAATAAACATAAAAAGACAATACAAAAGCAAATTATTTAACATATGCACAAACAGGCAATAACAGCAAGATAGAGATAATGGACTTGGAAAGAGAAAAGTTTTTTTTTTTCCAATATCTACACAATTTGTTTAACAAATACATACAGTAGCAATTTATTTAACACAAAGTAAGAATTTGTTAACCCTGCATTGTGCTGAAGTCAGTTTAAAAGGTACCAAAATCTTTTTTGTTGTTATAAAATGAAGTGAAGGAATTATTTTAAATAACCTGTCTTTTATTTTTTCCATCAACTTTTCCCATGTTCTGATTCACTCAGGCATATTAGCCCTAATATGATTTATTTTAGGGAGTAACTTAGCATAAAACTAATTAAAGTTTTATATAAACATATTTAATTGGATGAAATGAAGTTTAAAGTAAACAACAAAGTAATTTGTGAAAGATTAATTTAACATTTAATTGAAGTTTTATTAAAGCTGTACTTGAAAATAGTGGCAGCAAGAGTTTAAACCAGCTGATAACTCTGCATTGCACTGACACAACACTTTGTGTGTTTACTAGTAGGCTAGTTGGATGTTGACTGAACAATCTTTTGTGAGCTGGATGTTGACTGAACAATATTTTGTGAGCTGGATTGTTGTGGTTCAGCTATTTATTTATTGATATACTACATATATAATCTACTGGCTTGTGAACCATTGGATTTGTTTATGAACTGTCATTAAACTGGGCAGATAAAACAGGACAAAATTGACAGCACAAAGAACGAGAATATACAACCAGGGAAGCCATGAGGATTGAACCACACATCCCAAGATCAAATGCTGAGGAATTTACCTCAGAACCTCTGGGATCCCTGAGATATCTGAATTCTGGTAAATTTTATGGTTTGACGAGACTGTTTCAAGTATACATAAAAGCAACGGGGTAGTTGTAAAAAACAGAGGATATATGCTATAGGCAGAAGGTATACATTAGAGAGTATACATTATAGGTAAGAAAGATAGAGTTCCTAAAAATATCTAGAAGGTATACAACATATATCACCATATACCCTCCACCCCATCCTTGCATAAAATATTTTATTTGTTGTTATCTAACTTGCTCTATACTGATGTTTCAGAAAATTAATAAACTCTTTAGATTCAATCTGCTTGGTTTCTGACATCCCTTTCTGACATCAGTTTTAAACTCATGATAAAAGTATTGAATAACCTAAATCATGTCAGCACCTCCAAAACTATACAATGCAAGTATCGTAAGTAGAATAGCAACAATGTACAGATGATTAAGACAGACAATTCAAATGCTATCTCTTGTGATCTTGCAGCATAGGAAGCAATTACAGCCATCTATACACTCAGCTTATAAACGCTGACAGTGAAAACAAATTGAAAAAACACAAATTTAATCAATGCAAATACGATAGGAATGTAAATTGGGGAGATAAAGATTATCATTAGGTATTTGATAATTAATACCGAACAATTAAAGGTGAATAATAGAGGTATACATTAAACAATTCAATCACTTTCTGTCATGAACTCACAGCACATACAGACACAGCATTACAGCCAATAAATATTGGGAAGTTTACAACAACCAGATTCCCTTTATAGAGAAAAACACAAGTTTAATCAGCGCAAATACAGGACAGATGCAGACAGGGGTGAAATGTTTTTCATCAGAGATATACGCACCAGCATATGAAAATGAATATTGTCTGCTTTTGTCTACAGAATCAGAAGAAGCTGCCATTGTTTTTACTCGGGCTGTAACAAAATAATTAAATTGAAATATTAATAAATGAAAATGTCACAAAATACGCTATTTATTTATTATATCAGTGATATTTAATTAACATTTTTTTGTAGATCTCTAACTGGATCTTGAACTCAACCCTTCTCAATATCAAGCTGAATCTTGGGAGATCTATATGGACCATGTTGATGACATCAGCTCTAGAATTTTATATCTAGATATATATTCATACAAGGGTGGTTTGATAAGTTTTCAGCCTGACAGTGAAAGCACAAGATTTCTGACATAATTTCATATTATTGTTCAATGTAGTCTCCTTGCAACTTAAGACATTTAAGACATACTCTTGTGTGCGAATTCTTTAGTGCAGCCCTGTACGAGAGTGGTTCGGAAAGTTCTTGGACTGACAAAGCAAATACAAGATTTTTGACAATATTTCATTTTATTTTTCAACTTCCAACACCATACATTTCAGAAAACTCAAGAAATGTTCATTCTTTGACGTTTTTGGTCGATGTTCAATAAACGTGGCATGCATCGATCGAAAAGCTTTTTCATACCCAAAAAATCATGTAAAATGTAATGGACATGGTCTATTGAGATGTTTGCAATGTCAGCAAGTTCGCGTATCTTCAATTGGCGATCACTCAGTACGGCATTGTGAATTTGTGAGGCGATTTCGTCGGTCGTAGCAGTTTTTGGGCGTCCTGAGCATTCATCATCGTGAATGGATTTCCTACCATGTTAAAATTCAGCAGCCCACATTTTTTATCGCTGAATAGGAAAGACAAGAATCCTTTAAGGTGGAATGTAACTCTTTTTGTATGTCCGGGGGGGTTAAACCTTTTCTAACAAAGTATTTTATGACAGCTCGAACTTCAATTTTTTCCATTTTTTTTAAATGTCAAAATTATTTTAGTTTATCGCCCAGCAATAACCAATAAACTCATGCGTCTGAAACTTGGCAGCATGTCATCTAAAGTATCATACTTTACAAACATCATTGTCATTTGGTCATACTTGTTCCATCTCTGTGTCAGGCGGAGAACTTATCAAACTACCCTTGTACATATATAAATTCATGAACATATAACTCACTTTGACATTATGCCTCCTCCCCCCCCCCCCCCAAACCATGTCTAAAATGTGTTACAATATGTGTCATAATCAATGACTGGAGTATCCTAGTTGAGGTTTATTTCAACAGAGCGAAAAATGTACAGGGTAGGACTCAAACCGGGGTACCCTGGCTTGGCGTGATGGACTTGACAGCGAACTGTAGTGCTAATCTGATTCATTCGAGCTATAACTATATCATTTGCACGATGAAAGTGTGATATAACATGGAAACTCCTGTACACACCATGTAATTAGGTCATAATGAACAGAAGAAAGCTTTTCAACTAGATAAATCATACTCAATGTCATAACTTTCAATAAATGCAATGCATTGGACTGTTCGGCCTCCTCTCACCTTCCATGAGAAAGAAAAGGGGGGGGGGGGGTGGAACCCAAAATTAAGAGTGCAAATTTTAAACAATTCCTCTTAGTCCATATATATGTGCTGAAATTAGCCATCCTGAAAATTCATTTTCAGTCAGTCACAATAGATTTATAGATACAATAGATTTCACAATAGATTATACTCCTCCCACACCTCCTACTTGGGAGGGGGGGGGCAAAATTTACATTTTTTTTTATTATTATTGATTTGCCAAGTCCCATTATCCTATAATGCTTGTTTTATTTTCTATTACTTCCAAAATCTGCTAGTTGTTCATTCAGTAACATATTAATTTAAAAAAATGACAAAGAAAAACTTTTATTAAAAAATTTAGAAAATTATTCTTTGAAATGGCAAAACAAATATTTAATAGCACTCTTAAGTTACATTTCTTAGACTAACATGCAGCAATCATTGTACAATTGCATCAACAAAAAGTTATTTAATTCTTCCATCTTTTTTTAAATTTTTACTATGAAAGAAAAGGCTGATTTAGTGGATGTTTGGAGCAAAATGGACCATTTTAGCACTGCATGGCACAAAAAATGCTTCTTGATATTGTTTGACACAGGGCATGCATTCTTGTAAATTGAAAACAACAACAACAACAAAAACACACCTGATAAACAAAATTAAGTATCTTCATAGAAAAATAAGCTTTTTAAAGAAAGGAAAAGGGGGGAAGGGTCTTTCTCTACATTAAAAATATATATATATTCTACAAACCTTGTTATTTTTTTCTTTTGTTGAAACCTTAGTTTTGAGTATGTTTTAGAATGTAAGCCTTACATAAGAAAAAAGGTGAAATGCTTCAGAAGAATATCAAATAATCTAAAATAAAGTACCCTAAACATTTTATTAAAAAAAGGGGGGATTGTACTTAAAAATAATGTAAAACAGCAAAAAAGGCTCTAAAATTGAACAAAAAATGCATCGATAACATCTGGGTCCTGGTGATAATTAACCTTTAACTGAATATGGCAG
This sequence comes from Maratus michaelseni, assembly GCA_963931845.1. Classification (NCBI taxonomy): domain Eukaryota; kingdom Metazoa; phylum Arthropoda; class Arachnida; order Araneae; family Salticidae; genus Maratus; species Maratus michaelseni. The sequence continues at coordinate 262,750,057 of OZ007597.1, forward strand.
ATGCGAGGCTACTAAACCTTAACTGGTAATATGCTGTCTGTGAGACTGCTACATTGTTTGACATATTAAAAACCTATTTTTCTACTGTCACTTTAAAAATTTGGTTGTGTTAATTAAACCTGATTCAGAATTGAAGAATAAATATTTATGTTCAGTTTGTGGTAAGTTATTAGGAATATTATTTTAATTTCTTTTTTATAGTAATTTCCAAAAACTGATAATTTTACAGGTGTGGTATGTTACTGTTTGTGTACAAAATTTCACTTTTCTGGTTAAGTTTAATGCAAAAAAATAGGAAACCTTACATGGTGAAGCATTAAAGAATGTCAAGGAACTAAAAATACTTTATATTTATAAACTTTAAAAATATTTCAACTGATGGGAAAACTACTACCATTTAAAGAATAATCTACAAGTAATTTTTAAAAAGTGAACAAATTAAAAAACTTACTGCGAGGTATATAAGGAGCATGTAGTCGAGAGGTGTCATGTCCACTGCTCCTCAAAGCTTCCGCTATAACTGTATTATCAAATAAAATATCAGGATCTACAGTTTCAGGTATTGAATTCTGGAGACCAAAATTTGAGTCCTCATCTGGCAGCAGCTGGGGAGCTTTTTCTTGGCGATTTTTTATAACCTAGACAAATGGTTCAAACATTAAAACAATAACTCATTAAACAGGCTAGTTTATTAATGATATGGAGAATTAATATATTCAATCAAACATTTAAACATAAACATGCAAACAACCATAATTTCATATAGTTTTTAAAGTTATTTACCATAATGTCAACTATATACATATATTTTTACTTCACACTACCATTTACAGACATGATAAACAAATTTCACATATAAAGCCAATGTAGATGTTATTTACAAAGAGATATATATGTTATTGTCCTCCAAATACATGAATGGAGTCTCCCAAAAAATAAAAAGAGAATTTAAAAGACTTAGGTTAAATGTACCAATAATCAAATTAATAAGAACAAACAGAGAAGAAGAAAAAAAAAATTAACAATCTCAAGGGATGCATATATAGGTATGACTAAAAGAAAAATAGAAGAAAGGATTAAAGAACATGAAAGAGATATCAGATTAAATAAAAAGACCACAGCAATAGCCGGACTAAATAAAAAATCCCTAATGCAGATAAATTTTAAAGAAGTGAAGAAGCTTGGAAATTACAACAACTTAAATTATGCTTTAATGTGCGAGGCCATTGAAATAGATACAGAAAAAACAGAGACTTGCAATGATATTATGCATGCAACAATAGACAATAGATGGCGCCATCTGTTACATTTTGAAAAAACCAGGTAAGTTAGAATGAAATCAAGATGTGATGATGAAGATCAGTAAAACTGAGAATGCACAAGATGATGGGCGAAAATATTTTTTTAATACATATAAATGTTTTTAAAAGGACTGACATCTTCTGTTTGGAGGAAAGTAACGCATATCTTTGTAAATAACATCTACATTGGCTTTATATGTGAAATTTGTTTTTAATGTCTGTAAATGGTAGTGTAAAGTAAAAATATAACCATAATTTCAATTTTTATGGCAGTGAAAACGCATGCTCTAACACCAATGGTTACTGTTCTATATTTGAGACAGGATGGTACCTGTCGTACTGGCACTTGGTCATTCACATTCTGTTTGCACTCATTTTCATGCGCAGTAGAAAGTATTTTTTTTAATCGTGAAATTAATTTAAAATGAGTTCAAAGGATAAAAAATAGAAGAGATCTATTGTTTCAATAGAAACAACAAGTTGGAAATTGTACGTTAAACATGATATAGGAGGTGCGTTTGTTTTATAACTAGTTTCACAATGTAAAAAATCATCCTTATTATTTCAGTGAAATGAATTACACTGTCTGCTATGAGCGAAATGAGCATGCCTTTTATTTTTTCTTATTACGTATGCCATGTTTACAAATGCAAATTTTTTTTCTACACCAGACAGCACTGTAAAATTCATCCTGGAGATCTTGCTTTGCAAATGATTACGTCCATGGTTTAATATTTTTATGACTCATAATGAACGAATCTCCTGTGTTTATTGACTCTAATAGATTGAGATATTCGGCTGTTAACATAATTTCCACTGAAGTTATTGCAGAATCTATACATTTTTTAATGTAACTCATCTCTCAAACAAACAATTTTTTTCAACGATCTTTCTAAAAATGTAACTTTTATGTCATTTTATTCGAAAAAATAGTTTTTGAATAAAAATGGCTGCCTGGCATATGAAAAAAGAAGTGGTTTGCCAGTATTTGTTTTCCTCAGTCACATGACTTGCACTTTTATTATATAGATTACGTACAATAGGATTTAATAGAATAAAAAAACTTTTATTAATATCTTTTTAAGTTTTGATTCGATTTTCATAAAATTTGAAATGACCTGACAAAATTCTACAATGATAATATACATCAAATTTCAAACCATTCGGTTGGGTAGTTTTTGCGCTGTTATATGTGGACAGATGGGCCAGATGACGACTATAGGTGCTACATATTTATATAATTACAAACGCACCTAAAAATTGATGCATTGAAGCAGTTGGATAAAGAGTAATCTATTAAAAATGTTGTGTTAGAACTTGGTGTTGGAGAAGTTACTGTTGAAGACTGTAAAAGAAAGAGAATTCAGACAAACTAAGAAGTTAAAAAGAAAAGCAGTCCTTCTTTTAGACAATGTCCCATGTCATCCAGATGAGGAGCAACTGGCAAGTGGAGGGATCAAAGTATATTTTTTTCCAACAATTGTGACTTCACTAATACAGACATTAGATCAAGGTGCTCTTGAGAACTAGAAAAGAAACTACAAAAAGAAACTTTAAAAAAAGCTGATTGGAGGTTTTGAAGAACAAGGAGGTATAGAATGCCTGAAACAGTTACACTGAAGAATGTTGTATATTGGATTACCGAAGTGTGGAAAGAAGTTAAACCAATGACTTGACACAAATCAGGCAAGAGATTATCACACCAAAACAGCTAAATGATGAAAATGAAATTTTATTGAGCCTGACTTACAGATGACATGACTGCAGACATACATGGTTGAAAATCACTAACAAGAGAGCAGTCCTGATGAAAACAATGTTCATCAGTAGAAAATTATGCATTCCAAAGGTCTAAGTTTGACTGAAGAAACTACTGAATACATTGAACAGTAAGAAGAGGCTACACCTGCAAATCTAATAATACTGATACAATGGCGTAAAATTGCAGCAAAGAAACATTTATCATCCGACAAACAAAAAACTATCAAGTACTTCTTCAAATGAGCAATTTCATTCCATATTTTTATAAAAGCATTGGAAGTGTACATGTAAGTAGTAACATAAAAAATAAATCGTGCATAAAATTATATTTCATCTCCAGAGTTAATGATAATTTATGTAAATCCGATTTATTCAAGTTTTTTGCTTATCCGACACATTTCTGCGTTATACAAAATGATATACGAAGCTTACTGAATGTCTGAAGAAATTATTTTCCTTAACTTATAACACCTTATACTATTATAGTACATTATATAATGAATGTAGTATAATAATTATAAAATGCACCATAAAGGATTTTTCCCCATAGGCATAGGCCATAATGTAACGGAATTCTTTTGTGTGCCTCTGTAAACAAACGATAAATGCTACATACTTCATTTTCAATACCGAACATTCTATATTAAACGTCAATAACATATAAAAATTACATGGCAATCTGATCATAGTTACGAGAGTTAGAATACATACAGATGGCCAGGCAGACAAACTAAATTCATAAACAGTTTTTAATTTTGAAGATGAAACAGCACCGGAAAAATGGCGATAAATCACAATTAAATAATAAAACCTTGTATGAATCATTATAAAAAAAAAAGAACACACAGAATGCGTTTCAGGCTGTTGCATTCTTTGTAAGCTCTCCTCTCTGCCTTTCTGTTCATTTGTAACCTTGTCCTCTTATGGACATGTGTTTACTTTGGTTGATGACAGCCTGTTAAAAATTTCCAGCTCAAAAAGCATCCTGTGTGTTCTTTTGTTTTTATGGTGATTCATAAAAAGTTTTATTATTGAAAACTTTTCAACCTTGTTGGAAAGTATCAAAAAGAGGTTAATAAAGAAGAATACACGTATATTAAAATATATGTACCTGATCAATATGTGCACAAAATGTAGGAATAGCCGTAAGATGTCCAAGGAAATACAGAAAACTGGCAACCAAAATATGCATGGCACAGTGCTGTCCAGGAGACAGCTGATTTAATTTACCAGGCAATTCCTATTATAGAAGAAAGAAAGAAAAAAAAAAGCTTTAGAGTTATAAACTTACAATAGTCATTTGTGATGAACATGACAAAAAATATTTTAAAAGTTTAAACCAAGTAATCATCAATCTATATTATTAATGTTCATATAGTATATAATTTTAGTAATCATATATATAGGGTGTTCTAGAAAGGACTCCCCAACTTTTAAATGACATAACTTCGAAACAGTGAGAGATAGAAATGTGAAACAAGTTGAATGTTAAACAGATAGGTCTGGAATTTGTTATACACGAATGTGAAAAAATAGTTCCAATATTGGATAATAGGTGGCAGCACAAGCACATGGAACTTTAAATGGTACTCAGAAGGACAGAAATTTCATTTGTGCGTCTGTTTCATTGCTGACACGTGTAAAAAAGTTGTATAGAATTAGAGAATAATTCGGAATTCAAGAATATCATGCCGTATTCACCATATTCCCCGGATCTGAATCCATGCGACTTCTTTTTGTAGGGTTACTTGAAGGACGCTGTTTATTCTAAGAATCCCCAAACGTTGGAACAGCTCTAACAATTCATCTGTGAGGCATGTGCATCCATTTCAATAGAAGTATTGCAACAAGTGATTTCGAACGTTACCTGTAGGTTGCGTCATGTTGTTGCTGAAAAAGGTAACCATATCGAAACCATTGTAATGTGATTTTTATCTCAGTTCAAACAGCTCACTTTCAGGAACTATTTCAAAGACACAGCTTTGTGATTGCAGCGCCCTCTCGTGTCCAATATTGGAACTATTTTTTAAAATTGATGTATAAAAAATTCCAGACCTATCTGTCTAACATTCAACTTGTTTCACATTTCTATCTCTCACTGTTTCGAAGTTATGTCATTTCAAAGTTGGGGAGTCCTTTCTAGAACACCCTGTATATTTCTGTTGTCAAAATCCCTTTTTCTATGCATTTACAAAATGCACAACAACGAATGAGGTAATATTCAAAAGTTTTTTGAACTGGCTTTTGACATAGTACAGCCACATTTCATTAAAACATATTTCTTGATTAAAAATTGCCACTAGTTAATTAAAAATTAAATCTGCATTGTTTTCATAAATGATATGAAAGGCTTTTCACAAATCAATGTTGCTTAAGTTGCTACAAGAATAAAATACCCCATTATATCGTGACTAGCATATGCCCCCGTCAAAAATGACGGAAAAGTGATATTTTAAGTTTAGAACGTTAAGTCATATTACTGACATATTATTCATTTAAACAGATGATATAAAATGAAATATTGCGTGTGTTTTAATTAGAGTTCCAATATGGGATTTCTGTAATGTTATCTTATTGTCATCTTGTGTTATGCGCAATCTTTCTGATAGTGGCAAGTCATCAAAATCACCCCCAAAAACTGTGTTTGCAAAAATCAGCCTCCAGAGGGGGAAAAAAATATATTATACTTCCTATGCTTTTAACTGTAAATTTGAAAATGAATTTTTGCTTAAAGTGTGTAAAAATTTAAGAATAGTTAAACATTTTAGGAATATAAAAATCTATATTTTTTCTATATTAATGCCATTTTTCAATTCTAAAAAGGGAAAAAAATGTTACTTTGAATCAAGGCTTTTTTTGAAAGCAGCTTAATCAACTAATTTTTATTTTATTTTTTATTTTTTTTAGAAATCTACTGAATTTTCTTTTGCGTAAGTTGGTGCAGCTAGTAGCCATAAAAATATGTATAGGTTAAATAAGAAAGTTTTAAAAAAAAATCTTTTGCATTTCTTAAACAGTAGAATATAATTCACAAAAATATGCTAAATTCAGCTTAAAATATGCATAAGTTATATAAGAAAATTAACAGTTGCAAATCTCATTATAACTAATTTATTAATAATTAGAACTATTACCAATAAAAGTAGTAAAATGCAATTTAATTATGTATAATGATTAACACAGCTCATATCTGAGGTCGATCTAACCAAAAATTAGGGCCCTTAAAAAAATTCTATTTAATAAAAAAAAGCCTTCTCACAAAATTTAATTTAATGAAAAGAGACCATTCTCAAAATTTTATTTCACAAAAAGAATCCTTAAAGCAAAATTTAATTCCAAAAAAGTAAACTCATCATAAACTTATCTTGGTAAAATTTCACAGGCATATTTTACAAACAATAAATTTGCTCAAAGAAAGAAAAATGTTAGGAACAGGCTTTTAAAAATGCTAATAGTAAATTCATAATTTGCAGCATTCAATCTTTCGCAGTAAAATTTTATTTGTCATAAAAGAAAAAAAAATCTTAAAAAATTACTTCTTAAAATATTATATTTTACGCTTGGTAGATGGCACCACCAAATTGACACGAGAATGACTTTAAAAAATTTCATTAAAAAATTAACAGTTGGGAATTAAAAAGGCTTAAAGAGGGAACTAATTGCAGCTGTCTGTACAGGTGTCATATAAACACACACACTAATTTCATATAAAATCTGAAATTGTGTGAAAAGAAAAAAATAATAATACTTATGAACAAATTAAAAATACATGTAATGCAATGGGCTTGAACATAGAGTTCAGAGAATAAATAGAGATGAAATGTTTACGTTTGGCGTGACACTGAAAATGAAACCCTACAGTCGGATGAATCGAATGTTAGCCATATTTTTTAATGAATCGTCAAAGAGTCATTCATATGATAGTTTCTTGATTTGGAATTGTGTTTCTGAATGGCAACGGTGTTCATTTGTTTATATCGCTAATCTGCTGTTGGTAGCTGCTTATTTTTAATTTAGAACTTAAAACATTATAATTGTTTAGTTTTTGAAGGTTTTAGAGAAAATGAAGAAGAAAAGATGTGATACAATGTAGATTAAATAAGGCAATTGTTCGATTTTTAATATGGCATCGGAATGCTTAAGCCTAACATGGTCGCGGTATGGTTTTTTTTTTCGTTTTCGAGGATGGGCACATCCTGGTATCGTCACATTAGCGTATTATATAAATAGATTTGTGCTCAACAATGATTATATATAAAAAAAATAAATAGTACATAAAGATAAAATGGGACATCTCACATGGGTTTATTTTACATTTATGATTAAAAAGCAAAATTCAAATTTCCAGAAGAAAAAGACACCATCCATCGATTGAAGCAGTGGTATTTCACGTGTATCCTAAAATGTATGCTTTGTTATATTAAATTAAACTGTATTTTATATGTATTCAATTTATAAGTGGATGACGTCATCCTCTAAGGCTGTTAAAATACTTTTCTCCCCCTCTTGCACATGCTTTTTATTATAACTTTGATGGAATAAATGAGATGATATTCTGACTTGACTACTATTGTTTTCAGATATTTTGGTCCTTAATTTTTCTTTAGAAGTTTAAACCTGCATCTAAAAAATATTAGATATTGGTAAAAAATATTAAATTCATTGCGAAATCCTTGCATGGGTCCACTGATAAACATATAATTCAGGATATGTCTAGTGGTTGATTTGGCTGAGATGCTACAGTCATCTTTTGTACACAAGAGCTAAACAAACTGGAACCTCCATTTAAAAAAAGAATCTAACGATCTACAAACATCCATGCATGAGCTAGGATTTTAACTCAGTACTTTTTGTCTAATAGCCAGTAAGTACCCTGACCTAACCTCTAGACAAGCAGGTGGGCAGCTATGTCTATTAACAACAACAAAAATTTCCAGTGCATAAGCAACATAATAAAATTATTTAAACACAACTAAATAAAATTAACTGTTTACCTGAATAGCAAATACAACTCTTAATAGTTCAATCAGAACATCACTATCAGTTCCGAATTCCAGACAGATGAGTTCAAGCGTCATATAAATGGCTTCGAAATTTTCTGAGGTATTATTAGCAAGTTGAACACTTTCAAAAATGTGCATCATAATATCAGGACCATTCTTTTTGAAAAACATGGTATCTTGTCTCGAACATTTTTCAATGCTGATTTCAGGCAAAGGACTCATAATACTGTAAAAGAATATTTAATGATATCAGATTGTGAGAAAATGCTACAATTATGTAAGGAAAAACAATAGTAGATTAGTTGTACATATTAAACATCTAAGCATGTGGCAGTATTTTTGCACATCTGTTAAATATTTCATAAAATATATATGGGAAACATCAGTATAGAGATTTGTAATTGGACACCTTCATATATATATATATTTATCTTATGAATAGGAAAAACAAATTTCAGAATTTTGTTGCAGCAGCTTTTCAATTCAGAAATAACATGGCAGAAAAAGACAGTTCACACACTTAGATGTTTAATATGCTGGTCATATGACTAATCTCTAATTTATCTGATAATATTTAATAAAAAACAAACATCTTAAAAATTTTGATAATGATAAACTACAAAAGTGTTGTGTTAAATTAATGTAACAAAAAATGTAAGCAAGTATACTAACAAGTTATTTTTAAATTTATTTTTTAAAGCATAATCAATGAATTACTTATATTTTCCTTAAGACTTTAAAGAAAAGTATAAATGATTCATCAACTATGCCAATTTCCCATACTTTTCCACACTACACCACTCAATATATGTCTTATCGCAAAACCATCCATAATATTAAAAAGTTGGAAAATGTACGTCAAACGTGACAAACGAGGTGTGTTCGTACTATAGCTAGTTATATAAACATTCAGATCTTGATGATTTTTAATTCTGTGAAATGAATTCTATCGTCTGCAGATTCATTTCTGTCATAAAATAAGTATCTCGGTCGCTTGACGATTCAACCTCAGAAGCTCCTATAACAAGAAAGCACCGATTTAAAAAAAAAAAATCAGATTTCTTAATAAATGTTTTTATTAATATCTCCTAAAGTTTTGATTCGATTTTTGTAAAATTTGAAATGTCTCGAAAAAATTCTGCAAAGATAATATATCTTAAATTTAAAACCATTCGGTTGGGTAGTTTTTGCATTGTTATATGCGGACGGACGGACGGACCAAGCGGCGACAATAGGTGCTACGTATTTATATAATTACGAACGCACCTAAAAAGTGTAGTTTGTAAGAAAATAGACCCAATAGAGCCATATCAACTATCAGGTGTTTATGAAATCCCGTTCACCAGAGCGGATGGAACGTTACAATATTATATAGCAATGACCACCAGAAAGTTTCAAACAAGATTAAAAGAGAATATAGCAGATATCAAATATGACAGGAGTACTACAGCACTGGCACAACTACATAGAACCGAGGTAATAAAATTGATTTTAAAAATAATAAAATAATTTACCCATCAAGAGTCTACTTCCCATCTATTATCTGTGAATCAATAGAAATCTACATGTGTAACGTAAACATTTGCAATGAATCTGCCTCATTTGAATTGCCTAAAATTTGGCACGATGTACTTTTCCGTTTTAAAAAGCAATAACGAAATATTAATTTTCACGATTACAGTTGGCTACTTCAAGCACCTGCTTTTCTCTTTTTTTACATATTTGATCGCGTGATTAATGTTTTCAAATTTATTTTCCAAATTTGCGAGAATACTTTGTCCGGCGCGATTTATAAAATGGCGCCGTAGGAGCGTTGAAACGTATGTCGATCATTAAAAGGTTTTTTATAAGCCTTTTGTTGTTTCTTTTAATATCACTTAAGCATTTCTCTAGATTTTAATTATTAAAGCAAATTAAATTTCTAAAGTTTTCGCTAAACAAATGTACAGAATATACAGAACTATAGAATTTTTACAAAAATAAATAAAATGCCAGACCAACATGACAACTAAACCAGGTCCAGATTTATTTCAAACTTGAGCCAAGCCAGGTCTAGACTTCATTATTCCAATGCTGGGCCCGGGTTTTAATTTTTTTTTCTTTTTTTTAAGACTCAATGATGGCCCATAATGCCATAAAACCATCAAGATCTTTTTAGTTCAAGCTGTTGCAACTCAATGGAAAAATAAACTTTCAACTGCCTGAGTAAAAGTACATACTTTTTTATAAATTTGTCTAGTCACAACAAATTAACCTACCCCTTCACATATCATACACTTTGTGGACAACCTCCCTGTCTTTTGAAATATGATGTAATTAATGGAGACCCCTGATTTGTATTTTAGTGTTTTTGTAGCAGGTGGGAAAAAAAAAATACCACAGGAAACTAAAAAAAAAAAGCAAATTTGTTCCTTTCGATAAACAGAAACAAGCAAAAACACTATTTTAAAATGTAAACAAATTAAGAAAAGAATATCGTTAGGCCATATGAGATTGGAATCTAATTTCAGTAATTCAAGTTCCCATATTCTGCATTCGAAATTTTTTTTCCAGATATTTCTTTTCAAACATAAAGGTTTGTAAAAAATGCGAGTAAATATGCTATTAATAAAACAAAAAAACAAAATGTAACAATGAAATGTTGCTTTATGGTTTACTTTCTTCACTAATTAAGGATGAAATTTGTCCTGATATTATACATGGGAAAACCATTCTCAGCATAACACAGCCTGAAAAAGAGAGAGAAAAAAACCCAATCCTGGCTGAATAATAATGAAATGTAGGCCCGGGCCTGGAAAGAGTGAACACCAGGCATAGGCCCAGCCTGTGCCTGGAAAATTGGTCTGGACCTGTACACACAGCTATAGCACAAACAAAACAAGTTGGAAATTGTACGTCAAACGTTACAAACGAGGTGCGTTCGTACGCACGTTTTAGAATTAAATTCATGATATCCCATGCGTAGAACGGGCTAAACAGCTAGTTAAGTATATATTTTATGACACTGTTCATACAAATATCTTAACTAGTTATATAAATATTCAGATATATATGTATCAGCTAGTTATATAAATATTCAGATCTTGATGATTTTTAATTCTGTGAAATGAATTATATCGTCTGCAGATTAATTTCTGTAATAAAATAAGTATCTCGGTCGCTTGACGATTTAACATCCATCGGCAGCTCCTCTAACAAAAAAGCACCGATTTAAAAAAAAAAATCAAATTTCTTAATAAATATTTTTATTAATATCTCCTAAAGTTTTGATTCGATTTTAATAAAATTTGAAATGTCTCGACAAAATTCTGCAAAGATAATATATTTTAAATTGCAAACCATTTGGTTGGGTAGTTTTTGCGTTGTTATATGCGGACGGACAGACAGACGGACGGACAGACAGACAGACGGACGGACAGACGGACGGACCAAACGACGACTATAGGTGCTACGTATTTATATAATTACGAACGCACCTAATAAAAGAAACACAGTAAGAGGAAGCAGAGTAATAATGACATTTTTCTGCTATAAATTCTAACAAAGTAATATGATTTTACAATGAAGAATGAGCTTCTATTATGAAGCCTAGGAACGATTACAGTAGAGTGTCAATTATCTGATCTCCGATTAATCGAACATCAAATTATCTGAACCTTTAATAACCTTTTTTTACCTTCTTTTTTTAATCTTACAACTTAACCATAGATTTTCCCCCACTTTCTTATAGAAAAAAAGGTGGAAGTACTTAAATTTTTTTTTAAAAGTAACAACAGAATTAAAATTACCGTAAAATACAACATATAATGCGTACCTACAATTTGAGACTGTATTTTTCTATTTTTAGGTATATTTGCCATATAACGTGCATCCTTTTCTTTACATAGAAACCTGAAATGTATGTACATATGTGATGCTCTTATCTTTTGAAGTCATTCATTCCAAGGACTTTCCTAAACTTTCAATCAATGGTATACTGACAAGTAATAAGGAGAACAATATTTTCAAACACAAGCACTTTTTACTCATAATATGGAAAAGAATGTCATATTTTTCACTTACATAACTGAATCAACTCATACAACTAAAATAATTAAAGCTGTTAATCTTTTTTATACTTTTATGCACAGCTATAATATACTATTAACATAAAAAAAGTAGGATTATCGCAGTATTTTAGTTTCATTATAATAATTTTAACGGAGATGCAACTCCATTCAACATTCGACACAAAGGCCAAAAACAATCTCAAGGTTTTTCAGTATTTATCGTACATGTAGGAAACTAATTTTTTTAGGCACTTATTTTCCTTATTTTTAAATCTATCATTTTTACATTCGGCACATAACACACACCTGTAAATTTTGATCTTATTTTTTATATTAAAAGTGTGCATTATACGCCAGACTTTATGATATATGAAAAAAAAAAAAAAATAGAGATTCTTGTGTTTATGGTGCATTTAATGCATTAAAATTGCTAATCCAAAGTAAGTTTATAAAAATGCAAGTAGTCAGGGGGTTTACCTTTGATTAATTTACTGTCACAAAGTAAATGACATATTTACCTTAATTTGCTAAGACTAGGCAAGTAGTTGTGTCGATCTAGTAATGTCTGAAGAATATGCTGCACGACCAATCTTACAGAAGTATCAGACGCCAGTGACATTTGCAAAAGGGGTTGGAGGAATGCCGAAGGAAAAGCTGAAGACATATGGACAGTGCGATATTTAGTTCCAACCTGAAATAAATACATGTACACATTAAAAAAGCATAGATATATTAAAATTAGTATACAATTTACAAATGAAAAACTATCACACATTTGATTAAAAAAAACACTTAAAAAAAAAAAACTTCTTATTTTTTATTTATATTTTATTTTCTACTTTTTACTGTTTAAAATATTTCATTGTTGCAGTTTCACAACCAGTTGGGATATTTTAGCATGTGTACTTTGGCAGATAATTAATGTAGAAATTGAGAATAAGATCACAATAACAAATCAAATGATAGGCGAGTCCCGAGAATTATTTTACTTAGTTTAATGATACACAATTAACATTACGAAGAACACACACATATATATATTAATATGATTTTCACTTGGCATTTATGCCGAATCGATGTACATTACTTCGGTCAAGGCTAAAATCTACATTCGTTCTGAAGTTTTCCCCCTTAGGACGGGATGACGGCAGTCCGAAAATCCCCAATAGGGAATATTCCCTTCCCCTTAAAATGATCAAGTTGCAGCAGTTAACTCCAGTGTTGTTGTAAGTTGTATACAGTTGTAACCATGAAAAGTATTTGTCCATTTATCACTTACACCCAGCCAATGGCAAAATGCCTTGCAATTAATTTAAAATTAAGTTCTAAAAAAATTAAAATTGGGTACTGTCACCATTAACACATTTGTGTACACAATTTTTATAATTCTATCACATCAGGAAGTGAGGGAAAATTGATTGCAAAATTCCATCTTTACATATCTCAACCAAGTTAAGAGAGTGTAAAAATCATAGAATGACTGTTTAGTATCAAAACAAAACAAGTTCGAAATTGTACATCAAATGTGATAAATGAGGTGCGTTCGTATTATAACTAGTTTTATAAATATTCAGATCTTGGTGCAATAGCTGTTGCACTTGTATGCAAAAATGCATGAATACAAAAACTATTTTATGTGCAGATTTTCATATTATAGATATATTAATTTTATTTTATGAAATTATGTTTAAATATACTTTTACAAACAACTCTTTACAATTCTGTTGCATTAAAATTATACTATGCGCAAATATCCAATACAAAACAATGTAAAAAAATACACTGTTGTTATTTCACTGAAAAAAATGAATTATATCGTCTGTTATTATGATATGATATGATTAATTTCCATAATAAAATAAGTACATTTTAAGCTTAAGCCTAATCGAAAGTAAGAATTGTTCTTCATTCTGTTTATCATTTGCATTATTTCTGGCTGTGAGAGACTCTGCATAATTATGTCTCATGTAACGACAATTGAAAAGCTCGGAAAAGATAATTTTGATAGCTGGAAGCTTCAAATCGAAGCTGTATTAATCAAAAATGATCATTGGGATTACGTAATTGGTAAAGAAATAAAACCGGCTGAAGGAACCGCAGAAGAAAAGAAGTGGCTCCAAGCTGATCAAAAAGCTCGAGCAGATATAATTCTTTCAATAAATCCTAGTGAACTGTCTCATATAAAGCATTGTACGACTTCAAGTGCTGTATGGAATAAACTGAAAGATGTTTATGAATCGAGGGGACCCGCCAAAAAAGCAACTTTGTTAAAACAACTTCTGTTTAGAAAAATGTCCATAAATGAAACGATGGCTGATCATTTAAATATTTTCTTCGAAATAGTTGATAAACTGAAAAATATGGAAATAGAAATCGCGGATGATTTATTATCAATTCTACTTCTATATAGTGTTCCTGAGAACTTCGAAAATTTTAGATGCGCTATAGAATCCAGAGATGAGTTACCTAAACCCGAATCTTTGAAAATTAAGATGCTGGAAGAATGGGATGCAAGAAAAGGAAAATCCACTCAAGATTCACAAAACGCATATTATATAGAAAATAAAAGAAATAATCAAGAACAGAAGAAGAATGAAAAATGGAAAATGAATCCAAACAAAAATTTTTCCTCGGAAAGGTGTTACCGAAATTTCAAGTGCAATTATTGTTCGAAAATGGGGCACAAAGCTTCGGAATGTAGAAAGAAAATAGCTGATAAAAAGCTTACATCTTTAAATAAAGGAAATCAAGGATCGATGATAGCCACTAATTATGAAATACCGACTAGTATGGCATTTAATGACGCATATCAAGAGCCTTCTGCATGGTGTTTAGACAGTGGTTGTACATCTCACATGTGTAAAGATAGAAATTTATTTTCAGAGTTTCATCCTCGTACGAATTCTACTATACAGCTTGCAGTTGATCAAACAGCGAAAATTACAGGAATAGGAACAGTTTTCATTACAGTACCTAACGGGGGTGGAATTACTAATCTCACACTCAAGAACGTTCTGTGTGTTCCAGAATTAAAGTGTAATTTGCTCTCAACATCTAAAGCAACAGCCAATAATCGTTCAGTGATTTTTAAAGAACGATTTGCTAAAATCATCGAACCAAATGGTTCTACATTAGTACATGCTGTCCGTCATGGGGATTTGTATTACGTATACCCAAGCATCGAGAGAGCTGCGATAGCAGAGGTAAGTGAATTTCTAAAATGGCATCTTAAATTAGGTCATTTAAATGAGTCTGATTTAAAAAGACTTAAATCAAAGAATATGGTTAGAAATTTAAATTTCAGTGATAATGAGTCTCTTAAAGACTGTAAAATTTGTATTCAAGGTAAACAAACTGTGCGTTCTTTTCCTAAAGAATCGAACTTTAAAAGTGACGATTTATTGACTCTTATACATTCAGATTTGTGTGGTCCTATGAGAGTTCCATCCCACGGAGGATCGCGATATTTCGTTACTTTTATTGACGATAAATCCCGTTACATTGAAGTCAGTTTTCTTAAAACCAAAGATGAGGTTAAAAATGCATTTGTTAAATACAAAGCAGCAGTTGAAAATCGTGTAGGAAAGAAAATAAAAATTCTTCGTACGGATAATGGCAAAGAATATTTCGGAGAAGAATTTAATAAATATATCGAAGAAAGCGGTATAAAACGAGAATTTTCATCACCACTAACTCCGCAACAGAACGGAACATCAGAGAGGGCCAATAGAACTTTAGCTGAAATGGCGAGGTGTTTACTATTACAAAGCAATCTCCCACAATCTTTTTGGGCTGAAGCTATTAATTGTGCGGTATACATACGTAATCGCTGTCCTTCGCGACGTTTAAATGATAACAAAACACCCTACGAAGTATTTTTTGGCATCAAGCCAACTTTATCATATTTTAAAATATTTGGGCAAAAATGTTTTGTACTAAATAAAAGACAAAGTAAAGGAAAATTTGATCCTAGGTCAGAAGAGCATATTTTTGTTGGATATTCAAATGAATCAAAAGCGTACAGGCTGTGGAATAAGAATTCCAGAAAAATTGTTATAAGCCGAGACGTCCGATTTATTAACGAATTTGAAAACGATTTACCTTCAAACAGTGAAATAAAATTAATTTTTCCCTTTTCTCAAAATAATGAAAATAAAACAATTACGCAAGAATCAGAAACATCTTCTCCTCCCGTCAAAAATGAACCAGACAGCTGTGGCGACAGTGATATTGATATGCAATCGGATGAAATTTCTGACCCCCTTTCTTGCCCTACAAGTGCGCGCGGGAGGCCAAGAAAAATAAAAACTGGTAAAAAGGGTAGACCCCGAAAAGAATTTAAAATGATAATTCCAAAAGAAGAAAAATCCCAAGTTGTAATGGAAAATTTATTTTCTGACTCATGTCCAGAATTTTCTGAGGCTTTAAACGGGCCTTTTAAACAGGAATGGATAGATGCAATGGAATTAGAATTTAATTCTTTAATGCAAGAAAATGCATGGCAAATAGTTGATAGGCCAAAACACAAGAAAATTATAGGAAGTAAATGGGTTTTAAAAACTAAATATAAACAAGACGGGTCAATCGAAAAGTTTAAGGCGAGAATAGTTGCAAAGGGGTGTTCTCAAAAACCAGGAATTGATTTTGAAGAAAATTTTTCGCCTGTAGCCAGATTAAGTTCGATCAGAACTGCGATCGCTTATGGTATTCAAAATGGTTTTACAGCTTATCAATTAGATTTTATTATGGCTTATGTAAATGGTGATTTAACTGAAGAAGTATACATGGAATTACCTGATGGTTTTAAATATGAATCTAATGTTGACAAAGTTTGTTTATTAAAAAAATCCCTCTACGGATTAAAACAATCAGGTCGACAATGGTTCAATAAATTAGATGAAAAATTAAAACAAATGAAGTTTAAATCACTAAATGCTGATAAATGTGTTTATTTTTCTAAATCTCCAATTGAAGCAATTATCATTGTTTATGTTGATGATCTCATAATTCTTACTAAATGTAAACAAGATTATGAATATATTAGAGATGAATTATCCAAATCTTTTAAAATGAAAGATTTAGGTTTGTTACACTATTGTTTGGGCATAGAATTTATGCAAAACGGGGACAGTATTAAAATTACTCAAAAGAAGTATATTGAAGATATTCTGAGCAAATTTAATATGCAAGAATCAAAATCAATATCTACACCTTTTGATAACAATGTGAAGCTTACTAAAGATATGTGTCCCAAAACTGAAGAAGAAAAGTCTGAAATGAATAATATTCCTTATCGTCAACTAATTGGTTCTCTTATGTATTTATCAGTAGCAACTAGACCTGATATAACTCATGCTGTGAATTTTCTAAGTCAATTCAACAACAATCCAGGCAAACCTCATTGGATAGCTGCAAAAAGAGTTTTAAGATATCTAAGAGGTACTCAAGATCAAGGACTGATTTTTAAACGTGATACTAAGTCCTTAGTTGCATTTGTTGATGCTGATTGGGCTTCAGATGTCAATGATAGAAAGTCCTATACTGGATACATTTTTAAATATGCTGGTGGTGCTATATCTTGGGAATCGAGAAAGCAACGAACTGTTGCATTATCCACAACTGAAGCAGAATATATGGCTTTATCAGAGGTTGCTAAAGAGACTTTACATCTCAGACGGTTCTTAAATGAACTTTCTCCTGAAATAGTGTCTGCACCTACTTTAATATTCTGCGATAATCAGTCTGCTCAAAAATTAGTAAGAAATCCAATTTATCATTCTCGCACAAAACATATTGACATTCGCCATCACTTTGTGCGCGAAATATATGAGAATGGAGAAATAGAAGTTAAATATCTAGAAACTGAAAATATGGCAGCTGACATTTTAACAAAAGCTTTAAGTGCCTATAAACATAAGAAATGTTGTGATTTAATAGGACTAAGTGTTTAAAAACATTCAATGTTATTCTGTATCCTTTTTCCATATAAGTTTAAAGTATATACTGTTTGTATTTGTAATTTTATATTTTGTTTCTCTGTAATTTGCATATAATATTTGCATAATAGGAGAGTAATTAATGCCTTGTTAAGAAAATGCACGTTGTAAGGGGGGAATTGTTGGAATACAACGTTCATTTTCTCCTCTCCGCACATATGGCGCATGCGCGTACAGTTACGATGATGATGATCCGGAAGCGAGAGCAGTTGTTTACTTTAAGAAAGATGTCGGCGCTCAGTCGCATACGAGCTGTATATATTTTGTCTTCGTTTAATTGTAAATAAATGTCTTTTGTCGTGCTATTCTGCAAACTCTGCTTGCCTCATACACCTACACTATCCAAAAAAACTGTCGGTGGATTATAGGATTACTATAATTAAACAATTTTAGTATACGAAATCGGTTTTAAATTCAGTAACACGGAAATGCTATGACTCCATCTTAAATAGGACACAATCACCATGGCAACCTCGAATCATTACCTATTGTGGGATATCACTGAATTAATTATGTATGATAGGATTTAATAGAATGAAGAAAACTTTTATTAATATCTTTTTATGTTTTTATTCAATTAAATTGTCATAAAATTTGAAATTACTTGACAAAATTCAGCAACAATGATATATATTCAATTTCAAACCATTCGGTTGAGTAGTTTTTGCACTGTTATATGCAGACAGATGGACGGACCAGATGACAACTATAGGTGCTATATATTTATATAATTATGAACGAGAGTACACTTATACCGGGATCCGAACTTGCAGGAGCTCAAACTAATTTCAAAGGAATTCTAAGAAAGGGAATCAAAATATTTATCTGTACTCATAATTCGGAATGGACTGCTTGCATACATAAGGAATGTGAAAGTAAAAAAAAATGCTGAAAAAGAAAATGTCAGGAAACCGGCATTGGTTTACGAAGAGTTCTGGTTAAACAAGGGTCGGATAATCAAGGTTCTACTGTATTATAATTTGGATAAGTACTTTTGACCGGGATAACAGAATTCTTCTTTTGGAATTTTTTTTATACTTTTCTACCTTAATTCAAAATAATTTGATTGATTTATTGCAGCTATTGTTTCTTTGTAATTTGTATTGCAGAATATTTGAATAAGTTCTTTATTTATTTTTTATTTGGATATTTTAATTTGCTATGCTCAGTAGTAATTTTGTCATGGGTGAAACAATGAAAATATTAAATTATCTGTAATTCAAAAAATCTTTCTGTGGATAATATTCATCTATTTTAAATTAAAACATTTTATAAGACTATTCAGTCATAATTTAAAGTAGTACTTTAATCTATGCAGAAAATAATTGGAAAAACACTTAGTTTAGATTTTAGTTTATTGCCAAGAAGTAGCCAAGGTATGCACCACAATGAAAAGTTGGAACCATACTTTTGCTGTTGATTACTAAACCCACAGAGTAAGGAGCATGCCTGTTTGTAACACTTGATGAAATCCCCTGAAAAAAAAAATCCCCATTTTGGAAAAAAGATGCAACTTACGAAAGTATATAACTCGTATAATAATCAATTAACTTCATAAGTATCCAATGAGTCGCTACATAGAATTGTCTTTAACATGCAAATATTTTATTCTTTTGTGGATTCCTCACCCCCCCCCCCCCCATAATAATTATGAACTATAAAAACATCAAAAAACTTTAATTACCTTTATCCCCCCGTGCACATTTATTCTTATCCACCAAAAAAGAAAAAGCTCCATAAATCTGATGCAATCATTCCGTCATCACTTTGGTCGGATGTAAGCACAATTATCACAATAGTGTTTTTATGAAATGCAAAACATGCAGCATTTAATTAAAATTTGCCACAAGAAGTAAATAATGAAATGTGTACAGTTTGTAATCGGTAATTTAAAAAAATGTTAAATTATACTTTATGAATAATCTTAAGAAAATATTTTACAGTTGCCTTAAAAATAAATTAAAGTGGTCACTTCCATAAAATTTCCATTGCAGCAAAAGTAATAAATTAAAATTTTGACATGTTTTAAATTTTCTTATCTCAATTATGGTTTCAATTTAAAAAAAAAAAAAAGTAAAATTAACTATTTTATTTCAGGATTAACATACAATCCAAACAAAATAGCTTAGAAGATTTCTTGAAGCCTAGATTTTAAATCCAAAGTTCATTTATAAAAAGTACAACTTGAAAGTAAATATTAAAAGATATAAATGAAAAATTACATGAATTACTTTATGGATAATATATCAAGAGAAAACAATTGAAAGATGTCCTAAAAAATATAACATTAATATACAGTTAATACAATGAAAAATATACAAGTTAAAAAAATGGGGGGAATTATTTTTTTGTAAAAAAAAAAAATCTGATTTTCTTTTTTTGTTTCTTAGAAGAAGAGTTTATGGAACTGATTTTTCTTTTCATTTGATTTCCAGATGTGGAAGGTTTGTTTTCGTCATTAACCAGATCAGGAGACGTACTTTTAAAACTAAATGTAAGCGTAGCGAGTGTGATTTTTTTTGTTTTCGTATTTTGATATCAAACCGGAATGCAGAATTTTAAAGTATGCATAAAAATTAAAAGTCACCAAAGTTAGTTTCGGAAAGGAATTTTTTTAAAGGGTTAAATTATCCTTTTTCTATCAGGAACAAAACCCAGCAATTCAGCAGTTTCTTACATAATAGTAAGCATAAAACTGAGCACACTCTAGAAGTATCAGGATTAAAATGAGAATCCCCTCGATTGGATTGGATAATAATACACAGCTCTCTTATTTATATTATAAAATACAGACTTGTCTGTTTTCGCTTAGTTATTGGAACACATTGATATGGATCATTTTCTAGGCATTTTTACATTAAAGCCTGTTAGAATAACAGAATAACTAAAGACCTTCACGGAAAGAAAGTTTCCGTGCAGAACGGCACATTACTACGTAAACAAGAGAATCTGTCTGCCAGGTGACGTAATGCGCAAGAAGTCAAGAATTTCTCACAACTAGCGCATTGAACAAATGGTTCTCCCCTGCACAGCGTAAGAAATCGAACTGGACTGTGGACCGGCGTTTCCGTTCTCTTCTACATCTGTGCTCTGGAAGATCATACCCTCTCCTGCCTGCTATTGGCTGACATGCGGAGAGCGATAGTCCTACCCTTTCAGTGGGAGAACACAAGGAGAGATTTTGACGCGATCTTTCGGAACAAAAGCTACTAGACCTTAGCAGCTAGGAAACTTGGTTTCCGAGTAACCAATCAGAATCCATTAGTCGTGAAAATGCCTTTCGTCACTTTGACGTAGCTTATCCGCTTGTTCGCTGTGATTTGTTGTTTTCGAATCACGCTTCTCAGCTATTAACGTCTGGATGAAAGATTTTAGAAAAGTGAAAAAAAAAAAATGATGCCAATCAGCTGCATTGTAACTCCGGAATTTTTTGTCCGGGGCACTTTTTGTCAAATCCCCGGAATTCCGGGGATTTCCCGGAACACAAACAGGCATGAAGGAGTTTTAAACAGAGACCCAACTTCGCCTGAAAAGAGCGACTGCAGCAGATGACTTAAAAACTAAATAATCGCTTTGGAAATTTTTATCTTCGTGATTTCTATTTAATTGTAACACTATTCTGCTTGGCGCCTTTTGCTGTAGTCATTTGCACAAGTGCAAATTTACGGCGTTCGCTATTTGATTTTTGAATCTTGATTAATATTTATTATTAAAATTACTCTTTGAAGATCAAATAGGTCATTATAATTCTTCAAAATGTAAGTTGTGATTTATTTTCATGTGTTATTTTTGTTCTTGTTTTTCAAGTTCCGTAATGTTTGAAATATTTTATATATTATATGTTGACAGATTTTTGCCGAAACGTCATGTTAAGGCTCACTATGGAGACGCAAAAAGTTTTTGGTTTCCGTCTGTCTGTTAGCCATAAAAATGGTCCGATTAGGTTGATTTTTAGTAGGTATGTTGGCGAGGTATCTGGAATTAACTGTACAGTTTTTGTTTAAATTTGGTTCATTCGTTCAGAAAATATAGACAATTTTTTTTTAGGTCATAATGCTTTCCTATGGGGATACAGACGATTTTTCAAATTTCATTTTTATCTGAAATGAAAATGGAACATTTGTATAATGGATTTAGATATAAAATTATGAATGCTAAATTTTCGATATGGATTTCCAATAGTTTTAAAATTTTGCTGATAAAATTAATAGAATTTAGAAATTAATTGCTTAAAATATTTGAAAATGTTTTTGTATCTGTTCGGGAAACATAAACATCTTTTCATATTTTTTACAATTTTTAAAAGCGTTTATTTTTACTTTCCATTTTAATTTATTCGTTGCTGATGAATACCTGTTTATTTTAAAAAAATAAAAGAATAAGCATTTCATCAGAATTTTAGAATATCATTGTATAACACCGTGTTTAATTTAATGATTCAAATTTTTGGAACATTCGAAGAGTTTTATATGCTTATAAATATGCATGCAATTGAAAAAATAATAATTGCGTATTGTACGATGTTAAATGATATCAGAAATGAGATTTAAAAAACAAGCAGCAATAAGCAGTCGCCGTTCCCCCCCCCCCCCCCCCACACCCCTTCCCTCGTTTGTCGCCAAGAAAGCGATATATACCCATATTAGAAACCTCGCTTCTGTTATGGGCGTAGTTTCTGCGTCACCTGTAGCAATCGCCACTATGTGTAATCCCATGTTAAAGAAGCTACCATTGCGGTGTATGAGAGATGATTCTCTGTTTAAATCTCCTTACTCTGTGACTAAATCATTACCCTTCACACTCGGAAAGAAGTTATATTATATTTTTGTAAACTTTTCGTACTATACTTTTATTTTTTCAACCCAACTTGAAATATTAGATTTTTGGTGGCTATCAATTCTCAAGTAAACATTTTCATATTCAACTGATAAATAACAGCATAACTAAACATTATTTTGTTACTCTTGCATGTATAAATTCTGTTGCACAGCTAAAAATGTTTACTTGAGAATTGATAGCATTCGAAAAAACAATATTTGACATCGATATTAGATTAAGAAAACTGATTAATACAGTGCAAAAGCTACTCAAAAACATTTTTGAAAATTGCAGTCAGCAAAAGAAACTTTTGTTTCAGAGATGCTTCTTTAAAACTTAGAAATATATTGTTGTCTGGCTGTCAAATTGTCTGGCTAGATCAAGAAACATTTATTTCTCTTTTTTATACAGTGAAATGAGCTCACTACAGATAAGTTGAAATGCATGCAAATCAGAGTATGTCCCTTATATAGTAACCTTGGCACTTTTTTTGGCAAAATTTAGGCATTTAAAAAAGAAAAAGATTTATGGCCAAATGCTATAAACAGCTGTGGAAACAAAACTGATGAAGTATTAATACTTATTGTGTATACATTAATTTTTTTTTCTAATTATATATCTATATTAAAAACAGGCCTGTGAGTAACACTGATGTCATATCAATCATGGAGACAACCTGGCAATCAATTCCGTTTTTATCGCTATTAATTCCTAAACATCACACAATTTAAATTTTTACACCATCGGAAAGAGAAAAAAAAAAGTATTTTGGTATGAAGCTAGTATGAAAGTAATACTATTTTTAGTAAATTTAAAAATATGCATGAAAAGGTGAAAATATTTCTAGAAAGTATTTGTGAAATTTTTCCTTTAGTTTCCAAGAGCACTGTCTCTATTTCGCCAAGATCCCATAAAATGGAAGTACCCAAATCTGATTACATTAACTCAATAAAACAAAAGATAATAACTTAATAACCCTTTAGAAAAATCAAGTACTATACACAAATATAGAACAAACCTTCAGTAAACTTTTCAGCAGGATTTTTTGTAGCAATACATCTGCTTCTTGTGATTCATCAGTAGGTAAAGGAACTTTTCCCATAATAAACATCATAATTTCTATTTTTTGGAAATCTGGCAAGTTATTAGCAAATTCACCTGCAGAACATAAATTTTTTTGATGTAATGTTAGTAAGTTGTATGGCATAATCCTTTAACATATGAATAATTACCATGAAAAATGACCTAACCATGATAACTAATGTAATAATATCAGTTGGAAGTGACTACAGAGCTGCTGCAAGGATTGGGCAGGCAGTGCTTCTGCACCAGGGACATATTCTTTTTCTCCCCCTTTTTCAGGGACATATTCTTCAATTTTTTCAATTTGCATCTATCATAAAAATTAAAACTTAAAATGAATTTTAATCTTCTTTCTCTTGTTCCTTGGTGCTTAAATATAGAGCAGCAAGGAACAAGAGACGAATAAAATTTAGTTTAAAAAACAAAGAATAATAAAATTTAGTTTTAATTTTTATGATAAATGCAAAATGATATTTTTGAATAACAAAGAATAGACTTGAAACTGGAATTCCTTATGTTTTGTTTACTTTATTACATTATTTTCCTTTCATGCACAGGGTTTTACAAATTTGATAACCAGATGGTAGTCAGAAAAAAATTGTAGTGGCCAGTAAAAAATATTTACCACCCCCTCCTTTCTCATCATTCATTTTCAAAAAGCACAAACATTTTTATGAATTAATTGAGGAAAAATAATAACAGGCATTGTTTAGAATTATTAGTTACATAGTTTAGAAAGATAATATAAACTAAGTTTTCTAATAAAACTTATCAAAATCATAAATCTTTCAAAAAAAAAATAATAACTGTAAATAGTGAATTAACTGGCATATTCGGAAAATGCTGATTGCCGAATGCTTCAAATGTCCGGATAGTTGAATGTTACAACATCTATATCTGCTGAGGAGTGCATCGACGAAATAGTGAAGCAGGAAAACAAGTTTTCGCCTATTTTTCTGTCGAAGTCTCAAATAATTCTGATTTGATTCATTTAAAATTTACATTTGATGAACTTATTTTTGACAAATTAAAAACAAAAGTTAAAAATATTTTTTGTGTGAGTATAGTTTCAAAGTTTATTTTTTAATATTGGGAAAGGGGGGGGGGTGGCATTTGTGCTCATTTCAAGAAAGTTTAGGTCAATTTTTGAAAAAAAAAAGATAAAGAAAAAAAAAAGAAACAACAACAAAATCCCCATTAGATTAAATAACTTGGTTGCCAGATAAAAATATTTGGTCGCGCGATCGTATTTGTCAAGCCTTGTTCATGCATTTTGTAATACGAATTGCGATCAATGCATCATTCTTAGTAAATGTTTGGTTAAATAAAATACACTCTTCAAGTAGAAACCAAGATATTTGTTTACAAACTATCTTTCTCTGTAACAAAAGAAAAAAAAAGAAAAATCAAATTGTTTCATAATGTATTCATAATGCACAAATTTTCCTTTTTTTTTCTGCACCAGGTGCCAGATAATATTGATGCGGCTCAGAATGGCTGATTACCCTCATTTTTAGAAAAACGTTTTTATTGAGAAAATTTAAAATACATTTTTCTAAACACACAAAACTTTCCAAACAGAAGCAGTCTACACTGAAACCTTATTTTAAGCTTTGACTACAAATTTATTAGAAATTACTGAAACTGGCAAATCATGGCTATCTTTGTGAAATTACTTGCATAATGTAGATGATCTTCCTGTAATTTTCATTTTACAATTCTTTTTGCTGATAGTAAAGCCAAGAGTATATCCATTATTTTTAGCATATCAAAATCTATATCGGTCAAAGGGTCCTATATATCCCATTAGCATCAAAGGGTTAAACAAAAAAAAATTTTGAGGTCCTGACAAAAAAATATAATACATTTTATAATAGATGCTTTATTATCTGCCAGGATGGAATTTTTCCTAATCCCTTGTGATTCCACCTTGGAAAGTCTTACATAAATTTCTATGAGATTATTAAGTATTGAAAGAAAAGAAAATTATAATAATATTAGAAGAATTTATTTAAAAAAAAAAAAAAAAAAAAAAAAGAGAGAGAACATGAGATTAATCCCAAATTCCTGGATTTGGTTTGGACTGTTAACTGTGTCACTTAATTGTTTGATAAACTGGTTGATGATTTTTTAAACCAATTTGGATCAAAAATATCGCTTTGTTTAATGAAAAGGGCAGCACAAAGTTTTAAATGAACACAATAAAAATAAATTACCTAAAGAATATTCAAAACCTGCAAAACATGAATTCTGCCTCAGTGGACTATTGTTGCCATTTTTTGCAGCACTCTAATTAGGAAGGGAAACAACAACACATCATGCAAACTCTTCTGGAATTTACAGTGCATGGGCAAATCTAGCAAGTCCCAGAAACAATGCATGTGCAATGTACAGGCAAATCTATTAAGTGGTTAACTATTCTGAAATCCCAAGATTGGAATCTAGAGTCAGAATTATATCCTTCAGTGATATATATCAATGGATATATATCTTGGTATATATCATGATATATGTCTGATATTTATTTTCAAAATATCATAAAGTTTGATATTTTCATTCAAAACAAGTGTAAATATATATTTTTTAAACTGTTACTGACTGTGTCATTCTGTAGATAAAGAACTTTTGCTCTGGCAGTGACTTTTTTAGACTCTCTCCCAAAAAATAAATAAAAATAATGTTTTGCAAGCTTTAAATATGAAGTTGCATTTTTAAATGTGGAACCAATAATTATGTTGGACAATATTTACTTAGAACAACTATTGAAAGATAAATTATCTAATTTAGATTATTTACAGTTAAGTTATTTGCAGCTTCATTAGAAAGAATCTTTTCTGATTTTGGTTTTGTTCAATTTAAACTGCACAATAAGTTAACGAATGAAAAAGCAGACAAGCTCGCATTTATATTCAAATTTTTCAATAAAAACAAATTTTGTATTTAAAAATTTGCTGTATAAAACAAAAAATTTTCTTGAAACTTTGTACTAAATCCTATAGTTTGCTTTTTTGTGAGTGTAAAAATCAAATTATGTCTATTTTCAATTAGTGCAGGATCAGTTGATAATTAATTGATCTTCAATTTTGTTAGATAAGTGAAGAAAAAAAAAGAGAGAAATTTAGAATATTGTTTTATTAAGTTTTTATGCTATGTGCAATATGTTTTAGTTTCTAATTTATATTAGATCTGAAAATATTTATAATCATCAATAAGTTGACTATTTTGAAAATATCGGATATATATCAAAAATATTGAATATATACCAAAATATCAGATATTTTTTATATTTTCGAAAATATCATGATATTTATGAACCCTGGTAGTGACATTCTACTACACTTACACAGTACTGAAAATTACACTATTCTATTTCAAAGCACAGCTATAATTCTTAAATTTTAAAGTACAGGAATTAGTAAGTATTCTAAAGTACAGTATTATTTAATTTTAAAGTACAGTATGAAAACTTAAACAGCAAGTTTATAAAACTTAAATTTTAAATCATTACCTAATGTATTAATGACAGAATCTTGAAAATGTTTCTCATCCTGTAAACCTTCTTCATTGGTAGCTTTTATATCTATCGAATGCCTAAGATGATTCAATAATGAATTGAAAATTTCCAGGACTGAGGGACCTATAGAAAAAGTACAAATAAATAAATGAACATATTCAATTTATATCAGATACAATGTACAGGCAGAGTCAATAAATATTATGTAAACTGTATCAACAAACTATTATTTTAAATACAATTTATAATAACATAATAGTAGAGATCAATGCAAGCTTTTTTTTTCTTAGGTCCCCATTTTTAACGACAGAATTCAGACAGTTTCTTTCAGTACTACAGTTTTCTGTCATCTCTAAAAGTTCACAGCTCACTTTTGGACGACGGCCAAAAAAACAGTACCTATTATTAGAAATGTGTAACAATGATGGCAACGACTGGCACTAAAGTTTTCAATTCTATTGATTTGCAAAATTTCAATTTTTACATTATCGAATAAGGAAAAAATGTACTTTGTTTGAAAACTGTAGTTCAATTTACTGACTTTTTATAAAATTATTTAGTTTTCAAGAATGAATTTCATTTTTTTAAATCCATCTTAACAATGATTAACCAATAATTATGACATAATTATTATAAATATTTGTTTGCCACAATATTGAAAAGTAGCTAGTGAGAGATGAGTTGCCACAGTTGGTAGTTGATTGCTGAAAAGCGTTTTCGCTTTTTTACCTTAATCTTCCATAATTGGGTCTACTTTTAAACGTTACCATCATGGCTACAATGTCCTTTAAAATGGATATAACAGGGTTTTTGTGCCAATTCACATTTCCTCAAATATGCCATTTGATTTAGCTATAGATTGATTATGGAAGATTAATCATGAGATCAGATTAATCACAAAATTAATCTGTCCTGAACTTTGGCACTAAACTGAAATCTCTAAACAAACAAACAAAAAAAAAAAACATATTTCAATTTTCTAGGGGTTTTTGTTTATTTATATTATTGTGAAAAATAAAATTTTATAACGAAAAATCAAATCCTGGTAATTGAATCCAAACTAAATATTTATTAAACTATCATTTTTTTAGTTTTAGTTTTTTTAGTTTTCCAGCTAAATTTTTAGTTTCTGGTAACATTGCTTTATTAACAAATTGCACGATAAGATACTTAAACAACAATAAATAAATAAATAAATAAATAAAGTATCAAGAGTTTACTCTATGAAATAGAATGTTATGAAAGGACCTCTTATTAAATTGATTTTTGTAGAGGGGCCCCAAAGAGGATCCAATTTTTGCTTGGATTGATCACGAAGTGTATCACGAGAGTTTTGCAATGGGGAAGCCACAACAACACGAATAGTTTTCAGAAATAACATTTGTTAAAATGGATTTAAAAGACGTGTCAAATAATTCACAAAGCATTGACAATGGCCAACTTAATCAGTTAATTTTAATTAATGCAGGGACGAAACTGGAAGGGAGGGAGGGATTGAGTGAAGCATATGCCTCAGACACCAAAAGAAGGCTTGGTTTGACGTTCAGTACAAAAAATAAATAACAAAATTTATTTTATGTATATATATATCTATATATATATTTCTCTTATGTGGTGCGAAAATAGGGCTGAATTTGTAGCTTATGGTTTGGCAACAACCGTAGTTTCCAGAGCTCAGACCAATGAACAGACTAGATTGTGTTGGATCAGCTCTGCCTCCAATATGGTGGTCAGTGTGAGAGCAGTGAAACCATAGAATGAAACTCAAACTAGCAATTATTAAAAATAAAATAACATGTACATAATCCAAAGCATCTGAGATGATTCCTCATTTTAATTATGAGTAATATCGTTAATTTCAAATGAATTCTCAACTCTTATTTAGAATTCATTTACGAATTTCACTCACTCAAAATTCGGAGAAAATAAAAATATCAACTGTCAATATCACCTGCCGCCATCTGTTGCTGTCTTGATGAAGTAAAAAAATAATTTCTTTTGTAAAAATCTATAATCAATTAGAACAGTAAAATGTCAAACGAAATTTAAACAATGATTGATGATATATATAAACTATCTTCATATCACGTAGTTTTTTTTTTTTTCTTTTTTAAATGAATTTAAGCCGTGCTGTACAATATTATAGATGCAATAAGTTTTAAGCTAATTATATTTCAAAGATCCTTTTTTCATAGTATTTAAATGATTTATATGTCCATTGGTACGCCAACTAAATGCATTTTTAGTTGTGTTTTCAGCGGAGAATTACTTTTTACATTTAAAAAAAATTGTCAATTTCATATGTTCAAATGTTTTATGGTAGAACTTATTTCGGCTAGAATTGCTGAAAAATAAAAAGGGACGAGCAAGCGAAGCGAGTTGGGACTGTGTAGTGGTCTCAATGTGAATTGCTTCGCAATTCACGGGGGGTTGGCCAGTGTTAGCGAGTAGGGGGCTGAGCCCCCTAGTACATATATATATATATATATATATATATATATATATATAAACACAAGAAACTTCATTATTTAATTATATATATGTATGCATAACAATAAGCAAAAATAGATAAAATAAATATTTTTGCAAATTTCAGATTATTATTATCTATGTCTTTTTTTCTCTAATGTGCCATCTAATAATGTACCATCCAGATTACAGCAAAAAGGAGAGGGGAAATTCAGACATGATTTCTTACTAATATTTCTTTATCTGCTTTCTACATAAATACATTTTTAATTACTTTATTTTGCCCTGCAAGTAATCCACATCTTTTTGTTATTTTATTTCGAAGAGAAAGTTTGAGAGTACCTGTCATAGAAAATTTGATCAAGAACGAAATTTATTTTATTAATGTTGATAAATATTTATTTACATGCTTTTTTGATATTTTTATTTCTTAGTTTTGTATAATTTAGAACAAGGTATTTTATTTATTTACAGTAGAAGATCTTTATAACGCAATTCTATATAACGTAATTCTCCATATAACGCACAACTTCTCAAATGTAAAGAATGAATTTTCAGTTAAGAAACACCTGAATTCTCACATTATAAATAGTTTCTATTCTCTAGAAGACTAAATTTGATACATTAGTTCAACTTTATCTCCTAAATTCAGAACTAATTACTGAAAAAATTGCTGATTTGATACAGGTTTGTTTGGACAATGTTTATAAAGTAAATTTAACAATGTGTGGAATGATCTATATTATGCAAAAAATTATCTGCACAACTCCTGGTAATAAAGAATGCAATATAAAGATACTCTAATGTATTTTGGTATGTTTCACATATATTTGGCCATGTTTTACAAGCTTCATTTAATGATGTGTGAAATGTGATCTATATAACGCACAACCTCGTGTTTTTAGGTTTGTGTTATAAAGATCTTCTACTGTATTTATTTTCTGTTTGCATGTAAAGTACACTTTGAATGCAATAGGCGAAGTCATGGCTATAGGTTGCTAAAGGCAGCAGAGTCCTTCAAGCCACAGTCTAGACAGGTGAAGTTCGGCAAGTAAAATAAGAATTATGGTGGGAAGGGGGAAGGGGGGGGGGAGAATGTATAAATTGAATGGAGAATTATTTTCAATAACATTATTAATAAATGTAATGAAAGCTACAGTTGTAAATTACAGGATTGCAGATTTAAAAAAAAAAATTATAGAGACTGATTTATTAGGGCATGGCACCGACTCTAATAAATCATTGTGGTAATAAATCATCTCTTAAAGGGGGGGCTATAAAATCTAAATATAATAAGGAAATTAAAATACACATAAAATATTTGAAGGAGCCTCTTTCCAAAAGGAATGTACTTAAGGCAGGCCCCTAAACCCAATAGCAGAATTTTCTGTGTTAATCTGCCACACAAACCAAAATTTATCTGCTACCCAAGAAGGCTGGACCAAGCTTACTATCATAAGAAATTATACATACTATAGTACTATCATAAGGTATAAAAATCTTTAGCCCCCGCTGGTGTGCTGCATTGTTTGTACTACTGGGCCTATAAGTAATAAATCAGTCTATTATACAGGGTGAGCACAAAGTCTCACCCTGATTACAAAATATTAACACCAAAAGACTCTTGGAGATATTAATGTACAATGTTTACCATGTCATAGCAGTGTTTCTAAAGTTTATTTTATTGTCAACAAAATGGTGCTATACATCCATAAATTTAAGCAGCGAATCATAAGTTAATTTTTAACAAAATGTCCAATCGTTTCTTAGAAACCCACCAACACTACGAATTTCTTTAAAATTTTCATGCCACTGCTTTATAGTTATGACAGCTGAAAGATTGCATCCATTACAATATCTAAACTCCTGTTGAAAAGGCATGGTGGTTTGGTTTCATGAATGGACAAAACAGAAAACACATTACACTTTTTTCGTTAAATGTCAAAGTTTGATTCACTGCTTAAATGTATGAACAAGCAGTGCAATTTTTTTGGCGATAAAAAAAAAATTAGAAACAGGACTACACAATAGTAAATATTTTACATTATTATCTTCAACAGTCTTTTCGTGTTACTGTTTTGTAATCAAGGTGAGACTTTGTGCTCACTCTGTATATATAAAATACAGATTTAAAAGAAATTCATAGTGAACATTTATTAGATGAGTATTTTGAAACTATGTTCCCCAAAAATCTTAGATTTGCAAACTACAGACAATATAACTTTTAAACAACATGTAAAAGAAAATGAAATAAGCTGGGTAAAGTTGAGACAAACTGAAGTTTTGCAATAATTACTTATTTTTAAAGATACCACAGTGACAAAAGTTTAGAAAAAAGTTATTTTGATTACTTAAACAATTCCTACCTATACTTTCCCCTGCAGCTATGGAAACTATATTCGCAAGCACGTTTACTATTCCAGTACGAACTTTGGCATCTGTTTTAGGTCTTTTTCTTCCCTTACCAAACACATTCATTCCAGATTTCTCATCCAAGTGGCTCATCAGAATTTGAATAACTGCGTAAGAATATTGAGCCTTGAAAAAAATGAAAAAACATTTTACATTTCATACAAAAATATATAATGTAAAAATATCATATTAAAATATGTGTGCTGTCAGAACAAAATCCAAGAATGGGCAAGATTTTAGAAAATTTTAGTAAATTAAGAATTTTTCTTATCAGAACCCCATTAAAGATAATTTTTAAACGTATCAATACAGAAAGAAATGCAGAAAATTATCGGCTATAAAATATAAAATACTTTTATAAAATAATATACCCAGAATTTTTTTTTTTTTTTTTTTTTTTTTTTGGCTGGAAATTATCCATACATTTTATTTTATCATACATTTGAAAACAAATCTTATAGCCACATATAATAATCAGAACAGACTATGAAATAAGCAT
This sequence comes from Maratus michaelseni, assembly GCA_963931845.1. NCBI lineage: Eukaryota > Metazoa > Arthropoda > Arachnida > Araneae > Salticidae > Maratus > Maratus michaelseni. The sequence continues at coordinate 262,782,962 of OZ007597.1, forward strand.
TAAAAATAAGCACAAGAGCAAAAATTAAAACAATTGCTTATTATTTTGTTACAGCACATTTTTTTCATAGGAGGATTTCAGGGAAAAAAACAATATTACAAGTGATTTGCTAAACTAACAAAACAGTGATAATAAATTAACTGGAGAGGAAAAATAAATAGACTGAAACTTTTCTCCGCCACATGATTTGTAAAAATGCAATTATAGTTTCAAGAGCAGTAAATTGGCTACTCCCTTCATCAGGAGGAAAAAGATTTCATTCTATAAACAGTAAAACCTACATAATGGACACCTCTATTTAGCAAACATTTTTTCAATCTCCACCACATGTATTAATTGTATGTTTTTACCTCTGAATAGGAGACAAATTTCACAATGTCCAGGTGTAAATAATTTAGAAGTTTTACTGTACTAAAAGAACAGTTTCACAGTAAATATATTTTCAATGTCCAGTAAAATATTAACTAATAACTAGTAGAACATCATTTTATATTTAAGAGGATCTACATTTTATTTCATAAAATTTGTGAAAATATGTCTACAGTTTCAGGAGCATCCATATGCACTACAAGCATTTTCACTAACCAATTTGTAGAGGTGAAACAGTGCATAATGCATATATGAAAGCCAGTGTCAGTATTGGCTCATGACAAGTGTATGATTTATTAGTGTCGTGTTGGTTTAGTACTGTCAATAAAAATTAGTGAAAACCTTTGGAAGGACTTTGATAAATTTTTGAAAGAAATTTTCAAGGGAAAAAAAAAGTCATCTAAAAAGATGTGTTAGCATGGAAATAATTACTCTTTTGGAATTAAAAATTAAAAAATCATCATAGTTTCTTTTATCAGAAAAAATTTGCAAACAGTTTAGTTGTCTGGGTATGTGTGGTCCCTTTAAAGCCCAAAAATTGCCACAACTTGTCAGTTTTTCAAGCATTTGATCAGCTGTTCCAGGCAAGACTTTCCCTCATTAGTTTTTCAAGCATTTGATTGGCTGTTCCAGGCAAGACTTTCCCTCATTAGTTTTTCAAGCATTTGATTGGCTGTTCCAGGCGGCATTGCTCAACAGTTACTTCAGTAGTCATTATAGGTGACAGAATTGCACTAACAAAAAAAAGTTGCTTGTTTTTCGAGCAACACCTTTAAAGCCATAGTCTTCGAGCAACACCTTTAAAGTCAATTCTTTTTACATTGTGTTACCTGAAAATAGCAGCAACTTTGACGCCTCGTATAACAGCACTTTTAGTTGTCTGTGGCAACCTTGCTTTATGGGTTTTATATTCAATTAGATATAAATTGCATTGAATGTAACAATTTTTCCATCAAGATAAAATAAAAAATTATAGGTCAGGGTCTCTGATTTTTTTTTTTTTTTTTTTTTGAAGGATTTTATATCAGGACATTACATAACAGGTTGTCTGATTGCCCGAGGCAACTGAAATAATTTATATTGGATGGATGAAAATAATAGTTCATTTAAAAAATTAATTCTACAGATACCTAGGTATAAGTTGAGGAATTTAGGTAAGAAAAAAAAGAGCATTTTTTTAAGGTATTTCTTGATAAAATATTAAATTTTGAAAAATACTCATAGAGACTTATTTTTAAATATTTCATATTTTTAATCTGTAAATTTTCTGCATTTCTTTTTATATTGATATGTTTATAAAATGGTCTTTGATAGGGGTTCTGATGAAAGTTTACTAAAATTTTAAAATCTTGCTCATACCTGGATTTTTTTCTGCCAGCATATAGTCTGTGGACTATTAAGATTTGAATCGCTGCTTTATGTATATTCAAAATTAATAATAAATTAGTTTAATTTAAAAGGGATTTTATCTATATTAATAAAAGAAAGTTTTGCTCTGTGTGTGTGTCCGTGTGTGTTTGTTGGTGATGGCTAGCAAAATCTAGCCCACCTACAAGTCTGGAAATTTAGGTGTGGATAGTCCAAGGTCTGGCCATGTGCACCTGAGCCTCAGAATTTTAATATTTTGATAATTACCCAAGATATTAATTAGATTCTCATTAACCATCACTTCTAAAACGACATCTTTTACATCAAAATGGCGAAAGAAATGAACCGGCGCATTGGATTTGCAAGCAGAAATGGAAGAATTCGAAATTATTTTACTAATTAGCGAATTTTAAGAAAACTAATTGAGATATCAATTTGAAAATTTCTGAGCATATGTAAAAAAATATTCTGCATCTGACTATGTGATTTTTGAAAAATTCGGTTGGGAATTTTTTTTAATAAGAAACTGCAAAAAATCTGCCGGCGTCAGTGAAAACGATCCAAGAAAGTTTCAGACAGGGATCTGCTTTCATTAAAAACTGAACTAAAAAGAGATCTGTTTCTCTGGCCAATCCCTCCATTTAGTTTGCGAAAATGAAAAGAAATAATTGCCAATTTTTACTAATGAACAAAAATTTAGGTAACCAATTAAGATATAGATTTGAAATTGAGGTCAGGAAGGTGTGTCATCTGCCGGCTGTCTTAGCGTGTCTTCGTTATGTTTTAATTATCAGAAAAATGTAATTCTTTTTTTAATGATCGTGTTAATGTAGGTGACAATGATTCTCTTGAACAAATTATTCATTATATTTGCGGGTATGGGGAGGGAGGGGGTTAACGCCTTTCTCTGAGATTGCAATTATCTCGGGCCCGGGCAATGCCGGGCGGGTTAGCTAGTATAAAATAAAATTCATTATTATTACCTGAATTGAATACATTATTATCTTAAATGTGTGAACCGCAAAATGATTAGGATCCCATAATTCATGACTGTCTAGATGTCTGAAAGGAGAAAGAAAATCTTGATCAAAACATAAATCAGATACATTCTAAATAAGACTAGCAATTAAACAAAATGTACATTTAAAAAAAATCTGACTTTAACATGGATGCTGATATTTATGATACATTAATAATGCATATTTTAGGTAGATTTCGTAAGAAATACTACCTATTACATTCTCACCTAAGTTGGAAATTTTGAAAAATTTTTGCAGATCTACGCCGATCATGACTCCCAGAACCCAAAACCACCCCCAGTTCAAAAGTTTATATATCTATCTATCTATCTATCTATCTATCTATCTATCTATGTCACTTTTTTCTGACCACGATAACTGGAAAAATTCTGCATAAATCTCTTCCAAACTGATACATAAAATCAAGGGTCATAAAATCTCGGTCAAGTTCGTTAATGGGCAAAATCAAACCAAGGGGGGGGGAAATGGGGGGGCTTTTTGTGAAAACAGAAAAATCCTCATAATTTCTTTATTATTATACGTATCGAATCCGTTTAAAGTTATTATTACTTCTAGGAAAAGGGCCAAAAATGTATGTATGACAGATTTTTGATATAATTAAAAATGGCCCCAAGGGGGGGAAAAAAGGGGGGTTTTAGAAGAAAAAAAATCATAGCTTCGTCAATTCAGAAGATATCAAATCCGCGTAAATTTATTATTAATCCTCTTAGTATTATCTAAAACTTTTATATTGACAAGTTTTTTATAGGACCAACCGTTATAGCAAAAAAAAAATTAAAAACAAAAAAAATCCCTGCCGGCTCCGCCTGCAAACAAGTTATTTTTCGAAGTAAGCGGTTCCAACTTCCGCATCTTTTCGAAACTGATACATAAAATCAAGGGACATAAAATCTTGGTCAAGTTCGTTAATGGGCAAAATCAAACCAGGGGGGGGGGGCTTTTTGTGAAAACAGAAAAAAAACCCATAATTTCTTAATTATGATACGTATAGAATCCGTTTGAAGTTATTATTACTTCTAGGAACAGGGCCAAAAACTTATGTATGACAGATTTTTGATATAATTAAAAATTGCCTTAAGGGGGGGAGGGAAGGGGGGTTTTAGAAGAAAAAAATTCATAACTTCGTCAATTCCCAATATTTCAAATCCGCTTAAATATATTATAAATCCTCTTAATATTATCTAAAACTTTTATATTGATATGTTTTTTATAAGACCAACTCTTATAGCAAAAAAAAAAAAAAAAAAAAAAAAAAAAAAAATCCTTGCTGGCTCCGCCTGCAAACAAGTTTTGTTTCGAAGTAGGCGGTTCCAACTGTAGCATCATCGCAAAAAGGTCATTTCTTCCGCAATTCCCGACAAACAGGCACCCCACGTTCTGCGTCTTCGAAATCTACCTGTGCCTGTAGGCCGAGCCGTCAGGGATTTTTTTTTTAATTAGAAAATAGTTTAATGAAAGTTAAATTTATTTATTTTTTTTTTTTTTTTGCTGGTGTAAATCATGTGAACCTCCAGAAATTAGAGAAACGTTATTGCAATTTCAATAGCTGGAAAAATGTGTGTATATCCACAAGAAAAAACTTTAAACACAAAGTCAGGCGATGGGAAAGCACATTAGATTAACATAGTTTATTATTAAATATATAAAGAATTAAGAATTATTCAAGACTCAGGATGAACTATTTTGTTCGTAATTAGTTCAGCTTCAAGTGCTGAACTTTCCATGTTCATTTTTACATATTTCTCTCAAGAGAGCCAAGACAAGACTGAAAAACTTTCATGAAGATTCACATTTAGAAAAACAAATGACATCATCAAAAAAGATTGCAACATAATGTTGACATAATATACTTATTGCCAATAATAAACATTAAATTATCTCAAAATCACTATAAAACAATAAATTATCTGAAAATCATTAAAAGAGAATAATTATCTGAAAATCATTATAAGAGAATAATTATCTGAAAATCATTATAAGATAATGAGTCCAGAATGTAATTACATCAGGTTTTTCCCACCATAATCAAAAATTGCATCATTTTCCATAATATAAACTATACGTAAGGTTTTTTTTCATGTGATGCTTGATTATGATGAGAATCAAATTATAAACAAATAAATGATTATAGCATGTATAAGGAACTGGTATTACATTGAAACATCAGCAATTAACTTAAAACACCTTTTATTGAGTAGAGTGTTTTTTAATAAAACCTCATATGAGATAACCATGCATAAGAGCTCTTACATATTAATCACTCACAATAAAGAAAATTCATGCATCAAGCATGGATTATGAAACACTTTCCAACACATTCAGAATACTGTAACAGATCTTCACTGTTTAATAACATGAAAGAAGATATATAAGTAAACAGTTCAGAAAATACAAAGCAAATTTGACAACTTAATTTCAGCAATTACTATCTATAGTCCGGAAAATATCAGAATTCTTTTTGTGCAGCCGTGTATATTATCGACAGATTTGTATTATGTTACAATTACATAGTACGCAAAAATTTATTTCATAAGAAAAGCATAACACAGTTAAACATTCCCCTTTAGAAATTTCTGTGAATAAACAGAAATGTATTCAAATTCTTTTGTAGGGCCCTATATATGATTTATAGAATTATCGCTAGATCTGTATATATGTTACATAGTATGCAAAAATTTATTTCATTTAAGAAAAGCATAACACAGTTAAACTTTCCCCTTCAGAAATTTCTGTGAATAAACAGAAACGTATTTGAATTCTTTTGTAGGGCCCTATATATGATTTACAGGTTGATTTGATGATTTACATATGATTTACAACTCTGTTGGTTGTACTCTGTGTAGTAAAGTGATAATTCAGATCCTTTGCATTCATTAATTTTCAGCGTAATTTCAGCTCTGCTGAAAAATTAATTAGTACATAAAATAGAAATGTATTCGAATTCTTTTGTAGGGCCCTATATATGATTTATAGAATTTATAGACACCAAGTAATATTTAAAGAAATTAGTTACATTTAAAAGTGCATACCACAACTGAAAATGCACTTCCAGCAATTATTGCTCATACACAGAACTGTAACCGAATTCTTTTGTGTAAATGAAAAATTTGTAATGTTTCCCTGTAAATTAATGATAAATGCTCTATGCACACCATATTCAGCATCTTGTAGTGCACCTCAGAGATGTACATAAATTTCAATATGTTTGAAAGAGTGTAACATCATTAAAATACACTTCAAATGATTTTCCCCCATAGACCATAATGTAATAGAATTCTTTTGAGTGCCCCTGTAAACAAACTATAAATGCTACATACTTCATTTTCAATACCAAACAGGCCACAGTAAAGCTCAATACCATATCAATATCATGACAATCTGGTATATTTAAGCACAAACAAATCGAGTTCATAAAGACTTTTTAACTAAGTTGGAGAGTGTTAAAAAGAAATTATACAATGCTCACATTACTACATTTGGACTATTTATCTAGCCAAACATAGTTAACTTGTTAATATACAAAAAGTAAATCTTACTTTAAAACAGGTCTAATAACTGAACGGATATTGCCAAAGGTGGCTCGACCCATAAGTTCCCGTATACAGTTCTCTGCTAAAGTCCAAGGTTTCGCTTCTTCTTGAGGAGAGTCTGGAGTGTCACTTAAATTCCCGCTGAAACAAAAAAATCAAATCACTTCAGAAAACAAAATAATAATAATAATAATAATAATAATAATAATAATAATGCATAAATAGAATTTGCAAAACAACAACAAAGCTAGGCAATTGAACAACAAAGAAAAATCAGGTGTCAAGCATATAGTAAGAAACACTCTCCAACACATTTAGAATGATGCAACAAAAAAACTTCACCATTTAATAACGTGAAAAATTATGTTCAAGTAAACAATATGGAAACAAAGTTTCAGAAATTCCAATTTACAGTGAGAAAAATATCTGAATTATTTTGTGTAGCCCTGTATATAATGTGTAGATTTGTATATATACTACATAGTATGCAAAAATTTAGTTCAGTTAGGAAACACATAGCACAGTTGAAAATTCCCCATCAACAATTTCTGTCAATAAACAGAAATATACTCGATTCTTCAGTGCAGCCCTGTATGTGATCTATACAGCTCTTACATACACCAAGTAATATGCAAAACATAGGTTAAATGTGAAACTGCGTACCAGAACTGCAAATGCACTTGTAGCAATTATCGCAATTATTAGTACTGTAACCAAATTCTTTTGTGTGTGTCCCTGTGAATAAAAGATAAATTCTATGCACACGAAATTCTATAGTAAGCCTCTTGTAGTGAACCTCAGTGATGTGTATCAATTTCAATATATTTGATATAGTGTAACATCATTAAAATATACAGCAATCGATTTTTCCCCATCAACCATAATGTAACTGATTTTGGGTGCCCCTAGAAAAAAATAATTAATGCTACAAACTTCATTTTCAATACCGAAGATGCCATGGTAAAACTTAATAAATATATCAATTACATGACAATCGGAGTACATTTACACAAGTTAGAATGTGGACAGACAGACAGTCAAACCAAATTCATAAACACTATTCAACTATATTGGAAAGTGTTAAAAATAAATGCAATGCTTAATATTCCTCCGATAGAAAAATTTAAAGATTTTTGCTATGGCATGGAATTAAAGTTAAAATAAATAATTTTCTAGAGCAGTGATACTCACTACGTGGCCTGTACTTAATTAAAAATATATATGAACATTTTAAAATAACTAAACATATTACGTCTTAGTCAGAATTTTAAAATAAAAAAGACATTTAATAAAACCAAAAAAAATATATAAATAAATAACACATTAATATCACATAATAAAATCAACTATATCACATTCAGATTATGATAGTTAAGTCACTTAACTTGAAGATTTTTGAAGCAGTTAACTGGAATCAAGATTATCGACCTGAGCAAGTTTCTGAAACTCACTTAACTTTGAGATCCTCTTTTAACTATGAGTTGAGTGGAACTCTGCCTTCTGAATTATTTTTCTTATTTGAAACTGCTTTTAAATTTCGAGTAGAGTTCTATTAGTAATTAATCAGCTTTTTGAATGATCGTTTCAATTGTTTATTTATTTAACATTTTTGCAAAGGATGAAAACAATAATAACAAGTTGGAAATTGTACGTCAAACGTGACAAATGAGGTGCGTTCGTACTGTAGCTAGTTCTATAAATATTCAGATCTTGATGATTTTTAATTCTGTGAAATGAATGATATCGTCTGCAGATTAATTTCTGTCATAAAATAAGTATCTCGGTCGCTTGACGATTCAACTCGGAAGCTCCTATAACAAGAAAGCACCGATTTAAAAAAAAAATTCAAATTTCTTAATAAATGTTTTTATTAATATCTCCTAAAGTTTTGATTCGATTTTTATAAAATTTGAAATGTCTCGACAAAATTCTGCGAAGATAATATATCTTAAATTTCGAACCATTCGGTTGGGTAGTTTTTGCGTTGTTATATGCGGACGGACGGACAGACAAACAAACAAACGGACGGACCTAGCAACGACAATAGGTGCTACATATTTATATAATTACGAACGCACCTAATAATGTACAGTTAAAAGTTGCAGTTGTTATTCTGAAAAAATACAGTAATAAATAGTTTATCCTATCATCACATAACATTGTGTTTAATGCGATACTTCTAAAATTTCCAGAACTTTTGATAAATTTTATATTCTTATAAATGTATAAATAGCTTTAAAAAATTGAATTTTAGGATATCAAATATTATGCAGATAAATGTTAAAAAATAGTGAGATTAATGAACAATGATTTGTAGAGTTGACGTTGAGGCCTTACTAGTCAATAAACTGAAGGAAGGGGAACAGAACCAGCCAATAAAATTACAGGGAGAGAAAAGAGAAAGTTAATCCAAAATTGACCAGTGGAAATTAATAAAAAGAGGATTTTATGAATGATTTACAACAATCAGACAAATGGGAAACAGAAAAGTAACATTTTTTATAAATTTTATGGATGTGAAATTAAAAAAAAAAAAAAAAAAAAAAAAATCTAGATGAAATATAAGAGGAGAGTTTACAGATTAGTTTATCAGAATTAAAATTGAAGTTGTGGTTTGTTTCCCAGTACTGCTGATTTATTGGTTTTTTTGCTCATCATAAAATAAATGCTCTTAAAAATATATAAAAAAATGCTCCTCCCATTCTTTCTTGTGATGTTACACTGGTTAAAACAATCATACTTTTTTTTATGTGTACATAAGAAGCTTATCTGGTAGTTTTCAAAACCATACTATTCCACTGATATGTAAATGTGTTGAGGAAAAAAAATAGTGAAAATGAGAATACAGCCATTTATTTTTTAATCTATAAATAATGAAAAACCCAGGGAAAGACTTCTTAAATTGCATGAGTATTTTGTAAATATTTAAAAATAAACATTGATATCATAAATTTAAAATAGATGTAAATGGATAAATTTAGTTTAAATAACTTATCAACAAATAATTAAGCATCTTAAACTCTAACCATTAGTATGAAATTAACATAAATTCTTTTTGTAACAAAAAAGAAGATGTCCTGGCCAAGCTTGGGCTGTAAATTACAACTTGTGGTAACCCTGCCAGTTTCTCTTTAGTTCTGCATATTTATTTTGAGATAGTGAAAATGTTACTTTACATTATTACAGAAAAAGAATGTTTATTGTTATGAAACATGCTGATAGATTAAAAAAATACATGCCTGAAAATAACATTAAAAAAGCATCCAAAATCAAATTAAGTTTCAGTTTCCAATTTAACTTTATGGCACATTTTTGTTTAAACTGCCTCAATTATCATTGTCTAGAATTTACAACTTCAAAATGCTACAATTTTTCATTGCTATACTTCTGAGAATAATTTAAACAATGTCATTAACACATAATTTTTTATAATTGGTGAAATATTTTACATGAAACTAGTTGGATTGATACTTGCAATAATTTGTGAAGTGAATGTGACTAAAAACAGTCACAGTCAAATTGGATACAGACATTGTATACAGCTTGAAACAAATGATAAATTACAAAAATAAGAAAACACATTTATCTTTGCTACACTCTCATAATGTAGATATTTTACTCTTTTTTTTTTAGGTACATTTCATAAGAAATACTACCTGTTACATTCTCCCCTATGTTGGAATTTCTGGAAAATTTTTGAAGATCTATGCCAATCATGACTCCCAGAACCCAAAACCACACCCAGTTCAAAACTTTATCTATCTATCTATATCACTTTTTTATGGACATAACTTCCAAAACTCTACACAAATCTCTTCCAAACTGATACATAAAATCAAGGGGCATAAAATCTCGGTCAAGTTCGTTAATGGGCAAAATCGAAGCAAGGGGAGGGGGGGAGAGGGGCTTTTTGTGAAAACAGAAAAAAAAACATAACTTCTTAGTTATGACACATATCAATCTGTTTAAATTTATTATTACTTCTCGGAAAAGGGCCAAAAATTTATATATGACAGATTTTTGATATTAAAAATGGTCTCAAGGGAGGGGGGGGGGAATAGGGTTTCAGAAGAGAAAAATTCATAACTTTGTCAATTTACAAGATATCAAATCTGCTTAAATGTATTATTTTAATATTTACAACTTTTATATTCATAAGTTTTTTATAGGACCAACCTATAGAGAAAAAAAAAATTAAAAACAAACTAAAAAATTCTGCTGGCTCTGCCTACAGACACATGTAGATTTCGAAGTGGGCGGTAACAACTGCCGCATCATGGTAAAAAGGTCATTTCTTCTGCAATTCCTAATAAAAAGGTGCCCCACAGTTTGTATCTTTAAAATCTACCTGTGCCTGTAGGCCAGGACATCAGGGATTTTTTAATCCACAAAGTATATCTATACTAATAAGCGAAATATGTTTGTATGTGGTGCATAACCACAATGTCTAGGAAAATCTACTGCACATAGAGGTCGGAAAATTTAGATGAGGACAGTGTACAGGGAGGTCCTGATGCACCTGAGGCTCAGTTTTTTCATTTTTGTTGATTAACAGTAATATTAATTTAAAAAATAATAAACGTAGCAAATGGCACGAGTACTCACAGTGCAGTGGCTGAAAGCACATTCCATAGTTTTCAAAGAAGGCAAGAGCCAATTGGTTGAAAATCATACTTTTTTTCAATCTTTCAGAGCTTGCATTAGCACAAGTAGAAATACAGAAAATCAAAACATACCCACTATATTATCATACTTTTATCTTTCAAATGGAGCAATCCATTTTAAAAATATTATTATTAACTCTTTCAAGAAAATTCTGTTTGAAATGTCATTTTCCATGGCCCTCCTTTTGCAGCCTGCATCAGATAAACTGTTTGAAAAATGTAAAAACTAAAAATAATAGGCAATATCTACATACTTTTAACCTTCTAACAGTGCAATCCATTTAAAAAAACACGAAAATTAACCTTTTAAAAAAATTCTTTTTGAAATGCTATTACAAAGTTTTCAGTTTTTTTTCCAAAAATGAAAAATAAAAACAAAACTGCATCTACGGTCATTTTTTTTTTAATGGTAATATTTATTTTAAAAAAAGTATGAATATCAACCCTTTCAAAAAAATTCTTTTCCTCATGACTTTAATTTTGTTTGTTTCTATTGCCCATAGGATTAACATTAGACATATTTTGTTTAAAAAATTAACTTACTTTTGTACAATTTCTATAAAATTTTAATACAATATACTTAACTTTTAGCTAATGATCAAGTATAAATTTGGTTCAGAAATTATGAGATGTAGGGAGAAAATAATCTGTTTGAAAATTACAAAAATTCCCATAGGGTTAACATAGCTCAGTCTTATTTAAACTTATAGCGTTAAACTTATTTTTGCAATAATGCTCTAAAATTATAAGAATATATTTTTTTAAAGTATGACAATACCGAAACAATCAAACATACCAATGTCCTTGCATGTTGAACAGAAGAGAAGGAATAATTTTCCCCATATGAGTTTCATCCCAAATATTAACCTGCAGATCATCACTAACAGTCTTCCTCACTACACCTTGGATCCCCTTCAAACCAGCAACTCTCAACCTGAAAAGGAAATTGGCAATGTTTGAAAAATTCACTCATAGTGATATAATAAAAACATAAAAGTGTAAAATAAATAAATACCAGTAGACCCATGTGAATATTTCGCACTGCATTTTAATGTTTTTTAAATGCAGGTTTAAATTTATATAAAAAGTAATAAACTGAAAATATCTGAAAACAACATTAGTCAAGCCAGGATATCATCTCATTTATTACATCAAAGTTACAGTAAAATTGATCACTGATAGCAAAGGCAAAAAAAGATTATCAATCATATTTTAACTGCATTAGAGGATGACATCATCTGTTTTGGAAAAAAACATGGGACAAAGAAAAGTAAATTGAGCATTTGAATTTAAATTTTGCTTGTTAATCATAATTATAAAATAATTCCATGCAGCAATCTTTATTTTACTTTTTTTTTATAATTATTGTTGAGCACGATATAATGTGGTATTTTATTTTTGTGGCAACATTTATTTGTGAAAACACTTTCATTTCATTTATGAAAACAATATGGATTTAATTTTTAATTAATCGCAATTTTTAATAAAAAAACATGTTTTAATGAAATGTGAGTGAAGTATGTCACAATGTCAGAAGCCGGTTCAAAATCCTTTCATATGGTATCTCATTTATCGTTCTGCTTTTTGCATTTGCTTTCTTACTGTGGGGGGGGGGGGGGAGGCTCGAAAGCCAAAGCACCGTGACCAGAGGTCTATTGTACTATCCCCCCAGGTCTCCTAATTTTGAACCAATTCCAGATGAGAGACCTGCATCTGGATTGGCACCCCCAGAGGTAGTGCTTATACAGAACTTGGAGGACTTTGGAGCCACGAACAGATTTAACGTGCACCAGCTCCCATTAACGTTGCATTTGCTTAGAAAAAGGGATGTTGACAACAGAAATAATATATAGGATTTGTTTATTCCATGCAATAAAATTTACAACATCGTAAATTTTGCTATTTAACAGGAATTTGGTACATTTTACAAGAATGGACAAATCAAACATGAATGGAAAAGCATAGATGACGTGCATGCTATTTAGATTCTTTCAGAATTTAACCCATTCAGGACACCCTGTACAAGACTTTTTATTTTTGAGTATCACTTTTTCCAAATAGTTTTCGGAAAGAGTGGTATTCAAAACTAAGAACCTTAGGTACACCACATGGCATGTATACATAATGTTCATCCTTTAGGGTAATTAGCCAAATTGCTATGGTTAGTCAAAAGCCAGTGAGAACACTGGAGCCCTCTCATTATGTACAATCAGACACTAATTGCTAGGAATAACATCTATCCAGCCGAGGAAAATTAAGGTGTTCTCACTGAACGTGTTGACTAGATGAAAATGGTGAGTAACTGTTTTCAATACTTGGTATATTACAATGCAGTAAGTGTTCTAAAGTCTATATTGTTAGTGAGATTATCTAAATTATGAGTAACCAGTTGATTAAGTCAAAAAGGTCAATTTCTGTACATAATTTCAAATAGGAGATAGTTGTTGATTCTTCTTCCTCAGATGATGAGGGGTTTAACTACCACACTATTACATCAATTTTTTTATATCCAGCTCTAAGGTGTAATGAACTCATAAAAATACGTTTCATGTAAATTTCCTGGACATTTTCCTGTCATACATTTGGATTATAATATAAACTAGATGGAACCCGTCAAAATTTGACGGCAAATAACTTGATAGTACCATAAAAATAAAATTTATATAGTTGCTTTAACTTGACAAATTTCATAGTGGGGAACATAATATGATTAAGCGGTCACAGACCTTTCCATCGATATATCACATGAGGGGTGTGTGCAAAATTAATAAAAGTACCCCTTGGGGGGGGGCAAAGAGGGGAGATGGACATGGGAGATGCATAATATGATTAAGTGGTCACAGACCTTTCCAATGATATATAACATGAGGGTTGTGTGCAAAAATTTAGAAAGTACCCCTTGGGGGGGCAAAGAGGGGGGATGGACATGGGAGATGCATAATATGATTAAGTGGTCACAGACCTTTCCAATGATATATAACATGAGGTTGTGTGCAAAATTTAGAAAGTACCCCTTGGGGGGGGGGGGGCAAAGAGGGGGGATGGACATGGGATATGCATAATATGATTAAGTGGTCACAGACCTTTCCAATGATATATAACATGAGGTTGTGTGCAAAATTTAAAAAGTACCCCTTGGGGGGGGGGGGGGGCAAAGTGAGGAGATGGACATCGGAGATGCATAATATGATAAAGTGGTCACAGACCTTTCCAATGATATATAACATGAGGGTTGTCTGCAAAATTTAGAAAAGTACCCCCTTGGGGGGGCGGCAAAGTGGGGAGATGGACATCGGAGATGCATAATATGATTAAGCAGTCAAAGACTTTTCCAGCAATATATCACATGAGGGGTGTGTGCAAAATTTAGAAAAGTGTCCCACTTGGGGGGGGGGGAGTGGGGGGGGGGGATGGACCCCACAGATGCATAACATGAAAAAGAGGTCATAGGCATTTCTTCAACTTGCAACTTGGCATTTGACAATATTAATTTTTTTTTTATCCAAGACAATTTAACGATATTTTTAATTTTTTTGCATAATTCGTCAAACGTTCATGGAAAAAATCATGAAATTCGCTAATCAATAGTTGATAAATTATAAAATTCAACAATCGATAGCAGTAAAATTGGTCAATCGATAACGGAAAAATCCCGAAATTCATCAAATGGTCTCCCATAAAAAAATTGTCCTGCACACTGATGTGATGATCAAAAGGGTTTTGAAAGTATAGGACAAAATTAGCACTTGCCAAACAGCGAGTAATACTGAAAATTTGACAATGGATTTTATTGCCACCACTGGTCAAACATAATAGTTACACTCACCAATTGCGATGATTGAATGGAAAAAGATGTTTTTCTCTGCTGTCACTCGACAAATTTCGAAACCATTTGGCAAATTTTACGATTTTTTCCCCAAAATTGACGGATTGTGATTTTTTTTCTCAAAGACATTCGACGATATTCGAAAACTTTTTCCCCCGAAACCAGTTGATGAATTTTGTGATTTTTCCACTGTCGATTAATGAATTTTGTGATTTTTCCGCTATCGATTGATGAATTTTGCAATTTATCAATTAACGAATTTCACGATTTTTTCCATGAACAAACAAATTGCGCACTTTCTGTCTGCTAATGTTTGACACATTTCGCCCTTTACAATTCAGCCAATGAGTTGAACGTTGTTTCTTTCCAGAAATGTCAGGAATGAAACAATGATTCTTTAGGATGAATTCCCTTCGTTTGATGCCCCATGGAAGAATGTGTGCGATGCAGCAACGGGCGTCACAGACTTTTTAGGGCACCTGCAGACTAAAAACATCTAACCAATCTTCGCCGGGGGAAAAATCACAGATTTCGTCAAATGATTGAGGAAAAAACACTAATTTCATCAAAGGATTATGGGAAAACATGACTTTCGTTAAAAGACCACAGAAAAAATGTGAATTATGCAAAAGGGTCACGAAAGATAAACAAATTTTGTCAAAGAATCGCAAAAAAGAAAATTTCACCAAAAGATCACGCTTTTTTACTAAATTTAGTCTAAGAATTGCAGAATAAAATGTATTTTATCAAACAATCGCTGGAATATGCAAATTTCGTTAAGGATCGCGAGAAAAATGCGAAATTCTTCAAAGGATCGCTGAAAAAACACTAATTTCATCAAAGAATTGCTGAAACAACATGAATCTTGCTCAATACCAGAAAAATCATGGTTCATAATCATATCTATTTTGCGATTTTTTTCTTGAAGGCATTTAACAATATTGAAATTTTTTTTACCCGAGACTATATTCTTAATTTTTTTTTAACAATTCGTCAAACGTTCATGGAAGAAATCATGAAATTCGTTAATCAATAGTCGATAAACTGCAAAATTCAACAATCGTTTGTGGTAAAATCGTAAAATTCGTCAGTCTCCGGTAAAAAAATTGTCTTGCATGCTGATGTGATGATCAAAAGGGTTTTGAAGGTATTTATTTTATTTGTTGTATTGTGTATAAATATCTAGGTGTCTATTTTAATTTTAACGTTAAAAATGAATTTAGGCTCATTTAATAGTTTGCCAAATCGATCCAAATGGAAATTGCATTTTTTAAGCTCTGTCCTTTTGTTTGTATAGTACAGAAAATAATTCACATAATACAAAATTGGAACTCTTATAGTCCGTTTATTATTTATTCATACGGTGTTACAATTACTACAATAAAATTCATAACATGCGAGAAAATGGGGTTTTTTTATTTTTTTAACTCATACTTACAAATTATAATTGTTTTGATAAAAGCATACATCTAACACATCACTGAATGCTTTAATTTCTTAGCAAACTCGTAATATTTACGACATATTTACATTATATGGTACTTTTCAGATATATGGACATCATTGTCGCCAAGCGTACATTTACATACATTATGAATTAGCATACATTTTGGCATGGTGTCCATATAACGGAAAAGTACCCATTATATTGTTTGTATGTATACAAATCTTGTATAAAACATTAACTTTCTCACCGTCGTGAACTGATATATCCGTTCACTATGCTCAGGTTTCACTGCAATAGACGCATTGTTTAAATTTATATAATTCTACAAATATGATGCAGTTTTAAAATATCGATTAATGATTAATACTGTCAAGGCATATACTCATATATGTAATTAAGTTTTTTATACAAAGTTTGAAAATTCATCTTTTTTTTTTATATTAAAAAAAATAACAGAAAAATATTACAAATTTGCCCATTTGCTCGGCTGTCAGATAATTAAGTAAATATTAATGATTAGCAGAACTGGTTCTATCTATGAAGTATATTATTTCGCCCAAAAACCCCCAACAAAAAAATAATTACAAAGAATAAGTAATCGTCTTTAAATATACAAAAAACAATGTGATTAATGGCCAGGTTTTTTTTATATATAATATTTTTTATATACAAAAGAAAAACCGAAATAATCTCATTCATTTCACCTGAAGTCAAAAAGTATTTTTTTTTTTTTCGCATTCATGGGCAAAACACGAAATCAATAAAATCGCCAATTTGTGACAAATTATGAGTTTCATGTGAATCACCCAAGAACGGACATGCAATCTGGTATAAAATGAATGTAATAAATCAAAACATTCAAGATTTGTATACATACAAACAATACAATGTAAATATTTCTTAAATATTAACCTGGTAGCAAAAACAGTGCAGCACAGCAGCAAGTGCTGCAGATTATTTTAGACATTCCAGATTAATTTCGCAGCTTAAAAAGAAATGCTGGGCTTATAAAAGTTGTTAAAATTTAGTGTGTCTCTAGATTTATTGTATATTAAAAAAGTAACAAAAAAAACATCACAAATTTGCCCATTTGCTCGGCGGTCATAGGATTAAGTAAATATTAATGATTAGTGGAACTGGTTCTATCTATGAAGTATATTATTTCGCCCTAAAACCCCCAACAAAAAATAATTACAAAGAATAAGTAAACATCTTTATATATACAAAAAACAATGTGATTAATGGCCAGGTTTTTTTTATATATAACATTTTTTATATACAAAAGAAAAGCCGAAATAACCTCAAACATTTCACCTGAAGTCAAAAATAGTTTTTTTTTTTTCGCATTCATGGGCAAAGCACGAAATTAATAAAATTACCTATTTGTGACAAATTATGAGTTTCATATAAACGGCAGCAGGCGCTGCAGATTATTTTAGACATCTCAGATTAATTTCGCAGCTTTAAAAAAAATGCTGGGCTTATAAAAGTTGTTAAAATTTAGTGTCTCTAGATTTATTGTATATTTTTATTATATTGCAAATCAAAATCACAGAAGGAAAAAAGCGATTTCCATCTAGATTGATTTGGATTTGACGAAACGCTAGAATGGAAATCGATACCTAGATATAACATTAAATGAGCCTAAATTCAGTTTCGACACCTAGTTATTTATACAAATTATATAATAAATAAAATAAATACCTTCAAAACACAGATCAGATGCATTAAGCCTAGTAGATAGCGATATGTTTTGTCAATCCGAATCTGCTTGTGCAGAGTAACAGCCCTCAGCTTATTGGCTGAATGCTGACGCATGCGTATTGAACAAAATTTTAAGGGAGTTCTGTGTCTGGATAGTAACGGCCCTCAGCTGATTAGCTGAATGCTCGCACATGCGTATAAAGGTCATATTTGCATGAAAAGCGAAATAGCAGGTTAGCTTTAAATAGATGGATAGCAGGGTAAACAGATAAATTTTAATTATATGTCTAGAAGTGCAATTTCCTCCACAGAGCTACAGAAATCCCTCCTGGAGAAAAATGTCTGTTCAACAATTCAAATGAAATCTTTGCTGACACTTTCCAGCTGCTTTAGAAACATTATCAAAAGTCAATTGCAGGCCTAATAAAATTAATTAATTTGAGGTTGATAAAAAAAATAGTTTTTTTTTTGTTTTTTTGTTTGAATGTTGTAATAATTATAATGGATTAAATTTTTAGTGAATAATAATGCCTGTTATTCTTTTTGATCAGATAAAAAATTTGGTAATATTTTAATTAGTTTTCATATACTTCCGAAAACTCACTATTTTGCATTTGCAATATTTATGAGTTCTTCATTCGAGTAGAATTTTCTGCACATTAAGGATATATTCAAATGTGTTAGATGGTAATATATACATAATCACTACAATGCTTAAGATTACACCATGAATGATGACCAGGTTGTGAATGTGTTTTAAGTAAACAAAGATACCTTTAATTATTTTTTTATTTTTTTTTAATGGTTAGTCTGTTTAACACTGCTATTTAACAGTAAAGTTAGAAATGAACTCTTTGCATTTTGACTTATCCTTTTAAACTGATTTCAGGTAAATTTAACTAATTATCAAGTTTGCATTGTTTGATTAGTTTTTGTTTCGCATCTTACTTCACCTGAGGGAGAGAGTTTGTTAGCATTTTCCCTTATGTTAAAATAATCTTTGTTTAATTAGATGATTAAATTCTTAACAGAGTACACTCTAACAAAGACACTTAAGTGGATGTATAAGAACAACAAGAAAATTTTTATTTACCTTGTCTGCGTTTCTTTATCATCATGATTATTAAAACAAAGAGATGAAAACTTAGAGACAAAAAAATCATAGCGCCGGTGGTAAGATGGTGTGTCTTCTTCAATATGGGCAAATTTAACAAACTGTAACAGTAAAATGAAATATATGAATGAATCATGGAAATGAAGGAAACAAGTAATATAAAAACTTTTTTTTAAGTCAATTCCTACTTAGGTCAAATAGAAATTTTTTTCCAGTGATCTACACGCTTCGCCACTGACGGTATTTATTCCTAAATTTATATCCTGCTAAATATCTTACATAAGAGAAATTTTTGAAATGTATTAAAAATTTAATAAAAAATAAATAGCTAAAATACCAAAAATTAATAGCTCGAAAAGTATTTCTCACAAAATTGTTAGACAAACTGCGTTAGAAAGTTAAAAAAAAAAATTGTATTTTTCTTGATATAAATTAAAAATCTAATCATTATGCCGTTTTTCAAATATTGAATTTAAAAAATTACCAAACTTCACAATAAAGTGCCATAGCGATGTTACAGTTAACGATAATACAGTTTTTTTTTCAAATATTAATTAATTAATTAAATTTTATTATTTAATTTTAGTTTTATACTTCATTTCTGTTCAAAAGTATAAACTCACTCCACATTTATAGTCTCCTTCATCCGCGAGCCGCATGATCTTCGTCCGTGAACAGCCCCATTATCTTTTTACATGTGAAGGTGAGACTATAAATATGGAGTGAGTCTATACTTTTGAACAGAAATGAAATATAAAATTAAAATTAATTAATTTAATTTAATTAATGAATAAATATTTGAAAAAACGGTATTAACATCAATTGTCATCCAGTACAAGTTTAAAATTTTTTTATTTGAACTTGAATGGATGAATAGAAAATATTTTATCAATGATTGAAAATTCCAACAAGATATATATATAGAGAGTGTGAGCTAATAGTAGGAATTTAAAAACAGCAAATATATACATGCATAAACACACATATACATATAGCTCCTTCAAAAGTATATGAAAAATTGTTACATTTGCATTGCAGGTACTTTAAGGTGACAAATATATATGATCAAAAACATTAACAATAAACTTTAAACATTTTTTAATAGAATATAAAACTATAGTTAAAGTAATTATAATACATAAATATATATATAAAAGAAAGAGAAGCACTTTGAACAAAAAATATGTTTATGTAGAAAATGTGTTTTTATGCAACTTTTTATCTAAGTGTGCCATAATTATTCTTAAACATCCACCATATTCCACAAATCTGTAAACAGAACCATGTTTTATTTTCACTCCTCAAGGAAATCCTAAAAGACAAATGTACAAGCAATCCAACACCATGTGACATCAACACTTTGATCCATCCCAAATGAACAGTGATGAATTTAGGGAGTGGGTCCATTTCACCCCGGAGCTTCAAAATGTTTCCCACTTTCCTGGAAGAATTAGAATTTTATACTAATTAAGGGTCTAGAAGTGCAATTTCTCCCACAGAGTTGCACAAATCCCTCTAGGAGAGAAAATGTCTGTTAAACACTGCAAATGAAGTCTTTGCTAACAGTCTCCAACAGCTTTAGGAAGATTATCAAAAGTGCACTGTGGGCGCAAGGAGATTAACGTGAGGGTGATTAAAGTTTGTCCATTTGTATTTTTTGTTTTCATTGTTTTCTGATGCCATGCACTGAACATTTTTAGATGCACTTTGTGTGAATGTATAACACATAAACTGATTTACATATAAAGACTCTCTTTCTCAGCATTTCCCAACTGACCATTGTGTTTTAAATAATGGCTTAAGGGTTAAATCAGTTGTATGAATAGTTAAATATTCCATCAAAATACAAAAAAAAAAGGGGGTACATAATTCTTGCACAATAGTACAGAAACCAATAGTTTCATTATTCACAGCATCATTGACTAACAATGGGTCCATGGTTTGAACAGGGTTGATCTCTAAATTATTTATATCTAAATTTAAATTTGTATGAAAAAGTTAAGGAATGGTGTCAACCCAACTCCTGTAGCATCTAAAATTAGATGGAATGCTAAAAAGTTACTTTAGTTCTTTTTATTATTAGTTGAAATGAACAACTCTTACTATCACACTTGTTTCTTCATTATGTAATACATTCAGCGTACCATCTAATATAACTAAAAAATAATTGTTTTGTTGTCAAAGCTTAATGAAACCATTTTTTAATATTTAATGCCAATAAAGCTAATACTTCATTCTGAGTTTATCTTCTAAAGAGGTGGGTATATTTTTAATGTTAGATCATTAGTTATAAGTTGTGTATGTTCTAAAATAAAAAAAATTAAACTTTTGCAAATATTTAATTTTATATATTAACTTGAGGATTCTATTATTGTAATTGTAATAGATGCTTTAATATATATGTATATATATTAATCATATAAGTGTGCCGGTTCATTTTGACCATTTAGTTCATAGAATTATTATTTAATATTTAAATTTGGTCTCAAAATTCAAGAGAAAACTGATCAAACTAATACAATTAATTTTTAAGAAGCTAAAACAAATTACAAAACATCAATATAATAAAAAATATTTCAAATATGAAACATTTAGAATTATATCAAAAGCTTAAATAGTAAATAGTCAAAAAGTAATTTTAACAAAACGTTTTAAAAATAACTCAGGCTACTAAAAACTAATGGTAAGGAAGTACGTAAAATACTTGGTCAATACTTATGAGCCCATGTGATAAGGAGACATTTTACAATGAGCACAAAAATCTCAATCTTAAGCTTCAGTCATATATAGGACATAAGCAGAAAAAAACAAGTCACAAATTATTGTTATTATTATTTTGCAACAGACTGACCATCTTACTTCAGGACATGTAAATAAAAGTTCTTATTTTTTTTGGTCAGTTGAAAGATTTTTTAATTACTTTTCATAGGCCTTGGTGAGATAGAGAAAATGACCTTGACAAGAAAACAAAATTTTTTCCGCATGTTTCGTGGCAACTTATTCGCTGTTCAATACATACCAGCAATTTTTTCAATATTTATACAATTCATTTAATATAAAGCAGCCACTTATCTATTTTTATGTACAAATAAAAGTATTTTATAAATACATACATGAACAAGCACAATAGTTCATCAGGTTTGTTTTCAAAGCTGTTTATATCATTTAACAGTAAATGTCACTTTCTTAAGACCGAATTGCATCAAAGCTTTTTTAAAAAATGCCAAGGCTTTTGCAACAAAGAAGTACGTATACACTCGTATCTATCTGTAATATAAACAGAAATACAGAAAAATAATTTTAGCATAGATGATTTTGATATGCATGATAGATGATTCAAATAACAAAACTGCCAGTCAGCTGGTGCACCAGCAGGGGGGGGAGGGGGGTTGCAAAGCTTGCTGTAATGTAAAATGAATGGCAACTGATTACTTATATTAGCCTGATTCTCAGGCAATCATCAGTAATTGATTTGCCGTTCATTTCACATTACAGGGGGTAGTGTGATATTGTTATGGCAACACCTCCACTGGTGCACCAGCTAATTGGTAGTTTCATTGTCTGTACCATCTAATCCATCATATACATCAAAATCATCGACGCTAAAATTGGTTCCAACAATGTGATGCTGCCTCTCAGACTATAATGTCAAAAGACAAAAACAAGTGATCAAGCATGTATTAACATAACATTATGTAATGAAACATCAAAATAGATGTCACACATTTATTATCTAATTAAGCTATTTAGATCATTTATATTTCAATTATAATGAAAATTATTTCATAAGTAAGAAATATTAAAAATCAATGGAGAAAAATATTCTTACTGATTGTGCTGCAAGAAGCTGCATTTCAGGTTCATGGCATTCCAGAAGTTTCTGAACCATTTTTAAAAAACTTTCTACAAATAAATTAAGACTCTGAGCATGGCAGGCTACAAGCAACTGGTCCATGGCTTCCATTGCTATTATTACATATCTAAAAGAAAAATGAATATAAATTGTTAAAACAAGAAGAAAGGGTAAAAACTCTTCAAGCATTCATAATGATATAAAGATTTTTCTAAATGATAAAATTAACTTCATTAAAATGTAGCCCTAAATAACAGTATAAATTTTTGCCGAAAATTTTTAATTTTTAATTCAAAAGCTTTAAACATTTATTTACATATTTCAATTGTTAATTGTAAAAACTCCATAAATGCAGAATTTCAGGTTTTGAGATATTTAAGGGGACCAGAACAGTTTGAAATGATAGAAAAATTATTATTTATTTATTTATTTTAAATATAATGTTTGAAATTTTAAGAATGTCATACAGTCTCATCCCTAAAATTACAGTTGCACAAGCTGTAAACATTGAGTCTGACAGACCGGGGATACATACCCTGTGGCAGAAAATTACTACGACAAACTTTATTAACAGCAAAATCTTTCTGCAGGAACAGTCCCTGAAGTCAAGACAAGAGTGATAATAGGCCAAACTACAAAAAACTAGAAATACTTTGTTCCCCCCCCCCACGCTCACATATTGAAATCCCCCTTGGGAAATTTAAAATACTTATTATTTATTGTTTCGAAGTAACAAATAAGATAACTAGGGCACTCAGGCAAAACAACAAACAAATAAGGCTAAAAAAAATTTTTAACTTTGTATGTGATTGGGGGGAGAAGGTAAAGTAGACATTTCAGGAAAAATTTAAAAAATATATTATTTATTTATTGTTTATGAAAAATAACAAAGAAACTTTGAAAAAAATTGAAAGAATTTTAAATACTTTAAAATTTGTGTGTTAGAGGGAAGAGAAGTAAAAATTTCTGTGGGGAGGAGAAGTAAATGATCATTCCTTTATTGCTATTCCAAAATAGTAATAAATAGGGCAAATTTGTTGATTTTTTTTTTCAAATGAAAGTTTTAAAAGATTTTAAATTGTGTGATGAGGAAGCAAAGGGAAGGCGATCGGAATTTTTGAGGTTGGGGGAGAAGAGGGAGGGGGAGTGAATCTAGACAAATATTTATGTATTAATTAGTATTTCAATGTATCAAATAAAAGAACTGAGGCATAAAATTTAAAAAGGGACACAATTTTTTAAAAATAAAACTTGAGTGTTTCCATAGTTGAAATATACATATCAGTGAAGTTTTGATTTGTTTGTAGCCTTAGTACTGTCGCCAGAGAGTACAGAAATGGTATCCTACGAGTTAACTGAACCTTTTATTCATCTTTTGAACAAGCAGTCGCAGAAACCACTCATAGTATCTATACAATAGTTGTATCTTGCTAGCTGGTAAGATTTTCTGAAAATTTCAAACCCTGTACACAAGGATTTGATCTTTAAAAACCTCCGCTGTGGAGCTTTTCATCCTGTTACATCATCATTGGCATCTATATATATAATCGCAGGATAACTATTTCAATATACGAAATTATGAAATATTTTGTAAATACTGTACAATATTAATTATTGTTAAATTTTAATAGAATAAAATCTATTTGAAATATTTTTCCCTCAAATAATGTATTAAAACTTTGGGTGTGTCGGCATGTGTGTTACATGAGAGCGCAATATCCATAAGTAAATAAGGTATGTTTTAGAAATTTGACCAAAATTAGGAAAAAAGGCTCTTTTGTAATTAACTACCAAATAACATGCCTTTATTGAAATTAATTATAATTTGTTCAGTTAATCATCATCTACAATTTGTGAGAAGAAAAGTGCAGAGCATACAACAATACACAGAACTGGATTAAATGTCCTGATAGACAAGTTTAAGAGCACTGGAAGTAGAGCAGGTGTTTTATATTGAAAATTCTGGAAGACCAACAAGTGCTTGCATTTAAGAAAACATTCAGAAAGTAAAAGAGAATCAGAACCTATCAGTGTCTCAGTTGCAGCTTTTACAGGAACTTCAAAATTTCAGAATAAGTGTTCATCGAATTTCATATAAAAATAACACAAAATTTTCTAATGCCCATTAATAACAAAAATGCTTACTATTTCATTCATTTTTATATTTCTGCATGTTTTGCATATTTTATATTTTATTTTGATGTAAATTTTGTAAATATAAAGGCACTGGTTCAAAAGTTTTAAAAAATAAAAACTTGCCGAATTATCCACCATGCTGTATGTAATTTTGTGATTTCAATATTGAGAATCAGAACCTATCAGTGTCTCAGTTGCAGCTATTACAGGAACTTCAAAATTTCAGAATAAGTGTTCATCGAATTTCATATAAAAATAACACAAAATTTTCTAATGCCCATTAATAACAAAAATGCTTACTATTTCAATCATCTTTATATTTCTGCATGTTTTGCATATTTTATATTCTATTTTGATGTAAATTTTGTAAATATAAAGGCATTGGTTCAAAAGTTTTAAAAAATAAAAACTTGCCGAATTATCCACCATGCTGTATGTAATTTTGTGATTTCAATATTGACTTATATGCCAAAGTCTATAGCAATTAAGCAAAAAATTTATTTTAGTTATAAAATGTGCATATTTAAAAAAAAACATTTGCCTGTCCTTTCAACAAAACAAAAATACAGTTAATCCTTGATATAATGTCACCCTCTGTGACTGAAATTCATTCTGAGGTTAAACACAGAATAGTGCACTAAGCAGTTACATTACATTGTTATTTCAATGATTCAATGGCCAGGAGTGTAGGAATTTGATGCTGTATACAGAGTGACATTATAAAGAGGTGATGCTATACTGAGAGTTAACTGTATAAGGAAATGTAGAATGATACACAAGCAATGTCATTTATAAAATGTGCATATATTAAAACCACATTTGCAGACGCACTAAGCGGAGTTACATTGCATTGTTATTTCAATGGCCAGGAGAGTAGGAATTTGATTCTATATATGAAGTGACGTTATAAACATGTGACACTATACTGAAAGTTCACTGAATAATGAAATGTAGAATGATACACAAGTAATATCACTTATAAAATGTACATATATTAAGACCATATATACTCATAAAATATGTATAGATTAAAACCACATTCATCTGTACTTTCAACAAAACAAAAATACAGTCTATTCTTGATATAATGTCATTCTCTGTGACCGAAATACATTCTGAAGCTACACAGAGTGATACACTAAGCAGAGTTACATTACATTGTTATTTCAATGGCCATAACAGCAGGAATTTAACACTATATATGTAGTGACATTATAAACATGTGATGCTATACTGAAAGTTGACTGAATAATGAAATGTAGAATGATACACAGGCAATATCACTTATAAAATGTACATATATTAAGACATATTTACTTTAAAAATGTGCATATATTAAAACCATATATTCATATGCACTTTCAACAAAACAAAAATACAGTCTATTCTTGATATAATGTCATTGTGACCGAAATTCCTTCTGAAGCTACACAGAGTGATGCACTAAGCAAAGTTGCATTACATTGTTATTTCAATAACTATAACAGCAGGAATTTGACACTATATACAGGTGACATTATAAACATGTGATGCTATACTGAAAGTTGACTGTATAGTGAAATGTAGAATGATACACAATCAATGTCACAGTGAAAAAAAGAAACAAAGAAGAAAAACTAACCCATGTCGATGGCGAGCAATATCCCGAGACACCTTCCATGCTAAATATTCACCAATACGGTCCAGTTTTTCAGGAGATGATAAAGCATAGAAGGTGAGCTTTTCCATGTTGTTTCGTACAAGGCCATCCTATTATAAAATGAAGAAACTACTTAGCATTTTCAAAAATAATACTTTTCCTATCATACTTTATACATTATAAAATCAGGTGGGCAGAGGTGATTGTGGGTTCATGAAAAAATACCTGAAATTTTTGCGAGAAAACGTTTCCATAGGAAAGAGCAAAGAGGGGAAGGAGAACATAAAATTTATTGCAGTTAGGTCAAATTATAAAAAATATTAATTTTTAATTATGTTTAGCAATCATATCAAATTGATATTTTAGTCTTATTTTATGAATTTAACTATCAGAAAAACTGAAGTTTTGGTACTGAAAATGAAAAAAATACCTGCATTCGGTATATAACCTGAACATAATCACCCTGTGGGGTAAAATACATAACTAAAATATATTAGATAGATAAAAACAAAATAATTATTTGACTAATGTCTGTACTACATTTAAACATACCAATCTCCATCAGAGTTAATTGAGCATGAGTTATGCTCTTATAGGAAAGAGCATAACTCATGCATAGTTGTATCCATTATATTCTGTTATTAAATAGTAATATTGTAGTTTTCTAAAAAAAACTTTAATAATATGCCTTTAATGTTCTAATGTATTTTTAAAGGACATTATTAAAGATGTTTTAGAAAACCACAATGCTACTTTTTAATAATGGAATATAACAGATATAACTATGGATGAGTTATTCTCTTTCTATAAGATAATGTCTGATGAAAATTGGTAATGGTATGCTTTAATATATGTTTATACAGCACAAAGTCTGAAATCCTCTGGACCTTGGTGATTCCGGATTTTAGAATTTTGGATAATTTTCAGTTTTTTGACAAAAAAAGAAAAAAAAATTATCTACACTCCCTCTCTTCATCTTGAAAAATATTTACGTCAGGGAAGTATTTGCAATACTAAAAGAAGATAATACTAAAGCAGATATTTTAAAGAGGAATGTTATTTTAAAAAAGGTTAAATAAAAAAACTTTTGTCACAATTAAAATTTTAAAAAATTTCATTTAACAGTTTATGACATTTTTTGTGTTTTTTTTTTTTTTTTTTTCTTTTGGCGATTTTTCCACATTGGTAAAAGGAATCCCGTTTCAAACTTTCAGCCCAAAAAATAAAAAACAAAAAGCTTTTTGGTAAGGCAGGTTGTGCTATCTAATGAGCACATCAATTAAGCTTTTGTTGTATATTTTGTTGTAATGGGCACATAAATAAACAAAAGCTCTCCTCCTTCCCTCTATCCACCATATCATGTTTATTTGTCCAAACTTCTACGAAGTCAACAAAAGCTTAATTTCTCTGTCTCAAAATGTTTGAGCTTCACTACATTTTTTCCTGCCAGTTTTCTGAAGCCAGAGCTTTAGCTTCAGGAGAGAATAACAGATTGCAAATGGGTACTAAGTGCAAGAGGATTTCAGAAGGGAGGGTTTGGGGGGCCAAAAAACAAGTTGTTCCTAGGCCCAATTTAGCCAAAATCTATAAAAAGTTTAATTTTTAAATATTCTTAATTAAAATAAATCATATATCTAATATTTATATTTCATTGGATTAATAAAGTTAAACTATTTCATATAATTTTGCTTTATAGAAAAAGTGTAACATCATTAAAATACACCACAAATGATTTTTACACAATAGACCATGACGTAATTGGATTCTTTTGAGTGCCCCTGTAAACAAACTATAAATACAACACACTCCATTTCCAATAGTGAACATGCCATAGTAAACCTCAATAACATTTATCAATTACATGGCAATCCGAGTATATTTATGAGAGTTAGATGATGGACAGACAAACAGAAGTTATAAACACTTTTCAGTTCACTTTCACTATATTAGAAAGTGTTAAAAATGTATTATAAAAGTACATGTTTTATGGAGGGGGGAAGCTCCACATGTTAACACGTTTTACCCAGAAAAAAAAAAAATTGATTTCATATGTTTAATAGTGTTTCTAAATAAATTTACAAAAAAATGACATATTTTCAAATTTCATTGGTTATTTAAATTTTTTAACATTGGCATAATAGTAGTTTAATATTTCATTAATGATCAATATATATGATTTTTTTTTCTGTGTTATATGAACAGTTATTATTTCTAGTTATGAGATAAAATTCCAATAAAATCATCTACGGATGTATTGAGTACAAAAAATATGTATCAAGACACAGATTTTGTTGAGACAAGTCAAATATTCTTATAATATATTTTTCCAGCCACATAAAGTTTTCATTAATGCATAACTTTAAACTGCAATTTGCTCATTTAACATTCCATGTAGTTGTTTTCTTACTTTAGTTAAACATCATTTAGTATACAATACATGAAATACATCAGAACTTTAAAAGACAATTCTTTTTTAAAATACACTTTTTCGAAAACTGATAGTTGATGAAATCACTGTCATATTAAATTTGTTCCATGAGTTTTAAATGTTACCTATGATAACAATGTAAATTGGGGATTTTAGAGAATTGTGGATTATACAAAGATGGATTTCAGAGAGTTGACTGTATGTAATATTCAAATTTCTACAAGTACATAGTACAACTTGATTTGAAACTTTTAAAGTAAATTTATCTAAGTCATATGAACATTCATTAACATTAATGTGTGAGCTAATTTAACCACTTCAACGTCAGCCCTGAGATAAATCAGGGGTACGAGACTGTTTCTTTTTTTCTCCACCAAAACAGGGGAAGAAATTATTGATATGCAAGGAAACTAACAAAATACTATCACCAAAAGTCGGGGCTGACAAAAATGACACAGTCTAGTGCCCCCGACTTATATCAGGGCAGTCATTGAAGTGATTAATAAGTGACCATCAAGAACCATTAAAAAGTTTATTTTAAATACAATTCAGCATAATAAAGACATTTGTCAGATTTTAAAGTTATTTTATAACAATTCGACACAGTTTGGCTTCCAAAATAGTATAACTCATTCTATGCTTTGCACACTAATTGAAAATTCCCATGCACTAATCAAGGAATTGTATGACAAAAAGAATTGCAACACTAATTGATACCACATAAAGACAAAGAAATCTGTATTTAAAAACAACTCATAAAAGACTTTTAACATTTTCTGATAAACATATTTCCGACATAATGGAGAAAATCACTTTGAAAGTGGTAAAAACCATCATGCATCAAAGACTTGCTTTTAGCAGCTACTTTACTACATTAATTAATTACAGCAAGCTACATTTTAACAACAACAATAACAAATATTTACCTGGGGATCTGATGGGTAGATGTTATCTACAAGCCTTCTATAGCGGGGACGTAAAGCAGAGCAACACCCACAACAACCTAAAATGAAGAAATATTAAAATAAAAAAAATATACATGTTTAAGTATAAACTTCATTTTAAGAACAAATTTTAAGGACTGTCATGGTCGGTCAAGATTAAAAAAAGTAATGGTACTTTCTTGTTATATCAACCGCCACAGTTATGAATACACCAAGCTTGCAGTTACAATTTCACCAAGATCGTTGCAAATTATACTTACATCAAATATATGCCATATATACACACATAATATTTACATCTTATATATCAGATATATATGTCATATATCAGATTTCTGCAGACAGTTTCAGAAGTGTGCTGCACCCTGCCTGCCCTTTGGTTTACAAAATAGTACCCTTCTTGCTCCTCATAAAAAGAATTAGTACCCTTCTTGCCCTGCAGTAAAATAATTAGCACCCTTCTTGCCCCTCAGTCAAAAAGTGTCTTTTCTCTCCTTTGTGCATTAAAAAATGTACTTTCATAGTAAAAATTGACTCAATGTTGTCTTGAAAAGAGTGCCCTGACTTTTAAAAATTAAAAGTGGCATTAAAAACCAAAAAGAATGCTTTTAACAATAAAAAAAGTGCCCATAAGAATCTGAAAAGTGCCCTTAAGAATTTGAAATGTGCCCTCAAAAATCCAATAAGTGCCCTTAAGAATAAAACAAGTGGGTAAGTGTGATCGAAAATCGCACAAAGGGTTTCGTTTAATATTCCTTTCAAAACACTTTATCCTTTCTTCAATAAATCCAAATAAATTTCATTTTCAAAAAGGAAAAAAAGGTCATGTTTCTTTATAAAGTAAAAATTTACCGGTCTAATTTTAATGTTTTTTCGAAAATCTGAACCGGTCCAATAGCGGGCGAAGCCCGCTATTATACTCTATCATAATAATATGTGCCATGTGAACTAAATGCGATATTAAAAAAAATCAATTTCAAAATTAAACATATTGTATAGAGACCTTCAAAATGTTAGACGTCAGATTAATTTTCTTTTTAATTCTCTAATGACGTCATATTAAGCTACTTTCTGTATTTACACATACTCATACTCCTTGTAGTATTGAGAAATGTTTGAAATTTTCCATTTTATTACCAATATGACGTCATATTAATCTTTTTTTTTTTCAATTGGTGAAACTTTTTATTTCATTTTCATTTTTCACGTGGAAATCTTTCAATACAAAATTATATATTGTAGAAAGAATTTTATTGTGGATTTTTAATTGTTGGCAACTGCTATAATGAAAAATGTTTACATTTAATAGGAAAAGGCTGTTCGATTTTTGGTTTTTTATCTCTATATATTAAAATAATACATTTTTTCCAAATTTTATGATTTTGAGCTTCATAGTAGGTATTCAGCTATAAGTACACAAAATTTCATGACTGTAAGTTATATAGTTTCTGAGAACTGGCTCTGTGACAGACAGACAATAAAGCGGGACTAACAGGGTTTTGTGAGACGAACGAAACCCTAAAAAGGTGTCCTTTTCACCAAGTAGCTTGGCTAAATAGTTATAGTATCTTTTTCTCTCTATTTAGGAACAATCACAAAGCCACTTAGATTTGTAAATTCCTTCCTAAATATAACATGAAATATTTGAAAAATTTTAAAACTCAAATCTTAATTTTAGATATTTGTTTTAGAAATAAGTATAACATCAAGAGAAATATGATATTTATTTGAGAAAATGAAAAACTAAATTTTAGATACCTAACAAAAAATTTAGAAAACATGAAAAAAAACTGAAATCCATAAATAAACATCATCTATATAAATAAATAAACATGTATCTTCTATAAACAGAACCTTTATAACAATGGTTCAAATTTTTTGCGTAATTTTTTAAGGGTAAAAAAAAAAATATTCTAAACAAACTATCAATATACAATATATGAGAATTTATTTCTAAAAGCTTCTTTCAGCTACAGAAAAAAATATTTTTTTATGATAGAATTAAAACAATAATAACTGATGTTTACTTAATAGTTTAAAAAGATAAATAAATTATAAACAAAAAATTTTATAACCTTGATGTTTAAAAAATTTTTACTTTTATTCAGGGAATTAAAAAAATAAAATCAAACAGTTTTTTTAAAAAAAGAGACTCATTTGAATCAATGTTTATTTTATAATTTTAGACTCATTCACTGTTCTATGAGCTATGCTACAGTTTTCAATTCATGAATAGAGTAAACGTTATTGGTCATTTTAAAATAAATATAACTTTTATTGCAACAGTGTTCATACTCTATTTGAATAACAAAATTCCCTGACTTTTCCAGGTTTTTTCCGGACCATTTTTCTTACAATTCCATGCCTACATTTCACGAAATTTTTAGAAATACGACTAGCAATTCTAGATCTTAATGATTAAATATACCTCTGAAAGTAAAAGTAATCTACAAAAAATGAAAAACAATTAAAAATATACAATTTGGATGGATTCAAAGTAACATTTTATTGATATAATTAGATTTCACATATCAACCATTCAAATATTTTTTGACATTTCTACTACCATATCATTTGTTTGTGTTGTTTCAGAAACAGTTTGTTATGTAACTTTCAATTTTTTGTCTTTTAACAATTTAATTTTAGCAACAGCTTTTCTTTTTTGCTTGCTTTATAATTTCCTTTCTTTTTCTTATTTAAATATTCACTAGATGGAACCCGTCAAAATTTGACGGCAAACAACTTGATAGTACCATAAAAATAAAATTTATAGTTGCTTTAACTTGACAAATTTCATAGTGGGGAGCATAATATGATTAAGCGGTCACTGACCTTTCCATTGATATATCACATGAGGGGTGTGTGCAAAGTTTAGAAAAGTACCCCTTGGGGGGGGGGGGGGGCAAAGTGGGGAGATGGGCATCGGAGATGCATAATATGATATAAGTGGTCACAGGCCTTTCCAATGATATATAACATGAAGGTTGTGTGCAAAATTTAGAAAGTACCCCTTGGGGAGGGGGGGGGGCAAAGTGGGGAGATGGACATCGGAGATGCATAATATGATTAAGCAGTCACAGACCTTTCCAACAATATATGACATGAGGGGTGTCAACAAAATTTAGAAAAGTATCCCTTGGGGGGGTGGGGGGCAAAGTGGGGAGATGGACATTAGAGATGCATAATATGATTAAGTGGTCACAGACCTTTCCAATGATATATAACATGAGGGTTGTGTGCAAAATTTATAAAGTACCCATTGGGGGGGGGGGGGGGGAAGTGGGGAGATGGACATCAGAGATGCATAATATGATTATGCAGTCACAGACCTTTCCAATGATATATAACATGAGGGTTGTGTGCAAAATTTATAAAGTACCCTTTTGGGGGGGAAAGTGGGGAGATGGACATCGGAGATGCATAATATGATTAAGCAGTCACAGACCTTTCCAACAATATATGACATGAGGGGTGTCAACAAAATTTATAAAAGTGCCTCCCTTAGGGGGGGAGGGGAGGGGTGGCGGGATGGACCCCGAAGATGCATAACATGAATAAGCAGTCAAAGACTTTTCCAGCGATATATCACATGAGAGGTGTCTGCAAAATTTAGAAAAGTGTCCCACTTGGGGGGGGGGGGAGTGGGGGTATAGACCCGAGATGCATAACATGAAAAAGAGGTCACAGGTGTTTCAACTTGCAACTTTTTTCTCGAAGGCATTTGATAATATTAAATTTATTTTACCCAAGACAATTTAACGATATTCTTAATTTTTTTGCATAATTCGTCAAATGTTCATGGAAAAAATCATGAAATTGGCTAATCAATAGTTGATAAATTATAAAATTCAAGAATCGATAGCAGTAAAATTGGTCAATCGATAATGGAAAAATCACAAAATTCATCAAATGGTCTCCTGTAAAAAAATTGTCCTGCACACTGATGATATGATCAAAAGGATTTTGAAGAATAGGACAAAATTAACACTTGCCAGCGAGTAATGCTGAAAATTTGGCAATGGACTTTATTGCCACCACTGGTCAAACATAATAGTCACACTCACCAATTGCGATGATTGAATGGAAAAAGATTTTTTTCTCTGCTGTCGCTCGACAAATTTCTAAACCATTTGGCGAATTTCACGATTTTTTCCTCGAAATTGACGGATTGTGATTTTTTTTTCTCGAAGCCATTCGACGATATTCGAAAACTTTTCCCCCCGAAACCAGTTGATCAATTTTGCGATTTTTCCACTGTCGATTAATGAATTTTGCGATTTTTCCGCTATCGATTGAAGAATTTCGCAATTTATCAACTATCGATTAATGAATTTCATGATTTTATCCATGAACGAACAAATTGCGCACTTTCTTTCCGCTAATGTTTGACACATTTCGCCCTTTACAATTCAGCCAATGAGTTGAACGTTGTTTCTTTCCAGAAATGTCAAGAATGAAACAATGATTCTTTAGGATGAATTTCCTTCGTTCGATGTCACATGGAAGAATGTGTGCAATGCAGCAACGGGCGTCACAGACTTTTTAGGGCACCTGCAGAACAACATCTAACCAATCTTCGCGGGGGGGGAAAAATCACAGATTTCGTCAAATGATTGAGGAAAAAACACTAAATTCATCAAAGGATCATGGGGAAACATGACTTTCGTTAAAAGACAACAGAAAAAACATTAATTATGCAAAAGGATCGTGAAAGATAAGCAAATTTTGTCAAAGAATCGCAAAAAAGGAAAGTTCACCAAAAGATCACGCTTTTTTACTAAATTTCGTCTAAAAATTGCGGAATAAAATGTATTTTATCAAAGAATCGCTGGAAAATGCGAATTTCGTTAAGGATCACGAGAAAAATGCGAAATTCTTCAAAGGATCGCTGAAAAAACACGAATTTCATCAAAGAATTGCTGAAAAAACATGAATCTTGCCCAATAATAGAAAAATCATGGTTCATAATCATTATGTCTAGTAGTATATGTAAATACAGTTTGTGATATAAGACAAAATTAACACTCACCAATCGGCGAGTAATACTAAAAATTGGTAATTGATGTTATTGCCAGTACTGGCTAAACTTAATAGTCACACTCGCCAATTGCGATGATTGAATGTAAAATGAAATTTTTTTCCCGCTGTCAATCAAAGAATTTTGAAACCATTTGGTGAAGTTTTTCCCGAAACCATTTTGTGAATTTCCCGATTTTTTCTTCAAAATAATTTTTCAACAATATTCGACCCAATACGCATGCGTAAAAAAAATCACCAGCCAATGAGGTGAGGGTCTATTACTGTCTCTAGAAACGTGTTTGGGATCATCTCCTGTTTGTTTTTTTCTTGCACATTGCATTAAACCTAGGAAGGTATTTATATAGAACTCACTGTGGAGTGTTTAGAAGGTATTTATTTTATTTATTATAATTTGTATGAATACTTAGGTGTCCATTTCGGATTTACTGTTTAAAAATGAATTTAGGCTCATTTAACATTCGCGAAATCAATCCGATGGAAATTGTGTTTTTAGATCTCTATCATTTTGTATATATAGTACAGAAAATAATTATTCAAACGTACGTAAAAATATCGTAGAACACGTAATACAAAATTGGATCACTTATAGTCCGTTTATTATCAGGGATGAATCTTATGGTGTTCCGATTGCTAATGAAAACGATTATGTAAATATATGGTTCTTCATAGAAGTATGTGCTTCTTCACACTTCAATAGAAGCATTGTTTAAATTAATATAATTCTACAAATATGATGCAGTTTTAAAATATTGAGTAATGATTAATACTGTCAAGGAATCTACTCATATACGTAATTAAGTTTTGGTACTTCTCTATTATCTCATCGACCACTTTTCATAACAAAAAACTGTCGCCAAACTGTAACGCCAAATAAACGGGAGAACGTTGTAATTAATACGCGCAAATGTTGAATTAAAAACCACTTGACGACATAACAAACACGTATAATGCTTCCGACATCAAGTAAATGGGACTGCATTTTTGGCATTTATTCATACAGTTTGGCGATAGTATTTTGTTATGAAAAGTGAACGATGGGATAATAGAGAAATACCTAAGTTTTTTATACCAAGTTTGAAAATTTATCTTTTTTTGACATTTAAAAAAAAATAACAGAAAAAACATTACAAATTTGCCCATTTGCTCAGCGGTCAAAGGATTAAGTAAATATTAATGATTAAGCGGAACTGGTTCTAGTTATGAAGTAATATTATTTTGCTCAAAAACCCCCAACAAAAAAAGAATTACAAAGAATAAGTAATCGTCTTTAAATATACAAAAAACAATGTGATTAATGACCAGGATTTTTTTACATATAACATTTTTTATATACAAAATAAAAACGGAAATAACCTCATTCATTTCACCAGATGTCAAAAATAGTTTTTTTTTCCACATTCCTGGGCAAAGCACTAAATCAATAAAATCACCAATTTGTGACAAATTATGAGTTTCTTATGAATCGCCAATGAACGGACATGCAAACTGGTAAAAAATGAATGTAATAAATTAAAACATTCAAGATTTGTATACATACAAACAATGTAAATATTAATATTGTTACATGATACATTGTTTGTATATATACTTGTTTGTATACATACAAACAAATATAATGTAAACATTATTATTCAAATATTAAGAGTTTGCAAATCAAAACATTCTAAAGATTTGTATACATACAAACAATATAATGCATACATACTTTACAAATAAAATAGCACACTTATGTAATGACAAAACTTTTAAATCGAATAGAGATAATATATTTCTGTTAAAAAATAATGCTAAAGTTCAGACTTATATATATTATACATTCACATAAAGCTAGTCACATTCCTGCATATTTATTAAATATTTAGTTGCTAAATACAGAAATAATATTTTATAATTTATATTCAGACGCTCAGATTCGCTTTTTTTGAACATATAAAAATAAAAATATTACTACCGTGCGTACTGTCTTTTGACATTATATTTACATAATAGTTTTAATTAGCAATCAGAACACCATAAGATTCATACCCGATCATAAACGGAATATAAGTGGTCCAATTTTGTATTACATGTTCTACTATATTTTTATTTACGATTGAATAATTATTTTCTGTACTATATAAACAAAATGATTTGATTTCGCGAACGTTAAATGAACCTAAATTCATGTTACACAGTAAATCCGAAATGGATACCTAAGTATTCATACAAATTACAATAAATACAACAATAAATAAAATAAATACCTTCTAAACACTCCACAGTTTTTTTATATAAATATCTTCCTAGGTTTAACACAACGTGAAAGAAGCCATCAAAACAACATGATTTGATCTTGATCCCAAATACGTTTGGAGACAGGAATAGACCCTCGCCTCATTGGCCGGTCCTTTTTTGACGCATGCGTACTCGGTCGAAATTCGATGGAAATTTGACAAAATTACCAAACTGCTTTAAATAGATGGATGATATCTCATCCTAGCCAACTTAACAGGGCTCAATATTTCTTTCGCAGAAGTATCACCTATTTAGCAACAAATTTGTATGGCTAAACCATCATTATGTTAAAAATAAGAATGTAGCAAAAATACTACTTGCTAGTAAAAAATCTGAATTTTTTGCAGACTGAATTCGGAACTCTGAAAAATCTTAATGTGTGACAGCTTTTTTTTTTTTTTAAATCCCTGACTTTTCCAGGTTTTAGGGGAAAAATGCTATTTTCCCTGACTTTTTGAGCACTTGTCATTTTCCCTGACAATTCCCTGTTTTCCAGTCGCGTAGGAAACCCTGTTGCTAGCTATTCAAGAGGCATTTTTGTAGCTTTTATGGAATAAAACTAACAACTTAAAAAGAACTTAAATTCCATAAAAGTATGCATATTTTACAGTTCGATCATTTTGCTTTCAAAGCTACTAATAAATATAGTAAACCTCCATAACAAATAGCATTCCAGAATAGAAGACACCTCTATTTAGCGAACACTCTTCAATCTCTAACCTATATTTGTATACGTTTACATCTAAAAATTAGACACCTCTGAATAGCGGACAAATTTTGCACTCCCAAAGTATCTGCAATTCAGGTGTTTTACTCATTTTTTTTTAAGCATAAAAAAATTATATATAGATAGAATTTATATTTAGAATATTTCACCAAAATATATTAAGCAATGCTTAATTCTTCAGTGAAATAAATAAGGTCACATGAGTTGTAATTTTTCCAACTTAGAGAAAAAATATCTAGGCCAAGATTCAAACCCAGGACATTGGCTTTAGCTGCCAACACTTTTCCAACTAAGCTATCCTAGACAAATTCAGCACCCACATTTCACTTAGACAACCTTTTTGGCAATGACATCTGTTCTGCTATCTGAAACAGTACTACAGAATAAACTGCAAGTAGAGGAACTCCAATAATCATTGGATATGTAATTACACTTAATTTAACAAAATCAACTGACTGGTAAAGAAATCATACAAGTTGTAATTTTACTAATTGAGTGAAAAAATGTCGATTGTGTTAAATTAAGTGAAACAAGATCACAACAATATAAAATAAATGTCCATTTATTCATGAAGAGTTCATAAATAAATTAAATAATCAAAATAATAACTAGATAATCTTCTATAAACTGAAACTTTGATAGTATAAAAAATTAGCCCTATTTGTATCTTATGAATATATTAATTAAATAATCAAAAGACTAAATATAAATAGAAGAACTGTCTCCAAAACACCTGCACTTTTTTCCCTTCAAAAATATTTATTAAACAATGATATTTGCATATCTTTTGAGCGCTATAATACAAAATTTCTAAAAGACAAAATATATAATATAAAAATGTATAAATGTTTAGAAAACATTTACTTTAGTTTAAAAGTATAATGGAAATTTCAACAGGCAAATATAAATATGTCTAAAACGCTGTTGCTGATATTAGGATAAAAATTATCTTCTCCAATTAATCAACTTATAAATAACAACAAATAAGGAAAAATCATAGTCTTTTCCAAATTAGAAATAGAGTATAAAGAGAAAAATTATCTATGAACTTTTGCAAGAAAACCAACATAAGTGCATATCCTACTGATGAAAAAAAAAACAACCTCTAATTAAATAAATAAATCATTCAAATAAGAAAAATGGGTATTTTTATGTTAGCTGGGCACAGATGATAAACTGCCAAATATTGTTCCTATCCTATACTACCATGCACATATGGTATTCATTTCATATAAACCTTTCCCTGATTTCATTTAAAAATACATGCCTTTCTCTCATTTCATTTAAAATACATACCTTTCTCTCATTTCATTTAAAATACATGCCTTTCACTCATTTCATTTAAAATACTAAAAAGAAATAATATCATATCAAAGAATTGCTTTTCTAACTTACACATGTGAAACATAAAAGCTGCTATTGGCGAGATTTGCACCCATCTAACATAAAAATACCGAAAAATGTTTCACTTAAAATTTCTACACTTAATGCTACAAATTTACTCAGTATCTTTATGTTAGCTAGGCACAGGTGATAATCACCAAATACTGTTCCCAATTGCATTAATTTCATTTTAAAATATAAACCTTTCACTCATTTCATTTAAAATACATGTATTTCACTCATTTCATTTAAAATACAAAAATAAATAAATAAATAAAAAATAATGCCATAAACAGACAGAACACATTTTATTTCAAAATCAAAGCATTGTTTGTAATTTAAGCATGGGAAAAATAAGCATTTGCAGATATTATCAAAATTTGCACCCGGCTAGCATAGAAGTACCATTTAGTCTATTAAAAAGATATATAAACTTACATTGTGGAATGTCACACTGTTTGAAAAACATGTCACGAAACCACTTAGGGTGCACACAACAATTAAGCTTATGAGAAGCGCTATCCATGGTGGAAGAACAGATTTTACAACAACAAATCGACAGAACTGGCTAAAAAAAAATTATTTTAAAGAAAAAGAAAAGATTAAAAAAAAAAAAAAAAAGTTCTGTCAAACATGATTTCCTAACACAAAGAAGAATTAATCCAAAATCAAATCAAGTATTCAGAAAAATTATCATTCTTGACAAATGTCAGTGCAACAAATTCGCAAGATTCCAGACCGCTCTCATTGAATCAAAAAACCAAAGAGCTTGTCTTTCTTCAGGTACAGAAACTTTATCAGATTTCTGTCTTGCTGACACCAACGTCATTCTGCAGGTAAACAAACAATTTAAATATCCTCTCTCCCCTTTTCAAACAAACTTATCCACTAACAGAATGATTTAAATTTAATGCAAACTTAGTACTATGGTATGGACACAGTGTAAAGGTAGGTAGGTTCTAATTTAATTGTGTTTGACCTTGTATTATTAAAGGACACAAAAAATAAACATTGGGAATGTTGTGACCTCTGGGTTGTACCACGGTGAGAGGGCCACTGGAAGGAGCTGGTGAGGTGAAACTGTAGTAGCTACTACTTATTGATTGGTTTGGGACAAGCCCATTCCAACACTGGGAGTGCTGGAATGTAAACCTGGAAAGGTTTCATTGCTAAATATTGAGCAGTAAGCTCACAGAAATCTACATTACCACCCCTACACAAGCAAATACATCATAAACTATTTGTAAAATTATTCATAGCATGAAAAATATAAACAAACAAAACTACTACTTATAGTTAAAGGTTAGGATTTCTCTTTTCTTATTCCATAATTTTAATAATAGTTAATATTAATTCAATAATTATGTTATTAAATAAATTAAAAAATATATTAATTAATAATTTTTTTTTTTAAATCTGTGCATTTAAAATTAATAGTAAATTTGTTCTTTTTGAATTAAATAATCTATTTAATAAATTTATTGAATAAAAATATTAGGGAATTTTTTAACAAAAATATTTTTTAAATGGATTTTATTTTAAATTTAAAACAAGTTTTATCTTATAAACAATTTTATTTAAAATTAAATAACACACACAGCGTGTCAGAAAAACTAGTATTTAAAAAAAAAAAATTGTTTTAATAAGTACACTATCAAATAACCTATCAAAAATACATTCCTTTTAAAAATTACTTTAACTAACAATACATATTTTACAATATAAAATTAATTTTATTCTAATACAAAATAAATAATTGTCTATTTAGCATTTCAGCAAAAAACATCAGAAACTACTACTTCAAAATATTTCTGCAATACACATTTTACATTTTACACATTCACGTTTTTAATTTAAAATCTGTTAGTACAGTGAACCATGCTCTCCCCTTCCCCCTGCAATAAACACACATAAGTATCTAACTTGGGCATCGATTATAAAATTAATTCAAAACAAAACATGTGGAAAAAATGTGTTAATAATTAAAATAAATATATAAAAAGTAAAACATAACTACAATTAAGAATAAATTAGTTGTAATAATAAATAAAGTTGATTAAATTAGAATGATTTTGATATTCAAATAAATCATTAATAAAACTAGAAATTTTTCAAAAAAAATAAAAAAATAATAATAATAATTAAGAGCCATATGTCTCTTAAAAAGAACACGTAAAAATACAAAATTCATCTAAATGCAACTTCCCCCACCCCTTTCTTTCTAAATGTCAATTGGGATTAATTAGTTAGTTATAATTTGCATTTAACAACAAGATTTCAGTAAATTTAGCTATGAAAAAAATTTTAAATAAAATATGTGTAATGAAAAGTATAATTTAAAGATAATACTTTTTCTGTTAACTTTTCTTTAAATTATTTTCAACATATTACTTATAACTTGCAAATTTATTTTTTATAAATAAATAAATATTTTTATTATATTTATTATTGTTATACACATTTTTTTTTTTTTTTTTTTTTTTTTTGTAATATTATTATTTATAATTTACCTTTTCTTCAAATTATCATTTTCATCATATCTGATTTCTTTCTGATCTCACTTCATCAATATAATAGATTTTTCTAGTCCTTACAATTAACCACCAATTATTTCTTTTTTTTCACATTCTTAATGTCTCACATTTTTAATGTCTTTATTTTTATTTTTTACTTTAAGCTATAATAAATTCTTTGATTAGATTATCCAGTTTTCACAAAGTCTTTTAACATAATACAAGTCATAAATTATGTTGCTTTATAGAAATCTGAACTTTTAAAAATTCTTCTATTCTCATAGTGGTGGTATAATAACACATCCAGTTGTCAGAAGAAGATTAAATCTTTTGCAATCTGCTGTGATTTCTATTTTTTTTTTTTTCTTTTTCTTTTTTTTTTTTTTATGATGTATTTTAAAAGTTATTTCTATTATAATGTGATTTGCACATAATCTTAAATATTTTAATTGTTTCAATATGAACACAATTTAGTGAATTTGAAATTGTTAAGATATAATTTTATAGCCCTGTTCAATTAAAGCCATTACTACTACTTGTACATTTTTTTTTTTTTTTTTTTTTTTGACAAAACCAGAAAAACCGTTGGAACCAGACCAGACATTGCAAATATTAGGTTTGTTAAGGCTATGCTCACTTCCGCTTTCAATCCTTAATTTGAAATAGCAGTCTGTCAGACTGTTGTTTTAACACATCTACCCATTACTCCAAAATATTTGACATTTTCAAAACTTGTTTCTGCTATCCTGTCACATTAAAAATTTCATCTGTTAGTGCATCAGTATTGAAGAATAAATATTTATATTCAGTTTATAGGAAGCTATCAAGAAGTTTTGTTGTGTACTGGTATTTCATGTTCCTAGTTAAGGGTTCAATTTATGCTTACTGTTTGATCTTATACCTTTTTTTTTTTTTTTTTTTTTTTTTTTTTTTTTTGTGCAATACTTATTTTACTTTTTTTCTCTTTTGAGCACTTTTAGTCATTTAAAATGCAATAAATATGAAAACTTTGTTTTTATTTCATGTTTCTCTTTTTTGTTTGGTTGGAATTTCAGAGAATCAACATAAATCAAAGAAATAAATATATCTAAAAAAAAATTGTAAAAAGAACAGAAAACTTGAAAAAGAATAAGACAAAAAAGTTTGGAGGAAAACAGCTTATTTCCTGGTGATATGGCATCACAAATGCGTGATAAGGGTTACACAAAAAAGTACTCATTATATTGCTTATTATTCTTTTGGCTCATAATGTCCTTGAATTAAAAAAGTCATTCATGATTTGAGCTAGCAACTGTTACCTCAACTAATTTTTATCCTGTGGATTAAATAAGCAGTGTACTAGTACTAGCTATATGTAAGGATAAAAAAAAAAAACAGGTTATGCCAGGTTGAAGTTTAGCACATAGCTTATTTTACTTTAATATTTCCAATAACCTACCAGTATTTCTGATTTTTATGCTTATATGATAATTATATCTGATTTTATATGCTGCCAACATTGTTTTTTTTTTTCCCACAAAATACACATGAAACCAGAAAATTTATTTTATAAAATTATTTAAGGCCGTTTTCAAATCCAAATTGACTACTTTATGACATATTTTTAATTCATTTTTGTTAGGAAACTTATGAAATTGGTAGGTGTTCTTATTCAGAAACTATGTAGTCGAAACACTTTTCTATTTTTTGGTAAAGGCAAAAGATCTCTCAGAAAACATTGTCAAAGTCAATGTTTTGAATCAAATTCTCACCATGCCGAAGCGAGCAAGGGGGAAAACGTGTTGTCACGTGACATGAATTGCTTATAACTCGATAAGTAATTTATCAAAAAATGGAAAACTCATTTCGATTCCAAATCATTTTCAGAGTCAGACCTGTCAGTGTTATGCCTTTGCGTTTAAAAATGAGTGTGGAATTATGTCAGAAAGTTTTGTGTCGTTGAGCAGGTTATTTGAGTTACCTTACTTTTTGTTTACCTTAATAATATGTCTTGCTTCTGCAAGGTAATTATTTGATTTTATTTATTCATTAAACTTTCTTGTTCAAATGTGTTTTTTCGACTTAAA
This sequence comes from Maratus michaelseni, assembly GCA_963931845.1. Taxonomy (NCBI): domain Eukaryota; kingdom Metazoa; phylum Arthropoda; class Arachnida; order Araneae; family Salticidae; genus Maratus; species Maratus michaelseni. The sequence goes on from OZ007597.1 coordinate 262,827,027, forward strand.
AAAAAAAAGTGGAAGGATGACAGGCCATGTAGATTAAAAGCATATATAATCAAGGCCATTAAATTTTGAATATTGTAAGTTCACATACCTTGTATACTCATATATCAATATCAACACCTGTGAGTTAAAAATCAGCCAATGCAAAGACAAGATTTCCAATTTTTGCCAAGTTGCTTTGTACTCAGTGTTGATCATGTCAAGTGTTTTTAGTGACAAAAGACGTAAATTAATTAATATTATCAATTACAGTTTGAATCATCATTAGGGTTGGTCAGCCTTCATAATTTAATGTTAAACAACATGATTTGCATGAACAGTTGAACATTAAAGAATTCTGATCTATCCAAAATAGTGGACAATTTGTATTTAATTGTTTGAACTACAAGACATGTCCATGAACATAAAACACAATACTCAGAGTCATATTAGGGGAAGTGCAGCAGCACAGAGCCTAGTGAGTAGAAAGGCCTCATGCTTGAAAAAAAAAATCAATATAAAATATCTAAATACATTTAGTGTTCATTTGATTATACTGGTTACTTATTTCCCAAGAAAATTTATATAGTTAAACATGTTAATCGATAAAATGTGAAATGTTTTATCAATAGAATATTAGGTGCAAGGTGGGACACTGAAGAGCAGAAAATATTGTTCATAGCTTATACTCTAACCAAGGCAGCAGCTGGCATGTGATAAGTCTCAACAAATGATTGAACTAAAACATTATAACACATACAGCAAAAACTGTACAAACAGAATCCCTAGGGAACGAAAACAAATACGTTTAAGACAGTTTTCACATTAAGAAGTATAGTTGTAGCAAAAACAGATCAGCACGGCACTGGGCGCTACAGATTTTTTTTTTATACCTAGCAGACCGATCTAACAGCTTTAAAAAAATTACTCAAATTTAATTTTTGTCTCTAGCTGTATTATATTTTATTCTTATATTTCCTTTGTAAATGCAAAGTTTGTTATTTTATGGGTAGTAAGCTTGGTCCAGCATTCCTGGGTTGCAGATAAATTTTGGTTTGCTGCAGATTAACACAGAAAATTCTGCTGCTGGGGTTGTATAATATTATTCCTTTCCTTTCCACTTAAGAAAAGATTCTGTTATAGACTTAGACAAGTTCTGTTTTCACAGGTTTTACACTACACAGTATTGAACCATTCATTTGAAAACCAGTTATCCAGAATTATAATTCTAACCAACTGACTTCAGAATCTTTCCAGAAAAAAAAAAGGTCATACAGTAGTAAGGTTCCAATTTGACATGTGCATTGCTTGATATATTACCACATGCATGACATGAAAACTTGATGCATCTAGGATTTGAAATGAAACCACTTAGATAGAGAATGTTTGATTTTCATGCAAAATTACTGTTTAAAGGGAATTCCCGCAAACTCTCCTCTGTAATACTCTGATTTAACTATGATCTTGATTGGATCTGACTAATCTAATAATTAATTTATAATCAAACAATCACACAACCACATATATTCTAAAAATCTGATCAAATTGGTGTTTTGATACCTAAGGAGTTACCTAGAAAAAAAAGTTATCCAGAATACAGCTGGTCCTGACAGTTCTGGATAAATGGTTCAATACTATATTTCTTCTGTAAAAGTGAAAAATATAAGTTTGAAATTTTATTGTTTAATCAAATTTCCCCCTTTTTATTATACAAATATCCATCCCTGTTCCTGTCCACATGCATGTGTATGCCATGCAAGTGGACATGCAAAAAAATGTTTATACTGAAAATTTGGTGACTTTTTACTTTTTTTTTCCCCTGATTTAAGATAATAATAATAACAATTTTTTTTTTGTTTAATTAAAAACATGTGTGTATTATTTAAATACCTATATTTTTGAAGGTGTAATTTTATTAATTTTACCAAGTAATATAATAAGAAACTAAGTTAAATTGAGGAAGCACAAACAATACATTTACATAACACACAAGCTATGCTTTAAACAAATTTGCATCCACTCGTTAAAAAATAAAATTCACAAAATGCTTTAAATGAAAGGAAAAATCAGTTTTATTTTATATAGAGAACTTACAAGCATTAAAAAATAAAAATTACCTTAAATAGATTATCCAATAATCATGAAGGAAAAAAAATTCAGATTTTATCTAGACACATGGTAGTGTGTCAGCCAAGTTCGCAAAGCAAAAAAGTCGGCACACTGGCTGTGGGTATGTTTACTACACGAACCATTTCGAGTTGTTTTTGCCAAATTTCGACACTCTACTACTGAAAATCTATTTGACCTACGTACTTGTAATTTTAGGTGTGCAGTAAGGCCCCCTTAATTATCCAGAATCCAAAATTTTATAAATAATGCATAATTAGTTTCCTTGATAATGAAAATGATACTTGAAAATGTCTGATAATCGATAATTTGATCATTGACTTACTCACACATCAAAAAGATTTCATATATCTTCTGCACCTACAGACTTCAAATTTGGTAAGAAGTTCGTTTACACTATAAGGAATCGAAGAAAAAAAAAATTGGAAAATCAATTAATTACCCACTTGGGAGTGTCCATTTTTACTTTAACGTTACGTTAGGCAAAATTTTAATTTGCCAAAAAAAACGCCAAATGTTGAATCCGGGCTGACCTTACAGCAAAATCACCTGATTATCAGCCATTTTAAGCTAATTTTAGAGAATTAATTTTTTGAGTAATGGTGCATAAAATTTACCTTTTTCGACACATTGTGAAAAAACAAAAACATCTTGAGAGAATACATATATCGAGACATCCGCAGTTGAAATTCGTCTAATCCCAGAATTAAAAATGTAAACAAAGTTGTAATGTGTAAACAAAATTGTAAAATGTAAAGAACGTTATGCATGACAGGAGCTATGATTTAAGGAGCTTCGAAAGAACTTGGTTTCCAGTTAGATCTCACTTCTTTTATTAGAAAAACCATTAACGAACTTAGCATTCTTTCACATGTATGCTTTTGATGGGATTTTATATACTAGAACATGTATAAGCATTAAAAAATAAAAATTACCTAATAGATTATCCAATGATCCGATAATCATGAAGGGAAAAAAATCAGTTTTTATTTTATATACAGAACTTGTAAGCATTAAAAAAATAAAAGTTACCTAAATAGATTATCCAATGATCTGATAATCATATAGCAAAAAAGATTCAATGCTTTACCAAAGCTTGGTTATATTTTAATGTTCAATGTCTTCATTGCAAAGCAATTTATTTTCATTAAGAACACTTATCTAGTCAAATTAACTGTCTCAGCTCTAGCAAATTTATTCGGTTAGGCAAAATTTTAATTTGCCAAAAAAAACGCCAAATGTTGAATCCGGGCTGACCTTACAGCAAAATCACCTGATTATCAGCCATTTTAAGCTAATTTTAGAGAATTAATTTTTTGAGTAATGGTGCATAAAATTTACCTTTTTCGACACATTGTGAAAAAACAAAAACATCTTGAGAGAATACATATATCGAGACATCCGCAGTTGAAATTCGTCTAATCCCAGAATTAAAAATGTAAACAAAGTTGTAATGTGTAAACAAAATTGTAAAATGTAAAGAACGTTATGCATGACAGGAGCTATGATTTAAGGAGCTTCGAAAGAACTTGGTTTCCAGTTAGATCTCACTTCTTTTATTAGAAAAACCATTAACGAACTTAGCATTCTTTCACATGTATGCTTTTGATGGGATTTTATATACTAGAACATGTATAAGCATTAAAAAATAAAAATTACCTAATAGATTATCCAATGATCCGATAATCATGAAGGGAAAAAAATCAGTTTTTATTTTATATACAGAACTTGTAAGCATTAAAAAAATAAAAGTTACCTAAATAGATTATCCAATGATCTGATAATCATATAGCAAAAAAGATTCAATGCTTTACCAAAGCTTGGTTATATTTTAATGTTCAATGTCTTCATTGCAAAGCAATTTATTTTCATTAAGAACACTTATCTAGTCAAATTAACTGTCTCAGCTCTAGCAAATTTATTCGGTTAGGCAAAATTTTAATTTGCCAAAAAAAACGCCAAATGTTGAATCCGGGCTGACCTTACAGCAAAATCACCTGATTATCAGCCATTTTAAGCTAATTTTAGAGAATTAATTTTTTGAGTAATGGTGCATAAAATTTACCTTTTTCGACACATTGTGAAAAAACAAAAACATCTTGAGAGAATACATATATCGAGACATCCGCAGTTGAAATTCGTCTAATCCCAGAATTAAAAATGTAAACAAAGTTGTAATGTGTAAACAAAATTGTAAAATGTAAAGAACGTTATGCATGACAGGAGCTATGATTTAAGGAGCTTCGAAAGAACTTGGTTTCCAGTTAGATCTCACTTCTTTTATTAGAAAAACCATTAACGAACTTAGCATTCTTTCACATGTATGCTTTTGATGGGATTTTATATACTAGAACATGTATAAGCATTAAAAAATAAAAATTACCTAATAGATTATCCAATGATCCGATAATCATGAAGGGAAAAAAATCAGTTTTTATTTTATATACAGAACTTGTAAGCATTAAAAAAATAAAAGTTACCTAAATAGATTATCCAATGATCTGATAATCATATAGCAAAAAAGATTCAATGCTTTACCAAAGCTTGGTTATATTTTAATGTTCAATGTCTTCATTGCAAAGCAATTTATTTTCATTAAGAACACTTATCTAGTCAAATTAACTGTCTCAGCTCTAGCAAATTTATCAGCATTGGAAAAAAACTTTCAAATTCATTTTTGTCTCTGTGATAATTTTTAGCAAGCCTTTAACAGCCATTTTGCGATATAATACTCTGTTTTTCCATTTCAGAAATCACATAAAAAGAGAGTTAAGTTGACTAAAACTAAAACAGGACTTCATCGGTCCATAGACGAATGACTTCAAATGTCTTTCCAGACTTTATTCCTTCACAAGACCGAAGTGTGTGTTGTTCATGATGGTTTTCAGTAGAGATCGACCAAAATTTCGGTTTCGTTGCAAAATCGGAGTTTCACCGAATATTTGTTTTCGGCAAAACTGCTGTCAAAATTTTGGCCTGACCGAAACTATCTGTATTTCAAAATCTCTTTTCTTCTTTCAGCAATTTTCAACTTTACTCATTGATATTAGTTGTATCGGCTCAAATGAGACACTGTTTATTTCTGTGAACTCCCACTGTTTATCATTATCCGTCATGACTGATTCATGATGTGAGTGTAAATTATAAAGCAAGCAATGCATATATGACTAAACTTAAAAGACGCTTATCACATGATCTTTAAAAGCTACAAATTTAACAGTAATAGAAAATTTTTACTTTAAAACTCCAGATTGTTTCAAATGCTTTATGAGAAAGGTGTTGTTAAAACATTATGAAGGTTTACGAAATTTATTACAAAAGATATATCGAGGTATATATATTTAAAATATTTTTTTATTAGATGAAATTCGTATAATTGGAAACTATTTCTGTCTTATTGATAAATTAATTACATTTTATTTTGTATGAAAATAAATAGTTTTGGTTAGAGGCACAGATAGTCAACTTGGCACCGGACATAAAATTTTCAAACAGGGGTGCCATTTCAATACTTTCTTAGGGAGCCAGGGAGTGGCAAAGCTTTTTTTAAATAAACATGTTATTTAAACATATGTACCATAAAAATGTTTGTACAAAATTTTAAATTAATAATAATATTCAGAAATATTTAAATATATCTATATTTAAATGTCTATTAAATTAATAATATTTATAATTATAAAATGGTTAAAACATATTCAATGTTAATTTCCTAAAAAACAAACTTTTAAGTACTTTATTTCAATCAATTTAAATGCAAAATATCCACAAGCTGAAAATATTAATATATTTAAAAATTAAATATTCATTATTGAATTTTTTTACATTATTTAACTACATTGTTAATTAATTATTGATAAATGCCTATAAATATTGGTTGTTATAAAATAATAAAATATAAAAGTTGTATTATTTATGTTTCATTTTTGTTTGAAACCTATACACACACATATAATATGTACGTTTGTTAGAATGTGGTTCAATACATGTATAATTAGTAAATTAATTAGTAATGTAATTAGTTATTATTAAGTAATTATTAATTATTTGCTATTAATTAATTAATTAATCAATAATTATAGGCAGTTATGTATGTAATCAGTTTTTTAGTTTTTTTTTACACTTTCGGTTTCGGCCGAAAGTGGGAAGATCACCGAAATTTGGTTTCGGTTTCGGTCTTAAAAACCCATTTCGGTCGGTCTCTAGTTTTCAGGAACTATAAAAATCTGATCAATTCAATTCTTTTGAAAACGGATTGTTTATATTCTGAATGAAATTTTGAGTATTGATAACTCCAAATATATACATTTTAGCAGGTAACTCTTCTGTCATTTTCTTTTTTAAATATTTCTAAAAGAATAACTTTTATGCAGTCTTTTTTTTTTTTTTTTTTCTGAAAAAATATCCAATATTTGCTTCTGAAATGTAATGCAATCAGCCTCATTTCAAATGGTCATGTGACATGTGCTATTATAATATATTAATAACAAAATGCTTGCATTAAAAATAAATATAACTAAATTGTAACTCTCAAAATATAAAGTTATTTTATATGAAATATATAATATAAGGCACAGTAACAGCCACTTCCTGGATTTAAAATTTAAAAAAAAAAAAAAACCTCTACAGAAGAGCATTTAATTTGTGTTGAGACTAAAGATTGACCGAATACCGAGTCGATTCAGTATTTGGTGATTCGGCACATAAACCTAATATTTGGTTTTGGCCGAATACTTTTAAGTATTCAGCCGAATTTTTCAAATCATTTATGAAAAATAATAGGTAAAGTATTACTGTTCAAAGTAAATCTGTTCAGCTTCAGAAAATAAACGTTCACTGTAAACACTGATGGCAGGTGCAGATAAGTATTTTCTAACTAACTTTGATAGTGTTGGATACTTATTATGGTTTATTTTTTCCACCAAACTAACAGATTATCTTTTCTTGATATAAGTGGTAATACAATGCATGAAGTCAATTCTTCTGAAGCTTTAACATCTGATGTGAGGCTATCATTTTCAGTAGGAGGATTTTCACTTTCTGTTTTTTCACCTGTAGCAATTTCAACAAAGTACAGGGTGTCCCAAAAGTCTCCGTACAACTTCAAAAATTTATTTTAAAAAAAATAATAGGCCTGCAGCAAAAATAATTACAACAGTACATAGAGTAACTTAAAAAGTTTTTTTCTACTACCTTAGTATACTTGTACATGAGATCCTTTCGTTGCACGAAGAATATGAAGTCGATATTCCAATTCCATCCACGTGCGTTTCAGCATGCTAACATCAACAGTAGTTACAACTGTTTGATGAAATCTGAACAAAAGTTAATAGTCTCATGGAATTGAAACAAAAGATCCAAACAACAGTAGCTACACTGTTGATGTTAGCATGAAAAACGTTCGTGGATTGAATTGGAATATCGTCTTGATATTCTTCATGCTACGAAAGGATCTCATGTTGAAGTTTACTAAGGCAGTAGAAAAAAACTTTCTAAGTTACTCTATGCACTGTTGTAATTATTTTTGCTGTAGGCCTATTATTTTTTTGTAATAAATTTTTGAAGTTGTACGGAGACTTTTGGGACACCCTGTATTCCCAAAATGATAAATGCACAGTTTGTGAGAGGGAATCCTTTTTATCGAAACTTTGTGGTTGATTTGGTTCAGTAATTTCAGAGGCCTTATTTATTATTTGTTGCATTTTACTTTTCAATCGAATCATTCATAATTGATTAACTATTTTAATTCGTCATTTCTTTTGCGATTTATGTTTAATTATGGCCTCAAAAAACAAAAATATGCTTCATTTGATCAAATAATCCTTATCCTTGCAACAATAGTCTGTAAAATTTAATATTTTCAGAATTTATTTTGGGTATTGACTAGTGATAAAATAACAAATAAGTGATGGATTAATGAATTTGTCAGTGGAAAGTCATTATTTTTTTATGTAAATAGATTTAAGAATAAAAATGTAACTGAATTAAATTAAATTTTATTAAAAATGGTAATATATGTAAACTAGTCGTTGGGGGCCACTGTAATACTTACCCATCATGGATATACTTAATATAAAATATGAAAATAAAACGTGTGTAAACTATTTACAAAATGCATTCCAATTCCAATAAAATCGTGGCTTGATGACATCATAAACTTTAAATGCTCTATTACTCCAAAATTGAAAATCATATTAAACGGATTACTGCGTCAGATTAAGCTTCTCATTTCCAATTAAAATATATCTTTGAATTGAAATTTGAATGAAATACAGGGTCAGGAAAAATCGAAGAATGTGGAAAATACGATTATAAATATCTCGGCAACTCATTATCCGATCGACTTCATTCTTTATGCAAAATTTATGTTTTTTTAATTGTCTTTTATATTTCCTCCTTAAAATAAACAATTTCGAAAATTTTTATATACCTTTTATCAGAACGAATATTTCAAGAGTCCGAAAAAAATAGTTCCGGATCATCGAGGTCACTGAAATTCAATAAACTTCTTCCCATTATTACATACTAAGCACACACCAAATTTCGTCTCTATCTCGATTTGTTCGGGAGCTAGAGCATTTACAGACACACAGACAGACGGCAAAAATTTTTTTCTAAAAATATGTTTTTCGAAATATCTAGTGTCTGAAATGTGTAAATCCGTCAAAAATTTTTTTTTGATTTTCAAAACGATTACAAGACTCTATACTATGTATGATGGGTAAGTAAAATGCGAAATAAAAATTTTAAGTATTCGGTTGCTGAATACCGAATATTCGGTATTTGGCAAAATTCCCGATTCTAGTTGAGACACACATTAACATTAAATATATGATTCATTAAGAACCTATAAAAAAGATGTCTAATATGTACTCCAAAACTCGAGGACCAGATCTGGCCCTGAAATAGCATTTAAAATGTTACTACACAATACTTAAACTTGTATGTATTACCTGTGGAAAAGTTTTGGCTTGATCCATATTTAAAACTTAACCACTTAGTTAGGTACTTATTTATTTATTTCAGGCATTATTTGTAATTTTTGATTTACACAAAAATCAATACAATTTTAGACACCTAATTTAAAGAAACAAACTATAAAATGTGAATCAATTTAAAAAAAAAAAAAAAAAAAAAATAGTGACACAATTTTAAAATCTCATTTATGGAATCAACATCTAGCATACCTAGATATGTAGTAAAAATATTTCATTTAAAGATTAATATAATTCTTCTAATATTTATCATTTGAAGTACAACATGTGTATATATGACACATATATAAACTTTGCGATGATCATGGCGAAATCATAATTGCAATCTTGGCATAATCATACCTGTGGGGGGGGGCCTCTATATCCCAAAAGTACCCTGCGATTTGTTTTATAAACTTTTGCCAAACACGACCAAATTCATTTAAAATAATCAAATTAACACGACAGTTAATTTTGAAGGAAATGCATGTATAGAAGCAAACACATCAAGGAGTGTTGCTTTTTTGTTTCTTATTTCTTCTAATATGCATGGTAGTGAAAACCTTAAATATTAGCCTTTGGTAAGTCTAAGAACCTGTGATGTAGTTAAAGAACAAAAACAATACCATACCAGCTGATTTTGTACCTACCCAATGATTGCATGACACAAGGTATCTTTGTGTTTGTATTCATGGAACAGATGTGTTACTATCACGCTAAAATGTAAACAAAAGATTGGCGACTGTTTGTTTGGCGCGATTTCCAAGACTGCGCCAAACGAATAACTTAATACAATGGCTAGGTTGCCATTAAAGAAAAAAATCCCCTAAATTTGGCGACTTTTTTCTTTTTTTTAACCGATAATTTTTTTTTTTTTTTTTAGCGTGAGTGTAAAGCATCTAAGCCCATGAAAATTAGGTTTTCAAAATAGACATGCTCGTATTGGCAGGTATGTGGAAGCATAATGCTTCTAATAGCTTTAATTTTAAAATGCAATGAGAATTTTTATAATTTAATATCTTTTGAAACAAGACGGATTACTAAAAAGATATCTTTTTCTGATGTTACATAAGTATCTTTTTACAAATAGCGTGAAAAGTTATTTACTTTTTTAGAATTGAATATTTCAAGCTTTTTTCTAGATCTTTGACAGTTTATATTAACAAACAACGACTGAAAATTGAAATTTTGAAATTTTTCAAACAGCAAAAGATCATGACTAATTACTTGTAGCTCATTTTCGCAAGCACAACAAAAGTGAAAATTACACAAAAATTAAGCTTTAATTACTTCTTATATATTTTTTCAATTAATATCGAAAAGTGTTGAAAAAGAAATCAAAACTTACCAGCCATAGCAACTAGGAATCCAAATCAGGAAGAAGGAAACTTTTCTACACGGATAAAATGTAGGAATAGGATGGTTGGGGAAATTTAGAAAAGAAAAGAAACAATTCAAGCCATTATTATGATAAACTATTTAAAGCTACAGATGAGCAGAAATACGATAAAAGACCGACGAGACGACTATTAATAAGTCACCGATCAATAAGAATCCATCATAATCATAGCCACTAGACAGAGTTGTTGTAAATAAATAAAAGTTGCCACTCCCACTTTAATGATCTCTCTTGTTTTTAATAATCCAAGGACATGAATCAGGTGAATCAGCATATACTTTTATATTAGATCCAATTTCTTCTCCTCTAAGCTCACGAAAATTTTAAAAAGACTTTTTTCAACATGTAAACACCTAAAATATTTTTTAAACCTTTAAAATATTTATTAATTTTTTTGAATTATTAATAATTAATACGAAACCGAAACCAGTGTAGAATATAAACAACTAAACATCTAGCAAAAAAGTAGAGCTGGCCGCATTTGTGTTTGTAAACAAATGTGGTCGATAAGAGTATTTTACTAATAAAGATCCTTATATTTATATTATTTTATTAACGAAGTACTTTTATCAACCGTTTTTATTATTTAAAATTAATTTTTGACGAGTTTCTCATAGTTGATTAAAATATACGTCTTTATTATTTTAATATAACGTTTTTTTTATTAAATTTTCTCGAAGTAACTTAGTTTGTTTAAATTCACGATTTGAAGCTAAAATACCATATAACTCCCAAAATGTGTTTGTTTACCTGTATGGTTTTATTATATTAATCATTTCTTATTTATGGATCTTAAAATAGAAGAAATTAAAGAGGTTGTTCAAAATATTAGATTATTTTTTTAGATTAATTCTCACTTATGAGAATCGTTAAGCCATATTAAAGATAATTAAAACGCACAGCTATCTAACTTATATTTATGATATTAGAAAGTGATTTTTCCCCCCGTTAATTCCATGTTGGTGTTATTACCCTGAAATTTCCAATCAAACAACAATTCTTTTTTCCTTTTTGATACATTTTGTGTGTTTTAAAATAATTAAATTAATCTCATATGTTACTTCAACACCTAATTTTCGTTCAAGAAATTTCATAAATGATAGTTTTCCTTCAATAGCTTATATTGTTAAATTTCTTTTTTACCATATGTATATTTATTTTATAAATGTAAAAATATGTACGTCTCTAATGTTATATACAAATTAATGAAAAAAAAAAAAAGACTTATTAAATTCGAAATGCATACAAAAATTCACAAACCAGAAAAATACATATTGATTTATTTTATAACTGTTAATGAATGTCCTATTTTATTATTATCATTAAGAAAGATAAAAATAAAATATTGTCAGTTGTTTTTCCTTTACTATCTAACGGAAATGTATTTATTGAGTAGATATAAGTGGGTGTATGATTATCAACATGTATTTCTATTTATGGGGAATTGAATACAGAATAATAAATTACTTGTTATTAAAAGCAATGTATAAATAATGCTATTGAATAGTCAGAGAAATAAAGGGTTTACCACATTTTCCCTTTTGGTACAAAATTGGGAATGGCATCCCCATAATAAAAAAAATTCCTAATTTTCTTTACTTGTTCTGCCTCATATAAGCGTGGATCCAAGAGGGAGGTCATGGGGTCATGACCCCTCCCCCCTCCTCTAAATGAAAAACATTTATATAGAACAATACTTTTTTTTTTTTAATAAAAAAATATTGGTGTTTTCATTTTTTTGTTTTTTTATTGCTTAAAAATTCTAAGTTTTCTGATACATTCCTGGAGTTATTTTTAAATATAAGTTCATGAAAATTGCAGACATTTTTGATTAAGCACTAAAGAATCGAACATCATTCTTAAATTTCCTGTAAACGTGGTACATTTTAAATTGTATTTGATTGCTCCCTCAAAACGATATTTCCACGACTGTCGAGCCTCAAAAATTGGCTTAAATTGCAAACTTTGAGGAAACTTTATAGAAGATTATTTGCATTTTAAAGAAAATGGGAAACTCTGATTTCTTGGTATCTGATAAAAAATGCATATTTTATACATTTACGAATATACATGCCAATTTCATGCACTTATGAAAGAAAATGAATTTGGGTATATGTCAGATAATAGTCAGTTTGGATCTAAGGCATAAAAACTGCTAAATGAAGACATATTTATTTTACTTAACGTGGTTCATATATGTAAAGATGTAATTTTGTTATCGATTTTTCATTCACTTCCTGATAGGCTAGAAATATAATTTATGTACACAGTTGTGTTTCCGATGACACTACAACGTTTACATTTTTTTAGAACTTAATAAAAGTTAATAAATTAATTTAAAGGCATTTTTCTGTTACGCGCAGGTGAAAAATCGCCAAATTTTCTTTATGGTTATAACAACACAGGGCTTAATTATGCACCAAAGCACACTCGCTAAAATATGCCAACTGGCTGTGAAACGGCAATAATGAAATATTTTAAGCACTAAAAAATAGAAAATAAAATATAAATAAAAAATAAAGAGCTTAACAAATATATTTAAATACTGTTTTATCAATTAATAGTTCAATATTTAATTAAAATGTGATTACTAGTTAAAAAAGTAATTTAGAAGTCCTCAATAGATAGTTTAAAATTAATGCTTTTTTTTTCTGTTGCTATATCTTAAAAAAGAGACAAAGCAAAAAATATAATTTTTAGGTACGTTCGTAATTATATAAATACGTAGCACCTATGGTTGTCATCTGGTCCATCCGTCTGTCTGCATATAACAGCGCAAAAACTACTTACCCGAATGGTTTGAAATTTAATATATATAAATGTTGCAGAATTTGTCGAGTCATTTCAAATTTTATGAAAATTGAATCAAAACTTAAAAACATATTAATAAAAGTTTTCTTCATTCTATTAAATCCTATTATACGTGATTAATTCAATGATATCCCATGACAGGTAATGACTCAAGGTTGCCTTGGTGATTACGTGTTATTTAAGATTGAGTCCTATTATTTCCATATTACTGAATTTAAAAACCGAATTTGTATACTAAAATTGTTTAATTACAGCAATCCTATTATCTACCGATAGTTTTTTGGATAGATGTTTCAGAGAAATATATATTAATTGGAAAAAGAGTCTAAATATGGATTTCAAGTTCTGAAATATTCAAAGCTAGGCCTACGTTTTCCCTTTGAAATTTTCAGTCAATGTCAACAAAAGATAAAATGTTGCCAACTTAAAATGTACTTATTTTATGACGGAAATGAATCATATCATAATAACAGACGATATAATTCATTTTTTCAATGAAATAATAACGATGATTTTTTTTTTTTTTTTTTTTTTTTTTTTTTACATTGTCTTGTATTGGATATTGACGCATAGTATAATTTTTATGTAACGTAACTGTAATGAATTGTTTGTAAAAGTGTATTGAAACTTAATTTCATAAACTAAAATTAATATCTATAATATGAAAATCTGCACATAACATACATTTTGTATTCATGCATCTTTGCATAAGAGTGCAGCAGCTATTGCACCCAGATATGAATATTTATAAAACTAGTTATAGTTCAAACGCACCTCATTTGTCGCGTTTGACGTACAATTTCCAACTTTTATTTTTCTTTCCCTCACAACAAAATTGAAGATCAACTAATTGAAAACAGGAATAATTTTCTAAAACGTTAAACAATTTGATTTTTATACTGATTAAAAAAAAAAAAAAAAAAAAAAAAAAAAAAAAAAAAAAGTATGAAGTATGAAGAAAATTGTATTTGTTAAACAACAAAATTTTTAAATACAAAATAATTTTATTAATTGAAAAATTTAAACAAACATGTAACCTTGTTTACCTTTTCATTACTTAACCTGTTGTGCAGTTTAAACTGAACAAAACCAAAAGCAGAAAAGATTATTTCAAATGAAGCTGTAAAAAACTGGTTTATCAAAATTAGACAGTTTATCTTTCAATGACTGTTCTAAATTAATATTGTACCACATAATTATTGCTTCAACATTTAAAAATTCAGCTTCAAATGTAAAGCTTGGATTTTTTTTCCCTTTTGGGTTAAAAAGTCACTGCCAGAGACAAAAGTACTTTATCTACAAATTGACACAGTCAATAACAATTGAAAAATTCATTTACATTTATTATGGCTGAATATATCAAAAATAGCATGCACAATCATATTTTGTAAATAAATATCTCATTAAAAACGTCACCTGTAAAAAATGCAGTCAAGTCTCGTGACTCTTTTTCCGTAAAAAGTTCTGAGATTGTTCTCGAATTTTCGATTTTTTTTTTATTTTTCGATTTTATTTTCGATTTTACGAATTTTTTATTTGTTCCTTTTATTGAATAGTAAATACTACCTTTACACCAAATTTTAAGTTTCTAAGACTGCAAGATAAAATTATTTTCAATTTTTGATTTTTTCGAATTTTTTGGATTTTTTAATTTTTTTCTTATTTTGTATCCTTTGTTACAAATTTCAAGTTTCTAGCGCTATAAAATCGAATTATTTTGAAATTTCTGATAATTTTCGAGTTTTTTATTCTATTTTCGAATTTATTGTGTTTTATTTTTTTCCTTTTTCTGTATCTTAAACAATAAGTTTACGCCAAATTTTATGTTCTAAAGCTACAAAATCGAATTTTTTCGATTTTTTTTTTTTTTTTTTTTTTTGTATTCTAAATACTACCTTTATTCCAAATTTCAAGTTTCTATAACTCTACAAAATCGAATTATTTTCAATTTTTCGTTTTTTTTTTTTTTTTTTTTCAATTTTTTTTTTCGATTTGTGTTGTGTTTTTAATTTTTTCTTTTTCTGAATCCTAAACACTACCTTTACACCAAATTTTCAGTTTCTAAGACTACGAGATCATATTATTTTCAATTTCTCACTTTTTCTTTTTTTCTTTTTTTTTTTAATTTTCGATTTTTGTTGCGTTTTTAATTTTTTTTTTTTCTGAATCCTAAACACTACCTTTACACCAAATTTTCAGTTTCTAAGACTACGAGATCATATTATTTTCAATTTCTCACTTTTTCTTTATTTTTTTTTTCTTTATTTTTTTTTTCTTTTTCTTTTTTTTTTTTTTCTTTTTCTTTTTTTTTTTTTTTTTTTTTTTAATTTTCGATATTTTTTTTTTCGAATTATCCATATTTTTTAATTTTTCCTTATTTTGCATCCTAAATACTACCTTTATTCCGAACTCCAAGTTTTCTTTTTCTGAATTCGAAACACTACCTTGACACCAAATTTTAAGTTTTTAAGACTACAAGATCGTGTTATTTTCAATTTTGTTCGAATTTGTTCAATTTTCGATTTTTTTTTTGGAATTTTCCGGATTTTATAATTTTTTCTTTCTTTATATCCGAATCACTAGCTTTATTCCAAATTTTAAGTTTCTATGGCTGCGGAATCTACCCAATCTTTTTGATGACGCGAGAGGGAGTGAGTGAGTGACAAAAAAACCAAACTTTATCGTCTACACTAGAGAAGACAGAATCGAGAAATTTCAAATTTGGGTCCTATTTGCCACAGACTCTATTTGAGACTATTATATCCCATTTGTAATTTTTCAATTTTGATCATTTTTTTTTTTTTTTTTTTTTTTTTAAATACTTTTATTTTCGGAACCGGTTTCGAAAGTGAAAGTATCCTGAATAATAATAATAATAATAATAAAACTGCAACCAAAATCGAAAAATTACAAAAGGCCTGCATAGAGATTGACCTCAGCTATCCAATGCAAAAAAATCATTTTAAAATGTTGAAATGCGAACGAGATGATACCGTAAAATATTTCCCTCTTAGGATTAACAACGTTCCTATGCCCTTTAGCCCGAGACACTTTGACCAGCGTCCAGACGCGAAATAGAGGCGCCACCGGTAAAATTTAAAAGCCAGATACGATAAGTTTAATGCACCGAAAAGCGGGAAGGGTTGGGGTCGGGGTTCAGAGATCGTCGGACGACCGCTGCGGCTTCAAGCTTAAAGTTCGTCTCATAAAATTTAAAAGCAAGATACTATAAAAGAGAGAGGTTTTGTGATGCCCAAAACATATTAGTTTGCTTCAATATTATTGGGATAAAAATATATACTTTTATATGCACATTCGCAGCAAAAATGAGAGAGATAGTTGTGATATGTTTTTACTTTCTTCTATCTTTAAATTTTACAAGAACAAAGTATTGGATTTGTGAAAATTTTCAACGGATTTATATGTTTTACAAGGTTCTGTTCTGAACAAGATTTGACTGTTTATAGAAATGTCTGTCCCTGTCCGTGAGTATGTCTGTCTGCGTGTATCTACCTGTTTGTCTGTAACACAATTTTTTTGTGCGCTCTATCTCAAGAACTAATGCACGGAATTTAATCAAACTTCAGATTCAATTAGACCTTTTATATAAAATTGGTGCTGATTATGTTTCGGGCGTAAATCGCTCTACAGGTGGTGCAGCTATGTTGCATTTTTCATAATTTCCGTGATAGCTATATCTTTAGAACTAATGCACAAAATTCCACCAAACTTTAGATTCAGTTACATCTTGACATAAATTGGTGATGATTATGTTTTGGTGCAAATCGCTCAACAGGTGGCGCAGCTATGTTGCACTTTTCCCAATTTCCGTGATAGCTATATCTCAAGAACTAATGCACGGAATTTCATCAAACGGCATGTTCTGATAGACGCTGACATAAATTGGTGCTGATTATGTTTTGGTGTAAATCAGAGTAATACAATTGTTTTTATTACTAAGAGTTTTTGTTGGAAATCTGGACAAAATCTTGTCTCCCTTTCTCTGTCAAGTGGTTTGTTCGGGAGTAAAATCGTTCTGAACCGGTTTTTCTTTTTGCATTTCGGTCGTAAAGGCACTCTCTTTTAACTGTAACTGTATGCATATTTTATTCTAGTTTGAGGTACGGAGTAAGTATATATCATGGAGATAGAAATAAGAAGGAGAACAGTGAAGATAGGCTTTCAAGATCAGAACATGGACCGGGAATTAGTACCCAGTTCGCGGCGCTGGTGCTCCCAAAGGCCGGCCATGTGACCTGTCAAACATGACAAATTGTCGTCTGCTCTTCCTGCATTTTGGTTTCGAGCATGGTAAAGAGTTGGCAGTCGAAACCGGAAATAGAGGGCGCTACACTCCCCAAAGGCCCAAAAGACCAGAAACGCCGCCATACTAGGTACCGCTTTTAGTTCCATAAGTAGAAACATTATCTTTGTTCTCCTTTTCTCTATCTCCCTGGTATATATCTAGGGTGAAACAACTCCATGGAAGGTGTGGTGATGTGACGGAAGGACAGTTAACCCCCTTTCTGAATGTTTATTTGCTATAATGTGATAGCAAAGTTCCCAGCAATGGCTGGAGGTCTATGTATATATCTTTATTTAAGTTTAACATTCAAGTTGAATGAATAAATATAATTCTGATTTCTACATAAACTGTTTCTTCAATGTGCTATATACTTAGTCACACCACAGACCTTAACCACTGTGCTTTACAACTCTGCTCAATCTTTATCATGGTTATGGGCCTTGTTATGCTAAAGGTCAAATAGATGCAGTGTGGTGTGTTTTAGATGAAATATATATAGCTTAAAAAGTATAATGGCACAAGTTCCAGAGTTAACTTATTCTTTCCCGAAATTGTCGGATTATAACTACTCTTCTTGGAAGCTCGACGTCAAATGTGTACTGATAGATCGGAATTGCTGGGAGTTTATTACGAATCCCGATATTGCATGTAAAGAGGATGCATCTGATAGAGAGAAAAGTGATTTTGGATGGCGTAAACGCAGAGCTTATACCACGATTTATCAATCCATCGAAAGGAAATTCCAGATATTAATCGCTCAGACCGAAAGCGGAAAAGTTGCCTGGGATATCCTAAAGTTAAACTTCGAACCAACGTCACGGGCACGTTTAGCTGGATTAGTGGATGAATTCTTTGAAATGAAGTTAAACTCGCAAGAGGAAACCATCGGTTTATTTTGCAAGAGAATTGAAGAAAAAAGGTTTCAAATCAAAGATGCAGGTTTTGATATGCCAGAATTGTTAGTATGCTTCCAGTTAATCCGTCGTTTACCCGAAGAATATGATAATCTCGTTCAAATGTTATACAGGTTAGATGATACAGAATTTAAATTTGAAAATGTTTCTAAACAGTTAATTAGTGAATATGGAAGAATTTGTTTAAAGCGTAAGGACGAAAGTAAAGAGGTTATCAGTGTAGGTGATGCTTATACAACCAAGTTTAAGAATCCTACCGATAGACCAACCATTCCAAAGAAGAATTTCGTAACCAGTAAAAAGCCATGGTTTTCAAGTAGTGGAAGCGACCTGGAACCCTCTCGATGCTCTAGTACTTCACCAGCTACTCGTATGGGGCCGAGTTTAATATGCAGTTACTGCAAACGACCTGGTCACACAGATACAAGGTGTTTCAAAAAGAGAAACTATAGAGGGAAGAAGCAAGTTTTCTACAGTGAAACTACAAGGCAATCGGAATCCGCCCTAATGTCTTCAAATGAGAAAATTGTTGAATTTCTTCTGGACTCAGCAGCTACTTCTCACTTTACGAATGACAGGAGTTTATTTGTAACCTACAAGGACCTCCCCCCCCCAACAAGTGCTGATTGGAGACAAGGACTGTTCGTCGGAAGTATTGGGTATAGGTGATATTGACTTTACCATACAAGATGTAAAAGGTAATGTAGAAATAACTTTAAAAAATGTTTTATATGCTCCAAATATGAGAAGAAATTTAATTGGTGGATCCAACATCGATATTGCAGGAAACCACATTCAATGGGGAAATAATAAAATGATTGTGTATGATAAATTTAATCGATATTGTTTTACTGTACCTAGAGTAGATAAATTGTATATTGTTAAAGGTTATGCTTTAAAATGTGAAAATTTTGCCTTTTCGACTAGTTTAAATGCAGAAATTATACATCGTAGATTTTGTCATACAAATTTGCCTTTACTTGAAAAAATGAGTAAAAATAATTGTGTTAAAGGTATTGAAAATATTAACTGTAAAAACAAAAATAAGATGTGTGAATCTTGTGTAATTGCAAAATCTAATAGACATTCGTTTAAAAGGAATTATCAGTATAAACGCATTTCTAGTCAAATTCTTGATAGAGTGCATATGGATTTGTGGGGTCCTAGCCCAGTTAACTCGTTAGGAGGGGGGAAATACTTTTTTTTTTTTTTTTTTTTTTTTTTTTTAGAAACTATTCATGTGCGTATAGATGAATCCAAAAAGGGGGTAGAAACATTATTTGGAGTAAATAAGTATAAGGATATTGTATTGAATTTTAATGAATCTCAAGTTGAATCAAATGGCTTAAGTAACGCAACTCTAGATCTTAATCATAAACTACCAGGAGTAAGTTTAAATGAAGACGAAGAGAAAAGGGGGAGTAAAATAACTTTAACTTCTATAAATATTTCAGAATGGAAAAGAATCGAAAAACCTAGAACTAAAAGTAACAGGATTGACGTGTATTATTATACCCCGATAACAAATAAGAGACTGAGATCATTAAATGATGTTAAAAAATATTGTCAAGAAAATAAAATCGCTTATGAACCGGATAAATTTGACTTTAAACCTAAAACTACTCATCCCAATCTAGAAACTTTAAATGAACCTTCAACTAGCGATTCGGATGATTCATATTTAAGTGAAATATTCCAACATGAAACTTACAATACTGAAATCCCTAAATAGTTTGAGGATGCACAAGTTAACCCAGAAAGAGGGAAATGGAACGCCGCGATGAGGGAAGAACTTGAAATCATGAGTAAAAGAAAGGTCTGGCGGTTGGTTGATCCACCCAAAAACGCCACAATAGTAGGAAGCAGATGGGTTTATAATATTAAAAACACAGAAAAAAATGGGAAAAAGTACAAAGCACGTCTCGTAGCTCAAGGTTTTAAACAGAAACAAGGTATCGATTTTAATGATATATTTTCACCAGTTGTAAATTTTTCAATTATAAAACTAATGTTTATTTTATTAGTTTCTATGTTAAATTGGTATCATATTCAATTAGATGTAAAATCAGCTTACTTATATGGGTCTTTAAAAGAAACTGTATTTATGAAACAACCACCAGGATTTGTCATGAAAGGTGCCGAAAATAAAGTTTGTTTGTTAAATAAATCTATTTATGGTTTACGGCAAAGTGGCCGAGAATGGAATTTTGAATTGGACAATATACTACATAATTTAGGATTTTGTAAGTTAAAATGGTGTAACTGTGTATATAAACTAAAAAGTAATGCAATTTTAGTTGTCTATGTAGATGATTTAGTTTTGTTTGCTGAAAATGAAAATATACTGCAATCTGTAACTAATATGTTAAAAAATAGCTTAGAAATTACTGAAATAGGTTTAACGAAATATTTGTTAGGTGTTAACTTTGAACTTATTGCTGATTCATTATTTATTCATCAAAAAACTTACATTGAAAGATTAGAATTAAAATATAAAGGTTTACCTAAAAGTTATGTTAAATTACCCTTTAAAATTGGCTGTATCTTACCAGATAAGGTTAACGAAAATGAAATTGTGGAAAATGAATTGATGAAAAAATATCCATACCGATCATTAATCGGTTGTTTGTCATTTTTATCAAATAGATCGAGACCTGATATTAGTTTTTCTGTAAATATAATGTCACAATTTTGTAATGGTTATACATATAAACATTGGTTGATATTGGCAGATATAATGAATTACGTTTTTGCTACAAAAAGTTATAAAATAAACCTGTCTAATGTAAAATCCTCAAGTTTATATGCATATTCTGATGCTAACTGGGGATGTAACCTTACTAAAAGACATTCAAGTAGTGGTTATATAATTTACTTTAGTAACGTTCCGTTTGCTTGGAAATCATCAAAGCAGAAATGCATTGCACTTAGTTCTATGGAGTCAGAGTTTATCTCATTAACTGAAAGTGTAAAAGAACTAACGTGGTATGCAAATGTCTTAAATGAACTTAATTTATGTGATAAAATAAAACCAGTTCAGTACTGTGATAATGAATCTGCTATTTATTTTTCTAAAAATAGTCAAGAAAACTTTAAAACTAAGCATATTGACATAAAGTGTCAATTTATTCGTCAATTAATAAATGAAAATGTTTTTGAGTTAAAACATGTAAGTTCTAAAGTTAATAAGGCTGATTTTCTAACAAAACCTCTACTGTATATAAAATTTCAGAGAGCCATTTGTAACATTTTTGATTTTGACTATGAAAAGAAAGAGGAAGTTTTTACGACCGATGGGGCCGCATGTTGGAAATCTGGTCAAAATCTTGTCTCCCTTTCTCTGTCAAGTGGTTTGTTCGGGAGTAAAATCGTTCCGAACCGGTTTTTCTTTTTGCATTTCGGTCGTAAAGGCACTCTCTTTTAACTGTAACTGTATGCATATTTTATTCTAGTTTGAGGTACGGAGTAAGTATATATCTAGGGTGAAACAACTCCATGGAAGGTGTGGTGATGTGACGGAAGGACAGTTAACCCCCTTTCTGAATGTTTATTTGCTATAATGTGATACCAAAGTTCCCAGCAATGGCTGGAGGTCTATGTATATATCTTTATTTAAGTTTAACATTCAAGTTGAATGAATAAATATAATTCTGATTTCTACATAAACTGTTTCTTCAATGTGCTATATACTTAGTCACACCACAGACCTTAACCACTGTGCTTTACAACTCTGCTCAATCTTTATCAGTTTTCAATTAGTGAAAAACTCGACGCCAAGGGGCGCGATGTGAAATACAATAAATGCGATATTAAATAAAAAGACGTTAACTCCCCCCCCCCCTCTCCATATCCACATACATATAACGAATACTTTGTTCAAGAAAACTCTCTTCCCCTATATTAACACGATCATTAAAAAAATAATTATATTTTTCTGATAATTAGAACATAACGAAAACGCTACGCTAAAATAGCCACCAGATGGCACCCCTTCCCATCCTCAAATTCAAAGCTATATCTTAATTAGTTATCTTAATTTTTGTTCATTAGTAAAAAATTGTAATTATTTCCTTTCGCAAACTAAATGGAGGGATCGGCCAGAGAAACAAATCTCTTAGTTCAGTTTTCAATGAAAGCCGATCCATGTCGGAAACTTTCTCGAGAGGTCTTGGACTATCCTTACCTAAAATTTCAGGCTTCTAGGTGCACTAGATTTTGCTAGCCATCGCAGACAGACAGACTAATACTATCCCTGTTCACATCGGACATTTAAGATATCTTAGACCGCCATTTTTGAGGTGGTACCCTCCCGGAATTGAATACCTGTCCACACCGCAAAACTCATGACTCATCTAAGATAACTCACTGCTCATCACTGTGACCAATATCTGAAAAAACATAGAATGTGCGCATGCGCATATGTTAAAGGCAACCTCAACAGCCAATCGGCCTCCAGAGCCAATCAGAGTGAGTGGTGCTGGCTGCATCTAGCAATAGAAAGCCCGAACTCACTAAGTGAGTTTCTGGAACTCCCTCAGTGAGTTCGGCGGTCTAAGATATCTTAACTATCCGATCTGAACGTAGTATTATACACGCATACACACACACAGAGCGAAACTTTATTTTATTAGTATAAGACAGGGCTTAATTTTTAAGAAAAAAAGTACCGGAGCCCTAATATTTTGCTGTATTAACACCCGTAATAGCGTACCCCTCCCCCCCCCTCCGCCGTCACTCCAGTCTCCATATTTATATTTCATTTTCATACATTATTTTCAAAATTTAAAGCATTCTTTTTTTATTTAGCGAAATAAAAATTTTAAATACATCTATCTGCGTATATACCTAGCTATCAACTATTCCACTTTTTAGTTATTACTTACTTCCAAATAGAATCCTTTGCCTAATCTTAACGTTAATGAATCGTAGAATTCTGCGATTAACTAAGCTCAAGATTATGATTCGGAAAGAGTGTTAACACAAAAAATGAATAGTTCGCAGCTATGCAGAATAGAAAAAGACTATTTCTATTGACTCTTTATTCTGATCAAAATGGCATCAAAATGATTTGAAATGGAAATAAATAAAATTTTGAATTTAAGACGGATTGATCTCGAGCCTGCCCAAACTCGAAGACTGATGTAAAAATCGAGCCTGTTTCATCTCCATCTCTTACGTGAGCGACACGTTACGTCACTTATAAGTGTTTTGATACAGAAGAAGGCAAAAAGTTAGAGATGAGAGGGAAAGAAAAGGGTCATTTAGGATTCGTTTTTCGAAAGCATTATTGCACTGAGCTCCGGAGCGCAGTGTCCGGCGCATTTTAAGCCCTAATTAGTATATATATTCTCATGAAGGGTCTTCATTTTGTGGACTGTAATATTTATTATTATACCATCAATTTGACTACAAATTAAGACTAAAAGGACTAAAAAATTTTTAAGGGCATTTAATGAAAATACACTGAAATGCTTGTATTAATGGTATTAACTTAAACTATACCGGGTGATTCAAAACAGATACAATTTCTTGAATCGCTGATAATAGAAAGATACTTCCATTTACAAAAAGTATTCATAACGAATACACCTTTCAGGCATGGTATTTGTTTAAAAGGATGCTTCCATGAACGTTAAAATAAGAAATTTAATTTTTATACGGCCTCCTTATTGTATAACTGATATTTAGAAAAATAATGACTTTAGAAAGAAGAGCTAAAAAAGACATTATAAAAGCTCTTTTCGGACAAAACATACTGAGTTATGATATTTTAAATTTTATGAATTTTCAATGTTTTCTGGCATTAAAAACGCGCCTTTTTTTATTTATAAGTACTTACTGATTTTTTAAAAATAAAATGAGCCCATTTATTATGTTTCACGACATGTTGCAAACTTGATCTCCAACTGCACATATTCCATCACAGGTATCTTCTAAAACAAATTTTTCCCCACTGTCTTTAGTCACATTTGAAATAATAAAAAATCCCTGACGGCTCGGCCTACAGGCGCAGGTAGATTTCGAAGACGCAGACCGTGGGGCGCCTGTTTATCGGGAATTGCAAAAAAAAAAAAAAAAAAAAAAAAAAGACCTTTTTGCCATGATGCGGGCAGTTGGAACCGCCCACTTCGAAATCTAACTGAGCCGGTAAAATTTTTTTGGTTTTTATTTATTTACTACGTATATAACCCCGTCAAAAATGACAAATTGTTGATCTGCGTTTCTTTTTCATAAGACTCCATACAAACAAACAGCATGAAGACTTTATTATTGAAAGGTTTGTACTATAAAAAAGTACATTTTAAAAATGACAAATGATTTCTACAAATAAAAATGATGAGTATATATATATATATATATATATATTTTACTCAGTATTAAATTTCGGAAGTAGTTCAACGATTGGACAAAACATTCAAATTAAATATTAACAAATAATGCATGTGTGAAAGTTTTTGTAAAAAAGTGTTATCAATGAGTTTCTAAGCCGATTGACTCACCACATAACTCATTGTTTGATTACATAAGCAAAATTAAATGCAAATTACGTTGTACTATGTATCCCTTATATTTTAATTACGTTTGATAAGAAAGAATTCTTTTACAGTATATGACCCCTTATTCGGAATTCCAAAATCCGGAAAAACCCGAAGTCAGCAAACAAATGTCAAAAATTTTCTAAATTTGTATATTTTTACAAAAATTTTAGAATTTTTGAAATTTTTCCAAAATTTTACCGATTTCTAATTCCCCCCGCCCCCCTTCTTCCCGAAATTAGAAACAGATCATTTTTCTCTCAAATTTTAGTTTAAAATTAATTTATATTACGATTCGTTTGAAACAAAAAAATAGTTATATATTTATTTCATCAAGGGTGATTCTGTTCCGAATTTTCCTAAAAATTTAAGGCATTCGGTTTCGAAAATTTTAGTCTTCAGTCCAAAGATTCGAACATAACAAAATCTAGAATTTTGAGCGATCGTCACCGAAAAAAACAATTATGTCTATAAGTAGACAATTTCTTCAAAGGATTGCGGAAACAACTTGAATTTTGTCAAAGGATTGAAAAAAAAAAAAAAACGCAAATTTGGTCGCAGAATTGCGAAAAAACGCTAATTTTGTTAACAAATTATACGCAGAAAATACGCGATTTCCGACAAAGGCTTGCGAAGAAAACGCAAATTTCTTCCAAGGACTCCGAAAAAATGTAAAATTTCTTCAAGGGATCACAAAAAAAAACACAAATTTGGTTAAAAGATCGAAGAAAAAAAAGAAAAAAAACGCGAATTTCGTCAAAATAATCGGGGAAAAACATGAATTTCTCCAAAGGATCGCGAAAAAAAACGCAAATTTCTTCATAGCACTGCAAAAAAATTTCTAATTTCGTTAAGGGATCGCGAAAAAAGTGGAATTTCGTCAAAGGATCGAAGGAAAAAAAAAACACAAATTTTGTCAAAAGATCACAGAAAAAATGCGAATTCCGTCAAAGGATCGCGAAAAAAAAAAAAACCCCGCTAATTTCGTCAAAGAATCTCAGAAAAAAACTCGAATTTTGTCAAAGGATCGTAAATAAAAGGTAAATTTCGTCAAAGAATAGCAAAAAACGCAAATTTCCTCAAAGAATCGCAGAAAAATGCAAATTTTGTCAAAGAATCACGAAAAAAAGCATGAATTTTGTCAAATAATTGTGAACTTCGGGAGGACCCAAAATCCGGAAAATTCCAAAACTCGGAAAGCCAGAGGATTTCGCATAATAGGTCCTGTACTGTATTTAAGATGGAAGCAAAATTTCAAAATACGCCAGTAGATGGCGCCAATGTACTGGATTGATCACTCAAATCCTCCGTACGAAAGAATTCACCGCTATTTCTGAAAAGAAAAGTGCTGACAGAAAAAAATATATACAGAAATGTTGATATACGTGTTTTATATGAAATAGTTTTTGAAGGTTTTAAACAAAATTGAAATATTTAAAAGCTCTAATAGGCTTTTACAAATATTTTAACAGCAGAATCGGATGAAGCATAGCGTTTTCATTAAGCCTAACATGGCGTTTAACTATGGTCGATTCGCAGATCAGAGTGGTCGAGCCCGGAGCCGTTACAGACACTTTCTTGCCTTCGGATTTTATTATAAGTAAGATTTATTTATTTTTTGCTGTACGGGTTGGTCCTATAAAAAACTTGTCAGTATAAAAGTTGTAGTTAATATTAAGTTGATTTATAATAAATTTAAGCGGATTTGATATCTTGTGAATTGACAAAGTTATGATTTTTTTTCTTCTGAAACCCCTCCCCCCCCCCCCCCTGAGGCGATTTTTAATGATATCAAAAATCTGTCATACATAAATTTGCGGCCCTTTTCCTAGAAGTAATAATAACTTTAAACGGATTCGATACGTATCATAATTAAGAATATGTGGCGATTTTTCTGTTTTTACGAAAAGCCCCCCAATCACCCCCCCCCCTTGGTTCGATTTTGCCCATTAACGAACTTTACCGAGATTTTATGCCCCTTGATTTTATGTATTAGTTTGGAAGAGATTTGTGCAGAATTTTTGAAGTTATCGTGTCCATAAAAAAGTGATATATATATAAAGTTTTGAACTGGAAGTGGTTTTGTGTACTGGGAGTCATGATCGGTGTAGATCTGCAAAAATTTTCCAGAAATTCCAACATAGGGGAGAATGTAATAGGTAGTATTTCTTACGAAATCTACCTAATTTGATTAAGCCCTTTCTTTGACATAGTGGAACACAAATCCGTGGGGAGAGGATTCCAACATTTAGCTATTTTATTAAAATATTAGAGTCAGAGAACAAATATTTCTATCCTGGTGCACCGTGGGGTTCTTGTGATAGTTTCACTGAAGTAACCGAGTTTTTCATACATATGCTTGCATAAATCCTTACCTTTATAAGTCAAACTGTCTACTTAAAAGATATCCTATAAAATAAATATAAATAAAAATAAAACTGCTCGACAACGCGAACTTTCTGACACATTCGCAGAGTCAGGATCTGACTTATGTAGAGGCATGCGGGCCCTCCATTTGAGAAGGGGCCCTCCTCTGGACTTAATCATGATTTTTGTTAAAAGTCTGCAAAATGGTTAAAAGTGACCAAAATTCTAATATTTTCAAAGATTTAGGACGGGAGTGTAAGCCCTCCACTACCACACCCTTTGCTTCCTGTGCCCCATGTCCACTCCTCATACCCAAAAGGAACAATCTACATAATCAGAAAACTAATGTTATAAAATTTTATACAAAAGTACTTTAGAGCATGAGGAAGGAAGTAACAACATAACAAATGTTGAAATTTCTTGTTATTAGTATAAGTGCATGCCTGCATTTATCTTTTCATATTATGGAGTCACCCAAATGCATGCTGATGCAATACAAAGATTAAATTTTATAATGTGGTAGAAAATTTTATATTATTACAAGTGACCAAGAGCGACTGAAAGACCTGTATTTACACTTCAAAAGCTCAAATAAATCGTTATATTCCTATGCAAAAAAAAAAAAAAAAAAATGTGTTTTGTCATCTGTTAAAGTTATGACCATCTTTCTTGTGATACCCTGTATACAGATGTAAATAGTACTTTTCGAAATTTATGTGTACATACAATAGGTATGAAGTTTAATACTCGTCATTTCAACATAATTCCCGAAAATTTTCCATGGATAGATAGAGAGCCCCCCCTCACCCCCCAGATAGTCAAAGATGCGCAAAAGTCATTTGTATACGTAAAAAGTATGAAATTTGTAGACACGACTTCTGAAGTGATTTGGAATAGAGTAGCGTTTTTCATTTTTTTAAAATGCACTTTGTTATAACTAATTGCTGTCTCATGACGACCATTCCTGAGCTATAACACATGTTAAAATTTGCCTTAAAATGCTTTTCTGAAAGAGCCTTTATGCCCAAAAAATGGAAAACTCGTGAATAATAACAACTGCAAATTTAGTGCATTTAGGAAGAAAAATTAATTCGCAAATATACCGGAATTTCTCTTTTGAGAGAAAATTGATTCTGCGTCTTTTAGGATAAGTGGGCGGGGCGGGGTAGGTTGTGTTTTAGGCTCCTGTGTGTCTGTTACTGCTATCCTAACCTTATTTTAAAACAAACTAATTCTGTGAACGTCAAAGGAAGAATTTTTTCAGCGACTGAAAAACTAGTCGTTGGGGGCCACCGTAATACACGAATATGCATAATATAAAATATGAAAATAAAACATGTGTAAACTACTTATAAAATGCATTGCCATTCGAATAAAATCCTGGCTTGATGACGTCCTAAACTTTAAATGCATCTATTACTGAATTGCGTAAAAGAAACATCCTTATAACTCCAAAATTGATAATCCTATTAACTAACAGCTTACTGCGTCGGATGAAGCGTCTCATTTCCAATTAAAATGTATCTTTGAATTGAAATTTGAATGAAATACAGTGGCATGAAAAATCGAAGAGTGTGGAAAATAAAATTACACATTTCTCGGCAACTCATTATCCGATCGACTTCATTCATTATGCAATTTTTTTGTTATTGTCTTTTATATTCACTCCTTAAAATAACCAATTTCGAAAATTTTTGTATACCTTTTATCAGAACGACTATTTCGAGAGTCAGAAAAAAATAGTTACGAATAATCGAGGTGACTGAAATTCAACAAGCTTCTTCTTATTATTACATAACTAAGTACATACCAAATTTCAAGTCTCTATCTTAATTTGTTCGGGAGATAGAGCGTTTACAGACACACAGACAGACGGACGGCAAATTTTTTTTCTCTAAAAATATGTTTTTCGGAATCTCCAGTGTCTGAAACGTGTAAATCCGTCAATTTTTTTTTTTTCGATTTTCAAAATGATTGCAAGACTTAACCCTATACTACGTATGATGAGTAAATAAGAAATAAGGACGAAAATATGAATAATGAAAATTGGATAGGCTGGAAGAGTAAATTATTGGGTGGGCTCGGGCCCATATAAGTTGGCGCCACTGGCTAGGGGAATTTATCGCACATAAAAATCTGCAAATTTAGTTCAGGATAGACGAAAACAAGTCCGAATGCACTCGAGGCTCAGATTATGGGGATTTTTCGTTATTTAATTTTGAGTTGAGTTGAGTTGATTGTTGACGGCCAATTATCTACGCTAGGGATATAGGCCCGGGGGGAGTGCCCTTCGTGGGGGTCTTTCTAAGGGAACCTAACCCGTATTTACGCATGGATAAATCCACGGTTCGAAGAAAACCACGAAAACTCCGAACGATTAGGCCGACGGGCGCGATTGGGATCGAACCCAGCACCTCCCGTCTACCAGCTTCGAGAGCACAACCTCTCAGCCACTGGTGGGGCCGTTATTTAATTTTGTCTACTGTTTGCCTCTTTTCGCGTTTAGCAGTGATTTTTTGACATTAGTAAAAGGAATTAGGTTTCAATCTTTTAGCCTATTATAGTAAATTTTGTCTTCTTTTCCATAAACTTTATTCAGTGTTCATATAGCGAATTTTGAATTTTACACATTTTTTAAGTCACATTTTCGGCACTTTTTTTCTTTATCAAAATGGTCTCGATATCTAATCTTTGTCTTTTAAATTTTAGATCCCTGTATGGAGGAAAACTTCGGGAATCATTTAAAAAACAAAAATTCAGAAAATATGAAATACAATTTTACCAAAAAGTTAAAAAAAAAAAAAAAAAAAAAAAAGAAAAGAAAAGAAAAAAAAAACGTCGTGTTTTTACAAAGTAAAAATTTACCTGTCTATTTTTCGCGTTTTTTTTAAATATCCGAACCGGTCCGATAGCGGGCAAAGCACTCTATTATACTCTGTCATAATAATATCTGTCATGTGGACTAAATGCGATATTAGAAAAAAAAATAAAAATTAAACATGTTTTATAGAGACCTTCAAAATGTTAAAATATGCCAATATTTCCATAATCGGGTTTTTATCATGATTCAATACGTTCCTCAAACTCATATGACGGTATAATCACTTGCTGACGTCCTATCTATTTGCTTTCTCGATTACTCATATTGATACTCTCTTTGTATTATTCTCAAACATTTGAAAAAGTCCGTTAAACTTCCAATAGGACATCAGATTAATTTTCTTTTAGATTCTCTAATGACGTCCTATTAACCTGCTTTCTGTACATACACATACTCATACTCCTTGTATTATTGAGAAATGTTTGAAATTTTCTGTTTTATTACCAATATCACGTCCTATTAATCTTTTTTTCAATGGGTGAACCTTTTTATTTCATTTTTCACGTGTAAATCTTTCAATAGAAAATTAATTATTGTGGAAAGAATTTTATTGTGGATTTTTAACTGTTGGCATCGGCTATAACGAAAAATGTTTAAATTTAATAGGAAAAGGCTGTTAGATTTTTGGTTGTTTTATCTCTCTATATTAAAATAATGCGATTTTTTCAAAATTTTATGATTTTCAGCGTGACAGTAGGTATTCAGCTGTAAGTACACAAAATTTCAAGTCTGTAAGTTAATACAGTAAAACCTCCATAACGGACACTCCCGAATAGCGGACACCTCTATTTAACGGACACTTTTCCAATCCCCACTCCCAAAACCTAAATTTCTCTATGTGTAACCTCTAAATAGCGGACATTCCGAATAGCGGACAGAAGTTTTGGCGATAAAGGATGAAAAATTATTTTTTACGAGAAAGAAAATCGGAAAAAAGTAAAAAGCCTCTAAATTTATCAGGTCAATGTGTCACAAATGTTGTGATCTCAGATAGATTTAGGGGGTGGCCTGGGGACTCTCCAAATTTCGCAATGTATTTTGCATCGATTACTGTTTGATTCTTGAGACTTAATTAACATACTATATTCAAAACTTCAAAATATTTTAACCCCCTGACCGCCAAGCAAAAGGGCAAAATTGTGATGTTGTTGTCTGTGTAATTTTTCTTAAATGCTAAAAAAAGATGATTTTCCAACATGATGCAAAAAAACTTAATTGTCTATATGAATATAGTCCTTGAGAGTACTAATCATTACCTAATTTTTAAAAATTGCATTATATTATTAGAATTATATTAATTTAAATAATACTTCTATTGCAGTGAAAACTACGGCTTAGTGAATGGATATATCAGTTTGCGGCGGTCAGAAGGTTAAGAGCCTACATCAGTCACGCGAAAAAACGCTCAAGCTAATGTTAAGTCTATGGGAAGGTTCTTTCGCGATTTCTCGCTCGCATTTTAATATTTTTAAATGATTCTTTTTGCATAGGATAGCTGACGTCGATCTCTAACGTTGTTAGTTTTTACTTTTTGGATTTTGGGTCCCTTTTTTTATATAAGGTACTTTCACTTTCAGAACCGGTTCCAACCTGTTCCAAAATTGAAAATGTCCGCTTATAAAAAAACTGTAACCAAAATCAAAAAAGTAAAAACTAACAACGTTAGAGATCGACGTCAGCTATGCGATGCAAAAAGAATCATTTAAAAATATTAAAATGTGAGCGAGAAATCGCGAAAGAACCTTCCCATAGACTTAACATTAGCTTGAGCGTTTCTTTGCGTGACTAGCGTAGGCTCTTAAGACCATTTTTAGCGTTCTCTAAATATATTGAGTTCTACGTACACTGAATTTAGTGTCTTGTTTGTGATTAATGTTTCAAGAATGACCTCAAAACGAAAGCGATTAACTTTTTTAAAAAAAATTGAAAATGTAAGTGAATGTGAAAATCAGAAATTGAGTTTACGGATACATGCCGAAAGTTTTAAAATGAGTAAAACACAAATGCGAGAGATTTTACGAAATAAAGAAGAAATAAAGAATTTGTGGATAACTCTAACGCCAAAAATGTGAAATTGGGGAATACTTGACTCCATTGAAATTGGTTCTATAATTCTGAATTGGTTTACTTCACTTCGTTCAAAAAAAATTCCTATCAGTGGGCCTTTGATTCAGGAAAAGGCTTTAGAACAGGGGTGCAAAAAATCTAGGTGCCAATGGACCGATTCAAACCACTATTTTTTTAGTATTCTTCGCCTAATAAGAATACTGATAAAATTTAGGCGAAGTACACTAATAAAATGTGATGAAGAATACAATTAAAATTTAGTGGTGGGAATCAGCCCACTGGCGCCTAGATTTTTGCATCCCTGCTTTAGAAGTCGCCAAAGAACTCAGATTATATGATTTTAAGGCTTTGGGAGGATGGCTGGAAAAGGTCCGGTCTCGGCACAACATCGCTTTCAAAACGATATTTGGAAAAGCAAAATCTGCAGTTCTTAAACAAGTGGATCAATGGCATGAACGACTGCAATCAATTAGTGAAGGTTTTGAAGAGAGAAACATTTTTAATGCCTATGAAATTGGACTATTTTACAGATTTTTTCCGAATAAGACTTTGTGCTTTGAAAAGGAAGACTGTATCGGCGAAAAAATGTCAAAAGAGCGACTCACTATTTTATCATGTTGCAATGTATTAGGAGAATTTGAAATCTCGCTTATAATTGAAAAACCTCTGAAACCCATTTGTTTCTCAAAGAACAACCATTTTAATAAATTTGGTGTTATGTGGAGAGCGAATAAGAAAGCGTGGATTACCAGTTCTTTAGTGATTAAATGGTTAACTTCCTTTGATAATAGGATAAAAAACAAAGAAAAGTTCTCTTATTTTTGCTCAATGGAACTTTTCATCCGAAACATTTGAAAGTGGGCAATGTTAAAACTGTGTGTTTCCCCTAACACAGCTTCCGTATGCGAGCCTCTTGATCAAGGCGTTGTACACAATTGTAAAGCCTGGTTCAGAAAACTTTTATAAGCCACACTCTTTCGAAGTTAGATTCTATGAATACACTTGAGAACTGCTTAAAATTAGTTAATGTTCTTAATGTTTTCGAATTAGGATTTCTTCAACTGTAAAAAAAATATATAACCGGAAAACGTACGACAATGTTTCAGAAAAGCAGGCTTTATATTAAAAGAAAATGAAACACTTATTTCCGATAGAAATGACGAATTAAGCATAATAAGTGAATTAATGAAATGTATCAGTAATGAAGAAACTGCCGAAATGTTCATCAACATAGATGATGACCTACTGAAAAAGAATCAGTTGATGTAGGCGATTATATTCCTTCAGAATCTTCGATAAAAGCAGACTCTATTAGTGATATGAAGCAGAATACTGAAACTAGGGTTTGTTTCCTGCATAGTGCAGTATTGAGAATTTCCAAGAAGCGGTAAAATACAATAAGCAGTTACACTTATTTTTTTTTTTGCTTTATGTATAAAAAGATGATTCAGAAGGATTAAAACTACACACAGATTTAAAACTTCACATAGAAAAACAAATTAAATGTAATCCCAAGCAAAAGCAAACATTTGTAACAATTTTTTTTTCGTAAGAATGTAATAAATAGTAGAAAAATATATTTACAATATCATTTCAGTTTTATTGCTTAAAAAATAATTTTATTTTGTGATTAATCATATAATAAAAGTTCTCGGACATATAAAAGCCAATTAATGATACATTAAGCATTTCTTAACGATTTTGTGAATCTGAGGTTTTCCCAATAGCGGACACCTCCGAATAGCGGACAATTTCTGCGCTCCCGAGGTGTCCGTTATTTAGAGGTTTTACTGTATAATCAAATCATTTTCTCCCGTGAGATAGGACTTCGGGAAATTACTTGTCATAAAAAGACTTCTATCATTTTTTTTTTTTTAGGGTTTTGCTCATCTCACAAAACCTTATTCGTCCCGCTCCTCTGTCTGTCCGTAACTGAGCCGGTTCTCAGAAACTGTATACAGTAAAACCTCTAAATAACGGACACCTCGGGAGCGCAGAAATTGTCCGCTATTCGGAGGTGTCCGCTATTGGGAAAACCTCAGATTCACAAAATCGTTAAGAAATGCTTAATGTATCATTAATTGGCTTTTATATGTCCGAGAACTTTTATTATATGATTAATCACAAAATAAAATTATTTTTTAAGCAATAAAACTGAAATGATATTGTAAATATATTTTTCTACTATTTATTACATTCTTACGAAAAAAAAATTGTTACAAATGTTTGCTTTTGCTTGGGATTACATTTAATTTGTTTTTCTATGTGAAGTTTTAAATCTGTGTGTAGTTTTAATCCTTCTGAATCATCTTTTTATACATAAAGCAAAAAAAAAAATAAGTGTAACTGCTTATTGTATTTTACCGCTTCTTGGAAATTCTCAATACTGCACTATGCAGGAAACAAACCCTAGTTTCAGTATTCTGCTTCATATCACTAATAGAGTCTGCTTTTATCGAAGATTCTGAAGGAATATAATCGCCTACATCAACTGATTCTTTTTCAGTAGGTCATCATCTATGTTGATGAACATTTCGGCAGTTTCTTCATTACTGATACATTTCATTAATTCACTTATTATGCTTAATTCGTCATTTCTATCGGAAATAAGTGTTTCATTTTCTTTTAATATAAAGCCTGCTTTTCTGAAACATTGTCGTACGTTTTCCGGTTATATATTTTTTTTACAGTTGAAGAAATCCTAATTCGAAAACATTAAGAACATTAACTAATTTTAAGCAGTTCTCAAGTGTATTCATAGAATCTAACTTCGAAAGAGTGTGGCTTATAAAAGTTTTCTGAACCAGGCTTTACAATTGTGTACAACGCCTTGATCAAGAGGCTCGCATACGGAAGCTGTGTTAGGGGAAACACACAGTTTTAACATTGCCCACTTTCAAATGTTTCGGATGAAAAGTTCCATTGAGCAAAAATAAGAGAACTTTTCTTTGTTTTTTATCCTATTATCAAAGGAAGTTAACCATTTAATCACTAAAGAACTGGTAATCCACGCTTTCTTATTCGCTCTCCACATAACACCAAATTTATTAAAATGGTTGTTCTTTGAGAAACAAATGGGTTTCAGAGGTTTTTCAATTATAAGCGAGATTTCAAATTCTCCTAATACATTGCAACATGATAAAATAGTGAGTCGCTCTTTTGACATTTTTTCGCCGATACAGTCTTCCTTTTCAAAGCACAAAGTCTTATTCGGAAAAAATCTGTAAAATAGTCCAATTTCATAGGCATTAAAAATGTTTCTCTCTTCAAAACCTTCACTAATTGATTGCAGTCGTTCATGCCATTGATCCACTTGTTTAAGAACTGCAGATTTTGCTTTTCCAAATATCGTTTTGAAAGCGATGTTGTGCCGAGACCGGACCTTTTCCAGCCATCCTCCCAAAGCCTTAAAATCATATAATCTGAGTTCTTTGGCGACTTCTAAAGCAGGGATGCAAAAATCTAGGCGCCAGTGGGCTGATTCCCACCACTAAATTTTAATTGTATTCTTCATCACATTTTATTAGTGTACTTCGCCTAAATTTTATCAGTATTCTTATTAGGCGAAGAATACTAAAAAAATAGTGGTTTGAATCGGTCCATTGGCACCTAGATTTTTTGCACCCCTGTTCTAAAGCCTTTTCCTGAATCAAAGGCCCACTGATAGGAATTTTTTTTGAACGAAGTGAAGTAAACCAATTCAGAATTATAGAACCAATTTCAATGGAGTCAAGTATTCCCCAATTTCACATTTTTGGCGTTAGAGTTATCCACAAATTCTTTATTTCTTCTTTATTTCGTAAAATCTCTCGCATTTGTGTTTTACTCATTTTAAAACTTTCGGCATGTATCCGTAAACTCAATTTCTGATTTTCACATTCACTTACATTTTCAATTTTTTTTAAAAAAGTTAATCGCTTTCGTTTTGAGGTCATTCTTGAAACATTAATCACAAACAAGACACTAAATTCAGTGTACGTAGAACTCAATATATTTAGAGAACGCTAAAAATGGTCTTAAGAGCCTACGCTAGTCACGCAAAGAAACGCTCAAGCTAATGTTAAGTCTATGGGAAGGTTCTTTCGCGATTTCTCGCTCACATTTTAATATTTTTAAATGATTCTTTTTGCATCGCATAGCTGACGTCGATCTCTAACGTTGTTAGTTTTTACTTTTTTGATTTTGGTTACAGTTTTTTTATAAGCGGACATTTTCAATTTTGGAACAGGTTGGAACCGGTTCTGAAAGTGAAAGTACCCTTATATAAAAAAAGGGACCCAAAATCCAAAAAGTAAAAACTAACAACGTTAGAGATCGACGTCAGCTATCCTATGCAAAAAGAATCATTTAAAAATATTAAAATGCGAGCGAGAAATCGCGAAAGAACCTTCCCATAGACTTAACATTAGCTTGAGCGTTTTTTCGCGTGACTGATGTAGGCTCTTAACCTTCTGACCGCCGCAAACTGATATATCCATTCACTAAGCCGTAGTTTTCACTGCAATAGAAGTATTATTTAAATTAATATAATTCTAATAATATAATGCAATTTTTAAAAATTAGGTAATGATTAGTACTCTCAAGGACTATATTCATATAGACAATTAAGTTTTTTTGCATCATGTTGGAAAATCATCTTTTTTTAGCATTTAAGAAAAATTACAGAGACAACAACATCACAATTTTGCCCTTTTGCTTGGCGGTCAGGGGGTTAAAATATTTTGAAGTTTTGAATATAGTATGTTAATTAAGTCTCAAGAATCAAACAGTAATCGATGCAAAATACATTGCGAAATTTGGAGAGTCCCCAGGCCACCCCCTAAATCTATCTGAGATCACAACATTTGTGACACATTGACCTGATAAATTTAGAGGCTTTTTACTTTTTTCCGATTTTCTTTCTCGTAAAAAAATAATTTTTCATCCTTTATCGCCAAAACTTCTGTCCGCTATTCGGAATGTCCGCTATTTAGAGGTTACACATAGAGAAATTTAGGTTTTGGGAGTGGGGATTGGAAAAGTGTCCGTTAAATAGAGGTGTCCGCTATTCGGGAGTGTCCGTTATGGAGGTTTTACTGTATATAGTTTTCATTTCATATTTTTAACGACAGGGTGTTCTAACGAAATAATTTATTTAAGCACAACCAAAATTATCAGATTTTTTTTTTTTTTTTTTTTTTTTTTTGAGTAGATATTTTTAAGTGCATTTTTATAAGGTAATTTTACTATTGCGCGTTTTAAGGCCGATTTCAAATCCAAAGGAGCTACTTTCTGACGCATATCTGAATTCATTTTTGTTTGCAAACGCATGAAAAGAGGAGGTTTTCATTTTTCAGAAACTATATACAGGGCTTGACAAATATGGTTGCCAGATCGCCACTGGCGACCAAGTTTTTTTTTATCTGGTCACCACACGTTATTTAATCTGGATTTTTTCTTTTTTGTTCAAAAATTGTAAAAAGTAAGCACAAAAAGCATTTTTTCTCTCTCCTACCCCTACTCGTGCACCGCAAGTAGTGAACTTCCTCTTCTCTGGAACTTTTAATGGAGGAACCAAATTTAAAAGTCATTTTCCATCTCATTCACAGAAGATGCCATTTTATTCCGCTCTAGCCATCTAGCATGTCACTTCATTAAAATGAAGGGGGAGAGTGGTGGTTCAATAAAGTAGTAAGAAATAGAATCAATCCAGCCTCTGTGGCATCTAAAATTGGATACAATGCTATAAAATGTTCAAGGTTTTTTTTTTTCTGTAATTTTCAAATAAGATTTTTGTGTTCAGAATTAAAAAATGGTTAATGTATCACATTCATTTTAAAGAATAATAAATATGTGATTATAAGTAATTCATTTGAAGTAAATCTATAAAACTCAATTAAAATTTCAAGGATAATTAAGTTTATTTTTTAAAAAATGCTGCTCTCATCAGATATAGATTTTGTATAGATTTATAGACCTGGACATTTGAAGCATCAGCAATCAGCTTTTCCTGAACATGCTCGTTAATTCAGCCTTTACAGTATTTTTTTTTTTTTTTTTTTTTTTTTTTTTCAGATATATAATTTTGATAAGTTTCATTTGAAAACTTTGTTTATATTATCTCTTTAAATTATGTACTATTCTATTCTTTCTAACTATGTAACTAATAATTCTAAACTGTGGTTATTATTACTTTTTTCTCAATTAATTCATATAAAAACTTTTTTGGTTTTTTGAAAATCAATTACGGGAAGGGTGGAATGATACTTCTTATTGGTGACTAGAATTTTTAGCTGGCTAACCAGATTTTATCAAATTTGTAAAGCCCTAACTATATAATCGAATGGTGTTTTCCATATTTTTGGCTAAGGCAGATCTTTGAGAAAATACTGTCAAAGTCGGTGTTTAGAACCGAATTCCTGACGCGGCAGTGCGAGAAAGGGGAAAAACTTGTCGTCATGTGACAATCATCGCTTATAACTCGAAAGTAATTTATTTATAAAAAAATGAAAAACGCTATTCGACTCCAAATCGCTTCCATAGTCAGGCCCGCCAATTTTATGCCTTTACATTTAAAAATGAATCAGAAAATTTTGCGTTTTTGAGCAGGGAATTTGAGAACCACCTTAACGAAATAAGTTATTTATGCTATGTCTCGTATTAACGGACGAACCCCGTTATAGTGATTGTTGTTTTAAAGATTTATAAAACACAATCAAAATTGTACATTTTTTTTTTTTTTTTTTTTTTTTTTTTTTTGCGAGCCCGAGCATGAGCGGCCCGCGGGTCGGTTTCAGGGCCGTAATCAGCTGGCAAAAACAGAGAGAGTTTTCTTTTCTTTTTTTTTTAGCGGGGTTAATTCACAGCTTATCTTTTTTCCTCTACTTTTTGGTGAAGACCATTTTTGTTTATTTTTATAAAATAATTTATTCGTTTCGCGTAGCCAGCAAAAAGGGAAAATGACCCTGGCTCGTTAGACTGGATTTAATTTTTCGCCAGTCAACGGTGCTAATTTCTACACAAAATATAAAATTGATATTAGAAATATAATTGACTGTTTTACGATAATTGCGTTAATTGTGGTCCAATTTCCTTTCGTCGCGGGTTGACTTGAAAAAGAATATGCGGATTCGGGTCGGGTAATAACCCGACCGCGCAAGACTGTACTTGGTCACAACTAGAAAAAAAAAAAAACCTTTTCAAATCTTTCTGAAGTGGATATGTAGAAATAACTTTTTTCTGGAAAAAAAAGTCTGATGAATCCAACGCGGTATTTAAATAAGAAACTGCCCTTTATTTTCCCAAAAACTAAAAAAAGATATTGGTTAACTTAGAAACCATATCGTAATATCTAATATTAACCCCGAATACTCCCCCCTCCCCCACAAAAAATGAAATAAATAAATCTAGCTGCTATTTCTTTGCGAGAGGGCCCCAAAAAGCTATTAGGCCTTGGGCCCCACACAACCTTAATTGGGCTCTGTCTGCCATAACTTTTGCATTCTGTTATTCTCTACCTCCCCCGCCCCCCTCCCTCTCCTTTCCAA
This sequence comes from Maratus michaelseni, assembly GCA_963931845.1. Classification (NCBI taxonomy): domain Eukaryota; kingdom Metazoa; phylum Arthropoda; class Arachnida; order Araneae; family Salticidae; genus Maratus; species Maratus michaelseni. Next base: position 262,866,911 of record OZ007597.1, read on the forward strand.
TCCGAAAAAATAAAACCCTAAAAAAATTAAACAGAATTTCAAATGGATGACAACAAGTTCTAGAAATACATTAAGAAATGATTTAATTTTTTTAATCTTATAAAAAATCTGTATATTCACAGCCCTCAATATTCAGCGTTTATTGCTGCTCAGCTTTTCTGCTTTTAGTTTATCTTAAATTATAAATAAAAATCTTCTTGCGGCCATATAGTGATTTTCTCAATGTTTTCCTTTTTTGTTGATTGAATATCTCAACACGCCGCAGACAAAAACAATTCGCGGCATTTTGAAAATGATTGACAAGTAAAAAACAGAAAGAGAAAGTGGATGAGCCAATCAGCGTTCGGGGGTTTACTCCTCTCTGCTTTAGATGCCGAGCGTCTCCTTCAAGATCCGGCCGCCATTTTTGGAATCGGGTCGACAATTAATGATGGATTGGGTCGATAATTAACAAGCATTCATGGCAAGCACAAGTTCCGCGGGAGAAGAAGTTTTCGACTGCCACTTGTGTGATAAGTCATATACGACGAACAGTAACAGAACTAAGCATTTGAAAAAAAGTCATAATATTGAAATCCCTCAAGATACATCTAATCACCGTATACCCTGTGCAGAAAATTTTTGTAACGGACTTTTTGGTACAATAGCAGATTTAAGGACCCATTTAAACGAAAAACATGGATTTACTTTTCACGAAGATTATAGATTTTTTCCAACCAAGCGAATGTTCCTACATTGGAAGAAAAAATTGGAAAAAACAGAAAGAGTGCGTTTTATCAAAACTCAAGGTGACAAACTGAGAAAAAATGCGGTCCAACAATATTTTCATTGTAATAGGTCCGGTTCGTATATCAGCCAAAGTACGGGAAAAAGAAAAGCAAAATTAAGTTGCAAAATGGGACATCAGTGTACAGCCAGTATGGTAGCTACAATTAATAGAATATCTGGTGAAGTAATAGTAAAATTTGTGAAAGAACATTACGGACACGATATACCGCCGCCCCCTACAGTCCAATACGCCAATCAGGAGATTCAGCGGATCGCTAAGCTCGAGTCTAAGCTTGGGAAAGGATCGTTAACCATGTCTTTGATGAAAGTTAGGACAATTACTATGTTAAAAACTTTAATAGAAGAAGGAGGATTTGATCGTGTTTTAGAAAAGGTACGTGAATTGTAAGAAAAATTTGCAGAAAAACGGTAGATTGCTTGACTTAATTCGCTCGAGGGATGCTCCACAAGATGCAAGACGCCATAACGGTCCCTTAGCGATTGATCACTTATGTGCTTCGTTTTCTTAATTTCACTTTTATGAATGCTAAATTTTATTAAATAAGTCATATATAGATAGCATGTGATAGTTTAAAAATCTTATGTTTGGAATCTTACAAATAGTATCGTAGCTTTTCTTTCGTATGGATGGTAAAATTCATTAGGGGGTCAGGGGTTGATATATTTTATGAAAGTACTAAAGTCAACTTTTTTTCGTTAATGAGTTATTTTGAAATTTGTATACTGAGTGAAAAAATGCTTCATTTCTGATTATGATCTAATTTATATAGATTCCTGTTGTTGAAGCTTATCTAGTTTTGTTAGCACGAGCGTCGTATTGGATACATATTTTTGGGATATTTCAAAAGTTGAGTTTTTAAAAAAATGTAAAATTTAATTTTTTGGGGGGATGTTTCATAGATACGTATAGTTTATAATTTCGTAAACATCCGGTAGACTATTTTTGACACATGTGCATCAAAGTTTGTTTCGCCGGTGTGTAAACAAAGTGTTATAAAGTACAAGTTTTCCTTAATATTCACGCTTTTCATGTAAAATATTTTTAGTATACTGTTAATTTATTGAAATTTGTATTCCACGGCACATTAAATCGATCTTTAAATATATAATTCTGTTATTGTAATTTATTCCTGAAATTTAAATGAAAAAAAAAAAAACTTGCTTTTAATCTAGGAATAAATCAAAATATTTAAATAATTTTATCTTTTTTAAGTTCCTGATATAAACTAATAAAAAAGGAAATAATAAATTGGCCAAATACTGAATACTTGGTGTCCAAATTCATAAATTTTAATTTTAAATAAATAAAATATTTTTAAAATTTTAAATTAAAGACTAATTAAATTTATTATTATTTATTTGTATATGTTTAAATTTATTATTATTTATTTGTATATGTTTAAATTTTTTAAATAATTTAGTGTATTTTTTGCAGATATTTTAAATACCTTTTAGTGCCAATAATGGCATGACTTTCACAAATGTAGATAGTAATTTAGCAGCATAATTTTATATAGTGATGCTTCCAATTTGAAAACATTTGAACTAGAAAAGGGGCTCATTATCATTATTGAAAGTACTTTTAAACTTTATGTTACTTGAAAAGATTATAGCATAAAAATTTAAAAGAAAATCATTTATCATAAAGACATGCTTTCTCTGCATCTAAAGTTAGTATGGGCTTGGAAATGTCACTGAAAATCAATAAAATTAATGCAGATTTTAAGAAAAAAAAAATATTAAAAATAAAAATAATTGGTAATTTTTAACGGCAGAAATATTAAACCAAAATTTAAAGTTTTGCTTATTTTTCTCATTTGTTTTTTGTCATGTTACGAGAAGTGTTCTCTACAAAAAGACAAATGAAAATTCTATTTTTTTTTTTTTAATTAATAAATAACAGCTTATATTTTAGGCTTTCTAGTTATGAAATAAAAATTGTCTTTTTTCATGGATTTATATAAAATTTTTACCTTATTTCAGGAAAATGCATCAATCAAAAAATATCTCCATGTCTAACTCTGTGGTATCTAAATAATAACTCTGATTGCTATAAGTTTTTAAATTTATTATTTATTACGTGTTTCTTTTTTTATTGTTTGCAAAGTAAAGATTACTATTATTTTTTCTTAGTAATAAAAAAATGGAACAGCAGTCCTGTTTTTGGGCCAAAGTGTCAAATGTTGTAAACAGCTGATTTCACGTTAACAAATGTGTATTAACCCATTTATTAAACTCACAGAGAAATAGTTTTTTCTTTCAAAGTTTGCTTTTTCAAGGATTTTATTAAAGATTTTATATGGCTCATTTAGTTTGGTAATTGCCAAATAATGAATGAGATTAAATTCTTTTAAAGTATTATTCATATTGTGAAATTTGTTCAAAAAAGTATATGATAAAATAAGGTATTGGTGATTTTGGTTTCTCCAAAATGGTTTTGTGGTCAGAGAATGAAGGTATACTATCAGAGTTTCCCCCAGGTTTAAAAAAAGACAGGGTGCTGCTGGTGAGAAAAGGGCACTTTTTGGATTTTTGAGGGCACTTTTCAGATTCTGGGCACTTTTTTTAATTGTTAAAGCAGGGATGTGTTTAGGAAAAAATTGAGTCCTTTAAAGGACTCTTCACAAATTTTTTCATTTAAAAAAAGAACCCTTCACAAAATTATTTTCCCTAAAGCAGGACCCTTCACAAAATTATTTTCCCTAAAACAGGACTCTTCACAAAATTTTTTGTCTTAAAAATAGGTTTTTCACAAAATTTTTCCATCTTTAAACCAAACATTTCACAAATTAATCATTTAAAAGTAAAATCTGACCTGTCGCTTTTACATATATAAAGAAAATATGTGTATTTTATATCCATATATCTTCTTAAAAAAAATGCATAAACAAGAACCTGAATATAACGATCATTTCAAATTCACAAAATTATGATTAGATTTGTCACAAAAACAGGACACTGTGAAAAAAGTCTGAACAGACCCCTGGTTAAAGGTATTCTTTTGGTTTTTAAAGCCACTTTTGATATTTCAAAGTTAAAACACTCTTTTTAAGACAACATTGAGTCATTTTTTACTATGAAAGCAAAATTTTTAATGTAAAAGGGAGAAAGGGCACTTTTTTTACTGAGGGCAAGAAGTGTGCTAATTATTTTACTGGAGGGAGAAAGAAGGGTGCTAATTCTTTTTATGAGGGGCAAGAAGGGTGCTATTTTATAAACCAAAGGGCAGGCAGGGTGCCCTTCTGAAATTGTCTGGGGAAAACTCTGATAGTATACACCGAAACTGGATTTCAATATTCCTGCATTCCTTTAAGAACTGTTGTGATTTATAATTCTCAGGTGTTGATGCAGGGTTTTTTCTTGGGGAAAAATAATTTTTTTTTTTTTAATTTTGCGAAAAATAAAATTTTTTGGGGGGAAATTTATTATATTTTTGTGAAAAATAACATTTTGTATCGAAAGATTAATTCCAATATTTTAAAACCTAAAAAAACATAAAATTAATTTAATAATATGTTTTTATGGAATAGAATTTTGTGAAGACAGGGGTCGATCCAGGAAAAATTTGGGGCCTATTTAGGGCCCCTTCACAAAAATCTATTTAATAAAATGGGTCCCTTCACAAAAATCAATTTGATAAAATGGGCCCCTTCACAAAAATCAATTTGATAAAATGGGCCCCTTCACAAAATTCTATTCCATAAAAACTTACTATTTATTATTTATTTATTATTTTATGATGTTTTAAAATGTGTAATTTGTAAACAAACAAGTTCACCAGAGAGAAAAACTTTGGCAAAAGGGTTTAAAAAAGTTTTTGTTTATAAATGCTTGGTTCGAATTTGATTAACTGGATTTCAACTTCCGTTACAAAATGTTATTTTTCACAAAAATATAATAAATTTCACAAAAATAACCTTTACTTTTCACAAAATGGGTCCCAAGAAAAAAAAACCTGCATCGACCCCTGGAAGAATTACAAAAATTGAAAGTAAGGCAAAGTTCTTTAATCCGCAGAAGTTGGGATCAAAGGTTGTGCAGATTATAGAATATTGCAGATAATGGAGTATTATGGATTATGCATCATTTTCTTATTTCTGGACAACATTTTAATTCCACATTCAGTATAATATAAAATGATAAATATGAAATCTAATAATTAGAATAAAAAATGAAACAAAAATGCAACAATAAAAAAAAAGGAAATACTCAGTTCAGTGAGCTATGATGAAATATGAAAAATAGCATCTTGGAATATTGAATAATATTTATAAAGTTTTTTGTTTTTCAAAATTAGAGCCAAGTGTTGTCTGTTTTAAAACTTTAAATTTTCTTTAAAAAGTTTATCTTGTATTCTATGAACAGTCATTAACTCTTGTTGAGAAATAAAATTCTTGCTCCAAAAAGTTCAAATATTATCTACCCAAAGCTAGTCCCTAAATGTCCAGTTAGCCTAGGTGTGTTCTGTAATGCAGTTTAGTTTTGACTAGTATATAAAAAAACTATATGTGGTAGATTAAAAAAAAAATGTTTTATTACAAACTTTTTCTACACTTATTATTTTTTTTAAAACATTTTTGGATCAATAATCTGTAAATTTGTTTAACTGTTTACATTTGGTAAGCAATATGGATTATGGGTGTGCAGATTATAGATCCTTGACTGTATTTTATTAAGAGGAATTTTGTGAAGGTGCCTGCTTTATTAAAATTAATTTTATGAAGTGGTTTGTTTTATTAAATTGATTTTTGTGAAGGGGCCCTAAATAGGCCCCAAATTTTGCCTGGATCGACCCCTGATGCTTCTGGTGTACATCCACAAATTTCTATAAATTACACTTTAATTGAATTTCTGTAGCACCACTCTCATAAAAGGAAAATATCAGATATTTTCAGCAGTGCAAAATGAAATCAACTTTATGTCAGCCAAGTTAGCGAAAGTATTAATTATTTTTATTCTTTGCAAATTTTCTCCAGGTATTTTGTATTTAATTAAGTAGCTTTACCTATCATCTAAGTTAGCTTCCGTATAAATTTTTCGCAAATTATTTGTAGATACATTTTTGTTAGCTTTTGTGTCAATATTTGCACTCTGCACAAAGTGGTGTTTTTTTTTTTTTGTAGACAATGACAGCAGTATTAATTTTCCTCATTAAATTTATTACATAGTCCCTAAGTTTTATTATTTTTTAGAATTAAAAGCATTTTTAAAAAATTTAAACAATCCCTTAATTTTGTTCTCAATAATGTAATTGAAAACAGAATTTTTTTTATTGGTATAGTAAAGTAATATTAAAATGAAAGAATGACTCCCTCTCCCCCTTCCATTTTCATTATCTTTTTTTATTGAAAATATTTTAATTATTTGTATATATGTTTTTTTTAAGTTCAAACTTTTGCATTTGATTTTGTTTAGTAATTTTAGCCAGCTTAAATATGTTTTTGATAAATTTAAATATATTTTAGCAAGTCATCTTATTTCTACAAAGCCAGTGATCTTTCATTAATGTACAGTTGGCCAAAAACAAAATAAAACAAACACTCCATCTACATTTTAATCACCAAATTGACCCACAAAAAAAAAATAGAATTAGCCATTCGACTGGAAGCTGTCTTCTTTCAATTTGTATTTTAATAAAAGCTTGGGGGATCGTGTACCAAACTCTAAATTTTCAATTCCTAATTTTCACATTATATTTAACTTTTGTAGTAAATTTTACATTAGAATACTAAATGGGAAGTCATTTGATTCAGTTAAGTAGTTTAAGAATTATGAAGGTTTGAAGTTTGGAATTCCTATTCATGTGTAGTCGTTTTAAAACAGATTGCAATGCTGGTAGTTTTTTAAGCTCAACTCAAAAACTACTTGGCAGAATAAGCTGTAATTTTGGATTCACATAATTGAAGCTTCTAGAAATCAATTTCTGTTTTAAAAAATACATATGTTACATTTCTTATTTTTTCTCAAAAATTAATTTAAAAATATATATTTTTTCAAAGCTTCAAATATGCGAATAGAAAATTACGGCTCATTTCGTCAAGGTTATATAATATAGACGCACGCCGTGCATGGAAAATTTTATGCAAAATTTGAAACTTTGCAAAAAAAAATATATATTAATATAATATATATAAATATTAAAAATTATAAATATTTCCCAATTTTTTGTACAATTTTTTTACTGTTTGTGCGCAATTCAAAGTTTAAAGACGCAAAACATTGTTGTGACATCATAGACGCTTTTATTTCTATTTTTTAGCAGACTAGAGCTTGGCACACTTCATCGGCAGCTGCAAGGACTTTTTAGCCCAGCGGTGGCAGTTAAATCGAATACTTTTGTAGTGTTAGAAAACATTTTAAATTGAATTTCTTTAAAATGATTTAAAACTAAATTTAAATATTTCCAAATGCAAAATTTTAATGAACATCAATGACTGACTGGCGGCTAGCCAAAAAAAAAAAAAAAAATCTGTGGCTGGAAAATTTTCAAAATAGAAATAAAAATAATAGAAAATAGCAATAGAAAGAAAAGATCATAAATGACACAGAATAAATGATGTATTATTTTTAGACACATGTTTTTGGATATTTTTTTTTCTCAAATTAGATTTTGCAGAAAATTGTTTACAGTTCTTTTTTTATTTAAAATTAATTTTAAATATATTGTGATGAGGAAAATTACAGTACATTTACAACGTAAGCACAGTCAAGCGAGTTCTGGTGATAAAAGAAGTGCAAATCAAAAATCAATAATTGCAGCTTTTGTCAAACCTCAAAATAAGCATGGAAATGGAAATATTGATCCCATATCTGAAAATATTGAAGGCGGGAGTATTTCCTCTGAATTGACTGTTTCCTGGAATGAGGAAACTCTTAAAATCTTATATGATTTTCTAAGAAATTCTGAAATGGTTGTTTCAATGTTTTCTTAAATATTGTATTGTTTTTTTAATCAAAATAATTATTCTTTAATTAATATTAATTAATTTTTAATATAAATGGTAATTATTTTAAACTACTGTATTTTATTTGTAACGTCAAAATAATATGACACGTAATTTTATTAAACATTAAATTATTTTGCAGAAAGTTTTTGACCCAATATTTATGTGCGCAGAAAGTGTTTGTTTCTGTCGTCAAGTAGTTTTTGAGTTATGTTTAAAAAACTACCTACATTGCAATCTGTTTTGCAACAATTACAAATGAATGTAACAGGAGTTCTAAACTTCAAAACCTTAATAAGTCCTAAACTTTAAACCCTCATAAGTCTTAAACTAAATTGCACCAAACTTTTTAAATTTACAATAGCAGCACCTAATTTTCACTTCATATTTGGCTTTTTAGGTAAATTTTACCTTAAGATATCAAATGGGAAGTCATTAGGTCAAGTAGTTTAGGAATTATGAAGGTTTGAAGTTTGGAATTCCTAATGTTAAATTCATTTGTAATTGTTTTAAAACAGATTGTAATGCTGGTAGTTTTTTAAGCATAACTCAAAAACTACTTGGCAGAATAAGCTGTAATTTTGGATTTGCATATTTGAAGCTTCTAGAAATCAATTTCTGTTAAAAAATATTGTGCTGTCTTCTTAAAAAATCCACACTGAAAGGTTTCCTTAAAAAAAACCACCCTAATACTTCATCAAATATATCACTAAAGTCTGTTTTTTTTGTTTTATTCTGTTTTTATGCATCATTTAGAATAATAAAAATACCTAAGGAAGGTTGATACATCTTATTTTAACACTAGAAGTGTTTATAATTTCTGTAGATTTTGCAATATTGTTAATTTATTGCAGCATAAAAATCAGACTAACAATGGCTTTTTTCAACTAAAGAATTTTTTTTATGATGAAATTAATAATTTCTCACTAATTAAGATGAGTATATTAAGTTATCATCATAATGCATTGTACTACTATTCTGTGATTGTTAATTTAAGATAAGTAAAAGAAATGAAACGTGCATTTATATGTAAAAAATCAGTTTTTGCCATTTTTGCCAGGACGGTTTTTACCGTGGTTTTTTCCACCTGCGGCAAAAACTTACCAACCCTGCTAAGGAGTGTTAATTTAGATTAAACAAACAATAGCAAAATCCTGGCAAAACATGAGCTTCATTTTTACAGATTTTCTTGTTGTAATAAAAATTTTGAATGATCTACACAAATTTTTAATTGTTTTTATGTTAAACCATTAATATGTAATAAAATGCTTCATTTTCAGCTGATTATGTCAGGTGTGGGTTTTTTTCAGGTAATATGGTTTATTTTTTTTGAAAAATGGGTTTTTTTCAAATTCTCGCTTAATTGGCTGCCACTTCGTAATAAAGTGATAAAATGAAAAATACTCAACATTAAAATCTTAGTCAGAACAAGCTGTAAGAATTTAGCAATGTTTAATTTTTTTTGTATTCTTTGTTAGACTTTATATAGAGAAATTTTCAAAAAATGGGTTATTTTTAGAGGACAGCACAATACATAAGTTACATTTCTTATATTAATTTTTCCCCAAAATTAATAAAAAAAAATACATTTTTTCAAAGTTTCAAATATGCGAATAGAAAATTACAGTTCATTTCGTCAAGCAGTTTTTTAGTTATGTTTAAAAAACTACCCATATTACAATAATGATTATAAATGAATTTAACAGGGGTTCTAAACTTTAAACCTTCATAAGTCCTAAACTACTTAACTAAATAACTTTCATATCTTAAGGTAAAGTTTACTCAAAAAGCCAAATATGTCAAATTTAGTTGTTCCTGTTCTTAATAAAAATTAGTTTGGTACAATTTCAGTATGAAGACGACCCCCTAAGCTTATTTTTTAAATATAAATGGTAAAAAGGGCATAATTTCCAGTTGAATTGCTATTTCTGTTTTATTTTGGGACAGTTTGAAGATAAAAATGTTTGAGGTTTTTTTTTTTTTTTTCTGATTACATATTGTTGCTACCATGTCAAACAATCGAATGTGAAAAAAACTGCATACTTTTAAAAATGGGCCAATTGTCACCACTAAATTTTATTAGAATTATTCGCCTAGTAAAAATATTAATAAAATTTCTGTGAAGAACAGGGTTGCTGGTTTGGCCATCTTTTTAAGAGATGTAGAATTCACACCGGAAATTTGGAGAAAATAAAATTACTTTAAGTAATCACAAAATGTCTGTCATTAAATAAAGCAGAAATTTCTGAATAAAAAACAAGGCCCAACTGGCAGCCCTGCTGAAGAATCCTATTCAAATTTAGTGGTGACAATCAGCCCATTTTTAAAAGTAATGAAAATTGCATTTTTTCACATTCAATAGTTTGACATGGTATCGACGATATCATAAATAAACATTTAAAAATTATATTAATATTTTCAGTAAAAGTTTTTAACATATTTCATGCCATATTTATTTATATATATATATATTTATTTATTTATTTATTTACACAGTTAGAGGTGATGTCGGCTGGAGCTGGTCAGTGTGTCTGTGAGTTAAAGGTTGCGAATGAGCATAAAAATCGAGCAGGACTTTTGCATGGAGGAATGACATCAACGCTTGTAGATGCCGTTTCTACTATGGCCTTATTCAGCAAAATTGAACGACCTGGTGTTAGCATCGAATTAAGTGTCTCGTAAGTCTTTATTTAATAATATATGTTTTGTTACATTTCTTTAAACAGTTGAACTCTGTTAATACAAGACACAAGGAAATTATAAAAGTCCTTGTAATACCTGTTAAAATAATAAAAATCTTAAAAGTACACACATAATTAAACTAACTACAGTCACACCTCATTAGTAAGTCACCTGGATAAAACGTCCTGCAAATTACATCATTTTTTAGAAGTCCCAACCATTCTCATATGCTTTTGCACATATTGTACTCTGCTTATTGCATCACCATTTTTTTAACCACTCTGCTTAAGATGTCGCTTTTAAGTATGAGACAGGCAAACTCGATTGAATTTCTTTGTCAAGGTAATCTCTAAAAACACTTTGTTTTCTTGTGCATGATTGTAAGTTTAACAACATTCCAGATGACAGCCCTTTCCTTATAAAGATTGTCTGAAATATCAACAAATTCTCAGAATGCAACAATAAATGAAATGGTAGGTGATGTTTTGGAATCAAAGAACAGGCCAGCTGTAGAATCTGACTGTGATTATGAAGAAGAAAACCCCTCCCAAACCGATTGTTGCAAAGAAAAAGGCCTTCATTAATGAACCTTAGATAAAAAAAACTTTAATTTCAGAAAATTGTCATCAAACAAAAATAGGTATTTTCTTTGTAAGACAGTAACAAATGGGTAGGGGAGACCTGTGTACCTAGGGCCCTCGTGTACCTAGGTCCACCCCATTTTAATTGAATAATATTTAATTCTAAGTTTTGTTACTCAGTTGGTTAAGGGGCAACACCAATTGCTATTTAGGCAGCCACTTTGAAATCTTGCAGGAGAAAGCTGTGGCAAGTTATTGGTAGAAAAAGGTTTTATATGGTCAGAAGTAAAATTTTGCAGCTCATCTCTTTTGTTGTTTAACAAAGGTGAGGCAACTACTTTTCTTTGAATTCTAGGACATAATTTTGTTTGTGACATTAAGTATTAAATGATAGATTAAATAAGTCCCTGCTCCATGTGGGTTTTCTGTTGAAGACATTTTGTATGAAATTACCTACTCTTGTACCCAGGGCCATGTAGTTGCCTTGTACCTAGGGCCATGGACCTAGGTACAACTACATTGATATTCTTTATGCTGTTATTTTATTGAAAAGGCTTTTGTAATAGATGGAGGAAAATGGCTTTAATTATGTGAACCATTTTGATTTGTTCAATTTTTAGGATTTGTTCATCTTGCAAAACTCTATTCGTCCCACTTCTCTGTCTGTCCAACACAGAGTCGGTTCTCTCTCCGAAACTTTATAACTTACAGGCTTGAAAGTTTGTGTACTTACAACTGAATACCTACTGTCACACTGAAAATTATAAATTTGAAAAAATCGTATTATTTTAATACGGAGAGGAGAGATAAAAAACCAAAAGTCTAACAGCCTTTTTCTACTAAGTGTAAACATTTTTGGTTATAGCAATTGCCAACAATTAAAAATCCACAATAAAATTCTTTCTACAATAATACAAGGAGTAGTTACAATTGTATGAGTTATACAATTGTAACTCATACTCCTTGTATGAGTTGTATAATTGTAACTCATACTCCTTGTATGAGTATACATTTTGTTGAATTTTTGGAGCATGTCATTCACCAAGTCAAATGTTCAGTGGATAAGCAAAAATTTTTTTGTTTTGGACAACCACGAAAGCCATGTCAGTATTAAAACAATAACTTTGCCAAAAAAACTTGGAATAGTTATGCTTACATTTCCTTCACATACCAGCCATAAGCTTCAACCATTGGACAGAGGTGTGTTTGGATCCTTCAAGAAATACTACAGTACGGTGTGTAGTAATTGGATGATGACAAACGCTAGAAAATCAATCAGCATATATGATGTTGCAGAGAATGTTGGCAAATCCTACCCTTTGGCCTTTACTCCTGCAACCATTCTAGCGGGCTTTCGTGTGTCTGGTGTACAGCCAGTGAATCAAAACATGTTCACCTATTCACAATAATTTGGCTTACTACAATTTAATTATATGGTGAATCCTGATATTGTTTCTTTTATAAAATTCATGTGTGTATGTTTGTTTTCTATTCATTATTGAGTGAAATGTAACTTTCAGGGAATGGCCCTAGGTACATCAGCTACTGGCCCTAGGTACATTGAAGATCTTGTACCTATTGCCATTTGTGAAGTTTCTTAAAAAGCCTTCTATTCCACATAATTCATTATTTTAAGTATTTATATGGTACTTTTCGGTTAGCCGGGCGCCAGTGATATATATACATATATAAATATATATGTATATACATATATATATATATATTCATACATATAAGTGTATATATATATATATATATATATATGTGTGTATGTATATATATGTACATGTGTGTATATATACATGTTTATAAATCACTGGCGCCCGGCTAACCGAAAAGTACCATTTATATTAATCCCAATGGGAAGTAATTAATATAAAGATGTGTACATATCAGTTTCACAATTTTAAACAAGTTCAGTTGGTCTGTTTTTGTGCGTTGAAAAAAAGTGGCCCTAGGTACACAGGTCTCCCCTACATATTGAATTGTACTATTAAATACTATGTAACATACTTACTTACAATACTTTCCTTAGTTTGTGATTCATTTTACGAATTATAATTCTTATTTTGCTAATTTATAATGTAATTTAGTTATAGTCAGGGCTTTACAAATTTGAACAAATCTGGTAACCACGTATAAATTCTAGTCGCCAGTAAAAAATGTTAACACCCCCTCCCCTCCCATTGTTGATTTTCAAAAAGCACAGAAGTTTTTTATGAATTAAATGCGAAAAAAATAATAACAAACATAGTTTAGAATTATTATTTACATAGCTTAGAATATCGCATAATTAAAATAGATAATAAAACTAAGTTTTCTAAGAGAACATATCAGAATTATATATCTCTTGAGGAAAAAAAAGGGGGGGAAATACTGTAAATTCAGAATTAACCGACATGTTCAGGAAATGCTGATTGCCGAATGCTTCCAATGTCCGTATATTTGAGTGCTACAAAATCTATATCTGAAAAGAGGAGATGCCATCGATAAAATAGTGAAGCCAGAAAACGATTTTTTGCCTGTTTATCCAATTGAATTCAGTCAAATAATTCTGATTTTATTATTTTAAAATTTGCATTGGATGATCTCTCTAAGTTTTGCCAAATTAAAAAAAAAAAAAAATATGTTTGAATATAAATTAAAGTTTATTTCCTAATATTTTGTAACTTTGCAGCATCTATAATGAGACATCTTACAAGAAATTTAATTAAACATTGTGACGTTCTCAAAATAACTCGAGAGCTATTATGTAATATGCATTGTTCAAAAGAAAAGAAAAACATTTTCCCGTGCTCGGATTACATAATCGGGATCAGCAGCCGGCTGAGGTTTATTTTAATCCAACGATTTACGATAAGAATTTAAGAATAAATAAAAAAATATATACCTTACTCTTCTGAATTGCAATAAATGATTTTTTTATTTCCATTTACTGCAGATAATAATCCAAACAATGTAATTATAAAAAATATTCTTGAGTAAACAACCCAGTACCAGATGCTTTGCCTCCAAGACAGAGTGACGCCGAACTAATGTCCAACGTGTGTGATGCATACAGCCTCTAGGCAACTGATCACTTCTCTTTCTTCAGAAAAAAACTGGGCCTAACTTTGCAATGGTCACTAAAATTTTCGAGTTATGGATTTTGTTTATCCTTTTCATTTTCACAGTGCAGTAAGTGACATGAAAAGGCTGGTTGATGTGGCCCAGAATACAGATTTATAGAAAGAAATATATAAATGTTTTATTGTATGCTGACTCCTTTCATGGCTCAATTGTAAATCTTACAAAGGGGTGGTATCTGAAATGTCCTTATCTCCATAGGCATACATTTTTGAAAATTATTGATGGCGCTCAACTCTTTCTTACACAAATATGTGCATGTGAGTGTAAAAAGAGATAGATTACCAATTTAATGTTGCTTTTTTAACTCCCTTTTAAAGAAATTAAACAATCGTATACTGATAAAAAATCACAAGTTAAATAAAACATTAAGACAATATAAAAATTATAATGTATAGATCTGTTTATAAAATGATACTCATTGATATTTGTGAATCATTTATAATAAAATTACAATGAAAGTTGACCTTGAATAACGTCTTCATATGATATGAAATTTCAATATGATAAGTCTAAATTACCCTGTGCTGTTTATATTATTCCCTGTACAGATTGCAATAGTGTTTACATTGGTGAAACAGGTAGATCATTGGAAATTCGCCTAAAAGAACATACTGGTGCTTTAAAAAATGGTAATTTGAATTCGAAAATTGTCCAGCATTCACTTCAAATGAATCACATCCCGCTAATTGCGAACGCCAGTATTTTGAAATCGGGTTGCAACAGCTATCATGGTAGATTACTCCTTGAGAGTTGGTTCACTCAATTACAATTGCAGACTTTGAATGAAGCTCGTTCTGTCCCTAGTGAATATTGTCTGTTTTTAAAATAACTAACTTTAACTGTTCTTGATTTGTTCAGTCGTTTGCTATGCAATGGATCTTTTGTACTGATGATGACTCGCGTGTCGCTTGGTGAAACGTTTACAAATTGTATTTTTATTTGTTTTTAAGTATATTTTTTATAAATTTAATTTTTTAACTGTGCTCAAGTCTGTCTTAATTTATTTTATTTGGTGTTTTAAAAGCTTGTAATAAGTTTGTCTCTAGAGTTTTTTATTCAATGAAATTTAATTTGTACTTTAATTATTGTTTTTTTCTCCCATTTAGATTTATTCGTCCTTCAAATATTGGAGATGAATTATTCATCGAAGGAAAGATTCTTAAAGTAGGTAAAAATCTCGCCTTCTTAACAGTCGACGTGAAGAACAAAATTACTGGTCAAATAATCGCCACTGGAAAACACACAAAATTTGTGGGTGAACAACAAACATCATCTGCCAGTTCTACAGTCGCAGGTTTAGGTCTGCCTGGTGCACAAGGCGGTGGTGTTTTATCCTAAAAAAAAACTGTTGCCATAATCAATATGATGCTGTATAAATGTTATTTTTATGAACTTTTTTGGAACTAGCATGTTATATTGATAAAGGGCTTCCTCTTGTACATATATTTAAAAAATATGGCTGCTACAGGGTAACTAATTGTTTTTGCAGCTATTTCTCATTATTTATTTATAATTTTTGAGATTTTATACGATATGTTTCTCTGTTGCGACTAATAAGCTGAAATTTTTCAGGTGAACATGTAAATTTTACAGTTTAAAAACTATGAATTTTAATAGTTAAATGTACAAAAGTTATACCATTTATTGATTTATTTGTTTCTACAAAAAATACATTTATAATTTTGAAAGCTTTTGTTATTTATAATTGACTATATTATTATTTATATGTTCTAACTGACCTAGAAAACTAAGAAATTGGGCTTCAATATTGGGTAAATTATATCTTTTTTAAACCATAAATTTAATTTTAAAGCTAGTTTGTTACCTTAACTTTTAATATGTCATATCAAGTTACTTAATATATATATTTTTTCTTTAATTGTTTAAGAGTTACATATATTTTTTTGTCTGCATAAAACTACTTTATAAACTTGAACTATGCATTCATTCTCCAGGACAGTACGTTAAGATCTTAAATTATTTTTTATTTTAAATAAAATAATATAATAATACTTTTAAGTAAATAGAATTAAAATATCTGTAGCAGTCATATTGTTGTAAGATGTAACAAGATGGTCATAATCAGTGGTCTGTCCAGAAGAAAATTGAGTGTGTTTCATAAAATTTAATTTCTCAAAAATGGATTCTTCACAAAATTCAGTTGGAAAAAAATTGTTAAATTTCCAATTCTTTAACCCTTTAAGTACCATTAAAGAAAATGTAACATAAAATTTATTTAATCTGCATATTAATAAAAAGAGATTTTATTTTTTATATAAAGCATTTTGCTCGAACACATTTCATTAACACAGCGAAACATTCGAAGCTGAATATTTTTTTTTAAAGCGACTATTTTCTGAACTTTTTACATTTGTTCTCTTATTAAAAAATTTGCATATGGAAAAATTTGCAGCTACAGAAACCTTTTAATTTACAGGAAGGATCACAATTCATTTATTTTATATTGTTTTTATAAGAATTGTGAGGTTCCCATAACAGTATTTTTTGTTAATTAATCTGAATATTCTTGTAAATATTTTACAAAAAGAGCTATAAAACTACAGATTTATTAATTCAGTTTTGATGAAAACACTTATCTAAATTTTGTATCATTACTATGTAAATTTTCTTATATATCTCAAGACATTAAAGAAGCTAACTGTTAAGGTGGAATTTTTTTTTTCATTTATAATTTGAGACATACAGGGTTAAATAAATAGCTATTATTCTGTTAATTTATATTAATGAAGTCCAAAGCGAGTTATAAGAAGAAAAAATACATTATTTTGAGTTTAATATTTTGAAAAAAGAAAAAAAAAATTCTTTAGTGTTAAAATTAAATTTTTTCCCATCCCATTTGATGGCTATTTTTAATTTTTGATTAATGGAATTTCAAATGAGCTTGTAAGTAAAATATCGATACTTCTAAAAATTTTAATTTTATCCTCCCCCCCTTACAATTTCTTTTTTACTAATTAAGTCTGAACTGATTTTTTGTAACTTATTTGAGTTTTTGTGAAACCTTTTTTCACAGAAAAGGAAAAAAAAAAAAATGGAAAAATAAGATTTGGTGAAAAAAACTTGGACAGACCATGATAATGATATATATTATGTGATTAACATAATATATATGTATTGTATATTATGTGTACAATAATTATACAATATATAAGTATTGTATAAGTGTACATACTTATACAATATACACATTGTATAAGTATGCATACAGTCCATGTGTATGAACTGTATGCATAGTGCTAGTCCTGAATAAGTTAATTTGTTTATTCTGTTAAGCATGGTGTTGTAAAAAAAATTCTAACCAATGTGTACTTTTTTTTCAACTATATTTGATAATATTTCAGATCAAATCCACCGACTTTGTGACTATTTGTTACTTGCATTTATAGGTGTATATATTTTTATCTGTACATTTAAAATGTTGCCATTGAATAATGCATTATTCTTGAATATATTTAGCCATATTGACGAGATAAAATGTTGTACTTTTTCTTTTTTGAAGAAAATAAAAGAATAAATTGTTTTGTTTATTAGAAAATTGTTAATTTTTTTTTGTCATCAAGTAGTGCAATGAATTATTTAATTATTATTATTTTTTTTTGGTGCTTAACAATGTGAAATGCTCTCTCACATTCAAAAAGTAACATTTACCTGTAAATGCATTTGAAGGAGGTACCGTGTATTCTGGTGTACAACTTGCACCTAACCTTTCAGACATCATTTTTAGGTATATTCATTGTATAATATGCACTTTATTCTCTGCAAAGGCACCATCACGAGATGCATAGCAAAAATTTAAATAAAGATTATTGAAAAGTGTAATAATCATTACTTTGATCATGTAATGGTTATTAAGAAACCATTAAAAAAAACCCTCCCTCCCCATACCCGCAAATATAGTGAATAATTTGTTCAAGAGAACCACCATCACCTACATTAATGCGATCATTAAAAAAAGATTTACATTTTTCTAATATTTAGAACATAACGAAGACGCTACGCTAAAATAACTGGCAGATGACACCCCTTCGTGACCTCAATTTCAAATCTATATCTTAATTAGTTACCTAAATTTTTATTCATTAGTAAAAATTGGCAATTATTTCCTTTCATTTTCGCAAACTAAATGGAGGGATTGGCCAGAAAAAACAGTTTGCAACAGTACTTGGCAGTTTTTTGCATAAATTAAAATTACCAACCAAATTTTTCAAGTGAGATGCAGAATATTTTTTTACATATGCTCAGAAATTTTCAAATTTTCTTAAAATTCGCTAATTAGTAAAATAATTTTGAATTCGTTCATTTCCGCTTGCAAATCCAATGCGCCGGTTCGTTTCTTTCGCCATTTTGATTTAAAAGATGTCATTTTAGAAGAGATGGTTAATGAGAATCTAATTAATATCTTGGATAATTATCAAAATATTAAAATTCTGAGGCTCAGGTGCACATGGCCAGACCTTGGACTATCCACACCTAAATTTCCAGACTTCTAAGTGGTCTAGATTTTGCTAGCCATCGCCAACAGACACACACACAGAGCGAAACTTTCTTTTATTAATATAGATTTACTAATAGTAAGTCAACAACAAGGTTTCTAACTTTAAAACACATGAAAATTAATTTTGGCCAGGATTTTGCCTCGAATACTCCACTGTGTGCCGTAGCAATCACTCTGAACAAGGTTCCCATCAATGTCTTCCAGACCACATACTGGGCCTGGGAAAATTGCTGGAATTAATGTGTAGATGCTGGAGGGGGGTACTTTTAAGATTTCTAAACATTTGTAACTATATCTTGAATATATATGACAACACTTTAATTGCTTTTTGAACATACCTTGTGTATTTGATATTTTCAAACTAGTCAACTTACTATAAATATTTTTAGACTTAATATAAATTAGAAATTTAAACATAAAACAGTATTCTAAATGTCTTTTTCTTTCTTTTTGTTCTGTCATTTAACACAAAACTGATTAAAAACTAATTAAAAACCGAATTTTCTGCACCTTATTTAATAACATATTAAATAAGCCGAATTGTACAATTTCAGAAAAGTGGTAGCAATCTGAATTAATAAATGTTGTGTACTGGCAAAGCTGGATTGAAGTTAGTGCAATATAAACTTAGCTGCTAAATGACTCTTGGCAGAACCTTCTGAGTCAATTTATTGAGCAAGATTGAGTGTTATAAGGTAACAAATATTTTCTCAAGTATTTCTTATTTATTCATCGATTTCTATTAGGACTGAGAAGTCTGAACATAACTTAGCTATGAAATTTTGCTTTCTTATAAGAAAAATGCTTACAGAAACATCATATTCTTCAAACTGCTTTGAGCTGACAGAAATGTATAAGCAGTTTAGAGTGCTCTGAAAAAAAAATTTCATTGATGCACAACCCAACAAAAAAAAATTTCATTGAGCTGCAATCCAACACAGAAATGAAAGAAACTTAAGCTATGTTTTAATACAATTATGGAAAAGTTCTCTGCAGTTACATCTCTAATATTAATTTCATCATTTATTTTTTTTTAAATGAACATATATATACTGATTAACATTCAAATGTGCAATTTTTTTCATCTGAAAAATATTCAAGATTTTCTTTTGAAAATTCAGGTCAACTCAAACCCAATCCGCATGAGCCGAAACCCAACCTGAAACATTTAAAGTGAACCTGACCCACAGCATAATAATCGAAGCCAACTCGACCCACATTAAGAGAAAATATCAACCAGATATGAAATGCATGTCGGGTTGGGTTTGTATAAAATTGGGTTACTTAACCCGATTCAGGGCTCTAAACAGTTATTCTCCCACTTGAGGTTACCTTTGGCTTACTTGAATGTATGAAAGCATTGCAAGAATACTTTAGAATCCATTTCTAGTAATCATTTTATGGTATTGGATTCTAAAATGTTTGAATTCAACTGAATGTATTCAATGACACAAAAACACCTTGAGTTTTGCAAAATTAAGACTGATGGTTACACCACATCAATGCACTAGTGCAGTGCTTACCAAATACTGGGCCACATAAAATATCACTAAAGATGTTTCAGTTTTGTTTCTAAAAATTAAATATAAAAACTGACCAGAAATCGAGCCAGACTTTAAAATTAAACTATCAACTTTTCTCCTAATTTGAAGAATAGAGTTAACAAGAAAAAAAAAAAAAAAACAGTATCAAACTTTATATTAATTGACTTGTATTGTTCTTTTATTTATATATATATATATAAATTAAAATATTTGAACACTGTACATGGCCTTTTAAATAAATTTATTTTACCAATAAATTTAGTTTACCTAGAGATTTTATTGTCTATGAAAATGATGGTTAACCTCTCTTGCCTGTGACGCCCAAACAGTTTGGGCGTCACAAATGTGCCAATTTTGGAATGCCCGATCTATTGTTCGGGCAAGAGAAAAATCGGTGTTTCAATTCCGTGAAGCCCGAACTCAGTTCGTCCAATTCATAATATGTAATTTAACATTTTCCCAATAGATGGCGATACTTTCCCGCGAAAAGTTCGGCAGTTTCGTGCCATTTGTCGGATTTTTGTAATTTTAGTTGTTATTTCATTTAAAACTTTGTTTAAAAAAAAAAAAAAAATCTATTTCTAACATTTTGATGATAATAACAAACAAAATTAGAGAATTTTTTTCCCCAATTTTTGGCATGTTTTTCTCAAATATATTCCACAGGCAAAGGGTTAAAAAATTTCAGCCGCAAAGGAGAGGTGTGACAGTGAATGAGGCCATGAGAAAAAAAAGTTTGCTTTGTTGTGGGCGCAACAGTCATCTTTTGCACATGATGGATAAACAGACCAGACCTCCATAAAATGGAATCCAACCCACTACAAACATCCATGCCTGAATCAGGATTCGGTTTTGGCGCCTTTAGTCTAGTAGCTAGCACGCTAGCCACTTGACAAGCAGGAGGGCAAACAAGTTTGGAAAACACTGCACTAATTCACAAAGAATGTGAAGAAATTCTCAGTGAAATAAACAGCATCGCAACAACTCTATTTGGTGCCTGTGCAAAACCCCTTGTAAGTTTTTCTACCGATCATAGATGTATGAGTAGTGATTAGTTTCGGTGGCGATTAAGCTTGTCAGCACCTATTCTAACAGATGGTGCCTGGGTGCAGAGGTACCGCTAGCATTACCCTTGTTGCGGCCCTGGGAAAAAAACATAACTAAATTTCATTAGATGATCTAGTGATTTGATCCCACTTTGTGCAACTTTTCATACATTTAAGTTATAAAAACAAATAAACAGAGAGATATTCAGAATTTTTTTTTTTTAAACAAAGGTTTTTTTTTTTTTTTTTTTAAAGCATTTGTGCAATTTTTCATGCATTTAAATTATAAAAACAAATAAATTGAGATATTTTTATGCACTTTTTTTTTTTTTTTTTTTTTTTTTTTAAAGCACAAAAATCTAATGGATAAATTATCAGTAAAATATAAACTTTTAAAATTTCTAATTGTTTATATGATTACGTGTTGCAAAAATAATGGAGTTAATTATGCATGAAACAACTTTTGTTAAAATATGTCAACTGGCTGTGAAACTGCAACAACGAAATATTTTAAACACTACAGTAGGAAATATATAAAAAATAAAGAGTAATAATTATAAAAAATAATACTCTTATTTATAATAAACACATTTGAATGTTTAATTTATTTAAATTTAGGTAATTTTTACATTCATCTAACATTGAACATTAATGTCATAAAAAAAAAAAAAAAAAAAAAACTTATTATGAACAAGTTAAAAATACATGTAGCTATTTCCTTGCATGAGATTTTCCTGAAATAAGAACTTACATTTTTATCAACCAGAGGGCATATTCAAGTGCTAGAATCATGAATAATAGATAGATAATGTGCATGTGATGTCATGCACCCAAGTAAAGATGTACTTCTCAACTTGGTATAGGCAGAAAGTAACAATTCTCACAGAGCTAGTGAAAGTCTCAGAACTTATCACAGAATATGATGTAATATAACAACGTGAAAATTACAAGCAATTTAGCTCATAGTTTTGCCTATGTTGAGTTGAGTAGACATGCAACAAGACAATTTGTTGATAAACATGCACATTATCTATACACAATGTTTTGTTGTAAAATTTCTGGGTTTTTTTTGTGGCTGTCCTTGTGGAGGTTATTTTTATTGTGTTTCTGTTTATTGTGAGAATAGTAAGAAAAAGTGCACCAAATATCACATGATATATTTTATTCAGAAAAGAACACAGTTTTACTAAAGTGATACAACGATTTAGAAATGAAAAGTACGAACAATTTTTTTTTCACCTGATGTACAAAAATGGAATATTAAAAAATTACAAAAATAAGGCCGAAATTTAAAAGTACATTCATTAAACTTTAATGAGAATTTTTAAAATTCTAATAAATATATTGTCATTTTTTCTCTCCAAAATATATTAAATTTTAAATTATACAAGTGAAAATTCTACTTACAGTACAACTATTTAAAATTGTTTGGTTATACTAATTCTAAAATCAAACAAAACAAAAATACAAATAAACAATTTTTAAACACCATAACATTTTATTTTGCCAAATCAAATAATTGCAAAGAAACCATTATAAATGAGTAAATATAACAATTGTGCATGTTTGCAAATTTTAGTTTTGCTAAATTAGTTTTTGATGAAATTAAGTATGCAAATATGCTTCACTGCATATCGATATGAATAAATGGATATTTTTACATGAAAATATTAAAACTAAAAATGAAATATAAAAACAACACAAAATAACAATGAAAAAAAAAAGTACATAAGGTCTTAAAAAATTATTGCAACAAAAACTTTCACTTCAAGAAATTTCCATAAATATCTTGTACTAGATTTCAGAATTTTTAAAACTCACTTGAATTATATTGTTATATTTAATGTATACTCATAAGAATAATTTTTCTAATTATTCAAATCATTTTTTAATATCACAATTCACATTTAAATAATAAAAACTGAAATAAATAAAAAAGAGGTGTTTGAAAAAAAAAAAATAGAGAATTCAAACAAAATGCTTATTTCTTTAAAGCATAAAAATCTAACAGATAATTATCCATAAACTTTTTGCATTTATTTCAAAAATATAGTTATAGAATCAGACCTTTTTTTGTATGTTTGATGTAGTCAGACAGTTTCAATAAAAGAAAAATGTTCAAACAGAAAAATATATATATGCTTCTAAAACATTCTTTCAGAATATCAGATCTTCTTCAAGGCATGAGATATTTTTGTTATTCAAATTTTGTGATATTGCCTTAAGAATTTTTAAAAATCAAGCGTAATTTTCTCTGATAGTCATATAGAAAAAGTTTTGGCCAGAGGAATAACCAATAGATTCATATTTCTTCACTATTAATAAATTAATAAAAAAAATACTGTATTTTTTTACTTTCCTGTTGACAATAAAAATAAACCATCACCAAAGAATGTGACTTGGGGCCAATAATTCATAATCATGACATCAAAACATGCTCAAGATGTTTATTTGGTATATGCAACTCTGATTAATTTTCAACAAGCAAATTTTTAAAGATTTCAGATAGATTTGCAAATATTAAACAAAACCTGTCGCCAAACATTTTGATATCCTTTTCCACTATAGCAGTCTTTTTCAAAAAAACTTTTCATATACAATTTACTTCTGTTTGTATATAAAAATAGATGAATGGCTTCTTTATATTAATTGTATAAATATTGGAAATATTACTTGGGTATATGAAACAGCGAATGGCTGCCAGAAAACATGTTGCCAAATTTCCTTCTCTCGCCAAGGCCCCTATACTGGAAAAGTAGCCATTTTTATTTAACTCAAATAAAGACAGAGGTTTGAAGAAACAGATTGCTCTTTGTTTAGTCAGAAAACGAGCAAATACAAGTAACAGATATAACAATGTTCTTTTGGTACTTTTATGTTAGCCAGGCACAAATCTCACCAATAGCTTTTTTTATTTGCCAAGAGTAGCTTTTATTTTCTGTGTGTGTAAATTTAGAAACAATGATTTGATGTTGAAATAAAATGTTTTGGCTTATAATATTAATTTAATAATATTATTTATTTTTTAATTTTAAATGAAGTGAGAAAAAGGTTTATATTTTAAACGAAATTAATTTAATATAAATGATATTCTTTTTCCCATTTAATCAGCACTAATTCTTATATCTGTAGCTGCAAATAAACTTTAATGTAGTCGCAAATGTAATTTTCTAGCCGTCGAACCACATTCCTTTTTTAATAAATTTGCTTGTCACAATTTCACACTGCATCACACCATTGTTACCCCATTGATCCGTGATATGCATTAAAAGTGATATCAATGAAAGCATCGTCCCACTTAAGCATTATTGCCATTAAATCTCATTGTTTGGTGGCAGATTTTGTTTACCATACATTGCTGAAAGCAAACAAATATCAAAATGTCTAAAATTAAAAAATTCAATATAGTAGAAATTAGAGAGTCAGTCGAAAATAATTTAACTTCACTGCAGTTTACATTAAACAAGTATTTTAAATTTAACATGCAATGCAGAACACCATTGTACAAGCATCAGTATGACCATAAATTTACCATTTTTGAAAGCAATAATAATAATAAAAAAAAAGAATTGACAAACTAAAGTTCACTTGCTTATTTACAAGTTAAAACAAAAACAAAATGGACAAACAGTTATTGGCAGTAAAACGCTAATTAAATGAAATTTAACAAACTGGACAGCACTGTCCTTCAATCTGTCTTGGATGCTCACAATACGTTGGCTTGCAAGTTTCAACCCAACAGGTTATTTGATTGTTCTGAAAAGACAAAAAGGATGTTATTGGTACCAACTGCTTAATGTTACATTACATTCTGGAAAAAAATAAGTATAATGATTTTTTTTTTTTTTTTAAAAAAACATGCTTTCTTAATTTTCTTTTGTCTTATGGCACTTTTATAGAACATAGTAGGCTATGCCAATGGAAGAAGATTAATGGATTTAATTGGGAATTTTGTAAAATTAGCCAGCTATTACCAAGTTGGCTTCCTATATGGCAACTTATTTTTGTTGCCAAATTTGGGGATATTTCACCAAGTTGGCCAAAATTTGGCACTATTGTGGTAACTCTGTCAGTAGTACTTTTCAACAAATACTCATTGTATTCATCAATGAATACTCATTCAATATATATTCCATATAAATGCTGAGGGCAACAATGTGATTAAAATGGATGAATGCTGCAACAATGGAGCTATGTTTTTTTTCAATTAATATCAGACAATCTTAAATGTTATTTCTATTGGGGGGGGGGGGGGGGGGGGGAATACAAGTTTTGGGCCAACGTTCTCCCGAATTAAAAAAGTCCTTCCGGGAGGAAAAGGTAGCTTTCCTATATCTTTCGTTTTAAAATTTTAGCTAATGTTACTCAAAAACAGCAAGCTAAAATGCAAAGAACCCGATTACAGAAGATTCATTAATACTGAATTTGAATAAGAAATTCGCTAAATTATTGAGCTATAGCCAAGTTGGCTTCATTTATGAAAACTTATTTTGGTCGCCAAATTTGGCGATATTTTGCCAAGTTTGGCGATAACGGATATGAATATATAGTTTTATGCATATGATTGGGAAAATGATTACAACAATGAAATAAAATAATTTGCGAGAAATTGCGTTCACTAAAACTCATAATTTAATCGATGGTTTTTTGTAATGTGCTGTCTTGTTTCAAAATGTCAGCCACCCTAGAATTTCAAACTGCTCTATCTCAGCCATTTTATAAGATAGAGGTAAAACAAAAAATGCTCTGGAATCCTTGTATCAAGGCCTAACACTTAATTAAAAAATAAATTTGAATTTTTAACTTTTTTGTATATTTATTTTAGTTTTAAATTTTTGAGTAGCCGCCATCTGGAAACAAGATGGGAGACCAAGCTGGCCAACGAACTCGGTGCAATTCATGTAGGAATATATATTCATGCTCAAGAATATATATATTCCAAATTTCAAAACTCTATATCACAGGAAGTGGGTGAAAAATGAGTGACAAGATTTGACTGTCACATACATAAATACATAATTGTAAGCTAAAAGAAAGCATGTAAAAATTAACACCATAAAAATAACCACTTTGAAAGCAGGAGCAAGGATCGCCTCTGCTTTCAAAGTAGTAATGCATCTTGCTTAAAATAAATAAATAACATTCCTATTACTCATATTTAATTAAGTGCAGTCAAGCAATATGTTAATTTTCTGTAGTTAATATGGGAATGTAAATATCCCAGTCTGTGGAAATGGGAAAGAAGCAAATGGAACTCTTGGGAAAAAAGTAAAATAAAGAACAGATGATAATGTATTTAAAAAAGAAACTGGAGAATAAAAATGACCATTGTTACAAAATGCAGAAAATTAAAAAGTCAAGAAAAGAAAGGGATTTTTTTTTTCACTTGCACTTAGTATAACAGCATTTACCTTCCTTTGAAACATAATCAAAATCAACTAAAAGTTTATTTTTATTTTTTTTAAATACCATTAGTAGTGAGCTATGAAAATTTTAACAGGGAGCTTATAAAAACAAAATATCAATTTCCAACAAATGTTTTATTATTAACAAAGCTTGAAAATGAGAAAGTACAAATAATTATGCAAAAACAACATATTTTTGAATTTAAAAAAAAAAAAAAAAAAAAAAAGGTAATTTTTCCTGTGTGGTACAGTTTAAGCAAGAAGCTGTCACACATTATTTTCTTCTTCCTACATGTCAACTTGATCTTTAAGGAGGCTCATGGACCAACGATGATTTTTCAAAAGTTTTCACAAAAAGTTTAGGGTTAAAATCTTTTAAAGGTTTCCCACTTAAGTAGATTGTCATTAAATTTGAAATGTATTCAATGATTTGAAATGTATACAATCAAAAGATCTTATTGTAGAAATATTGCTCATTGAGCAGAAAGCTCATTCAGCTGCAGCACTAAATGCAATGGTTTTCATATTCAACTCAATGACATAAGAGGTGGGTTTTGAATGCAAATGGGGTTGCAATTCAAAGTATTGCAACCCCTCCTTAATGATACTGGCTAACCATAAGCTGCTTAAACTTATTTATAAGTTTAGTGCCTTTAAAAATTTAGTACCTGGGGTAATTGCTACACGGTCCCTCGTATGCTACACCACTGTTCAAATTTGGCTCTCTTTACATTATTGGGTGTTTTGTTATGCAGTTTTCCTATTAAAACTATCACAACAAAATTCTGAAAATCACTTATTTCATGCTTCTATTTATATGGTATTTAATGTTTTTATCACTTTTTCTCATTCTGGCAATGAGCATGTTACTTCTTTCATCAAAAGAACAAAGGGATCACATGAGCTGCCTAAAGCTTACACCGTCCACATTAGTTGTAAATTTTTAATAGATGATGGTTTTAAATGCTTTATTAATTAAAAAGAAAATTAATAATGAAATACAGAATTTTATTTATTTATTATTATTATATTTTTTAAATCCAAAACATTTCATTTTCAAAAACAGTTTTATAGTTTATCCCTAGTAGCAGACTGATAATTTTATTTAACTTTTAAAAACATGGACGGCGTATCAAGTACGTCACTTAGTAAAAAGAGCTGTGAATTCTAAGATAATTACATGATTAACACCTGCACCTCATTTACTTTCCCCTTAAAAATCCTTCAGTGTTTAAAATTGAAATCCTCCATTTTATCTGCTCTCTTTAATTATTTTTACTGGTAAGAGACCACTGGCATACAGAACATTTAATTTATTCCATTTTCTTTCTTAATTAAACTAGTTTTTTTTTTTAATTTGATGTTTATTATTTTATATTATTACTAGACACTGAATTAAAGAAGAAAATCACTAAAAGTTGATGTGTAGGCTTTAAAAGATGTTAGCATATGGAGTTTACACTCTAATTCCCACTTGTGTTTTTCTGTTACTACAAATCATCAGTGTTATATTGATTCTTATTAAATTCATCTTTTTTTAATTAATTGGATGTTTATTACTTTTATACTACTATTGAACATTGCATTAAACAAGAATATCAATAAAAGTTGTTATTTAGTAATTAAAAACATCATAAATGTCCTAAAAACATATACATACCATTTCATAAAATATTTTACTGAAGGTGCTTTGATTTCATATACAAAACTACATATTATTTTACATATACAACCGAGCGCTTTCGAGCAAACCTTTGCTCAACTGCAGGGTTACAAAACAAAACATAAGTACACAAATGACAAATGGCGAAAAACCAGTAAGAACATTGTTTACTGCTGGAGAATGGAACAAACCATTAAAACAAACCAACAGGGGTAGTGGTAGGGGGTGATAATCATATTTCGTCTTGAACAATTCCTAAGAGTTCAAGACGAAATATGATTATCATACCCCTCCCATTGCCTCTCACCCCTGTTGGTTTGTTTTAATGGTTTGTTCCATTCTCCAGCAGTGAACGATGTTCTTACTGGTTTTTCGCCATTTGTCATTTGTGTACTTGCGTTTTGTTTTGTAATCCTGAAGATGAGCAAAGGTTTGCTCAAAAGCGCTCGGTTATATATGTAAAATACAGTTTTGTATATGAAGTCAAAACACCTTCAGTAAAATATTTTATGAAATGGTATGTATATGTTTTTAGGACATTTATGTTGTTTTTAATTAGTATTTGTAGCACAAGGTGAATATAGATTCAAATAGTATGTTTTATCATAACTTATGTTTTTAATTAGTTGTTATTTAGGTTTTAAAAGACCTTGCTGTATACAGTATGACCCCTGTATTTTTATGTTACTGCAAAATAGTCGTGTTTTTAAAGGTTAATATTGAACAAAAAATTACCAAATTCTATGTCAACAAATTATTGAAGTGATTTTTAAAATATTAAAGCATTCTAGCATACTACTTTTTAACTATCTATTTACATTTTTTTATCAAAATATTTACATACCTCACAATGACATTTTGTGCACTTTTCCTTTTGCCAAATTTCTCCAGAATATCTTTTCTTTCGGTCATGATCTAAACAACCACCAGCATTTCTAAATTTGCTTTCAGCTTCAAGTTTCCTTACCTAAATTACAAGTAATGAAAGAATAATCATTATGCAACAAAATGCAAAATACAGTTACTAAAGATATGTATCAGTTTAGATAAATAATAAACTGTAATTTTTTTTCACTTACTTTAAAATTCTGTTTTTACAGAACTTTCAAATAAAAGAACTACATTGAATCCTTAACAAATTAATAGGTCAAATGCTGCATATACTGCGGCAAAAATTATTTTATTA
The DNA here is from genome assembly GCA_963931845.1 of Maratus michaelseni. NCBI lineage: Eukaryota > Metazoa > Arthropoda > Arachnida > Araneae > Salticidae > Maratus > Maratus michaelseni. The sequence goes on from OZ007597.1 coordinate 262,896,396, forward strand.
TTTTTATCATTATTGATATATTTTACTACTTTTATATTGTTGCTATAATGTGTGGTGTGGATGCTATGAAGTCGTATATATGAGTTACGAATACAAAATCTTGTTGTGGAGTTACAGTCTAACTCACTGATAGAGGAATTGTTAAGTGTTGCTGAGTTTCGATAGTAATTGTATGAAGTTTTTAGGATGATGATTATAGCTAGTATAACAAGATCAGTTTGAAAACTGATTTAGCAGGAACTAAGAAAGCTGTAGAATCAAGGATAAAAATTAGGAAATTCGGGTGGTTACAGTAGCGGCTCATGGCTGTCTATTTTGGGGCTGCTGCATGTTATTTTCATCAGTATTTTTGAATACTAATCTTCGGCTTATATGATCTTAGAATATTATGATTATAAACAGGTGTGGAGAATTACATCATTCTACTCACCACCAGCGAGTGGATTTTCTGACAGGGTGAGTGCATTTTAGGTAGTCTTAAAATTTACAGACTATAGAAAATATAACAAAACTTTATATTTTTATTTATTAGCCATATTTTCCATCTTTCCCAATTGCCACAGTGTAAACATGGTGCCAAGTTCTATTCTACACTAAACTTTTCACTGTTGTACATATTTCTTAAGTTTATATTAAAAAAAAAAAAAGAAATTTGGAAAAATTTAAGAAAGTGTTAGTACAAAAATGCATTGTAGTAACAAATTATTTTTGCAACCATGTAAATTTTGTCATAACAGTTTTCAACTGTATGTTGTATCTTGCTGGCTAGTAAGATTTCCTGAAAATTCTCTACCCCTGATTATAAATAAGACAAATATTAGTATTCAAAAATACTGGGGAGAATAATATGTATCGCAGACAGGCACACACACAGAGCAAAACTTTCTTTTATTAGTATAGATATTATCACACACTTTTGGCTAATTTACTGCCTAACATTTTCAAAATCTTAGTGTGGCCTCTGATATTATAATAAAAAATGCAATATCATAAACTGTGATACATAAGTGTTGATTTGTTTATATCGAAAATTTTACATTCATGGTACAGTGTTTTGCTGAACAGAACAGTTATAGGGTAGATGGAGAATTCAGGGTGAATGGAATATGTGACATTAGCATAAATAATAATATCTCTTAATATAATAATTAAAAGTGACAGAATTTTGTGGCTACAAATTGATAAAATACATATCATAAGAGGTGCTGTCATTTTTTCTTGTTTTTAAAGCATCAAAGATTTAATTGAACTAAATATTTCTATACAGTCTTTATAAACTGCTTTCTGTATTTTCTTGGTAATTTAAGGCTGTTTCTCAAATCCAAAATCTGCTTTCTGATACAGTTCTACATTCATTTTTGTTCATAATGCATGAAATTGGCAAGTGTTCTTATTCAGAAACTATGTAATTAAATGATGTTTTCCATTTTTGGTAAAGGCCGAAGATCTTTCAGAAAATACTGTCAAAGTGGGCATTTAGAACCAAATTCTCAAAGCAGCAGTGCGAAAGAGAGAAAAACGTGTTGTCACATGACAAGAATTGCTTATAACTCAATGAGCAAGTTATTTATCAAAAAAAAAAAAAAATGGAAGATTAGATTCCAAATTGCTTCAATACTCAGGTCTACCAATTTTATGCCTTTACGTTTAAAAATGTGTCGGAAAATTTTGCATTGTTGAGCAAGGAATTTGAGAACCACTTTAAAAGATTTTTTTTCATCTTTTATTTTAAAATGTTCAAGAAAACTAAAAAGGATTATATTCTCACAGTTCAAAAACTATTTACAAACTTTTGAAACTGTTACTTTCTTGCACTGCCATGTCGGAAATTTGATTCAAAACGCTGATTTTAACAGTATTTGCGGAAAGATTTTCTGCTTTTACCAAAAAACAGAAGGTACCATTCGATTATGTAGTTTCTGAATAAAAACACTTGCAAATTTCAAGCCTTTCTGAACAAAAATAAATTTAGGTCAGAAGAATGTGTCAGAAAGTAGGTCCTTTGAATTTGAGAATATCCTCATGAAAACATCTTTGAGAATGGAATAAAGACATGAACCCATTATGACCCCAATTATTTTTCTCTTAAAAATGGAAAAAATGCATTTCACATCACTTTTTTTAGAATAGAAATTTGGTGTCATATTTTATCAAAGAGAGTTTTTGTCATCAAATAAATAAAGTATTTTGCTTCAGAATTAATGGTGTGCAAACAAAAAAGGTTTTAGCTATGGTGTTGCTTTAATGCAACGCTAGGCTAATATGGGTTAAGGCTGTTAGTCAGTCATTTCCCCAATTCCCCTCGTTAATATTGAACTATGGGCATGGAACGCATTAATATATTTTAAACCATCTCCTCAAGAAATTAATATTTTAAATTTCTTTCTTCTGTGTACTCTTCTTAAAAGATGTCTTTTTAAGTTGTCAAAATACTTTTTAAAAAAATACTCAATTTTATTTGAAGCGTTAAAATCTTTCTTACAGCTCAGCTTTTAACACATAAAATATTAAATTAAGTATATATTTTAAAAATTATTTTGACAACTAAGGAATTAAAGAAATATCCTTTAAGACAAGTACACAGAAAAAAGAATAAATAATATAATATAATCACTTGTTAACTTTAAATTAAAGTCCCATAATGCTTAAAGTGATAAAAATAACACAGAATATTTAAAATACCTGTTTTTTAATGTAGATTACATATGTTTCATTCAAAAATATCGGTGACATAAACAAGGGTGACAAAAAAAAAAAAAAAAAAAAAATTTGTGCACGTTTTTCAGTTTTATCCAAATTAAGCACCTTCTAACTTTGGACATCGATCTCGTGGTATATGTTTTACTATTTTCAAATGTGCGAGAATTTTTGTATTTATCATTAAGATCTGAAGATGTCACCGATAGTTGTGAATGAAACATATGTAATCTACATTAAAAAACAGGTATTTTAAATATTCTGTGTTATTTTTATCACTTTAAGCATTATGGGACTTTAATTTACAGAAAAAATATTAACTTCACACGGAGTTATTTTAAATATACTAACACACTCTATTCCCATAGTTTTAATATTAGTGAGGGGAATTGGAGAGCTGACTAACCAACCCCCTTAACCTACATACTTTCAGACAATTTAAGACATATTAAACACTTTACATGTATACATATTTACATATACATATAATAAATATATATGCAGTTTCAAATTACATACTTTACGACTTAATTTCTGAACAGTCTTTTCCAGTCGACCAACCAGTTCTTCAATGCCTTCGATTCTTTGTTCCGTTATATCAAAATCATTTTCTCTCCAGTCACGCGATGACTTTGTCGAATTTTGATAAGTTGGAGGCTCGTGGTCATAACGATCTACAAATGACCTTCTACTGCGGGGATTGATCCTGTTTATTTCATTATTTTGAGCAGCACTGCATTCTACAAATAAATATGATCTTTCAGATGAAATTAAACTTTTTTTTAAACATAAAAATATAGTTCTTAAAAGAACATTAAAAAATAAACTAAAAGTTTCAATATTAATTTTTTTATAGTTGAGGGTTTTTTTTATGATTAATTAAAAGTCTATAATGAAAAATAAATAAATGATAGTCAGGTTGCTGTCTGTAAAAGTTTTGAATTCAGATACTTTTCTCCAGGAGAGATTTCTAAAGTTTGGGAATTGGAGAGATTTGGGGGGGGGGGAGGAGGGGGGGTATTATGGAGTTTTGAGGGGAATTTCTGCTTCTAAGCCATATCACTCACATGAAAACACCTGCTTGCTAATGTTAATCTTATGAGAGAAATTTTTTTAAATGTCTTGTTTGCGTTTCAATATTTTTAAATGATTTTTTTTTTTTTTTTTTTTCTGCATTGGATAGCTGAGGTTGATCTCTATAAAAGCCGTTTTTTATTTTTTCATTTTTGTTTACAATTTTTTTTATTAAGATACTTTCATTTTTGGAACCAGTTTTGAAAGTGAGACTATCCTTATAGAAAAAAACCTGCAGACAAAATCGAAAAAGTAAAAAAACAGCTTTTGTAGAGATCGACCTCGGCTATCCACCAGTGCCAAAAAAAAAAGAAGAATCTAAAAATATTGAAATGCAAATAAGATGCTTAAAACAAAATCTCCCATAGGATTAACATTAACGAGCATGTGCTTTCGTGTGAGTGAAGTAGCCTCTCAAAATGTTAGAGACCCCCATCTTCTTATCTTCTGTGGAGAGGCATTTTAATGCTTTGGGATGAATGTCACCCACAGGCTACCGCTTGAATTTATCACTATCCTGTAGAATGTAGATAGGCAAAAGTTTTTAAAAATACTAGTTCAATCAATTGAAGTGCAGAGGAAATTTATTTGACCATCAACAGTGCAACCATTTTCAGGTCAACTTAGCAGGTTTTACTTTATATCAGTGAAAGCAAACCTTTCCAAGCATATGTCCCAGAAAATTTAAGAATATCACTTATTAGCATTTTAATGTGGCATGTGGGAACATAAAAACTATTGCAATAGGTACCAACCATGTTTATGAATCATTGATTAACAGAATCAGTCATTTTTATGAAATAAATAATAGAAATCAGAATGTGAATTATTTTTCAATTTAATTAATTAATTAATTAATTTTTTTTTTTTTGGGGGGGGGGGGGGGAGGCATGTGTTGCACTTGGTCATTTAATCAGATGAAAATTTAAATAAATATAAATGGAACAAATGTCGCAGATCTACTAGGGTTGGCGGGATTTTAATTTTGCATCATTTTGACTAGAAAACCTTGTTTTCGGGTACCTGCTAGGTCTAGCTTGTGAAAACAGCATGTTAGTTTTATTTTATTATGAAACAGTTTATTTTATTATAAAAAAGAATTTTTATTTTAAACACACAGAAATTATTTTATTATAAAATGCACACAATGATTAATTTATTATAAAACACACACAATCTAATCTGCTCTACCAGGTTGTCATACGAAGCCCAGGAATAAAATCACCATTTTAGTGCCAAATCGGTACCCCGGTGCACCTGCGACATCTATACCATATAAAATTATGCAAGCTTGCAACTATCACAAAAGAGAGTTTAAAAAAAACGTAATTTAAATTTTATTACCATACAAATAAAATTAGACAATTGAGCACATTAAAATTTTTATCACCTTGGCAACATTCTGTCCAGACACTTAATTCAATCTTGGGAACTGATGCACACTCAATAAAATTGGGATTCTGTTTAAAAGGAATGACAAATGCATCTTTTGTAACCGTAGTAATGTTGTCCCCACTGTCACACAGGACTCTGCCTAAACTGCTCTGCTTTATCTGAACCAGTTGTTCAGAAGAAAATATGCCAGGATTCTCATACCAGAACCTGTTAAAAGAACAATCTCTGTAACGCTGATTTAAAATAACATGAATTTAAATTGGTTATTTTTAGCATGAAATAAAAATTTACAAGAAATATTGTTTGCATGGAATTCTTTAGGATAAAAACCACTTAGTAAAAATATAAATCTACACAGATACACTCATAAAAACTTTATTTTACTTAAGTAAGGTGTCACAAAATACATATAAAAACAAATAACCCACTGACATCTTTCAGTTTCATTAGAGATAAAAACCAATATCATAAGATACAACACAACTGATTTGATCAGTTGTATTGAGTTGTATTTTTATGATATTGGTCTTTATCTCTAATGAAACTGAAACATGTCAGTGGTTTATCTATATATTTAAAGCGAAAAATGCATTCTGTCAAATTCACATTCCCTTTTCCACACGAAAATCATCTCATTGTTTTCTCATTGTTCTCATTGCTTCAATGTTTTCTTAAAGGCTTCTCCCCTCAGAAACGGGAAACGTGTTTAGCCTAGGGGGATTGAATACGAATGGTGTAATATGGCCATTTTGCTAAAAGCTTTTAAGAACTCATGTTTTTACTACTAAATATGTGTATTTTTTTGCAAAATTTTAAAGAGAGCAGTTATATTTATAACAGAATGAAATTTTAGAGAGTTCAGAAGATCAAAACTATTTTTTTATTGCTTTTTAAAGGAGCCGCCGCGAAAACAAACAAAAAATCTAGAAGAAAACATTTCTTTTACAACTAGATAATTTTTTTTTTTGCGAAATTTTTACACGGGCTGTAAAATTGTTTTATTTATAACCAATAATGATTTCAAAGCGTTCGGACAAAAAGAACTTTTTATTTTAAAACTATGAAATGACCCTACGTGAAAAAACAAGAAAATGATCGCTTTTTTCACTAAATATCAACATTTTTTCCTAAATTTTTCATTTAAAAATATAATTTCATACAAAATCGGGTTAAAGATATAAAATAATAATAACTTGATTAAAAAAAAAAATTATTATCACGGGCCCGGGGCAACACCGGGCAGGTCAGCTAGTTTGTTTTTATATGTATTTTGTGACACCTTACTTAAGTAAAATTAAAGTTTTTATAAGTGATTGGTTGGTTGATTGGGGTTTTATGGCACAAAGTCCCTTTAGAGACATGCTGCGCCAAGAAAAAGATTAAAATAAGAACATCAAATTGAAATATAAAATCGATTTAAAACTTTGTCATAAAAACAAGATGAATGAAAATAACACATTTAAATAAAAAGAGTGATATGATGATAAATGTATAATTAAAATCATTCAATGAAAATATAACACATGTAATAGAAATAAACACATGTTTTTATTATTTTTTATAAGTGTATATGTTTATGAAAAGGTAACGTCCTCTTTTAAATTTTAGGATAATTATTATTATTATTATTATTATTATTTTTTAGTAAATCTATACAGGGTGTTCGAAAACTATTGAAGCATGCTTTAATTGTTTACAAGTCAGAGATACTTAGACAATGTAATTTCCAGAAGTGTTCAAAATAAGGTAGGAAATAAGATTATGTGGCTGAAATAATCCAGCTGTGACGATTTCATTAAATCTCTCACAGTCTGCTAATTATGCAAAATAATCAAGGATAGAAATTCCCAGGTGTGGAAAAACTTCTCTCATATTTTTCTGCTAACTTACAAGAATGTCGCCGGCCTGCAAAGCCACAGAATAGCTTCGATCAATCTTGTGAACGGAAATTGCTTAGACAGCAAAATATTTCTCTGATCTAACCGTCTACAGGTGAAGTCTCTATCGTGGGAACTTTTACACCGTGAGAAACTTTTGTGGATTGCTTAGTATTTCAGTAAGACCTCCCAAAAAGGAATCCTGATCGAATCACAGGAAAACTGAATGCTATGACGTGAACAGAAACTTCTTTGATTGGTGAATGGAGAGAGTTTTGTTAGAGCCAATGGACCGGAAAGAGAATCGAGGGGAAGTTAGTTGGAGTTTGGCGGGAGACGAGTGTTGGTGGAAAAACACTCATCTCAGGACGGATTCCCATCTTAGTGGGGAAGAAAAGGTTTTGCTGACACATTTTTAAAGAGAGAGGATTTCTCTGAAGGCAACGGCAAGGCCGTCGTTTGAACTTTTTGTGAAGAGTGAAAAAGAACTCTGGTTAGATGTTAAGATTTCAAATTACTGCACAAGACTGGACTTTTTATTGATTTATAAATTGATTGTAAGTTGAAACGAAGCACGCTGAAAAAAATTGTTGTAATGAGTTGTAAATATTAAGAAATTCGAGAATGATATTAAATAAAATTCGTTTCGAAGTAACATATTGAAATTGATCCATATGAAAAGGCTACATGCTACCCCTTTTTAAATTATAACATCATGGATTCATTATAGCTGGTGGCAAGCGGGTCGGATATTTCAACAAAAATTGATTAGCATCAGTGAAGAGAGCCCAGACAGTAGCAGTGACGCCCGCCCGCATCTAAGCGCGCAAGATCTGACGCCAGGTCAGGAGAGGAAAGCAGAGCCCGAAGCAAGCCCTTGCACTGGTACGACAGACACCGCAGTTCCGTCATCCGAACGTAGAAACAGAGCCCGAAGCACGCCCTGGCAATGGCACGACAGACAGCAGCTCCGTCCTGGAAGCAAGCCCGTGTGTACAGATAACAAGTCCGAAGCGAGCCCTGGCAGTAGCACGACAGACAGCAGCTCCGTCCTGGAAGCAAGCCCGTGTGTACAGATAACAAGCCCGAAGCAAGCCCTTGTGTACAAATAACAAGCCCGAAGCAAGCCCTTGTGTACAAATAACAAGCCCGAAGCAAGCCCTTGAAATGGAAACATCAGGAGCCAACAAATCGAGATGACCTGTGCAGTCGACGACGTCTAAGCCAGACCCGAAACCGGCGACTGATGATGCAGACAAAGACTGTAGAAAAGGTAGGCTCAATTCATTTTTGAGTGGCTCTCATTTTGTTTTATATTCTTTAGTGAGGAAAATTCATTTCTGAGAAATTTTTTATTTTTGAATATTGATTTATGATAGATTATGATAAATTTTTAAATCTAATAACTTTTAACATATTTGGAAAAATATATGTATATTTGTTATCAGCATAAAATTTGATAGTGTGAATTTTCTTTTGGCAGTAAAATAATATAAGGAGGTACTGTCAGGCTAAATGTGTATATATATATATAATTTTTTTTTCTTGGAAAAAAAAAAAAGAGAGAAAAATTTTGATTTTTCAAATAAGTCGATTGTCTAGTTATTCCTGATTGAAAGATTTCAAAGGTGTACTTTTTTATATTATTAGTGAAACAATAGATGTTGTTGATAATCAAATATTTTGCATATATGATGTTAGGAAAATTTTTTAGCAGTTGCAAAAAGTGGTCATTTTGTTATAACTGGGAAAATTGTTACCTGCGGTGTCAGAAATATCAAGTATTGGTTGAATTATGAGCACAGAATTTCAAATTTCTAAATTTGTTTTAAATTTGTATGATCGACACCAAAACGTGTCAGAGTATTGAAAATTTTACAATATTGAAAATTTATTTTTATATGTATACTATTTTTATTATTCCTCAAATTGAATTGTATTTAAAATTGTTAGTATTATGTGGGTAGTAGCAGAAAATTTTCCATAAAGTGTTAGAATCCCTATTGCATAAGTTAGCGAGCGAAACTATTATTTTCATCTTTATATCGTATTTGCATAAAATTTTAAAATGCAAGAAGTAACTGATCTGAAACAGTGCAGGAAAATTGATTTGCAGAATTTAGCGGAAGAATTGGGAGTAGAGATAGGGAAAAATGACAGGATCCCGATAATTATCCAAAAAATCGAAGCTGCTGATGATTACGATAGAGATTTTGCTTTTATGCAAGCTGGGTATATCATAAAAGATCGCGAAGATAAGATCGCAAAAGAAAAAGAGGAAAGACAAAGGGAATATGAGAGGGAGAAAGAAGAAAGAGAAAGAGAGGAAAAACAAAAAGAGCGCGAATTTACGTTAGAACAACTTAGATTGACGCAAGATGTAAACAGACGTAGTTCAATTACCAGTGGCGGGTCGGAACGCCCCCCTAAATTGCCGCTCCGAACAATCATGCATCGATTTGATCCGGAACGCTCGGACATAACTTTGTTTTTAAATTTGTTCGAACGACAGGCGACCAAAGCGGAAATAGAGACAGGTGACTTAGTGACGCATTTGTTAGCTTTAGTGCTAGTCGAAATTGCAGAATTGATTTTAAGGGAACCGCAAGATCGGACTGACAACTTTGAATACGTCAAGAAATTTTTGCTAGAGCGCTTCCGCATGAGTCCCGAAGCACATCATCAAAAATTAATGAAACATCCATGCAATCCAGATGCTCCTTGGAAGGACATTATTTTCGAGATCAACAGTTATTTAGAGGGTTGGTTGAATGGTTTAGGTGTTACGGATTTCAGTAGTCTGAAAAATTTATTGATAACTGACCAGATCAAGCTCCGTGCTTCTAGTGAAATGAAAGAGCATTTCATTGATTCGTGGGCAAATTACAAAGACCCTGTAATTTTAGCTAAATGTCTCGATGAATATGAAGCAGTAAAAGGAATTTCAGATAAAAAAGAGAATGTGAGATCTTTTTATGATAGGAAATCTGAAGAAACGAAACTAGAGGCAAATTCTGGAGAAGAAAAAAATTCCAACAAAAAAATAAATTGGCGAGACAAAGAAATTAAAGACAGGGAACGTATCTTTGAACGAAAGAGGCGTTGCCAAACGTGTGGAAGCGAATTTCACCTAATGGCCCGTTGTCCGAAAAGACAAAGGGATAGTACGGAAGTAAAATCTTTCGAGAGCATAAATCACTTAAGCGATATAAGCGAAGACAAAAGTTTGTTCCGACCTTTTTTGAGTGAAAACAAAATAAATGGGAAGAGGGCGTGTGTACTTAGAGACTCAGGTAGCTCGTATGATGTGTGCCTGTGGAATTTGGTAAATAAAAGCAAATTAGGTAACGAATATGTTTGGCTCAAACAGACTTTTGATAAATATCCAAAACGATTTAGAGTGGCACGTATAAAGATAGAAATAAAAGGTCTCGGATATGTAAATACGAAAGCGGCAATCCTGCCTAGACACTCTAAAATTAAACACTATATCTTAGGTAATAAGACACAGGCTTTAATAAATGAAAGGATAAAGCGAAAGCAAAAATCACAAACTAATTCCAGTTTTGAGAACCCGGGGAATGAGATAAACCCTGTAACAGATCCCCAAGGGCAGGAAGAAATTCTTTTGGCATTTCCCCCCGAAATGAAGAACCACCGTTCTCAGTGTATTGGGGAAAAAGAAACCTTTTTGAATAGGTCAAGGAAAGTTGATGAGTTGGTTTTCGACCGGCAGGGAAATTCGAAAAATAGAAACGAAAATTGGGAAGTGAGTGTTGACAGGGAGGTTCCTCATTCGAAAGTTAATCTGGAGGGAGAAAATGAATTCACAAAGATTTTTCTAAAGTCCTTTGAAGACCTGTTGAAACAGAGTAATGACAGTATGGGAGATTCACGCCTTTGTGACACTCTTTTTAAAGAAGTGGAACGTTTGTGTAAAAAGTATTGTTCGACAAACGCTAGTAAAAAAATTCAGTCGTAAGTTTTTGAGTAAAATTCAATCTTTTGTACATATCTGATTATTTTTAGTTTTATTGTTATTTTGTCATGTGTAGTAAAAAAAAAGTATCTTTCAAATAAAAAAAAAGTCTCTAAAGCTAGATGTTCAAGCAATGGTAAACAGTATATAAGAAATTAGGTCACTGATGTATATAGTGAGGTTAAATTGAAATGTTATTTTAGCCACTCAAATATGTTGAGCTAACCCTTTTTTTGCAGATTTTCTGCGTTTTAACCCGGAAAACGTTTTGAAGGTGGGGGTGTTGTGACGATTTCATTAAATCTCTTACAGTCTGCTAATTATGCAAAATAATCAAGGATAGAAATTCCCAGGTGTGGGAAAATTTCCCTCATATTTTTCTGCTAACTTACAAGAATGTCGCCGGCCTGCAAAGGCACAGAATAGCTTCGATCAATCTTGTGAACGGAAATTGCTTAGACAGCAAAATATTTCTCTGATCTAACCGTCTACAGGTGAGGTCTCTATCGTGGGAACTTTTACACCGTGAGAAACTTTTGTGGATTGCTTAGTATTTCAGTAAGACCTCCCAAAAAGGAATCCCGATCGAATCACAGGAAAACTGAATGCTATGACGTGAACGGAAACTTCTTTAATTGGTGAATGGAGAGAGTTTTGTTGGAGCCAACGGACCGGAAAGAGAATCGAGGAGAAGTTAGTTGGAGTTTGGTTGGAGACGAGTGTTGGTGGAAAAACACTCATCTCAGGACGGATTCCCATCTTAGTGGGGAAGAAAAGGTTTTGCTGACACATTTTTAAAGAGAGAGGATTTCTCTGAAGGCAACGGCAAGGCCGTCGTTTGAACTTTTTGTGAAGAGTGAAAAAGAACTCTGGTTAGATGTTAAGATTTCAAATTACTGCACAAGACTGGACTTTTTATTGATTTATAAATTGATTGTAAGTTGAAACGAAGCACGCTGAAAAATATTGTTGTAATGAGTTGTAAATATTAAGAAATTCGAGAACGATATTAAATAAAATTCGTTTTGAAGTAACATATTGAAATTGATCCATATGAAAAGGCTACACGCTACCCCTTTTTAAATTATAACATCATGGATTCATTATACAGCCATTAATTTTCAAAAAGTTACACTTTTAAAAATTTTATATAGTCCCTGGGTCCTAAAAGTTTTATGAAGAAAATTTCTCTCTGTGCTCTGACAAGTACAACAGTAATAATTCTGTTCTTCTTTGAAAAAAACTCACCAAGTTATGTACTTCGAATTTTATGAAATTTAAGCTTTCTGGCACGGAAAATGAACACATGATTTTTTAGTGCCGGAAAGCTTTGAAATTTCATATAATTCGAAGTATCATATAATTCAATGAGTTTTGGTCATGGAAGAATGGAATTTTTACTGTTGTACTTGTCATTCATATAACTTAAAAGACCCAGGGACTGTATAAAAATTTTAGAAGTATAACTTCTTGAAAACTAATGGCAGGACTATTTCATCAACATAATCTTAATTCCTACCTTATTTTCAACACTTTTGCAATTTACTTTGCCTACATAGTATTTACAACATAAAACCAACTTGTAAAAACTAACTTGTGTTTCAATTTTTTTTGGACACCTTGTATAATAATTTGTTATGTGTTTGTAGCAGAAATTGTGAGGTCTGGTACAGATATGAAATCATCCCCCTCCCTCCTGAATGCCCTATATAAGCAAATATTTAATACAAAATCGGGCCCCCTCTGCACATCCCTGCCCATAACAGCGCCATGACCAGATGGAAGAAGAATAGACCAAGACCCTCCCTTCCCTAACTAGAATTCTATTGAGACCCCTCTAGCTCTAATAACCTTCATAATAATAATATTATACTTATTATTTTAAAGATTTTAATTTTTTTTTTTTTTAATTGTAAACACACTTTAAAATTGTCAAAATGTATAAATACATAAAATTGCTGAAAGCTAAGAAAAAACATTTAAGGCACTGTGTTTCACTATCATTCATGATAAAAGTATTCAAAATGGTCAAACAACCAGAATAAGTAACATTTTCTACTCTAAAAAGATATTTAGCAGTTCTGAGCTAAAACTAACCTAATCTTCCAATAGGAATTGAAAGATTTTAGAATTACAATATTTTAATTGTATGTTATTTTTTTCTAGGATACCCAGATTTTGGAAGGATACAGGCACATGTTTTTAACATGTAAATAACATAGTTTTAAAATTTGGGAAATTTTAATTATTTTACCTTTATAATTCTTATATTATTTTTACGTGATATCACTTGTACCTATATGTTTTCCTTATTAAAGCAGAAGGAAAAAAGCCATGTGAATTAGACCTACTAAAGCATTTTAAAGTCTCTTCTGATTTTGCTGCCTGGTTATGGCCTAGGCCATAATAATAGAATTTTATGCACAGGCTTACATGTTTTATCAATTGTAAGCATAAAGAATACAAGTTTAAAACAATGTAAAACTATTCTTCAATAATTCTCAACAAATGGAAACCATGAGTGGAAGAAATGGATCAAAGCCAAGACTGAAAACTTTTCTGATTATTAGGTACAACTAAATGGAGATACGCTAGAAGATTTTTATTTGTCTTGCATTATAGCTAAAAACTGATCTTTTACAATAAAATAAAGTGATTAAAAATTTTTGCTCATAAAATTTCTATTACTTAAACTCTGGGTTACAGAACATAGGTGAAACCATTTTCTTCTAACTCTAATAGATTTTTTATATTTATTTTTTTTCAGATTGCCCTTTAACACCACCATAAAAGCATTTTTACATCAAAAATATCAATAATGTACTCAAACTTTTATTTTTAAAGTCACGTAAATGTGTAAATTGCGATACAGTTTTCAAACAAATTGCATTTGAAAGTACATTTTTCCTTATGCGATGATGTAAAAATTAAAATTATGCAATGTCTAGAAGTTTAAAAAATTGCAAAACCAAAAGATTTAATTATCAGGTGTTGCCAATCTCAAAATGACATTGGTATTACACACACAAGGGTCTGTTCAGATTTTTTTCACGGGGTCCTGTTTTGTAAAATTGTGAAATTTTTTTTTTTTTTTAATTTGTCAAAATTCTAATAATAATTCATGTATATTTGTCATATATATTTATCGTTTACACATAAAAAGGCTAAGTAATATGTTCTTTGATGAGTTTAATTATTTTGTGGCAGGTCAGATTTTATTTTTAAATGATTAAATTTGTGAAAGATTCAGTTTGAAGATAGAAAAGTTTTGTGAAAGGCCGATTCTTAAGACAAGGAATTTTGTGAAGGGTCCTGTTTTGGGATGAAAAAAAATTGTGAAGGGTCCTGTTTTAAGATGAGAATTTTTGTGAAGGATCCTGTTTTAAGATGAAAAAAAATTGTGAAGGGTCCTTTTAAGGGCCCAAAATTTTCCTAAACAGATTTCTGACACATTTTGTGTGTACACAAGTTATGTGGACACATTTTTTCTTTATAATACAGGTATATAAAGTAGAATTTACTATCAGTCAAAAATCTTTCCAAGACTGAAATCATTTCTGAGACTGAAGATCCTGCACCCATGATGGAAATCAAAACTAGTCATTTACGTATTATTAAACAGAGTTTATGATAAAAACTTTAAAATGTACATTATAAAATGAAAATGTTAAAATGAATATTGAAAATAAAAGTATGAAACACTACAATCAAATAAAAAAGGGAAAATAAGTTTATTAAAAAAAATACCTGTCACCACTTCGAAGTCTTTTAAACTGATCTATTAAAAGGCAGAGAAATGTTGGCCCCACTTTTGCATCCTCAACAGATTCCTCGCTTATTCCTCCAACCCACAGATCAATGTTATCTGAAATTTAATAGGGTTATAATTTAGTAATAATATAATATAAATTATCATAACAAAAATAAATGTTCTCAAATGTAGTAAAAATGAATAACAGCAATTGAGATTTTCTAATACTTTAATCATTCTTTTAATGTTAATCCTTTAATTATACATCTATAACAAACTAATTTTTTATTGCATATTTGTATATTTTATTTCAAAATTTGTATAATTTTGAATTCAGGTGAAGACTCAAGAGGGATATTCCCCAGGAACATCAAAATGTCCCTTCACCACTCCAGAAGACAATAGATTTTCTATTTATTAATGATCTAGAAGCGAAATTCTGCTCCCCTTTCACAGAGCTACAAAAACTTCTCCCAGGAAAAGTTTTTTGAATTCAACACTCTTTGTATATCAAAAAAATGCCTGAAAGTTTGGAAAAAATTTAAAAAGTAATATTTAATATTAACTCAAAACTCTGTACAGAAAGAACTGCAACAGACTTTTTATTTTCTTTTTGCTTGTTTTCATTATTTTTGCCATAGAATGAGCGCTTTAAAAAGATCTGTTTAAGGCTGTTCTCAAATCCAAATTGGCTACTTTCTGACACATTTTTAAATTCATTTTTGTTTTCAAATGTATCAAATTGACAGATGCTCTTATTAAACTATGTAATCAAACTGTTTCTTCCATTTTTTGGCAATGATAGAGGATTTTTCAGAAAATGCTGTCGAATTTAGCATTTTGAACTGAATTTCTGGATGAGATAGGCAAGAAAGACAAAAAAACTGTCATCCCGAGTCAACAATCACTTACAACTCAAGATGTAATTAATTTATCGTGGGATGAAAAAAACCTATTACAAATCAGTTCAGTAATCATGCCTACAAATATCATGCTTTTATGTTTAAAAATGAGTGACAAAATGTGTCAGAAACTTTCGTATTGATGAGCAAGGAAAAACATTTTTTTGAAAACTGCCTTAGAGAAAATACCAGCATTTTTTTTACATGTAAGGAAAACTTTAAATATACATCCCAGAGCCTGATTATTGCAGGGTCAGGAGGAACAGTTGACCCAGTTAAGAAATACCATTATTTCTGAATAGAAATTATTGCATAATTTAAACACAAAATTTTTATTATAAATAAGACAAAAATTACTTCTTGGAAAGAGTGGGGATTGCTTAATAAAAACAAGTAAGAATTACAAAATAGTAAAATAAAATAGAATAACATGTATTATTAATTACGCAAAATGTAATTCAGCAGTATCATTCAATTCAGTCACAAATAATGTATGGAAAAAATGTAAAGGTCTGTGGACATCATGGTTATGAACATAGCACCTACATAGGGACCAATTTACAAATTTGCGGGCCCTGGGCACAGATGCTTATGGGGGCGCCCTTGCACCCATGCTTACAGCGGCATTGAGTTAAAAAATATATTACTGAAAGCAGTACTTATTAAGACAACCATTACTGACTTTAATAATTTTGTGATATTTATAATGATGTTTTTATAAATTTTCTTCTCAATTTTTTTTCAGTAAAAGTTTTTATAACATCATCATAACCTTAAGTGTCCTATCTCGCTAACGATTTTTCAATCTTTGGAAATCGGTTCCGAAAGTGAAAGTATCCTAATAAAAAAAAAAAACCTGTAAACAAAATCGAAAAAGTAAAAAATGGCCTTTGTAGAGATCGACCTAAATATCCAATGGAATTTTTTTTTTTAAATATTGAAATGCAAACGAGATATATTTTTTAATTTCTCCCATAGGATTAACTTTAGCGAACAGATGTTTTTGCATGAGTGATGTAGCCCTTAAAAAGTTGTTTTTAAATGAAAAAAAAATAATAAACAATTTTTTCCATATTAATTTTGTTTTTTAATAGTTAAAACTTCATCAGATTTTGGCCAATAATTTAACAATCTTCAGTAGCATTTGGGGGCTTCAGAAAATCAGGGGCCCTGGGCCCGTGCCCCGAATGCCCTGCCGTAAATCAGGCACTGTGACCTACATGTTGTAAATTACAATTTTAGAAAAATATTTCTCACAAACTGGAAAAGAACATTGGCATCATGTTAGATAAGTCCAAAAAATATAAAAATGTGTTTTTCTATCGTGAATTTGAAACAAAAAATTCGGAAAATTGAGCACTGAAAATGTTTATTTCTGGGAAAATGATCTATCTTACATAAATTAATACAGTACATTCATATGCAGCCTCTTTTAAATTTCCCATTAATAACTTTCCCAGTTAGGATTTCACTCTTGCAAGTACATAACAACTATGCCCAAGCAGATTCCCTTGCTATATATCAATAAATTAAATGAAATTTTTTTTTTTTCTAAACATACTTCCATTAAAATTCACAAAAAAGTCAATTTATATTATAAAGCACAAATGTGTGTGTCGCTCAATGCTAATGTCATAATGATGCAGGCAACAATGTTGTTAAAATGGAATGTTATTGCAACAATGGAACTATTTTTTTCAATTAATATTAAACAATCTTAGCGTTATTTTCTATCAGGAAAATGCAAGTTTTAGGTTGATGTTGCCCCCCTCCCTACACCCCCTTAGGGATCGAATTTTAAAAAATCAATGTCTAATTCATGTACTGCCTTCGGGAATACATGTATATACCAAATTTTAAAAGCTCCACGTCAACAGGAAGTGGGTGGAAAATGAGTAACAAGATTTGACTGCCACACACATACAGAAATGTAAGTTAAAAGAAAGTATGTAATAATGACCCAAAGATTAGTCTTAGTTCTATTTTAAGTTAAGAAAATGTGTTGATATGCACGAAAATTCTAATTTTGGAAAATTCTAATTTTGGCGCCAAATATTTTCTTTCTTTGTTATAAAATCATGACATTTATTGTAAAATACTACTTTTAATGTATAACACTGAATCAGTTAAATGAAATTACATTAAAAGATTTTATTTTTATATACAAATAGAAATAAATAGTCGTTATTTTTATTCTGCATAATTCAAAGAAAGCTGATTGTGTTACAATTTCAAAGTTTTTTCAATAATAACATAGGAATTTATATCAATATATTTATCTGTATTAATACATTCATCCATCTATATTTACTTTTAAAATAGTATAAGCAAAACATGCATATGATGTAATCTAATTAAAAAGGCATGAACATTTTTATTGACTTGAAGTTTTAATAATAATAATAATAATAACAATAATAATAAGGAATATCACTATAAAAATAAATAATCAGACTTTAATTTAAAAACACTAAAACAAAATTAAGATACATTAAAATTAAAATAGACATTTCATGCTATAAATGTAGTACTTCATCAGTAAAAACATGAATATCACAAACAATTGCTAAAGAATGAGTCATTCAGAGTTAAAATTAAAGTTACATATTGAGCAAAACTGTATATACTTCTGAAACTGCTTGCATATATGGAAGCAGAATATTTTTGGATGTGTGGTATACTAAATTAGAGAAATCACTCCTGAATGAGGCTTGCACTGTTATAGGAATTCAAATGTTTATATATTTAAAAAATAAGGAATATTATTTACAGAAGCAGAAAAACATACTAAAATTCAATATTTAAACAATAAAACAGGATTCAATGTGAAACGTAGTTTTCAAAACCAAAGACTATAAAAATATTTACCTGGATGTCCATAAAGGCTTTCGAGTCTTTTCAATAACTCTGGGTCTCTTATTTCTCCCCGCAAGTCTTCAAATGAAGAAGCAACAGATAAATTGCAGAATTTTCTCCACTGATTATAAGATGGCAAACCATGGTCTCTGCCTCTCTGAATGTTTAATGCAGCTAAATCTTGAGCAACTAAATGTGCAGGCTGGATAAGAGATTAATTAAAAGGTAAGTATTATAAATAACAAATTTTTACTTTCTTTAGTGCAGTATTATCATATATATTTGTGTATGAGTTGACCCTTAAATTGTTAAGGCTGGTCTCAAATTCAAAAGAGCTACTTTCTGACATATTTCTGAATTCATTTTTGTTCAGAAATGCATGAAATGAGCAGATGTTCATTCTTATTCAGAAACTATGTAATCGAAAGATGTTTTTCATTTTTTGGTAAAGGCAGAAGATCTTTCAAAAAATACTGTCAAAGTTGGTGCTTTGAACTAAATTCCTGACATGGCAGCGCAAGAAAGGAGAAAAACATGTCACATGACAAGAATAGCTTATAATTCAGTAAGTAATTTATTTATCAAAAAAGGAAAAAAGGAATTCGATTCAATATATAGTCAAGCCTGCCAATTTTGTGGTTTTAAGTTTAAAAATGTGTCAGAAAGTTTTGCATTGTTGAGCAGGGAATTTGAGAACCACCTTAAGCAAAATTTTAGAAAAATTATATATTCATATTTAAGATGAACCATATTTCTGGTACTACATGGAAAATTCTTCGAGAACGAAAGTAGAAATTATATTATAATTGAACAGCTTTCATGAAATATGGTAAACTATTCTTTTATTGTACATTTCTAATTAGAATTATGTTTTATTTATTGTACTTTTATGAACAGGTGTAATGTTGAGCTAATCTTTCATTGCTTCATTAACATTTGAGGCATCAATGAAAGCAGTTAACCAATTAACCTGTTCTAGGTGTTGAAAAATACAGATGTTAATCCTGATCCACAAACAGAGCTAGAACGAACAAACTCCATGCACCATTATAAGTCAGAATTTTTTATGGATTGACAGTCTTTATGACATATGACAAATTTCATCACAAATTAGCATGGTTTGTAAATATCCTGATATTTTCGAAAATATGAAAAATATCTGATATTTTGATATATATCCGATTTTTTTTAAAATAGTTAACTTAAGGATTATAATATGTAAATATTTTCAGACTTAATTTGAATTAGAAACAAACATATCGCTATTAGTATGAAAATGTTATAGAAAAATATTAAGAATTTTTTATTATTATTATTATTATTTATGTAAATTGAAGATAAACTATAATTAAAAACAGACACAACTTGCTTTTTACGCTCACAAAAAAAAAAAAAAAAAAAAAAAAAAAAGACTACAGGATTTAGTATTAAGTAATTTTTTTTTTCTTTTGCTAAAAAAGTCATTACCAGGGAAAAAGTTCTTTATCTACAGAATGACACTGTGAATAACAGTTAAAAAATTCATTTACATTTCTTATAACAGAAAATATAAAAAATAGCCTACATAATGACATTTTGAAAATAAATATGAAATATATGAAAATATAAACATATCTTGAAAATAAATATCAGACTTATATATATATGATATATATGAAGATATATATCCATTGACATATATCACCGAACCCTTCAAATTAACATTAAATATTTTCTTTATAGATGTATTACAGATTTAAATAATATAAATATACATACTGTAAAGAGATGCTCAGTTAAATCTGAATTCAGCAGCTGATGAGGACGTTTCAACTTAGCAGCTCCATAAATTAAACCTCTCATTAAAGGATCTAGACCACCTTCCGTCAAAAGTCTGAAAGGAGCAAAGAAGGCTTTTCTCAATGGAATATTTCCCTGAGGTATCGGTTGAAATGTCTCATTCAACCTCAGAAGTTCAGGATTAATAAGTGTATGACCAAATCTCAAAGCAGCAGTTGCAAAAACATTTAAAATGGATGGATTGACATTGGGGTCATAGCCTTCATAAGGTCCAAGCTTTGTATATCCCCTTTTTCCCAATATTTTTGGTAACCAATGGGCATAGGTGATATGTTGCATGACAGCTCCAACAATTTTTCTAGCTTCGTGGTAAATTTTATCACTGTCCCAGTGGGGATTATAATTGTATAGTTCCCTAGCGATTCTGTTATGCTCCCTCATCCAAAGGGTGTGCATAGCTAACAGGCCTAGTTGTTCATTCGCTCTCACATCTCCTGCTAAAAAGCAATCTATACTGCTTTCAGACAAGTCTCTTTTGCAATCAATAGGTTGTCCATCGTTAAAAGGCAACAAAGGCTTTCCAGTGTGCATCAAAACTCCAGACCTCAGCAGTCCCCTCCGTGTACTCATTTCTCTCAAATGTTGAGCTAATCTCTCATTGCTTCCGTAAACATTCGACCCGTCAATGAAAGCAGTCAACTGATTAACCTGTTCACGGGGTTGGATAGAGTTGAAAAACACAGATGTTAAACCCGATCCACAAACAGAGCTAGAACGTACAAATTCCATGCACTTGACTCTGCTTATTCGTTTATCGCCTTGTGGTACTTCTATGGGAAAACAAGGGGTAGCTTGTTCACAAGAGGTTGCACAATCAATTCCGTCAACGAAGCTTGCGTGGCTAATGGACGGCATGGAAAAGTCCAGATCGTGATCTAAAAATTGCCCCCATTGCATTAGCATGTGTGAATAGTCATCATCCTTAGTCACAAAATCTGTTGAGATAATAGTAGTCGAGACAAGGCGAGCACTTGGTTTATGAAATCCATTATACAGATGAGTTTTAGACCATCCTAAAAGACAGAAATCATTACATGAGTTCATGTGTAAAAAAGAAGAAATTTATTTAATGCATGTATTTATTAATTATAACTAATTCGTATTAAAAAAATTAAAAACAGAAAATAGTATGTTAAGATGGTTTTCAAATGACCTGCTCAACTACATGAAACTTTCTGATACATTTTTAAATGGAAAGGTATAAAATGGGCAAGCCTGACTATGGAAACGATTTGAAATCAAAATGAGTTTTCCTTTGTATGATAAATAAATTACACATTGAGTTATAAGTGATTCGTGTCACATCACGACACTGTTTTCTCTCTCTTCTTATGCTTTTGAATCAGGAATTCGGTTCAAAATGCAGACTTTGACAGTATTTTCTGAAAGATCTCCTGCCTTTACCAAAAAATGGAAAACACATTCGATGACACAGTTTCTGAATAAGAACAGTTTCCCATTTTATACATTTCTGAACCAATATGAATTCAGAAATGTGTCAAAGCAGCACCAACTTAAATGAACCCATCCAATAATTTGCTATTCTGGAATACCTAATTTCCATTGCTCTATTTCATTATTTGTTTCATTGTTATTTATTTATTTATTGATGTATTTATTTATTTTTCAACCTGTAACAAAATTTATTTTACCATTTATTAGTGATTATAAAGAATAACCATCTGTTTGAATGCCCTAACTGCTTGATGTTTAGCTTTATGCACTTTTAATTTGTAATCATATTCATGGCATAGTGATATTATAGTAAATACAGTAAAACCTCCGAATAACGGACACTGCGGAAACGGTAAATTTGTCCGTTATTTGGAGGTGTCCGCTATTCAGAGGTAAAAGTATGCAAACAAAATTTGTGTTGGGGATTGAAAAAGTGTCCGCTAAATAGAGGTGTCCGTTATGGAGGTTTTACTGTATTAGAATCTTTTATAAGGAAGATTTGAAGAAAATATGGATAATAAAATTACAAATTTATATTTTACTTTAAAATATGACTAACTTAACATAGAATTACTATCTTTCCACACCCGCGAACACTCCAAAGAAAGGAAAAAATATCTGGCCATGCCATTTTGCAAAGATATTTTTGAGCCCACCCAATATTTTTCAAAAGTTGACGCTACTGTCAGAAAGTAGCTCTTTTGGATTTGAGAACAGCCTTAAATCTTTTGCAACATCACTCATTTTAAAAATACTACAAAATGAGACAGTTATTTATTATTCAGATAAAATTCCCCCAATTTTCTAAATTTAAATTACACACCACACTGCTTATATTTGCCTAATTTAATATATATTCCATAATTATTTTAAAATTTTCAATTCTTTAGTGCATGTTGTAAAAAAATGTAATTTTGTGCATTATGTTTAAAATAATATATGAAAGATTAAAATCATTAAACTGCAATGCACAATTTGTCTTTGTTTTATAACAGCCTAGAATTAAAATAAAGAAGCCATTTTCATACACAGAGGAAAGTATACACAAATTGTGCAATACATTATGTGTTAATCAAAATAGAATGAATGATACTAGTGCATTTTTTCTGGGGGAATGCTTACTCCTAAACGTTTTATTAATCTAACGAGAGGAAATAATTTTTTTTAGAAAAGCTTGGAATTCATACTAAATCAGCTTCAAAAGTACTGTGGATATTTATTAAGGTTGAATAAATATTTTTTCCAGTTCAAAAATGCAAAACTTTCAGACACATTTACAAACTCATTTTCAAACTTAAAAGCATGATACTTGCAGGCATAAATATTGAAGCAATCTGTAATCGAACAGTTTTTTCATTTTTCGATAAGCTAATTATATCTTGAGTAATAAGAGATTGTGGTTTCAGGATGACAATTTTTTTTCTTTCCCCCGCTGTTATGTCCAGTAATTTGGTTCAAAACCCCAACTTTGATAGTATATTAAAAAAAATCTTCTGCATTTATTAAAAAAAAAAAAATCTGATTGCATAGTTTCTGAATAAGAGCGAGCACCTGTCAATTTCATGCGTTTAAGAACAAAAATGAATTCAGAAATGTGTCAGAAAGTAGACAGTTTAGTTTGAGAACAAAACTTAAAATGTTAAATTTTATAAAAATTTGTTGACAACAGAGATGTTTATATTTAAACTCACTATGAGGATTGTTTATTTTTAAAGAATGAAACATTTTTTATTATAAAGCGCCCTGGTGAGATTGCCTGCATAATCAGAGATCATTTGAGTGCAGACATACTAATACAAATAAGTACATTAGGTATAAATAAGTTTTTTTACACCAGGAAATAGCTGAAAACAGATCGTTAAAATTAGGATTTTGAGTCAAACTGAGAGTCAGTAACTCTAAACAATTTTTGTAGAAAAAACACAACAAACCAAACTATTATAATCAACACTCTTCAATCCATAACTTTATAATCTGTAAATTGCCACAATTTATCAGTTACATTGGGATTTAAACAATAACTATCACAGTTAAGCTTTTAGACAAATCAAGTATGGCAGCGTTTACATAAATTATCTGTTTAAAATAAATTTAATCACGATTTAAAAATTGATGTTTTTTACAAATTGTAAACTAAAATAGCACGGCCATATCCAGATGGGGCACGGGGAGGGCTGAGCCCATCCCCCCCCCCCCCCCCTAGAAACTCTCTGAGCCCTTCCAGACTTTATAATTACTAGGGAATCGAACCCGGGCTTCCCGGGTTACCGAACATAGGCGAAAACCATTTTTTTAAAAATTCTAATAGATTTTTCATATTTAATAATGAACGAAATTCCTTAACAACGTAAAAAAGAATTTTTATAAGAAAAATATCAGTAATGTATTCAAATAAAATGTCGATACTTAATAAAGCGATACTTTTGTATTAACCGCATGCCAGGAGTTAACGGCCAAAGGCATCGTCCAAGATTTTGCTGTTACTGCAGGTTTTTTATTCTGAAAATTTCAACTGCTTAAGCGCGTAGTTCGAGAACATGTCTGTTAAATTAGCATTTTATTTATATTATAATATTTTTTATAGTTATATTTTGATAAAGTTTTAATTTCGTTCTATAATATTGGCCGGAAATAAATGCGGATCTATTTATATTGTTTTAAATGCAAATGGACTAGTCTTTCGCAATCGGACTACACTTTTGATATAGAGATAGATTTAAAATTAATTCAAGCTTGGAAAGCATTCCATAAATCATAAAAAATCAAGTTCAAATAGAGTTTTCAAAGAAATTGCATTTTTTTTTCGATTCTACAGTGTAGAAATTGAAACTGTGCGATGGTTAGAAGTTTAAAAAGATGCAGTGAAAGCGAAATTTATTAGTCAGTTCGTTGCTACCATAAAAATGACTTCAGCAACAATCAGACATGTGTTGGTTTATAATATAGATTTTTATTATTATTAAGCCCTATTATTGACAACATCATTTATGGGTAACTCTCCTTTGTCGGACCCGATTACGTAAGATTAGCATCAAAATTTAATAAAATATTTTATTCTATACATTTGAATCAAGGCAAAATTTGTCTTAAAGTCGCCAGCAAATACAACTACTATTCCAACAAATAGCGAATCATTGTTTTTTTTTTTTTTTATGTCTTTAACCATAGAGTCTATACATTCAAATACTAATTTACTCATCAAAGGGGCTTCATCCCAGACTATTAACTTCGCTTCTCTTATTAATTCAGTAAGGTCAGATTGTTTACTAATGGCACACGTAAATGCTTTGTTCAAATTCAGTGGTATTTTGAATTTTGAATGTGCTATTCTACCTTGATCTAATAAAAAAGCTGTGATACCAGAATATGCAATAGCTAACGCAACCATCTTATATGATCTCATCATTTTAAAAACTCATTAAGTAAAAATGTTTTGCCAGTCCTCGCGTGCCAATAAAATAAACCTTAGAATTATCATTTAAAAGAGCAAGCAAAACTTCACCATAAATTGATTTTTGAACGTGATAAACCTGGCGCAAATGATAAATAGCCAAATATTGTTTTGAGTTACAATTTTTACATGGAAAAAGATTTTTATGTATCACAAACATTCCTTTGGTTTTTAAATTAAACTATTTTGATTTATAAAATTATCGCTCATCAAAACGTTTATTATTATTATTATTATTATTTTGCATTTTATATAATATCAGTAAAAGTTTTTTTCTTTTTAATTTTCAACGTGCCTGTATTAAATTTCTAACTAATAATACTAATTTCAATTCTTTAATCAACGATAACATGCGGTCGCCAAGAGGAGGAAAAAAATTACCAATGGCAACCATTAAACACGAAAAAAGTGAAAAATACCAATTTTTTTTACTTTAAAAGCCATACTAAATCAGCGAATTAAGATACAGTTTTCAAACAAATTGCATTTCAAAGAAGATTTTTCCCCCTATATAACTGTGTAAGAATTAAAAATGTGAGATGTTTAGAAATTTTAAAAATTGCAATAGTAAAAATCACAAAACTGAAATTTCATCATCAACTGTTGCCATTCGCAAAATGACGTCAGCATTACGCATGGACACGTTTGTCCTTTATAATATAGATATTTAATAATTATTTTTAATAATAATTATTAAATAATTTTTATTTAATTTTAATAATAATTATATTTTAATAATAATAATAATAATTTTTTTAATTTTGTTTTTATTAATATTTTTTTTTTTTTTAAATAATAATTATATTTTAATAATAATAATAATAATAATAATAATTTTTTTAATTTTGTTTTTATTAATATTTTTTATTTTTATTTTTATTTTAATAATAATTATATTTTAATTTTTCAAAGTTTGTAATCAAAGTTTCATGACAGTGAGGACTTGGGGACTGTCTATATTTATTTATCAATAAAATAGAGAAAAAAGATCAGATGTGAATTAGCTCCATTATAATAATTCAAAGCCCTCCCCCCCCCCCCCCTCTGACATTTCTAGTTAGTAATGGTTCTGTAAAATAATATAATTGTATCTTAGAAAAAGGAGCAAATGCAACTATGAAATGAACAATCATAATTTTAAGCAAACAGTTCTTAATATCGGAGTTTCCATGGAACCCTTTCAGTACATAGCATTCCTTCTGTTTTTGTGTATCCCCAGGATTTCATATTCTATAGAGCAGGGGTTCCCAAACTATGGTACACAAAACTCGGGCTACTGGTATGCAAAGTCTGATACTGGTACGTGGGATAAAATACAGATTGCAGCCTGTTATTATGGAATCAAAAACGGCTTGTCTTTATTAATAAAGCAGTCAGTCTAAGTACCAATTTAGTAATGTAATCATTCATTTTTAAATACAATAAAACCTGTTAAGATGAAACCACAAAAGACCGGTTTTGTTTTAAACAGGCTCCTTTTTAAAGGTTTTCTATATTAGCTTTACATTTGTTACCTGGTGGTACGCAGAAGTATGAACTTCGATTAGTGGTACGTTAGTCTAAAAGTTTGGGAACCCCTGCTATAGAGTATACGTAAACTAATAGAAACATATAAACTAATTATACTATATTTTTAAACAGTAGTCTTTTTTTTTTCTTTCAATTTATTTATAAGGTTTTTTTTTATTTTTAGAAAAGTGAAAAATTGTATACTGAACATGAGATTTTTACATCCCTCTTGAAGACACGCTGCAGACCCCAATGGGTCCACAGACCATGGTTTAAGAACTACTGATTTTAAACTATGTGCTGACTAAAAGAACTACGTGGTTGAAGAACTGCATTTGAAACAATAACTGAGTTCATTTGTTTGACCCTGTGTATGAATAAATAACACATCTTACCAATAGGTGTATTAAATCCATTTTCATACACTGCAGGCAACAAACGAACAAATGGAGTAAGAGACGATCCCCACCTTGGGTTGTTGAAGTTATTACAACGTCCATCAAAGCTTCGATAATTACGGTGAAAGCACATGTCCGGACAGCTCGAAGACTCTCTATGCACAAGGCAACCAGACAAATTTGCTAGCAATTCTAATTTTTCTCTTGATAATATATCTCTGTAATTAAATCCTGAAAGAAAATAACTTTAGTCACAAAAAGCACTTTTCTTAATATAAAATATATTGCAAATAGAGTAAAAAAACACTCAGAAACTGGCATCAGATAAATAAAGTAGAAAAACTTCATAAAACACCAGAATAATATAAATAATCACTATTATTTAATGATGCAGCAGCTTGCTCATTTTAAAATTTGCCAAATATACTCCTAACTGTACTTACAGATCTCTTGTAAAAAAGTTTCCCCATACCACAGTATTTCTAAATACATGTGGTCAAAAAATTAAAAAAATTATAGAACTCCCTCATTGCTTTAAGAAAAACACAGGAAATTATTCAACCGTATTGTAATTTAATTATTTTTTTTTATTTATGATTCATAAAATCATTCAAAATTAATGTTGCTTTTTACCCAATATATACATAATACCTACAAATTACACATGATCTCCCCTGCTATTACTAAACACAATAGTACATTTTCTCTTGCAATAATCCCTTTCCTACTGAACTAGTGCTCTTTTTGCTGACTAGCACCATGTCCTTTATCTTTCTAGAGTAAACACTACTGTTATTTATAATTTTCTGGTGATTATTTATAATAATTTCTTGGTCAATGATTATAAAGTTTATTATGTCAAAGATTTCTTATTTTAAAGTATATTTGCATTTAATTTTGATTTAATAAAATGCCAGTAAGCATTTTTAACCTCAGTAGAATAAAAAATTATAGAATTTTTTAAAAACTTTTTCTTTATAAATATGATCATAAAACTTGACTATTTTCTATATATCTGAAAGTCTGTTGTAAAAAAGAAAAATATATTTCTCCCACTTAACAACACAAAGGTTTCTGACATATTCACGAAATCAATTTTATATGTAAGTGCACAAAATTAGCAGGCATAACTGTTGAAGTGATTTGGAATTTAATAGTATTTTGAAATTTTCAATAAAAGCATTGATACATTGAGTTATAATCAATTGACACTTCACAACGACTTTTACCAGACAGCCATGTCACAAAAATCAACATAAATACAAACTTTGACACTATTTTTTGAAAGTTCCTTTGTGTTTATAGGAAAAAAAAAAAAAAAAAGACACTGAGATACTAAGAAAGCCAACAGTAAGTATACCTGCAAATTTCATGAATTTATGAATACAGTAAAACCTTGGTTATCCGAAAAGCATGGACCAAAAAATTTTTGGTTGATCGGCGTTCCGTAGGAATTTTTGGATATCCGGGAGGCTTCCTAATTTTATTCTACCAGATGACACTACTCAACCTTCTTACTCTCCCACAGTCAGGTAAAGTATTTGTGCTTGCAGGTGCAACAAGTGTCCGTATTCTGTTCGATTATCCCTTCCTATTTACACGTGTTTTAATTTCCTTGAAACTTTATTTATGATGAGTAATACTTTATAGCACAAACAGTGGTCTTATAAGCATGAAAAACTTAACGAGTTGAAAAAGTTGATACTGGCACCTCAATATATTAAAGTGCAGGAAGATGTAACAGTGTCAGATGTGTTGTTACTTAAAAGGTGGCGTGATAAGGCAGCATTGAAGAAATGTAAAGTTGAAAAACAAAAGAAAAAAAAAACCACAGCATATTTTGTAAAGAAATGAAGTGTTGTACGTGTCTATGCAATAAAATGCCTGCATTTACACAATGATCCAAATAAGTAAGTTGACGCTGTTTATTTATTTCATAAACAGCATGCTTGTTTTAAAATAAAATTTTTCGTATTTAAAAAAAAAAGTTTTAAGGTCTTTCGGCTAAGCTGATTTTCAGATAACTGGGGTTCTACTGTACTAATGGCTTCATGAATATTTCAGAAACTAGCGAATTTGGATTTAAGAGCAGCCTTACTAATGGCTTATTGCATTGTCTTTAACTACTGTTAAGTATATTTTTTCTTTTACAAACCATATAGAATTTACTAACACTTGTACAATATATACTATATATATATATATATATATATATATATATATATATATATATATGCTTGAGTAATACCAATTTCTAAGAGCTGCACAAGTAAGTAGATGGCATGCTTCTTAAATTTCCAGAAAAACTCATTAGTGTTGCATAAAAAATATCAAATTGTAGGCTACAATCAAATGAAAATTAAAATAAAATTATTTTTTTAAGCAAAAAACTAAAAAACTAACCTGTATTATACAAAAATTATTAGCAGTTTTCATAAAAGCAAAAAAGGCACGCATAAGCTGGTCTTTTTAATTAAAAAATAAAAGTTAGCAAAAAAAAAAAAAAAAATACAGTGAGAAACACATAATGTCTCTGTTAAATCACCATAACAATTACTTGTACCATGATTTTTTAACTGATCCTGGATATGTACAATTAAAAAATTATTATATAATAATATACATTAAATGTTAAGATTCAGATGACTGAAATACAGAAACTAAACAACTTCATTCAAAATTTAAAATATTAAATAAACACCTGACATACCAGATATATTAAATTGAGCACCATTATCTACATGTTGCAAAATAATTTCCAAAGCCCTCTCATAAATTTCCGCTGCTCTTGCAGATGCACGAGCCTCGTTTGTCGGAAAGCGGAAAGCTTGAAGCAACTCTCCAGGAGTTCTACGGTGAGAATCCCCAAATAGTTCGAATAATGTATGATTCAAAGCTTTATCAACTTCGTGGCGAGCTTCATCAAAAGCTGAAATTATATATCTATCTCCTGGTCTGGCAACATATGGAGAATCTAAAAATTCAACAAAAATATTTCATGAGTTAAATAATGTCAAATTTCTGAAAAAACATTTTCTTATAATTAATTTTTTTTTAAATTAAAGTTAGCAGCAAAATAAATAAATAAATAAAATAAATAAATAAGCATGTTTTTTTCAAAATTACTCTTATTAAAGAATCACCAAATGAACTCTGAAATTAAATATTGCAAAATTGTTAAAGATGTAAAATTTCTTTTAAATGTAATCACAGTCAGTGGCAAGGTCAGTTTCTTGTGTTTTCTTTTATAAGGGTCTTGGTGCAGTACAGGAAAGACTGGATTGAATTTGGTAAGATAAGCTAAATTTTTACACTTTCTGGCAACTTTTATTTACATTTTAAAACCTCACCAGATTGTTATATCTTTATGAAATAATTATCAATGTATCAAGCTCACAAGTATTTTATTCAATTGTTACACCATTTAATACATATATTGAGAAGCAATTTATTTAATATATAGTACATAAATAAGCCATATAATATATGAATTGCAGTGCTATAAGGAAAGATAGTTTAGAGCTTTTGAACAAATTCACCATGGAAACACCTTTCTTCAATTTGCAACTACTTATATTACATTTCCAGATTTTTTTCCCCCTTCTGCAACATACAGCTGCATATGACAATTTTCACAAATTCCTCCAGAAGTTAAAATCAGTGATGAATTCAGAGAGTGGCTTGGGGAGAGAACTCCTGGATCATGAAAATGTCACCCCAGAAGAATTGAGATTTTACGTTGGTGTAAAAGTGCAAATTCCCCAATCAGAACTCCATACACTGTAAAAAATGACCAATGTTTCTTATTTTATGAAAATATGCTATAACCACGAACGAAAATATAATATAATCTTCTGAGTTATCCGAATTTTCAAATAGCATGTTACATTGTCTTTTGAATCCCCAGAAACGAATACATTTTCAAAATTTAAAGAATAATTTATAAAAACAAATTATTTTTAGCTGCCCGAATTTTTCAGAAACGTTTCCGAAGGGTTTTTATAGTGTATTAATCAGTGTCCTCAGGCTGGAATACCTGATTTTCGAATGCTATAAATTCTGAAGTAAATATTTTCATCCTCAAAAAAAGTATTTAACAGACAAACATGCAAAATTAACAGCGTTAACAATAGAATTAAAATTAAGATTTCTTTACTCTTTCATGTATAAATTAACTTATGCGGTTCAAAACGTGTACTTGAGAATGGATAACATTCGAAAAACAGGTATTCCAGGCTGAGGACACTCATTAATACACTATAAAAACCTTTCGGAAATGTTTCTGAAAAATTCGGGCAGCTAAAAATAATTTGTTTTTATAAATTATTCTTTAAATTTTGAAAATGTATTCGTTTCTGGGGATTCAAAAGACAATGTAACATGCTATTTGAAATTTCGGATAACGCAGAAGATTATATTATATTTTCGTTCGTGGTTATAGCATATTTTCATAAAATAAGAAACATTGGTCATTTTTTACAGTGTATTGTCCCTCCATCCTTGGAAGAGTAAAATTCCCACCCAGAGAAAAATGGTTGAATTCAACACTAGGTAAAATACCTTTCTCTATGCAAAAAGTTATAAAATATTTTTGCATAGTTGGTACATTAAAAATAGTAAACATACTGGAAAATTTAGAACTGAAAAAAAAAGAGGTTAATTTAGTAGAGACAAATTTTGCAGGCTGAACAAAGCAAATTATGTACAGATTAGAATTTTTTTTTTATTAGTTGCCATTTCATCTTCATGACTGTTTATTATATTTGGCAAAATAGTGCATTTTCTTTAGAGTTATGCCCCTGTAAAAAAGAATTACCAATTTTTATTATAATTACTCTTGTTGTTAGGTGCAATAATTTATAGTCTAATGTAACTGCATGATATTTCAAACAGCTAAATTTTGTATATTTGCTATAAATCTTTATATTAAATGCTCTATATTAATTATAATATTAATATACTATACCAGGGTTTCCCAAAGTGTGGTGTTACACTCCCCTATCTTCGCATACCCTTACATGAAGATATTCTAGGGAACTGGGACAAATGTGTCAACAACCAACATATGACATGGTGCAGTTAAAATGAATCGGTGAAAATGATTTTTCACCTCATTCATTGTTTTAAAAACAAAATACAGTGAAACTTCCATTTAACGAAGTCTCGTCGTTACACTTAAAAACTTTGTTATGAAGAAAATTCGTTAAATAGAAATCAACTTAAATTCATGAAAATTTCCCTTCAGATATGACAAACAGGTATTGGATTGGATTCGGAAGCCTTTGATTAAGTTTCAATTTTGAAGCCGTCTTTTAAAAAACAGTTGTGTACGGTTGATGGAATCACGTCACATTCCCAAGCTTTCATCAGCTCTGATACACAGGTTCTCAAACTAATGTTTTCACTACATTGTCTTTTTTCTGTCTTTTTCGATAATGTACTTCAAGATTTTTTATTATTCCTTAGACTAATGGCTGAAGTTTAGAAGTTGTATTGGCAGGAACAAAAATAACTTTGATGTTTTTCGATTTGTGTTTTGAAGCACATTCTTGTGGATGTACAAAGCAATTGTCTATAAGTAATAGAAAGTCAGAATGGTCAGTGTTTGACTCTAATTGATATTTTTTGCTTCAATGCATCTGGCGTCATTGCATTGCTGCATCTTCTATATCATTGAATGTAAAAAAGGGGATTTTGACTTCCTCCAACTGTCAGCACTGGAGACTCGGTGTGGTAGAGTGGTGATAACAAGTGTTTATCTTAGTGTGAAAAAATTGTTTTATTTACCACCAAGCAGAATGAAAATTATTTAAATATGTTCATTTTCATACAATCCGCTGAAATAATTTCGCATATCCATCGCAACAGTAACCTCTTAGTTTGAATTCTGTACACGAACAAAAGTGAAAGAAACTTTGTTATATAGAATATATTTTTCGTAATATGGAGATTAATTTACATGCTAGTGGTGTTCAAAGTCAAAGTTCTGCAGAAAATTTCGTTAAGTAGAAAACTTCGTTAAAGGGAAGTTCCACTGTATAACAAAACACTGTATGTTGAACATAACTTAAACCTTAGCAAATTCCCAGTGGAAATTCAACATATATGCAAAAGTAATGATACCTGAATGTCACATTAAAAAACTTGTTGCTGTTAAAACTTAAATTGAATGTAAAATACATATTTATTCATATCCATTTGTTTTCTTTATTTCTATTCATATAGAAGTAAAACTAGTATGATGTGGCTACCACAAAACTTTCTTCTATATATAAATCAAATCATCTGTAACCAAAATTAAATGACAATCTATTTGTTCTTGAGATATAGCTATCGCAAAAATCATAAAAAACAGAGCATAGCAGTAATTCCTGTTGGGTGGTATACACCCAAAAATAATAAGGATTTATTTTTGTCAAGGTGCAACAGTATATGAAGTTTGGTGAAATTCTGTGTATTAGTTCTTGAGATATGGCTATCATGGAAATCATGAAAAATGCCGCATAGCAGCACAACCTGTTGGGCAGTTTACACCAAAAACTAATCAGCATCTATTTATGTCAATGTCTAACAAAATATGAAGTTTGATAAAATTCTGTGCATTAGTTTTTGATATAGAACGCCTACGAAATTTGTATCACATACAGACATTTTTAAGAAACATCAAATCATGTTCAGGATTTTCTAAAACATATAAATCAGTCTAAAACCAGAACTAAAAATTTTTCATGAACCTAATACTTTCTTCTTGTAAAAATAGGAGTAAAAAAAAAAAAAAGGGGGGGGGGGAGGGGGCAGGTACATGTAATTTCTTAAAGTGGTACGTGAAGCATAAAATTTTGGTAACCACTGTTCAACACTTATCTATTTCTACAAGTATTAAAATACATTATCGCAAAATATAAACAAACATATTACGCACAAATCTTACCTGACACAACATTGAGCCTTACAGCTACAGAGGCAGTTCCAATGTCATTTTCAGCGATGCACTCGTACAATCCATCATCAGCTGGCAGTATATTGAACATGTACAAATCTCCATTCGAACTCACTCTGTGGTGATCGGATTCTGAAGACATGAGGATACCATCTTTTTTCCACTTAATTTTAGGTTGTGGCTGCCCTTTTGCATGACATGGGAACTCAATACTGGATCCGACATTGACTTGTTGGTCATTGGGTGTACTTGTGAAAACAGGTGGAACTATCATTTGAAATAAAAATACCCGAATTACAAAAAGACAAAGAAAAAAAAACTTATTTGAAACATTGTACAAATAATGGAATTAGTAATATAAATGCTGGACTATTACACCATGAAAAAGTATTACAATAATGACGTGAGTATAAAATACCACAATTTTACTAAATGGTGTATAAAAATGTCTTAAAGTCAACACTACACTAACAGTAAAATCAAATTAAAATCATCAACGTTTCAGCCATCATCTATGGCCATCTTCAGGAAATAGTTGTTACCTTGCTTCTAAAGTTTCAAAGGAGACAAGCCGTTCACAAATTTAAAAAGTTCACTAGGTCACAATCAACCGTCGTTCCAACCAACCACAAGCAGAAAAGTATGCAGTAACACCGTCTTAACGGACAAAAACATAAAAGTTTAAATGAATTATCAATGAAGTATGCCTTAGCACACTCTGTCGCTTAATTTGTTTCAACAGACAGAGGGTGCTAAAAGGCATTCTTCATCAATAATTCATTTAAACTTTTATGTTTTTGTCGGTTAGACGGTGCTACTGCATCTTTTCTGCTTGCAGTTGGTTGGAACGAAGGTTGATTGTTAACCTAGTGAACTTTTTTAATTTGTGGACGGTGTGGCTGCACAAAACAATTGAATGCAATTCTGCTTATTGATGGAATAGGTTAGTTATACATCATCTTTCATCTTATTAAACAGTAAAGTTTTGTTACAGTTTTCTGAATGTGTTGGAAAGTATGTCATAATCTATGCTTGATGCATGATTATTCTTTCTTGTTTCCCTCTGAGATTAGTAGCGAGATTTAATGTACTAATGTGACAGATGAAAATATCTTTTTGGGTAAATATGTTGAAAACTGAATAAGAATTAAAATTTCACTCAGCCATTGCTATTCTTTTTTTACAGATAGCCAAAAATTAGCAGTTGACTGTTTTTTAAATAAATAATATATTAATATAGCTATCAATACCTGATATAATTTAAATTTTCAAAATTAAACATCTAAAACTAATGTTTCATAAATATAAGAATTTCTTAGAATATATTTTTTATTAACAAAACAACAACAGCAACAAAACAAATTTGCAAATAATGTTCAGATATTTTTTTTTTGTGAATGGTGCTACTGATTTATGTAAGCATAATATAAGAAAAGATATACAGGTAAAGTTCTTTAATCTGCACAAGTTAGGACCAAAGGTTGTGCAGATTGTAGAATATTGCGGATTATGGAGTATTATGGATTATGCTTATTTCTGGACAACATTTTAATTCCACATTCAGTATAATATAAAAAGATAAATATGAAATCTAATAATTAGAATAAAAAATGAAACAATTAAAAATGGAATAATAATAAAAAAAAAGAAATATTCAGTGAGCTATGATGAAATATGAAAAATAGCTTCTTAGAATATTGAATAATATTTATAAAGTTTTTTGTTTTTTTAAAATAGAGCCGAGTGTTGTCTGTTTTAAAACTTTAAATTTTCTTTAAAAAGTTTATCTTGCACTCTGTGAACAGTCATTAACTCTTGTTGAGAAATAAAACTCTTGCTCTAAAAAGTTCAAATATTATCTACCAAAAGCTAGTCCCTAAATGTCCAGTTAGCCTAGGTGTGTTCTGTAATGCAGTTTAGTTTTTATTGGTATATAAAAAAAGTATATGTGGTAGATAAAAAAAAAATAAAGTTTTATTATGAACTTTTTCTATACATTTATTATTATTATTATTATTAAACATTATTGGATCAAGAATCTGTAAATTTGTTTAACTGTTTACATTTGGTAAGCAATGCGAATTATGGAAAATTACGGATTATGGGTGTGCGGATTATAGATCCTTGACTGTATTTAGTTATGAAAGAAAATTTTAAATAATACTCCAAGATAATTCTTACCATTCTCTCTGATCATGAGCAAAGCACTGGAATTTCTTTGGCCTGCAGCATTCTCAGCATGGCATGTATATATTCCTTCATCTAGTTTGTTCACACGCTGTATACTCAGAACAGAGTTATTTTTTAAGAGTTGGATTCGGTTTCCAGTCCTCAGTGGAAGATCTTAAGGGAAAAAAAAAAACATTTTCAATAATTATACAGACTATTTGAAATATTTAAAGTTTTAGCAAAAATATATCACTTTTCCTCTTTTTTCAAACAAAGGATTCTCTTAAACCTGCAAATAATATTGTCTCTAGTTTCCCACAGTATTGAGTGCCTGTTTTGCTATTAAATAATTAGTAATATTGTATTGCTCTGATTGAAGGGGAAAAAAATTATAAGTATGATTTGAAATATTGTTTAAAACAATGAAACATCTGAAAAACACAAGACAGAAATTTTTTAATATTGTCCATTTAATTGACATTCTGGTATATGACCAATGGTTTAGCAGGCATATTAAGAAGGCATTCACTGTATGTAAATAACAATAAAAAATTTAATATATTTTTTCCAGGTTATGTAAGCTTCA
Organism: Maratus michaelseni; assembly: GCA_963931845.1. NCBI lineage: Eukaryota > Metazoa > Arthropoda > Arachnida > Araneae > Salticidae > Maratus > Maratus michaelseni. The sequence goes on from OZ007597.1 coordinate 262,933,274, forward strand.
CTCCCTTCCAATTATACTCTATGTAATTTCAATTGGCTTCTCAAGGACATCTGTCCTCTCCACTTCATCTCCTTGTTATCATGGGGAGGGCTTGACAAATGTGGTCGCCAGGTCGTCACTGGCGACCAACTTTTTTTACCTGGCGACTAAGCTATTTAATCTGACTCTTATTTTTTTCTTTACAAAAATTGAACTAAGAAATGAGCACAATTGTCTCTCCAACACCCCTACCCCTGCAGGCAGCAAGCAGTGATCTCTCTCTTCTCTTCCATTTCATGCACATAAAATGCCATTCTTTTCCGCTCTAATCAGTTAGCAGGTCACATGATCAGAATGTGGGTTGAAGGGGGGGGGGGGGTTCAATAAGAAATATTGTCAATCTAACCTATGTGGCATCTAAAAATTGGATGCCAAGATGCTTTTTGCAAGAAGGCTTATGCTTTTTTGTAAGTTTTAAATCGGATTTTAGCGTTCAGAATTAAAATTGATTAATCTATCACATTTATTTTGTGATTTTAAGTAATTCATTGGAAGTAAATCTATAAAACTTAATTAAAATGTCAAGAATAATTCATTTTAATAAAAATAATATGTATTTTAAAAATATTTCTTCCTTGCTTAAAATGCTTGTGCACCACACACGTTGGACAATAGTTCAGCGTCACTCTGTCTTAGAGACAAAATGTCTGGTACTGGATTGTTACTAAAGAATATTTTATAATTTCATTGTTTGGATTATTATCTGCAGTAAATGGGAATAAAAAAATCATTTATTGCAATTCAGAAGGGTAAGGTATTTTATTTATTTATTTATTCTTAAATTCTTATCATAAATCGTTGGATCAAAATAAATTTCAGCCGGCTGCTGATCCCGATTATGTAATCTCAACATGGGAAAATGTTTTTTTTTTTTGTTTTTTTTTTAAGCAATGCATATTATGAGTTAACAGCTCTCGAGTTTTCGAACGTCACAATGTTTACCGTATTTACCCGCGTATAAGTCGACCCCCCACTTTCCCGATCAAGAAATTTGATTTTTTTAAAATCCTGCGTATAAGTCGACCCCCCACTTTTCCGATCAAGAAATTTGAATTTTTTTAAAAATACATTAATCAAAATCACCTGGAAAAAAAAGAAAGTACTAAATGTACAATAATAAAGAAACTTTATTATTATTTCTGCACAAAAGTATATGTATGTATCGTGTATCCAAGCGAAATAAGTAGTATATCCACGAATTCAAAAGATGGGAGAGCACATTTGAATAAGATTAATATAGTTTATTATTAAATATATAAAGAATTAAGAAGTTTTCAAGAATGAGGTTGAACTATTTTGTTCATAATTAGTTTAGCTTCAAATGCTAAACTTTCCATATTCAAGTACAAATTCTCTGTATGAAACAGAGCCAAAAAAACATGTATTCTCTGCCTGGTTGCAGAGTCAGGACTGAGCTTTTTAACAAAAATCAAGATCAATTTATAATATGCATGATTATAATCAGTTTCACTTCCAATATCATAAAACACATTAAATTAGATCTAAATTATTATAAAAGGCTATAAATCTTCATTTCAGTGACATCAAGTAATTATAAAACTAATAAATCTATTTAAATGATCCCAAAATGAATTTATATCAAGAAATCCCAAAGTTATTAAATTACTAATAAATCATCATTAAGATTCCAAAATTAGTATAAAGCTAATAAATCTATATTAAATGACCTTCAAATCATTATATTACTATTATAAACATTAAATTATATCAAAACATTATAAACAGTAAATTAGATGAAAATCATAAGATAATAAATTATATGAAAGTCATTATAAGGTAATAAATTATGTGAACATCATTATAGAATAATAAATTATCTCTATTAGTTCAAAATGTATTTACATGAGGGTTTTTCCCATTATAATCAATTTATAAACAAATAAATTATAGTATGCCTACAAAATGATATTACATCCAAACAATTTCTTTTTGTACATTTATTCGAAATCACCGGAAAAAATTACTAAATAAACAATAATGAAGATAATAATATACTAAACTAATATACAAAGTTAAACTGATTCCAGTTCCGTTTCAGTATCGGACTCGCCAAACAAAATACAAAAATCCTTCGTCGTCATCGGCTCATCTTGATACTCGTTTTTAATCTCTGTATCGCTACATTCTTCCTCGTCGTTATCACTTTCGAAAATGGCATCATCTTCTGTGCCGTCTAGTCGTTGCTTATGCAGCATTTCTTGAACGATTTTATAATTATTTCGGAAGAAATTTGATTCCACGCATCTTTAACTCACTGGGCATTTAATGCAATGTCGGGCTTTCTAATATTACCGCCCTTTGTAAATGTTGGACAACCGGATGAAATAAACTCTGCCAAAAGGTTTCTAACATTTGCTTTGAAGGGTTTATTGAGGCAAACGTCTAGGGTTTGAAAGACGGATGACAACCTTCCCGGGATTACAGCTACAGTCGTTTTCAGTTCTATCGTCACTTTATTCACGTTTTCAGAAAAGTGGCCACGAAACGAGTCATAAACTAAAAGGAAAGTTTTTTTTTTAAACAGATCACGGTCTTTTACCCCACACATATTTAAGCCAGTCGTCTGTTCTGTCAGCATCCATCCACCCCTTTTCATGGGCTCGAATCAGCACACCAGATAGAAATGTAATGTTTTTCGGTAACGTTTTTCTTTTAAAAATAATCAACAGATGAAGCTTACTACCGTCGGCCAAACAGGATAGAACGACCATAAAACGGGTTTTTTCGTGCCCAGTCGTTTTTACCAAAATGCTTTTTCCCCCTTGCAGTTCACTGTACTATTTTCTGGTAAGTCGAAACACACGGGTGTTTCGTCCATATTTCCTATATGGAAAAGTTCAAAATAATTCATTTTTCTTTGATCGATGATGTATTTTTGAAATTTCATAATCTTTGCTTCTAAGTCAGATGGTAACTTTAGTGCCAGTTTAGTGCACTGGCGTAAAGTCAAACCATTACGATTCATAAATCTAGTGCACCATTGTTCTGATGTACGAAACGTGTTTGGAACACTATACTTTTCTTCTTTTGCAAGCTCCATTGCTCGTAAAAGTATGACAGTTCTAGTGACAATAAAACCATTCTGCAGCTCCAACCATTCTCTACAACCCAATCATGTAATAGATTTTCGAGTTCTGGAAAGGGCGACTTTCCATGCCACAAAGCCTTTTTTGATTTTGGGATGTTTTCTAGCTTTTCCTTATTTTTACGCCAATCACGAATCAATTTTTCGTGAACCCCAAAATGACAAGAAACAGCACAGTTGTTAGATTCTTCCGCAAAGGAAAGTTTAAATCCAGCTGCGTATGAATTGAGTTTCTGTTTTCTAATAACTAAATCAGCCATATCAGTAGAAACAAGGAGAAAAAGTGAAGTAAGATAAACGAAGAAATAATGAATAAGTGTACTATCAAGAACACGCAAGATATAACGCGGGTCACGTGTTTTTAGAGAGTCATATGTTTCTAGCCACTCGCGGACAATTCAATTATACATAAGGGAGGGAAATTTATCTACTGATTTCTCAGAGGGAGGAGGGGGGGGGGGGTAGTAGGCGTACATTCATCGCCAGCACCAAACCCGTCACTCAGTTTCCAAACCTTTAAATCAGCGCTGATAAGAAAAAGCAATTAATTCCTCTTTTTCTCTCCAGGTATGGAAATCGACAGTAAACGACGTCATTGTGTAATGGAATGCAAAAAGAGAACAATTGATTTTCAGAAGGGAATTTTTGACTTCTGGTAAAAAAAAAAAAATTAAGGACCCTCATATAAGTCGACCCCCCTAACTTTAAAGTATTTTTTTGTCCAAAATTTCTCGACTTATACGCAGGTAAATACGGTAATTAAATTTCTTGTAAGATGTCTCATTATAAAATAAATGCTGTAAAGTTACAAAATATTAAGAAATAAACTTGAAATTATATTAAAACATTAAAAAAAAATTAAACTTTTATCTTTAATTTGGCAAAACTAAGAGAGTTCATCGAATGCAAATTTTAAAATAAAATCAGAATTATTTGACTGAATTCGACAGGCTAAATAGGCAAAAAATTGTTTTCCGGCTTCACTATTTCATCGATGCCCTCTTATCAGATATAGATTTTGTAGCACTCAACTATTCGGCAATCAGCATTTCTCGAACATGCCGGTTAATTCAGAATTTACAATATTTCTCCCACCTTTTTTCCCCTCAAGAGATATATAATTTTGATAAGTTCCCTTATAAAACTTAGTTTTATTATCTTTTTTAATTATGTACTATTCTAAACTGTATAACTAATAATTCTAAACTATGTTCGTTATTATTTTTCCTCACTTAATTCATAGAAAACTTTTGCGCTTTTTGAAAATTAAAACAGGCGGGAGGGGGGGGGGGGGGGGTAAAATTAGAATTTATACCTGGCTACCAGATTTTTTTCAACTTTGTAAAACCCTGATCATGGGAAATAGTAGAGTGATCAGCCAGCTAAATCTGGTGTTACTATAGTTACTGATCTAAGGTAAGAAATGGGAAACTGACCTTTAAAAGTCAATTGAAATTACATATAGTATAGGAATGATAAGTTGTATGCTAAATGCATCATGCATACCATCATATGAAGGAGTAGGATTTCTCTACCTGAAAATTGTGTGTTGTGTTTACAAAATGTAAAATGATTTTAATATATATTTTTTAAACTAAGGAATAGAAATAAATTAAATTTAAGACAAATTGAAAAAATGTGTTTAAAATGAGTGAAAAAAAGAAAGAGAAAATGGCAAAATAGAAAAAGGTTTAAAAATGCAGAAAACTGAAGATCTGAGAGTGAAAATAATATACACTGCCAGCCAAAAGTTTGAGACCACTTCGGTAAATCTTTCATTATCTATAAATATAAAAAAAATATTTGAAAATAAATTGCAAACCACATCTGTACATCTTCTATAGTCCTTGCGGAACATACAAAAAGCCAATTCTTTTGTTTTTAATTATCAAGAAAGGGTGCAATAAACGCATCGTTTCCAAACATCAACGAATGCCGAGTATGAGCAAGTCAGGTAGAGTCATTATTTTTTTTATGACTCCCAGGTGGTCATTTTTTTTACTATTGTTTTACTTTTACTGGTCACTTATTTAACTATTGTTTTACTGTTTTTTATGTGTTTCATATTAAGATACACTATTTTGTCGAAGTTACACTTTCTTGTTCAGTGTTGAATTCAGAGGGTGGCCCAGGGGTTGGCCATTCTCCCCCCCCCCCCCCCCCCGGAACATTGAAATGTCCTCCCCGGAAGATTTGATTTTAATCTTTTTTAATGGTAAAACAGTTCAATTTCCTTCCCGGAATTCTGCAATGTCCCCCCCTGGAGAAAACTGTCTGAATTCAACACTATTTTGTGGTTAATTCTGTGAAGACGTCTTAAAAATTGGGAAAAGCAGGAAATCAGCATCAAAATACGGTCTGCCATCATTTTTCTACATAATGAAGGTAAATCTGAACTTGTTATTGCCGCTCACTTAAAATTATCGAAGACATGTGTTCATCATACAATCGTTTGATACAAGGAAACTGGCAGTTATCAGGATCGTCCACGCTCAGGAAGGCTGATGGCAACAACTTCTAGCGTGGTTAATTTCATTGTTGTTACCAGCAAGTGGAATAGATGCCTAACAGTACCAGAAATTTGCACTGAAGTAAAAAAAATTAGATCCAAACCTGTGTCACTTACTACCGTAAAAAGACGATTAAGAGATACTAATTTGTGTGGCCGTGTTACCGTCCAAAAACCACTATTAAAGCCGCAGAACAAGAAGAGATGAATGCAGTGGGCCCTTATCTATCGAGATTGGACAGAAGATGATTTGTAAAATGTTTTCTAGAGTGACAAATTCAAGTTTGAAATATTTGGAACAAAAAGTAAAACTTTTGATGCTGCCAGATGGTGTGGTGCCATCTATTAAGTACAGTAGTGGGGTTGTTTCTCTGGGTATGAAACTTGAGATTTGGTATGGATCCAAGGAAGTAAGAAAAAAGAATAATACAAAACGATTCTCGAAACAAATGGTAGTCCCTCTGGGTCCGGGCTGAGATTCATTGGTGATAGGTTCATTTTCTAACATGTTAATGACCCTAAACATAGTTTAGATTAGTTTTATTTATCAGGTTGTATATTTTGTGATGATTAAACTTTTTTCTGAAAATACCAACATTTTTTTTTAGATTTATTTTGTTTTCTCATTTTCCTTAATATGTTTTCAAACTTTTGGTCGGCAGTGTATATAAATAAAACTGCAAATTTGCAATATTTTTGCAATATTGCAATAATAATAAATAAATATAATAAATAATAATTTTGCTGCTTAATTTATTTTCAGTCACTAATTTACTGTGATTTATTTATTCCAATACGATATTCACATAAATAAATATGAAATATTTTAGATTGCAAATGAAGTTAAAATGAAGTTAAAATGAAGTTAAAATGAAATTAGTTTGACAGAAGAACTTGCAATTTCCATACAAAAAGTAAGAATAAAACAATGAGATTATCGATTATAGATTATAGATTCTGCACATCGTCTGTATGTCACGACTTTAAAACAACTACATCTAACAAATCTTGGATAATTGCCGAGTACTTTGGAAAGAAAATAATTGCGTTTACTCAATTACTTTTAGAGTTATGATTCTTTCAAATATATCCAACCTTTCTTGATGCCTCGGTATATCAATGGCAAACGTTATATTTATATTTTGGTGATTTTGCTCTTAAATGCAACATCATGTATAAAGGGAGGAAACAACAAGAGTTTTATTTTAATTAAAAAAAATTATCAGACATAAGATTTTTCTTTTACTTTAATTAAAAAATTAATTAGAAGCTTAGTTAAACAACCGAGGACATATGAAACAAGCAAAGATTATAAAATAGACATACTTACCCTTTCTTGTCCATGTTAAAGCTGGTTGGGGTATTCCTTCGACTTGGCACACGAGTTCCACGCTGTTCCCTTCGATGGCTTCTTGATCCCTTGGCCTCTCCAGAAACACCGGTGGGGCTAAGTTGACAGTATATGAGCAGGATTTACTCTTCGAGACATTCACAGGTGTCTTGGGTACACAAGAATGTATTCACAATTAGATAACCCCATAAAAAATAGGCCCTATAAGCACAAATTAGTGAATGCACTAGGGGGTATACGAGCCTCAATTTGCTCTTTGATAACTGCTGTCAAAACAAGGATGCACCCAAAAAATTCTTGCCATTCTTATCTACCCAGTCCCTCTCTCTAATTGATAAACTTGAACTAAAAAAATTCAGCACTCTATAATTTCTCTAAATAACAATGAATCTTGAAAGCAATGTTTAATTTTGTGGTCTACACTTTTTAAACTAGATTTAAATTCCTACATTTATTAAACTAGATTTAAATTCCTTCACGTACTAAAACAAGAACTAAACCTGTGGCACTATAATTCATTAAGGATCATGGCCTAAATTAGCCAGGCCCTGTTTTCTTGATCATGGGCACTAATGTGCTATACAGCATACGTCCTGGTCAGATGGTCAGCCTAACGTGGGATTCTCAGTGTTTAGTTCTCAAGCAAGCTTGATATTCATTTTATCGATCGCGAAGAGATGAAAGGTTGAGTGAACTTTGCCCAGTCTGCAGTCCTGAATCGAACTGTGGATCTGTAGCATGGTAGCATGATAGCATGATGCACTGACCACTAAGCTACTGGATTTCCTACACTTATTAAATCAGATTAAATTCCTAGATTTATTAAACTATATTTAAATTCCTACACTTATTAAAACAAAAACCAAAACCTGTAGTGCTACAATCTATTAAGGATCATGGCCTAGAGTGCCTAGCCCTGCTTTCTTTACCATGGACCTTGAAGTGCTATACAACATATGTCCTGGTCAGATGGTTAGCCTGATGAGAGACACTCAGTGTTTAGTTCCCAAGCAAGTTTGGTACTCATTTTAAAGAGATGAAAAAAGGTTGGTGAACCTTGCCCTGTCTGCAGTTTGGAATTGAACTGTGGACCTCTAGCATGATAGTGTGATGCATTGACCACTAAACTAGTGGGCTTCCTACACTTATTAAATTAAATTTAAATTCCTACATTTCTTAAAGCTAGATTAAATTTTGTTTATATTTTTATTAAATATAATGTAGGTATTAAAACAAAGCTATAATTTTGATTTTCATGACATGAATTATATATTTTTAATTATTTCACAGTTTCTTCCTCATCGGAGATCAGAAGATTTATTTTTGATAGTGGAAGATTTTTTTCTTTAAATGCGTCTTGGTAACTTAACTTCATTTTCGCAATCCTTTAAAATGTTTTGTATAGATAAATATGGTGATTATTATTTGTAATCGCTATGTACATAAAAAAAAGAAAAAAAAAACATATAATATATTTACACCCACGAATTAAATTTATATAAGTTTCATAATTTAGAATAATCTAATATATAAAAACATACTGTACATATAAATGGATTCTGTTATAAGGTATCCTGTTCTGTAATCTGAACTTATGTACAATTAAACCTGTGAATAACTTGCTTTTTGTCATATCAACCTTGAACAATATTCCCTTATTAGGAATTACACAAGTTACTTTAATTCAAAATAAGTTATTTTGATACAATGACATTTTTATTTTGACGAATGTTTAAAACGATGTAAGTCAATTATTTCTAGCAGAATACATATACAGTTAAAACTAAATATCTGGCATTTTAAACTTAGAATTTTAGGGAGTCAAAAGAAACAATTACTTTTTCAGTTAAATAAAATAAATTTTGAAAAAAAAAAAAAAAAAAAAAAAAAAAAAAAAAAAAAAAGTTTAGTAGAAGAAATTTATCTATTGTTGGATATATGATTTCAGAAACTGTGATTATAAACAAAAATAAATAAATTGGATTATAAATGAAATTGAAACTATATGATTAAACAAACATTTTCTTCCTACTCCCCCCCCCCCCCCAAGAAAAAAATCCTATGAATCCTGTCTCAGCAATTGAAGAGTTTTTGGGCTATTTCAGTTCACATTAGTATGCAATTTTAAAATAGCATCCTTCACTCATATTCCTCTAGATAAACTATATTCTCCTCTTTTTAAAAAACCCTTTATACACACATATCCCCCCCCCCCCCAAAAAAAAAAAAAACCTTCATAACTAATTAGTTACATACACTGAGTGGCAAAAAAATTAGAGACACCTCTTATTTGAAAGTAAATGAATCCAACAGTGACATAGAATGACGTAACAACGCAGAGTTGCTTACATATGGAACTCCCAGCTTCGTAAGGCATAGTTAGCATGAAAGTTACTGTAAAAATGGGTAAGACGAAAGATTTAAATGCATTTCAATGAGGGATGATCGTCGGTGCAAGAAGAACTGGTGCCAACATCTCTGAAATGTCGACCCTTTTAGGATTTTCTCGTCCAACAGTATCTCGGGTATTTAGAGAGCGACAGCTGAGACAAAAACTTCAAGCGATAAGGACCATTCTGGTTGAAAAAGGCGAGAAGAACGCATAGTCCACAGCAACAAAAGGGAAACAACATGACAAATTACAGCTGAAATCAATGCAGGTGCATCACTAAGCATATCCTAATGCAGAAAAAGACGGACTTTTCAAAACGTGAGCTCCAGCAGCAGCAGACCACCAAGAGTGCCTTTGGTATCACAGAAAGATAGGAAAAAGCACCTGTTGTTGGTGAAGAAACGACAAAATTGGTCACTTTAGGACTGGATCAAAGTAGCCTGGTCGATGAATATTTATCTTGCTCCATCATGCAGATGGCAGGATCAGAATATGTCGCAAATAGCACGAATTCATGAACCCCTCCTGGCAAACGACAACTCTTCAGGTTGATGGCAGTGGAATTATGGTGTGGGGAATTTTATCAGGGAATACACTGGGTCCCTTGAAAAGTAGAGCTTATCTCAACATCATTTCTGATCACATGCACTCATTTATGTCAATAACATTCCCTTATGGAGATGGTCACTTTCAGCAGGACAATGCACCTTGCCACCATGCTCAATTGGTCTTAAATTGATTTGAGGAACATCAATCAAAGTTTAACTTGCTTCCATGACCAGCTAAGTCTCCTGATCTCATTCCTATTGAGCGTTTGTGGGACGAAGTTGAAAGAGCACTTCAAAGCTTGGAAACGCTACCATTCAATCTGACCAAAATTACAGCTGCCATTATGTCAGAATGGGCCAACATTCCTTAGCAACAGTATCAGCAACTTGTTGAGTCCATGACAAGAAGAACAGTAGCTGTGATCAGAGCTAAAGGTGGACCAACTTGTTATAAGAGAGTGTCTTTAATTTTTTGGCGACTCAGTGTATATTAGGAGATTAGGAGTTGAAATATATGCAAAAATATTATTAATTAGATTATTTGCTAAATGACAACTATAATTAATATTTTGGGGTTAACAAAATGTCACATATATATGAAACTATATGAAATTTTATACAAATTAATTCACTTTATATGAAAGGATAAGAGTCATAGTAGTGTAAGTCTTATTCCCCATTTTAAGAAGCAAAGCTGAAAAACAAGTGGCATGTAATTTGAATAAAGCACACAGTAAAGTGTGAAACACTAACTGAGCAAGGAAGGTGAGTTATGGCTAACTTTATGTTTTTTGTTTTCAGTGTATTAGCTTTAGAAATCAAGAAAGCAATGCAAATGATAATATTGCTAAAAAGTGACTTACATTACAATGACATTCATCTTTTCACAAACACATTTATCCATGTTTATAAAGAGATTCAGATTTCTAACTTTTTAATATACTAATAACAATTTATGTTTTTATATTTTTGACATAAAGAGTAATATATTATTTTAAGATATTAAGTCTTTAAATTTCTAGATTCAAACTATAAAAAAAATAAAAAATAAAAACTCAGTATGTTCATTTACCTTTTTTTTAATGAAAACGACAAAGTTATGCTAATAAAAGAAAGTTTTGCCCTGGCTAGCAAAATCTAGCGTACCTAGAAGCCTAAAAATTTAGATTTACGTAGTCCAAGGTCTGATCTGATGCACCTGGGACTCAGAATTTTAATATTTTGATAATTACCCAAGATATTAATTAGAATATCATTACACATCGCATTGAAAATGCCATCTTTTTTATCAAAATGGCATTTTTTCACACTCCTGTTCTGGATTTGCAAGCGGAAATGAACGAATTCGAAATTCATTTACTAATTAGCAAATTTTAAGAAAACTAATTAAGATATCGATTTGAAAATTTATGAGCATATGTAAAAGAATTTTCTGCATCTGACAATGCAATTTTTGAAAAATATGGCCAGTAATTGTTCTTAATTTTTGCAAAAATCTGACGGCGCCAGTCAAAAAATCAGACAGGGATCAGCTTTCATTAAAAACTGAACTACAAAGAGATCTGTTTCTATGGCCGATCCCTCCATTTAGTTTGCAAAAATGAAAGGAAATAATTGCCAATTTTTACTTACGAACAAAAATTAAGATAACTAATTAAGATATAGATATGAATTTGAGGATGGGAAGGGGTTCCATTGGGTGGCTTTTTTTTTTAATGGTCACATTAATGTAGGGAAGGTGCTTTTCTTGAACAAATAATTTGCTATATTTTTAGGTATGGGGAGGGAGGGAGTTAACACCTTGCTCCGATTTATGCAAAACAAATTCTATTGAAGAAATTTAACATTTTTAGCTTCTCCCATAGTGTTTTATGAGCGTTATATAAAGAGAATAACAGAAATTTCAAATGAAGATTTTTGTAAAAAGTAAATTTCTTTAATATTAATATAAAAAGCTTTTAACACTAAAAATGCAAAATTGAGTAATGAGAATGAAATACCCAAACTTATTTTATAACAGGATAACAGTAAGATTATCCATATGTCAAATAATAGTAATTTTATTAAACACCAAATTTATGGAACATTAAATATATGATCTCATAAATTTGCTTAGAATAAGAAATTTATGTAGCTTTTTTTTTTCCATAACCTGAAATGAAAACTAATGTGATAATATGATCACTTAAAAAAAAAAAAACATAAAATATTAAGAATAATATTTACCCGCAACATCAATTTTCACAGATACGGCAATACTAGACTCAAAATTTGTAGCAATGCATTGATAAACTCCAGCGTCACTTCTTTGCACATTTTTAATGGTGAGAGATCCTGCAGAAGTTACATAGTATCGAAATATACGTGGCAATGAAGCACCATTTTGTGTCCAGTTAATAGTGGTATCTGTGTTGCTAGTAGCACTGCAGGGTAGAACTATAGTTGATCCCACGGGGACCGTGCTATCAGTAGGTTGCTCGATAAAATGAAGTAAGGCTATAAGAACATATGATTAAATTCTAATATAATGAACAGAAATTACAAAGATTAGACGGCACAGTTTACAGAGTGTCTACAGAAGGGCAATTCCACTGTTACGTGTATGACTTTTAGAGAGTGTTTTTTTGGAAATTGAGACTAATTTGGAAGTGAAATTATTTAGATAAAGTTTTACTTTTTTTATTGCTATTACAGGACACATACAGAATCATTTTTGTAGTGACACCTTTAGTCTAAAGTAATAACAATTTTTTTTTTTTTAAATAAGTAAAGTCGTTGTTACATGTGTGATTTTTCTGAGTCACACATGTAACAACGATTTTACTTTTTTTTTAAATTGTTGTTACTTTTAGACTAAAGGTGTCACTACAAAAATGATTCTGTATGTGTCCTGTTATAGCAATAAAAAAAGTAAAATGTTATCTAAATAATTTAACTTCCAAATTAGTCTCAATTTGCAAAAACACTCTCTAAAAGTCACACACTTAATGGTGGAATCGCCCAGAACCTAAGTAAAATATTTTTTTCATTAAAATCAGAATTTTATTGCTCAATAAATATGCTCAACTATTAGTCACTATATTAAAAAATAAAATAATTCATGTAACTTTACTAAGAAATGATGATATACTAGATTAGTCATACTCAACTTGTGGCCCAGCAATCTTCTCTGTGTTTGCCCGAGACACAATCATTATTCCATAGTTATAAAATTATATGAGATTGCATAAAATGCATTTTAAGACTTTCGCTGTCCCTTTCATATGTATTTTCAGACAAAATTTGCCATTATTTATAATTTAAAATTATGCTAAAGCCTCTAAAATGCCATTTTCTTAGTCAAAAGTTCATTGTATATCTAGTCTTATACGTGCTACAGTTGTGTAAATATTTCTTAAACTTCAACACTAATTAAATATTATTCAACAACATTAATTAAATTTACACTATGTATTTCTGGAATTAAAAAATAATAAAATAAAAGCTTTAGCATTGAGCAAAAGACTAATTTATTAGAGAAAATCTCATTAATTATTTTTCTTTATAACTTGGAAATTTTGAATAGTTATATTATGTTTTATACTTATTATATAGCTCATACTACTTTTTAGGGTTGGACGTTTGTCACAGAAAAAATTGACACCAAAAACTTTTTATACCTCTATTTTCAAAGAACAGACTTTGCAGCATATTTATACAACATTTGCAATAGAAATCTACCATGAAGTTTAGTGTTTGAAAATAGTGGTTTTAAAATTTTTGGTAACATTTCTTTCGCAACAAACATTCAGCCCTACTAATAATATTAATTTTGTTACATTGCTTTGTGATAATAAAGATGTTATTTTACTATCTTAATTTTTTTTTTTTTACCATTTTATAAATGTGGTGCTGCCTGCCTAACATCGCAAACATATGCTTGCAGCCTGCAAGAAAAAAAGGTACCAGGCTGTACCAGACATTAAAAAAAATAAAAATAAATAAAATTATAAATATGTATTTTGGCATTTTTATAGTTTAGTATTAAATTAGTAGCAATGTATTTTGTTGTTTGGCAGCCTGCGAGAAAAAAGGTACATGACTGCACTAGACATAAAAAAAAAATAAATAGAAAAATAAATAAAATTAAATTAAATTATAAATATGTATTTTGGCATGTTTTATAGTTTGGTATTAAATTAGTAGCCATATATTTTGTTATAAATCAAAATGTTAAAATATATCCTCTTTATATTTAAAAAAAAATAATATTAATAAGAATTAAAAATAGCTACTTAAAACTAAATTGTTATCTGTATGTTATCTATAGAAGTTATGAACAATTACAGAAGACTATGAACAATTTAATTAATTTATAAAATTCAGGATATTTAATCCATTTGCATTGCAGTTATTTTTCATATTTTGTGGAGAAAACATACTGAGGATGATGCAGTGTAGAATTTATTTATTTATATATTTTTTTTTTAAGAAGCCTTAAAATTTAAGTTAATACTTAACTGAAGAAAAGTGAAAAAGATAATATATCAGGGTTGACAATTTTCTGCCAGGGTGGTTAAAACCAGTGGTTGTAACCGGTTAAAATCTGCATGGTGGTGGCAAACTAAGTGGCAAAAACTGGCAGAAACTAAGAAATAATACTAATAAGAACTTTAATCTGCAATGAATCATAATTCACACATGCATTTGATATGTAAACAATTAATTTAAAAATTAAAACTAACGATTATGAATGTTATTCAGAGTAGCAAAAAGCTTAAAAATGATCATATAAATATACTTTGTTCATATAATACTAATTTTCTTTCAATTGAAAAACAGAAATTTTCATAATGGTAATCTGATGCTGTATAAGTTTAACTATTAATATTATTGTTTACAGTTGAAGTTTACAGTTGAATTTCTATTTAAAAGTTAAAAAAAAAAAAAAAAAAAAATTTACAAAAAATTCTATGCTATTTTAACAAATCACTTTTCAGATTATTTTTAAATAAATAATACAATGCAATAACTTAAAGATGATCTACTATATAATTGGATATAGTTTTCTATTTTGATTTTTAAACTGAGATTTTAAATACTTTTATAATTGTTTATAAATAAAAATACACAACCATGTTATAACAAAAATTTTATCATCTGTTACATTACTCATTTTTCCAATACAAATTTATTTATTTTTTAATTAAAACTTTCCACAATATTTTATTTGTTATTTATCCTGAATAAAATGTACTTAAGGAATTTAATACTACTAAACAAGTCTCAGATTATATAACGAAATGTGTTTATGCCAGTTGCTGCCAGTTAAAACCGGTTGTAACCACTTTCTGCCACTGGCACGGCAGAAACCAATTTCTGCCGGCAGAAACCCAGCCCTGTAATGTATTAATGTTTAATAAGTAAATATTAAATTAAAAAAATTTTGAATTATATTAATGAATGTTATTTTCTTTTAGTTAAAGATAACATAATAGTTAAATATAATAATTATTATCACTAATTAATTACAGTACACACAACAGTAATCAGAGTAAAATGATGACAACAAAGGCACGGGTCCTATTTGTTACTACACAGGGTTTTCTGTGTGCTTTAATTATGGCAGTCTAGTCAGTTACAGTTTAATATTTTATTTTATCATATATTCTAATACAAGGAAATCTTGTGTGTGATTATATATATATATACATTATATTCAAATTTATCTTAATAACGGCTCTAGCGATTTTGAGGAAATTTTGTATCCTACCATTTCGGAGCATCAGAAAACCATTGGGCTAGGTCACATGTTCGAGAAAATTCGATTAGGGGGCCATTTTGGGTCACCATGGGTCAGAGTCAAGCTAATTGTATCTAAAAAATGGTTCTAACGATTTTGAATAAATTTTGTATCCTACGAGTTTCGGGCATGAGAAAATCACTGGGCTAGGTCACATGTCTGAGAAAATTTGATTAGTGGGTCATTTTTGGGTCACTGTGGGTCAAGTTAATTTTATCTAAAAAACGGCTCAGACTATTTAGACTAAATTTTGCATCCTATGGTTTTTCGGCATGAGAAGACTGTTGGGCTAGGTCACATGTTCGAGAAATTTCGATTAGTGGGTCATTTTGGTCATACGTTATTATGGGTCAAGCTATATTTATCTTAAAAATGGCACAGATGATTTGAACTAAATTTTGGGCACGAGAAAATCATTGGGCTACATCACATGCTTGCGAAAATCCGATTAGGAGTGGGGTCATATTTGTGTCACTGTGGGTCAAGCTAATGTTATCTAAAAGACGGCTCAGACTTTTTTGACTAAATTTTATATCCTATGGGTTTCGAGCACATGAAGATAATTGGGCTTGGTCACATGTTCGAGAAAATTTGATTAGTGGGTCATTTTGGTCATGGATATTTGAACTCACAGCTAATTTTGACCGAGCCAAACTTGGTCTTACCTGCTCGTTATAAATAATTACTATAAAAATACTTTTTGAAAAATACAAAGGTATAACCAAATAAAACTTTAAAATACTCTTCACTAATTATTTTTATCAAACAAGATCTTAAAAATACATTAAAAATAATTTAATTAATTTGAGCTATCACAAAGGAAGATTTCTTTCATGGGAATTTTCAAACTAATAGACAAAAATTGTCAGTATTTTTTTTTAAAGTGTATTAATATGTTTTAAAAATTAATCAAAGTCAAAATAAATAATTTGAAAAACTTGCATTAACCAAGTATCAAAAAATGCTACTCAATACTTTATAACCAAGTTAATTTATAAAGAAGCTAAACATAATCTCTGGTATGATATTATTAAAATAAAATATATGTCTAAAACATTGCAAATTGTTACTTGATGCCCAAACAAGGAATTTTTCAAAAAATGCAGTTCAAATTATATTTACCTTTGTTTTTGATTTCTCTCCCTTTCAAGTAATGCATTTTAGCAGCCCGAGATTTTATTTCTCCTGCGGGATTTTTTGCCATGCACTCATATACTCCTTCATCCAAATCTTTCGTTTCTGTTATCATAAGGGTGCCATCCGTAAGTATGCTGTACCGCTCGTCTTGCTCTGGCAATATTTCATTGCTAAAATTGAAGCATTTCATTAAAGCAATAGCAATAAAATATAAACAAATTTGAAAATAGACAAAGCATTAAGCTTATAAAAAAAAATTCTCTGTTCAAACACACAACTTTCTCACATATTCACGAAGACATTTTTAACACTTTCCAATACAGTTGTAAAGTGTTTATGAGTTTGATTTGTCTGTCTGTCTCAGGGTTGTAGTGGGTAGCTGCTCGGGTACCCACCCATCTACCCACCCGGGCTGGGTTTAAAAAAAAACGGGTTTTTTACAACCATAAGGGTTGTAGTAGGTAGCTGCCTGGGTATCCACCTGAGCTGGGTTTTAAAAAAAACCCGGGTTTTTTACAACCCGTCTGAGCATAATAAATAAACCCAGATTGCCATGCAATTGATATATGTTAATGAGGTTTACTATGGTATGTTCGGTACTGAAAATGAATTATATAGCGTTTAAAGTTCATTTACAGGCACACTCAAAAGAATTCCATTACATTATGGTTTATGAGAAAAATCATTTGTGGAGAATTTTAATGATGTTACACTATTTATTTCAAACATATTTAAATTGATATATATCACTAAGATGCGATATAAGATGCTTACTTAAGAATATGGTGTGCCTAGCATTTATTAATCATTTAAAGGAACACACAAAAGAATTTAATAAAAGCACTGTTTAAGAACAGTAATTGGTGGAAGCACATTTTAAGTTGTGTTACATTTTTAAATTATTTTAACTTTTTGGCTGTCACTTGGTGTGTATAAATTCTATAGATGATATACAGGGCAGCACAAAAGATTTTGAGTACATTTCTGTTTATTGATGAAAATTATTGAAGGAGAATTTACAACTGTGCCATGAATTTTCTAATTGAAGTAAATTTTACCATACTATGTAGCATTTATACAAATCTATAGATCATATACAGGGCTGCACAAAAGAATTCAGATATTTTTCCCACAATTGATGTCAATTCCTGAAATTGGGTTTTCAAATGTGATATGCATTATTCAAATTGTTTACTTAGCTAGGTGGTCCGAGTGTTGGGTACGTATTGAAAGGGAAGCATCAGTTAACAGAAAATGAAAATAAAATAATAGTCTGTTCCATGTCATAGATGCTATATTATGTACCCGACTGATGTTGACCGCACATTTTTCCCCCCACCCGGTTTGACTTTGACTTCGTTTACTTAGTTATTATCTTTCACCTTATTAAACAGTGAAGTTTTATTAAAGTATTATGGATGTGTTGGAAAGTGTTTCATATTCTAGGATTTACATATGATATTTTGTTCTTGTTTATTTATAAGTTCATGAACTTTGAAGACATTACTATTGAATCACTATGAAATCAAACAGCACTTTTTCATTTTTCTATAAATGCATAACATCTTAAGTTATAAATAATTGTTCTCTCATCATTACCTTCCTTTAACTGTCATGTCTCAAAAATTAAAACACTAACTTTGACATAATTTTTTGAAAGACATTTTGACTTTATAAAAAAATGAGAAATGCTCTTTGATTTCTTGGTACTTATTCTTTGATCTTACTGAAATATCATATGTTCGAAAGTTAAGTTAAATGAATGTCATGAGCAGGGCTTGACAAATTTCTCCTAAATCTAGAAACCAGTTTTAAAAATATAGATTATTTTACATTTTCACATTCAAAAGTCTGCCACAAAGGCATCTCTCCTATAGCAATATCGCCAAAACTGGCTGATGCTTAACAAAATCACATTCCTTTACATTCATGGCTGCCGCAGTAGTACAGTCAGGGTTGTGTAGTGGGTAGCTACGTAATAGTAATATCATTAAAATAATGCCATATTGTTTCTCAAAATATCTCAAACGTTACTAAGACATTGGCAAAAAAACTTTAGGTTATATATCTTGATTTGAGTATTGGATCCAATTTTCAAATTGAAATATCTCAGAAGTTCAAAAATGTGGCTTGGCACTCACTTGCTCCGACCCCTTCAATTATTTCAGATAGGTAAAATGTGTATGTAACAAATATTTACCTGTTACGCAGCCAGATAATGTCAGGTTTTGGGTCACCTTCTGCTTTACAGGTAAAATAAGCAGTCCCACCAAATGACACATCAACATCATTAGGCTCTTCAGTCAGTCTGGGTCTATCTAAAATACATAAAGAAGACAATCAATACAAATACAAGCTGTATTAGTAATACAAGATCACTTTAAAAAACATGCATCAAATGTATACGGAAAAATAATTACTTCATAATGCTAAACAATTATTTAAAAAAAAATATTAGAAAAAATATTCATATAAGCAAATGAAATACAGTCAACTCTGTGAAATTCACTCGGCAACAGGTCAAAGGTTTGCTGGATTATACGATTTGGCAGATTGTAGATTATTGTTTTTATATATGTACTTTTAGTCTAATTAAAAATTAGCTAAACAGTAGACTTCCTCAAAGTCGCACAGATTGGGTTGTGTGGATTTTAGAATTTTGATGATTTCTAGTCACTGTTTTGTATTACATTTTTTAAACAGTAATTTGAATGTAATAATGTACTGGAAATTATAATGAATGTTTACAATAAAGTAAAAATATTAAAACAATAAAGTAAAATAACAAAAATTAAAAAAAAAATTTAAATATTAAAAGTGAAGGTCAAATAAATAACTAAAAATGCATGACTACATATGCATAATAATTGATGATATATATATATATAAGCACAAGCTATGGTAATATTATGATTGCACTTGTTAATCTATTAGCTATGTGGTATTCTGTCTACACATTATCATTAATTATCTCTTTGGAGATTTAAGTAGAATAATACAAGAAGTTGATATGTTTTTTGAAATTCATAGATATTATAATTATATATATATATATATATATATATGTATATATATATATATATATATATATATATATATATATATATATACAGTGGAACTCCAGATATACGTTACCTGAGTTGTACGTTTCCCTCAGTTATAAGTTTCAACTCAGTGTTCCTGGCCGCTTGCCATTAAAAATTAACTGAGTTATACGTTTTGAGTTGTACATTTCCCTCAGTAATACGTTACGTTTTTGCGTACCCGGCCAAAATTTTGTCTCACTTATGCATTTTGTAACCAGAAACACTGACGACGCGTCGGATGAGTATGATTTGAAAGATCTCAGTCTAACTTCGGAGCTGCTCTAAGGGTTTTTGACGTAGTAAAACAGTTCGTCCGTAGTAAAAACAGTAACAGTAGAGTGGCTGCATTACTAACAGAAATACAAAGTTTGCTGTTAAATGTCGGCACTGTCGAAAAGAAACAATTGAATATTAGTGATTAATTCTACAAGATTCAGTAAACTACTGAAATGTCTTTTGATAAATGATTTACATGCCAAGGCGATTCCAATAATTCCTTTTAAGGATAAAATAACTTCATGTATACTTTTCTTGTGTACTTTTTTTCTACTCTGTTCCATTTCCGAAACTTTATGTCATGGGTGCAGTAATATTTAGGAAACTTCCGTTTTCGATATAAATTGTAACTGGAAGTCCTCAGCGGAACAAAGTTTTTAGGATATATTTAAAAAATGGTTCCGGTAGACCATTAATTGAGTTGAACGTTTTACTGAGTTATACGTTTTGTTGTCCGGTCCCGAGCAAAACGTATAACTGGAGTTCCACTGTATAGGGAAACTTCAGGTATAATGGAATACCATTTACGTTTCAGACAATAGCACAGATTGATATTGTTTAAAACTTGAAAACCAAATAAAATCACAAACTTCAACTATCTGTGATGAGTTATTTGTAGACAAAAATCATTTTACGAAATTTCATCATATGCAAACAAATAATAATAAATAAGGAAAAATTTTTTTGAAGGGTGTTATGAAATACTTGAGAAATATGGAATAGAGGGTTATAAATGAAGAAAACGAACAGAATTTGGCAATAAACAGATGTAATGGTATCAAGAGAGCATGATCAAAATACAGTGTCTAGGCTAGGTATTCAGCCAATATACTTCAGCTAATACTTCAGATTTGCACACATTGCAAATATAAAGATCTGTCTTTGTGCCACTTTAATCATGCAGTATTATGAGATATTGGTATTCCATATAACCCGGCACCACTGGTTTTGGGAAAAAATTAATCTATATTTATCGGTGTGAATTGAGAGCTAAAAAATGAATATTACATCAGAATAATGAATAAAAAATACTTAAAAATTACCTCCTGAAACTTTTCAGGCAAAAAACATTTATTCACACAATGCACCCTGACACTGACCGATGAACTGCACATTCTGGAAACACTCTTAAGTAGTTTATGATATTGCCGCTTGGTTGCAACACTTAACCAAATAGAAACATTGGTATTCCATATTACACAACTATTACATAATACCGGAAGCTCCTCTGTATATATTAGCATTAGAATAAAATATGTAAAAGTCACTGCAATCGGCTTTGTTTTTAATTAATGTTAACACATCTATAGGATTTTTAAAACTCTTATATTTTTGCAATGCAATATCTAAAGTTTAAATATTTTTTGCCCATAAAGATTATCGAAGTATGAATTGATATCAATATTTCTTGAGAAATTACTAAAGTTTAAAAAGATAACATGCTAATATACTTATACACAGATTCTGAATCAAAGTTAATGAAATATGAACTTACTGCAACGGAAATCTTCATCTCTTAAGGCCATCAATGGTTTCCCCTGAAGATTTTTGGGGTATTCACAAACAGCTGCAGTTTGAGTCGAATGGTTTTCCTTAAGCATTTCTGCCAGCCACATAATTTCACAGTCACATATCAGAGCATTGGAATCCAACCTCCTACAAAGCATTTAAAATATTTATGCTTATACAATTACTAATATTAATAATAAAACAAACAATTTCACAGCATCTACCATGAGCATAAGGAAGTTTTTCATTGGTACCTACTACTTCAGCCATAAAAACAGCTTTCTAAAGAAAAAATCAATAACATTTTCAAAAATATGACTTAACTTTATGAAGTCTGTAAGCATAATGCCCCCAGCTAAGAGAAATAAGTGGGAAATTATCTATTCATATACTTTTATTTATGGCAGTCTTCAAAAAAAATATTTGTCCTCACCCAACAATGTGAAACTTCGACACATTTTTAAATGTAAAAGCATGATGCAAGAATCATGGCCTGATTATTGAAGTGATTTGATATTGAAAAATTTATCGTTTTCTCATAGAGGAATTATACCTCCAGTTAGTTATAAGTGATTGTTGTCTCGAGCTAGCAGTGTTTTCTTTCCCACACTGTTGCATCGATAAATTCAGTTCAAAATGCCAACTATGACAGCATTTTTGAAAAATGGAAAAAACAGATTCATTACATTGTTCCTTAAAAAGAAGCACCTGCTAATTTTGATCAAAGTTGATTCAGAGTTCACACAAGACTTTTTTGATTTATTGCAATTTTTTTTAAGTTACTTTTTCAGAATAAATGAGGACTTGGCTTTTTTATTAACCGATTTTGATATCAAATGATTGTACTCCAGATTTAAATTTATATCCCTTTATGGAGAGAACTTTTGGCCAACTTAGAAAAAATATATATATATACATATATATATATAACCATAAATGAAACATTATCATAACACCAACTTAAACAATGAAATAATTAAATATGAAATAATTAGTTGACAATGAAAGATTCCCCAACACACTTAATATGGAATCAAAAACATTGAAAGAATAAGAAATTGAAAGAATAAGATATTAATTACATAATTTACAATTTTTTATAAAATGTAATGAGAAAGTGATTGAAATACAAAGGACATGGAAATACAAAGGATGTGTGTGTTAGGAAATAAATTTTACTAAACAGGTTTAACTAAACAGCATACAACCATTACAGTGAAAAAATGTCCAGACCGGGGTTCGATCCCGGATATCTTGGTTTAGCGCACCAAGAGCTTTACTAATTAAGCCATCCAGACGACATCCGGTCTAGCATTCTCTCATTTTTATATGGTAAGGCTACTACCCCGCAGCACAAGATGGAAAGTCAATCATAAGCACAACATGAGCAGTAAAGTGATAATTCACATCCATTGTATTTCATTAATTGACAGCGTAATTTCAGCTCTGCTGAAAAATTAATTAGTACAGTATGGAACCATTTATCTGGAATCCAGTTAACCAGAAAACCAGTTATCCAGAATGATATTTCCAACTGACTGATTTCAGAATCTTTCCAGAAAAAAATGTCATGCAGTGCCAGTTTGACATGTGCATGCTTGGTACATTACCACATGCTACATGCATTGTACAACTTGATCAATATCTAGGATTTAAAATGAAAGCATTTTTAGTTAGGTATTGAGCATTTTAAGTTTTATGCAGAATTATTGTTTCCAAGGTATTGCCTTCTTTCAAACTCTTGATTAATCTTTGATCTTGATAGGATCTGAACCTTAATCAGAGTAATCTAATAACTTGAAATCAGTAACAATGTTACAGTCACAGATATTCTACAAATCTCATCAAATGGATGTTGCTTTAATTTCCAACCAGTTATCCAGAAAAACCAGTTATCTGGAATACATCTGGCCCCGACCATTCTGGATAAATGGTTCTGTACTGTATATAGATATTCACTGATACTACGTATAATTTGTCTCATGCATGCCAACGATGTTGTGCTCATGATTGACTTTCCATCTTGTGCTGCGTTGTAGTAGCCTTGCCATATAAGAGTGAGAGAATGCTAGACTGGATGTTGTCCAGATGGCTTAATTGGTAAAGCACTTGGTGCACTAAACCAAGGGATCCAGGATCGAACCCCAGTCTGGACATTTTTTCACTCTAATGGTTGTACGCTGTTTAGTAAAGTGATAATTCACATCCTTTGTATTTCATTAATTTACAGCGTAATTTCAGCTCTGCTGAAAAACTAATTAGTATATAGAGAAAGTGATTATTAATAATATATATTTTTAAATACACAATGGAAGAATGAGTTGAACATTTTTGCTTCTTGAAAAGGAGAAAGAGATAGATGAATTAGAAGGCTGCTAAAACAAATTGTCATTAGTGATTGTGATTTCCCCTTTTGCAGAAGGAAGAAAGAAATTACTCTATCTTCATTCATTTTTATTGCATTTTTGAAGCATATAAATAAAATTTTGTATATTGAAAAATTATAAAGTTTCAAGGTGATCTTGCATTGCATTGCGGATGTGCCAGTAAATAAATAGAAACTGTAGTTTAAGGAAAGAATACTACATTTCTACAAAGTTTTAATGAAAACATTAACTGTAATTAAATTTAGTACCTTTTTTCTAATTTGTAAATCTGGAATAAAATTATTTCTCTTGGATGTGTTAATTGATAAATTTTGTAACATAAATAAGTTAAGCAAATACAAGTGTTATGTTAATATAAGTTATATGTTTATATATAAGTCAAATATAAATTTATGCAAATTAATCTCCAATAATAAAAAACAAAATGCTATATCATATGGCTGATGATGCAATATTAGAAGGTAACAACTCTGATATCTAAACAAATAGTATGAAAAATATAAATAAAGAATAATCAAGATATTTTTCTTTCATTGCAGTATGAGGAAATAAATATTTCTAGAGAACAAAAATTATACAAGTAATTACAATATATTCAATGCTTTACCTCCAACATAATATAACAAATTTTTCATACTTTGACAGATAAGAACAATGAAAACAATGAATAGGAACAGGAACAATAAATTCCATAAATCAAAGGAGAAAAAATCCAGAAATCTAAAGAAATTAAAATCTATAACTATAACTACAGAATAAATTTAAATGCTCAAAAATATAATCAGGAGAAAAAATACTACTTGTATTTTGATTAAATTTAAAGAATCCTAAAAGATTGAATTTTTTAAGAAGGTTAATTGGATCGAAACTTACAAACGCCTTAGGGATTTGAGATGCTTTAAAGCTCCATATGGTATTTTAGATAATTTGTTGTTATGAAGAAATCTGAAAAACAATTCAAAACATTTTACAAAAAACTGTATAAAAACATACACATAATGCATTTTAAACAAATGATATTTACATTTTAAATATACTTACAGTCTTTCAAGTGAAGGTAAGTCAGCAAAGGTATTTGGTTTTATCCTTTCTATATTGTTAAAATGGATGTACCTGTAAAAGAAAAAATTTTTCCTTATATACCACCCAAAGCATCATTCATTTACCTTTTTTAATGACTTAAATATACCTAGGAACAGGGGTGCTATTTGAGGGAGTCTAACGGAGGCAATTGCCCTTTCAGGAGTAGGGACAGGAGCCAGGATCGAACCTGGGAACCCACGGGCAGTAGGTGAGATCGTTACCGCCAAGCAAAAGACTAGCTCAATTGCTTCCTGTGAGAATCTCGTTTTACTACCCATGCAAGATGGTGTCGCCACAGTACTCCACCCCAGCGAGGAGACTGTCTCGTTAACGTCGAACGAGTGATATGCACTTGTGAATGATGCTGTTATATGCATATGTAATGTGCGGGATGACAGGCTTTGTGCAGCGAGCGTTTCACAGACTTTGCTTGCTAGGAGTGTTTGATGCTGCCATCTCTTGGACTCAAGAGGAGGTGATGATGTCGGCGAAGGTGCGTCTTTGTTTGTCCAAGGTCACTAATGCAGAAGTAGGTGCGGGAGTCAACATCGAACCTGGGACCCCACGGGCAATAGGTGAGATTGTTACTGTCGAGCAAAAGACTAGCTTGATCGCTTCCTGCGAGAATCTCGTTTTACTACCCATGCAAGTTGGTGTCGCCACGCCCTCTTCAAGGAATTTGATATTTCAGAATAAATTGGATCATTTGGAAAGTTCTGTGGTTTTTCAAATTGAAGCGCAGTTTCGTCTGCTTATATTTTGCAACTGCTGATAAGGAGTTATTGTGAATAACCTTGTGAAGGGGTTGGCTGGAAAATCGAAGGATACTTTTAGAGCGTTTTCGTGATTGTAGAAAAACTGTTGAATAGTGGAAAATTTCATAATTTTGAATTCATTGCTATAATGAATGGTTCCCCTCCTGATAGGAAATAGTCCACAGCAACACATCAGTTCAAACAGAGATGATAATCCCATGAAACTTTTCTTTATTCAGGACACATCGACAAAGTTGGAAAGAGCGAGGGTGGTCTTCTTATACATCTACATAATAGAACCTTCTTGTTCAACAGTTAGCATAGGATCTGATCAAAATTTTGCACTGAGAGTACGCCAACATTTTTGACATACAAATCTGCCAACCGATGTGAATGTGCCAGATACCAGATGCCTCTTTTTGACAGTTGCAAATAAATGTGTATTAACATTTTTCATCTACCAGAATGGCGATTTATCAATAAAACCACATTAGAAAGAAAAGAGAACTAAAATTGTTGATTTTGCATTATGATGCAGCTATTATAAGTTAACTGAAAAGGAAAGAAAGGGAAGGGCAGATGTTACATCCATCTGGATAGAACATTAACCGCTTGCCTGATTACTCCGAGTTATCTTGGGTTCGTATACTATATTGCAGTTAATTATTATCCCGAGAAAACTCGGGCAAAGCAAAATTTGTCAGTACGATTTGTTTTATCACAGTTTTACTCGGCCTGGAGAAAATGAAATATTCAGCTTTGATTGGCAATTTGCCAAGTTTTGTTGGTTTCATGGTTCTTTTGCTGGGACTGGTCACATGTTTTCCCTAATGTATAGTATATGTCGGCTTGTGGATTAGTAATGTATAAAGAAGGATAGTTGCACTGAAAAAAAAATAATAATGCCGATGATGCAAGATAGCGAAAGCGATGATTTTTCAGATAGTGATTATGAAGAGGTAGACTTTGAAAATAGTAGAAGTGATTCTTCTGTATGTAGCCTTATTGAAGACAAGAGAAAATAGATAAAAACTCCCATAAAAGAGATTCTAGAGGTAAGCCAGTAAGAGACCAGATACCAGTGTACAGAATGTCAGGTATGACTTTGTGTTGTCCCTTGTTTCAAAAACTATCATACAAAGACTAATATTTAACTTTTTTCCAATTGCCCGAGATAACTCGGGATAGTAAACTAATATTAAAACTAAATGCTTTTACATCTGTAAAAAATTAAAAATCAAACTTAAAACCTACATATTTTGTTTTGTATCGTTTCCTTGTATTTAATAATAAAATAAAAAAATGTGATTATTTTTTGCAATTTTTTTCAAAAAAATTTGTAATGGAAGCAGTTAATATTCAGAATTGAAACCACATGAAACTAAAGTACAACTGCATTTAATGTTAGGATAAAAATAGCTGCGAGCATTTTGAGTTGGGAAATAGATTACTTTTGATGTTAAAGAATAGAAAATATTTTGAATAAAGAAATTAATTGATAGGAAAACTGATTTTTAGAATAAAAGACAAAATATATATATGATTCTTTATCATAGACCCAGATATGTAAATTCAATCTTTTCCACTTGCGCTACATAATTCTCACTTGTGTTGTGGGGGCATAATTTTTGTTTTAGTGCTATATTAAGAATGAAGAACAAATGAATTCATTTTCGTCAAGTATGCTGTTTTATTTCAAGAAAGGTAAAACTGCTAGTCAGACTGTTCATAAACTTTGTACTGTATACAGAAAAAGGGCTGTTTGAGATGACACAGTTCAAAGGTAATTTGAGAAGTTTAAGAGTGGAAATTTCAGCCTCGAAGATGATGCCTGCTCTGGACAACCATCATCATCTGTAAAGGAGGACCTCTTAAAAGAAGCTATCAAATGATCCTACATGGTACTTTTTGGAATATTTAATCTGTGCGATAGTTCTTGAACTATGTAGCGAGGATTTTCAGCGATAGCTTCTTTTAAAGGGTCATTCTTTACAGATGATGGTCGTCCAAAGCGGCATCACATCAGCTTTGAGGCTGAAATTTCTGTGCTTAAAGTTCGAGGGAAGGAACCAGAAATTTCCCGAAAGCTAAAATAATTTGTCCCATTTGAGTAAAATAGAAACATTATCACTAAATAAACACTTTAAGCACATGCAATTTCTTTTTCTGGAAATGAGTTAGCCACCAGTATCACAGTTTAAAAATGTGCAGATCCGTAAAGAGGAAGGAAGATAAGAGAGAACCATTATGCATCAATAGCTGCATAGACTCCGATAATAAAAGAAATGATGGGAAATCACTCCACTGGCAACACAAGCTTTTTAAAAAGCATCAGGACCAGCCTTCACTTCAAAGAAGCCTGAGTTCAATAAAAATTTTAGGGTCTAAAATTACTTACAAATATAAAACAAAAAATCTTTTAATTTCATAAAAAATTGCAACTGTAAAATAATAATTTTTAAAATGTAACAAAAAACTTACAGCTGTTCTAATTTTTTCAATCCTTTGAAAGCTGTACTCCCGATACTTTTAATTTTGTTCTTATATAAATACCTAAAAGAGAACAAATACAGTCATTAATAAACAAAATAAAATGTTAATTAACTAAAGAGCCATTATAATTAATTTATATGTGAGTTACATCTTTAGATAAAAAAAAATGTAATACATTAGTTTAATAATTTAAAGAAGAAAGAAAAATCATGCATCAAGCACAGATTATGACACACTTTCCAACACATTCAGAACAGTGCAACAAAACTTCAGCACTTAATAAGCGATAAGATATTTAAGCAAACAATTAGGAAAACACATAACACATTTGAAAATCCAATATCAGCAATTACCATCAATAATCAGAAAAGTATTAGAGTTCTTTTGTGGAGCCCTGTACATGATCTCTAGATTGATATATATACAGTAGACTGCCTGAAATTCGCACATCGTTTCAGATACAAACAATGAAACTTACAATTACGATGTAGGTGGAAAATTTAAGCTTTTTTTAAAATTTTTTATATCATTGTGTACACATTTTAATATGGAATTCTGGTTAATATGATTGAACTCATATTTTCTCATGATGGAAGTATAAATTTATTTCTGAAAAATTTCAAGATAGCACTGATATCAGTGGCGATAACAATCTTTTTAACAAATACATTTATGTATTAATCAAGCTTGTTTGTTATTAAGTAAAGTTAAACACAAAACAAAACTTTGTTTTTTAAAGATTTTGATGTGAATTATTAGTGTATATTTTATAAGGCAAGTTTCACTGAATAATTCAAGAAAAACTTATCTCATCATTATGCCTATTTAGCTATGCATTATAAATTATTTACATGACCTTTACTTTTAATATTTAAAAAAAAAAATTAATTTTCTTATTTTACTTTATTGTAAGCATTCATTAAAACTTCGAGTGCATTATTAGATTCAAATTACTGTTTAAAAATGTAAACAAAACAGTGACCAGAAATTCGTAAAATTCTAAAATCTGCAGAACCTGTGGTTTTAAATTATGCGGATTTAAGGGAGTCTACTGTATTACAACTACATAGTAGTGTAAAATTTACTTCAGTTAGAAAAAAACCCGCATAGCACAGTTGAAAATTCCCGTACAGCAAATTCTGCCAATAAACAGAAATGAACTCAAACACTTTTGTGCAGCCCTGTATAGGATCTATAAAATTTATACAGCAAATGAAGTAATCTGCAAAAAATTAGTGAAATTTAAAAATGCATACCACAACTGAAATTGCAATTATACAATTATCAGTATACATCGAACAAATTCTATACAGTACAGGATCTGTTATCTGGAATGATTGAGAACTGGAGTATTCTGGATAAGGGGATTTTTCCATAATTCGCAACACTTTATTATAGGTATAAAAAATGTACAAAATAACTAATATCACTATTTTTTTACATTTATTTATTTATTGAATGCATGCAAGAACATTTATTATTTTTTATTTGTGTTGACTCTAGAATGAAAGCACCACCGAGTGGGAATTCTCAAGGAAGGGCACATTGTTCTCAAAAAGGGCATTCTTGCACCCTACTCCAAAAACACATTTTGAACTAGTTTGTTCAGAGTCCCCTTTTATCAGTGTAGAATTTCGCAATATTTTTTAGATTTGTCCCTCGATAGACACAAATTTTTCGATTTTTTTCCGCGACCAATCGAAGAATTTCACGATAATTTTCTCACAACTTATTGAAAATTTTAAAGATTTTTTTTTTTTTTTAAATGTTTGACTGACGAATTTGCAATTTTTTTTCCTCACAATTGATTGACAAATTTTGCAATATTTTCCTTCTACCAATGGACAAATTTTGTGGTTTTTACTGAGACCGAAAATTTCATGATTTTTCCCCGTGACTGGCTGCCAAATTTCATGTTTTACGGATTGACAGCGATATTTTCCCACGTACAACTGGCAAATTTATGGATTTTTTCCTATGACTTACTGGGTTTCCCACTACTCATGGGGATTTATTCATGCGATTGACGGATGAATTTTGCACTTTTTTTTTTATGTTTTGGAAATGAAAAAATTGAGCTTGGGTTATTATTTTGCTTTCCGGTTTTCAGAGCATTCCAGATACAAGGACGCCAGATAAGAGATTCCACACTGTAATTAAAAATACTTTGTACACCATATTCTACAACAAGCATTTTGTAGTGGCCAGCAGTGCAGCATATATCAATTTCAATATGTTTGAAATAGAGTAACATCATTAATATAATTACAAACAATTTTCTCCATAGATAGTAATGTAACAGAATTGTTTTGAGTATCCCTGTGAAGAAACTATAAATGCTACACACTTCATTTACAATACCGAACATACCATATTAAATCTCAATAACATACATCAATTACATGAATATCCGAGTACATTTGTGACGTGAGTTAGAGCATGGACAGACAGATGGCTGGACAGGCAAACTTCACTTTTCAACTATGTTGGAAAGTTTTAAAAATGACTTTTCATGAGAGTGAGCTTTTGTACCTATAATGCTAATAAAATGTTTTTCAATGACAGTTGAGTAAGAGAAAAATAAATAGCTGAATCAGTTGTACTTTTGACAATATGTATGTTTTATACACATAATGAAAGTGTTTATAATAAAATTAGTGTGTGTTTTATAACAAAAAAAAATGTGTTTTATAATAAAATTGTATGTATTTTATAATAAAAAAACAGTGTGGGTTTTATATATATAAAAAAAAAAAAATGTGTGTTTTATAATAAATTGTGTGTGCTTTATATTAAAATTGTGGGTGCTTAATAATAAAACAAATTGTTTCATAATAAAAAAAATCAAATATTCAATTTTTGCAGCCTAGGTTTAAAATGTATTCTATAATGTATTCCTTGCCAAAATGGCACAAAAACAAAAATTTCGCCAAACCCGGTCTGCGACATCTGTTCCTAGATTTTTTTTCTGTTCAATTAAATAAATCAAAATGTTGTTTTCATTGGATTAAAAATCTAAACTACTTACAAATAACGAAGTTCTTTCAGACCAGCAAAAGCGTCATCTTCAATTTTAGTGATGTGATTATTGTTCAAAAGGCTACAGAGGAGGAAAAAATAAATTGAGTTAGAAACATAATTAGATTTAAAAATTATTTAAAAATTAATTGTAGTGAATTATTAACAGTAATAAATTAATAAAGACATTACAGATTAAAATTTGTAAATCTTTGTCAAACACTTATTAAAAGACAAAGACAAACGAAATGATAAACATTACAGTTAAATTTTCAAAAGCACTTTTCGCGTTTATGCTAATTTAAAAATATACACACCTATTTTCTATTTAAAACTTAAAAACAGCAGATTTCCTTCGTTGTTTTGAAGTTATTTACTAATAAGAACCTTTTTCCGGGAAAACTTGAACAAATGAATAACAAAGACAAAATACAAAAAAAGCATATCTAAACGAAAATTTGTAAGATACAGATGAAAAAAAGTAAAATTAGTAAATACAACCTAGAAAAAATACTTTCAAATTTAAATTGAAAAGATCAAGCCAAAAATAACCCCCAACTTACATATAACCGTTTCGCCGATGCTGACTTTCTATACAGCATGTTGCAATTGCAACAGCATGTTGCATAATGCAATTGCACATTTGCACTGCGCAGTTTGTTTACTTTAGTAGTCTATATGAATGCCACTAGATGGCGACACCAAAAGATTAAGTCAAACATGAAATAAAAAAAATGTGTGTTTTATAATAAATTGTGTGTGCTTTATATTAAAATTGTGGGTGCTTAATAATAAAACAAATTGTTTCATAATAAAAAAAATCAAATATTCAATTTTTGCAGCCTAGGTTTAAAATGTATTCTATAATGTATTCCTTGCCAAAATGACACAAAAACAAAAATTTCGCCAAACCCGGTCTGCGACATCTGTTCCTAGATTTTTTTTCTGTTCAATTAAATAAATCAAAATGTTGTTTTCATTGGATTAAAAATCTAAACTACTTACAAATAACGAAGTTCTTTCAGACCAGCAAAAGCGTCATCTTCATCATCATCATCTGCGTGCGAATACAATTGTGTTGTTTCACGCAAACAACACAAGGCGCCATCGGGACATCAGTTTTTTAAATAATAAAATGAATAAAAATAAACAAGCTTAGATATGCAAAATGGTTAATAAAAAGGTTAGAGATCCATTAATCACCTTGCCCTGACAGTTAAGAAATCCTCATTCTTTCCTTATTTCTTCATCTTCATTATCACAGACAAAATAACTTTTATTCTGTATTCATTAACATCCATCACTAGATCCATGAACTTGAAAGTTCCTCCGTGTTCTTGACATTTGTGATTACACCAGCTTTCGTAAACAAAACTAAGGCAAACTTATTTCTATACTTATCATATATATTATTTCTGTTGCCAACATTCCTTTTGTTAAGCAAATACAAAACTTAGAACGATAAATAAGATATCAAATGAAAGGATTTTGAACAGCTTCTGACATAGTGCACTCACATTTCGTTAAAACGTCTTTTGATTAAAAATTGCAGTTCATTAAAAATTAAATTAGCATTATTTTAAAAAATGAAATGAAAGTTTTTTCTCAAATCAGTGTTGCTACAAAAATAAAATACCGCACTATATCGTGCTGAACAATGATTATAAAAAAAAATGTAGTACAATAAAGATAAAGTGGGACACTGTTTCTGCACGGGTTTAATTTATATTTATGATTAAAAAGCAAAATTGAAATTCCAATGCTCAATCCATTTATTTTTCTTTATACCATGTTTTTTTTTTTTTTTTTTTTCCCGAAACAAATGATGTCATCCTCTACTGCAGTTAAAATATGATTTTACGGGGGGGGGGGGGGGGGGGCTTTTTTTGTTTTTTACAATCTTTGTCAGTTCTTACAGTAACTTTGATGGAATAAATGACATGATATTCTGGCTTGACTAATGATGTTTGCAGATATTTTTATCTTTTATTATTTTTTTTAGAAGTTTAAACCTGCATCTAAGAAATATTAGATATTGGTAAAAAATATTAGATTGTAGTGCGAAATTTACGCACGGGTCCACTGGTAAATAAATAGAAATGTTGTATGTTCAATTATTCAGACATTTTTCTCCAGGAGGGAATTTTGCAGCTCCGGATGGGGAGAGATTACACTTTTGAACCACTACCAAATAGCGCCGGTGCAAACATCGGGGCTGCCCGTACCAGTTGGGGTCGTGTTAGGGGTCCCGAGTCTCTTTACACAATTCGAAATAATGTTTCCTTTCTGTATATTTTTTTATCTAAATTTGTTTTAAATGTTTTTGTCGAAACAAAAAGGGCGTATTAACTTTATTTTTTACAGCCAAAGTTGATCTGATTGTCGGGAAATATAGAGATTTGAGGATTCTAAAAATAACCGTGAACAGAAAAAAAATAAATATTTATAATATTGTAAAGGATGAGATTATTTTGAGAAATTAAAAATCATGCAGGAAGTTGCATGGAATTTGTCATACATTTTATAATCTTTATTATAAATTATCTTATGATAATAAAATTTTAAAATAAATTTTATTAGTCCAGTATTTTAGTATCAGACGCTAAAGTCCCGCTAACTGACTTACCAGGACCCCGCGCGATGTTGCGTCGGCCCTGTATACGGAATACAAAATGTCAAATATTCCAACGGAGAAGAGAATGTCTTGTCGGGCCACCTTACTGAATTCATGGCTGATAAATAGCACTGAGGGCGTAGTTAGTTGTTGCTAAGCAAATAAGTCTGGTGTACGTTCTCTATTAAATGAATAAATAAAAATAAATAGCACTTCAATATTTTTAAAGAAATAGAATCCGTGGGACTCAAGCTTTTCGGATCATAGGATAGGGGAAAGTCGGGTAACCGCGGACATTTCAATTTCTAAGAAATTCAAAGTGTTGCGTAAATAAAGAGTTATTGTACATGCACGCCCTCTAGAGTCGAAACAAATACAGTTTAACTGCAACGTGGACGCCGAGTAAGTTAGTCGTGAGTGAGTGTTTTGCTTTCGTCTATAAATCTTTAAAAAAACGAGACAGAATGCGTCATATGACAGAATGCACATTTTGCATGCGTGCCCTGGCGGTGGAAAGTGGAACTAAAATATGTAAGGCTATCTATCGGTATCAAGTTGAATGAGCCAAATCCCGTCGTAATCGGACCTATAGAATTCGAGATATTTTGAAATGAAAAAAAAAAAAATCTGAAATTATTATTCGGAAAGAGTGGTATA
This sequence comes from Maratus michaelseni, assembly GCA_963931845.1. Classification (NCBI taxonomy): domain Eukaryota; kingdom Metazoa; phylum Arthropoda; class Arachnida; order Araneae; family Salticidae; genus Maratus; species Maratus michaelseni. The sequence goes on from OZ007597.1 coordinate 262,968,016, forward strand.
TACAACTGATAAATTTACTATAATATTACAGAGAGCGATTATTAAGTTAATTATAATGTTTGGTATCGGTTGCGTTGAAATTAGAAAGTTAGTTGCTGAGATACAGAAAACTTTTCCTCCTACCGCAGATGTTCAAAATTATGACCGTTCTGGTCAATACACTGCTTATAACAGTGGGCTATTGATTCACAAACTTAAACAAACATTTCATTGGGTGTTGTGGCGCATTCTTGCTCAATTGCGGTTTTGGAACGTTGTCTATGAACATCTATTCGTTTCAAACTTATCTTTTATCCGATGAATGATAAATTGTGCGTCGTGTAGGTGGATCTGCCTGAAACTCCCTGCGATATTGTTAGGGTTTCGTTCATCTCACGAAACCCTATTACTCCCGCTGCGTTGTCTGTCTGTCACAGAGCTATTCTCAGAAACTATGTAACTTACAGAGTTGAAACTTTGTGTATATAGCTCAATATCAGCTATAAAGAGCTCAAAATATTAAAATTTAAAAAATTCGTATTATTTTAATAAATAGAGATAAAAAACCAAAATTCTGACAGCCTTTTCCTATTAAATTGAAACATTTTTCGTTATAGCAGATGCCAAAAATTAAAAATCCACGACGAAATTCTTTCCACAATAATTAATTTTCTATCTGACGATTTCCACGTGAAAAATGAAAATAAAATAAAAAGTTTCACCAATTGAAAAAAAGATTAATATGAAATAAAAATGATTGACGTCATAGTGGTAATAAAGCGGAAATTTTCAAAGATTTCTCAATAATATAAGGAGTATGAGTATGTGTATGTACACAAAGCAGATTAATATCACGTCATTAGAGAATTAAAAAGAAAATCTGACGTCCTATTGGAAGTTTAACGAATTTTTCAGATGTTTGAGAATAATACAAAGCGAGTATCAATATGAGTAATAGAGAATGTAAATATATGAGTTTGAGAAACCTATTGAATCATGATAAAAATCCGATTATGGAAATATTCGCATATTTTAACATTTTAAAGGCGTACAACATGTTTAATTTTGAATTTTTTTTTTTTTTTTAAATATCACATTTAGTCCGCGTGACAGATATTATTATGACAGAATATAATAGCCGGCTTCGCCCTCTATCTGGTTTGGATACTCGAAAAAACGAAAAAATAGAACCCGGTCAATTTTTACTTTATAAAAAACAAGACTTTTTTTTTTGGTTGCTAAATGAAATTTATTTGGATTTATTAAAGAAAGGATAAAGTGTTTTGAAAGGAATATTAAACGAAACCCTTTGAGTGATCTTCGATCACACTTACCCACTTGTTTTTGTACTTCTGCCACATTTTCATACTTAGTATTTTAAAATAAATGTTCTTATCAAAAGTTAATCTTGGTCCATTTCATTATTTCCAATTAAATACACTTTGAAAAGAAATAAAAAATAGAAAGTTATGACCGTTTAAACAGTGTATATAAACATTTTTCTGACGCACCCTGTATATACACTGGTATCCAGAAATTAAGGGGCAGTGACCAATTTCAGACGTTTCGTCGAATATCTACTGAAACTCGTGAGAAAATGCCCTTGAACTTTGAGGATGTAAAGAACATGTCTGACTTTATGTTTTTCAGTGAAGATTTTGTCGCGAGGACAATTAGGGGGGGGGGGGGCAATAATAATTTTAATATAAAAAATATTTGCTATCACCCAAGTTACAGAAAATGCTCAAAATGGTCTGTCACTGTAGTAAATGACTATGTAGGTCCTGTTCAACATTTGTGGGCATTTGTGTAAGCATAGCATGTATATTTGTAAAGATGTTAACGTTTCTGTGAAAAATTCAAAAGGTTTTTTTTTTTTTTAAATAGCATGCAGAGTTTTTAACGAAATTTAACACCGCTTTCAAAAACGTAGAAATAGTACACTGTGATTAAAATATTAACATATTGAATATTTGATGATATATAGGTATTTGTATGAAATAAATTTTAACTGCGCATGCGTGAACTACAGGACATTTTTTTTTTTTGTCATGATTTGATAGTCAATACTATAGGGCAACTCATATAAAAAGACCAGTGAAATATCGTGAAAACTCAAAAAGTTACAGCAATAATTGATAAATTGAGGAGATGGGATTTCTTTCTTAATTTATCAATTATTACTGTAACTTTTTGAGTTTTTACGATATTTCACTAGTCTTTTCATACGAGCTGTCCTGTAGTATTGACTATCAAATCATGACAAAAAAAAAACCTTTGGTATAGTTCGCGCATGCGCAGTTAATATTTATTTCATAAAAATACTTATATGTCTTCAAATATTCAATATATTAATATTTTAATCACAGTGTACTATTTCTACGATTTTTTGTCAAGTTTTTGGAAAGCGGTATTAAATTCCGCTGAAAACTCTGCATGCTATATAGAAAAAAATCTTTAGAATTTTTTCACAAAAACGTTAACATCTTCACGAATATACGTGCTATGCTTACACCACAAATGCACACAAATGTTGAACAGGACCTACATATAGTCATTTGCTACAGTGACAGAACATTTTTAGCATTTTCCGTTACTAGGGTGATCGAAAATATTTTTTTAATATTAAAATTATTATTGTCCTACCTAATTGTCCTCGCGACAAAATCTGCACTGAAAAACATGAAGTCAAATATGTTTTTTTTTTTTAGAACCTCAAAGTTCAAGGGCATTCCGGGCATTTCCTCACGAGTTTCAATAAGATATTCGACGAAACGTCTGAAATTGGTCACTGCCCCTTAATTTCTGGACATCAGTGTATGTATGTATGTATGTATGTATGAATGTATGTATGTATATTACTGCTACAAATAAATAAATCATTACAGTTTCTAGTATTTCTTTTTGTAATTCTAGAAAAAGGACTATTGTCTTGCCAAAAATATTTTTATGGGCAACCCTATAATTATTAATCATTGAATTAAAACAGAACAATGCGACATATTATTAAACGATGCATTTCTTTAGACGCGGTAAACGAGGGGGGAAAAAAGTCACATTCATAAAAAGATAATCTGACAAATTGGTTTCTAGCCGTATAAAATTAATCTCCGAAGGTTATCATGACAGGGCAAATTAGAACAACATGTAGGGTTAAAAATGTTATTTTCGGCGCCAGACTCGGGAGGGTTTGTTGAAAGTTCACTTATAAACTTTATCGCAAATAAATCATCAGCTGCTCGCGCATAATCAAAAACTCAATCAACAAGAGAGTGAAATAATGAGATAAGGAAAAGGAAAAAAAATTGCAAGTATGGAAGAGATTCAAAACAGGGCTGTAGCTAAAAGTGAATAATAAGGGGGGGGGGGAGAAGAAAATGTAGGGGAGGCTCATATATTTTTTCTCTCTGGCAAAACACACACACGCAGATATATATGATCAAAGTATTATACAGAGAGATAAATTAGAGCATATTCATATTGTAGGCACTATGTTTTTTATTAAACTGTTGATAATAACTTCATTATTATTAAATTCCTACTATTAGCTCACACTCTCTCTATATATATCTTGTTGGAATTTTCAATCGTTAATAAAATATTTTCTGTTCATCCTATCAAGTTCAAATAAATTTTTTAAAACTTGTACTGGATGACAATTGATGTTAATACAGTTTTTTCAAATATTAATTCATTAATTAAGTTTAATTAATTAATTTTAATTTTATATTTCATTTCTGTTCAAAAGTATAGACTCACTCATATTTATAGTCTCACCTTCACACGTAAAAAGATAATGGGGCTGGCTGTTCACGGACGAAGATCAGGCGGCTCGCGGGCGAAGGAGACTATAAATGTGGAGTAAGTCTATACTTTTGAACAGAAATGAAGTATAAAACTAAAATTAAATAATAAAATTTAATTAATGAATTAATATTTGAAAAAAAAAACTGTATTATCGTTAACTGTAACATCGCTATGGCACTTTATTGTGAAGTTTGGTAATTTTTGAAATTCAATATTTGAAAAACGGCATAATCATTAGATTTTAAATTTATATCAAGAAAAAATACAATTGTTTTAACTTTCTAACGCAGTTTGTCTAACAATTTTGTGAGAAATACTTTTCGAGCTATTCATTTTTGGTATTTTAGCTATTTATTTTTTATTTAATTTTTAATACATTTCAAAAAATTTTCTTATGTAAGATATTTAGCAGGATATAAATTTAGGAATAAATACCGTCAGTGGCGAAGCGTGTAGATCGCTGGAAAAAAATATTTCTATTTGACCTAAGTAGGAATTGACTTAAAAAAAAAGTTTTTATATTACTTGTTTTATACTAAGAAAAAAAAAAGGCTGCAGAATAAAAAATTCCTGTGTATAATTAGACTAGTGAAATAATAAGTGATGATGTCAACAAGTAAATAAAAAGCTTACAGTTCACCTCTTTCATAAAGAGTTGCAACCTTTAATTTTTTTTTTTCTGACTATTCCCCGGCCTTGGGATTCTAAAGCTGTATATTTTTATATAATAAAAGACATTAACAAAATCAAGAATGTATTTTGCATTTTAAAATTATTATTGTTTTTAAAACACTTATTTAAACTAATTTAAAACACTTATTTGCAATTTTTATACAAATACTACAATTTAGTATTATTAAACTTTTTATAATAACTTCATTTTATACTAAGAAAAGAAGTATAACTGGTAAAAGGGCCATAAAACTAAATTCGATTTTTGAACAGAGTTTCATATGGTGACCTTGAAATTTTCTCCAGGGGGGGGGGGAGGGGTGGCTCAGATTTTTTAGGGGGACTGAGCCCCCCTGGCCCCCCTCTAATTACAGCCCTGATTCAAAATAGTACAGTGGAGTTACTGAAAACGACTAACAAAGTTGATGTACATTTTAAGGTGGTCTGAGGCATAAAAAGTTTACTTTTTAACACTTTTCAACATAGTTGAAAAGTATTTATAAATTCAGTTTGTCTGCCGTCTGTCTGTCCGTGCTCTAACTCGTGTAAATATACTCGGATGGTCATGCAATTGATATATGCTATTGAAGTTCACTATGGCATGTTCGCTATTGAAAATGAAGTGTGCAGCACGTATAGTTCCTTTACAGGGACACTCAAAAAAAATTTCTTTACATTACGGTCTATGGGGAAAAATCATTTGAGGTTCATTTTAATAATGTTTCACTATTTGAAATATATTGAAATTGATATATATCACAGAGATGCACTACAAGAGGTTTATTATCGAATACGTTGTGCATAGCATATATAGTTTATTCACATACACTCAAAATATTTTCGTTACATTACGGTCTAATGGGGAAAAATCGTTTGCGGTTTATTTTAATAATGTTTCACTATTTAAAATATATTGAAATTGATATATATCACAGAGATGCACTACAAGAGGTTTATTATCGAATACGTTGTGCATAGCATATATAGTTTATTCACATACACTCAAAATATTTTCGTTACATTACGGTCTAATGGGGAAAAATCGTTTGCGGTTTATTTTAATAATGTTTCACTATTTAAAATATATTGAAATTGATATATATCACAGAGATGCACTACAAGAGGTTTATTATCGAATACGTTGTGCATAGCATATATAGTTTATTCACATACACTCAAAATATTTTCGTTACATTACGGTCTAATGGGGAAAAATCGTTTGCGGTTTATTTTAATAATGTTTCACTATTTAAAATATATTGAAATTGATATATATCACAGAGATGCACTACAAGAGGTTTATTATCGAATACGTTGTGCATAGCATATATAGTTTATTCACATACACTCAAAATATTTTCGTTACATTACGGCGTAATGGGGAAAAATCGTTTGCGGTTTATTTTAATAATGTTTCACTATTTAAAATATATTGAAATTGATATATATCACAGAGATGCACTACAAGAGGTTTATTATCGAATACGTTGTGCATAGCATATATAGTTTATTCACATACACTCAAAATATTTTCGTTACATTACGGTCTAATGGGGAAAAATCGTTTGCGGTTTATTTTAATAATGTTTCACTATTTAAAATATATTGAAATTGATATATATCACAGAGATGCACTACAAGAGGTTTATTATCGAATACGTTGTGCATAGCATATATAGTTTATTCACATACACTCAAAATATTTTCGTTACATTACGGCCTAATGGGGAAAAATCGTTTGCGGTTTATTTTAATAATGTTTCACTATTTGAAATATATTGAAATTGATATATATCACAGAGATGCACTACAAGAGGTTTATTATCGAATACGTTGTGCATAGCATATATAGTTTATTCACATACACTCAAAATATTTTCGTTACATTACGGTCTAATGGGGAAAAATCGTTTGCGGTTTATTTTAATAATGTTTCACTATTTAAAATATATTGAAATTGATATATATCACAGAGATGCACTACAAGAGGTTTATTATCGAATACGTTGTGCATAGCATATATAGTTTATTCACATACACTCAAAATATTTTCGTTACATTACGGTCTAATGAGGAAAAATCGTTTGCGGTTTATTTTAATAATGTTTCACTATTTAAAATATATTGAAATTGATATATATCACAGAGATGCACTACAAGAGGTTTATTATCGAATACGTTGTGCATAGCATATATAGTTTATTCACATACACTCAAAATATTTTCGTTACATTACGGTCTAATGGGGAAAAATCGTTTGCGGTTTATTTTAATAATGTTTCACTATTTAAAATATATTGAAATTGATATATATCACAGAGATGCACTACAAGAGGTTTATTATCGAATACGTTGTGCATAGCATATATAGTTTATTCACATACACTCAAAATATTTTCGTTACATTACGGCCTAATGGGGAAAAATCGTTTGCGGTTTATTTTAATAATGTTTCACTATTTCGAAAATGTTGAAATTGTTATATATCACTGAGATGCACTACAAGAGACTTACTGTAGAGTATTGTGTGTATGGCATTCATCGTTCATTTACAGGGACACACAAAAGAATTCGATTAAAGTACTGTCTATTTGTTTTAAATGCTAAAGGTGTAAATCAACAACATAATACAAATTAAAATAACTTTTATTAGGTTGTTTGACATGTTCCGACTCACTCTGAGTCATTTTCAAAAACAAATGACAATATTCCATAATTGCACGGGCTTTGAGGTTATTATTTAAAATGCTATCATTTAATTTTCATGTACTTTTTTAAAAATTACGCACGTTATCTATTGCAGCATTTTAGATGATAGCATTTTAAATAATTACTTCAAAGCCCGTGCAATTATGGAATATTGTCATTTGTTTTTGAAAATGACTCGGAGCTAGTCAAACATGACAAACAACCTAATAAAATGTATTTTAATTTGTATTATGTTGTTAATTTACACCTTTTAGCATTTAAAACAAATATATTATTACAAGGTGTTATAATTTATTATATTGTTAAAGTACTGCCTGTTAACAATAATTGCTGGAAGTGCGTTTTCAGTTGCGGAAAGCGTTTTTAAAATTTAACTTTTTTTTTTTTTCATACTTCTTGGTGCGTGTAAACACTTATACAGATCATGTACAGGGCAGCACAAAAGATATCTAGTACATTTTCGTTTATTGATGGAAATTTCAGAAGGGGAATTTTAAACTGCGCTGTGCTATGTCCTTCCTAACCGAACTAAAATTTAGCATTCGGTGTAGTATATATACAAATCTATAATAAATAATATACACGGCTGCACAAAAGAATTCGGTTATTTTCCTGAATATTCTTGGCAATTCCTGAAATTGTGTAGCATCATTAAAATAAACCGCAAATGATTTTTCTCCATAGACCGTAATGTAACGGAATTCTTTTGAGTGTCCCTGTAAAAAAACTATAAGTGCTACACACTTCATTTTCAATATCGAACCTGCCATAGTAAATCTCAATCACATATATCAATTGCATGACAAACCTAATATATTTACGTGAGTTAGAGGACAGACAGACAGCAGACAAACCTAATTCATAAACACTTTTCAACAATGTAGGCACAGTGTTCAAGAAGGAGAAAAACAATAAGCAAGTTTTCTACTTACATAGTATGAACGTCTTTTAAGTTCTTGAAAGCATTTCGAGGTATTTCTCTGATTTTGTTGAATCTCAGATCTCTAAAAGAAAAAGAAAACAGTACTTAATAATATGAAAACCATGAACAATATTTAAAAACAAATCATTTAAATATATCATTTTTTTTCTTTTACAATTAACTCCTTAAGCACCATATTCAATTTAGTGATAGTATGCTGAATACCAGCTATGTTAAATTTCGTCAAAAATACAAAATTAATACCGGAAATTCTAAAAGAATCATTTTAATTTATGCAATCACGAAAAGTCTGTCATTATATAAAATACAAATTACTACTATAACTTTCTGGTATACACTCAAAATTTTGAATTTAAAAACAGGCCAAACTGGCAACCTGGACTAAAGACCTACTAAATACTACCTGGACACTTCTAACGCACATACTTCCTGATATTTCAGATAGGTAATTCATGAAGTACGCAGGTATGTCGACAGTAAAAATGAAGCTGATGATGATTATTCATCAAGTACCAATGATGTATGATCAAAAGGGGCTCTATAGAACATTGAAACCTTTAAAAAGTAATTATCCCAGCAAAATAATATTCCTGAAACATTTTATACACTTTATTTTGAAAAAATGCATTGCAAACTTCAGTGCTGGAAAAAAGACTTTTTTTTTTTTTTTTTTTTTTTTTGTAAAGAAATAAAGTTACATTAACGGCAAATGTCAGTGAGGTTTTTTAATCGTCAGGGTATGTAAGATAAATTATAATTAATTTATGATTGTTACGATTAAAATCTTGAAACCTATTGAACTTAATAATTATCTTATTTTTAAGTAGTAAGATCATAATAGTAAAATATTGTATATTTATTATTTAATGGCACGACTGCATATTAACCGAAATTTAATATATATGTACTGATAATATATATATTTTTTTCAATGTGTATGCAAATTTCCCTTTTTAACAAGCGCCATATATGAATTTCACATTAACGAATTTTCCAGCACAACAAATTTAATCGGTGGTCACCAGAAATTCGTTATAACGAGATTTTACTGTAATATATAATAAAAAATATAGTTCAGTTAACATTTCAAAAAAATTTCACATGGTATATCACAATACTGACGATAACTTAACTTAGAATGGATATATGAACATACAACTTATGTTAAAATGACCTCTAAACTATATTTTATAGAATGCATCAATGTTAGATAGTTAAATCTTTTCATTATTTTTTAATGATTAATTTTTTTTCTTTACTTTTTTTTCTATTTTCATATTTAATTGAATTTTTTAAAGTGTTTCTGTTAAATAAATTATATATCATGTAATATAATTCATTCTATAAAAAATCGTTTAAAGGTCATTTTAACAAAAGTTTATGTTCATATATTCATTCTAAGTTATCGTGCGGATTGTGACATGCCATGTGGAAAAATTTTGCAATATTAACCGAAGTATATATTTGCCGAAACGTCAGTGAAGGCTCACTGTGGAGACGGGAAAAGTTTTTGGTTTCCGTCTGTTTGTCTGTTCCGCGATAACTGTCGTAAAAATTGATTTTTGGTGGGTATGTTGGCGAGGTTCCCGGAATCAGCTGTATAGTTTTAATTCCATTTGGTTCATTCTTTTGAAAAATATAGAACATTTCATTTTAGGTCATAATGCTTTCCCTATAGGACTTCAGACGATTTTTAAATTTCATTTTTAACTGAAATGAAAATCGCATTTTTGAATAATGAATTTAAACGTAAAATTATTAATGCTACATTTTCGATATGGAGGTTTTAAATATATCCAATAGCTTTGAAAATTTGATGATACATTCATTAAAATTTAGAAATTGTTTAAATTATTGGAAACATTTTTGCATCTGTTCGGAAAATATAAAACGTTTTATTTTCATATTTTTTACAAATTTTAAAATGTATTTTTTTTTACTTTGCTCTTTTAATTTATGAGTTGCTTAGCAACCCTATTTCAAAGAATATGAAAATAATAAAATTGAAGTAACTCGCACTATTTTGCTGCAATATTTTATTATTAAAATAAATTATTTTTGTATTCTATAGACAAAAATGAAGGATCTATTTTAAAACAAGTTTATTTTTTTTTTATGTAAAAAGTTACACGAATAAGTTCATAAGCATTTCAGAATATCATTGCATAAACCGTGTTTAATTGAACGCTTCTAATTTTTGAAACTTCCGAAGTGTTTATATGCTTATAAATATGTATGTAATATAAAAAAAATTAAATTGAGGATTGTAAGATGCTAAATAATATGAAATGTGAGATTCAAAAACAACGACTTTTAGAGCTGACGTTGAGGCTCCTGATCTGCAGATTTACTAGTTATATTATATTATATTATAAGTGTTTATTTTACGTTTTAGAAAGTCTGAAATATGGCTTCAATATATTACAGACGTTTATGTAATTTCAATAAATATTAAAAAAAATTATGAGAACTCGAAGCCGCCACTTTTCACAGGCGGTGGAAAGAGAAATTCAATTTTAACTTCCAACATAATAAATCAAAACTGCTCCTTTTGTTTCGAGACTTTAATCAACAGCCAGGACGAAGCAAATGATGCCTTTTTGTCTAAACTTTAATCATAGCAATCAGTAACAACGTATCTTCCTATCTGTCTAAACTTATAATTCATAGCAATCAGAAACAAAGTATCTTCTTATCTGTCTAAAATCTATCTGCCAAACACAAGCAGTCGTATGCTAGTTCAAGCCCATCCCCGTCTTCTTTTTTACTAGACGTTAGTAGCTAGAAAGCTCGGCTTGCGAGCAACCAATCAGAATTCGCTAACAATAAAGTTTCGCATATGTAGAATATAGGGGAAAAAAAATTAGTTTTGTAATAATCTTACTTGAGATTTGGTCAAAGTATGGTACTTTTTTTTCTTCTTAATTTCAAAATCAATCGTAAATTAACAAAATTTTCATTTTTGCTGCTGAGATTGCAAATAATAGTAAAATTTATAATTCAAAAATGATTTAAAATAATAAAACATTAAAAATAAGAAGAACGAAGAATCTTTCGTCAGAGGGGCAGAGCACCCTTAAACTCCCCGTGGATACCAATTTTCAATTTAGTTTTTCTTTTAATAGACCGGGAGGCGGCAGCACAGACAATCACCTCATCGAGTTCACGGCTGAAATTCCAGAATTAGTTAAAACTCGATTCGCATATTAAAACGCAATTGGTCTGCCAAGTCATATCTTGGTGGAAAACACGTGAAAACCCGATATTAGCGGTTGACTCGTAGGTTTACCATTGTGTGTTCCTGCACCCAGTTCTCCATGTTTTCATACTTTTGGGTGCAGGAAAACACAATGGTAAACCTACGAGACAACCGCTAAAATCGGATTTTCACGTGTTTTCCACCAAGATATAACTTGGCAGACCGATTGTGTTTTAATATGCGAATCGAGTTTTAACTAATTCTGGAATTCCAGCCGTGAACTCGATGAGTTGATTGTCTGTGCTGCCGCCTCCCGGTCTATAATGTTTGTGTGTTTAAAATCACGAAAAAAAGAGATTTCGCTTTCAACTCTCCTTTTTTGAAAAATACTTTTATAGAGCTTTTTTTTTATTAAATATTTTTCAATTGTTACATTTCGTTAAATACATTTTTTTTCACGGGGGGGGGGGGGGGGGGGCAGAGTTTATGGCGCCCCCTTCTCCGTTCTCCACAAAGTAAATTTATAAAGATAATTTTAAAAATAAAAATATGTAATCATAAAATACGTAATAGTTTAGCTATGTAATTAGCTTTGTCAAATATTTACTCAATATGGAATCGAAAGGAACAGGAAAAAATTCCGTTTTATACAAGTTATCGTCTTAGGAAATAGAATTGTTGATATTCATTTGTTGGGACCATGTAATTTTTTCATTTAAGACAAGATTCCGTTATAGGCAGATTTCATTTTCACAGACATTACTGTAGTTATAATATTACATTACAATTGAGCAGACGTTTAAAGTTTAAAGTTATAGTGATATGAGTCACAGTGTCTTAAGAACTGAAAAACCCGGATTTTCTGTAGGTGTAACAATGAATTCCAATACCATAAAACATCTTTGTGCGCTATCTACAGCCAGTTTCATGGAACTATCACTTATACCGTTCTTCCTATTAATAGATTAATATGTCTAGATGCTTTCCTGAACTTAACGCTAGTTTACAAAATTTTTCATAATGGCTTAGAACGAAATTAAAAAAAAAAGTTTTAAATAAGTATTTTATTTTGTGAATTTTTCACCCCTTAGTGTTTAGTGTCCCGGGCACTCTGAGTTTCTTTTTGTATTTTTCAGCTGCAAAACATTTTTATCCAAATGTCATATACTTTTTTTGTATCAAACGACAAACCAATTGTTCATTTGGCTCCCGGGGCACATGCCCCCTCTGCCCCCCCCCACATAGTTTAGGCTCTGATCTTGCGTGAAGAGTTATGAAAAAAATCCCTGACGGCTCGGCCTACAGGCACAGGTAGATTTCGAAGACGCAGACCGTGGAGCACCTGTTTGTTGAGAATTGCAGAAGAAATGACCTTTTTGCCAGGATGCGGCAGTTGGGATCGCCCATGCACACCTGCACAGATGGTTCAAAGATAGAAACAAGCACGGCATGTGCATTAATAGCTTTAAAAAATGATATTAAAATCCATGAACAAGTACACAAGCTACAAAACAACAACACTGTATTCCAGGCAGAACTCCTAGCAATAATAAACACAATAAAATGGGCCATAAACCGAACAGAACCAATATTCCAAATTTTCAGCGACAGCCAATCATCAATACTAGCCTTAACTAACATATTCCCAACAATCCAGAACATATACGACATACATCAAACAATAAAACAAAACAAAAACAAACTTTTACCTCACATGGGTGAAGGACCACGCTGGGAACAAGGGAAATGAGCTGGCAGACAAACTGGCAAATGAAGCTGCCACTTACTGTGATTACCCATTATCCAGAGACTTTAAACTCCCAAAATCGTACCTCAATAAAATAATTAAACAAAGTCTCTTGGATAAATGGCAATATAACTGGGACCACTCGGAAAGTGGCATACTCATTAATACCGAAAGCTCATTTCTCACTCATATGTAGCGACAGGGTCTCCATGTTCTTTCTATCAGGCTGTGGTAGCTTTCCATCATTTCTACACAGAATAGGCAAGAAAGATGATGACCTCTGTCAATGTGGTCAACGTGGAGACCCGACTCACTATCTTTTTGGTAAGTGTCGCTACATGAAACATAAATTCCCACAAGACACAAGTAAAACCTTCCAACAAAACATAATGGAAATCCTCAAAGACAAAACTAAACTTAAAAAACCATATGAAAACTATAACATTCTAAACGAAAAATACTCATTTATCAGATACAAATATCTAACTTAAATAAACTTAAAATAAATAATTACACCTCAAATTTAATAGATACCTGTGATCAAGACTGCACTATCAATAACAAATTGTAAATATTCACCGATAAACTGTAAATAATTAATCAACTCATCTCAAACTGTAAATATTATATTTATACTAAAAAATAATGCAAATGTAACTTCAAGTAATAATCAAATCAACTGATATATATTAACCCCTTATAATGCCCACCCTCTTGCCAACTGGCAAAAGTATGTCAAATAAGATCTTCCATAAAAAGAAGAAACTCAGACAATATGCCATGTGGCATTAAATAATGCCATTATCTTGCCACTGGGCAATAGTATGTATAAAAGAAAAGAAGAAACTTCAACAATATGCCATGTGGCATTTCAACAACTTGTCTAAGTTCGAATGAGGACTTCAGAAATTGTAACCCTCAATGTAAAAAGCCAAAAATTTTTCTTTTCAAAAATCAAGGCCGGTTCTGCCTGGGGTTTTTTCGAAGGGCGTTCCCATGACTGGAGACGCTAGTAGTAGCTATTTTCCTACCTCAGGCTTTGGGGCTTGTCCCAACCATATGCCAAAAGCGGGTTCCTGAGGTGGGGGCTTTCAGTAACTTTCAGTTGGAACCGCCCACTTCGTAATCTACCTGTGTCTGTAGGCATAGCCGGCAGGGATTTTTTTGTTTTTAATTTTTTCTGCTGTAAGGGTTGGTAAATAAGTAAGGGTTGGGCCTATAAAAAACTTGTCAATATGAAAGTTGTAGATAATATTAAGAGAATTTATAATAAATTTAAACGGATTTGATATCTTGTGAACGGATGAAGTTATGAATTTTTTTCTCATATAACCCCCCTTTTCTTACCCCCTTTGGGGCCATTTTTAATGTTATCAAAAATTTGCCTACATAAATTTTCGGCCCTTTTCCGAGAAGTAATAATAACTTTAAACGAATTCGATACGTATCATAATTAAGAAGTTATGGGTTTTTTTTCTGTTTTTACAAAAAAGCCTCTCCTTGATTTGATTTTGCCCATTAACGAACTTGACCGAGATTTTATGCCCCTTGATTTTATGTATCAGTTTGGAAGAGATTTGTGCAGAATTATTGAAGTTATAGTGTCCATAAAAAAGTGACATAGATAGATAGATAAAGTTTTGAACTGGTTTTGGGTTCTGGGAGTCATGATCGGCATAGATCTGCAAACATTTTTCAGAAATTCCAACATAGGGGAGAATGTAATAGGTAGTATTTCTTACGAAATCTACCTAAAATCCTTATTAGTGCGCTCTCAGAGACCTGGATATTTTGCTTTTCGGCGGATTGACGAGGTCTCTTCGCTGGTTCACCGTGATTGGTTGCTCGTGAGCGAAACTTCCCAACTACTAACGTCTAGTCTCTTTTTTCTTTCTTTTCTACTTCCCATCACTTATCTGATAAGGACTTAATCATGTACCGATCTCTTATCAGCCGGTTTCTCGAGAATCTCCTTAAATTAAATGGAAAGGTATGTAATGGATGCCGGTGGAAAAAGTCGGTGTGGTCAGATGTAGATAACGAAAATTGCCTCATAAATTTTTCAGTTGATGAATACAGAAGCGTGATTAATCCGTTTTTTACACTCTATTATTGAACATAACTTAGTTCATGTATGCAAAGACGGCATTTTGTAATCGATTTTTTCACACACTTCCCGATAAGCTAGAATTATATATATAATTATATATGTATATATATATGTACAACAATACAACATTTTAATATTTTTAGAACTATATATATAAATATTAGAACTATTTATATAAATTAATTTTAAGGCATTTCTCCGCTAAGTGGTCACAAGTGATAAATCACCAAATATTTTTTATGGTTACAATTGTAAATAAGTTACAACAACAATGCCGTTAATTATGCGCCAAACAACGCTCGCTAAAATAGACCAACTGCCTGTGAAACTGCAACAATGAAACATTTTAAACACTAAAAAGTAGAAAATAAAAAAAATAAAAAAATTAAGTTGTAATTAAAAAACAAACGCTTTTATAATTTAATAGTTTAATATTAATTAAATTACGATTTTTAAGATAAATATTGATTGCTTATAAGAGAGAGTTTTATTTTTTTTTTTTTTAAGTATTTTTACTTTTATACTTATTACACTAGTTAAAACATGAATAAATAAAAAATAAATATGCTTTTCAACAGACTTTAAAGATAAGGAGATAATCCATGCAATTTGTTTATATAGGGGAAAGTCGGGTAGCCGCGGACATTTCTAAGAAATTCAAAGTGTTGCGTAAATAAAGAGTTACTGTAAATGAACGCCCTTTAGAGTCGAAACGAACACAGTTTAATTGCGACGTGGGCGCCGAGTAAGTTAGTCGTGAGTGAGTGTTTTGTTTTCGTCAATAAATTTTCGACAAAACGAGACAGAATGCATCCTATGCGGAGAAACATTTGAAGAAGACTGGATTCAGTGCCAGGAATGCAAAGACTGGGCCCATGAAGATTGTGTTTATATAGATGCATCGGATTTTTATTATAATTGTGATGTCTGTAAGGCCAAAAAACGGTTGGGACACCATTGATTAATATGTCTGGGGCTACCTGCCGTTTCTTGTGACGCCAAAAAATAAGGCCAAACTATTTTCAGTATATTTCGTTAAATAATTCGATATTATTAGCAATGTTTAATTAAAATCATTAAAGAAGGTCGTAATTTTATTTTAAGTATAAAATAAAGACAGAAATTTCATTCATTTGTTTTTTATTTGCAATTTATCCAAGCGTCCGGGGCTACCCGATCTTCCCCTATGCGCTAAACAACGCTCGCTAAAATAGACTAACTGGCTGTGAAACTACAATAATGAAACATTTTAAACATTAAAAAGTAGAAAATAAAAATAAATAAATAAATAAAGTTATAATTAAAAAACATACGCTTTTATAATTTAATGGTTTAATATTAATTAAATTAAGATTTTAAAGATATATATTGAATGCTTATAAGAGAGAGTTTTATTATTTTTTTTAACTATTTTTACTTTATACTTATTACGCTACTTAATAAATGAATAAATAAAAAATAAATATGCTTTTCAACAGACTTCAAAGAAAAGGAGATAAATCCATGCAAATTTGTTTATATACACGATGAATGTGTTTAATTTTTTTTTCTTTTCACTGGCGCGAAACTTTGATGCAATTTTAAAACACTTTTTTATTATTTTTTTAATATTTGGAAATTTACCTAGATAGTATATAAAAATAGACTATCATTTAATCAAGTTTTATAAGTTCTCGCTGCACACCTTTCCTTTCACCCTACACCAGTGTACCGCGGTACAGCGGTTTAAAATCATACTCTATAGTAAGTTTGAACACACCCATACCCGATATGTATTCAACAAATGTTGGACTCATTAAAAAAGTTGAATTTTTTAGTATTTTTTAAAGTATTGTAATGTGTGGATTGTCATTTCTATCTCAATAAAGAATAGAAACAATTTTAACAAATTTATTAAATAGTTAAGTAGATTTTTTTTTTTTTAAAGTGTTTCTATTGTGAAATGTGGTCTCCAACTAATATTGCCAAATTCATTGTCATAAAGAGTGGAACAAGGTCTTCTAAAACAGAACATAAAAATACAGTAAATCCTACACTGCAAAAAATAACTGTTGATTTTACAGTATAAAACTGGCGCCCCAGCTGCCAGTATTATACCGTAAAATTAACAGTATTAAATAGTAAAATAAGCAGTAATTATAATACTGGCAGCTGGGGTGCCAGTTTTATACTGTGAAATCAACAGTTATTTTTTGCAGTGTATGAAAACGGAACTTGTCTATAACGAAATGCTGTCTTAAACGTAACAAATTCCTAGTCCCTATGGAAGGATACCATACAATTAAACCTGCTAAGACGGAAACCTGTCTAAAACGTAATATTCCTCCGGTCACTTGAAATGCCATCTTAGTAGGTTTTACTGTACTAAATAAACACAATAGTTAGTTAGTTTTATGCCATAAAATCTGTGAAAACGCAATTGCTAAGAACCGAAACAAGTTCCGTTTTGGAGAGGTTTCTGGTTGTACAGTTACAATTGTGTAATATTCTTTCCGTAAGGGTATGGAATTTTCACGTTTATGATAGGATTCCGTTATAAACAAGTTCTATAATAACAGGTTTTAATAAACAAAGTTCAATAATACTGTAGAAACAGAGTCGATTGGGACCGAAAAAATATTCCGTCTTAGCAGGTAGATTTGTACGGTATTCCTTTCGCCAGAATCATAAAAACTTCCGTTATAGACAGTTTTTTTACACAGGTTTTACTATGTTACGTTCCACTCGATGCGGACTAACAAATAGCATGGTACGAAAAGAAATTTATTATCGGGACACTTGGTATCCCACGCACTGATTACTCGGGACGGTTCTTAGAACTCATGAACATTGGGACGTCCCGCGTAAATCGGGACACTCGCAACACTATCCCCAACTATACAACAATACAAGCTACAACTATACTATGCCAACCACACAACTAATAGTGTCTCCTGCGTCTGTATAGATAGGCTCTGCTGATGAGTATATGAGAGCTTATAATAAAAGTGCACAGTTAAACTGAGGGCATTGAGCTCACAGGCTATTCACACTATTTGTATATTATACTCTTATTTCAAATTCGAAAAATAAAGAAATCGGCAATATATTAAAGGGGGATTATCCCCTCGTCATCCCCCCTTATAATTAACCAATGAACCCCAAAACAAATCAGGAAAGTGCCTTATCACAATGAACCTATAGTATATACAAAAGTTGTCGAAAATCGGGTAAGTCTGCATGAAAAACCCATTTATGTAAATTAAGGGGGGGATTAGCCCCCTTTCCCTCTTTATACTTAACCAATGAACCCCCAAAACTAATCAGGGAAGCGCCTTATCACAATGAACCTATATACAAAATTTGAAGAAAATCGGATAATTCTGTATGAAAAACCCATTTACTTAAATTAGGGAAGAGGTTTAGCCCCCCGTTCCCCCTTTATATTTAACCAATGAACCCCCAAAACTAATCATATAAGCGCCGTATCACAATGAACCCATAAAAAAAAAGTGAAGCAAAACGGTTATTTCTATCAAGAATTATCACGTTACGCACATACATATGCACATACAGAATCTACGGGCACATTAGCTCTCAGGCTTTGATAGCCTGTGGGCTAAAAAAAAAAAAAAAAAAAAAAAAAAAAAACTGCCCAGTTAAACTGAGGGCATTGAGCTCACAGGGTATTCACACTAATTGTATATTATACTCTTATTTCAAAGAATTTGAAATAATCCTCTCGTAAAATAAAGAAATCGACTATATATTAAGGGGGATCATCCACCCGTCCCCCCGTCCCCCTTATAATTAACTAATGAACCCCCCAAAAGTGATCAGGGAAGCGGCGTATTACAGAGAACATATATACAAAATTTGAAAAAAAATCGGATAATTCTGCATGAAAAACCCATCTATCTAAATTAAGGGCGGATTAGCTCCACCGTTCTTCCCACCTTTATACTTAACCAATGAACCCCAAAAACTAATCATGGAAGCACCTTATCACAATAAACCTATAAAAATTTTTTTAAGCAAAACGATTATTTCTATCAAGAGTTATCGCGTTACGTACCTACGTACATACATACAAAACACATTAGCTCTCCCAGGCACATTAGTTCTCAGGCTTTGATAGCCTGTGAGCTAAAAACTTAAGGTATACGCCTATAAGATAAGCGGAACCCGGATAGTAACCCATTGAGTGGAAAGCGGATCTTAAAACTGAAAATTTTTAGTAAAGGGAACAATCTTTTTGCTTCTGATTCAGAGGCAGCCGAATAATTTAATAAACTGACCCATTCAGTATCTTCCATAAATTAGAAATCAGAGTTGGCCACATTGTTTAACCCGAAGTCTTTGAAAATTCCATAGCGACAGACATATTGAAGAAGTAAAAAAAAAGCGGTCATCTATTATATAATACAAGATTAAAGACATGTGCCGTGCATCCTTAAACGTTTTTCAATTATAAAGAATACAATCCTCATTCCAAGATTGGTGCTCCAACGGACCAAAGTTCGTTACTCGTAAATCACTTCACCGGAGGAACATCCTTCTCTAATGTGCTGACAAAAGACCATGGAGCAAGTGAAGGGTGGAGACGAAAACAGACTCGAGACTTCGCGCATGGGAAGGCAGTTGTCTTCTAAACACGCGATGTTTCAAAAAAGAATCATCTAAATCCTGCGAGGAAAGAATACAAAAGAGGCAATCACGATTTTAAAAACGAAGTAAAGTAAATCACGAGATGAAAAATGAAATTTCTGATTCTTTCACAATTCCTTTTTCTAATCGGAGCGTGGTTTTTTATATTTTGGTTAGCTTGCATATATAAGTAGTTCATTTGCATGTCTGGGAAACTTATTTTCGCAAAAGATGAACTTCGTAGTTGTTCTTACGCTGTCCTTGTTACCTGCTTGTTTCTCGTCAACTTCAGCTGAATCCAATAGTTTAGTAGAAAATGGAACTCAACCGGAAGGAAGATCGAGTAGAAAGGAATATAGCTCTCTTATATACAGCCCGCCAGATAATTATGCTTCAAGGAAATCAAACTTATACACATCCGATGTAGATGAGGAAGACACGTTGGGATTTGGACCTAGCATTGAACCAAGATTGTCGAAAGCTGAATCTCCACCTTCTCAAGCAATACCTATGTATTCTTCATCCAGTAATGAAGAGTACGTACCGATAAATCATTACATCTCAAGAAATAAACTGCAACCGAGGAACTACGAACCTGAAGATTATGTTCCAAGGAAAAACTGGAAAGCCTGGAAAGGCGATCACATGGACGGAAGTTCTACATCAAATATTCCAATGCCAGATAAAGGTGCACCACAACCGCCAATGCCAGATTTCAATGAATATTACATCCCAGCGGACAACTGGAAAGGAGACCCTTGGATGCCAGACCAAATGTCCAACATGATGATGATGATGAACCACATGCAAGCAATGAACAAGCCGAAATTCGGAGGAGTTTTATCAAAACTACTGCATGATCCAGCCATGTTGCTCATCATCGCATCTTTACCCATAAGTCTTCTTCTTGCAATTGTATTACCAACACTGATGAATATGATGATGAACGGCGGTCTTCCAACCATTACCACAACAGCTACAGGAAATAACAATGCAAGAACTTTGGAAAACATAGACTTCTTGAGACCCGTAGTCCAAACCATAACCGCATTCGGAAGTAGAAGCTTCGAAAATCCAGAATGTATGCAAAAAGTGTTTTGTCAAGTGACCAAAGGACCACTTACAAACGGAACAGAATCCAGATCTTTCCAGAAAGCTTTGTACTCTGCTTCAAAGCTTATAGACACCCAGTGGTTAGAGAACTTTGGTGTTAAAACTCTGTTCGACTCCATGGCGGATGGAAACTGTGATAAAATTCCATGCCCAACACATCATTCTCAAAAATCAGATGTTAAGAAAAAGACTTAAAATTACACCCGAAAAACATTTTGTGTGTCAAAACTTTTCAAAAACAAACTTTCTGAGGAAAATTTTGTGGTAAGGTATGTTGTAAATAAATGTAGTGATGCATTGTAGTCATTTTGATATTTTGCTCATAAAGAAGTTTAAATTTTTGAATTTATTTAATTTTGCATATTTTTATAAGTCTATTAGAGATAATAAATAACTGTGAAACAGTTATTAGACATGACCCTGAAAAAGTATACTTTCTCTTTTTGAAAATATTAATAAGAATTCTATAGTCTATAGTTCTCAAATTTTATTACTAGCTGCAGAAGTTAAAATATGTTTTAATTTCTGTGATAATTAGAAATAATTATCTACATATTCTAAATATATATTTCATATAATAAATACATATTTGGAATATATAATGTGAATGGGACTGAAAGAGATTAGTGGAAGAAGATGCTATGTCATATTTTTATCAAAAGTTATTTTATGAAATAATCCATCGTATGGTACAGCGAAAATATTTAAATTCTAATTAGTCTTAAAAGTATGAGACTTTTTTTTAATATTTTCTATTTAATAATTTAAATAGTTTTTTTTTTTTTTTTTTTTTTTTTTTTAATATTCCACCTGTTAACATTTCAAACACATGCTAGCAAGAAGAAAGTAAATCGATAAAATTTATAACAAAAAACTTTGACTTCAATTTTCCCGAAATTTAACTTTACTTACACAATATCTTTGTATACCATATGAGCATTCAACCCAAAAAGCTTTTTTCTTATTTAAAGCTTATAGATATCAATTTCTTATTTTTTTTTTTTTTTAAATCATAAGTTACAATTTACTTTTTTTTTTTTTCGAAAATTTATTTTGAAAAAAAAAAAAATAATAATATATATATTTCTTTCAATTATTTTTCGAAAAAGATATGAATTGCAACTTGTAAATTATTTCACAGAAATCTATTTCTGGAAGCTTGAAATATGCGAATCCAAAACCAAAAGTCATTCCGCCAAGTACTTTTTGAATTATGAGAAAAACTATCCCATTGCAATAAGTTTTGTAACATTGTAACGAATAAAAATGAATTTAACATTTACGAATTCAAAATTTTAAACCTGGATAATTCGTAAACTTACTTGATCGAATGACTTTCCGTTTGCTATCCCAAACTAATAGTCTTCGAAGAATCCAAATATGTCGTCAATAATTAGGTGTTAGCATATAGAACATTTTTAGATGATCATGATGCCAATATCTGTAAAGGAGGACCTCTTTTAAAAGAAGCTATCAAATCATCATGCACTGTACATTTTGCAGGGCTGCGGAGTCGGTGGGAAAAATGACCGACTCCGACTCCGGGATGGCTAAAGAACTAGTATTGCCTGTTGATTCCTATTATTCAAATTGCTTCATTGCTGTTATTTGTTTTGAAATAGTAATAGTCGCTTTATTAAATTTGTCATTAAATAAAGGAAATATTAGTATTTAAAAAAAAGTGACAGCAAGCAAGCAATCGGAATAATAAAAAAAAAAGAAACTCAACTGGCAACACTGCAACCTGCTGTTACATTCCCGTTTGACCTTGAGCATATATGATGTGCATATCAACCCAGGGGTCGATGCAGGGTTGCCCATTTTGTGAAATTTATTATATTTTTGTGAAAAATAACATCTTGAAACGAACTATATACTAAATATAAAATATAAAATATAAACTAGAGATTTCAATTAAAAACAGTTTTCATATATGCTGTCCACTGGACAGCATGTTGGGACTGTTTAACCTAGGTTTCCTTGTATATATAGTCCAAATATAAAAATAATAATTGAGTTTATAAATTTAAAATTACATAGAATTGCTTTAATTTCAAGGTCAAACTGTTTAAAAAACAAGCTGGAGTCGGAGTCGGCCTGTTTTTTTTTTGTGGTTCCGACTCCGACTCTTTTGCCCAAAAATAGACCTGACTCCGACTCCACAGCCCTGACATTTTGGCATATTTAGTCTGTGCGATAGCTCCTGAACTGTGTAACGTGTGGATTTTTAACGACAATAACTTTCGCAATAAGCAACTGAAAATTAACTTTTGTAGAAAAAGAAAGATTCACGTGAAAGATAAGTTCAAGCGATTCTCAAATTCGCTTATCAACGAGGCGAAACTTTCTGATTCATTTTTAAACGTAAAGGCATACATTTGGCAAACTATTGGATGGCTATTGAAGCAATTCGGAATCGAATGATGTTTTTCATTTTTTAATAAATAAATTACCTATCGAGTTATACGCGATTGTTGTTATGCGACGACACGTTTTTCTCCTTTCCGCACTGTCGCATCCAGAAATTCGGTTCAAAACGGCAACTTTGACAGTATCTTTTTGAAAGATCTTCTGCCTTTACCAAAAAATGGAAAACGTCTTTCGATTAAATAGTTTCTGAATAAAAACACCTGACAATTTCATGCATTTCCGAACAAAAATGAATTCAGAAATGTGTGAGAAAGTAGTTCCTTTGGATTTGAGAATAGCCTTAAAATATCGTATGTCTATATTCGTAAAGTAACATAATTCCAAAAATAATAAAATATTCCGCAATAACCAATTGAAAATTAAATTTTTGAGGTAAAGAAAGATAAGTTAAAATATATCACACTTATTACTGGTAAAACGACACAATTCAAAAATTGTCAATTTCTTTCACAATAACAAATTGGAAATTAAATTTTGTTCAAAAAGAATAATTCAAAAGATTACACAATCCAATAAGTAATAAATCAATTATGTAATAACCAATTGAGGACGTGAGTTTCAAAACTCGCCTTATCCAAAAAATCAAATTCGAGGAAATCGCGAAAAACCGCTCTGACTGCTTCCATTGGTTTTCATTGTAAACATTTTAGAACGCCATTTTAGAACGTAAAGATTTTAGAACGCCAGAAATACATGATAAAACTAGTTTTTCTGCGGATTGCAGTGTTTTTTCAGTGAAGATTTACCCATAGAATAGATTCTTAGAGAAAACACGATTTTTTAAATTTTGGATAAGTTTGGATTTTCTAAAATTTGGGTGAGTTTTGAAACTCAAGTCCTCAATTGAGAAGTAAACTTTGGAGGAAAAATATAAAATAAGAAAGTGAATAAAGTTAAATTGTCACACGCTTATTTGTAAAGTAACATAATTCGAAAAATAATAAATACATTTCCCAATAACCAATTGGAAATTAGTAAAATGAGTTAAAATATCGCACGCTTGTACGTAAAGTAGCACAGTCCAAAAAATAATAAATAAATTTCGCAATAACTAGTATAAAAATAAAATTTTGGAAGAAAGAAAAAATGTATAAGAAAAATTATATGTTAAAATATCGTGCGTTATTTCGTAAATTGACACAATTCAAAAGCAAGGTTTTCAGAAAAAATCATGAGCGTCTGATGACTTTCCTGCATTTTCACATAAACGCTCATAAAACTAATATTAATTGAGCTTTTCATTCACGGTTTGTTTCTAAAATACACTGCATATCTCTTTATCATACGTATATCTTAAAATACAATTCCGTTAAAAATATTTTTGTCTACAGCCAATTTAAGTTGTTTCTGGGAAACGGAAAAATACGGGCAAAACGCTTAGAGGGTTTTAAAACATAACAGAAACAGAATTTCAAACAAAAAAAAGTTTTCAAACAAACATTTTCTAAATTTTTCTTTCAAGATGTTTCAAACATAAAAACATATTTTCTAAACAAAATGGATTAAGAATTAATACAAAACTTTTCTATCTGGGGTTAAAGTCAAATTTATTTTCATTTGAATCGCGTCACAACCGATTATGTAGACAGAATGGATTGCAAATAATATCAGATGCGAATAAAAGGATTAAAAAAAATACTCCAATTCGACTATTTTAAAAGACATTTATATTTAAACGTGTTTTTATTTAACCGACGGGAAGTATTTTTATGTTTTACTGATATTAATATATCAAAAATCACAGTGTTCTGCCAAAAAAACCAAAATCACAAATTGCCAACACCAGTGGCGCAGCCAGAATTCGGTTCTAGGGGGGGTTTTGAGTTTATAATAAAGGTGGTCGCCGGTTATATGGATCATCGGTTAATGGAATCAGTCTTTTAAATGAATGAAATCATAATGCTTTTCTCCGCAATTAAGTTGGTTATGATTCATTTAAACAGCGTTTACAATATTAGAGTTACAAACTATAAAATGCACTAATGAAATAACACAAAACTATGTTAGATTTATTAAGTGTTTAAAAATGATGAGGGGAAAACTTAAAGATGGAAGAACACACTACAGCAAATAATTTTTACATAGAAAATAACAGAGTTGGAATCCATTTGTTCAATCAAAAATACACAAGGTTTCATTACAAGAGAATCACGAATTCTTATTCCTAACTTTAATAATAATGAAGCAATTTTAACAAAATTTTCAATAGACTTATTTACCTTGCTTTTTGCCAAATGTAACAAGTCATTTAGAACTTTTAGGGCTATAGTCTTGAAAGTTTATATGGATGTTACTTAAAAGACGTAAATGCTCCCCAGAATTTATTTTTTCAATTCGAAATTTAAAAGAATGCAAGAGTAAGAAGCATTCTAAAATTGCGATTTATGTGACACAATTGGTATGAAAACTTGGAATTTGGCATGATGATTACTTTTATGTAGTAAATGCTTCCTTATAATATTTTTAAAAACATTTAAAAATTTAAAAGGACGAAATGAGCTGAAAACTTTCTAAAAGTGTTCTAAATTATGATTTAGTTGAAACTGTTAGTGTTAGAAACTTGAAATTTAGTATAGAGATTACTTTTAAGATGGAAATGCTTGGCATAAAGAATTTATTATAAATGGTAAATTTAAAGGTGTGAAACAGCTGAAAGCATTCTAAATTACGATTTATTTAGAACCTCACGTCATATCGGGCCTTTCGAAGACGATCTTTTTTCTATGCTAAAAGTAACTAAACGTCTGTATTTCGACACAATCCATTAAAAGCATCTTGGAAGATTAAAATTACAGCGCCTACAAAAATTTGGAAACGCTCTGATGAATAAAAGTATTTAAAAAAAAATCTGAGAATTTTTCGATGACAATGCAAAAAGAAAGTTGGGTATTTTGACGTGGGTTTGCTCGGCGTCGGCTCATGTTTTCAGTATTAAATGTGACTTAGTCTTTTTGACGTGACTCTGTGACTCTGTTCTCTTCGACTTTAGTCAAAGACTTAGACTTTCTTCACGGAATTTTAAAGAGGGGTTGGATACAGTTATATTTGCAATCGAATAAAATTTCAGAGCTTTCGGACAGTAACTTTTTTGTGTTGTTATTTTAAAAGACACGTCGCTAAATAATAAAAGACGCGAGAAGAAAGCATTTTTTTTACAGCTAGATATCAATATTTTTCCACGGTCTGTAAAACCACTATATTTATAACCATGGCTTTGCAAATTTGATAAAATCTGGTAGCCAGTAAAAAAATTCTAGTTACCAGTAAAAAAATATAACCTGCTCCTCTACGAAGTCACTAATTTTCAAAAGCACAAAAGTTTTTTATCAATTAATTTAGAAAAATAATAAGCCTAATGTAGGATTATTAGTTACACAGTTTAGAACAGTTACATCATTTAAAAAGATGGTATAAACAAAGTTTTCTAATGAAATTTATCAAAATTATTTATCTATGAAAAAAAAATAAGTAAAGGCTGCATTAACCGGTATGTTCAGGAAATGCTGATTGCCGAAGGTTTCAAATGTCTGGATAAGTGAGTGCTGCAAAATCAATATCTGATGAGGGGGGCATGGATGAAACAGTGAAGCAGGAAAACAATTTCTGCCTATTTTCGTGTCGAAGTCAGTCATATAATTATTTTTTATTAATTTAAAATTTGCATTTGTTAAACTTATTTTTACTTAATTAAAAATGCGAAAATGAGAAAAAATGCCATTTATGGTCATTTCTTAGGTCAATTTTTGTACAAATAATAATAATAATAATAATAATAATAATAAATCGGGTTAAATAACTTGGTGGCTAGATAGAAAAACTAGGTCGCCAGTGGCGACCTGCCGACTGCATTTGTCAAGATCTGTTTATAACTGATGAAAAATTTATAGAATTCAGACAACTGGGGTTATTTTTTTTTAAACTATGAAACGAGAGACCCTTACGAGGAAAAAAAAAACCAAACAAGAAGGTGTCTTTTAAAAATGCTTTTCTGTCTAATAATCAATATTTTTTAGTGAAAATTTCATTAAAAAATAAAAATTGATATAAGATATATAATCATACGAATTTGAGGTAATTATCATGAGCCCAGGCACCGCCGGACGGGTCAGCTAGTATAATTTTAATGACATGCAGATAGCATTCGTTAAAATGTAATAAGTTGTAAATCAATGCATAACTAATATATTGCTGATCAATTTAAATTATTGCATGGTTAGTGTAAAATTGTGCGTAATTATAGATAGTATTTTTCTAAAAAAATGCATTTAACGCCTTTTTTTTTTCAAAATCCATACTCACAGGCAGGTCTTAAATTCTAGGAAAAAAGAGTACCGGAGCTCATACATATACGCTATAAGCAAGAACCCGAAGGATCTCATCCTGTGAAGAAACATATCGGAGATTTGAGGTTTCCATGAAAAAAAATATTTTATTTGAAGAAAGATAATTGAAAAAATGAGGCGGTCCCCCAGCACTCAGAACGTCTATATCTTCACATCATGAAAACTCAAAATCGAATGCCTTTTTTTGAGATACCACAAATTTATCCGCGTCGACCCATAGGGTACAGAAGAAAATTCGTTAGGGAGAAGCACATTCTAATTTTTTTGAACGCAAACCGCTAAACCAGATTACCATATATCAGCATCTTTATAACAACAGAAAACTAACTTTCCGAACTTAACATCTGCAGGAATTTTAGCATGCAGATGTATCGAGAAATAGGCGTTGCATTTTATCTTTCTTTATTTATTCTGTGATCCAAAATGTATGCTTTAGGAAAGCGCGCAGATGCCAAACTGAAAATGATTTCATTTATCATATGAAAACCGCAAGCACATACCGAAGAAAGAATTTAGACATGTACATTAATTGAGAAAGGATCACTTCAAGCTGGGATAAAAGAGTTTTAGAATTGTTGAATTTTAAATAGAAAGGAAAGAGATTTTCTTTTCACAGAAGCGCGATAAAATTAAAAATAGCTAAAAGAGGAACCACAACTAATTTATAAAATTTTAACGATAAATATATGAATCTCCATCATAAGCAAGACGTCGTTGCTACATTTCCAACAAATGAAATATAGTCTTTAAATTTGTGTACAGACCCCCTACGAAAAAAATGATTCGAAAGAAACACCGATTGCAAAAATCTGCTCATAATCGAAAAATAGCTTTTTATAACTTTAAGTACTTTTTTTAAATTCTTACTTTTGCAAAGATTTTTTTCCTGGGTACGCACATAGCTTGGTCTTAGATATAACTGAGAGCAAAAAACGCAAAAAAAGCCGCTTGAAACTGAGAGAGACTTACAAAGTGTATGTTTTTTTTTTTCTCTGGAATTCGATGATCTGTTATTGTTTCAAACGTGGAACAAAGACAGAAATGCAATTAAAAAACAGACTACTGTATACTATATAACTCAAAGCGTCTGTGTGAGAGTATATGACCCATCTTGTACTATAAGATGTCTCGACAAAGTGACGCAGTCCAAAAGTCAAGTTTTGACATAACCTATGCGTGTAATATGCGCTTTCACAGTTTTAAGTAGAATTTTCGCCATTTAATTGAATCACATTGTTGAATAGAATTTGATTTAAAAAAGCGGTGGATTCTGCCAAGGCGGAAAGGCCATAAAACTAAATTTTAACTTTAGTAGTTTTGATTCATATAAGCGGCAATTATACTAATTTTTTTAGCTCTGGGGTGTGTTTTAACCCCCAAACCCCCCCTTGGCTGCGCCACTGGCCAACACTCAAAAATCGCATTGTTTGCAAACTTATTGGTTGTGTCATTTTACACTGCAAGAGAAAACTAAAAAAAAAAAACTGTTGACGTTACAATATATATATATATATATATATTTTTTTTTTCAGTGTACGAATTAAATGTGCGATATGGGATGCCTTGCTTCATTTACGCTTATGTGAATTGAAATAGAATCTCCAACACTTACATATTTGTAGTTTCTTACTTCTGAATTGGAAACACCTCCAAATATCAAGGCAAATTTTATGAGTTATTAAGGTGTTTTTAACATGTTATTAAGAGGTTTTGTTGCATTTCCTTTTAATTAGTATATAAATGCTGCCAAACAAAACTTCTGGATACTGATTTATTTATATACATTTACATTAAAAAATATTAGTCTAGGAATCTATACTTAATTTGGTTTTCAACTGATCTGCTCAACAACGCGAAACTTTCTGAAACAATTTCACTCATTTTTAAACGTAAGACATAAAATTGGCAGACCTGACTATTAAAAAGATTTGAAATCGAAATGAGTTTTCCTTTTTTTTTTTTTTTTTTTTTTTTTTTTTTGAAAAATAAATTGCTTATTGAGTTATAAGCAATTCGTGTCACGTGATAACACGTTTTTCTCTTTTCTCGGGCTGAAAAAATTCGACTCATTTTTAAACACAAAGATATAAAATTGGCAGACCTGACTATTGCAAAGATTTGAAATCGAAATAAGTTTTCCTTTTTTTGAAAAATAAATTGCTTAGCGAGTTATAAGCAATTCGTGTCACGTGATAACAAGTTTTTCTCCTTTCTCGGGTTGAAGCCTTGATGGGAATTCGGTTCAAAACACCGACTTTGACAGTGTTTTCTGAAAGATTTTCTACCTTTTCCTAACAATCAAAAAAGTGTTTCGATTAGAAAGTTTCTGAACAATCACACCTGCTCATTTCATACCTTTCCGAACAAAAATGAATTAAAAAATGTGTCTGAAAGCTAATGTTAAGTCTATGGGAAGGTTATTTTCAAATTTCTCGATCTCAATTTAATATTTTAATTTTATTTATTTATTTATTTATTTTATTTTTTTTTGCGCATAGGATAGCTGAGTTGATCTCTAACGTTGTTAGTTACTTTTTCGATTTTTGTTGCAGTTTTTTTATTAAGCAGAAATTTTTAATTTTGGAACCGGTTCTGAAAGTGACCTTATATTAAAAAAAACTGGAATAAATTATTATTATTATTATTATTATTATTATTAAAAAATTATTAAAACTTTCCAAACGTATTAATCAATGAAACAGGTAATGCTATAGATTGTTACGGTTGGGGCTTTAGGTGATATGAAAAATTACACATAGAACAGTTTAAATAAATGAATTTTTCAAATGATAGAGTTATATTAAGTTATCAACCGTACCATTTTTACTATAATTGGTATTATTGATAAAACTTTGTATACGAATTTTCATTTTTAATGAGAGAAGTGGTATTTAATTACCTTACAGACTACAATTTCCAAAGTTAATGATTTAACGCGGGGGATGGAATGTTTTCACGGAGTTGAAAAAATATGAAGGAAAAAACACAAGAATGTAAATATTATAAACATTTAAACATAATATTTCAAAAATGAAATTTCTAATTTTTTACAGATTACAATTTTCAAAGTTAAACTTTAACGGGGGGAGGGGGGGGGGTTGTAATGTTTTCAAGAAGATGAAAAAAGATGAAGGAAAAAGACACCAGACTGTGACTATTAAACATTTGAATATAATATTTCAAAAATGAAATTTAAAAATTTTCCAAGTGAAAATAAATTTTTTTGGAAAAACGGGAAAAAATTCCCCACCTCCGCTTTCCCCCAATAGGTCTGTGAAGTTGGCTCCCCGACCTTTTCGGATTTAAAAACCGAAAACGGCATTCGTTTGAGCGTCGTTTGAGCGCGTTTGAGCGACAAAAATTTTCGTTTGAGCGACATTCTGAAAAAAGTTATAAGCAAGTTAAAATTCGAGGCCTTCGTTTTGTGAAGTTGGCCCCCCGACCTTTTCGGATTTAAAAACTGAAAACGGCATTCGTTTGAGCGTCGTTTGAGCGCGTTTGAGCGACAAACTGGAAAACGTTATAAGCAAAAGAACATTCGGAGGGGCCCACATTTTGTGAAGTTGGCCCCCCGACCTTTTCGGATTTAAAAACTGAAAACGCCATTCGTTTGAGCGTCGTTTGAGCGCGTTTGCGCGACAAAAATTTTCGTTTGAGCAATAAACTGAAAAACGCTATAAGCAAAAGAATAAGCGGAGGGGCCTTCGTTTTGTGAAGATGGCCCCCCGACCTTTTCGGATTTAAAAACTGAAAACACCATTCGTTTGAGCGTCGTTTGAGCGCGTTTGAGCGACAAAAATTTTCGTTTGAGCGACAAACTGGAAAACGTTATAAGCAAAAGAACATTCGGAGAGGCCCACATTTTGTGAAGTTGGCCCCCCTACCTTTTCGGATTTAAAAACTGAAAACGGCATTCGTTTGAGCGCGTTTGAGCGACCAAAATTTTCGTTTGAGCGATAAACTGAAAAACGCTATAAGCAAAAGAACAACGGAAGGGGCCTTCGTTTTGTGAAGTTGGCCCCCCGACCTTTTCGGATTTAAAAACTGAAAACGCCATTCGTTTGAGCGTCGTTTGAGCGTGTTTGAAAGACAAAAATTTTCGTTTGAGCGACAAAAATTTTCGTTTGAGCGATAAACTGAAAAACGCTATAAGCAAAAGAACAGCCGGAGGGGCCTTCGTTTTGTGAAGTTGGCCCTCCGACCTTTTCGGATTTAAAAAACGGCATTCGTTTGAGCGTCGTTTGAGCGCGTTTGAGCGACAAAAATTTTCGTTTGAGCGACAAACTGGAAAACGTTATAAGCAAAAGAATATTCGGAGGGGCCCTCATTTTGTGAAGTTGGCCCCCCGACCTTTTCGGACTTAAAAACTTAAAACGCTATTCGTTTGAGCGTCGTTTGAGCGCGTTTGAGCGACAAAAATTTTCGTTTGAGCGATAAACTGAAAAACGCTATAAGCAAAAGAACAGCCGGAGAGGCCTTCGTTTTGTGAAGTTGGCCCCCTGACCTTTTCGGATTTAAAAACTGAAAACGCGATTCGTTTGAGCGTCGTTTGAGCGTGTTTGAGCGACAAAAATTTTCGTTTGAGCGACAAACTGAAAAACGTTATAAGCAAAAGAACATTCGGAGGGCCCTTCATTTTGTGAAGTTGGCCCCCCGACCTTTTCGGATTTAAAAACTGAAAACGGCATTCGTTTGAGCGTCGTTTGAGCGCGTTTGAGCGACAAAAAATTTCGTTTGAGCGATAAACTGAAAAACGCTATAAGCAAAAGAACAGCCGGAGGGGCCTTCGTTTTCTGAAGTTGGCCCCCCGACCTTTTCGGATTTAAAAACTGAAAACGCCATTCGTTTGAGCGTCGTTTGAGCGCGTTTGAGCGACAAAAATTTTCGTTTGAGCGATAAACTGAAAAACGCTATAAGCAAAAGAATAGGCGGAGGGGCCTTCGTTTTGTGAAGTTGGCCCCCCGACCTTTTCGGATTTAAAAACTGAAAACGGCATTCGTTTGAGCGTCGTTTGAGCGCGTTTGAGCGACCAAAATTTTCGTTTGAGCGACAAACTGGAAAACGTTATAAGCAAAAGAACATTCGGAGAGGCCCACATTTTGTGAAGTTGGCCCCCCGACCTTTTCGGATTTAAAAACTGAAAACGGCATTCGTTTGAGCGCGTTTGAGCGACAAAAATTTTCGTTTGAGCGATAAACTGAAAAACGCTATAAGCAAAAGAACAGCGGGAGGGGCCTTCGTTTTGTGAAGTTGGCCCCCCGACCTTTTCGGATTTAAAAACTGAAAACGCCATTCGTTTGAGCGTCGTTTGAGCGTGTTTGAGCGACAAAAATTTTCGTTTGAGCGACAAACTGAAAAACGTTATAAGCAAAAGAACATTCGGAGGGGCCCTCATTTTGTGAAGTTGGCCCCCCGACCTTTTCGGATTTAAAAACTGAAAACGCCATTCGTTTGAGCGTCGTTTGAGCGCGTTTGAGCGACAAAAATTTTCGTTTGAGCGACAAACTGGAAAACGTTATAAGCAAAAGAATAGCCGGAGGGGTCCACATTTTGTGAAGTTGGCCCCCCGACCTTTTCGTATTTAAAAACTGAAAACGGCATTCGCTTGAGCGTCGTTTGAGCGCGTTTGAGCGACAAAAATTTTCGTTTAAGCGACAAACTGGAAAACGTTATAAGCAAAAGAACATTCGGAGGGGCACACATTTTGTGAAGTTGGCCCCCCGACCTTTTCGGATTTAAAAACTGAAAACGGCATTCGTTTGAGCGTCGTTTGAGCGCGTTTGAGCGACAAAAATTTTCGTTTGAGCGATAAACTGAAAAACGTTATAAGCAAAAGAACATTCGGAGGGGCCTTCGTTTTGTGAAGTTGGCCCCCCGACCTTTTCGGATTTAAAAACTGAAAACGCCATTCGTTTGAGCGTCGTTTGAGCGCGTTTGAGCGACAAAAATTTTCGTTTGAGCGACAAACTGGAAAACGTTATAAGCAAAAGAATAGCCGGAGGGGTCCACATTTTGTGAAGTTGGCCCCCCGACCTTTTCGTATTTAAAAACTGAAAACGGCATTCGCTTGAGCGTCGTTTGAGCGCGTTTGAGCGACAAAAATTTTCGTTTAAGCGACAAACTGGAAAACGTTATAAGCAAAAGAACATTCGGAGGGGCACACATTTTGTGAAGTTGGCCCCCCGACCTTTTCGGATTTAAAAACTGAAAACGGCATTCGTTTGAGCGTCGTTTGAGCGCGTTTGAGCGACAAAAATTTTCGTTTGAGCGATAAACTGAAAAACGCTATAAGCAAAAGAACAGCCGGAGGGGCCTTCGTTTTGTGAAGTTGGCCCCCCGACCTTTTCGGATTTAAAAACTGAAAACGCCATTCGTTTGAGCGTCGTTTGAGCGTGTTTGAGCGACAAAAATTTTCGTTTGAGCGACAAACTGAAAAACGTTATAAGCAAAAGAACATTCGGAGGGGCCTTCGTTTTGTGAAGTTGGCCCCCCGACCTTTTCGGATTTAAAAACTGAAAACGGCATTCGTTTGAGCGTCGTTTGAGCGCGTTTGAGCGACAAAAAATTTCGTTTGAGCGATAAACTGAAAAACGCTATAAGCAAAAGAACAGCCGGAGGGGCCTTCGTTTTGTGAAGTTGGCCCCCCGACCTTTTCGGATTTAAAAACTGAAAACGCCATTCGTTTGAGCGTCGTTTGAGCGCGTTTGAGCGACAAAAATTTTCGTTTGAGAGATAAACTGAAAAACGCTATAAGCAAAAGAATAGGCGGAGGGGCCTTCGTTTTGTGAAGTTGGCCCCCCGACCTTTTCGGATTTAAAAACTGAAAACGGCATTCGTTTGAGCGTCGTTTGAGCGCGTTTGAGCGACAAAAATTTTCGTTTGAGCGACAAACTGGAAAACGTTATAAGCAAAAGAACATTCGGAGAGGCCCACATTTTGTGAAGTTGGCCCCCCGACCTTTTCGGATTTAAAAACTGAAAACGGCATTCGTTTGAGCGTCGTTTGAGCGCGTTTGAGCGACAAAAATTTTCGTTTGAGCGACAAACTGGAAAACGTTATAAGCAAAAGAACATTCGGAGAGGCCCACATTTTGTGAAGTTGGCCCCCCGACCTTTTCGGATTTAAAAACTGAAAACGGCATTCGTTTGAGCGCGTTTGAGCGACAAAAATTTTCGTTTGAGCGATAAACTGAAAAACGCTATAAGCAAAAGAACAACGGGAGGGGCCTTCGTTTTGTGAAGTTGGCCCCCCGACCTTTTCGGATTTAAAAACTGAAAACGCCATTCGTTTGAGCGTCGTTTGAGCGTGTTTGAGCGACAAAAATTTTCGTTTGAGCGACAAACTGGAAAACGTTATAAGCAAAAGAACATTCGGAGAGGCCCACATTTTGTGAAGTTGGCCCCCCGACCTTTTCGGATTTAAAAACTGAAAACGGCATTCGTTTGAGCGCGTTTGAGCGACAAAAATTTTCGTTTGAGCGATAAACTGAAAAACGCTATAAGCAAAAGAATAGGCGGAGGGGCCTTCGTTTTGTGAAGTTGGCCCCCCGACCTTTTCGGATTTAAAAACTGAAAACGCCATTCGTTTGAGCGTCGTTTTAGCGTGTTTGAGCGACAAAAATTTTCGTTTGAGCGATATACTGAAAAACGCTATAAGCAAAAGAATAGGCGGAGGGGCGTTCGTTTTGTGAAGTTGGCCCTCCGACCTTTTCGGATTTAAAAACTGAAAACGGCATTCGTTTGAGCGTCGTTTGAGCGCGTTTGAGCGACAAAAATTTTCGTTTGAGCGACAAACTGGAAAACGTTATAAGCAAAAGAATAGCCGGAGGGGTCCACATTTTGTGAAGTTGGCCCCCCGACCTTTTCGGATTTAAAAACTGAAAACGGCATTCGTTTGAGCGTCGTTTGAGCGCGTTTGAGCGACAAAAATTTTCGTTTAAGCGACAAACTGGAAAACGTTATAAGCAAAAGAACATTCGGAGGGGCCCACATTTTGTGAAGTTGGCCCCCCGACCTTTTCGGATTTAAAAACTGAAAACGGCATTCGTTTGAGCGTCGTTTGAGCGCGTTTGAGCGACAAAAATTTTCGTTTGAGCGATAAACTGAAAAACGCTATAAGCAAAAGAACAGCCGGAGGGGCCTTCGTTTTGTGAAGTTGGCCCCCCGACCTTTTCGGATTTAAAAACTGAAAACGCCATTCGTTTGAGCGTAGTTTGAGCGTGTTTGAGCGACAAAAATTTTCGTTTGAGCGACAAACTGAAAACGTTATAAGCAAAAGAACATTCGGAGGGGCCTTCATTTTGTGAAGTTGGCCCCCCGACCTTTTCGGATTTAAAAACTGAAAACGGCATTCGTTTGAGCGTCGTTTGAGCGCGTTTGAGCGACAAAAAATTTCGTTTGAGCGATAAACTGAAAAACGCTATAAGCAAAAGAACAGCCGGAGGGGCCTTCGTTTTGTGAAGTTGGCCCCCCGACCTTTTCGGATTTAAAAACTGAAAACGCCATTCGTTTGAGCGTCGTTTGAGCGCGTTTGAGCGACAAAAATTTTCGTTTGAGCGATAAACTGAAAAACGCTATAAGCAAAAGAATAGGCGGAGGGGCCTTCGTTTTGTGAAGTTGGCCCCCCGACCTTTTCGGATTTAAAAACTGAAAACGGCATTCGTTTGAGCGTCGTTTGAGCGCGTTTGAGCGACAAAAATTTTCGTTTGAGCGATAAACTGAAAAACGTTATAAGCAAAAGAACATTCGGAGAGGCCCACATTTTGTGAAGTTGGCCCCCCTACCTTTTCGGATTTAAAAACTGAAAACGGCATTCGTTTGAGCGCGTTTGAGCGACAAAAATTTTCGTTTGAGCGATAAACTGAAAAACGCTATAAGCAAAAGAACAACGGGAGGGGCCTTCGTTTTGTGAAGTTGGCCCCCCGACCTTTTCGGATTTAAAAACTGAAAACGCCATTCGTTTGAGCGTCGTTTGAGCGTGTTTGAGCGACAAAAATTTTCGTTTGAGCGACAAACTGAAAAACGTTATAAGCAAAAGAACATTCGGAGGGGCCCTCATTTTGTGAAGTTGGCCCCCCGACCTTTTCGGATTTAAAAACTGAAAACGCCATTCGTTTGAGCGTCGTTTGAGCGCGTTTGAGCGACAAAAATTTTCGTTTGAGCGATAAACTGAAAAACGCTATAAGCAAAAGAATAGGCGGAGGGGCCTTCGTTTTGTGAAGTTGGCCCCCCGACCTTTTCGGATTTAAAAACTGAAAACGCCATTCGTTTGAGCGTCGTTTGAGCGTGTTTGAGCGACAAAAATTTTCGTTTGATCGATAAACTGAAAAACGCTATAAGCAAAAGAATAGGCGGAGGGGCGTTCGTTTTGTGAAGTTGGCCCCCCGACCTTTTCGGATTTAAAAACTGAAAACGGCATTCGTTTGAGCGTCGTTTGAGCGCGTTTGAGCGACAAAAATTTTCGTTTGAGCGACAAACTGGAAAACGTTATAAGCAAAAGAATAGCCGGAGGGGTCCACATTTTGTGAAGTTGGCCCCCCGACCTTTTCGGATTTAAAAACTGAAAACGCCATTCGTTTGAGCGTCGTTTGAGCGCGTTTGAGCGACAAAAATTTTCGTTTGAGCGATAAACTGAAAAACGCTATAAGCAAAAGAACAGCCGGACTAGACCGTTGAGTTTTAAATTACTTCCTTTTGAGCATACGTATGTTTTGATTCTTTTTCCAGAAGAAAAAGACCTGCTTTCTGTGCAATTAATAATAATTAATGATAAATAAATGTAAAAACATGTAAGTGTTACAAAAGGCTATGTAAATTGGTATTAAACTAAACTGATTTGGCTTACAAATTTATGAATTACGCTAAAATTTGTTATTTTATAAATTATAATTTTACAAAGTTTATAGTTTTTTCCTTAAATTTATAAAATTAGTTGATATTTTTTCTTTACTTTTTTAAAAATAAAGTTTTTAATTTTATAACGTTTTTAATTTATTTCGTTAGCTTATATTTTTATAAATTAAACTAATTTAATTTAAATTAAATCAATAAGTCTAGATTTAAACCTACCTATCCCAAGATCATTAATTTCAAATTTGTCTCTAAAAATCTTTTTTTTTTTTTTTTTTTAATTATTTACTTTAACAGAACCGTGCGCAAAAGCTCTCAGCATAGCTGAAATATAATAATTTAATTTACTATAAAATTGTTTATTTACATACATTTTTTAAAGTAACACATTAAAAAAAATTATTTTAATAGCATGTAATAAACACGTCTGATTAAGATATTTGTTGTTTTTATTGGAATTGATAAATAGATAATCAGGCAAATAATTAAAAAAAGTATATGTTCGGAAAAAGAAAATGTTGGTACTGTTCCAAAAAGAAGCAATCATTATTCTTAATACAATGTTTTACGCATATAATACATAATAAATTAAAATTTATCTGTTATAAGGTACCAAATAATACAGCAAAATATTGAAAATTATGAAAAGAAAATATTAAAAACATTGGAACTGAAAAAATCCATCTACAGATGAAACCTCGAGTTTTTGCATCATAAAATAACTAACAACATTTGAGAAGTAGGCGTGACCACTCATGGCGCATTGGTCTAAGTCGTCAGGTTAGTATGAAGTAGATAACGGGTTCGATTCCGCTCATGGCAAGGGTTGGTTAATTACTGTAACCTCACACAGGAATGAAAAAAATGAGCAGAAATGTATGTATCCCTTATAAGGTTGTCCTCGCGAAGTAACTTTTTTTTTTTGATCCTATAAATTTATTTTAACGACGTAAAAATTTCAAAAAAAAAAAAAATACGGAAGATATCTGTTGTAAAACGGAAATTTAAAAACGGAAATTTCAGAAATCACGGAAAATTTCCTGGAATTTACGGAATTTTTTTTCCGTTAAAAATTACGGAAATAGTACTGGCGTCTTGATTGCCAGTTCAATTTCCGTTTTTTTTCAAGAATTTTTTTTACAGTGCAGGAAATATAAAAAAGGGTCCATGGTCATCAAAATTTTATGAAAAAGTGTTCTAGACTGTATAAAAATATGTGTTGCCAAAATATACAAGTGTAATATGTTTAAGAAAATGAATATGTGTCAAATCAAATAAAAGCCCATAAATTATGGCAATTTGTTAACATAACATTTGTCATATTAACCTAGCATAATATCTATACTAATATAAAAGAAATTTGTTTGTCTGTGTTTGAGATTGCGATGACTAGCGAAATCTACTGCACGTAGAAGTCTGAAAATTTCGTTGAGGAAGTCCAAGGCATGTTCTGACGCACCCGAGGCTCAGATTTTTAATTTTTTTAAACCCGTGCACCATGGGGCCCGTTAAGTTTTTGTGCCTTAAATTGGTCATAACTTGGCCCCTTTTATTCGATCTTCTTCGTTTCTGGGGCCTTTTCTTCATTTATTCCCTCATTTCTACATTCCAGTTAGGACACTGACCCCCTGTGGCCCGATTCGGGGCCCATTGTATTTTTGAGCGCCATTCTTTTTTTAACCCCCTAATTGTGTTACGCTGTCAATGAATATCTTTAAAGTTGAGTCTTGGACTCCTCTCCCTGGGCCACCACCCTCTTACTTTTATTGGGTCCCTAGGGCCTCTTTTTAAGCATTTCTTTAAAATTTTATTCAAATGATTAATTTATACCATATGCTTAATTTCGAATAATTGAAGATCTAAAGTGCTAAGTACTAGGACCTTTTAAGATGTTTTCCTCTTAGGGCCCTGCTCAGAACTATCAGTTGGCCCCCTACTATAGCTCCCTTAAAAATCGTCCGATTCACTAGCTTTTATTTCCTAACTTCTAACGACGAACAATTTATCGGACCTCCGTTACCACCAATTTTGAATATTAATCTCCTTCTTGGTGCGGCTTCTTAAAAAAAAAAAAAATCACACAAATTTGAGTTCTGTTTAAGGTTATTACCACGAGTCAGCTAGTGTTACATAAAACATTATATATGTGTAACTGTATATGTGTGCAGAAAATTTTTACTGTTTGTTTATATGTGACAAGAAATTCTTTCTGCAATATGTAAATAAAGAATTTTTAAACAGAATTTAACGGCATATTACATAAAAATGCGCTTCCACTTGCGTGAAAATGTCGTTACATTTGTAAAACTAGTCGGATGTGTCAATCCCAAAACTTTCTTCTATCTCACACAGGTTTCGCATGCACTAAAAAGATTCAGCACCCATTTATATCAAGGTCTAACTGAAACTCAAGTTTTATTAAATTCCGTGCATTATTTCTTGGGATAGGACTATCGCTAAAATCGTGTAAATCCTGCAAAATGCTGCATAGCAGCGCCACCTGCTGGGCGATTTTTACCAAAAACTAATCAGCACTAATTCATATCAGAGACTAATTAAATATAAAGTTTTATTAAATTCCGAGCATTAGTACTTGAGATAGAGCTATTGCGGAAATCGTGAAAAATGCTGCATAGCAGCGCCACCTGCTGGGCGATTTTTACCAAAAACTAATCAGCACCAATTTATATCACAGAGTAACTGAACATAAAGTTTTATTAAATTCCGAGCATTATTTCTTGAGATAGAGCTATTGCGGAAATCACGAAAAATGCTGCATAGCAGCGCCACCTGCCGGGCGATTTTTACGAAAAACTAATCAGCTCCAATATATATCAGGGACTAACTCAATCTAAAGTTTTATTAAATTCCGAGCATTAATTCTTGAGATAGAGCTATTGCGAAAAT
This sequence comes from Maratus michaelseni, assembly GCA_963931845.1. Lineage (NCBI taxonomy): Eukaryota > Metazoa > Arthropoda > Arachnida > Araneae > Salticidae > Maratus > Maratus michaelseni. The sequence continues at coordinate 263,008,449 of OZ007597.1, forward strand.
CGCGAAAAATGCTGCATAGCAGCGCCACCTGCAGGGCGATTTTTACCAAAAACTAATCAGCACCCATTTATATCAGGGTCTAACTGAACATAAAGTTTTATTAAATTCCGAGCATTAGTTCTTGAGATAGAGCGCCCACAAAATTTGTGTCACATACACACAGACAGACATTTTCTAAAAATAGTCAAATCGTGTTCAGGACCTTCTAAATCGTATAAATCCGTCGAAAACCGGAAGTGGAAAATTTTCATGAATCCAATACTTTCTTCTTGTAAAGATAGAAGAAAGTAAAAACTGTTATGGAAATTCTATAAAATTAATTTTGGTAGAAACGGAAACTTTAATTGGGTAATATCAGGGATATTGGTTTTTTTTTTATTTTTTTTTTTATTTTTTTTTTTTTTTTTTGTGTGTGTGTGTGTGTTTTTTTAACTTAAAAAGGTCTCGAAAATTTAATAAACCAAAATTTCCTGTTAATTTTTCTCATTTGCTACTCCAATATTTCAAATGGATTACAATTTAATGTGTAAATTTTCATTTTGAATGGGAGGTACAGAAAACGGTCTTGGTGAAAGAAAGCAATTTGTCAACATATTTTCTGGAAACCTATTCATTGCTTCATACATACAAGCATTATTTTCAATAATTATATAATTTATTTAATATAAAGAAGTCATTTATCTATTACTTACCCATCATACGTAGTATAGGGTAAGTCTTGTAATCGTTTTGAAAATCGAAAAAAAATTTTTTGACGGATTTACACGTTTCAGACACTGGAGATTCCGAAAAACATATTTTTAGAAAAAAATTTTTGCCGTCCGTCTGTGTGTCTGTGTGTGTGTGTCTGTAAACGCTCTATCTCCCGAAAAAATTGAGATAGAGACTTGCAATTTGGTATGTACTTAGTATGTAATAATAGGAAGAAGCCTATTTCATTTCAATAACCTCGATTAACCGGAACAATTTTTTTCGGACTCTCGAAATATTCGTTCTGATGAAAGGTATATAAAATTTTTCGAAATTGTTTATTTTAAGAAATGAATATAAAAGACAATAAAAAAAAACAAATTTTGCAAAAAGCATGAAGTCGATCGGATAATGAGTTGTCGAGATATTTGGAATCCTATTTTCCACACTCTTCGATTTTTCATGACCCTGTATTTCATCCAAATTTCACTTCAAAGATATATTTTAATTGGAAATTTGACGCTTAATCAGATGCAATAAACCGCTCGTTAATAGGATTATTATTTTTGGAGTTATAAGGATGTTTCTTTCAAGCAATTCAGTAATCGAGCCTTTAAAGTTTGTGACGTCATCAAGCCACGATTTTATATGAATTGCAATGCACTTTATAAGTAGTTTACACATTTTTATTTTAATATTTTACATTATGCATATCCATGATGGGTAAGTATTACGGTGGTCCCCAACGACTAGTTTTTATATAGAAATAGAGGTACATTATATTTAAAAACGAGATATGTATAATTAAAATGTTTATGCATATATAAGTTCATATATATATAAATAAGCATAAAAGTTCATCAGGTTTGTTTCATCGCTGTGTATCATTTGGCAAAAAATCTCACTTTCTGAAGCCAAAATTGCGACAAGCTTAAAAAAAATAAATAAAAACGACAAGACCCCCTAAAGGGGGAAAGTATCTTCAATCGGACCTATGTCCAGAAAAAAAGGAAGAAAGAAACAGATGATATTCAACGCCAGGAAATTCCATGACAAGTGAAGCAATTTACAGTGTTTACTAAGTCGCATCCACGTCACTTGACCCCCGTCGGAAACTACAAAGGTATGCGGTAGTCTATAAGGAATACATATGTGTATAGTGAAATTTTAAGTACTGTAACAGATGTGGGGGAAATATCCTTCATCATATAGAAAGGATGTTACTTGAAAAGCAATTATTTTAAGACAAAATGTCGTGTACCAAATATTAAATTGAACATTTTAATAACAAAATTCTTTAACACAGGATATTAGAGAATTTAAAAAAAATAATACATCATACAGAAATTTATGCATCATAAAATGTTATGCATGACCCGACCCGCGGTCAGGTCGGGTTGGCGCTATGTTTTTTCGTTCCGGGTCTGTTGACTTCTACTTTTTTTGCTGCAGTTCAGCCCGAGTCGGGCTGACTTTCATTGTTTCGGGTTCGGATCGGTTTCGTGTTGACCCGATATTTTAAAAAAATGTCCAAAATATTTTTTTCAAATGAAAAATTTATATACACTAAAACCTCCATAATGAACACTCCCGAAAAGCGGACACCACTATTTAGCGAACACCACTATTTAGCGAACACTTTTCAATTCCCAACACTATTTATTCCTACGGTTTTAGCTCTGAACAGTGGACACCTCCCAATCTACACACACGTAACATGTGTGTGCGTGTACATAAACGATCACAAATATGATACATGTTTTTTTTTTTTTGTGTGTGTGTGTGTTTTAAAAACAAAATGTTGATAGTATTTTTTATATTCCGAGAGAAGAAAACGGTGTTCTTAACTGTACTGTAAAAAAAGAATAATTTACAATTACACATTTCTTATATACATTTAAATTATAGCACTGTAAACAGAATATATACTAATTCACATTGAAATATATATTTATTTTTATAAGTCAGTTCAAGTTCGGGTTGGAAGTTGAAGTATTTTGGGTTCGAGTTCAAATATGTTTGGTTGCAGGTCGACGAAAATTATTTTGTCGGGTTCGTGTTGATGACATATTTTTTATCGGGTTCTGATCGGGTTGCGGGTTGACTTCAAAGGGAATTTTCGGGTCCCGGTCAGGTTGTACCCAACTCGTGCAAGACTCTACAGTACTTTCAGAAAGTCAAAAACGCCTGTATTAGGAACTGTCTAAAAACAGTCAAATTGAAACCTGTTAGAAGAAAATGCCGTATAATTGAACTAAGAATGAGGTTAATTTATTATTATTATTATTTATTTTATTTTTTTTTGGGGGGGGGGGATCTGAAATGGCCTAGAATAACGCTCAAACGTGCGGCACTTAAGAAAATCAAAACATTTAATAAATATCAAACAAAAACTGACAAATTATATGTGTAAAAAATGATAGAAGCTAGAATTGTCGCAAGAACGAATTATTTTTTTCCCAAGGGCTTAGATAGGCGATCAAATGAATAGCACTTACAGAAAGTAAATACCTTTGTATGAGGAGTTGTATACAAAATATTAAACTGAAACCTGCTATAACAAAATTCAAGATAACTGGGCTAAGAATTCTGATAGAACAAAGATTTTGGGGCCTAAAATGTCCTCGAATAACGCTCAAACGTATGACACATTAAAAAGATTTATAAATTAATAAGTACTATATTATAAAGAAACTGTCAAATTAGGATGTGTAAAAAATTATTATTATATAAAGAAGCTAAAATTGTTGCTAGAACGAATTCTCTTTGTTACACAAATCAATACTCAAACAAACAACACTTATAGAAAATTAAGTATGCTTGTATTAGGGATTGTATGCAAACTGTCAAATTAAATATTGCAAAAAGAAAATTCCAGATAATTAAATTAAGAATGTTGAGAGAACAAATTTTTGGGAGTCTGAAATGCTCTTTAATGACGCAAAAACATGGCTGTTATGGTCTTGTCGCCTTTTGCGGTCACCGTAGTACTTCTCCTAGCCTTGAGACCTTAATAGTATGGTATTTGCTGCCACTACCGGTATTAGACTGATACCGGACACATTGTGAAAAGTTCTCACGTAAATAATAAACTAATAATTTATCGATTAAATTAGCCTGAAAAAAAAATGTTACAGTGATGGTCGTTATTGTTTCATACAGATTATTATCACTTGCCGTATGCGACTGTTGAATGACAATTTCCCTGATCGCACGTTTTACTCTATTATGTTACGCACCACTCATACACACCATTCCATCTACGCTGTAATTAGTTCACCCCGGACCAAGCTGTCCGATGCACGTTCTTCCTGCGATTCTACACACTCCTCTTCACACTGGGCTCTGCTCGTCTACCCTCTCCTCTGCACACTGGGCTCTTCTCGCTACCCTCACCTTTACATACTTGGCTCTGCTCTCTACACCGCTACTCTCTCCCAGGACACTGCCTGTACCTACTCACTACACTGCACACCAACGACTGACTCGTCTCACACACTTCACGCCACTCTCCAGATGAACGGGGCCTGTCTTTCTTCCTTCACGGGGTTTCTACACCGGTCGAAACATTTCTCTAGAATATTCCTCCTTTTTATTAACTTCTGAACCCAGTTCGCTAGGAATCCAGTGCTCATTGTATTCAACTTCTAAAGCCGGATTAGTAACTTTCACAATGATCTCGTGAACATCCTACAAATATATAAGCGGATCAGGGAAAGCTAATCTGCGCCGCCAAAGGCCTGAGGAGTGCCCGGCGCGTTTCGACCGTCGCACCCAAGTCCTGAGGGACTTTTAACGCACCAGTAGGAGCTGATTCCCACGGCGCTGCGAAAGGTCGGGGCCCGCCATCTGCGGACCCCTCGAACATTTTTACCCAAGTGAGTGACGACATAGGTCGTTACGGCACATGGAGGATTCCAAAATCAGAGGAGACCTCCACCCAGGTGGACACTCAATGAATCGCCGGAAACCCCATAAGAGGAACTGGTCGCTAGGCCGTATTGTCGAGTTCTCCCGACGACTCTGGCTTTCCCATGGTGGCCGAACGTCAAATCGTAGGGAAGGACGAGACGACTAGTTCATTTGCCGTGGTTGAAGCGGATCAGGGAAATTCCATTTTCGCTCACATACCGAAGTTTTACAGAAAAAGAAAACTATATATCAGAATACAGTAACATATAATAATGATTAAATATAATTAATTAAATTAATTAGAAATATACCACATAGGTTCTGTCAAAGTCAGAAACCTGACAATGGCACTTACAGAAAGTAAAATAATATTAAAATAGGGGTTGTATACAATCTGTCACACTGAAACCTGTTACTGTAAAATTACACATAACTGGACTAAGACTGCTGTTAGAACAAATCTTTTGGTATCTGTAATGTCCTCGAATGATTCTCACACATAATGCATTTCAAAAATTTAAATTTAATAAAAAAATAACATACATATAAATTGTCAAATTAAGATTCGTAAAATAGATACTATCTTATAAATAAGCTAGAAATGTTGCTAAGAACGAATTCTTTTACTTCTAGAGATCCTTACTTGACGCTCAAACGTAGAGCAGTTAAAGAAAGTAAAATATCTTTGCATGAGGGGTTGTATACAAACTGCCAATTGAAACTTTTTATAACAAAATTCCAACCTAATTAAACCCAGAATGCGGTAAGAAAATTAAAAAAATGATCTGAAAATGTCCTCGAATGACGCTGAAATCTATGCCACACAAATATAAAAAATAATAAATAAATAATAATATATCATACAGAATTTCTCAAATTAAAAAAATGTTTCTCTACTAAAGAAACTAGAATTATTGCGACGACGAATTATTTTTATTCCAGATATTTTTGATAGATGCTCAAACAAATAGCACTCACAGAATTAGGATTTCTGAAAATCTTAGAGACTGGCGCTTTGTTAGATAAAAATTATAACAAGCGTATTTAAATTTGTGGGGAAATTGGGGGAGACTATGCTAAAAAAACTTTGATTTTAACCACATTGGAAAAAACAATACTTTATAACTATGAAACAATTGCTATACTTAAACGAAACTTTTTGTCGCTCAAACGTGTATTTTATACGCTCAAATGTATAGTATATAAAGAATTTCAAAATATTTAATATAAAGGGCTATATTGAAGCTGTGATTTTATCCCCATGGTTAAAAAAATGTTTAAATAACTATGGAAATATTGCAACTCAAACAATGCACAAAAGAATGCCGTTTTCGGTTTTTAAATCCGAAAAGGCCGGGGGGGCCGACTTCACAACATGTGGACCCCTCCGCCTATTCTTTTGCGTATAGCGTTTTTCAGTTTGTCGCTCAAACGCGCTCAAACGACGCTCTAACGAATGCCGTTTTCAGTTTTTAAATCCGAAAAGGTCGAGGGGCCAACTTCACAAAACGAAGGCTCCTCCGAATATTCTTTTGCTTATAGCGTTTTTCAGTTTATCGCTCAAACGAAAATTTTTGTCGCTCAAACGCGCTCAAACGACGCTCAAACGAATGGCGTTTTCCGTTTTTAAATCCGAAAAGGTCGGGGGGCCAACTTCACAAAATGTGGACCCGTCCGGCTATTCTTTTGCTTATAGCGTTTTTCAGTTTATCGCTCAAACGAAAATTTTTGTCGCTCAAACGCGCTCAAACGACGCTCAAACGAATGCCGTTTTCAGTTTTTAAATCCGAAAAGGTCGGGGGGCCAACTTCACAAAACGAAGGCCCCTCCGGCTATTCTGTTGCTTATAGCGTTTTTCAGTTTATCGCTCAAACGAAAATTCTTGTCGCTCAAACGCGCTCAAACGACGCTCAAACGAATGCCGTTTTCAGTTTTTAAATCCGAATAGGTCGGGGGGCCAACTTCACAAAATGAAGGCCCCTCCGAATGTTCTTTTGCTTATAACGTTTTTCAGTTTGTCGCTCAAACGAAATTTTTTGTCGCTCAAACACGCTCAAACGACGCTCAAACGAATGGCGTTTTCAGTTTTTAAATCCGAAAAGGTCGGGGGGCCAACTTCACAAAACGAAGGCCCCTCCGCCTATTCTTTTCCTTATAGCGTTTTTCAGTTTATCGCTCAAACGAAAATTTTTGTCGCTCAAACGCGCTCAAACGACGCTCAAACGAATGGCGTTTTCAGTTTTTAAATCCGAAAAGGTCGGGGGGCCAACTTCACAAAACGAAGGCCCCTCCGGCTGTTCTTTTGCTTATAGCGTTTTTCAGTTTATCGCTCAAACGAAAATTTTTGTCGCTCAAACGCGCTCAAACGACGCTCAAACGAATGGCGTTTTCAGTTTTTAAATCCGAAAAGGTCGGGGGGCCAACTTCACAAAATGTGGACCCCTCCGGCTATTCTGTTGCTTATAGCGTTTTTCAGTTTATCGCTCAAACGAAAATTTTTGTCGCTCAAACGCGCTCAAACGACGCTCAAACGAATGGCGTTTTCAGTTTTTAAATCCGAAAAGGTCGGGGGGCCAACTTCACAAAACGAAGGCCCCTCCGGCTGTTCTTTTGCTTATAGCGTTTTTCAGTTTATCGCTCAAACGAAAATTTTTGTCGCTCAAACGCGCTCAAACGACGCTCAAACGAATGGCGTTTTCAGTTTTTAAATCCGAAAAGGTCGGGGGGCCAACTTCACAAAATGTGGACCCCTCCGGCTATTCTGTTGCTTATAGCGTTTTTCAGTTTATCGCTCAAACGAAAATTTTTGTCGCTCAAACGCGCTCAAACGACGCTCAAACGAATGGCGTTTTCAGTTTTTAAATCCGAAAAGGTCGGGGGGCCAACTTCACAAAACGAAGGCCCCTCCGGCTGTTCTTTTGCTTATAGCGTTTTTCAGTTTATCGCTCAAACGAAAATTTTTGTCGCTCAAACGACGCTCAAACGAATGGCGTTTTCAGTTTTTAAATCCGAAAAGGTCGGGGGGCCAACTTCACAAAATGTGGACCCCTCCGGCTATTCTTTTGCTTATAGCGTTTTTCAGTTTATCGCTCAAACGAAAATTTTTGTCGCTCAAACGCGCTCAAACGACGCTCAAACGAATGCCGTTTTCAGTTTTTAAATCCGAAAAGGTCGGGGGGGCAACTTCACAAAACGAAGGCCTCGAATTTTAACTTGCTTATAACTTTTTTCAGAATGTCGCTCAAACGAAAATTTTTGTCGCTCAAACGCGCTCAAACGACGCTCAAACGAATGGCGTTTTCCGTTTTTAAATCCGAAAAGGTCGGGGGGCCAACTTCACAAAATGTGGACCCGTCCGGCTATTCTTTTGCTTATAGCGTTTTTCAGTTTATCGCTCAAACGAAAATTTTTGTCGCTCAAACGCGCTCAAACGACGCTCAAACGAATGCCGTTTTCAGTTTTTAAATCCGAATAGGTCGGGGGGCCAACTTCACAAAATGAAGGCCCCTCCGAATGTTCTTTTGCTTATAACGTTTTTCAGTTTGTCGCTCAAACGAAAATTTTTGTCGCTCAAACGCGCTCAAACGACGCTCAAACGAATGGCGTTTTCAGTTTTTAAATCCGAAAAGGTCGGGGGGCCAACTTCACAAAACGAAGGCCCCTCCGGCTGTTCTTTTGCTTATAGCGTTTTTCAGTTTATCGCTCAAACGAAAATTTTTGTCGCTCAAACGCGCTCAAACGACGCTCAAACGAATGGCGTTTTCAGTTTTTAAATCCGAAAAGGTCGGGGGGCCAACTTCACAAAATGTGGACCCCTCCGGCTATTCTGTTGCTTATAGCGTTTTTCAGTTTATCGCTCAAACGAAAATTTTTGTCGCTCAAACGCGCTCAAACGACGCTCAAACGAATGGCGTTTTCAGTTTTTAAATCCGAAAAGGTCGGGGGGCCAACTTCACAAAACGAAGGCCCCTCCGGCTGTTCTTTTGCTTATAGCGTTTTTCAGTTTATCGCTCAAACGAAAATTTTTGTCGCTCAAACGACGCTCAAACGAATGGCGTTTTCAGTTTTTAAATCCGAAAAGGTCGGGGGGCCAACTTCACAAAATGTGGCCCCTCCGGCTATTCTTTTGCTTATAGCGTTTTTCAGTTTATCGCTCAAACGAAAATTTTTGTCGCTCAAACGCGCTCAAACGACGCTCAAACGAATGCCGTTTTCAGTTTTTAAATCCGAAAAGGTCGGGGGGCCAACTTCACAAAACGAAGGCCTCGAATTTTAACTTGCTTATAACTTTTTTCAGAATGTCGCTCAAACGAAAATTTTTGTCGCTCAAACGCGCTCAAACGACGCTCAAACGAATGGCGTTTTCCGTTTTTAAATCCGAAAAGGTCGGGGGGCCAACTTCACAAAATGTGGACCCGTCCGGCTATTCTTTTCCTTATAGCGTTTTTCAGTTTATCGCTTAAACGAAAATTTTTGTCGCTCAAACGCGCTCAAACGACGCTCAAACGAATGCCGTTTTCAGTTTTTAAATCCGAATAGGTCGGGGGGCCAACTTCACAAAATGAAGGCCCCTCCGAATGTTCTTTTGCTTATAACGTTTTTCAGTTTGTCGCTCAAACGAAATTTTTTGTCGCTCAAACACGCTCAAACGACGCTCAAACGAATGGCGTTTTCAGTTTTTAAATCCGAAAAGGTCGGGGGGCCAACTTCACAAAACGAAGGCCCCTCCGCCTATTCTTTTCCTTATAGCGTTTTTCAGTTTATCGCTCAAACGAAAATTTTTGTCGCTCAAACGCGCTCAAACGACGCTCAAACGAATGGCGTTTTCAGTTTTTAAATCCGAAAAGGTCGGGGGGCCAACTTCACAAAACGAAGGCCCCTCCGGCTGTTCTTTTGCTTATAGCGTTTTTTAAGTTTATCGCTCAAACGAAAATTTTTGTCGCTCAAACGCGCTCAAACGACGCTCAAACGAATGGCGTTTTCAGTTTTTAAATCCGAAAAGGTCTGGGGGCCAACTTCACAAAATGTGGACCCCTCCGGCTATTCTGTTGCTTATAGCGTTTTTCAGTTTATCGCTCAAACGAAAATTTTTGTCGCTCAAACGCGCTCAAACGACGCTCAAACGAATGGCGTTTTCAGTTTTTAAATCCGAAAAGGTCGGGGGGCCAACTTCACAAAACGAAGGCCCCTCCGGCTGTTCTTTTGCTTATAGCGTTTTTCAGTTTATCGCTCAAACGAAAATTTTTGTCGCTCAAACGACGCTCAAACGACGCTCAAACGAATGGCGTTTTCAGTTTTTAAATCCGAAAAGGTCGGGGGGCCAACTTCACAAAACGAAGGCCCCTCCGGCTGTTCTTTTGCTTATAGCGTTTTTTAAGTTTATCGCTCAAACGAAAATTTTTGTCGCTCAAACGCGCTCAAACGACGCTCAAACGAATGGCGTTTTCAGTTTTTAAATCCGAAAAGGTCGGGGGGCCAACTTCACAAAATGTGGACCCCTCCGGCTATTCTGTTGCTTATAGCGTTTTTCAGTTTATCGCTCAAACGAAAATTTTTGTCGCTCAAACGCGCTCAAACGACGCTCAAACGAATGGCGTTTTCAGTTTTTAAATCCGAAAAGGTCGGGGGGCCAACTTCACAAAACGAAGGCCCCTCCGGCTGTTCTTTTGCTTATAGCGTTTTTCAGTTTATCGCTCAAACGAAAATTTTTGTCGCTCAAACGACGCTCAAACGAATGGCGTTTTCAGTTTTTAAATCCGAAAAGGTCGGGGGGCCAACTTCACAAAATGTGGACCCCTCCGGCTATTCTTTTGCTTATAGCGTTTTTCAGTTTATCGCTCAAACGAAAATTTTTGTCGCTCAAACGCGCTCAAACGACGCTCAAACGAATGGCGTTTTCAGTTTTTAAATCCGAAAAGGTCGGGGGGCCAACTTCACAAAACGAAGGCCCCTCCGGCTGTTCTTTTGCTTATAGCGTTTTTCAGTTTATCGCTCAAACGAAAATTTTTGTCGCTCAAACGACGCTCAAACGAATGGCGTTTTCAGTTTTTAAATCCGAAAAGGTCGGGGGGCCAACTTCACAAAATGTGGACCCCTCCGGCTATTCTTTTGCTTATAGCGTTTTTCAGTTTATCGCTCAAACGAAAATTTTTGTCGCTCAAACGCGCTCAAACGACGCTCAAACGAATGCCGTTTTCAGTTTTTAAATCCGAAAAGGTCGGGGGGCCAACTTCACAAAACGAAGGCCTCGAATTTTAACTTGCTTATAACTTTTTTCAGAATGTCGCTCAAACGAAAATTTTTGTCGCTCAAACGCGCTCAAACGACGCTCTAACGAATGCCGTTTTCGGTTTTTAAATCCGAAAAGGTCGGGGGGCCAACTTCACAGACCTAAAATCTGCTCATAATCGAAAAATAGCTTTTTATAACTTTAAGTACTTTTTTTAAATTCTTACTTTTGCAAAGATTTTTTTCCTGGGTACGCACATAGCTTGGTCTTAGATATAACTGAGAGCAAAAAACGCAAAAAAAGCCGCTTGAAACTGAGAGAGACTTACAAAGTGTATGTTTTTTTTTTTTCTCTGGAATTCGATGATCTGTTATTGTTTCAAACGTGGAGCAAAGACAGAAATGCAATTAAAAAACAGACTACTGTATACTATATAACTCAAAGCGTCTGTGTGAGAGTATATGACCCATCTTGTACTATAAGATGTCTCGACAAAGTGACGCAGTCCAAAAATCAAGTTTTGACATAACCTATGCGTGTAATATGCGCTTTCACAGTTTTAAGTAGAATTTTCGCCATTTAATTGAATCACATTGTTGAATAGAATTTGATTTAAAAAAGCGGTGGATTCTGCCAAGGCGGAAAGGCCATAAAACTTAATTTTAACTTTAGTAGTTTTGATTCATATAAGCGGCAATTATACTAATTTTTTTAGCTCTGGGGTGTGTTTTAACCCCCAAACCCCCCCTTGGCTGCGCCACTGGTCAACACTCAAAAATCGCATTGTTTGCAAACTTATTGGTTGTGTCATTTTACACTGCAAGAGAAAACTAAAAAAAAAAAAAACTGTTGATGTTACAATATATATATATATATATATATATAATTTTTTTTTTTTTTTTTTTTTTTTTTTTTTTTTCAGTGTACGAATTAAATGTGCGATATGGGATGCCTTGCTTCATTTACGCTTATGTGAATTGAAATAGAATCTCCGACACTTACATATTTGTAGTTTCTTACTTCTGAATTGGAAACACCTCCAAATATCAAGGCAAATTTTATGAGTTATTAAGGTGTTTTTAACATGTTATTAAGAGGTTTTGTTGCATTTCCTTTTAATTAGTATATAAATGCTGCCAAACAAAACTTCTGGATACTGATTTATTTATATACATTTACATTAAAAAATATTAGTCTAGGAATCTATACTTAATTTGGTTTTCAACTGATCTGCTCAACAACGCGAAACTTTCTGAAACAATTTCACTCATTTTTAAACGTAAGACATAAAATTGGCAGACCTGACTATTAAAAAGATTTGAAATCGAAATGAGTTTTTCTTTTTTTTTTTTTTTTTTTTTTTTTTTTTGAAAAATAAATTGCTTATTGAGTTATAAGCAATTCGTGTCACGTGATAACACGTTTTTCTCTTTTCTCGGGCTGAAAAAATTCGACTCATTTTTAAACACAAAGATATAAAATTGGCAGACCTGACTATTACAAAGATTTGAAATCGAAATAAGTTTTCCTTTTTTTGAAAAATAAATTGCTAAGCGAGTTATAAGCAATTCGTGTCACGTGATAACAAGTTTTTCTCCTTTCTCGGGTTGAAGCCTTGATGGGAATTCGGTTCAAAACACCGACTTTGACAGTGTTTTCTGAAAGATTTTCTACCTTTTCCTAACAATCAAAAAAGTGTTTCGATTAGAAAGTTTCTGAACAATCACACCTGCTCATTTCATACCTTTCCGAACAAAAATGAATTAAAAAATGTGTCTGAAAGCTAATGTTAAGTCTATGGGAAGGTTATTTTCAAATTTCTCGATCTCAATTTAATATTTTAATTTTATTTATTTATTTATTTATTTTTTTTTTTTTGCGCATAGGATAGCTGAGTTGATCTCTAACGTTGTTAGTTACTTTTTCGATTTTTGTTGCAGTTTTTTTATTAAGCAGAAATTTTTAATTTTGGAACCGGTTCTGAAAGTGACCTTATATTAAAAAAAACTGGAATAAATTATTATTATTATTATTATTATTATTATTATTAAAAAATTATTAAAACTTTCCAAACGTATTAATCAATGAAACAGGTAATGCTATAGATTGTTACGGTTGGGGCTTTAGGTGATATGAAAAATTACACATAGAACAGTTTAAATAAATGAATTTTTCAAATGATAGAGTTATATTAAGTTATCAACCGTACCATTTTTACTATAATTGGTATTATTGATAAAACTTTGTATACGAATTTTCATTTTTAATGAGAGAAGTGGTATTTAATTACCTTACAGACTACAATTTCCAAAGTTAATGATTTAACGCGGGGGATGGAATGTTTTCACGGAGTTGAAAAAATATGAAGGAAGAAACACAAGAATGTAAATATTATAAACATTTAAACATAATATTTCAAAAATGAAATTTCTAATTTTTTACAGATTACAATTTTCAAAGTTAAACTTTAACGGGGGGAGGGGGGGGGGGGGGTTGTAATGTTTTCAAGAAGATGAAAAAAGATGAAGGAAAAAGACACCAGACTGTGACTATTAAACATTTGAATATAATATTTCAAAAATGAAATTTAAAAATTTTCCAAGTGAAAATAAAATTTTTTGGAAAAACGGGAAAAAATTCCCCACCTCCGCTTTCCCCCAAAATTTCCAATTTTTTTTCCGAGCATTCCTATTTCTAATGGAATCAACTGGATAACTTCTATTTTATACTGGCTAGCAGTTAAATTTTTGTGGAGTATATTGTTAACCCTTTATAAGGAAAATTATTTATATTCATAGGATGTTGAAATAATGGAATGCCCCCAGAATTTAAGAACAAATTAATTTAAGTGATTTTAAATAGATTTCGTCACGTAAAATATAAATGCACAATTTCATTAAAAAAATCTGGTACAAATTTGGAATTTTGGGATTAAAATTAAGTGGTAAAATAATTACCGCTGCCTTGTAAAGGGTAAAACTGATTTCAGAAAATACAGTAAAGCCTCCTTAACGGAAACTCTATTTAGCGGATACTTTTTCAATATCTAAACACCTATAATCTATTCCGTATGTTTTTCTCCCTGAATAGCGGGCAAATTTCGCATAGTCCCGATGTGTCCGTATTCAGGGGTTTTACTGTAATATCACGAAGGTTATTTTCTAAACAGAATTAGGGGTGTGTAGTGGAGAGTATACGGTGGCATACGCCGTATACTTTCTGGATTTTTTAAAGAAATACCGCATTACCTTGTGTTTCTAAAATAAAACTAGCGTATATTTAGTGTTTGTAAGTGTTCCCGCTACCTATATCGAATACCCTCGTATTATTATTACTTTCTTCTATCTTTACAAGAAGAAAGTATTGGATTCATGAAAATTTTCGACTTCCGGTTTTCGACGGATTTATACGTTTTGGAAGGTTCTGAACACGATTGGACTGTTTTTAGAAAATGTCTGCATCTGTGAATCTGTGACTCTATCTGTATGTGAAAAAATTTTTGTGGACGTTCCATCTCAAGAACTAATGCACGAAATTTAATAAAACTTTATATTCAGTTAGTCCCTGATGTAAATGGGTGCTGATTAGTTTTTGGTGAAAATCACCCAATAGGTGGCGCTGCTGCCTTTTTTGCGATTTCCGCAATAGCTCTATCTCAAGAACTAATGCACTTATTTTCATTAAACTTCAGATTCATTAATACCTTGACATAAATAGACGCTGATTACGTTTTGGTGTAGATAGCCCAACAGGTGGCGCTGCTATATCACTTTTTCTTGATTTTTACGATAGCTATATTTCAAGAACTAATGCACGGAATTTCATCCAACTTCAGATTCTGTTGGACCTTGACATAAATAGATGCTGCTTATGTTTTGGTGTAAATAGCCCAACAGGTGGCTCTGCTATGCTACTTTTTCATTATTATCACCATAACTATATCTCAAGAACTAATGCATGAATTTTCACCAAACTTCAGATTCAGTTAGACGTTGACATAAGTTGTTGTTGATGAGGTTTTGTTCTAAATCTCCCAACAGGTAGCGCTGCTATACTACATTTTGCAGGATTGACACGATTTTAGCAATAGTCCTATCTCATGAACTAATGCACGGAATTTAATAAAACTTTGGTTTCAGTTAGACCTTGATATAAATGGGTGCTGATTCTTTTTAGTGTATGCGAAACCTGTGTGAGATAGAAGAAAGTTTTGGGATTGGCACATTCGACTAGTTTTTATTTACGATTACAGGGCGGAATGTATTACAAACATTGCGAAAAACCGGCTTTAATATATTCCAATTCTATCAACACAGACGAGATCAAGAAACTGGAATGTATTGTAGAGATTAGAGGTACGTAACTCGTAATCTTCTGAAAACACACTCATAATTAAAGTTTTATCAGGCGAGATGTCCGATAGGAGAGAAGCGTGAAAGCGTGATAAGTGTCTCAGTCAATACGTGACTTGAGAAAATTTTAGAAGAAATATTTTATCGCTTTTTCTGAAGCAGAGAGCCAGAGAAGCACTCGAATATTTACCGCGGTATAGAAGTAACAGTTGCAGGAGTAACGAAATACACGAGTTTTCAATAAAAAATACTATAACAAGTCATATTTGGCTTCCGTATATTTCTGAAAGAATGGATGAGGGTCCATAAGCCGTGTTTTTGGCCCATGAAATAAGACTAAAATTCGACTTTGTTATACTGACTTAATTATTTCATTTTTCAATATTAGAATATTTCAATATTATATGTTATTTCAAGGTACGCCTCTACCGATTTAAAAGTGTGTTGTTTATTTAATTATGTATATTTGAATTGTTAGGGACTGAACTGTAATGTTCCAACTTAATCATGATCAAATGATCAGATATAATAATGATTTGTTTAAGTATTAAAATTATAAGTAATATTCTCACTTTGTACTTATGTCAACATGACATATTCATTTAATGAGTCTCTTAAGGCTGCTCGTCAGTAAACTTCCCTATTCCCCGCGCTAATGTTATTCCTATGGGCGTAGGATGCATTCGTGTTTTTAAAATATCTCCCCAGGAAATTAATATTTTTAACTTATGTTTTCTGTGTACTGTTCTGAAAGAATGTCTCTTTTTTTTTCTTAGTTATCAAAATATTTCTAAACTATGTGCTTAATTTATAGTTTTATGTGTTAAAATCTTAGCGAAACTGAATACGATTTTAACACTTTATATAAAATTAAGTATATATTTTAGAAAAAAATTGACAACTAAGAAAAAAAGAGACATTCTTTAAGAACAATACAAAAAAACAGAAGTTAAAAATATTAATTTTACGAGGAGATATTTTAAAAATACGAATGCATTCTACACCCATAGGAATAACATTAGCGCGGGGAATAGGGAAGTTTACTGACGAGCAGCCTTAATATGATAATCAAAATAAGCTTAATTCAGTGGATTTTGACGAGCATGTTCGGGTCGTAGGTAGGGTCTTTCGGTAGCTAAACGTCCCGAGCTTAAATAAGCCTAAACTCGATTTTGTTATACTGACTTAATTATTTCCCTTTTCAATATTAGAAGGTTTATCCTGTACGATTTCAACAATATTTTTTGCATTTTGTTCGGATTTATATGACTTACACGAGCTCAAAGTTCGTATTATTCGTAGCTTTTGATGAAAAATACGCAATTTCGCCTCATTTAACCTCAATTTTTAATATATATTTTAATATTTTACTATGAGCGCAGCTTTGCAACACTTTTATTTTTACATATATTGTACATTTGGATGTATTTTATAATATATGTAAATAAGAAAGTGTTGCAGGATTGCGCTCATATAAATAATTCGAAGTAAAATTAGGAGAAATTGCGTATTTTTCATCAAAAACTACGGATAATACGCAATTTGAGCTTGTGTAAGTCCTATAAATCCGAACAAAATGCAAAAAATATTGTTGAAATCGTACAGGATGAACCTTCTAATATTAAAAAAGTGAAATAATTAAGTCAGTATTAACAAAATCGAATTAGGCTTAATTCATGGGCCAAAAGAGAATGCTTATGGACTCTGATCCTTTTCAGAAAAAGGAAGAAGAAATCGGGTAATGTAGCTTCCATATACAGTGTAAAAAAAGACAGATGTTTCCGGAAATGTTACCAAATTTAATGCACGAAAATATAATATAACCTGTCTCCGTGATACCCGCGAATCCGAAAAGAGTTTCTTTATCGTTCAGAACCTCAGAAACTAATACATTTCAGAGATTTAAATAAGTATTTCTGAAACAAAGGTTAAATTTAGTACAACATTTGGAAGGGTTTGTCAATAATAATATTGACAATACTTATTATAACATTTGGAAGTGTTTTTTACAAAGTGGTATACTTTAATTTTCGTTGATTTAAAAATGAACAGCACAAAATATTCTAAACTTATTGTAATGTATTAGTTACACACTTTAAGAAAAATAAGATTTATGAAATAAATGCTTCGGTTTAAAATACTACTTACTACATAAGGATTTTTTTAAAATCTATATTTAATAATTATTAAAATATTAATTATTATTAATTATTAAATATATGTAATATAATATGACATTAAAATTCACATAAATGCACAGTTTGAGCAATTTATGTAAGCTTAAGTTATTTAATTGAGTTTCGACAACTTTTGAATAGTTAAGAGCCTACATCAGTCACGCGAAAAAACGCTTCAGCTAATGTTAAGTCTATGGGAAGGTTCTTGCGCGATTTCTCGCTCGCATTTTAATATTTTTAAACGATTTTTTTTTGCATAGGTCGATGTCTAACGTTGTTAGTTTTTACTTTTTCGATTTTGGTTCCAGTTTTTTTATATAAGGGTAATTTCATTTTCAGAACCGGTTCCAAAATTGATAATGTCCTTTTATAAAAAAAACCGTAACCAAAATCGAAAAAGTAAAAACTAACAACGGTAGAGATCGACCTCAGCTATCCTATGCAAAAAAAAAAAAAAAAAAAAAAAAAATCATTTAAAAATATTAAAATGCGAGCGAGAAATCGCGCGATAACCTTCCCATAGAACTGGAGCGTTTCTTCGCGTGACTAGCGTAGGCTCTTAAATCTAATTTTCACCACTTTTAGACGGTTAAAACTAGTTTTGACGAGTAACCTGGTTGAAATTAACTTTGATCGGTCAAAATTACAACCCTGCATGTCAGGGACCCTCCTCCCCTACCGTCGCACTCTCGCGTCGCCCGACAAAGGAATGGTCACATCAAACAAGCCGAAAAAGGTCCCGCACTCCGTCACGTTGGTGTATTTCAATCGTAAGTTATGATCGAAAAGCCAAGTTTGGCTTAAGATTGTTCTTAAATGATCTGCTCAAGAACGCGAAACTTTCTGACTCATTTTTAAACGCAAATGCATACAATTGGCAGGACTAACTACTGCCAATTTGGTAATAAGGAATTGACAATTAATTTGGAAAGTAATTTGGAATCGAAATGTGTTTTCCTTTTTTTTTTTTTTTTTTTTTTTTTTTTATAATTAAATTGCTTATCGAGTTATAAGCGGTTAAATAATTACAATGCGTTTTACTCCTTCTCGTGCTGAAGCATCGGCAATTCGGTTCAAAACGCCGACTTTGACAGTGTTTTTTGAAAGATTTACCAAAAAATAGAAAACGTGTTTCGATTACAAAATTTCTGAATAACCACACCATCTTATTTTATGCCTTTTCGAACAAAAATGAATTTAAAAATGTGTCTGGAAGTAGCCCCTTTGGATTTGAGAACAGCCATAATGCGAGATACCTTGTATTTTTGTGTAAATATAATTGGACCGCATGTTTGGTCTCTTGTTACTTTCTTCTATCTTTACAAGAAGAAAGTATTGGATTCATGAAATTTTTAGACTTCCAATTTTCGACGGATTTATAATCTTTTAGAAGATCCTGAATACGATGTGACCATTTTTGGAAAATGTCTGTCTGTGATTCTGTCTGTCTGTCTGTATGTGACAAAAATTTTGTGGGCGCTCTATCTCAAGAACTAATGCACGAAATTTAATAAAACTTTATATTCAGTTAGTCCCTGATATAAATGGGTGCTGATTAGTTTTTTGTGAAAATCGCCCGACAGGTGGCGCTGCTATGCTGCATTTTTTGCGATTTCCGCAATAGCTCTATCTCAAGAACTAATGCACTTATTTTCAAACTTCAGGTTCAGTTAGACCTTGACATAAATAGACGTTGATTACGTTTTTGGTGTAGATATCCCAAAAGGTGGCGCTATTGTACCACCTTTTTTTCGATTTTTACGATAGCTATATCTCAAAAACGAATGCGCGCAATTTCATCAAACTTCCGATTCTGTTAGACCTTGACATAAATAGATTCTGCTTATACGTTTAGGTGTAAATTGACCAACAGGTGGCGCTGCTTTACCACTTTTTTCTCGATATTTACGATAGCTATATCTCGAGAGCTAATGCACGGAATTTCATCCAACTTCAGATTCTGTTAGACCTTGACATAAATAGATGCTGCTTACGTTTTGGTGTACATTGCCCAAAAGGTGGCGCTGCTATGCTACTTTTTTCATTGTTATCACGATAACTATATCTCGAGAGCTAATGCACGGATTTTCATCAAACTTCAGATTCAGTTAGATGTTTACATAAGTTGTTATTGATTATGCTTTGGTCTAAATCTCTCAACAGGCGGCACTGCTATGCTGCATTTTGCAGGATTCACACGATTTTAGCAATAGTCATATCTCAAGAACTAATGCACGGAATTTAATAAAACTTTAGATTCAGTTAGAGCTTGATATAAATGGGTGCTGATTCTTTTTAGTGTATGCGAAACCTGTGTGAGATAGAAGAAAGTTTTGGGATTGGCACATCCGACTAGTTTACACTGTATATTGGTCTGTGGATACCATCACCCCTTTATTGAAACAGTTTACGATCACCCTATACAGGATATAATTAAAGTTTTATCAGGCGAGATGCCCGATATGAGAGAAGCGTGAAAGAGCGATAACTGCCTCTGTCAATAACGTGACTTGAGAAAATTTTAGAAGAAATACTTTATCGCTTTTTCAGAAGCAGAGAGCCAGAAACACTCGAACATTTGCTGCGGTGGAAGCAACAGTTGGGAAACGGAATAACTGTTTGCAATAAGAAACAATGTAGCAACTTTTATTTTGCTTCCGCGTATATTTAGCACTCGATATTCTTGAAAGACATTTTCAGGAAAATAAACAAATCCTTCCGGCTCAATCGAAAGACTTAAATTTATTTATTTTATTACTTTCTTCTATCTTTACAAGAAGAAAGTATTGGATTCATGAAAATTTTCGACTTCCGGTTTTCGACGGATTTACGGAGGCACCTAACTTTATTTCGTCATTGGAAAAAATAGATTTTTGGTATGACTAAGTGTAATAAATAAAATACAAAAAGAGTTTTTCAAATAGCTTGCTTGACTTTCCTGAAAGAATTCCTAAAAATACACTTTTTTTCAACCTTTTCAGATAGGTATAAGGCATTCTCCGATAATTTTAACTTTCAAGAAAAAGAAATTTGTGAAATTCAACTTAATAAAATAGTTTTAAACTTTCTTGTTCGTGTTGCTATAATTAAACATGTTCTTGTTCTGCATTAATGTTTAATACTGTACCGTCCCTGTGAAACCCTTACCATCCATTTAATAGTGAAATAGAACAGGGGCGGTAAGGAAAATGACCATCTATTTTTAGGCAAGTCATGTTAAGCCTAAGTGGTAGCCATAACGCTCACTAATTTTTAACAATAATTATTTACTTTCAACTAAATAACAAAAACTTTTTAATTTACTTGTAAAAGTCACAGGAATAAATATTGGGACGGTAAAGACAACCAATAAAGCCACAATGCTTGAAATTTATATTTAAATGCCGATTTAAATTATGCAGAAAATTTCCTGCCAAAGAACCATACCCATTTCTTCTCTGATATACAGAGGCTGTTCGCACATTTTTTAGACGATTTCGGCGTTGTTTTTTTAACGTTTAAAATATGAATATTGCTTTCTGAAATAATCTATATGATAATCTTGTTTCTTGATTCTAATTCTGCGTAATGCTTTCGATGGTAGAAGGTTTTTTGTCAAATTTACAGGGTTATTGCATCCCATGCCTCTTTAAAAACTTTCCAGATTCAATCAATCGTGGTGGTTTTGCGCTTTGAAAGAGCTCTTTTCACCAGACCAAATGCACAATAAACCATAAGAGAAATGTCAGGTGACTTCTTAGGAATATGTTGAAAGGTATATAAATGCAATACCTGTGTGAGTTTTTAATGTTTTTAACGAATACAGCGGTAGTTTTTGAAGTATGAGCGGTAGCTTTGCTTTGATGCAGTTTCACCCTTTAAAAGTCGTTGAAATAAAGAAAATAGCAATTTTTCTGTAAATATCAGATGTAACACATTCTCTTAATATAATGAATTGATTGTAACATTTTTGTCCAATATTCTTATTTTTATTTTCCCATTGTAAGATAAATTTGCGACAGTCATAAATCCTTACCGGAAACTTCGTTTTCTGCCTTGAAATGGGCTCTTTTTTTAATGTATTTGTATATTTTGAGTCTTTTTACTAAGAATAAGTACTGATTTTCGGGATAGCTCTTTACAATTAATACTGATGTTTATTCTGCACTTAGAAATTTTTATACTATGCGCTTTACAATCATTGTAAACTTCCGAATAAGAATATTTCTTTTCGGAAAACAAAAAAAAAAGTATCCTCTGATTTACAGCTTGTTTGAATGCGCCATCTTGATAGAAGAATAAATTTAAAAGCATCAGACAATAATATGAATTACAAATAATAAATTGTTAAAAGAAAGTTTTCCTCTAAAATAATTCCATTTTTTAAAATCATTTATCAAATTTGTCTAAAAAATGTGCGAACAGCCTCTGTAGTTCTGTATGAGAAAAAAAAAGTTGAAAAAGACTCTGTGGCCACATCTGGAGTGATTTTCTGCATAATTTTAGCAGGAGGGACGGTAAGGTATCTAAAATCCAGGGACAGAGTTAAAAAAATAATAATCCTAAAAAGTGTGTGCTGCCTTATTTTTGTTACATATTTATATAAAACTATAGTCTACTTTTGTTAAAAAAAAATCAGTAGAACTACTTTTTTTGAAACAATTTTATCCAGGCAGCTCCAATAAAAATCAGCATCAGGGACAAGGAGTGGTAAGCAATTGAATGTTACATTTTGAACCTCAAAATCATTCAACACTTATTTATTTCGTTAATAGTGTTATATAATTATTCAACACTTATTTATTTCGTTAACACTGTTATATAATCATCCAATACTTATTTATTTCGTTAATACTGTTATATAATCATTCAACACTTATTTATTTCGTTAATACTGTTATATAATCATTCAATGACATGTTTTATAATATAAGAAATAAAAGTAAACGAAGAATACGTACTGAAATAAAAATTATTAGTAAGGGACTTAAAAGTCAAAATTATATTAGAATCGCTCGTATAATTCTTTAAGGGGGACCCGTCTCTTAAAAAACCATATAAATGATAATAGTTTGATTCTGAAATCAATATTTTTATATTACAATAGAGAATACATATAGAAGCTGAATAATAAAAACTTTAAAAATAGATTACTTCCGTAATAAAATCGTTTCAATGCTTGAAGGCTAACCTCTTATAGAATCTGCCGATCTACTATTGTCGGAAGCGGCCTTGAAAATGTATCAAATTTTTTTGAGGTATCCATTCATCGTTTCGCGGGATAGTGTGAGCTACTCGTGTAAATCTAAACTCCCATTCATAAAAATGGAGTTTTCGTCCGCCGTTTTTTCCCCCTCTTACACGTTTGCGAAGTGGGAAGAAAACAGTTAATAACTTTAGTTAACAAGTTAACTGTGAATTTTAACATTCGGGAAAATATTGCGGCGAGTGGTAACGATAAAAAAAGTCATCACGGCCCGACTCGACTCAATTTATACAACAGATCCGATTCTTCTTAAAATACAATTAAGATTCTTTTAATTAATTCTGCAAACATACTTCTGGGAAAATTTTACAGTATATTTTAGGTTACAGGGTTCATACATAGACTTGAGGACAGACCCTGACTATCGCATGGGCACCCAGGGCCCAAGCCCTGGGCACAAAATTTCTGAGAGGCACGAAAAATTTTATAATTTCAACTAAATTTCCATTAAAAAAAATCATAATTGTGCCAACGTTTTTATTTCTTTTAGAACTTTGCACTCAGTATCAGTTTGGTTTTATCATTTAATATCAATAACATCATTAATAAGTAGACTTCTGATCATTATTTTCTAGTAATTGGTGTACTGTACTTATCAAGTCATTTAATTTTATCATATTGCACATTTATTTGAAAAGTGACACAACCGAAAAAATGTGATATTTGAGATATTAATACGATGAAATGACTAAAACGCATCTCAATCTATGTTTAAAAGCACATTTCAATAAATAATAGAAAAAATATTTTATTTTCATTCCTGGAACCATTTTTTAATCTTCCGGAAAATGTAATTGTTTGAGTTGACACTTTTCGAATAAGCATGAAATATGTAAAAGAAACTAGTATCAGTAAATCAACCAATCTAGGGGGCACGAAAAATTGAAAGTGCCCTGGGCACAAAATCTTGCTAGTCGGGCCCTGCTTGAGGAGAAAATATCCAAGTAGTCTATAAAAATTCTGAGCACAAGCAAAAGAATTTTAAAGGAAATACCATATTTTTTCATATATGCCATGCCCAAAAAATACATTTTTTTTTTTGTTTTAGAATGGCAGTAATTATTTGAACTTTACCGTTGTAAACATGAGAAGATTTTTATTTTATTTCCTTTAACCCTTTAACGGGCGGTGTCCACAAAAAAGGACACCTAATTTAAATTCCAAAACTGACAAACGGCACCAAGAACATTTAATTAAAATTTTCCTTTTATTAAGTACCGGGAAACAAACAAGTTTTTATTTTCTAATGAATTCGTTTTTAAATTCTGGTGTCAGTCCATTATTTTATCACTTTACAAATAGATTTACTCCTCGCCGGAAAGGGTTAAAGGTCTCTTCTAAGCCATACATGCTTAACCTCTTAACTCTCGCGCCCGTGATATTCACGGGCTGTGTAGGATACTTAAAAAAATCAGATTGCTTGATTCCCACCAGTTTTTTAAAACAGTACAATTTGCTTTATTCCCTCATTATTTTGTCTGTTATTAAATAAGGTGAATATTTCTACTTAAAAAAAAGTGGGGGCAATCAAACAATCTGAATTTTTTAAAAAGTAGCCTACACTTATCGGTCGACTGTTAAGGGGTTAAGCAATATTATTCATTGTGTTTCAATTTCT
Source organism: Maratus michaelseni (assembly GCA_963931845.1). Lineage (NCBI taxonomy): Eukaryota > Metazoa > Arthropoda > Arachnida > Araneae > Salticidae > Maratus > Maratus michaelseni. Next base: position 263,032,672 of record OZ007597.1, read on the forward strand.
ATTCTTGTATACTTCAATTAAATCATTGTTCTTCACCAAACTATACTTTGTGTTAATGTAAGGAGTTTTTAAGGAGTATTTGATTTATTTAAAGAGTTCTAAGTACTCCTTGGAAACTTTCTCATTTCTAAGGAGTTTCTAAGTAGTCTAAGGAGTCTGTATGAACCCTGGGGTTACTATAACTTCACAATCCATACAATACAGAATAGCAACATTAATGATCACTTAAGACTCTTAGACTATTGCATTCAAAATAAAGACATTAAAAAATTAATGTCGTTTAGAATAAAAGAAAGAAGGTGGCGAAACCTTTGTTGCTATATAACCAAAAAAAAAAAAAAGGAGATTTTTGAAAATGTTTCTTAATATAATTTATTAAAGTATATTTCGGAAGATTCCGTTAAGAGACGTTCATTATCGCAATTACTATTTTTTTTTTCAATTCATACTATTAGCTCACACTCTCTATATATTTATATATCTTGTTCAAATTTTCAATCGTTAATAAAATATTTTCTATTCATCCTATCAAGTTCAAATAAATTTTTTTAAACTTGTACTGGATGACACTGGATCTTAATACAGTTTTTTCAAATATCAATTCATTCATTAAATTAAATTAATTAATTTTAGTTTTAAATGGGAGAAAAAAATTCCTCCCATTGTTTTTATAAATGAAATGAAAGATTTTCCTCAAATGAGTGATGCCACAAAAATAAAATACTGCAACGATGATTATAAAATAATGTTCAATAAAGATAACGTGGGACATTAATGCTGCACGGGTTTATTTTATATATTTATGATTAAAAAGTAGGAATTGACTTAATTTTTTTTTATATATTACTTGTTTACAAAACAAATCGCTTGCTAAACACGTTGTTGTTGTTGGCGAATCAGAGAAAGTGCCATTGCACTTTCTCTGAAAGAAGGGGTGCCAGAGCATCAAAAGAGGCTGGACTTCTAGAGCTGGTCTCCAAATTTTGAACAAATTCCAGATGAGAGACCTGCACCTGGATTGGCACCTCCAGAGGTAACGGTTATACTAAAGTTGGAGGACATTGGAGCCACGAACAGATTTTACGTGCACCAGCTCCCATTAACGTACACGGTCCCACAGAAGCGGCAGTTGAGAGAGGTTGTCACCCTCCCAAAAAATGACCTTGCTCGATGCTGCTTAGCCTTCGGTGATCGTACGGGAACTGAGCTTAACCGCCCTGGCCACTGCGGGACGCTTGCTCGAAACGTCCTGGGAACAATTAATTCCGGTTCCGGCACTGCTCGAGTATGTAGAATAAAATGTAGGACTGATTCGGGCCTGCCCGAGTCTGCTGAAAAAAAATTAAGACCGGACTCAGATGCGATGCAACTTGTCTGATGCCGAACTTTACGCTGGATATGATATATTTTTGTATTGATGTTGTCAAAGCTAACACCGGCTCCTGTCGCACCTTATTCTAGTTCCAGTCACGTCCATTGAAAATTGTTCATATTTTATCAGCTTAGTTTGATCCTTTTAAATTTGTTATATAGGTCCGGTTGGCCCGTTTATTTTTTTTATCGGCCCGTCCCGACCCCTTTATTATTTTTTATCGTCTCGTCCTGTTAAAAAAATTGTCTTTATTCTGCCGTCCAGAACCGCTTGAAAATTTGCTTTTATTTTGCCAACCCAACCCGGCCCGTGTAGATCTAGTATAGTATATCACAAAAAGCGGAACAACGACTTCTAAATCGGAACATAAAAATACAGTAAATCCTATGAAAACGAATTCTGTCAATAATAGAATGCTGACTTAAGCGCAAAAATTCCATTATCTGAACGGTAGGAATACCGTACAATACCTGCTAAGACGAAAACCTGTTAAGAACGGACATTTTCTCCGGTCTTGGAAGATTTCGTCTTAGCAGATTTTACTATACTAAATAAACGTAACGATTTTATATAATAAAATCTGTGAAAGCGAAACGAACTTAAACAAAATTCCAATTTAGCAAGTATAATTGTATAGTATTCCTATCGTATGGAGACAATAAAACAGAACTAGTTGTTTAACCCGTTCTACACACGGGAGTTCATGAATTTAATTCTACAACCAAAATTATAAATAAAAATTAGTACAATCAAATGTATCTATGTAATATGTAGAAAATATTTTTCTACTACTGTGCTTTTTTTTTTTTTTCTTTTTTTTTTTTTTTTTTTTTTAATGAAATTTAATTTATCATGTTGCTATGGCAGCAGACGATAAAACGATATTTTTGGAATAAGGGAATAAATAGAATAAAAAGTTTTGTTGATGTTTGTGATAAAATGTTTTTCTTTATTTTTTAAAAAAGTTAATAATTAAACGCAATTAAATAATCTCAAGTTATTTGCATGCGAGGTAAAATAATTATCGTAATACCCGCTGCATCTTCTTAGTATTGCAGCGTGGCGTACGTAATATGCATATCTCACATTGCAGTAAACATTTAGAACTGGTTAGAACTCGCGCGATTACGGGTTAAACATTAAAAAAAAAAAGGCAAAAATTCGTCAAAAAACATAAAATTAAATTTTTTCGAAATTTTTGCCCCTTTTGTTCATGGGCCCCCTACCAGCAACCCGTGTGCCAAATTTCGTAGCTCTGCGCCCTGCGGATTCCGAGTTTTCACGGATTTTAATAGGGTACATACCGTTTTAAATAGGTTCCATTTTTAAAGTGTTTCCTGAACAAAGAAGCCACAGTAAAATTTGCAAAAACAGAATCACTAGGAACTACAAAATGTTCGTTTTAGACAGGTTTTCGTCTTGGTAGATATATTTGCACGGTATTCATTTCGAAGAGACTATCAATATTTTCCGTTATAGGCAGGTTCTGTCTTCACGGCTTTTGATGTATTAAGCAGACTAACAAATAAAAAAAGAAAAAAAAGAAGAAAAAAATGTACGTCATGAATAATTGAGACTTTTGGCATCCCGCGAAGTGGTTACGAGGACGGGTCTTGGGAAATTTAAAAATTCGCTACACCTGGCAACACTTGGCACAGCAAATAGTGTCCTGCAACTAATGTTGCCACGTGTCTCGATCTACGTGGGACGTCCCGATATCCAGGGCCTTCAAGACCTGTTCCGCGTAACCACTGCGTGGGACGCCAAAAGTCCCGTTTTTTTGGGATGCACAAATTCTTTTAATTTTCTTTTAGTACCATGCTATTTGTTAGTCTGCATCGAGTGGAACTTAATACAGTATAACCTTTGAAGACAAAACCTGTCTAAAACGGAAATATTTTATAGTCGCTTTCAAAAATCTACCTGCCTAGGCGCAATCCTGTCTAAAACAGATTTTTTTGTGGTTCATAGCGATTTTGTTTTCACAGGTTTTACTGTATTTTGTTCAGCAAACTGTGTAAACGGAGCCTGTTTAAAACGAAATTCTATTTTAAAAGTAAACATTTCATTGTCCCTACGATAGGTATATTATACAATTACGCCTGCTAAATAAGAATTTTTTTTCAATCACTACCGATTCTGCTCTTAAAGGTTTTAATGTGTAAGATTGTTGTGTTTATTTAGTATTATAAAACCTGCTAATACGAAATATGTAAGGGACTTGAGAAGAATTTCGTTTTAAGCAGGCTTTCGTCTTTCCAGGTTTAATTGTATGGTATTTCTACTAGTGATGGACGATTCTAGAAAAATCAAGTATCGATAACCATCGACATCGTATAAAACAGCCTCGATCACAATAAGAGCTGATTTCCAACTTCTAGTATCGATGTTCTTGAATCGATACTCACACTGATAACTTAAAAAGAGTAACTCATAAACTTATATCGATCAATTGGCAGGCTATCTGATCGTGAATCGTGATAACGGATCCATAAGGACATACTACTTACAACCTAACATATAAGGACAATGAAATTTTTACCTTTAAGTCATGATTCCGTTATAAACAGGTTACGTTTTCGTAGTGTATGTACCTAATTAGAAGCCGCTGTCCAACTTTTTTGTCTCCCTGTCCCGATTTTTGTGGCGCTGTATCTGGCAACACTAGCTGCGACACAGCTGCCGAAGATCACTAGTCTTATGTTTAAATAAAATCACTAACAAGCTCATAAATACATTAAATAGAAGGACATTGTTTTGTAACAGTTGAGTGACTTTGTGGCGTCCCAGACATAAGTGAAATGCTTGTCGGAACGTTAACCTTATGAAGGAATAGGTCAGTGAAAACGGATCTGTAACAAAAGACATTCAGCATCCGTAAAGCGAAAGCCGTTACAGGTAAGGCGACAAAAGTCGCACGCGATACTTGCGTATTTAAAAAACTAGGAATCCGACATCTTCTTGAATTTCTAATATCCGATAAATATTTAACCGAATTCCGCATGATATTTTGTTCTCGATTTCGGTGTCGTCGCTGATTTTTATTACAAAGGATAATACACCTTGGTCGCATATAAAACTAGCAGCAACAGCCGGAGAAATCATTCACGACTTCGCTAGCTCAACTAACATGGTGTATCTTGCAATCTTAAGTTTTGTGATGTTTGGAATGGCAACAGGTGCGTCAATCAACGGCACGGCTCAGTCTAACGAAACTGGACGTGCTGGTAGGACTTATGATCGTCTTTCACACGACATACGATGGCCTTTCAAACCACCCCAAGATGAATCTTCAACAAGTAGTGAATCGGAAGAAGATACTCCTCCCAGAAGTGACAAACCAAGTTCCTTTGATGAATTTATTCCAGACAGAACAGAACAAAGCAAATATCCTAGTTACTATGGAAGTAAAGGTAAGATACCTCCTCCAATGAAAAATTGGAAAGGAGATTGGGCAGGCGGCGATAGTACTCCATCCTGGATGACACCAACCCCTGCAGACATGGCGATGATGATAAATCTTATGAAGGAAATGAACGGAATTCAAAGTGCTCCTGCTGAACCAACAGGGTTGCTGTCAAAACTGACTTCAGATCCGGCAGCCATACTTGTGCCTCTAGCCATTCTTCTTGGAGCTATAATTCCTGTCATTGTCCCACTGTTTATGAACACCAATGCCAACAATCCTAATACCCAGCTTGTATCGACAACCGCCACTGGCGACAACGGAAGAAAATTGAGCGACAACGCATCTTTTGTGAAACCAATCCTGGAAGCCATCGAAAACTTCAGTTCCAGGAGTATATCCGGACATATCTGCTTGCAGAGAAGTTTCTGCGAAGCAACCAGAAGTTCAAATCATACAGATTTCAGGCCTATTCAAAGAAGCATCTATAAAGCATTCACTTTCGTCGACGATTACTGGCTGGAAATACTGGGAGTAAAACAGTTGATGGAAGCCATGGGAACAGGCAACTGCGATAAAATTCATTGTGATGTCTCGCCGGTGAAAGAAAGTGATTTCAAGAAAAAACGTGCCTAGAATGAGTTTGGATAAGGTCAGTATGGACAATTGGATGTAGACAGTGTTACTTTATGGTGGCGGTGACATTATCAATGGAAAATGTTAAAAATGTAATAAATCTCCATTGAAGACGCGAGTAAGAGAAGGTTTATGGCATATTTTTCTCAAGAAATGTTTTATTTATTCGATGAAGGCAGGGTTCTCACTGGTTTTTGACTAATTTTAGCAATTTGGAATCATTAAAGAAAAACTGTAGCCAAATTCAAATAATGTTAGTAAAAGATTCGTCGTGAAAAACATGATTCTAAAATAGTTTTTTAAACTCACTAACCTTTTTTTTTTTTTTTTTTTTTTAGCTTTTCAATGTGTGTTCCAATTTTTTAAAATTGTTTTTAGAATAAGTTATTGATCTAAATTTAATTTCGGTTATAGAATCTGATAAAACAAGTATATTGTAGATACTTAGCAAAATCGAGAATAGCCCTATTTATTTCTAAGTAGTTTTATGAAAGAAAATCGAAGTTAATTCTGGATTCGGGATAGCATGTTAGTGAATTAAATAAAAACAGATAAATAAATTTTAAAAATGTGAATGAGTTCTGAAAAATATCAAAAACAAATAATAGGTTACACAGAAAACTTTAAATCGTGCAATAACATCATTGAGAGTGTCGCCGAGAGAAAAAAAAAAAACTATCGCAATTTGCAATTTCAATCTTTCGTTTTATTGCCAAATGAAACATTTTGGCACAGTGGCAATCGGCAGCGAGAACCCTGAATGAAGATATTATGAGTTAATCTACCTTGTGCTATAAAGATAAAATATTAAGATAACATCATTCAGAGTGTTACCGGAAAAAAAAAACTTTCGCAATTTGGACATTTCAATCTTTTATTTTCTCCCCAAATGAAACATTTTGGCGCAATCTGGTACAATGGCAATCGGCAGCGAGAACCCTGAATGAAGCTATTAGGAGTTTATCTATCATATGGTACAGCTGAAATATTAAGTGTCTAATTATTCTTGAAAATATGAGACATTGATTTTTTTATATTTAAAATTTAAATGTCACTGAGAGAATTTAGTGCCTACCACCTGGAAACATTTGCTACCAAAAAAGTAATTAAATGAATAGAATTTACAACAAAAAACTTTTACTTCAATTTTCTCATAATTTAATTTTTGTTATATAAACATCTTCCACTCATGTCTTCAATTGCCTTATTAGAGATTTTTTATTCTTTTAATGTGAAATGCAGTTTCATATGCAATCATTGTGTATTGTTCCAGTATAAATTATGCTTCATTACTGTAGAAATTTTCTATATAAATTATACTTCATTGTAAATACCCATTTGCTGCTTGAAAAATGTTTAATTTTTGTATGAATAAAATGTGAAATTATATGTTTATTCTGTTTAATGCAGCAAACTTATTATAACAAAATAATAGAAAGTCTAACACACTTTTTAAAATTCCTGTAACAATGACAGAAAACAAAGAAAGAAAGAGAAAAGTAATCAATGGATCTGGACCTTTTGAGCTTGACGAAATGATCAAAACCATCACCATTTTCGAAGTACCAAAATTCAAATTACATTATGCACTAAAGATTTTTTTCCTTCCTATATATAATCTCAAATAATCTTAAATTGGAAAATTAATGTTGTATATACGAAAATAATCTTTTAATTTTAATTAAAAAAATTCATATCACTTATAAGTGAATGAAAAAGTGCTGCGCGCATGATAAAACTGGAAATTAGAAAATAATTTTTGACCAAAAAAGAATCATGACACATTTACCTCAACTTTAAACCAAAATATACTTAAAAGTATTGGTTAAAATTTAAGGGGACCGTGGACCTTTATTTGATCAAAAATCGACCCAAAAATCGAAATTTATTTTTGTGTATTGTTATTATTCTTCAGTTTGTATTGAACCATTTGAGAAAAACTGCATGCAGCTGCAACGATTTTTCCCAAAGTTACAAGCGTTTGAATTACTACTTATTTAGTATGTACACTGTCAGTTTATCGGTGCTTTAGTAAAGTTTATACCTGTTTTTCTCAATACAGATATTACACCCTTTTTGAGATTTTTGAAATGCTCCATGCGTCTTAATCTTTGTTCAAAATTCATGAAATTGATAAGGAAGAATCCCGATACTGTTTGCAAAGAAACTGTGTATGCATTTTATTATTAGACTTCGTTAAGATAATTAAATTTGATTTATACCTTGTTAAAATGTTAAATTTTGATAAAAATCGGAATGGAATTTAAAAAAAAAATCTCAAAAATTAACTATCCCAAGTATTAAATAACTGATAAATATATGTGTTTGTATTATAGTTTTAAGTGATCACATGCCAAATCGAGAAAATATTTTAAAAATTAAGACGCAAGGAGCATTTTAAAAGTTCGTTTATAAATTTAAATTTAAAAAAAATCTTAAAATTATATTAAGATTAGAATTTTTTTTAAGGTATTCTTATGGTGAAATGTATATATGCACAAAATTTTATATATCTGTGATAAAAATAAATAAATTCAATTTTAACGTCCACCAATCAAGTATTGAAGCGATTCCAAATCGCTTCAATAGTCAGGCCTGTTAATTTTACGTCTTTGCGTTTAAAAATGAGTTAGAAAATGTGTCACGAAGTTTCTCGTTGTTGAGCAGGTCATTTGAGAACTACCTTAAAGTTTCATACTAGCTGACCCCTGCCTGGGCCCGTGATAATAAATTAAAAAAAAAAAAACCCATCAAGTTTTTATTATTTTAAATCTTTAACCCGATTTTGTATGAATTTATATTTTTAAATAGAAAATTCTCGAAAAAATATTGATATTTAGTGATAAAAGCGCTCATTTTCTTGTTTTTCCACGTAGGGTCATTCTTTTTGTCCGAACTCCTTGAAATTTTTATTGGTGATAAATAAAACGGTTTTACAGCCGGTGTAAAAATTACGTGAAAAAATATTGTTATAGAGTTGTAAAAGGAATGTTTTCTTCTCGCTTTTTTGTTTGTTTGTTTTCGCGTCGGCTCCTTTAACATAGCAATAAAAAAATAGTTATCTTCCGAACTCTAACAATTTTGGTCCAAACAGATCAACATGCTAAGACGGAAATCTGTATAAAGCGGGATTTTTCCTGTTCCTTTCCGGTTTCACTAGTTTTATTGAACAAATATTTGACAATGCTGATTACATAGTTCAATATTAAGAGCCTACGCTAGTCACGCGAAGAAGCGCTCAAGTTAATGTTGAGTCTATGGGAAGGTTCTTGCGCGATTTCTCGCTCGCATTTTAATATTTTTAAATGATTTTTTTTTGCATAAGATAGCTGAGGTCGATCTCTAACGTTGTTAGTTTTTACTTTTTTGATTTTGGTTACAGATTTTTTATAAGCGGACATTTTAAATTTTGGAACCGGTTGGAACCGGTTCTGAAAGTGAAAGTACCCTTATATAAAATAACTGGAACCAAAATCGAAAAAGTAAAAACTAACAACGTTAGAGATCGACCTCAGCTATCTTATGCAAAAAAAATCATTTAAAAATATTAAAATGCGAGCGATAAATCGCGAAAGAACCTTTCCATAGACTCAGCATTAGCTTGAGCGTTTTTTCGCATGACTGATGTAGGCTCTTAAGTATTTTATGATTAAATATTTGTAATTTTAAAATAAGTCGGCTATTAGTTAAAATTCTAGAAGGGTGGCGCCAAAGTCTGCTTCCGTGAAAAAATAAAGGTAGCCCCCCTCCTTCTCACGGGTTGATGTCAGCTTTAATGTATTAGCGTTACAGGAAAACCCAAAATAACTCTATAGTAACGAAGGGCTATTACGATAGTTCTATCTTTTTGTATTTACTGCTTGTTTATTCGCAAACGAAAGATTACATGACCGGGAAGGGCATATCGTTTTTCTTTATGGAGCCCATCTCGTTATCACATTTCTTTTAAAGCTTCGGAAGTTATATTCTCTCTGGTATGGGCAGCCTGTTAAGAGCACCGAGAAGCCAGATAAAAGCACGCTTCGAAATCGTAACAACTTTTCGAAAACGACTATTTTTGGAACAAACCTGCTTTCATTAGTCTTTTCCAGCATATGTATGCACGCAGAGAAGCCCCCCCCCCACCTCCTACCCCCCCTACCCCCTAAATTTTAGAAAAAAAATATATATAAATAAAACTTTGAGAGAATATCTATACAATAATAAAGACAGATGTTTGTGTGGTTGTTTTCAATTTATTTGAATATATTTCTACGCACATAGATGCACGATTTGGCAGAAAGGTACATACCTACCTGTATGTTTGAGATTATGCACCTCGAAGGCAGTTTTTTGAATTTTTGGATTTTTTTTTTTTTTTTCATTAATTTTTTTATGAATGAACTGGTCATTGCGTAACAGCGATTTCATTGTATGATAATTTTGTTAATAGGGTTTCAGTATATTTCATTACAAGTGTAAACTGTAATCTTATATTTTAGCTTGATACTTTTCATTCACTCACTGAATTCATTCCCTGGATATTTTTTGTTTTCTAAGTTAATCATATTCAACTACAAAAGAGTTTAAATATACAAGCTGCAACCAGATTTTTTTTTTCCTGTGGTGGGGAAGACTTTTATAAGTTACAGCTGCAATGCCCTTTTTTTAAATAAAAGAATGATTAGTTCATTCGTTATTTCGGAGGTGGTGTGGGTGTTCTGGCCTTTTCTCCATTGTACCTATGGACTTCATAAAATTAAATGATACTTTTGAAAAGATTGATTTTTCAAACTTTTTTTTCTCAACGAAGGTATCGTCCCACCCCACCCCACCCCATCCCCCGTAACGAAAATCTTACGTACTCCCATGTATATCTGCCATGTTGGACTTCCGTTAACATTAGATTTAGGGAAGCTGTCAATTCGATTGACAGCTCTGATTTTTTACTCTGATTTTAAGCTTAAAAATTCCAGAAATATAAATATTTTATTTAGAAATACGTATTGGTCAGTGGAGGCTCGTGAGTTATTTAAATGGTGGTTTGGTTCACAGGTTCACACTACATGAATTGCGAAAATAAAATCGGTCAGTACGACTCAATGTGCAGGTTGACATGTAACACATGGGCTGATAAGTTCCCGGTCAAATAAAGAAAACCCAACTTTTTAACATAACTTAACTTTATAACTTTAATAAATAACATAACTTTAATAATAAATAATAATAATTTAATAATAATAATAATAATAATAATTTAATAATAATAATTTAATAAATAAATAAAAATAATAATTTTATAATAAATAACATAATTTTATAACGAAAAAGCTCCAAACAGTGCTTAAAATCATCGACTCGTTGTTGTTTTTGGTCAAAGTCAACATGCGCGGCACCCACTTTGATAACATTTTCACTTTGACTTTTTCATAGACAAATGTTCATTCAAAATAAAACCTACACGTTCCTTGGATATCTTCAGAATCTGAGCTATCGCCTGCAACTTCATTTTGCGGTTCCCCAGAAAGATTTTGTGGATTTTTTTTTATGTTTTCCGGAGAATTCGCCTCTTTTGCGTGGTGCAGCACTGGTGTCCGTACGACCACGTTTAAATTCAGCAAACCAGTCAATAATGGTTGATTTACCTGGTGCAGTGTCCGGATAACGCTTATCAAGCCAAGCTTTTGTTTGAACGGTGTTTTTTCCCATCAAATAACAATTCTCGACATTTTTGTTTATCCATTTTTTTGTTTATCAACAAAGTCGTTCAACTAAAACCACTCTAACGCTTTATCCACACGGCGAATCGAAATGACCTTTTTTCTGCTACCTTTTAAAGGTTAGTATTTACTAAAAAAATGCATCGGTTCGGCGATTGTAACGCCATCTGTGTGCCAGACCGGGAACTTTTCACCCATGTGTTACAGTGTTATTTAAAATGAATCACCTGATTTCAAAATTCCATATTTTAAAAAATAAACGACACAGAATGATAAGTAATCCATCAGTACAAAGAAAAATATGGAAGTTTTATGTTCTCGTGAGTTTTTCGAGAAGCTATTTCACGAAAGCTGTTTTAGAAGATTTTCGGCGGCAGGAGTGATAAATGGCGTCCGCGGAACAGAAAGCTTTTTGTGTGCTGTCGTTTGCGCGATGTGGATCTGCAATCACCGTTCAGCGTGAATTTAATAAAATGTACCAGATTAATCCACCTACGGCTAAGAGTATTCGAAGGTAGTATCATCCGTTTGAAGGCAGTGGATGTCTTTGTAAAGGGAAAAATGCTGAGCGGACAGGCATAACGGCGGAAAATGTTGCAAGAATGAGAGACACTTTTCTACGAAGAAATCGACTGTTTGCGCCAGTCTAGAACTGGGCATTCCTACATGACACTTTACAACGTGTTTGGCAGGAATTTTACATACATGTCTTGACATTATACGTGTAACTAAAGGAAGTTATATCGTATATATACTTGTAACAACAACAACAAATAAAAAACTTCAATATTTTTCTTTGTATTAATGTATCATTCTGTGTCGCTTATTTGTGAAAATATAGCATTTTGAAATCGGATGATTCATTTTAAATAACACTGTATTTGAGTTTACAAAAGTTAAATGAAAAACAATGCGACTAAACGAAATACCAAGCACTTGATAAAAGTGTAACGATTTACTTTCTATGAAGGAAGATCATACATTCAAACAAACAAACAATAATTAACTAACTGAATATAGGAAACCAAGGAAGATTTCGGATAAACAGTAATCAAGAAAGAAACAGGGAGATATTCGAGCTTTCGCACATGGAATGTTGTGCGAATGGAAAGAGGCAGCGGTGCTTTTGTCACACCGCTTTTGTACACCTAAGCTAGTTTCGAAGGGAATTTCTTCGATTGCACGTGCGATCCTGGAAAAACCGGCAGCTCGATATTGATATTTTTCGAAATTTACATTATTACAGTAACTTTTGGCATGTGCGTATTTAAACAGAAATCAGGGGGAAGGGGCATATTTAAACTCATTCAGGAAATCGACAAAAATCTCGGAGCTTGATTAATATTATTTTATTTAATTAGTTATTTTATTTCTTCGACTTTCTTTGGGGGTTCACGTGCTCAAATAGAGGAGCCGCCACTGGTATCGGTTGTTAATGACATTACGATACAATAATACCTTAAACCATTTTCTCCTGCGGCCTTTTAATTTCGCCTATCTGTATATACAGTAGAACCCAGCGTTTACATTTTTGAAGAGGGGTAACAGAAAAAGTGTAAATTGCGGGATAACGTCGATTTCGGGAACGTAAAAGCGGTGTTATACTTTATTGCCTACCCATTTATCCGGATCTCCGTCGGATTAACGACACATTAATTTACTAGGGATTTATAAAAGCAAAACAGATAACTTTATTTAGAGTAAATCCGAGAAATGCGAGTCAGCAATAGAAAGAAAAAAAAAATGAAGGGCTTGCAGGAAGAAGGGGTTGACAGCTCCATTTTTAAAATGTCCACTTTCGTGTTAAATCGCTTAGAATATGTATTTTTGGATATTATTGGTGGCAAACTATGCATAGATGTATGGACATGGACTAATGCATAAGTGGAAAAATATATTGTTAATAAAACCTTAAAAATTAGTTTTTTTTTTCTTTTAATTTCCTCAAAATTCCAAAACGGAACTAATTCGTTGCTGCTGGAGGCCCTTCAATTCTCACTATTTCTGTTTTCCATGATTTATCATCTTTTTTCTAGGAACCGTACAAATTGCTACATCCTGAAGCAGGAAGCAATGTGGCCAGAAATGTCTGCCAAGACGCCTCGACTCATTCCGGTCTGATAACAGAATCATCAAACACCATCCGAGAGGATAACACCTCTTCTCCTCTCGAGTTGTCACGGGCAACGAAGTTCTATTTGTTTACATCCGGCGAAGATATTCCAGCCACAAAAACGAAAACGTTATCGGAGCGGATAACGGTACGATGATTGGATTAAAAAAAAAACTAAAGATGAGAAGAGAGGAGAAATTTTGTTTTTGACCTTATGAAAGAAAAAGATTCGAAAAATTTACGATGACAGCTCAAAAATGGGAATTTTGATATAAAAATATGAGTACGAGTGAATAACAAGAATATGCTGAAACCTATCATGAAAATTTTACATATTCTAAAAAAAAAATGGCATAATTAGAACAATTATATGATTTATCGTCTGCGTTGTAAATTTCTAAATATAAATAGTAAAAAATAAATAAAATTGTTTGGAAAGAAAGGGGAAAAAGAAACACAGTTTTGATCCTGGGTCATTAAAAATCATAAATTTTTGAAAAATACTTTCAGAAAAGAAAATATTAGAAAGAAACCAGGGGGAAATGATTTTTTTTTTCTTTTGTCATATAAAGCATATAAAGTGATTTTATTTTATTAAAAAAAAATCTATATATTTTTCTGGGACTAATTATGTATCTCAGGTACTTTTCATTTAATCTTAGTTTTATAAAATTATTATTTCTTAATTTATGGGTAAACCCCCCATCCCCTAGCACATATTTTTGGATAACTCTAAAAAATTAAGTAAATTATTTTAAACTATGCTTTTTCCGAGTTGTCTTGATCCAAGGAACACAGATATGGTATTCAAAGTGGGTGTGTAACTATTTGAAAATTCAACGACGGGGATCGTCTACATATTAAAAATTGTACTATTTAAAAAATCGCATTTATATTCGAAAAATAGACACAATCCCCTGTCGAACGTCGCATATATTTACGACAATTTGGCGATTAAATAACATGGGATGAGCGTTTTTTTCCTTCTCACAATTGTACATTGCAATTATCTTTAAATTGCATTTCACTAATGACTTACAAAACAAGAATAAAAGAGAAAGAGTTAAGAAAGTTTTGAGGAAAAGTTAGATATTATACAATTATCTAGATTCAAATCTATCCACTTTTTTATTTTTTTTTTATTTAGACGGAATTTTTGTTTAAAAAAATAAATAAAAGAAAGGAAGAAATAAAAAACAAATATCCCATTTAAGCTATCAACTAAAGCTGTTATGACGTTAAATCTTTAGTCTTATTTGATCATTACGCAAGCTTCTGGACTTTCCCACAATAAACCAACTTACCTCCAAATTCATCACCATAATCAATGTAATAAGCCGATTATCCATTCTATTCTGAAATGGGCGTGTCTGTATATCCTTTATTTGAACTCGCCGGCTATTGAATATAATGACAGCTAATTCTAACCTGTGATGAATATTATCAAACTTAAGGAGTTGAGGAGAAGCAAGCCTGTTTATATTTCTCGCAAAAAACTATTAAATAAAGATTTAAGCAAGGTGTGAACCTCCCACAATTCTATTTAATGAGGCAGTGGTAATTTACTCAACCACGCCCTCTAAGATTAAAACGCCCTATTACGGTTTGTTATAAAAAAAAGTGAAGAAAACTAAATAAATCTTGCACAATCTACTTAATGACCTAGGTTAGTATAATCTTATAATGCAAACTGTTTTACGTCTGTAATTTAAAAATCTTATTTTATCGTCCCAGTATAGTTTTTCAAATGTAAAACTATATAGAATAAGTTTAAACATACAAACTTTAAATGCTTCAGAAATTGCCAAACTGTATATATATAAAATAAATAAATAAATAATCGAAGAAATGAAAATTCAGCAATACAGTGAGCTAATTGACAAATTCAGGGGGAAATCTCACATAATCCAATGGGATTCCCCCCCCCCTCCCCGAATTTGTCAATTAGCTCACTGTATTGCTGCTATCTTTCTGAATTTTCACGATATTTGACTACTCTTTTTATATGAGTTACTCTATAGAATTGATTACCAAATCATGAAAACAAAATTATTTGGTATAGTCCGCGCATGCGCAGTTATAAATTACGAGCAGGGAAGACCGAGCTATGTTCGGTCAAAATTAGCTTTGAGTTCAAATATTGTACCAAATGTGAGTACCAAAATGACCCACCAATCAAATTTTCTGGAACATGTCACCAAGCCCAATTGTCTGCTTGTGCCCGAAATCCGTAGGATATAAAAGTGAGTCAAAATAGTCTGAACCGTTTTTTAGATAAAATTAGATTGACTTACGGTGACCCAAAAATGACCCACTAATCTAATTTTCTGAAGCATGTGACCTAGCCCAATGATTTTTTCGTGTCCAAAAATCGTAGGAAACAAAATTTAGTTCAAATTGTCTGAGCCGTTTTCACGATAAAAAATAGCTTGACCCATAATGACCCATTACCAAAATGATCCATTAATCAAAATTTCTCGAACTTGTGACCTAGCCCAATAATCTTCTCGTTCCCTAAAACTGTAGGATACTAAATTTAGTTCAAATCCTCTGAGCTGTTTTTAAGATAACAAGTTGGAAATTGTACGTTAAGCGTCACAAATGAGGTGCGTTCGTACTATAGCTAGTTATATAAATATTCAGATGCTGATGATTTTTAATTCTGTGAAATGAATTATATCGTCTGCAGATTCATTTCTGTCATAAAATAAATATCTCGGTCGCTTGACGATTAAACCTCGGAAGCTCGTAAAACAAGAAAGCACCGATTTAAAAAAAAAAAAAAAATTCAAATTTCTTAATAAATATTTTTATTATCTTCTAAAGTTTTGATTCGATTTTCATAAAATTTGAAATGTCTCGACAAAATTCTGCAAAGATAATTACATCTTACATTTCAAACCATTCGGTTGGGTAGTTTTTGCGTTGTTATATGCGGACGGACGGAGAGACAGACGGACGGACCAGACGACGACAATAGTAGTCCAGGGGAAATGTACCAAAAAAAAGGCGTTACCTTGCAAAAGGTCGGGTAGAAGATTTTTTTTTTTTCTGATTTGTATATAATGAGACCAGCATGGAAAAACCGAATTATCCAACAAAAATTCTTAAGGGAGAATTTTCTGTAGCCAAAAAACACCAAAATTTTGGAACTTTTTTGTTGTTTTTTAAATATCTCGGGACCCGTTGTCGTAGCGCATTATTTGTTAATTACAATGTTAAATAGAACAAAATTCTCTACAACTTTCATATTTACAACTTTTTTATACACTCAATAGCAAGCGCAGTACGACATTTAAAAAATAAGACAATTTTTTCAATTTCCTTAAAAACCGTGAAAAACGTAGTTTTGACCCGATGATTCAAACGTTCTCCAAGAATTTAATCATGGATGTCATCTTCTACATATTGATAGCAGTAAATTATCTGTTATTTGCACCCTCCCCCTATTCTTAAGTGCAGTACGGCTTTTCAAAAATAAGGCTATTTTTCCAACTTACATACCCGCTCTATTATAGAGAGAGAGTATGAGGAAGAGGGGACGGGTGACAAATAACTGCCAGGAAAAAGAAAAAATACATCTAGAGCAGGGATTGGTAAAGACTATGGTACGCGTACCAGTACTTTTACAGGAAGCTCTGGCTACTGGTACGCAGAAATCCGATACTGGTACGTGGAATAAAATACAGAAAGCAGCATATCATATGAGACACCCTGCCACTGTATCTCACGATAGAGGAAAGAAGTGAACTTATTCAGCTCTCCTGTGATGGATTACTGGAGTTCACATTCAAAAGGATGAATGTCACAGATATTTTGTTGGCGAGAATATGAGAGTACCGTTTGATATCGTCAAAGTCTGCTTGTGTTTAGCACAACATATATCTGTGAATGTGCTCCCCCTCCCCCCCCCCCCCTTCGTTACATCAAAAACAAACACACGAATAAAGTAAACATCGAATGTGACTTATGACTAAAACTACCTAATATTGAGCCAGACATGAAGAAGCTGTGCTTGATAAAACAAGTCCCCCCTTTCATTAGCGATAGAAGCAAATTAGCCTACTGTAACAGTATATGAATCAGTGTGCGTCAATAAGTCATTAAGTATTGTGCCTTTTTTCCTATACCAAAACATTTTTTTTATATATATATTGTATGCATTATTAAAATTTAATGGTGATACTACTTTTTACTTGAATGTTATTACAAAGCAGCCAATCTTAGTACCAATTTAGTTATGTAATTATTCATTTTTAAATACAATAAAACCTGCTATGACGGAAACTGGAAAGACCGAAGATATATTTCGTTTTAGGCAAGTTCCTTTTTATAGGTTTTTCTATATTAGTTTTACGTTTTTTATCTGGTGGTACACGGAAGTATGAACTTCGATTTAGTGGTACGTCGGTCTAAAAGTTTGGGAACCCCTGCTCTAGAAGAACCATGATCCTTGATATATCTTCTATCCAGGAAACTGAACGCTAATAATCCTTCAACAGTCCCATCAAAGAGACAAAAATATTGTTAAATATCCAGTAGAAATTATCATTATTAAAATACATTTTTTCATTTAGCTTATGCAGTCTTATAGCGTACCTTACTTTATTGTGTAGGGAAAGTGGACTTGAAAGAGATAGGGGACGAATGTATAACAACAAAAATGTTTATATGGTCTACAATCATATAAATAACTCGGTATTTCATTTGATCTATGGTAGCACTGAGATAGTTCAACAGATATAGTTTCAAAACAGTACATATTACAGAAGATTAGAATATTCCACAAAGTGTATTTTTCAACAACAAGTTCTTCTGTTTGAGCTTTAAAGCATTTAATAGATAAAATCTTAAAATTTTATATATTTTTGCACGTTAAAATGTTATAATTTCTTGTTATAATTATATAATAAAAGTGGGAAAATACTGACAATATTTACTAAAACTAATATTTTGAAAAAATTTATGAAAATAGTTATCTCAAATATTTTATTGATAGAATTTTTAAATTTTACAAGAGATATAAATGCATAATATTAGTTAATGAAATAATATGTTGTCATTTTTATTGTAGATATTTTATAAGGTAAAAATATTTGTTACATAAGATATATTTATTTTTTGAGTCCCACCTTTTATTTAGAACTACAATCCAATGTTTGATATACTTAAAACAGTAAAACATTAAAACATACGTCATCAATAATCGGTAAATAAAATATACCGCATTGTACTATAGAATAAAATGTTTATGGAATAAAATAAACATATGCATTGATAAAAATAATTATTAAAATTAAACAAGATTTTTTTTTTTTAACTGCTGTGCCAATAACTTACTAAATACTGAAATATTCTTTTAAACAATACTTTAAAATTAACAATTGTATATACTTAAAGTTATTGTCTAAATATGAAAATTGTCTTAGTCATCCACACTCTCCCCTACTTACTAAATTATATAGATTTATTGAATTTAAAATATGTCTGTTGTGATAAAAAGGAAGAAGAGGGTGTGCAAATAATAGATAATTTTCTGCTGTCGATCTGTAGAAGTTGACATACATCATTACATCCGTGGGGAACATTTGAATCGTCGCGCGTCGGGATCGGGACAAAACTACGTTTTTCACGGTTTTTAAGGACATTGAAAAAATTCTCGTTTTTAGGTAGATTTCGTAAGAAATACTACCTATTACATTCTCACCTAAGTTGGAAATTTTGAAAAATTTTTGCAGATCTACGCCGATCATGACTCCCAGAACCCAAAACCACCCCCAGTTCAAAAGTTTATATATCTATCTATCTGTCTATCTATCTATCTATCTATCTATGTCACTTTTTTCTGACCACGATAACTGGAAAAATTCTGCATAAATCTCTTCCAAACTGATACATAAAATCAAGGGTCATAAAATCTCGGTCAAGTTCGTTAATGGGCAAAATCGAACCAAGGGGGGGGGGAAATGGGGGGGGCTTTTTGTGAAAACAGAAAAATCCTCATAATTTATTTATTATTATATTTATCGAATCCGTTTAAAGTTATTATTACTTCTAGGAAAAGGTCCGAAAATGTATGTATGACAGATTTTTGATATAATCAAAAATGGCCCCAAGGGGGGGGGGGAGAAAGGGGGGTTTTAGAAGAAAAAAAATCATAGCTTCGTCAATTCACAAGATATCAAATCCGCGTAAATTTATTATTAATCCTCTTAGTATTATCTAAAACTTTTATATTGACAAGTTTTTTATAGGACCAACCGTTATAGCAAAAAAAAATTAAAAACAAAACAAATCCCTGCCGGCTCCGCCTGCAAACAAGTTATTTTTCGAAGTAGGCGGTTCCAACTCCCGCATCTTTTTGAAACTGATACATAAAATCAAGGGTCATAAAATCTCGGTCAAGTTCGTTAATGGGCAAAATCGAACCAAGGGGGGGGGGGGCTTTTTGTGAAAACAGAAAAATCCTCATAATTTCTTTATTATTATACGTATCGAATCCGTTTAGAGTTATTATTACTTCTAGGAAAAGGGCCGAAAATGTATGTATGACAGATTTTTGTTATAATTAAAAATGGCCCCAAGGGGTGGAAAAAGGGGGGTTTTAGAAGAAAAAAATCATAGCTTCGTCAATTCACAAGATATCAAATCCGCGTAATTTTATTATTAATCCTCTTAGTATTATCTAAAACTTTTATATTGACAAGTTTTTTATAGGACCAACCGTTATAGCAAAAAAAAAAAATTAAAAACAAAACAAATCCCTGCCGGCTCCGCCTGCAAACAAGTTATTTTTCGAAGTAGGCGGTTCCAACTCCCGCATCTTTTCGAAACTGATACATAAAATCAAGGGTCATAAAATCTCGGTCAAGTTCGTTAATGGGCAAAATCAAACCAAGGGGGGGGGGTGAAATGGGGGACTTTTTGTGAAAACAGAAAAATCCTCATAATTTCTTTATTATTATACGTATCGAATCCGTTTAAAGTTATTATTACTTCTAGGAAAAGGGCCGAAAATGTATGTATGACAGATTTTTGATATAATTAAAAATGGCCCCAAGGGGGGGGAAAAGGGGGGGGGTTTAGGAGAAAAAAAATCATAGCTTCGTCAATTCACAAGATATCAAATCCGCGTAAATTTATTATTAATCCTCTTAGTATTATCTAAAACTTTTATATTGACAAGTTTTTTATAGGACCAACCGTTATAGCAAAAAAAAATTAAAAACAAAACAAATCCCTGCCGGCTCCGCCTGCAAACAAGTTATTTTTCGAAGTAGGCGGTTCCAACTCCCGCATCTTTTCGAAACTGATACATAAAATCTAGGGACATACAATCTCGGTCAAGTTCGTTAATGGGCAAAATCAAACCAGGGGTGAAAACAGAAAAAAAAAAACCCCCAATAATTTCTTAATTGTGATACGTATCGAATCCGTTTGAAGTTATTATTACTTCTAGGAACAGGGCCAAAAACTTATGTATGACAGATTTTTGATATAATTAAAAATTGCCTTAAGGGGGGGGGGGAGGAAAGGGAGGTTTTAGAAGAAAAAAATTCATAACTTCGTCAATTCCCAATATTTCAAATCCGCTTAAATATATTATAAATCCTCTTAATATTATCTAAAACTTTTATATTGACATGTTTTTTATAGGACCAACTCTTTATAGCAAAAAAAAAAAAAAAAAAAAAATCCTTGCTGGCTCCGCCTGCAAACAAGTTTCGTTTTGAAGTAGGCGGTTCCAACTGCAGCATCATCGCAAAAAGGTCATTTCTTCCGCAATTCCCGACAAACAGGCACCCCACGTTCTGCGTCTTCGAAATCTACCTGTGCCTGTAGGCCGAGCCGTCAGGGATTTTTTTTTTTTTTTAATGTCGTACTGCGCTTGCTATTGAGTGTATAAAAAAGTTGTAAATATGAAAGTTGTAGAGAATTTTGTTCTATTTAACATTGTAATTAACAAATAATACGCTACGACAACGGGTCTCGAGATATTTAAAAAACAACAATAAAAGTCCCAAAATTTTGGTGTTTTTTGGCCACAGAAAATTCTCCCTTAAGAAATTTTGTTGGATAATTCGGTTTTTCCATGCTGGTCTTATTATATACAAGTCAAAAAAATAAAATCTTCTACCCGACCTTTTGCAAGGTAACATGTACATTTCCCCTGGACTATAGGTGCTACGTATTTATATAATTACGAACGCACCTAAAAATCGCTTGACCAATAATGACCCACGACCAAAATAACACACTAATCGAATTTTCATATATATATATCAAACCACACAAAATTTGTTAGTATTAGACTATATGGTTTCATACAAATGCCCATGTCTCATCAAATATTCAATATATTAATTTTTTTAATTGCAGCATACTGTTTCTTGAAGTTACATACTCGAATTTCAAGAACAATTCGTTAAGAATTAGTTCAGTAGACATTCGACAAACCATGTAAGCGAAAGCCCCTTAATTTTTGGTTATTAACTGCCCCTTAATTTTTGGACAGCAGGGTACACCCCACCAGCTCCAAATTTGGAACAAAACGATTTCGGCGGGGTTAAATGTTAGCCGTGGCTTTTGTCAATTGACATCGTTGAAAACATGCACTTTCACTGAGTAAACATTTATACTACGTTGTAAATAAAATTTCTCACTTAAAATTCAGTGTTTATTAAATTTAATATTATAAATATATAATTAGTTAACTTTTCAAATTAATTTTCAGCAGTGAAATTACTCCCGAAATTATTGAATTGAATACGTGAATTTTAGTACTGCTAGCAAAACGTATAATCAACAGAGTAAAAAATGGGATCCAGTTCGATTTCCGGCCTGGACATTTTTCACTCTGTTGGTTATACACTTTGTTAGCAATATGAAAATTCACGTATTTAATCTTATTAATATTATTTTCTTCTGAATATTATTTCTGTTGTCAACATCCCTTTTTCTAAGCAAATAAAAACGCAGAATGATAAATGAGACACCATATGAAAGGAATTTGAAGTGTCTTCTGACATAGTACACTCACATTTCGTTAAAACATGTATTTTGATTAAAAATAGAAATTAATTAAAAATTAATTCGGCGTTCCGCTCATAAATAAAATTAAAGGTTATAATTAGTGTTGCCACAAAAATAAAATACCGCAACAATGATTACCGTATATACTTGTGTATAAGTCGACCCCCCAATTCTTACGCAAAATTTTGGAAAAAATTGAATTTTCGTGTATAAGTCGAACCACATTTCTGGTAGTATGTTGAAAAATGATTTTTAATCGAGGATAAAAAAAAAATAACAATAAATTTTCATTAAATTAGTAAACTTTTTTTTTTTTTTTTTTTTACATTTCTAATCAGACTTTTTTTTTTTTTTTTTTTTTTTATTCAGCATTTTAAAATTGTATAATTATGTAAAACTGAAGAAGCTTAAACTATTTTGAAAGCTATTCACATCAACTTAATGATTACTTACCTTTTTCTTTTTTGAAAAATCTATTAAAGCTTTATTTACAAGGGTAATCAACTTCTTAAACTCCTAAAATATAGTATACTTCTTTGTATTGTAGGACTTTTAGGAGAGAAATCTAGAAGCATTCTCAAGTTGAACTCTTTTTAAAAAGGGGATTAAAATGTTGAAAGGGATGCCCCTGTATTGAAGGGAATTCTATCCCAAGAAAAAATGAGTGCAGAACAATTACAGAGACATTATTGTTGATCTTTTTTTTTTATCAATCACCATTGTCCGCTTTGATCTATCTCTCCAACCTAGACCCATATGTGATTAATTAAAAGACTTGCACATTCACCAATTATCTGCGAAAAAAAAAAAAAAAAGACTCCGATATTTCACTCCGCTATTTTTTTTTTTTTTACTTACTCGTGTATAAGTCGACCCCCCATTTTCAGCTCCCAAATTTTGTCTAAAATTCTTCGACTTATACACGGGTATATACGGTATACACTATATTTCCAATGATGACCGGTCACTTGCGATTTTAGACGTTTTGTTAAATATCTGAAAAGATACATGAGGAATTGTCCTGAAGCTTCAGGAGTGTAAACAACGTGATAAACGTCATATATTTCCGCGAAGATTTTTCCCCGAAACCCCATAAGGGGCTGTCAACAAATTGAAGACATTTGAATTGGACATTTTTCACTCTGTTGGTTATACACTTTGTTAGCAATATGAAAATTCACGTATTTAATCTTATTAATATTATTTTCTTCTGAATATTATTTCTGTTGTCAACATCCCTTTTTCTAAGCAAATAAAAACGCAGAACGATAAATGAGACACCATATGAAAGGATTTTGAAGTGGCTTCTGACATAGTACACTCACATTTCGTTAAAACATGTATTTTGATTAAAAATAGAAATTAATTAAAAATTAATTCGGCGTTCCGCTCATAAATAAAATTAAAGGTTATAATTAGTGTTGCCACAAAAATAAAATACCGCAACAATGATTACCGTATATACTTGTGTATAAGTCGACCCCCCAATTCTTACGCAAAATTTTGGAAAAAATTGAATTTTCGTGTATAAGTCGAACCACATTTCTGGTAGTATGTTGAAAAATGATTTGTAATCGAGGATAAAAAAAAAAAAATAACAATAAATTTTCATTAACTTAGTAAACTTTTTTTTTTTTTACATTTCTAATCAGACTTTTTTTTTTTTTATTCAGCATTTTAAAATTGTATAATTATGTAAAACTGAAGAAGCTTAAACTATTTTGAAAGCTATTCACATCAACTTAATGATTACTTACCTTTTTCTTTTTTGAAAAATCTATTAAAGCTTTATTTACAAGGGTAATCAACTTCTTAAACTCCTAAAATATAGTAGTACTTCTTTGTATTGTAGGACTTTTAGGAGAGAAATCTAGAAGCATTCTCAAGTTGAACTCTTTTTAAAAAGGGGATTAAAATGTTGAAAGGGATGCCCCTGTATTGAAGGAAATGCTATCCCAAGAAAAAATGAGTGCAGAACAATTACAGAGACATTACTGTTGATCTTTTTTTTTTTTTAATCAATCACCATTGTCCGCTTTGATCTATCTCTCCAACCTAGACCCATATGTGATTAATTAAAAGACTGGCACATTCACCAATTATCTGCGAAAAAAAAAAAAAAAGACTCCGATATTTCACTCCGCTATTTTTTTTTTTTTTTTTTTTTTTTTTTTACTTACTCGTGTATAAGTCGACCCCCCATTTTCAGCTCCCAAATTTTGTCTAAAATTCTTCGACTTATACACGGGTATATACGGTATACACTATATTTCCAATGATGACCGGTCACTTGCGATTTTAGACGTTTTGTTAAATATCTGAAAAGATACATGAGGAATTGTCCTGAAACTTCAGGAGTGTAAACAACATGATAAACGTCATATATTTCCGCGAAGATTTTTTCCCGAAACCCCATAAGGGGCTGTCAACAAATTGAAGAAAAACGAATATCTTTTGGATAACCCTGTAAAAACTAATATTGCAAAAGCATTCAAACTGTAGATTAGGATTAAATGGCTTATTGTAATAATTTGGGTTCATTTTTATGATGATGGCATGTTATGTATACTCGAAGAGAAATTCAGGGTTTTATAAAAACAGTTCCAAATTTTACCAAGATTTTTGCTTATAATTTGCAGAGTTTTAAATATAAAAACAAGTTATTTTCAGAAAATATGACAAACAAAATTATACACAATACCTGCAATCAGAATTAAAAAATAATAAAAATGGTATGAAAAATGAGCAGGTTCACTAAATATTGTTTCATTGCGCATGCGCGAATTCAATCAAAATATACTCTGCATAATATATTAGCTAAATGTATAGACCAACTTTTATGAAAGTCTCAAAAACATAGCTTGAAAATTCTGATAGTAATCGTCGATAGAATAAGCTCAAATTTCGCTGTTCCCAAAAGGAAACAAAAAGATGAGGGGTTGTATCCAAATATACTAGCTTATGAAAGTTGACATAATAAGAATGAAGCGTCTCTCATTCTATATTTGATACAACCTCTCATCTTTTTGCTTCCTTTTGAGAACAGCGAATTTCGAGCTTATTCTATCGACAATTACTATCAGAATTTTCAAGCTATGTTTTTGAGACTTTCCTAAAAGTTGGTCTACATATTTAGCTAATATATTATGTACAGTATACTTTGATTGAATTCGCGCATTCGCAGTGAAACAACATTTAGTGAACCTGCTCATTTTTCATACAATTTTTATTATTTTTTAATTCTGATTGCAGGGTGTTGTGTACAATTTTGTTTGTCATATTTTCTGAAAATAATTTGTTTTTATATTAAAAACTCCGCAAATTATAAGCAAAAAACTTGATAAAATTTGGAACTGTTTTTATAAAAACCTGAATTTCTCTTCGAGTATACATGCTATCTTCATAAAAATGATCCCAAATTGTTACAATAATCCACTTAATCATAATCTACAGTTTTAATGCTTTTGCAATATTAGTTTTTACAGGGTTATCGAAAATATATTCGTTTTTCTTCAATTTGTTGACGGCCCCTTGTGGGGTTTGCGGAAATATATGACGTCTATCATGTTGTTAACACTCCTGAAGTTTCAGGATAATTCCTCATGTATCTTTCCAGATATTTAACAAAACGTCTAATATCGCAAGTGACCGGTCATCATTGGAAATATAGTGTATATGTATATATCAAGCAGGGCGGTCGCTCTGCCAAGCCAAGCTTAAAAAAAAAAAAACGCCACACAAACAACGCCAAGAACTGAACTAGACCACTACTGCTTATTTACAGGAATCAACTTCGCAATGTTAAATCGACAAAACATGCCAGATTAAAATATCAGATATCAAATAAACCAAGCGTCGCAGAAAAAAAAAACGAAAACTAGAAGAATCTAATGAAGAATTTCTTCAATTTAAGACCAAACTCATCTTCATAAGTGATTTATAAACAGAGATATAGATTTTTTTTTTAAAAACGTCGAGATACTTAAAATGATCACTTTTTTCTTCGTCAAACTTTTTTTTTCAAACAACCTACAGACCTTAATATTCGGGAGAATAAAAAAAGGATTGCATTTTTGGACAAGTAATTACGTAATCTATGTGCTTTTATAAAATTCAGTGTAAAAAAATATTATTTTCTATCCTTAATTAGCAAAAAACTGTTAATTAACTTGGCGATTAAAAAATTATGCCAAAACAGAGATAAAACATGCCAACGACCATGTACCATCTCTATAATAAAACCGTAAGTCATGTGACTGTCATCAACAGTTCCGGGATGCCCGTATCGCTATTTCATATGCCAGGCGGCCATTTTTATTCAAAATTATTTTTTCGAATAAAACTTCATAAATGTGACATTTTTAGAAAGATCGTTCAAAATAAATTAATATTTGAGAGATGACTTACGTTCAATTAGGTATATATTCTGCAATAACTTCAGTTCAAATTAGCTTCGCAGTTCAAATTCTCTATCCATGAAAGTAAACAAAAAAAAAAAAAAAAAGATTTATTCGTCGTGAAGTTTTAAAATATTAAACCATTAAACCATGGAGATAATCGTTCGTAAAATAAGTTTTCCATGAATGATTTTTTGGAGCGCTGCCTGGTGTCAAAAAAGTAATTTGCACCAGGACCTGTAAGACCATCAAAGTTTACCATAATTCTGCTTGATGAAGTGCTTTACAACTCAACTTCCTTCGGAATCTTTTCTTGACAAAGTTGAATGTAAACAAATACAAGTCATGTAATAATATTTAATGAATCAAATTTCGAAACGAATTGTCAGTTAATTTGATATTTATGTATTATACGTGGCAGGAAGAGAGATCACCTAAAATGATTGTTAATTGCCAATCATATTTACCATTGTTAATGACCAATCGCGTTCCAAATAGTAATTTAATATACATTTATAAAATACATAACATCATTAAGTACTTTTATGTTATTTGGGTGCAAATCTCGCCAATATCATTTTTAAAATCGCCAATACCAGCTTTTATTCTTCACGTGTTCAAATTAGAAACGATACTTTGATTCTGAAATCAAATGTTTTGATTTATGATATTTTTTGGTACTTTTCCTTTATACGGACACCATTGTCGCCAAGCATACATTTACATACATTTACATACATTATGCATTAGCATACATTTTGGCATGGTGTCCGTATAACGGAAAAGTACCTATTTTTTATTTATCTATTTTCTATTTTGAATGAAAAATGTGAACGGAATGCATTTTAAATTGGAAAAGCTGTCACAGACGCTCCGGTGTTGGCGCGATTTTTGTTTTGCGCCATCTTGCCGAGAAAATCCCATTTTCAGACACCTGTTAGAGATTGCTAAAATAGCATGTTACTTTTATTTTATTATGAAAAAAGTCATTTTATATTTAAAAAAAACACACAATTTTATTTAAAAACACACACAATCATTAATTTGTTATAAAACACACAATATTAAATTTATTATAAAGCATGCGGAATCTGCTCTACCAGGTTGCCATACGAAGCAAAATCTAGCCTAAAACGCCAGGTTGGCCAGGCATAAAATCGCCATTTTGGCACCAAAATGATACCCCGATGCGTCTGCGACAACTGTACCCAAAAGGACCCATCATTAAAAATGGTTAATAATATAGAATTAAAGTAAAATAATGCAGAAAATTATTTTTGTATACACTTACTAAACACATAAAATCATATTGATGGTTTTTAGATTAGACATTTACGATGGAAATTTTATTTGGGGTATGTTATATCCAACGGAATGAATATGAGATATATATATTCTAATCACATATTATATACCCATGAATATAATATACATATCTATATCTACTATATCGATAGAACCGTCTTCAATAGTCTTTTATATTTCTACTACGTAATATTAACTATAGAGTTACAATATAGAGAGAAAAAACGGGTTGCTGTAATTAGAATTATAGGTGCCAATGTTGGCGCGGCGTATTTTACCTGTTACGAATCTTAATAGTCAGTAGACATTAAGCAGACATGCCGAAATAAGAGAATTACGCTATTATAAAAACTCCCGAACTATATCAAGAAAGGGGAGCAGAGAAAAACAAAGTCGTACTAGGCATCTAAAAGGAAGTTCGCGAATTTTAATCAGATTGTACGTCATGGGAAAAAAGTCCTGACAGAAAATATGGTTTAAAGGGAATGCGATTATCAAAACTGATCTTCAAAAGTTCAATTTTCCACCAAACTATACTCGAAAATTACGTGTAATAATATGTAGCCCGATTATGGCACATTACCCAAGACGTTTTAGATGAGAATAATGATAGATTTTATAATCTTTCGCAATCGAGTCTACAGCCAAAGTTAACGAAAAACAAAAACAAATATTAGCAACAATATGGTTCAGTGTAAATGTGGATATCATTAAAGACTTTCACAAAATAGACTTCATTGCATCAAATCGTATTAACTAAAATACGCCAATTGGCAATGGACCCAATTACGAAAAATTACTTAATATGTTTAAGAATCTCCGCCTTAGCGAACATATTGCAACTGATAAGCAAACGGACATGAAGGACAAATGCTTAAGTGGGTTAAGCGGTTTTTATCATGGAAGATGAAATACATAACAACAAAAAATATGCAAAATGCTACCATGATCACAAAAGTTCTTGATTTGTCTATTAGAATCATCCGGTTTGGCGAAGGATTAAGGAAAAAAATTAAATTATGAATAAAAGTAACGTGTTACAATGCTTAACATACATTTAAGGGAGACCAAACTGGTCGCCAGTGGCGGATAGTCTGTATTATAATAGCACAAATCAGTTACAAGTTATAACAACATCAAATTTCATCTGCAAGTCAGCCATTTTCTTCTGAAGATATTTTTTTTAAAAATAAAACTTCATAATTATAAGAACACACATTTTATCAAACAATTAAATATGACTGCAAACTGTGGCAGATGACTGTTTCCAACATGAATAAGTATGAGAAATTCCCGTCAAGCGTATCGATCTGGGTGGCTCAGTCGCAGAGCGGGCGAAGCCAGCTAGTGCTAATAATAAAAGAGCGTGATATCACGTTTGATTTCAAATGCAGCGCTGACACGCTATGTACATATTCCATTTTTATTCATTTAATGGATTAGTCGTGATATTTTTAAAAAATATATCTTCAGAAGAAAATGGCTGACTTGCAGATGAAATTTGATGTTGTTATAACTTGTAACTGATTTGTGCTATTATAATACAGACTATCCGCCACTGGCGACCAGTTTGGTCTCCCTTAAATGTATGTTAAGCATTGTAACACGTTACTTTTATTCATAATTTAATTTTTTTCCTTAATCCTTCGCCAAACCGGATGATTCTAATAGACAAATCAAGAACTTTTGTGATCATGGTAGCATTTTGCATATTTTTTGTTGTTATGTATTTCATCTTCCATGATAAAAACCGCTTAACCCACTTAAGCATTTGTCCTTCATGTCCGTTTGCTTATCAGTTGCAATATGTTCGCTAAGGCGGAGATTCTTAAACATATTAAGTAATTTTTCGTAATTGGGTCCATTGCCAATTGGCGTATTTTAGTTAATACGATTTGATGCAATGAAGTCTATTTTGTGAAAGTCTTTAATGATATCCACATTTACACTGAACCATATTGTTGCTAATATTTGTTTTTGTTTTTCGTTAACTTTGGCTGTAGACTCGATTGCGAAAGATTATAAAATCTATCATTATTCTCATCTAAAACGTCTTGGGTAATGTGCCATAATCGGGCTACATATTATTACACGTAATTTTCGAGTATAGTTTGGTGGAAAATTGAACTTTTGAAGGCCAGTTTTGATAATCGCATTCCCTTTAAACCATATTTTCTGTCAGGACTTTTTTCCCATGACGTACAATCTGATTAAAATTCGCGAACTTCCTTTTAGATGCCTAGTACGACTTTGTTTTTCTCTGCTCCCCTTTCTTGATATAGTTCGGGAGTTTTTATAATAGCGTAATTCTCTTATTTCGGCATGTCTGCTTAATGTCTACTGACTATTAAGATTCGTAACAGGTAAAATACGCCGCGCCAACATTGGCACCTATAATTCTAATTACAGCAACCCGTTTTTTCTCTCTATATTGTAACTCTATAGTTAATATTACGTAGTACAAATATAAAAGACTATTGAAGACGGTTCTATCGATATAGTAGATATAGATATGTATAGTATATTCATGGGTATATAATATGTGATTAGAATATATATATCTCATATTCATTCCGTTGGATATAACATACCCCAAATAAAATTTCCATCGTAAATGTCTAATCTAAAAACCATCAATATGATTTTATGTGTTTAGTAAGTGTATACAAAAATAATTTTCTGCATTATTTTACTTTAATTCTATATTATTAACCATTTTTAATGATGGGTCCTTTTGGG
Organism: Maratus michaelseni; assembly: GCA_963931845.1. Taxonomy (NCBI): domain Eukaryota; kingdom Metazoa; phylum Arthropoda; class Arachnida; order Araneae; family Salticidae; genus Maratus; species Maratus michaelseni. The sequence goes on from OZ007597.1 coordinate 263,063,372, forward strand.
TACAGTTGTCGCAGACGCATCGGGGTATCATTTTGGTGCCAAAATGGCGATTTTATGCCTGGCCAACCTGGCGTTTTAGGCTAGATTTTGCTTCGTATGGCAACCTGGTAGAGCAGATTCCGCATGCTTTATAATAAATTTAATATTGTGTGTTTTATAACAAATTAATGATTGTGTGTGTTTTTAAATAAAATTGTGTGTTTTTTTTAAATATAAAATGACTTTTTTCATAATAAAATAAAAGTAACATGCTATTTTAGCAATCTCTAACAGGTGTCTGAAAATGGGATTTTCTCGGCAAGATGGCGCAAAACAAAAATCGCGCCAACACCGGAGCGTCTGTGACAGCTTTTCCAATTTAAAATGCATTCCGTTCACATTTTTCATTCAAAATAGAAAATAGATAAATAAAAAATAGGTACTTTTCCGTTATACGGACACCATGCCAAAATGTATGCTAATGCATAATGTATGTAAATGTATGTAAATGTATGCTTGGCGACAATGGTGTCCGTATAAAGGAAAAGTACCAAAAAATATCATAAATCAAAACATTTGATTTCAGAATCAAAGTATCGTTTCTAATTTGAACACGTGAAGAATAAAAGCTGGTATTGGCGATTTTAAAAATGATATTGGCGAGATTTGCACCCAAATAACATAAAAGTACTTAATGATGTTATGTATTTTATAAATGTATATTAAATTACTATTTGGAACGCGATTGGTCATTAACAATGGTAAATATGATTGGCAATTAACAATCATTTTAGGTGATCTCTCTTCCTGCCACGTATAATACATAAATATCAAATTAACTGACAATTCGTTTCGAAATTTGATTCATTAAATATTATTACATGACTTGTATTTGTTTACATTCAACTTTGTCAAGAAAAGATTCCGAAGGAAGTTGAGTTGTAAAGCACTTCATCAAGCAGAATTATGGTAAACTTTGATGGTCTTACAGGTCCTGGTGCAAATTACTTTTTTGACACCAGGCAGCGCTCCAAAAAATCATTCATGGAAAACTTATTTTACGAACGATTATCTCCATGGTTTAATGGTTTAATATTTTAAAACTTCACGACGAATGAATCTTTTTTTTTTTTTTTTTTGTTTACTTTCATGGATAGAGAATTTGAACTGCGAAGCTAATTTGAACTGAAGTTATTGCAGAATATATACCTAATTGAACGTAAGTCATCTCTCAAATATTAATTTATTTTGAACGATCTTTCTAAAAATGTCACATTTATGAAGTTTTATTCGAAAAAATAATTTTGAATAAAAATGGCCGCCTGGCATATGAAAAAGCGATACGGGCATCCCGGAACTGTTGATGACAGTCACATGACTTACGGTTTTATTATAGAGATGGTACATGGTCGTTGGCATGTTTTATCTCTGTTTTGGCATAATTTTTTAATCGCCAAGTTAATTAACAGTTTTTTGCTAATTAAGGATAGAAAATAATATTTTTTTACACTGAATTTTATAAAAGCACATAGATTACGTAATTACTTGTCCAAAAATGCAATCCTTTTTTTATTCTCCCGAATATTAAGGTCTGTAGGTTGTTTGAAAAAAAAAGTTTGACGAAGAAAAAAGTGATCATTTTAAGTATCTCGACGTTTTTTAAAAAAAAAAATCTATATCTCTGTTTATAAATCACTTATGAAGATGAGTTTGGTCTTAAATTGAAGAAATTCTTCATTAGATTCTTCTAGTTTTCGTTTTTTTTTTTTTTCTGCGACGCTTGGTTTATTTGATATCTGATATTTTAATCTGGCATGTTTTGTCGATTTAACATAAGTTGATTCCTGTAAATAAGCAGTAGCGGTCTAGTTCAGTTCTTGGCGTTGTTTGTGTGGCGTTTTTTTTTTTTTTTTTTAAGCTTGGTATCACACCATTTTTTTAGACACAACTTTTTTTTTTTTTTTTTTTTTTTTTTTTTTACGCTTGGCCTTTTTTTACTTTTGAAAAATTGTTTTTGTAGATATATATATTCAGTAAAAATGAAGTGGGACATATCTGCTGCTCGGGTTTATTTGATATTTATGATTAAAAAGCGAAATTTAAATTCAAATGCTCAATTTTTCTTTATCCCCCCTCCCCCCCCCCCCCCAAACAGATGATGTCACTCTCTAATGCAGTTAAAATACAATTTTTTTTTTTCGTTTTCTATTTTCGGTCAATTTTTACTGTAACTGTGATGGAATAAAGGAGATAATATTCTGGCTTGACTAATGATGTTTTCATATATTTTTAGTCCTTAATTTTTTTAGAAGTTTAAACCTGCATCTAAAAAATATTAGATATTGCTAAAAAATACTATACTGCAGTGCGAAATCTTCGCACGGGTCCACTGGTACTTAATATTACAAATCTTTTCAAAATGTACAATAAATTATTTCTGATATTAAAATTAATATATATTTTTTTTCAAATGCATAATACAATTATATCCAAACCCCCAAACAATCAAAAGATCTTAATGCAATTTAAATACAACACATCGTGTTGCCAACAGCTTGCATTTATTAAAACAAATTAGTATATTAAAAAAAGCTTTAAACACTTTATTATTCAATGCACGTGATAAATAATAATCGCATTGAAAGGGAAAGGAGTGGGCGCTAGTATCGAATAAAGACTGGCTGACTGTCTATCTCGCCCACTTGCAACATTAGAACATAGTTAAATAGGCAGTTGTTTTCTTAGTTAATGATTGTTTTGATCAGCACAATGGGTTTAGTACGAGGAAAGACATCTTATAACGTGGGAGGGAAACGTTTTCGTAGAGAAGCGTGTTTATTACATAGATTTACAAGCGAAATCCAATAGTTTTGTTGGCTTGCAATTGGATTACAGTACGTGAAAAGTTTGCTTGATTATTACTTTACTATAAATCGTGAATTCTGGCATATGAAGTACAAACAAATCGTGATCTAGGTACCAAAAGTACGAGGGAAAGTCATTAAGTAAGTCACAAAATATAATTAAATAATAACTTACAATGATATTCATTTCAAAACTATTTTTATTTCAAAACATATTCTCCACTAATATTTATGCACTTATATCACCGTTCTATCAGTGCCCCAACACCAGCTGCATAACATTCTTTGGGTTGCTGTCTCAGCCACGTTAGGACTTCAAGTTGAACCTTTTCATGATCTATGAACATCATCTTGCTTCCAAGACGGTTTTTTAGTTGACTAAACAGATGAAAATCGCTTGGGGCTAAGTCGAAGCTGTATGATGGATGTTGAAGTTGCCAACCAACTTTTGAATTGTCCCCAGTGTTCAACTTGAAGTCCTAATGTGGCTAAGACATCAACCCAAAGAATGTTATGCAGCTGGTGTTGGGGCACTCATAAAACGGTGATATAAGTGCATAAATATGGGTGGAGAATATGTTAAGAAATAAAAATAGTTTTGAAATGAATATCATTGAAAGTTATTATTTAATTATTTTTGTGACTTACTTAATGGCTTTCCCTCGTATGATAACTTAAAAAAAACATTTAAATACTTGAAAATGTTATTTATGTAAAACTGACGAGCGTGAATCATTTTGTAATGTTAAAACACAAACTAAAAGGCTAATTATCAAATAATAATCTTATAATATCACAACCCTGTTTTAAGTATCAAAGTAAATGGCATAGCAGCAGACCGGTTTCAGTAGCGTAAATAGCTACCGTCGTCAGTGCAAATTCTTTCACTGATGAACCAACTTTACAGATAGACTGAAGAGAGAGAGAGAAAAGAAAATTCAAAAAATTCAAAAAAGTTACTTAATAACTATTTCCAAAGCATGGTATTTTTCACTTCTACTGTCGTTAACTCTGAAATGTATATAAATTAAAGAAAAAGTTGCATATTGAATAATATAAATAACTTCATTTGAACTTTAACAATTTATTTAACACCTGAAGCTTACATGAACACAGAAATGTATGAAAAAAAATTATAATAAATATCTAAACAGGAAAAATAAATAATATACTACTTTAAGGCACTGTCTTGACTAGAATAATACAATTAAGTTACTTTTTTACAGAGTCTGAAGATTTTTTCTGCAAATATTTAGATTTAGCATTTTCCTTTTTCGTGGAATGGCCACACGGTATGTTCTCACAGCGTCCACTGCTCAGCGAATCGACGATATCTTTAACGCCCAAATTTTCCAACCAGGTACCTACCGATAAATATTTTGCTACGTTGGCAGCTTTTTTCACATATTTCAACTCGTTGAAATCTACCTTTTCTTGAGCAACTTCACAAAAGATTCTCTGCATGCAGTCAGGATTACTAATACTTCTGATTCCGAAAGTGCCAATTGCTTCCATCACCGGAGTAAGGTAAGGCATAAAGTCTAAGTCGCTACTTCTGGACTTGGTGGGACCAGTAGCAGTTGTGGTAATAGTTGGTACGTTCCCTGTTTGCGCAAAGGAATTCATGAAGACAGGAAGAACAGCAGATAACAAAAGCGAAAGGGGTATCGCAGCAGCTACGATGAACAGGACTGGATCCGAGGTGATTTTGTCCAAAAAGGTAGTGGGTTTATGCATATCAGCAACGGCATTTTTCAGCAACAATATAGACATGGGGTCAGCAAGCCAAGCATTGTTATCCCACTGCTGAGGAGGTGGTTGCCATTTGGGACTGTTATCATTGCTGCTTTCGTCGTCTTCTTCGCTGTGTTCTTCGTCACCTTTCCAGACGTTCCAGTTTTGGTTGTTGCCACTCTTTTTCAAGACACCACTTCCAGCATGGCGATATGGAATAACATATTTCTTACCAGCTGAAGGTCTGGGAATAATCTGAAATCCATTTTCGGAGGCAAATGGCGAGTTTTCGGGGTCAGTTCCCGTATACAATTCTGCATCGTAAAGTTTACGTCCAGCTCTATCCGATTTTGAAGGAGGAGGAGGTTGTGTTGAACTGGCATCATCAGATTCCGAATAAGACAGATTGATTAAAACAAACAGCACGAAAACAACTAATACATATTTCACAAGATTATCCATCCTGGTGTTAAATTAATCTGAGAAGATGTGAGACACTATACCAAAGAGGGAATTTGATGCGAATGCTTGAAAAATCTGAGAAAAGGGTATTTATATCATTAGCACATCGAATGACCGTGAAATTTTTACAGGAAAAAGAATATCTCCCTTTCTAACTAAATCTACTTTACATTTTGAGGTTCCGTTAACATCCGTCTATATCGGATCAACGATTGTTCCTTTTGTGGCGATTTGAACTTGTAACGGAATAATCAGATTCCTGTTCCGGGAAGTACAGACAATCTTAAAGGGTAAAAGGTCTGCTGACACAGTAATCCTATCTGAAAAAACGGAAGATATTATGTATGCTGTCTGATCTTTTGTACTCCTGCTCAACCCTTCCAGAATAATTTTCCGGTTCGAAAATTCGTCACGTAAGGTACGAAATTCCAAACAATTTTCGCGTCGTATGTCCGTGATATTTCAAATAATAGTCGAGTAGTAAATGCATAAACAACGCAAGCACATATGCAATTAGAAATTCTAGTTGGAATAAACTGAAAAACAATAAAACCTACGAAAATGGTTCGCAATAAATGAAGAAGAATTATTTCAAGAATGGGTGAGTATTTTCTCTAGTTTTTATAAATGTACACCATAAGAAAAAAGATGAAGTGCTGAAAAAGAACTAAACAAAAGAAATTATATGGTTGATTTTTTTATTGTAATAAATTTTGGAAGTTTATTTTACATTCCATAACTGAACTTTTTTATTAAGTCTAATTTGGACGGGTTTGTACCTCGCAAAAATTAAAATATATCATAAAAATTATTGAGAAAGTTACTTTATATAATTTAAAACAGCAAACCAATTAAAAAAAATCTTAAGTTTTCATGCTTGTCCCCTACTCCCTCGGAGAAAAAGCTGTTTAAACAATTACGGACTTAACCACTTAACTGTTTTGCCCGAACTGGGTTCGGGTAAGAAGAGTTTGCTTGTTTCGTTGCTGAAAGCTTTTGGACACCAATAATTTTTAATTGCAATCTTCGCTTTATTAATTGCAGACATTTTTCGATTATATAAAACAAATATTTATGTAAGGGAAAAGTGATGTATCGTTCCTATATTTTTAGCTTATGGTGTCGAAAAAGCCCAACAGTTAAGGGGTTAAAAAACAAATGTTTTAAAAAAAATGAAATAATTGAATCATTTTGATAAATATTCGCAACTTTTTTTGGAAAAATCGGGTTCTATCGGTCAACCCGAACGTGATCCGCAGAGACCTGAAGAGTCGAATCCGAAATCGAAAGAATTAAAATCAATCCGACCCGGAACGAAAAACAATTAGCGCTAACCTAAAGCTATTTTTTTAGGCGTCCTCGAGTTGAGTCGGGTTCGGGTAAAATTGGGTTACCCGTCTCCTGATGAAGGACTCTACTTGATATTGGTAAATTTGTTAGTGAAATTATACAGGGTGTCCGAAAAGTCTGGAAACGGTCAAATAACTCGAGAAATATACATCGGATTGAAAAACGGCAAAATGCATGTTCAATATTTTTGAAAAATCTATTTAGGGATATGAAAGTTGCCCCCTCCCCAACTTTGCCCCCCCCCCGGGGAGGAAGGGGGGCAACTTTGACATCTTAAATGATGACCCCCATTTTTTATTGCCGATTCGGATTCTACGGGAGAAAATACGTAACTTTTGTAGTGAACATTTTCTTCGGAACATTGTAGATGGCGCTGTAATCGAGTGCAATGCTGTGAGAATCGTTACCATTGCAATGTCTGGGAACGCTCGAATAACTCGAGAAATATACATCGTATTGAAAAACGGAAAAATACGTGTTTAATATTTTAGAAAAATGGCAACTTTGCTATCCCTAAATAGATTTTTCAAAACTATTGAACATGCATTTTTCCGTTTTTCAATACGATGTATATTTCTTGAGTTATTCGAGCGTTTCCAGACATTGCAATGGTAACGATTCTCACAGCATTGCACTCGATTACAGCGCCATCTACAATGTTTCGCAGAAAATATTCAATACAAAAGTTACGTATTTTTCCCATAGAATCCGAATCTGCAATAAAAAATGGGGGTCATCATTTAAGATTTCAAAGTTGCCCCTCTTTCCCCCGGGGGGGGGTGTAAAGTTGGGGGGCAACTTTCATATCCCTAAATAGATTTTTCAAAAATATTGAACATGCATTTTGCCGTTTTTCAATCCGATGTATATTTCTCGAGTTCTTTGACCGTTTCCAGGCTTTTCGGACACTCTGTATATTTCACTGCTTTAGTATTACCACAAGCTATGACATTAAATAATATGGCTTATCTATTACACATTCTTCATATCCAATCGTGGCATACACACATGCAACATGCATCAACAATACATCTATTTCTCAGAAGTCGATTAATCCTAATGGTCAGTGTTTTATAATTAAGGAAGCGAGAGAGGACACAATCGCGATGGCTTGAAAACGAAGAAATTGACACTCCAAGGCCAAAATATGCTATTTATTTAGCAAGGAAGAGAGCTGTTTGATATTATGTTTGCAAAAAATCAACAGCTGTTAATTTTAATGGCAAATTATGAAGTTCAGGTGTCAAACTCGTCTTACTTTTCTTTCCTCTCACCATTTATTTCGTGAATTATTCAACACGCCTGTTATACTGATTGATTAACACAACAGCATAACAGTTGGAAACAAAGTAATTTATTTTCACATCAGATGATATTCTATTATTCCTCATTTAAGGAAATATATATCTCTTTGTGAATCAGAATTAATGTTTTAAAGGATTCTTAATTAAGATAATATATATGTACATATTCATTACACATATTTATTATAAGTATTTTAATTTAAATACCAGAAAAAGAATTTAACAACGTTTCTTAATTAAATATGTAGATAATGTGCACTTTGTATACATCTAAGCATTTTGCAAATCAATTATTTTTTATTGAAAAATTTACACATACATTATTTAAAACAGCAGTTTTGAATTTTAAAGATACATTACTTTATGCGAGATTTTTTGCATTTCAAAGACCCTTTACTTTATAAGAACCTTTTGTATTTTAAAGATTCATTAACTTATAAGAACCATTTTGCATTATAAAGATCCATTACTTTATAGGAACCTTTTTGCATTTCAAAGATTCATTATTTTATGCAAACTTTTTTGCATTTCAAGGATCCGTTACTTTATGCGAGCCTTTTTTGCATTTTGAAGATTCATTACTTTATACGGGCCTTTCTGCATTTCAAAGACCCTTTACTTTATAGGAGTTTTTTGCATTTAAAAGATTCATTACTTTAATAAGAACCTTTTTGCACTTCGAAGATTCATTATTTTATGCGAACTTTTTTGCATTTGAAGGGATCCGTTACTTTATGTGAACCTTTTTGCATTTCAAAGATCCGTTACTTTATGCTAACTTTTTTTGCATTTTAAAGATCCGTTATTTTATGCAGGGCTGGAAAATTCTAAAAATTTTAAGGTTCCCAGCTATGAACCTACATGAAAAGTGTAGGTTCTCAGAAAAATTTATGTGTCCACAGTTTTTAAATAAATTCAGAGCTTAATGAATGAAGATACTGTGTCACATAGACACAGTTTTGTTTAATAAAAAAAATTAGTTTTATGGTTTATCAATTAATGTTTTGACTGTTCTCTATCCAAAAGCACCTCGTCCCTCCCTTCATATTCTTATAGTTGTATAACTTAAAAGGGAAATGTTGCATTACATTTGCCCACTAAGATTAAGCATTACATATTGCATTTACTAATTTATTCAAACGTATACAGAACAAATAATTAATATACATATATACAATATTTAATTTTTAACTTGTCAGATTTACTACACATGCTAAAGATTCCAAAATTTATTTTTTTTTTCACTTTCAATTATATTGCACAGAATTTGATACATCATTATAAAAATTACATTTTATAATGTATAAAAAAAAAAATGCTTTCCTTAAGTACTCACATTTCAAATCTTATAAAAGCTTTTATGATAATTCATCTTCAATATAATATCAAAAATAAAATACTTAAAATAATATAAAAAAAATATCATATAAAAAGAAATATATAAGAAATCCCAGAAATCCCCTCCTCCACACACAGAAACATATAAATGCAACTTCCGTGTATGCTCTGCGCTTCAAGCGTTCTTTGTCCTACCTACCCCTTCCGAAAATCGCTGCGGCCCATAGGAGAATAAAAATTCATGAGAGGGATAATCAGCAAAATACTGTAGATTATTTTTAATGTAATCGTGGGAAAAAGTGACCGTTCCTACTAAAAATTCGTTATACAGAGAAATTCGTTATATAGAAGTTTGTTATAGAAAAAGACCCGACTGTATATTATATTGGGTTGTTCGGAAAGTTCCTTCGTTTGGAAAAACCAATTCGTACCGGAAAATTCAGCCCGTCAATTATTAGACATTAGCTATCGGAATTAATGTCTAATAATTAAATGATAAAATTTTCCGGTACGAACCAACTTTCCCAAACGGAAAGAACTTTCCGAATAACCCAACAAAATATACTCGAAAAAAAGAAAGTTCAAAAAGGTACAGGTTACAGCTTTAAGATTAAATAAAACTTTAAAAAGCTCACATCTTATTGCTTAAGAAAGAAAACTCGGATTCACAAGTGACGGCGTCATTGGGTAAGGCATCATTTTTAAACTATCACACGCTTGTCAATATATTCCATCATCTCAAACCTCTTCCCTCCATCTGAGACAGCATCTCTGATGGAAGTTCTCTCTAATATGGAAGTTCTTATATGGAAGTTCGTTATAGTGAGACCCGACTGTATATTGTAAAATACTCTGAAAAAAAAAAAGAGAGTTCAAAAAGGTACAGAGTCCCTTTAAGATTAAAATAAACTTTAAAAAGCTCACGTCTTATTGCTTAAGAAAGAAAACTCTGATTCACAATTGACGGCGTCATTGGGTAAGGCATCATTTTCAAGCTGTCACGTGTCACACGCTTGTCAAAATATTCCACCATCTCAAACCTCTTCCCTTTATCCGAAACAGTATCTCTAATATGGAAATTCTTTCTAATATGGAAGTTCTTATATGGAAGTTCGTTATAGAAAGACCTGACTGTATATTTTAAAATACTCGATATTTTTTTTTTTTTTTTTTTTTTGAAAAAGGTAAAGAGTCTTTTTAAGATTAAATAAAACTTTTAAAAGCTCACGTCTTATTGCTTAAGAAAGAAAACTCTGATTCACAAGTGACGGCGTCATTGGGTAAGTGATCATTTTTAAGCTCTCACACGCTTGTCAAAATATTCCACCATCTCAAAACATCTTCCCTCTATCCGATACAGCATCTGTAATATAGAAGTTCGGATATGGAGGTTCTTATATGGAAGTTCGTTATAGAGAGACCTGACTGTATATTGTAAAATACTCGAAAAAAAGAAAGTTAAAAAAGGTACAAAGTCCCTTTAAGATTAAAGTTTTATTTAAAGAGCTCACGTCTTATTGCTTATGAATCGTGGGAAAAAGGTGACCATTCCTGCTAAAAATTCTTTATATAGAGAAATTCGTTATATGGAGATTCGTTATAGAGAAAACCGACTGTACATTGTAAAATACTCGAAAAAAAGAAAGTTCAAAAAGGTCCCTTTAAGATTAAGTAAACTTTAAAAAGCTCACGTCTTATTGCTTAAGAAAGAAAACTCTGATTCACAAGTGACGGCGTCATTGGGTAAGGCATCATTTTTAAGCTGTCACACGCTTGTCAAAATATTCCACCATCTCAAAACCTCTTCCCTCCATCCGAGAGAGCATCTCTAATGCCGACAAAAGCCCTTCCGCGTTACGACCTTGATACGTCGTTTTCGGTTTGCGTACAGGCCCGCTTTAATGCGACAAATAAAAAAAGGCTTCTTACTTCTTGCCTTGCAGCCACGATGAAATCTTTTGCCTTTCCTGGTAAAGATTATCCCTCCATGAAATTAATTAGTGGAACATCTTTCTTTCTCAACCAGGAAATTAAATTCGGTAGAAAAACTCACTGCGAGTAATTTGTAAACAGAATTAGAAACTTTTAAGATAACGTTATCAATTAGAAATCAGCTGGGTAATTACTGGAGGGAATTTAAAGTCAAATGAATAATAAATGTACTTCGAGATTCATTACAAAGTATTTTGCTCGCAACAGTTAAATAAGCAAATTTGAAGTTCGTTCAGTGGAAGTTGTGTTAAAAGTTATGTCCTTTTCCATGATCGGAGTTAAAAACTTACAATAAAAATACCCTTTTTCTTTTCTTTTTTATAAATGAGGTATTAGATACTGGTGAGGAATCTTCCGTAATCCGATTGCTCAACAGTTAATTATACGATACAACTTTAAGCAGTAAGTTTAAGTCTGTTCAATGGAAGTTGTGTTAAAAGTTATGTCCCTTTTCCATAATAGGGGTCCAACACACACAATAAACATAACCCTTTTTCTTTTCTTTTTTTACAAATGGAAGAAATAGCGACTGGTGAGGAATCTTCCGTAATCCGATTGCTCAACAGTTAATTAGCAAACGGTGCAGTAAGTTTGAAGCCCGTTCAATGGAAGTTGAGTTAAAAGTTTATGTCCCTTTTTCCATGATTAGGGTTCAACACACACAATAAACATTCCTTTTTCTTGTCTTTTAATTTTTTTTTACAAACGGAAGTAATAACGACAGACGAAGAATCTTCTATAACCCAATTCATAACACAACAATCGCTACAACAAATGTTTTTTTTTTCCATGATCGGTGCTTTTATCATAAATGGCACGAATTTTTTCCGCCAAATAAAAGCAATGGCCAACTATACCGCTTAAATTGAAGGTGAAAAAAAGAAAAACTAAAATTTAATTCCGAAGTACACAATTCGTCAATATAATTTCTTTGTGCATGTCGATGGATCTGAAAAATACAAAACGATTTCTCATAAAATAATATTTTCGCTATAATCTATCAAGGCATATTTTTGTTACTTTATTGCATGTATTATTCTAATACACAATTAATTGAGATTCTTCCTCTATGAAATTAATTAGTTTGACATCTTTCTTTCTCAACCAAGAAATTAAATTCGGTAGAAAAATACGCTGCGAGTAATTTGTAAACAGAAACTTTTAAGATAACGTTATCAGTGAGAAATCAGCTGGATAATAATTACTGGATGGAATTGCGTTTGAATTAAACGCCAAATGGGTAATAAATGCACTTCGAGATTCATTACAAAGTATTTTGCTCAACAGTTAATTAACCTTTAGATTTAGACCATTACGAACGCACTCAGCGCGTACATTCCTGAGTTCATTCCCCCAACGTTACGGACGCTCTGCACGTGTCTATATGAATTTTTCAGGGTTCTGAACGTTACGAATGCGTTTACCGTGTTCTAAATTGATTGTTTCTTTCATCAATAGATGTCAACATTAAATGGAATTCGAATACATTAAATACAAAGCAACTGGGTAAAGAACCAAAAAAAGAAAACTCAACGACCTAAGGGATATCAAGCTGTGCAATAGTCCGTTCAGTGGAAGTTGTGTTAAAAGTTATGTGCCTTTTCCATGATCGGGGTCCAACATGCACAATAAATATAACAACCCTTTTTCTTTTTACTTACCCATCATACGTAGTATAGGGTCAGTCTTGTAATCGTTTTCAAAATCGAAAATTTTTTTATGACGGATTTACATGTTTCAGACACTGGAGATTCCGAAAAACATATTTTTAGAAAAAAAAAAATGTTGCCGTCCGTCTGTGTGTCTGTAAACGCTCTATCTCCTTGAAATTTGGTATGTACTTAGTATGTAATAATGGAAAGAAGGTTATTGAATTTCAGTAATCTCGATTAACCGGAACTATTTTTTTCAGACTCTCGAAATATGTCGTTCTGATAAAAGGTATATAAAAATCATCGAAATTGTTTATTTTAAGGAGTGAATATAAAAGACAATAAAAAAACATAAATTTTGCATAAAGCATGAAGTCGATCGGATCATGAGTTGCCGAGATATTTGTAATCCTATTTCCCACACTCTTCGATTTTTCATGACCCTGTATTTCATCCAAATTTCAATTCAAAGATACGTCTTAATTGAAAATGAGACGCTTAATCAGATTCAATAAACCGCTAGTTAATAGGATTATTGTTTTTGGAGTTATAAGGATGTTTCTTTTAAGCAATTCAGTAATTGAGCCTTTAAAGTTTAGGACGTCATCAAGCCACGATTTTATTCGAATTGCAATGCATTTTATAAGTAGTTTACACATTTTTTATTTTAATATTTTACATTATGCATATCCATGATGGGTAAGTATTACGGTGGCCCCCAACGACTAGTTTTTTTTTTTTTTTTACAAATGGAAGTAAGACTAACGAGGAATCTTCCGTAATCTAATTTATTACTGCTAAATGTTTATTTCCATGATCGGATGCTTTTATCGTAAATGACACGACAGTTTTCCCACAAAATAAAAACAACTAGGGTGAAACCCCCAGTTACTGACACCTAACCAGTAACTTATACTTCAGCAGAAATCTAACTGAAATAAGCTTTTTCTTGTAAAATTCTGCAAAGTAATGTCATCTAGTGGTAACTTATTTGCCTTAACTGTTATAACTTATATTTCAGTTACTGGTTTTTCAAAAAAGGGATAGTGTCAGTTACTGGAGATATTGACCCTATTTATGAATAAAATTAATTTTTAGTAATAAAAATTATTTTTTTTTTTTTCAAAATTTTGTCAACAATAACTTTTTAATCTATCTTTACTATACTTTCAAAAACAAAGATAAGTATAAAATAGATTTAAAACTTTGTAATAGTGATTTAAAGAAGAAAAAATCCTTACAGTATCAGTTACTGGGGGGTTTCACCCTATATCGTTTAATTTTTTTTAATTATTTAGTTATTTTGTTAGGACAGAAACTAAAATTTAATTCAGAAGTACACAATTCGACAATGTCATTTCTTTGTGCATGCGTCGATGGATCTGAAAAATATTACAAGAAGGAAAAATCATGCGTCAAACAGAGATTATGAAACACTTTCCAATACATTCAGAATAATGTAACGAAACTTCACAGTTCAATAAGTTGAAAGAAGATATCTTACGTAAGCAATTTAGAAAACGCACAACAACTGAAAGCGTACTTTCAGAAATAACCATCCATAGACGTCAATGTATCCAGTTTTCTGCGCAGTCCTGTATATGAATTTATATATATTATACAAATGTCTCTTAGTATACTAAATATAATTCAGCTGGAAAATGCATAATTCAATTAAAAAACACTCTTGCAATTCACGCTCATACACAGTAATGCCTACGAATTCTTTTGTGTAGCCCTGTATAGGATCTATAGAACTTATACACGTCACGTTGTTACGCAAAAAATTAGTTAAACTTAAAAACGTATACCAAAAATGAAAATGCAACTGCAGCAATTACCGTTCATAGACATAGTACTATAATCCAATTCCTTTGCGTGTAATGACTGGATTATTATTAAATTATTATTAAAAGTATTATTAAAAGTATTATTATTAATTTATTATTATTATTAATTTATTATTATTACTAGGGGGCCTAGCCCCTGCGAGCTACGCTCGCCAACCCCCGCTCAGACTTCGAGGCCTCTAAAAACATGACAGCGTGCTTTGTTTTAAAAATATTGGTAAATCTGTAATTGGGTTGCCATGCTTTTAACGTTTTAATGGGCATTTTTTGATTATCATAGCCTCATACACAGCTGTTGCGACAACTGACGACTGTTTTCGGGATTGATAAGTAAAATCAATTACAACTTGAAAACCAGCTTGTATAAAATAGTTAGGTTTAAATTGTGGCTACCTCTCGGACTTTTATAACAACGATCGGTATTCTATTCTTCCTTTGCGTTTAAGGATGAGAAAAGAAAAATTCCATCTTCTTGTGAGTAACATTAAGAACCACGGTATTGAAAAGTACTATGTTATAGACATTTTCAGTAACAGGTTTTAATTTTCTCTCTATTTTAGTGCATCATCATGCATATTTTCATGTTATTTTAAATATGTAAATTATTTATTTTAATTAATATGTATATACGAATTTTCTAATAATTATTTATCGTACAAAATTAATTAGACATTTTGTGCATGCCTGCCTGCATTTATTCGGCATCAATTGATGAGATATTTAAACAAATTTGCTATCCGCGATAATTTTTCACCATGTTATGTCACTTGAATACTGTCCATAAGAAAATAGGGTATTTTTCCAGTATAGGATCCTTTGCTTTTAGCTTTGGCGTAATTCGAGCTTCAAAAAGGGATAGATTCGTTAATATACATAGATTTGTTGCCAAAAGTTATGAAAACAAACCCAATGAACTTTTGGTGATTTTCTATTATAGGGGTCTTGACGCTTTTTTAAGAAGCTTGGCGCAATTCGGGCATAAGAAAGTGAGATTTGGTGCCAAATGACATAAACAGCCATGGAAATAAATTCGACGATTTTTTTGTTTATATGCGTATTTTAATTGTACGTATATTATTATTGTTTTTTTCTATACAAATTACTTCTGATTATATATAAAATAGGATAAATGACATTTTGACGCTAAACAAATTGTATAAATATTGAAAAAAATGCTTCTGTATACGAAATGACAAAGTGAATAGGTTGACAGAAAGTATGTTGCCAAATTTCCTTTTCCGTCAAGGCTATTTTCTCTGTTTCGTCAAGGTCCCATATACTGGAAAAGCACCGAACTTTTATGCTTGTTTATACATGTATTTATATGTATATATACAATTTATTTATAATTGTCTTTCAATTTACCTCTTTTTGTACATAAAAATAGATAAATGACTTCTTTATATTAAATAAATTGTATAAATATCGAAATAATTGCTTGTGTATATCAAAAAGCGAATAGATTGTTAGAAAACATGTTGCCGGATTTCAATTCATCGCCAAGGTCACTTACTGTATCTCGCGAAGGCCCCTAAATTGGAAAAGAAATGAAAATAATTTCAATATATAACGTAATTTACACCTTAAGTGTGTTTCGAGTATGGTAATTTAATTAATTATTTGTAGTTTTTGCTTCTCTTTGTTATTTATGTGTAAACATATAATTCATTATTAAAAAAGTAATGCTACTGAAATATTAATTTGTTTAAACTTTAATAGCATTTTTTAGTATATAGGGGGCATTTTTTTCCTTGCTGCCAATAAAAGAGATAAAGGAGTAAATGTCATTTTACCATAATTGATGTCATATTCTCATTAAAATTGGAAAGAAAACCAAGCAGGATATTTTATTCTCCTTCCGTTCAGTTGGGCAATTATTATTTTATATATTCGTTTCAAATATCCGAATTAGTGATTTTATAAATTCGTTTAATTAAATTTTACAAAAAATAACAAAATGATAGCAATAAATAATAATTACTATTAATTCCCCCCTTTCTTTTGCGTTTACATAAATGACGTCATTTGGATTAATTTATTCAAAATATTTTCAGTTTATAAATTAAATTAAATGCTGACAGACGATTGAATCTTGACGATAGAAATGTGATTTTTTTTTCACATTTTCATGAAAAACATAATTTAATCACAATCTTGTGTTCATTATTGATTGAAATAAAAGATAAATTCAATTTCAATTTGAAAATGACGAATAAAAAGAAATCAATAATCCCTATCGGGATCCTTTTCAATTTTTTTTCCCTTTTTTGTCGCAAAAAATCTGAGTAATTAGTTGCCATCATTACAGAAATGTTATTCAAATTAGAAAAAAATTAATATCTCGAAAACTAATTCCAATTTCAAAATTCTATTACCAGTTTTGACTTCTGCGGATTTTTATGGACAATTGGTATTAATTTCACCATCAAGCGTTTAATATTTTATTAAAAATAGCCCTGAAACATAATCAGTCGTTTAATCAGCCGTTTCATAAAATCGTTTCATAAATTCGTTTCATAAAATCGTTTCACAAATTCGTTTCATTAGGATTTTATATATATAGGGTAGATTAAAAAAGTATTAAACCAGTGGACCCGTGCGAGAAATTCGCACTGAAGTCTAATAGTTTTTTAGCAATATCTAATAATATTTGATGAAGGATTAAATTTATAGAGAAAAATTAAGGATAAAACTATCTGCAAACAACATTAATCACGTCAGAACGTAGCGTACGCAATTATAGTAAGGCCAATACATTTCGCCGAAAACCGTGCAAAAAAGCGTAGCTGGGTTTAGCACAAACCCTGCCCAAATTATTGTTGAATCAGCAGATTTCTACCCTGTCCAGATAACTAATTGGTAAGAGTTTTGGTGCAGGGTTTTTGCACGATATGTCAGAAAGGTTATAGCGCCCATCGAAAGGTGATTGACTTCACACGTTATAAGCAAATGCGTATGCCTTCTTTATATTGTGTGCCTTGGCCAAAATATTATCTCATTTATTCCCTCAAACTTATAATAACAAGAACGAAAAATCATGCGTCAAGCATAGATTATGTAATACTTTCCAACGCTTCCAAAATAATTTTACAAATCATTACCGTTTAATAAGCTGAAAGATAACATCTAAGTAAACAATTTGGAAAACGCATAATATATTTAAGAAACGTAATTTCAGGAATTCCCAACATATACAATATTAGGGAAAATATCCGAATACTTTTATTCAGCCCTCTATAGGATCTATAGATTTATATATATATTATATTACATAGGATGCTAGATTTTAATTTAGTTAGGAAACGCGTAGCACAGTTTAAAATTCTCCTTCTGGAGTTTCTGTCAATAAACGGAAATGTGTTCGCGAACTTTTGTGCCACCCAGTATAAGATCTACAGAATTTATACACACCCAAGTAATAGACAAAAAGTGAGTCAAATTTAAAATCGCGTTCAGCAACTTAAAACGCACTTCCAGGAATGATTGTTAACAGACAGTAGAAAATTCTTTTGTGTCCCTGTAAATGAACGATGACTGCTATACACACACTATTCTGTAGTAAGCCTCTTGTAATGCACCTTAGTGATATATATAAATTTAAATGCGTTTAAAATAAGTGAAACATTCGTATTTTAACTGTATAAGAGAATGACGTCATCCGCTTCGAGAAAAACATGCGACAAAGGTCCCACTTTTATTATTATGTACTATTTTTATTATAATCATTGTTCAGTAAGATATAATGCGGTATTTTATTTTTGTTGCAACACTCATTTGAGGAAAACCTTTCATTTCAACTATGAAAGCATTGCCGATTTAATTTTTAATTAACTGCAATTTTTATTTGAAAAACATGTTTTAACGAAATGTAAGTGTACTATGTCAGAAGCCTGTTCAAAATCCTTTCATATGGTATCTCATTTATCATTTTGCGTTTAGTATTTACTTAGGAAAAGGGATGTTGACAGCACAAATAATGTATAGGATTATTAAATTAGTGGCTAATTCCATGCGTGAATGTAGTAAGTGTAAGTCACATAGCCGCAAAAGTTTACCGTTCTTGGCCACCGGTATATATTTTTTTTAATTCTTCATTATATTTAATTGTAGATATATGGGATTGAATAAGTCAAAATTTCCTTTACTATAATACTGGTAGTCAAACACCACAGCCATTTACATCTCTGTGACTGACACTACATCCACACTTGGAATTAGCCTAGTATTAAATGAATGATAAATGCTATGCACATCATATTTTACAGTAAGTATTTTATAGTGCACCTCAATAATGTATATAAATTTCATTATGTTTGAAATAATGTAACTGTCGGATTCCACTTCTCAGTCCACACAACTTCGAAATAGATCCGGTCTTTTGATATGCTGCCACCACCGATATGAATGCGTGATATCGGGCACGATACTTGATGTATATTCAAGAAAAACTTAACTCTTTCAATTAAAGTTAAACAAACACTTTATTAACAATATTTACACTTAAACTCGGAGGTAAAGTATCCGGTTTAATATTAAATCAAAATATTTATAGAAACGCTTTACGTGTACCGTTAGACTACGTTGCTTCACTCAGAACCGAGATTTCTCTTAATCTCACACACGCTATCTCTCTTCCTTTAGAGAGATGCCGTTCCATACACGTGCTCAGAGCTGCTCTCTGAAAAACCAACCTTCACACTTCGCTGCCACGCTAGAACTCACTTACTTTCTGGTCATTATCCAGAGCACCCCCCTCTCTACGGGGTTCGTCGCTTTGTTCCCAAGGGTATCTTGACAACACTTCCTCCCCTCTTGATGGATCGGTCCTCCTAGAATCCAAGGGTGCAATATCTTTGTTATCTATCCAAGACCACCTTGCCATGGAATTACTGCTTTCATTCTGTTCCACCTTCCGATTAAGATTTTCTAAAGGACGCCCTTAACGGTACACAATAGATACAATATGCTAATCCCTTAAGAATAGCTTTCAACTCTTGCAACTGTAAGAGAAGAACCTGACACCCCCCACCTTAGCGGAAAATATGCCTTTTAGGGGCTAATTTTCCTCAAACTATGTAATGTCTGAGAAGAGTTCAACAGTTCCTTGATAGGTTTCTTCATTATTACAATTACATAAATATTTCAAGGTGTCTGAAAATTTAACTACTGACATCTCTAATGAACCATATACTAATGTGATAACTACAGAAGAAAAATTACACAATATGCTAATACACTGTTATAAACACAAGATATACATACAATTATAAATACACAAAAAAATAATAAAATTATTAGTATTATGTCATTTCAATGACAGTCCTTAGGCTGAGATTGCTGGAGGCGGAACTTTTTCCTTCCAGTGCTTCCTCGTTAACTTAATTGGTACATCCCTTTCCACAATGCACCCACTTGAATGGCTAACTTCTGCCTCTGATGTCCCAATTAAATCTTCCTCTAACCAATCAGGCACTTGCCTGTCCAAGTCCTCTTTGTACGTAATAAAGACATTGTACAATTTCTGCCTTATCTTACCCCTCTCCGGTTTACGACCAATCCGATTTTTCTCCATTTCTACCAGTTCAATAGGACCCATAAATAATTCCTTATTTTTCCTTAAGATTGATTTTATGTCCCCAACTTGAATATTTGTTAACCCTTTTATCTCAAATCCCTTTCTGTCTTTATTTTCCGGTTGTTCTCGGTCTAACAACATATCTTTCCTACAGTCTTCAAACTTCCCGTCACTATCCAAGACAATATCGACTACTTTATTTTTAGCCATAAATGCTCTCATTTCATCTTGATACACCAGTTCCTTACTTCCGTCCCCTAACTCAACTATAACTGCAGGTCGACATATTTCCTCTTTCTCCTTATTACTCACATTCATTTCCCTCGTTAATCGACATTCTACACATGATTCACAATATATTTTAGCTTCCTTCGCCATATTTTCCCAATAAAATGAATGCTTGATTCTTTCTAACATTTTCTTAACCGCGTGATGTCCTCCATATAAGGAGGTATGCACTAGTTTTAGAATTTCCTCCCTTCTAATTTTAGGTATTACTAATTGAGCTACCGTTTCATCTACCAATTTCTCTTTATGATATAATAACCCATTAACAAGATAGTAAGACCCTTTATCCTTTTCAGCTAATTCCCAAGCTTTCTCTAAATCTTTACAATTCATTTGGGATTCATGAAATACATTTAGACTACTTTCCGTAACTTGATTAATCTGACTTTTCTCTACCTCGGCTTTTTCCTTCTCATGACTTTGTAAATTTACCGATCTCGTTTCTACGACATAACGGTTATTATTACCATTTCTAATCCTTTCCCCTTCTTTCACTTTATTCCTACTATCTTCCTTACATTTCCTTTCTACCGATTGTCTTAATGATTTCTCTTGGTTTAACCCTGACAATTCATTAGCCACGTCAGGATGTAAAATTACCTGTTCCTTACTATTATCAATTATCGCGCAAAGTACATCCTGATGAATTACATTAGTCTGACCACGTTTTGGAATAGCTAAAGGTAATTGAATTAACGGCGATTTCACTGCCTTACCAAATATCCCCTGTAAATAGATGCTACCAGCCCCTCTTAATTTTTCTGCTGGTACTAAATCTTTATGAACGACGCTAATTTGGCAACCAGAATCCACCAATCCTTTCGCTTTTTGTCCATTTACACTAACTTCCACTTTCTCGAGATTATTTAACTTCTCTCCAATAACTTTAGCTCTCCAATTCCCTCTTGCTCCGATTCTTGCCATACTCGCTCCCCTTGGTAATTCTTTAATTCCTCGCACTGAGACATTATTGATACTAGCCCTTGATTCTTGTCGGTTATTAATTTGATTACTTCCCTCATTATTTCCTTTTGTACAAAATCGCTGAACATGTCCTCGTTGAGAACACTTGAAACAGATAGGCGTCGTATCATTAGATTTCTTATATTCCGGTTTTCTACCCAAAAATGGACTAACTTCATTATTCCCATTTTGTCTCCAATTACTACTAACTCCCTCATCTTTTGTCCTTCTAGAATCTTCATTATTCCCATACCTTTCTTTACCTTTATAACCCTTATAAGTTACCGCATAAGATTTTTGTTTAGCATCAAAGAAATTATCACATTCCTTGGCAATTTTAGAAACTTCTAACCAATTACTGTGCTGAGTTAATCCAACATGCGTCGCGGTATCCTCATCTAGAGTAGTTAACAACTTATCCGTGACAATTAACTGATTAACCTTCTCATACGTATCTGCACCTCTAATCTTACAGTAATTTTCCCACGTTGCTATTAAACGCGACACAAATAATACATGAGTTTCATTTTGATTCCTTCTAGCCTTCTTGAAATTTTCCAAACACGCCTTCGGTGTCGGCTCGTGTTCCCTTAGAACTAATTCCTTTAACTTCTCATAACTCTCAATTTGTTCTCTAGTAGTGTATATTAGCAAATTATCGGCCTTATCCCCTAGCATATTTAGTAAAATTTCGGCCTGCTGGGTTTCCGGTACATTTTTTGTTTGGAATGCTCGTTCTAAACTGCTAAAAAACAGATTCCATCCCTCAGTCCCTTCTGGAACCTTGATAGACAAAGTTTTAACACTTTTAATCAATTTCTCTAGGCTACTCTCATGATTAGATTCTCTAGTCCCATTAGCGTTATTAGCCGAACTTTGAATCTTTATCCTTTCCAACTCTAACTCATGTTCCAATCTCAATTTTTCAGCCCTTTCTTCTCTATCGAACTTTTCACGGTCTAACCTCTCCTCCCTTTCTAACTTTTCTCGTTGTAACTTTAAATTTTCCTCCCTTTCTAACTTTTCCCGTTCTACTACTAACGCTTCTTGTTCTAACCGTTCTGTAACAATAGTGCTAGATAATTCCATAATGGCTCCCTCTTCATATTCGTCGCTCTCCACTATCTTTTTCTTAAGCTTAAACCTGGTATCATCTTCCGAGACTTCAATCCCTAACTCTTCACATATCGCCTGAAGATCCACCCTTTTTAATTTTAGTAAGAAAGCCATACTTTCTACTGATAACTATTACCACCCTACAATAATACTTAATCACAATATCAAATTAATACTTCCTCAAATCCTACCCTCATAAGTTACCTCCACATATTATACTATTTAACATATTTCAAATAAGTAATAATACAATAATAAATTTCCTTAAACAATGATACCACACAATTTGCTTCCAATAACAAAGTAACAATAATCTCAATTTCACTATTATGCAATACAGATTTTAAATTTATACCATTAAATAATAAAATACAATTTACACAATAATACTGATACGTTGCAATTTGAATAAAACACTGATGCCAATCACTACATAAAAATATCCACCTAACAAAAATTTGCATGAAATACACATAAATTCCTAAATTTAATCTCAATAAAATATTTCAATTTCAAAATTAGTTCTCACATTAAAAAGTAAATCACAGCACTTTTTTTTTCTCTGGGCCTTCAGTTCTTCCTTGAAGGTTATTTCAATTTAATTTAAATTCTACACAAATTTGCTTTCTTCATTTACTATCAATATTTCAAACTTAAAGCAAACAATATCACTTAATTTACATATTACTTTAATAATAATTTAAATTTAAGAAATTTCAATTATTCCTTCCAACTATTAACACAATGCATTAATTTTAATCATTAATCTTATCCGTTTAAAACAATTAGAAAATCACTTCTAGTAATTAATATAAGATCCTTTTCTTAAAACAATAGTGAAAAATGGTTGTTAATATCTCATTTGATTTAGACCAATTATTATATTACACATAAATTAACATAAATTATACACAATAAAAAACAGTAGGTTCGAGAATGTCAGTAGAGTAAAATGATCAAAACACCTTACCTCGTACTTTATTCGCTGGGCAATTCTCTGCTCACTTTTCCACAGGGTAAATCTTGCACTCTCGGGCCACAATCACTGCACCTTGCTTCACAATGCACAAAAAACACTACGCACAACACTACACTAACACAGCACCACCACCAATTCACTTCACTGTAATGACGATAGGCTAGCTGGCACTGGTCTACGACGATAGAGCACAAACACTTCCGCTGGGCGATCCGGCACAATCTCTCTGTAACACGGCTATCTGGCACTAGTCTACAACGATAGGGCACGAACACTTCCGCTGGGCGATCCGGCACAAACTCTCTGTAATACGGTTAACTGGCACTGGTCTTCGGTGATTCAATCCCGTCGCTGCCAACATTGTCGGATTCCACTTCTCAGTCCACACAACTTCGAAATAGATCCGGTCTTTTGATATGCTGCCACCACCGATATGAATGCGTGATATCGGGCACGATACTTGATGTATATTCAAGAAAAACTTAACTCTTTCAATTAAAGTTAAACAAACACTTTATTAACAATATTTACACTTAAACTCGGAGGTAAAGTATCCGGTTTAATATTAAATCAAAATATTTATAGAAACGCTTTACGTGTACCGTTAGACTACGTTGCTTCACTCAGAACCGAGATTTCTCTTAATCTCACACACGCTATCTCTCTTCCTTTAGAGAGATGCCGTCCCATACACGTGCTCAGAGCTGCTCTCTGAAAAACCAACCTTCACACTTCGCTGCCACGCTAGAACTCACTTACTTTCTGGTCATTATCCAGAGCACCCCCCTCTCTACGGGGTTCGTCGCTTTGTTCCCAAGGGTATCTTGACAACACTTCCTCCCCTCTTGATGGATCGGTCCTCCTAGAATCCAAGGGTGCAATATCTTTGTTATCTATCCAAGACCACCTTGCCATGGAATTACTGCTTTCATTCTGTTCCACCTTCCGATTAAGATTTTCTAAAGGACGCCCTTAACGGTACACAATAGATACAATATGCTAATCCCTTAAGAATAGCTTTCAACTCTTGCAACTGTAAGAGAAGAACCTGACAGTAACATCACACTTCCAGCATTTATCGCTCATAGACAATACTGTAACCGATTTCTTTTGTGTGACCTTGTAAATGAATGATAATTGCTTTGAACTCCGTATTCTATAGGCTTGAAATTGCGTAGAAGCCTTGATACGCCATCTTCGTTTTTCGTATATCCCAATTCAGGGGTCGGAAGTAGCGCGCTATACAAGTAGCGAAACTACTGTAGTTTCGCTACTAACTAGTAGTATTAACCCACTCAAAAAATTAATTTGCTCGTTGGCAATCCTTGTCTATTTATTCGTCACTAAGTCTTCGTGTTTTAACGTCGGGTTTCTTATTATTCGAAATTGCTCTATTTAGATTTATTTATTGTGTGCATTTACGGTTGTTTTTCATCAATTTTCTGGATTATAATATATTTCTTAATTTTTCTACGAAATTTGTTAAGTGTGTATAAATTAACGTTTTGGAGATAAACTTAAAACATTTTCTTGTATGGTATCTCTCTTAATTTTTTAATGCCCTCTGTTATGTCACTATTTAATTGTATCCTGGCAGACGCGATATAACGAAGGATCACTTTATTATTTAAACCATATCTTCAATTTCTAGTGTAAATTGAACCCTTTGACAAAATTTGAAAGTAGCGAAGTAGTGACTACTTTTGAAAAGTAGTTTGTAGTTGCTACTTTTTAAAATAAGTAGTTGCAGTTTTAGTTTACTACAGTAGAAAAAGTAGTCTTTCCGACTCCTGTCCCAAATTTATGCAGAAAAACCTCCGAGAAACATGAAAGGTTTCTTGCCTTGCAGCCACGATGAAACCTTTTCCTTTCTTGGTAAAGAGAGAGTTTCCCTCCATGAAATTAATTACTGGAACATCTTTCTTTTTCGACCAGGAAATTAAATTCGGTGAAAAAATAAGCCGATAATAATTTACAGAGAAAAACAGAAAAGAAGCTTTTAAGATAACGTTTTCGACGAGAAATCAGCAGAGTAATTACTCTCGTATTAAAAGCCGAAGAAATGGATAATAAGTATGTATCGAGATTCATTACAAAATGTTTTTCTCTCGAGGTAATTGCATTCTAACTGTATTACTTCATTATATATGTCCCATGTAGATGATAATTATGATAATGTCATAATTTATCATAATCAAGCTTTTACGTTTATCAATTGATCATTTATTAGTATTGGAAAATCGCTTTGATTATAGATCAGTATATTTATGTCTTTAAAGTTAAGTGTATTGTTATAATATTTAATGTATAAATAATTATAAATGTTTCAGCATGTCCTGACCTGTCGGTAGTTCAGGTTGGGTCGGGCGCTATTTTTTTTTTTTTTTTTTTTGCTGCGGATCGGGTTGACTATAATTGTTTCATGTTCGGTTCAGTTTCGAGTTGGGATGCGACTATTGCGGATCAGGTTGACCCGATTAAAAAAAAAAAAAAAATCTAGAATAATTTTTTAGAGGAAAAAAACTATATGTTTTAACCTTAATGATTATATAAATGTTCTTTTTTCAACATATACTTGAGATATACTCGTAGACTATTTTTGAATAATTGTATTAAAATATGGTGAAGTGCGTTGATTCGGGTAGGGCTTCGGGTTGACGAATTTTTTTCTTGTAGGGATCAAGTACGGTTTCGTGTTGAATTGCAATAGAATTTTCGGGTTCGGTCCCGATCCGTGCAGAACTCTAATCCCGACTAAAGATAATACCAAAAAGTTACGTCATTTATAACGTTATAGTTATAAATGTAAAAAAAATAATTACTAAGTTATACCACAACATATTATACAAATTACAAAGTTATATCATTCATTAGTTAAATTATTATTATCCTAACAAGATAAAAATCTGTGTAAAATTGAATAGTTTCCGGTCGCTGGCGATTTTGTCTTAGAGGTCTTATATATTTTTTAAATCTATCTCTTATATATTTTATGTTTGAATTTTGAATCCTCAACACGGTTGACTGCTAAATTAAGAGTTCGAATTTATAACAAAATATTTTGCTCTCAAGCTAACTGAATTTCTTCATCACACATGTCACAAATAGATGATAATTATGATAATGTGGTTATTTATCATGATTATAATCCTATAAAATATGCAGATATTTTACCACCAAGTAATTTTTCTGTTATTTAATCTCAGTATTTTTCTGACAAGAATTTTCTCTAAAATCTACAGCATTTTTTAGAGTAATTATTTTCATACATATTTTCTTAATCATCGATAATCCTCACTGCAAAATTTATTTAAAAATAACCCCGTGAGTCTCTCTCAAAATCTTTCAATTGCTGTACCACTGTCTACAACGTAAACAAACATAAAAAGCTTGAGAATCGCTGTCATAAAGCGATAAAAGCATGAACGATGTCAAACCAAGAAACCAAATGATAAATATGCATTAGATATCTTATAATACTGCGTAAATGATAACTGTATTAAATGATCTTGTAACATCACATGAAATATTAACTTGACACTAATAATCGAATGACACTGTTTCGGTACCCCCTGACATCAATACCTTGAATCAGGTTTATGTACGACATTAAGAGAGATTTACGAACCGCCACACCCAGCGCGTAAGGAAGAACACAATACACCTAAAGGTCAGGTCTCGACACAGCAAAATTATTTTTAAAGAGAGGCTCTTACAAAATAGAGAGGATGAAGGTTAGCATCATAAAACTTCGGATGGACGATTTTGGAACATATAACGTTACCATAAATCAAGACTAAATCTAGTGATTTGCCATCAATGCGATATTTAGTGCATGGAGCTTTTTTAAAGTTATGACACAGAAAAAACTTAAATGGTTTTCGTATGGAATATATAATGGTCTGCGAAAAATTATAGTAGTGCAATGTCCATTTGGTAAACAAACATGATTCTGATGCTAAGTACGTTATTATTTTCAGTTTTTGTTAATTGTGGAGGAGAAAAAATGTTAATGTCGGAAGATAATATCTCATCTAATAGAGTGTTGGGTAATTTTAAAGTAGCAGAAAATACCACTGGACATCTGTCCAGTATCCAGCACGAGGAAGAAATTGTTCCTAACTATCTACAATCCGGTTTTCATGATTTCGAATCGTCAGATCAAGGACTAACGTACAATTACGAAGCATCGAAAACTAAGCCAAAATTGTACAAGAAATTTCGTTCGCAAAACTTAGGCAAACAAAGTGAACACCAATCCTACAAGTCCGGCTTTTTACTCTCAACACCAGATGACAAATTAGCCCACGGAATCGGACACAAAACGACCGTGCCAGTGAAGATGCATTCAGAAAGTTTGAAAAATAAGTATACAAGACAAGAAGACAGATTATCTCATGGTGTTAGATATATGATGGCAAAAACATCGAATACATATCCAGAAAACCATGATCTTTCTGTGGCTGATGTTAGATTAATTCGTGGTGGTATCAAACACAGAATAGCAAAACCGTTGCATCTCGAAAACGGGTATATCGACAAAATCGAGAATCGTGATGCTTCTGCGGTTGATTTTAGATTAGTTCACGATATTAAAGACAGAAAGACAAAACCACTGAAGCCTTACCTCGGAAAATCCAAGAACCCCGATGCTTCTGCCAGTGAAGTTGGATTGATACATGGTATCGAAAGCAAAATAGTACTGCCACCGCATATACATTCATATGAGCAAGAGAATGAGTACCCTGTACTTGAAGATAGATTACCCGTGGCAGATGCATCAACTGAAGACGATCAGCCACAATTACAGACGAAAAACTTGCCAAAAGCAGAAAAAGGAAGGAAACCTAGAGCTATTAGGGGCTACCAGGACAATATACCAGGGGTTTTTCTGCATAAAGGATCTAACAGAAGAACTGGCTTGGGTTACAGACCGCAAAATGACTTTTACTCGATGATGTCAGCCATGAAAGACATCGACAGACAAGACCAGTTCACGGACTATGATCTACACGACAACGATTTTACACCGTTTTCATCGCTTTTGCTAAATCCTTTACCAATATTAGCGGCATCGTTTCTGCCTTTGTCAATGATCTTTGCGGCAGTCATACCTGTCATGATCAGAAACAGATTCTCAAATGCAAACGGAAATGTACCCCTGGTGACCACAACGGCGACTGGAAATAGCGGAAAAAACGGGGAAATTGGGAAAAATATCCCATTTCTGGCAGCAACAGCCGAGGCGATTGGGAAAATCAGTCCAAGAAATCACGAAAATGGCTGCTTCACAAAAGCGTTATGTAAAATGGTTGACAGCGACAAGTATGCAACATTTTATACGCAAAACGTCTTCTCCGAGCTACAAAAATATGTGGATGGTAATTTGTTGGATCCTTTCGGATTGAAGACTGTTTTAGAATATTTAAAGGATGGGAAATGCGAAGAAATCAAATGTGATTAATTCCAAAAAGCTGTTCTGCCTCATGAGCTCTCAAGTGAGGTTTGTATATAGAAATATAGTTATGGGCAATTATTTGGTAACGGAATTAGATTCAAAGCAAATTTGCAAAATTTTGTTTAAAAAAAAAATGTAATTTCAAGTTTTGTTTTCTGCAAGCACAATGAGTACACACTGAGAAATCAAAATAAATTACTTACAACAACTAAAAAATACATAAAAATATTATTTAGAAATTTTTAAATGCTCGGTAACGGAATTAAATGAAATTATTTACCAAATAATTGCCCTTATACAGGAATTAATCGTATATATTTTGTAATATGCATATATATTGAAATAATTTTACTGTGATAATACTAATTATACATGTCTTCGTTCTTTTTTCTAATTGTATCATATCTATAAATTTAATATCAGTCAGTTTTCTGTATTTAAGATATTTTTTTAAATCTTTTATATGAAAAATAAAAGACAAAGTAATTAAACGATTCTATTATTATTAGATTTTTCATCATTCTTTTGGTTCTTGGTTTTTTTTTTGTTTGTTTGTTAAATATGCTTCGAAATATTTAATGTCTATTTTTATTATCTATATTTTTTTTTAATTTTAAGAACTTTCACATTTTACATGAAATTTGTTTCATAAGATGTTTTTTGTTATATAATGCGATACGAAATATTAAAAGAAATCAAAAGACATATGAAGTAAACAATGCTTTTGTTCTTTTTGTTTTTTCTGTTTGTTCGATATCTAGATAACTAATGTCAAAATAAGTGAATTTTCTTTCTTTAACCCTCCATGTTCTGACGGTACTTTTAAGAGCTATCAAAGAAAATTTAATGTACAATGTATTTAAGATACGTGCCTACTGCCTGCCCCCTAATCTCTGTTTTTGCGTAAAAATTAGAATTATTATTATTATTTTAAAAGCTTTAGATACCAAAACGGATTTTTTTTTTTTTCAGCGATAATTAGAAGCAAAGTTCTAGCCTAAATTATAAACCGAAACTAAACTTTCACCCACCACTCTTTAAAAAAAAAAAAAAAAAAAAAAAAAAAAAAAAATCACGAAAAATTTCATTTTTTTAAAGACTTTTAAAGATATTAAAATAAATATTCTCACAAGGTTCTGATCATCTATTGATTTGTTATGAAGCAAAATATAGTTTATAAGCATGTATTCATTAATTTAAGTGCTATTTTTATTGAAAAAAAAATATATATATATATAAAATATGTTGTGTATACAAAATTCGGCATATGTTAATAAGTTTAAGAGGTATTGCAAATATTGTGCTTCATAACAAAGGTAAGTGATTTACTAATACACTACAACATTAAAGACGTGAGAATAAAACATCACAAATTTTACTGAATGGGGTACACAAATTTAAAATTTTATACATACACTAAAAATATCGACGATTTTTTTTTGTGTTTCCTGAAGATGACCATAGAAGGTGGTCGAAACGTCGGTATTTTTAATGCATGTATAAAATTTTAAATTTGTATACGCATCATTCAGTAAAATTTGTGATGTTTTATACTCACGTCTTTAATGTTGTAATATTTCATGGTGTAATCGTCCAGCATTTGTATTATACTAATACACTGTTGGAAAAAAAAGTGAAATATATTAGTTATATTTTGTTATATATATAGAAGGTTTAGCATAATCGTTAATTTTTACTAAAATTTGACTAAATATTGCCTAAATTTGAAAAGTTCATTAAAATTTTATTTCAATAGATGGAGTATCCTAGTTAGGATTTATTCCAACAGAGCGAAAAATACCGGGACCAGGACTCTAACCTGGGCCTCGGCATTTTTCGCTCTATTGGAATAAATCTCAACTAGGATACTCCAACCATTGAATATGATTTACTCAGTTGAAAAAAAACGGTACTACTCTATTATCCCGTCGACCACTTTTCATAACAAAAAACTATTGCCAAACTGTAAGATTAAATGCCAAAAATGCAGTCCCATATACTTGATGTCAGAAGCATTATACGTGTTTGTTATGTCATCAAGTGGTTTTTAATTCGACATTTGCCTGTATTTTTCATTACGCTTTACTGATTTATTAGTTATTTCATTCATTAAAATAACAATTGTGTCCTTAAATTCTTATATTTTATTTATTTATGATTTTTGATATTCCAATGGCAACGTTCTCCCGTTTATTTCGCGATAGTTTTTTGTTATGAAAAGTGGTCGACGGGATAATAGAGTAGTACCCAAAAAAACTCTCCTCTGTTCATTATGAGCACTGTTTTATTAAGAGAAATTTTTTGAAGGGAGCTGTTATATTATATAGATTTTTGTGAAGGTGCTCCAAATAAGCCCCAAATTTTGTCTGGAACAAAACCCTGACTGTTTTCCATATTCATCTTCAATAAACCGACCTAATCAACACCTCTAGCCACTGCAATGGTTTAAATATGTTCCATGGCGGAATTCCAAGATGCAAATAACTAGGCGTGTGTCATACTGGCACAAATGTCTTTCTTTACTCGATCAGATTCGGGGAAATGCAGCTAAAAAGACTGACTGATCAAAGGGAGTCGTCGAGATTTAAGACACTTCGCGTAATAGGCCTGGATGCGTGCCGGGAAAAAAAAAAAAAGAGAGATTCCAACAAAATGACCGAAAACCTGCCAGGCGAAAACTGAGAATATATCTTAATTGGAACGAGTATTTAGCGATTTTACCCTCAATCTAACTAGAAAATGCTCCTGTCAACACAGAAAGAAGAAAATTTTCAAGAAGAGATACTTGTAGTTTAATTTTATTGTTACTTTCTGAACGCACAGTGCAAGGATTGTACTGTAGCGGCTTGTGGGTTATTTAAATAGATATTCACAATTATCTAAATTGCGAAAATAAAATCTCCAAGTACGACATAATGCACAGGTTCAAATACATTTCTTTTTTCAGTTAAAAGGGTCTGGGACACAAAAATCTTACAACTTATGAAAAATATGCCATTGTATTACAAATTTCTCTGTTTTTTTTCCACTTAAAATGACGTTTAAATCATGTTTCTATGTTAATTGGAACAGGATATATTAATTTTTTGTTTTCATAATCTAGTTTTTAAATAGTGGTTATCGTGGTAATGTTTTGGGGGTTTTCTGTATGACTGGTTTTTACAACAATGCTTGTCTTTAAATTATTATAAGTTAAGAACCGTAAAAGATAAATAGTTCAAACTTCGAACATATGTTTTTCAGTTATTTTACTTTATTTTTTATTCAGAAAATTTGAAAAAAAAAAATTACGTTTGAAAAAATGATTTTTTAAAATAAGTTACATATATATATATATATATATTTTAATTTAAATATTTTTAATTTATTTTTTAATTAATATTTAAAAAAATGTTGAATCAAATAAAACTTATACATTTCTGTTTAATTAAACGATTTTTTTTTTTTTTAATTTGACGAATGATGTTTTCGAGTTAACAATTTTAACTTATCCCACTTTTTTTTTTTTTTTTTTTTTTTTTTTTAACTTTATGAGAAATTTTATGATTTGGCTTTGTTTATGAACTATATGGTTAATTATAAAAAAAACCCTCTCAAAATTCTAATTCAAATGTTTTGTCAGCAAGTATGCATAAGATGAGAGAAAAAATGTCACGTTTTACTTTCTATGAAGAATGATGGTATATCAAACATATAATTAAAAAAAGAACGAAAAATCATGCGTCAAGCATAGACTATGTAACACTTTCCAACACATTCAAAATAATTTTACAAATTTTTACCGTCGAATAAGGTGAAAGATGATATCTAAGTAACCAATTTGGAAAATGCATAACATATTTAAAATCCCAATTTCAGGAATTACTAACAATATTCGGAAAAATTTCCGAACTCTTTTGTGCAGCCCTGTAAATGATCAATAGATTTGTATATATACCTTCACGCTAGTCACGCAAAGAAACGCTCAAGCTATTGTTAAGTGTATGGGAAGGTTCTTGGCAGATTTCTCGCTCGCATTTTAATATTTTTAAATGATGTTTTTTGCATAGGATAGCAGAGGTCGATCTCTAACGTTGTTAGTTTTTACTTTTTCGAATTTGGTTCCAGTTTCTTTTATAAGCGGACATTTTCAATTCTGGAACCAGTTCAGAAAGTGTAAGTACCCTTATATAAAAAAACTGGAACCGAAATCGAAAAAGTAAAAATTAACAACGTTAGAGATAGACTTCAGCTATCCTATGCAAAAGAAAAAAAAATAATTAAAAAAAAATATATATATATATATATTAAAATGCTAGTGAGAAATCTGCCAAGAACCTTAACATTATCTTAACATTAGCTTGCGCGTTTTTTCGCATGTAGGCTCCGCTCCATAAGGTAGGTTGCGCAAATGGGATGATATGAGCCGTGTCTCCCCCCCCCCTCACGGTCTTCTCGCCGCTTCGGTCCGCATAAGCTGGTTTCGAAGCACGATCGCACGTGCGATCCAGGAAAAACCTACCACTCTCTGCTAATAATATTCAAAATTTACATTATTACAGTAATGTTTTGCCATGGAAGTAATTAAACAAATTGTAAATTGTACTTCAAACGTTACAAACGAGTAAAGTTCGTACGATAACTAGTTTTATAAATATTCAGATCTTTGTGCTGCAATAGCTGTTGTACTATTGTGCAAAAACGCATAATTTTTATACAAAATTTATTTTATGTGCGGATTTTCATATTATAGATATTAATTTTATTTTATGAAATTAAGTTTCAATACACTTTTACAAACAATGAATTACAATTATGTTAAATTAAAATTATACTATACGCAAATACACAATACAAGACCATGTAAAAAAAATAAAAAAAATCATCGCTATTATTTCACAGAAAAAATGAATTATATCGTATGTTAATATGATATGATTCATTTCCATAATAAAATAAGTACATTTTAAGTTGGCAACATTTTATCTTTTGTTGATATTTACTGTAAAATCCAAAGGGAAATTTAAGCATAGCTTTGAAAATTTCAGAACTTTAAATCCATATGGAGACACTTTTTCCATTTAATATCTATTTCTCCGGAAACCTCTATCCACAAAACTATCGGTGGATTATAGGATTGCTATAATAAATAATTTTAGCATACAAATACGGTTTTTAAATACGGATTCCATCTTAAATAGGAAGTAATCACCATGGCAACCTAGAATCATTACCTATCATGGGATATCATCGAATTAATTATGTAAGATAGGATTTAACAGAAAGAAGTAAACTTTTATTAATATCTTTAAGTTTTGATTCGATTTTCATAAAATTTGAAATGATAAAATTCTGCAACGATTATATATATTAAATTTGAAACCATTCGGTTGGGTAGTGTTTGCGCTGTTATATGCGGACAGACGGACGGACTAGGCGACGACTGTAGGTGCTACGTATATTTTATATATATATATATATATATAATTACGAACGCACTTAAAAATATGTTCAACTCTGTGTTATTTCAATAGCCAGCAAATTTCATTCTTTTAAGGTTAAATTGACTTCTTGAATGTGCCATGACGATTCGCGTTCTTGGACGATTTTTTTTTCTCTTGGAGAATCTTCATAGCAAGGAATGTCTAGCAATTTTACCCCCTATCTAATTATAAAATGCTCCTGTCAACACAAAATGAAGCGTTTTCAAGGAAATATGTGTGTGTGTGTGTATTTTACTTTTAAGCGAAAACACTCTTCAGCAATTACACTTAAAAACGTATTTTTAATCTCCATCCTCGCAGAAAGACAAAAATAGATTTCCCTAACTTTCGTAAAACTCTTTGGATGTCAGCCGTAATTGGAAGTGTTGTTGAAATGAACTATGTGCTCGCTGTTGAAAATAATTATAACATCTTTTTTTTTTTTTTTTCTCCCAGGATTGCAAGAAAAATTCCAATGCATTATCGCAGTGCAGAGTCGACCAGAATTTCTTTTTATAGAAAGCCGTGTTTTGGTATCCCCCCCCTTAACAAAATTTAGTCTAAAAATACTGTATGCTGATCGTTGAAATCCTCATTTCAGATAAACTTTTTTATAATTTTACTAAGTTAACAATTTTTTACTTTCCTCTATCTATACAAAGAAGTATTGGATTCGTGAAAAGGTACTTTTCCGTTATACCAACGTCATTGTCGCCAATATTGCGCCAAATGAAGCATTTGAGAAAAATTAACATTGTTGGTGCGAATGTGATCATTTACAAAATACAGAAGGTCTTTCATACTTTATATACGATTTTCAAAGTTAATTTCTACGCATAAATGACATATTCTTTGCAACAATATGACTTTGTTGGATAGTCTTGATTTTTGGCTAGAGCTCTGACTCGGAATTTCTATGATAATAGAATTTCCTCGTTACAGTCATGTCAATTTTTTCCGATATTTCTTGTAAAACTTTCCAAAGTCTTTTCAATGTTCGCGAATTCATTTAAACAATCCAAATGCAGAAAAAGGCCATTGATGATTGGGAGAGGGAATATGGTATATATATATGTTCGAGCATATATTTATTTATATGGCGGGGGGGGGGGGGGTGCGTCAGATGACTTTACATGAGTTTCCTCAATTGAGACACAATTTATTTCCGTTTGGGATTCTTTCTTTGCTAAATATGCGTCAGTTGAGTGATGGAAGTGCGGCTGGGAGACTTTATTCATATGAAGCTGAAATAATGCCTTTTTCAGATAAAGCTCGAATTTTTTCTTCAAAAATAGGTTCTAAAATATTTTACTGATAATAAAGTAGCTGTAATCCTGAATTCTTTGGGAAATTTTTCTTTACATTCAAAAACCCATTTCTTTTTACGATCTATTTGGAAAAATAGTTTGTAGTGCATTACTGGTTGGTTGGTTGGTTGGTTATTTGTTACGGCCGATTATCTGCGCTAGGGATATAGGCCGGGAGAGTGCCCTCCGTGGTGGTCTTTCTAAGAGATCCTAACCCGTATTTACGCGCGGTGTATTAATGATATTTCACTATTTCAAACATATTGAAATTGATATGTGTCACTGAGTTAAAGTGTACATTGCTTACTATAGAATATACTGCGCATAGCACTCATCGTTCATTTACAGGGACATACAAAAGAATTCGGTTACAGTAACTGTCTACAGGCAATAATTGCTGGAAGTGGGTTTTCAGTTCTGGTACGCGTTTTCAAACCTTAACAATTTTTTTTGCATATTACTTAGTGTGTATAAACTCTATAGATCATATACAGGGGTGCACAAAACATCCCCAGTACATTTCCATTTATTGATGGAAATTGCTGAAAGGGATTTTTCAACTGTGCTATGCGATCTTATCTAAACCAAATCTATCTTTCTTTGGTATCTTAACTAAACCAAATTTTAGCAAGCTATGGTATAATGAGTTATATATACCTGTATATAGTATATATACAAATCTATAGACTATATACAGGGATGCACAAAAGAATTTGGATATTTTCACGACTATTGATCTTAATTGCTGAAATTAGGCTTTCAAATATTTTATACATTTTCGAAATTGTTAACTTAGACATAATCTTTGCAGCGAAGTTTTTTTTTTACCGTATTCTGAATATGTTGGAAGATGTTTCATAATCTATGCTGGACGCATGATTTTTCGTTCTTCTTCTTTTTTTTTTTTTTTTTAAAGTACATTGGTTTTAAAAAATAATAAATAAAAAATACTGTGCAGCAAGATAAAATTGGCTTTCTTTCATGGAGCACAAAAGAAAATATCACCACTCAAAAAACATGTTTTACAAATCCAGCTGTGCTGTAAACAATAAATTAAAACATAATTTACAATCCCCAACACATGCATCTATTCTGCTGAGGTAAGCTCTTTTTTTTTTTTTTTCAAAGTCGAGACGCTCTCCGGTTTCTATTTTAAAATACTGTCATCTCAGAAGTGTCTCGCTTCTCTTTCGTTAAATGTGTGGGAGTGCTTCCAAAAGTAAACAAAAGCCGACAAAAGAAAATCTGCCGCATCCGGCCAGTCCGAAGCTCAATCACAAAATAACGTGGAAGTCAGCTCTTAATGTAGTTTCGGAGTAAATCAGATCCATCTCGAAAGAACAACTAAGTTAATAGGCAGGTGGAAACTATCAACTTGAATTTTATTCTAATTTAATTCAGGGCAGTCTTTCCCAGCTTTTTATACTAAGTAAGTGGCCCAATTTGAAGTTAATGAGAATTTCGACAACACACTATGATTTTTAAAGTGAAAATTACCTTAGTTCATGACCAGTGATGAATTCAGGGGGTGGCCCGCGGGAGGGGATATTTCCTTCAGGAACATCGAAATGTCTCCCTGTCACGGAAGATTTGAGGTTAAAAAGAAGAAATTAAATAAAAATTCAATAGGAAAAAACATTAGAATCAATATTATAATAACAGACCACAGCTGAGGTTCTCTTTAATGTGTCAGACTTTGCACACTTGTGTCCAGGGCCACCGAAAGCGACTGCGGACCCTAGTAGGCATTCGAACGCGGGCCTTTAAATATGGTACTAGAAAATGAACTTGTTTATTAACTTTTAAAAATTAATACGTATTTGCTTGAAATATGGTACAAGAAAATGAGTTTTTATTTTTTATCAATTTGTAAAAAGTAATACGCATTTGCTTGAAATTCAAACATAATTAAAAAGCTTAAACGGTCAAAAGCCTCCGTGGACATGTACCATTTTTTGATTACATAAAGGGACCCTGTGAAATTGGGGGCCCTTAGCATTTTGCCAGATTAGCCACTCTATAGTTCTACTACTGCTGATGATTTATCAGAAAGTAGATTTTTTTTTGTAATTGCTTTTTCTTCAGGTAGTGTAATAAAGTTAACATGCATGCACAGTTTATGCGACACCTGTGGGCCTATGCCTGAGTTGCACCACGACATATTGATTGAGAAACACTGATTAAGAGCCTACACTAGTCATACGAAGATACTCGCAAGCTAATGTTAAACGTATGGGACCGCTCTTTTCCAATATCTCGTTTGCATTTTAATATTTTTAAATGATTTTCTTTGCATAGTATACCCGAGGTCAGGTCTTTACAAATTTAATAAAATCTAGTAGTCAGCAAAAAATTCTAGTCGCCAGCAAAAAAGTATTTACCATCCCGTCATTGATTTTCAAAAAACACAAAAGTTTTTTTGAATATGAATTAATTGAGAAAAAATAATAACAAGCATAGTTTAGAATTATCAATTACATAGTTTAGAAAGATAATATAAACCAAGTTTTCGAATGAAACTTATCAAAATTAAATATCTTAATATATATATATATATATATATATATATATATATATATATATAATAAAGAAAGAAATACTGTAAAAGCTTAAATTAACCGGCATTTTCAAGCAAATGCTGATTGCCGAATTCTTCAAGCGTCCGGGTATTTGAATGCTACGAAACCTATATCTGCTGTGATGAAATAGTGATGAAATAGTGAAGCAGGAAAACAAATTTTTGCTTATTTTTCTGTCTAAGTAATATCCAAATAATTAAGTCCAAATAATTCTGATTTTATTATTTTAAAATTTACATTTGATGAACTTATTTTTGCTAAATTAAAAATAAAAGTCAGAAACTATATTCCAAACAAAAATATCTTTAAGTTCATTTTTTTAATATTGGGGGGGGGGGGGGGCACCCAACCTGGAGCCCAGCCGTAAGGCTGATGGGCGTACCACCAGGCGGAAAATCCCAACTACCATCCAAATCCACCCAGCCACAGGAGCAGACTAAGTCAACGAGCGTTAATTAAAACAATAATCAAACTCAAAAGCAAAAATGGCGACATCGCCAATGAATCCAGTTGATTCATACTACTAAACTAAAATATATAAACTAATCCTAACATAAAAAAAATAAAATAGCAAGGTAACACACAACCTCCTTATGCTAAAAACTAAATAAAAATTAACTACAAACAAAACAATAAATGAAACAAAATTTTAAGACCAGTATGGTTACACATGTCTAAATATTATGGAAATAATAGGTGTCTACTGCAACTGTGCTCATCATTATATAAGACAGACTATATTGAAAAAGTTCATAACAGTTCATAGTCTATAAAAGTTCATAGTCTAATTTGAAAAAGTTCATAACAGTTCATAGTCTATAACAGTTTATAGTCTATTTTGAAAAAGTTCATAAGTAGTCATACTAATTTAACTCCAATATATGTACGTCAATAAATAAATGTGAAGTTTTCTTGAGCAGTAAAAGAAAATTATCAATTTAAAAGCGATATCTGATAAAAGAATAAAGATCATTTAAAATATTGTAATTTTCAGCCAGTTTTTTATAATTAGCGGGATTATTCAAAGTTTTGAATAAATTCTGTCTAAGAGTCAAGCCTGAATTGAATTTGAAATGATGCATCATTAAATTACACCTGCCATAAATATAATGTACCACATCTCCTCTACTACCGCATTCACAAAGATCGTTTTCTCTCTTTCCAATCTTATATAGAAAGTGAGGAAAACTGCCATGTCCAGTGAAAAAGTATTGTGCCACCTGTGAGCTGCACAAATAATCTGTTTTTACCTCCTTAATTATGTTGTACGTGTCTCGACCAACTGTAGAAGATTGCCATTCCAACTGCCAGGTCTTTAACACTTCTCTCCTACAATACAACTTTATGGCCGAGACAGGTACCGGCAATTCTATGTGTATATCCGCCTGACCATTAATGATCACACTTTTGGCTAATTCATCTGCTCTCTCATTTCCCGATATACCGATGTGTGCCTTAATCCAGCCAATGTTCACCACCTTATCTGGATTTTGATATAATAGATCAAATATATCTCTAACTATGATATTTGCAGGAAAAATCTGCTGGAGAACTAGGACCGAAGATTGACTGTCTGAAAATATTTTCACTGATTTAAAATTTAATTGTACGAACCACTTTATTGCCTGCTTAATTGCCTCCAATTCAGCCTGATAAATTGAGTTCCATTTTGATAAACTGACTTTATAATCAAATATATAATTTCCTTGGTGGTATACAGTAAAAGCTGCAGAGGTACCGTTGGCCATTTTAGAACCGTCTGTAAAAATAATTGGGTTAACTGAAAAAGGTGGACTGTCGCGCAATGGGTTCATAAAAACTAAATTCTTTATCATATTATAATTTGGATATTCATACTGCTTAATGTTAGTCATAAAATCTTTGCCGCGAAGCTCTTCCCCCCACATTTGTATTGCAGACTTCCCTTTTAAAACATTATATTGCAATGCATCATACTTCAGTTTGATACCAATTGGAGGGACTCCCGCTAAAACACACAGTGCCTCCGTTGAGACATTCCTATAAGACTTTATAATTGTCCTCAAACCCACTCTTTGACAGGAGCTGAGCTTACGCAGCGCATGGTTTTTCAAATCATCATACCAAATTTCGTGACCATATGCAATTTGCTTTTCCATTACGGTCAAATACCAAGTCTTCAAATTCTCATGACGAATACCTTTATCTCTATAACCTGTCTTTGCTATATTAAGTACAAAGTTTCTTAGATTTGACCTCACAGTGTCCAAATGAACAAGCCATGTGAATTTACTATCAAGATTGAAGCCCAGGTATCTGAATGAATCAACAATATCAATTGTGATGTTGTTTAATTTGAAAATCGGATGTCTATTTTCCATAAGATTTGAACCAAATAACATTGCTATTGATTTATCAATACTAAGATTTAAGTGAAAGTTTTGACATCCAATCACAAACCTGTTCAAAGATTTGTTCATAACTGTCTCCAATTCTCTTCTTGTATCAGAACCATTTACTATAAGGAAATCATCTGCGTAGGAGACTATGAGTGCATGTTCAGCCTTATAAAATTTAATTAAAGCGTCCGCAATTAACAACCACAACAGTGGGCCAATGCAAGATCCCTGCGGGCAACCCTTGTGTAACAGAAACCATCTGATGCCATCTGAATATTGAAAACCTATTTTTCTTTCAGAAAGGTAATTTTTTAGGATTGATTTTAAATAGCTTGGAATTGGAGTAGAATCAATGATCTCCGCCAGAATAAACCAGTCTGTACTATCAAATGCACCCTGGATATCCAGTGACGCAACTGCACAATATTTGAAGTTAGATAAAACGTTTCTAACCATGCCTCTAAAATAAGACATAGCAGACAATGTGCTCCTTCCTTCACGGAATCCATGTTGATCAACGTCAAGGTAATTATCTTTTTCCAGCTTTACCATAACTCTTGTTTCAATTACTCTTTCTAAAAGTTTACCCAATATCGATAACAGAGTAATAGGACGATATCCCCTAGCAGAACTAGGGTCTTTATTCCTTTTTCGGAAAAAGATTACAATTCCCGATTTCCAAATTCGTGGAAAATGTCCAAAGATCAAGCACTTGTTTAGGATCGCTTTTATAATTTCAGGAAACTTCTTGCATAAGTTTCTAACCACCAAGGCATCTATTTTATCTGAGCCCGGAGCCTTCGAAAGTCCTTGCTGGGCAACCACAAATTTTAATTCCCTCGTAGTCACAGATGAACAGTCCCCATCGGCAGAAAAAGATTTATCTGAAGAGTATGAAAAGATGTTATTCGGAGTGTCATTTATATTAAAATGTTCACTCATTAATTCTGAGGCAACTTCATCATACGAAGAAAAAGGAGCCGAATTTTCCAAATACGTAAAAATTAAATCTGTATGTTTCAATTTCTTGTTTGATATAAATCTATATAAATTACCATAATTTTCATTTGTTCTCTTACAATAGTCAAGCCATGCTGTTTTTTTAGCATTCTTTACCATCTTTTTATATTTATTCCTTTCTTCAATATAAACATTTCTATAGCTCTGATTATCCAAATTTTTAGTACTTCTTTTATACAAAGCACTTACTCTATTCCTGTATATTTTCAGATCTTTAGTGTACCATGTAATAGTAGGTTTGTAAGATAATACACCTTTTGTAAAACATTTGTCCATTGCATCAGTAATCAAAACCTGAAATTGTTCCATCCAATCATCTAGTGCTGTCACGTCATTTACATTCAGAAAAGAGCTCAACCAATTCCTCTTAATTCCTTCAATTATATTGTTAAATTTAACAAATGATTTAT
Organism: Maratus michaelseni; assembly: GCA_963931845.1. Taxonomy (NCBI): domain Eukaryota; kingdom Metazoa; phylum Arthropoda; class Arachnida; order Araneae; family Salticidae; genus Maratus; species Maratus michaelseni. The sequence goes on from OZ007597.1 coordinate 263,105,432, forward strand.
TTTTAGTTTTATATCTTTTCTTATCCATAATTACTGGAGCACAGTTTAAAACAAATGTTATATATCGGTGATCACTGTAGGAAAACGTGTCAGCATCAACTTTCCAACTGTCGACATAGTTACAAATTTCATAACCACTCAACGTTAAGTCCGGACGTCCATGTAAATCACCTTGATTAAAAGAATGTGGTGCCTCTAAGTCATTCAAAATACACAAATTATTCTGCATAATGTAATCTAATAGAGTTTCCGTTCTGTCATTTTCACGTGAGTAACCAAGTGATCGTAATGGAACATTAAAGTCTCCCCCTATTACTATATTATCAAAATCTGGAAATAAACCAGACCAATCCGCCATGTCTTCTTCCAAGTTTCCCGACGGGGCTGAATATTGTGAACCAATATATATAATTCTATCACTCATATTTAAAGAGATAAACACACTATTATTCAGAGTAAGGCACTGTATACAAGTATAATCCTTGTTAGTTATATAAATAGCAGCATTATAATTAAAAGAATAAAAGGAAGGCCAGTGTGATGGAACACCCAAAGCAACTTTATTAAAGACATAAGGATCCTGGACCAAAACCACATCAATTCCTTTCTCCAATACATAGATCCCCAATGCATCATTGGCAGCTCGACAATGATTCAAATTAACTTGCAAAAACTTAAGACCCAAAAAGATGTCCAAATTACCTTCGGAGCCCTTAGCTCCGTTTAGGAATAGCCTTTAATCTCACCTGCTGATATACCTGACAATCAGGACTATCTGCCCTGTGATCACACGCACCCGATGCCGATTCAAAATAGCAATTGTAACATTTAACATGTGTTTCTTTACAGTCTTTTATGTCATGTTCACCAGCACACTTGACACAATGTTGAGTTCCCTTACAACCACTAGCATAGTGGCCGAATTCTTGACAACGGAAGCACCGAGTGATGGAAACAAATTCCACCACCCTGTGTCTCTCGAAGTCTATACATATTTTCTTTCTGTCAAGTAACCATTGTTTACTATTCGCATCGACATCAAGTAACCAGTTAAATTTCTCATTTCTTGTCTTTATCCTCTTAACTATGGTGAAGTCAGGACGAATTTCATCATATAAAGTTTCCAATGCCTCTTTTGCCGCACCATCTAAGTCAGGATCCCTCAATTTCCTGGAGATTTCCCTAGTCATATTTTCATTACTGACAGAATCATCCAGTAGCTTCTGTACTGAGCCCTTTACCATTTCTTCATCCACTGCCGAATCTACACTCAATATAAGTACTCTCTCTCTCTTTTCTCTGTGGAACCGAAATCTTAATTTTATTCTTTATTGACTCAGCCTGAATCACCTTTTCTCTCATTTTCTCTGTATCCCTTCTATTTCCCATCTTTAATATAACCTGTTTATTCTTTGTGACAATTACATCTCCAGGAATAGGAATACTAACGTCTGATCGGCAAAGAGTCTTAATTTCACTCTTGATCAAATCCACATCCTCGTCCTCCTTATTCATTGTAATAATAATCGCGTGATCATCTCTTTTACTTTTTGATTCAGTTACTATAGGCCTCTGCAGTTCATCAGCAAAGCTCACCGATTGTCTACTTATTCTTCCCGCTATATCCTCTAATCTCTTATTGTATTCGCCGTACGCTTCAATCTTTGTTTCCATCTGCACAATATTTTTGAAGACATCAATGGCTTTCATCACAATATGATCCAAAACACGTTTAGCCGTTAATGCAGTTGGTCCACTTATCTTATCCTGTTTACTTCTCTTATGCTCCAGAAATGAATACAACTTCGAACTCAAAGTCTGTATCATCGGCAAAAATTCAGAATCCTTAACTTCGTCAAACCAGCTATCCGGATCGTCCATATTGAAATAAGCCTAATCAAGACCTAAACCAGAATTACAACTAATCCAAACTCCAAAAACACCTTAGCCAAAATATAAGACCAAAGATATACAACAAAAATCAAATAAATCAGCAAACCGCCAAGGGGCCTTCACACACGGAACTAACTTTCAGCATATATGTGGACCAACCTATGGTTGGAACCACCTGAAGTAATCCAATTTCACAAGAAACAAAACCAGCAACGCTATGAATAATCAATCATATGCCTCAGCTATGACCGAAAATGAAGCACCGGAAATGATAGTATAACAGAATAAAATCACAAAATTTATCAAAATCCAAACACAACCTGCCCAGAAATCAAAATATCACAAAGGCAATCTAATCACCTTGGCAACCAATAACAATACAAAACAGCCGTAAATACTCAAAGACAAATCTTCAATTACTAAGAATTACAAAAATCAAAATAAACAAACAATAACTGTTGCCTAGCAACCCAGGAATCAAACACCAATAACTTGAACTCCTCCAATACACAAGCACCCCAAAAACTGAGTGACCGCACAGATCGCTAGCTCTTTACGCAACACGAAAATTAAATCCACAAATTACCAAACAGCAGCAAAATACAACTCATCTTAACTCCAACACAAAATGGATGACAACAACGAGCGCTGAAACGCCCACCTTGGAGCCATCGAAATACAAAAACTACAATAACTCAAGAAATACAAGTCAAAAATAAAAAACAACTTAGCGGTTAGATACAGCAAAGAGGTAAGTACCCGAACTATACTTCAATTCATAAAAATTAATAAATTAATAAGAAAAGTTAGTAAAATATAAATCTGAAAGACAGAATCAATGGCGAATCGCCATGAAAAATTTTACAAGTCCATTTAACATAAAAATAGATTAAATAAAGCAATAATATTATACAAAATAGAAACTAGAAAAGATGTAGAGTAGGATTATACTGTATATTAAGGATTTGAACAAAAATTTACCAAATTATGAACTTAGTTGTCGGAGCTCCAAAAATTGCACGCAACACATGACGTAGTAGATAGGGATCCTGGGGGGGGGGGGGCATTTGTTCTCATTTCAAGAAAGTTTAGGTCAAGTTTTGTACAAAAAGAAAAAAATAATAACAACAGAAAAATTCCGCCAGATTTTAATTGCGGTTTTTTTGTATATGCAATTAAAATCTGGCGGAATTTTTCTGTTGTTATTATTTTTTTTCTTTTTGTACAAAACTTGACCTAAACTTTCTTGAAATGAGAACAAATGCCCCCCCTCCCCCCCCCCCCCCCCAGGATCCCTATCTACTACGTCATGTGTTGCGTGCAATTTTTGGAGCTCCGACAACTAAGTTCATAATTGTCGGAGCTCCAAAAATTGCACGCAACACATGACGTAGTAGATAGGGATCCTGGGGGGGGGGGGGGGGGGGGCATTTGTTCTCATTTCAAGAAAGTTTAGGTCAAGTTTTGTACAAAAAGAAAAAAATAATAACAACAGAAAAATTCCGCCAGATTTTAATTGCGGTTTTTTTGTATATGTGAATATTTTTATTTTCGAAACCGGTTCCAAAAATATCTTTAAGTTCATTTTTTTAATATTGGGGGGGGGGGGGGGGATTTGTTCTCATTTCAAGAAAGTTTAGATCAAGTTTTGTACAAAAAGAAAAAAAAATAACAGAAAAATTCCGCCAGATTTTAATTGCGGTTTTTTTGTATATGTGAATATTTTTATTTTCGAAACCGGTTCCAAAAGTGAATGTACGTACATAAAAAAAAAAACTAACCAAAATCGAAAAAAGTACAAATGCATCACATTAGATATCGACCTCAGGTAACCTATGCAAAGAAAATAATCTAAAACTATTAAAATGCAAAAACGAGATATTTGAAAAGAACACTCCTGCAAATAATGTCTTCGCTTGACGGCGGATTGGATTTAGCTTTCCTTCGTCAATGATTATTCCGAAATAGTTCATAATTTTGGTGAGCGGCGATTTCGATATTATACCATTGCAAAAAGTGTTGGCGTGTGAGTTATGCAAGTTTAGATGAATTTCGTTCGTTGATTAAGAAAGAGCCTACACTAGTCACGGGAAGAAACACTCAAGCTAAGTCTATGGGAAGGTTCTAGCGCGATTTCTCGCTCACATTTTAATATTTTTAAGTGCTTTTTTTGCATTGGATAGCTGAGGTCAATCTCCAACGTTGTTAGTTTTTACTTTTTCAATTTTGGAACCGGTAAGGAACTGGTTCTGATAGTGAGAGTACCTTTATATAAAATAACTGGAACCAAAATCGAAAAAGTAAAAACTAACAACGTTGTAAATTGACCTCAGCTATCCTATGCAAAAAAAAGCATTTAAAAATATTAAAATGCAAGCGAGAAATCGCGCTAGAACCTTCCCATAGACTTAACATTAAAGCTTGGGCGTTTTTTCGCATAACTGATGTAGGCTCTTAAGGGCATTAACTAGAACCAGAATCTATTAGAACCTAGTTTTTATTTAAGTAATACACTTTATTCACCATCTGTGTCTCGCAACCTAATTTTTTCCCATATCGCAGAGAAATCTCACAAGATCACACGAGCAGGGAAGACCGAGCTATGCTCGGTCAAAATTAGCTTTGAGTTCAAATATCATGACCAAAATGACCCACTAATAAATATTTTTTCGAACATGTGACCAAGCCCAATTGTCTTCTCGTGCCTGAAACCCGTAGGATATAAAATTTAGTCAAAATAGTCTGGGCCGTTTTTTAGATAAAATTAGCTTGACCCACAGTGACCGAAAAATGACCCACTAATCGGATTTTTCTTGTTCCCAAAAACAGTAGGATACAAAATTTAGTTCAAATAATCTGAGTCGTTTTTAAGATAAACATAGCTTGACCCATAATTACCCAAAATGACCCACTAATTGAAATTTCTCGGACATGTGACCTAGCCCAATAATTTTCTCGTGCCCGAAACTCGTAAAATGCAAAATTTAGTCAAAATCGTTTGAACCGTTTTTTAGATTTTCTCGAACATGTGATCTAGCACAATGGTTTTGTGGTACCCCAAAACGGTAGGATACGAAATTTCGTCAAAATAGTTAGAGCCGTTTTTAAGATAAAATTTGCACATATTTAGAATATATGATGCCTTCTTATTATAGTGAGTGCATAGCGACGCTATTTGTTACAGAGTTCAATCTACTCTTGCCTAGCGTATTTTAACATTTTCTATGTGCAAACAGGTAGAAATAAAGGAAACTATTTCAATGATTAAGGCAGAAACAAAAAACAATATAAAAGGCATGTTAATTAAATATGTTGCTTATAAAATTACAGTTTGTAATTAACGAATCATCTGCTGCAACTACTTGGCCAAGTAATTTGATATTCGTGGCGGTTTCTATAGTGACTAATTGACACGGCATTAAACATCCAATCGATTTTTGTTTTCAAATATAACAAAGAAAAATTATTATCCCACAAATAAAAAGTCGAAAGAAAATGAAGAAAGATTTGATCAATTGTAACTCGGAGATTGAATATCGTTTTTCGCTTTATACCTAAAAGCAAAACAGAGGTTGCATTTTATGTCTAGAAAACTGTAAGCTTCTACAATGTTTTTTTCTCAATAATAATACCAGACTCTGCACAATATGAAATCACGGTGACCTCGTAAAGGCCTCACCTTGGTAAGGTAGCAAGTAAGGAAGCAAAGCGCGCTACATATAGCGAAACTACAGTAGTCTGACTGAGTCGCTACATTTCACGGTAGTTTGTAGTGTAGCGTGCTAAATTTTGAAAAAATGTTATGCATCGCGAGTAACGCGATACAAAAAATCCATAGTTTATATCAAACAACTGACGCTACTTTTAACGCTACTTCAGAAAAATGTGCTATTCTTCTGGTCTTGTGATCGTAACTTGTTTATTTTGTGTAAAATGTGTTTTGCGCAACAATTTGCGACTGTCAGCAACTCACCTGCAGCGTTTAGCAACACACAGTATGTCATCATGGATTTTTCCATTGATACTTGTAGGTGCCAGAATCCAAATCAAAGAAATTATTATTTTTATTTATTTATTTATTTAATTTAATTTAATTTATTTATTTTTTTTTTGAACGGGAGGGGGGTTGTACATAATCTTAATTATTATTCGCCCTAGTCCTCCCGAACCCGCTGGGTAAATACTTCAATCTTAATTAAAAATTATGATTAACCGTACAAAGAAAGACACTTGGGGTGCAGAGAAAGGGTTAAATAGAAATCACTTAGCTACTGAAATCGAACTCGGGAAGAAACACAATTCCTCGCGTTAATCTTCCCATTTTCTTTTAAGCAGAGGAGTGTCAGTGTGTAACCGATATGACCCTGTAACAACTTCTACGTAGCCAGAACTTCCGCGTCAATTTGCAAGTTTAAAAAGAAAAAAAGGTTAAGTGACATCTCGTTTTGCTATAACAAAATTTTTTATTTTTCATTCCATGATTTAGAGAGATTTATTCACTCTGACAACTTTTAAATGCTGCAGAGGCTCCGTTTTCAAAACAGATGTAGCTACAACAAGAAGTTCTTCGCGTGTAAATTTTAAAATCGCATAAACACTAAAAATAATAATAAAATATTTTCTTTTTTTCATATACAGAAGGTCGTTCATTCTTTGTGAAAATGATTTTCAGAATTAATTTCTGAACATATATGCCGTAATCTTTGCGACAATTTTACTCTACTGTATAGCCCTAACTCGATTATAACTCTGGATCGAAATTTCCATCATTGCCGATTTTTCTCTTAGTACCAATCATATCAATTTTCCTCCACAATTAATTTCTGAACATATATGCCATATTCTTTGCGACAATTTTACTCTACTGTGTAGCCCTAATTCGATTATAACTCTGGATCGAAATTTCCATCATTGTCGATCTTTCTCTTAGTACCAATCATATCAATTAACTTTAAAATCACATAAAAACTAAGAATAATAAAATATTTTCTTTTTTTTCCATATACACAGAAGTCGTTCCCTCTTTATGAAAATGATTTTCACAATTAATTTCTGAACATATATGTCATATTCTTTGCGACAATTTTACTCTACTGTATAGCCCTGACTCTTGATTATAACTCTGGATCGAAATTTACATTATAGTCGATTTTTCTCTTAGTACCAATCATATCAATTTTCTCCCACACCTCTTGAAAAATTTTCCAAATTTCTTCCAATGTGTTGTGGATAGCGCTTTCTAATGCTCGCTTTAACAAACACATAGATGGTGATAAATAAATATTTATCGTAACACTGGATGAAACATGGCTTTATTTAAGCGAGTGTATCGAAAGAAGAGCAATTTTTAACAATTATTATTATTAATAATTAAAAAGAAATGGGTTTGTGAATGTAAAGAAAAATTTCCAAAAGAATTCAGGATTGCTGCTGGATTTTGTTATGAAATTAAATTAAAGGTAAAAAATGTAGTAAAACTAAGCTGATTTCACTTTATTATCAGTAAAATATTTTAGAACCCATTTTTGAAGAAGAAATTCCAGTTTTATATGAAAAATACATTAATTGAGCTTCATATAAACAAAATGTCCCAGCCGCTCTTCCATAATTCAACTGACGCATATTTAACAACAAAAGAATCCCAAACGGAAATAAATGGTGTCTCAATTGAAGAAATGCATGTACAATCGTCTGACGCACCCCCTTCCCCCCTCATCAATGGTCTTTTTCTGCATTTGAATTGTTTAAATGAATTCACGAACATTGAAAAGACTTTGGAAATTTTTACAAGAGGTATCGGGAAAAATTGACATGACTGAAACAAGGAAATTCTATTATCATACAAATTTCAAGCCAGGGCTATAGCCAAAAGTCAAGGCTATCTAACAAAGTCAAATTGTTGCAAATAATATGTCATTTGAGCGTAGAAATTAACTTTGAAAATAGTTTCCGTGAAGTGTGAACGACCTTCTGTATTATGCTGTTATTTTAAATTTATATTTTCTACTTTTTAGTGTTTCAGATATTTCGTTGTAGCAGTTTCATAGCCAGCTGACCTATTTTGGCGGGAGTTGGTTTATCGCATAATAATGAACTCCGTTGTTTTTGTAATTCGCAAACAACATAATATAAAGATGTAAGAGATGTAACCATAAAGATGGTTTGGGGATTTATCACGTGCAGCCGGCTAACGGAAAAATGCCTTAAAATAAATTTATAAATAAGTTTTAAAAATATTAAAATACGTTTGTCATTAGAAACACATCTGTGTACATAATTTTTATAATTCTAGTCTAAATTTTCGCATAACGTAAGTGGTTTCTGTTACCGCTTGATTAAGATGAATAAAAGGCTCGATTAACTCATGGGATACTGTTTCTGTACCTAAACTTTATGCACAGGATTATTACAATTAAAATTCACCGATTCAACAGTCTTTAGCGATAGTACTATAAGGCTCCAAACGAAACAACTTTTTACTTAGTATCTATAGTTAAACTGAAAATTACGAGTTAACCCTTAAAGCTGCTCGTCAGTAAACTTCCCGATTTTCCTCGCTAATGTTAATCTTATGGGCGTAGGATGCATTCGTATTTTTAAAACATCTTCTCAAAAAATTAATATTTTTAACTTCTGTTTTCTTTGTACTGCTCTTAAAGGATGTCTCTTTTTTTTTTCTTTTAGTTGTCAAAATTTTTCTAAAATATATATTTAATTTTATGTGAAGTGTTAAAATCTTATTCAGTTTCGCTAAGATTGTAACATATAAAATTATAAATTAAGCACATAGTTTAGAAATATTTTGATAACTAAGAAAAAAAGAGACATCCTTTAAGAACAGTACAAAGAAAACAGAAGTTAAAAATATTAATTCCCTGAGGAGATATTTTAAATATACGAGTGCATCCTACGCCCATAGGATTAAAATTAGCGAGGGGAATCGGGAACCGTTCGCTAAATGTTAAACTTATGGCCAGGTTGTTTTCGAATTTCTCGTTTAAATTTGAATATTTTTAAAGATTTATTTTATTTTATTTTATTTTATTTTATTTTATTTTATTTTATTATTATTATTATTATTATTATTATTATTTTTTTGCACAATGAGGTCGGATCCCTAATATGGCTATTTTTTACTTTTTCGATTTCAAGTGCAGATTTTTTTTTTTTAATAAAGGTACTTTTTCTTTTAGAACCGGTTTTGAAAGTGAAAGTACCTTTATTAAAAAAATCTGCGATTGAAATCGAAAAATTGAAAAGTAATTGCGATTGGAAAGTAAAAAATAGCCCTATTAGGGATCGACCTCAGCTATCTTGTGCAAAAAAAAAAAAAAAAAAATCGTTTAAAAATATTCAAATTTAAACGAGAAATTCGAAAACAACCTGGCCATAGGTTTAACATTAGCGATCGGGTATTTTGAAGTGAGTGAAGACTCCCTACGTGAGCTGTGTTTGAGACCGCTTGATTGAAATATGAATAAAAGGCTCGATTAACTAACTCATAGGATGCAGTTTCTGTACTAATTATTTTGTGTGGGACTTTTACAATAAAAATTCACCTTTTCAAAAATCTCTAGCGATAATACTATAGGGCTCTAAACAAAACAAAATTTCACTAGTATCTATAGTTAAACTGGGAATTAATTACATGTTAAACTGTGAAAACTGAAAAACGAGCAATCTGTGAGACCGCTAATAGCATAGTTAAGGGTTAATATAATAAGTGGTACATATAAAACAATCTAATTTAATAACGGAAACAAATAAAAAAATTAGCTGTCCTGTATACAGGACTGTATACATATACATACCCTGGTACAATGATAAAATATGGGGTAAAATATAATTTTTGTAATTAAATTTATATCAAATACCTGAAGAATAAAATAAAGGAATTTTTTTTTATAACATTTACACATTGTTTTCGAAGACTAATAACCATACATAAAATATTACCTGGAATAATTTTAGAGATTTCACAGCTGTATAAAGAAAGCGTAACACTTACCTAAAAAATAAAAAAAGAAAAGAATTAGTTTGTAATTAAACGAAACACCAAAAATCTAACAAAATATAATTCATTCTCAAATAAAAGTGTTTTTATTTTTTATTTTTTTAATTCCTCTTTATTTTGTATTTATATTTTATTTTCTACTTTTTACTTTTTAAAATAGTTCATTTTTACAGTTTCACAGCCAGTTGACCTATTTTATCCAGCATGAATCAGCGCATAATTAACTCTATTGTTGTTGTATCTCGTATACATTTGTATTGTAACCCATAAAGAATATTGGAAGATTTATGAAGTATAGCCGGCTAACGGAGAAATACCTTAAATCAGGGCTTAATTTGCGCCAGAGCCCACCGGAGCTCGCTTCTGTTTTTTAGTAAATATTTAAATATTGGCCTGAATTCACCGGAACTTATAAACACTGCGCACCGGAGTGCAATAACGCTTCCGAAAACCGAATCCTAAATTACCCTTTCCTTTCCCTCTCATCTCCAATCTTTTGTATCAAAACACTTATAAGTGACGTAATGTTTCGCTCACGTAAGAGATGGAGTTGAAACAGGCTCGATTTTTCTATCAGTCTTCGGGTTTGGGCAGGCTCGAGCTCAATCTGTCTTCAATTCAGAATTTTATTTATTTCCATTTCAAATCATTTTAATGTTATTAAAGAGTAAACAGAAACAGTCTTTTGTCATTCTGCATAGCTGCGAATTATTCATTTTTTTTTTTTTTTCTGTGTTAGCACTCTTTCCGAATCATAATCCTGAGCTTATTGAATCGCAGAATTCTTCGATTAATCAACATTAAGATTAGGCAAAGGATTCTATTGGGAAGTAGTAATAACTTAAATGTGGAATAGTTGATAGCTAAGTATGCGCAGATAGATATATTTAAAATTTTTATTTAGCTAAATAAAAATAAAAAAAACAATGCTTTAAATTTTGAAAATAATGTATGAAATATAAATATGCAGATTGGAGTGACGGCGGAGGGGTAGGCTACGGATGTTAGTACTGCAGAATATTAGGGCTCCGGTACTTCTTTTCTTAGAAATTAAGCCCTGCCTTAAATTTAATTTATTACTTTATAGTTAATTAATTAAACTGTTGTATTGTCATCGAAAAGATACCTGCGTACGTAATAGGTCTGAAGAGGTGAACCGTTACAATTGCTTATTTCTTTGAATAAATAAGACAGAGGCGCGTACAGAAGTTGTGAGGTTCTGTACAGATTTGGTTTATGTGCCACTACGCAGAAGGGACTGCTTTTGAGAAAGGCTAGGATGCAGTTGCCCCCTCAAAGAATTTAATATTTCAAAGTGTATCAATCAAAGTTCAATAAAAAAAAAAGACAAAAAAAGAAAAGAAAGAAAGACAAAAAAAAAAAAAGAAAGAAAGAAAAATTTAGAAATGCATAAAAGCTAAAATAACGTCCGATTTTATTAAAATAGAAATATTAGCATTAAATAAAGACTTTAAGCACAGAAATTAATAATATCAATAACTTTTTCTGAAGTCTTGCCATTACAACTTTCACAAAATGAGATACATTAGTCATTAATAAGTACTTTGGCCAATTAAAAAAATATATCTGAGAATAAAACTATCAGCTGGGCACAAGATCAAAAGTAAAATTTGCCCCCCCCCCATCTCCTTCACGAAAAAAGCTTTGAAAAAGCACCCCTGCCCCTACATTCCCCGTAATATGCATATACGTAATACGAAATCGGCTCTTCATGAGCCCCCTCTGTGCAAGGCCCTAAACAATAATGAATTGAAGGGGTGGCCCGAGCGGGGACATCCTCCGGAAGATTTGAGCTTTTGTATTTGGTAATGATTAAAAAGTGTAATTTAACCCCCGGAACGCCATCTCTCCCCCAGAGCAGCAAAATTCTTTCCTAGAGAAAAATTCTGAATTCAACACTGCCACTGAATACAATGAGTGTATATATATGTAAGATGGATGTAAGTACGTAAGCATATAAGTAAATAAAGGATGTTGTATGTACAGTCGCTCACATTTGCTTTTAGACACCTGTGTTTTTGAAACTTACTTATAAAGAACATCATCTAAATAATAAAGGATCTACTTAAAAAAAAAAATTCATATAAACTTTCTTTTGTCTATAATAAAACCTACGTACTGTAATGAAAATATATTCAAAACTTTTTCTTCAAAAAATTAATTTACTGAGAAAGTGGTAAAGACAATCTCACATAAGTAATTGGACACTTTGAACATTCAACAAATGTAAACATAAATATGCAAATAATCAAACATTTTAATACTTTGTAGAGTATCCTTTAGCTGAAAGTACACGTTTAATACGTTCTGGCATGGATATAAATAGTTTTTTTTTTTTTTGCGTAAGAATGTTCAATTTTGTTCCATTACTCTGTTAAGAACCTACGCTAGTCACGCGAAGAAACGCTCCAGTTAATGTTAAGTCTATGGGAAGGTTATTGCGCGATTTCTCGCTCGCATTTTAATATTTTTAAATGATTCTTTTTGCATAGTATAGCTGAGGTCGATCTCTAACGTTGTTAGTTTTTATTTTTTTAATTTTGGTTACGGTTTTTTTATAAGCGGACAAACAACGTTAGAGATCGACCTCAGCTATCCTATGCAAAAAAATCATTTAAAAATATTAAAATGCGAGCGAGAAATGGCGCGATAACCTTCCCATAGACTTAACATTAGCTGGAGCGTTTTTTCGCGTGACTGATGTAGGCTCTTAATACTGCTTTAAGTTGTTCTTTCGAAGAAATATCGTATTTTTTTGTTCTTTTCTCCAGTCCATGCCACACATTTTCAATTGGGTTTAAATCTGGAGAATATGGTTGAGTTTTGATAACTTTGGGACAGTTGTACAGCAGCCATAAGCGAACATTTAGGGATGTGTGTTTGGGATCATTATCTTGATACAACTGGAATGCGTTTTGAATTTCAACTTTTTGGGCAGATATTTTCAAGTTTTCCTTCAGGATATTTATATACTCATAATGGTCTATATTATTTTCAATAAAAACTAAATTTCCCATATCAGAAGCAGCAAAACATCCCCAAACAATTATGCCTCCACCTCCATATTTGACAGTTGGCAATAGATTTTCCGAATTGAGCTTTTCGTTAGGCTTTCTCCACACAGTTATACGCCCATCAGATCCAAATATGTTAAATTTTGATTCATCCACAAATATGACGTTTTCACAAAACGATACATCTTTGTCTACCATGGATTTTGCAAAAACCAGACGTAACTTTCTTGCTCTTTCATTAACGAAAAATTTCTTCTGGCAACTCTACTGTTGTGTCCATATGATCTGATAACTCGTCTAACAGTTTCAGGGTTTACTGTTATTGCAAATATGTTTTCTAATTATGTTGTAAGTTTCACTGCACTAATTCTTGGATTTTTCTTGGTTTTATGCATAATAAACCTTCTCTTCCTGTGGTGGGAGTTAGCTTGCGAGAAGCTCCTGATTTTAATGCTTTTTCAACAATTCCACTTAGTTTCCACCGTTTTATAATAGCAAAAACAGTTGAATGTCTTACTTTAACAAGTTTTGCGATAGTTCTGATGCTTTTATCATCTTTTAAATGTTCTATGATTAAATTACTAATATAATTTGTTGTAACTTTGTAGCGCCCGGCATGTTCACTTCAAATATAGAAATGTAAACAAATTTACATAAAGTAGTAGTAATTTCAAAGTGCAGACTATAATATTTGACATATATTTCCATTTATAATAAAAAATGAATAACAAAAAATATCGTCTGTCAAAAAATTTAGTAAAGCTGTCAAGTGTACAATTACTTATATGAAATTGTTTTTAACACTTTTTCGATAAATTATTTTTTTTTAAAAAGCGTTTGAATTAATTTTTATTACAATATGTAGGTTTTATTATACAGAAAAAAAAGTTTATATGATTTTTCTTTAAGTACATACTTTAATATTTAGATGATGTTTTTTATAAACAAGTTTCAAAAACACAAGTGTCCAAAACCAAATGTGATCCACTGTAAATTTAACGCATTAAGTATGAAGCATCAATCATAAAGGTAATTTAAAAAGTAAAAAATATATATATTATTAATCTTGATTTTTCTGGTATGTATACTAAACACTTAAGGGAGATTTATTTTCCTTAATCTAATATGTTTTAATATGATCCTATTCTTAATTTCATGAAAGCTTATATTTCGTTGGCATATCATAATTTATCCTTATATGATGTGGATTCTCAGCTTTGTGTTACAGCTAAATCTGTCTTCGATGCGATATTTAGCTTCTTTAAGTAAATATTTAACCTCTGATGCCACCATAAATTAATTTGATAAAAAAAGAATTAGCTTTCCTCTGTATTCCCCTAGGGAGCCTCTACGATACACACAGCTTTCAAAACAGAGAGAAAACTATATACACTTCTCTTTCACCCATGGTGACATCACAACCTGATGACGTAACGTACATCAACCTCCGACCTCTGATGCCACTATTAAAGATGAAATAAAATAAAAATTTCTCACAGAGTTAACTACGCTGATGAATGACAATTTCCTAGTGGAAGTGAAATGAATTGAGAATCAGTCACAGTCGCAGAAGAAAAAGGAAGAAAAAATAAGAAAAAGAAATTCATTTCTTTCGGAAATGCGTTAAAAAGAAGATAAAGAGGGATCCATTAACCATGTTTACGAAGTTCTAGTTTCGGATGAATCGTGTTTCTCAAATAACTTGTGTCTTTTTAAAGCAGCTAGATCGTAAATTGTACAAAATGCAGTATCAGATGTCAAAAAAAAAAAAAAAAAAAAAAAAAAAAAAAACATCAAGAAAAGTTGTATGTTTTGATGATAAGAAGTGATGTCAAAAACAAGTTTCTTTTTTAATTAATAAATAAACTGCCTTACTCACAGATTTTATTTCCGGGACAGAGTGGCTAAATTAAAGAAATACCTGTTAATTTTTAAATTAACTTACCTTAATCTAGTCATCTAATGGTCCGGTCCTACCATTAGCCGACTAAAGATCCCATATAAGACTAAGAGAGAGATTAGACATAGTAAAGCTAGAGTCATGCTAAAAAAATTTTAATTTAAAATTTTCTCATGGTCGAGTCGTAGAAATAGAAAATAGATATATTAATCATAGAGTTTAATAAACTCCTTGATAATTAAATAACTAAAAAGTACACAAATGTTCTAAAAGCATATATGTCATTTTATAAAAACTTTACTGAAGGTGTTTAAAAGATTATACTTTATATATATACAAAACTGTATTTTCAGATAAAACCGAGCGCTTTTGAGCAAACACTTGCTCATCACCAGGGTTACAAACGGAACACAAATACACAATGACAAAATCTAGTGAAATACATCGTTTAACTGGTGGAGAATGGAATAAACCATTAAAATGAAACCAACATAAGTAGGAATGTAATGCGAATTTTATGCAAAAGAAATGTGCATGGAATATTTCAAAATATGACAATTATTCGTTATTTTAAAAATTAAAAAAAAAATTATAATTTCAAAACATTTTATTATTTTAACACCAAATTTTGAATATATCTGTTTGAGCTTGCCATTAACAATTCTACCAATTTTCAAACGAATCTATGGAAATTTGAAGGATTTCGTTTTTAATGTCCACTGTCGCCTTAAAAAATTGCATTTAACAATAATACTTTACCAGATATTCATTACTGATATACAGTTATAGTGACATTTTAAACATTACATGAAATGTTGTATAATATGTAAAATTTAATGTGAAATTTTACACATCAATGTAATATTTGAAGATTTTGACAAGAGGTTTTTGACATGACAGTTTAACCCTTTCCGGCGCGGAATAAATCTGTTTGTAAATTAATGAAATAATGGACTGACACCAGATTTTACAAACGATTTCCTTAGAAAAGAATAACTTGCTGATTTACCCTTACTTTTTAAAAGGAAAATTTCAACTAAATATTCTTGGTGCCGTTTGTCAGTTTTGGAATTAAAATTAGGAGTCCTTTTTTGTGACCACCGCCTGCTAAAGGGTTAAACCATGGTTTTAAATCGCCAAAAACCTGCCAACCCTGCTTCTGTGTAGCGGACACCTCTAAATAGTAAACAAAACTTCTGCGCTTACGAGAAGTCCGTTATTTTGATGTTTTACTATGCTTTTGTAATCTTGAAGTACATATCATAAGGCACTTCTCATTTTTCAATAACAAAGAACGATGTTCTGAATATCTACAATGTATAAAAAAAACATTATATAGTTTAGAAAGCACTTAAAAGAATAAAATGTTTCATAAAATTTATAAAGGGCAGTTAACAATAATTCAATTCTTACATCAGAAATACTAACAGATTTGGAACATTTCTCAACTTTAACGACCTAATATATATATAAAAAAAAAATACACGGAGCATATAAGTTTTCGAGTCAATGACTAATGCCATAATGTGCAGCAGTTGCTTGACCTTTCAACTCGACAAACTTTCGGAACAAGAAAAAAGCGTTTAGCCAAAGAATGGTCACATGATAAATGACAACCCTCGACTCGATAAAAAAAAGGTTTTTGAATGGGGGAGGAAAGGGAATCATGCTGATTTGTTGTAGTTGTGAGCATAAAGAGAAAAATTATGAAAAGAAGAAAGAAAAGAAAAATGTCATGCAATCTTGAATACAAATGTGATAAAAAGAAGGATAAATTATATGTTAGTATGGCAAATGGCAAATGAAAAAGTTTCACTTGAGATGAGATTTAATGCACTGCAACCTAAAGCTTTTCTATGAGGTAGAATAAGCTTTAATGTTTAATAAATCACGTCATAAAAAGAAAAGAAAAACTCATATCGTACAAGGGGATATAGCATTTTAAAATTATTTCTTCTTTAAAAATCGAGATAAACACTATATGGATTTAATACAGCCAACTTTTTTCCCCACCTCCCACATTTTTCTGCTGAAGCTACTATTAGGTATCATGCCCCTAGTGCGTTTTCAGATAATGCGGTAAACTTTTTTTTAGATGCTAACTCGATTAGTGCTGGCAAAATTACGATTAGTGCGCAAAGTAGACGTTGCTGCTAAGCCAATATAGGTATGACGCCCTTAGTGCGTTTTCAGAAAGTGCGGTAAACTTTTTTTAATATGCTACCTCGATTAGTACTGGAAAAATTACGATCCGCAATTTCTAGGCCCGGACTCGGCCAAGCCCGAACGAAAGCTATCTTGGCCGGCCCAGTGTATAAAAATAAAAGTTCATCCCGGTCCTTTTATGATTTTATAGTTCACGGCCCGGCCCGTTCAAAAATCGCTGAAATCAGGACCGGGCCCACCCGTTGAAAAATCTCTTAAATGAGGACCGGCCCGACCCGGTTCAATTTCTACAAAACATTCCGAATTTTCTTAATATGCAATTAAGGTTATTTTAATGATTACTGCATACATATTTATGGGAAATTTTTACCGTATATTTTAGATTACTATATGTTTGTAATCCATAGAATACAGAATAGCAACATTTAATAATCACTTAGGCTCTTAGACAATTAAATTCAAATACATTAAAAAAATAATGTAGTTTAGAATAAAAGAAAACAAGTTGGAAATTGTACGTCAAACGTTACAAACGAGGTGCGTTCGTACGCACGTTTTAGAATTAAATTCATGATATCCCGTGCGTAGAACGGGTTAAACAGCTAGTTAAGTATATATTTTATGACACTGTTCATACAAATATCTTAACTAGTTATATAAATATTCAGATATATATGTATCAGCTAGTTATATAAATATTCAGATCTTGATGATTTTTAATTCTGTGAAATGAATTATATCGTCTGCAGATTAATTTCTGTCATAAAATAAGTATCTCGGTCGCTTGACGATTAAACTTCGGAAGCTCCTATAACAAAAAAGCACCGATTTAAAAAAAAAAAAAAAATCAAATTTCTTAATAAATATTTTTATTAATATCTCCTAAAGTTTTGATTAGATTTTAATAAAATTTGAAATGTCTCGACAAAATTCTGCAAAGATAATATATTTTAAATTGCAAACCATTTGGTTGGGTAGTTTTTGCGTTGTTATATGCGGACAGACAGACAGACAGACGGACGGACAGACGGACGGGCCAAACGACGACTATAGGTGCTACGTATTTATATAATTACGAACGCACCTAAAAAATGTGTTAAAATCCTCATAACTTTTGAAACTCTATAATTAAAAAAAATAATAAAAAAAAATAAAATAAAATATTTTTCTATAATTTATTTACAAAGTTTATTTACAAACATTCGTTAACAGAAGTTCATTATCTCTATTACTATTTATACATAACAAATTGCTTGCTCGACACGTCTTGGGAACAATTAAATACAGTTCCGGCCCGGCCCGAGTATGCAGAATAAAATGTAACCCTGATCCCTGTCGGGCCCGAATCTGTTGAAAAAAATTAATCCCGGGCTCAAACACAATGTAATTTTTCGATGCCGGTTTCTACGCTGGACATGTTATATTTCTGTATTGATGTTGTCACTTAGCATCGGCTCGTGCCGCACATTTATACTTATTCTCGTTCCAGCCGCGTCCATTGAAAATTGTTCCTATTTTATCAACTAAGTTAGATCCTTTTAAATTTGTTATATGGGACCGGTCAGCCCGCCACCGCCCGTTTATAAATGCGCCTTCATATTGCCGGTCCGCCCAGGCCGGGCCCGTGCAGACTTCTAGCACAAAGAACGAAATAGGAGATGCTTTTTAACACTTTCCAACTAAGTTGAAAAGCGTTTAAGAATTCGGTTTGTCTGTCTGTCGTTTGCCTGTCTTTGCTCTAGCTCGCGTAAATATATTCGGATTGACATACAATTTATATATGTCATTGAGGTTTACTATGGCATGTTCGGTATGGAAAATGAAGTGTATAAGCACGATTGTTTTTTTTACAGGCGCACTCAAAAGAATTATGGAACTCAAAATACAAAATACTTTTCCAATTAAAAAATTATCAAATACAAAATAAATGTATTTTAAAATAGATTTAAAATACAAAATACATTATTTTTTTTTCTTAATTATTATGTATTAGGGTGCACTACGCAAAATTTATTCTGATTTGATACTGATAACTAAAACGCGAAGTGCTTTTGTAAAACGGATAATATATATATATGGGAGAATAGGAGAACACATTTTATATACTATAGCAAACAAAGAATACTTAAAGATAAAATTAAAAAATGTGCACGGAAATATGAACATTTTCATGGATGTAATTCAGCTTCATTTTTAAAGCATACAAATAAAGGTCATAAAAACACTTTATAATTCCCATAACAATGTTAAGAATTATACAAACTTTTTTATAACATTTTAGCAAAAATATTTCTGCAGAAGCTAAACATCCTATTCATTAAAATCCTTATCGTAGCAGACCTGGAAAAAATATGTGTATAACTTCCAGAAACGAATTCAAAGACTAGGTAAAACAGACAGCCATGTACATTTTCCTACTGTGAAATTTTAATTTGCGATTGAAACACAACAGATTGAAAAATAGAGACCTATTTTGAGTATTTTGAAAATACAAAATACTTGGCAAATCCATTTCAAAGAGTCTATTTCAAAGAGTCCATTTCAAAATACATTACCAAACTACCTTAGTTTTATCAGTTTAAAATACAAAATACAAAAGTATTTTAAAAAGGTATTTCAAATTTTGGATACTGCCCAACTCTGTTTTGAACAAATAAAGAAAAACTTCTGAAAAAAAAAATTGTTATATGGAGATAGATCTTTCGCTATATGGAGATTATTTTTTATGTAATCATGGGGGAAAGTGACCGTCCCGGCTAAAACTTCGTTATATGGAAGTTCGTTATAAAGATATTCGACAGTAACATTAAAATACTTCTAAGAAGTTTTTCAAAAACTTGATTTCCTAAGTCAGCATTTGACCCAGACATCAGTAGAAGTATGCCACTGCCCCAAGGACTAAGAAATCAAATTTTGTGTTACCGCAAAATGAATTCCAAAAAAAGAAGAAAAAAAAAACAGAAATTGGCAGTTCATAAGTTTTCACTTAAATAAATTAAAATCTATGCAAGTTTAAAGGAATCAAATCGTACTACAATAATTTTGAAATGAAATTATGTATTTTCTTTTCTTTTAAATAATCTAATTGTAATGGTAAGTAAAGCTAACATAAATAACCTAAAGAATTGCAGTCGTGCAGAATTAAAATTGATTTTTCTGGAATGTTTACGTATCAAATTAGCTCAAGTGGTGTAGTCGTAAAATAACCACGGGGTATACACCAAGGATTTGTTTAGGAAGAAATTGGGTCTTTTAAAGGACCTTTCACAATTGTTTTTTTTCCAAACAGGACCCTTCACATTTTTTTTTTAAATTTCTAAACAGGACCTTTCACATTTTTTTTTACCTTAAAACAGGACCCTTCACAAAATGCTTTGTCATATAAGTAGATCTTTTTACAAAACTTTTCCCTTTCATAAATTTAATCTTTTAAAAGTAAAATCTAAAAGTCACTTTTACATATAAAGAAAATATGTAATAATAATAAAACACATTTTTACTTTAAGAAAAAAGTATTGGATTCATGAAAATTTTCGACTTCCGGTTTTTGAAAGATTTATACGTTTTAGAAGGTCCGGAACACGATATGACTATTTTTAGAAAATAGTCTGTATGTGAGTCTATGACTCTGTGTGTCTGTATGTGACAAAAATTTTGTGGTCTCTCCATCTCAAGAATTAATGCCCGAAATGTAATAAAACTTTATATTCAGTTAGATCTTGATATAAATTGGTGCTGATTAGTTTTTAGTGTAAATCGAACAACAGATGGCACTGCTAGGCGACATTTTTCCCGATAGCTATATCTCAAGAACAAACGCACTGATTTTCATGAAACTTCAGATTCTGTTAGACCTTGAAATAAATAGATGCTGATAAAATTTTGGTGTATATATTCCCACAGGTGGCACTGCTATCCGACTTTCTTCATTATTATCACTATATCTCAAGAACTAATGCACGGATTTTCATCAAACTTCAGATTCAGTTAGACGTTGACGTAAGTTGTTGTTGATTAGGTTTTGGTCTAAATCTCCCAACAGGTGGCCCTGCTATGCTACATTTTGCAGGATTTACACGATTTTAGCGATAGTCATATCTCAATAACTAATGCACGGAATTTAATAAAACTTTAGATTCAGTTAGACCTTGATATAAATTGGTGCTGATTCATTTTTGGTGTATGTTGGAACCTGCATATGAGATAGAAAAAGTTTTGGGATTGGCACATCCGACCAGTTTTTGCATAAATTGATAGTTAATGACCAGTATTAAACGAAAATTTCTAGTGGGTTTATTTTCTACTTAGTGGATCTAATAATGAAAATTATGATAGTTATTTTGTTCTCCCAGGAATTATAATATTTCGTTGAGAATTTTTAAGTAGGAATTAAGAAATACTCAGAGCCGTGATTGTAAAATACCATATGAAAGGAGTCCAAGATTGCACATACATAGACGTTTATTTGTGTAGAATCCAGGTTCGTTGGAGATCGCAATACAAGGCCAGCTAACAATCGCCGGTGGCTAGAGAGGAGGCAAATCAATTTTACATCTTCTTCTTACACAGGGCAAGAGCTGAATCCCTCTCGAGCACTGTTACAACTTTCTCAGCTCGTATGAAGCATTGGCGAAACAATAGCAATAAAATTAGTCAAAAATATCTATTTCTGGCGATACAATACAGCGAGGAGACACATGTGGTTTTTATCCATTAGTATGAAGTGAATGGGATTACGTCAGAGAGGAATTATGAATTTTTAACGCCAGTCCGATTAAAACCGCATAATGGAACCCGGTAAATTTTTGAGGGAACCCACCCTAAAAGGTTACTATCTAGAACAGGAAGATGTGAGCTAAAATTATCCCAAACAGGCGCTGGCATACCATATATGGCAAGTAAAACGCCATGGGAATAATAAGACGAAATAATTTTTATATGCCGTGAGAAATGATATCAGATTATGATCCTTTAAAATACAGATGTAAAGTGCATCTGTGAACAAAGATTTCTAACTGTTGCTAGGCACAAAGCTGTTTCTTTTCTTCTTTTTTTTTAAAGTAGATGAAAATATGGTCAGAAGATTTTAACGAGCGAAATAAAATGAGAGCTTACATTTTAGGCAACGGAACTGAGGATAAATAATTTGTGACCAGACAATAAAATTTCAAGTTAAACAGGAACCATATACTTTAAAGTTGGGGGGGGGGGCGATTTAACATAAAATTTCATTCTAAATATATGAAGTTAAATCTCCTTCATATAATAAATTGGTGCTGATTCATTTTTGGTGTATGTTGGAACCTGCATATGAGATAGAAAAAATTTTGGGATTGGCACATCCGACCAGTTTTTGCATAAATTGATAGTTAATGACCAGTATTAAACAAAAATTTCTAGTGGGTTTATTTTCTACTTAGTGGATCTAATAATGAAAATGTATAAATTTCGATTTATACATTTTTAAATAATTGCACCACTATTAAAACAATATTATTACCGTAATGTTTTAGCTTTTACAAAATATTTAAAATAAAAAATAATGACATCCTATATAGCGATAATTATAATCATCCTTAAAATGTCAAGTAAGATAATCAAAACGGAAAGATGACATATTTGACGCAATATAACAATCGTAATTGTTGAAGGAATTTCAAAATTAAGAGAAGTACTTCAACATTTCAGACTTTGCCGGATGCAAAAGCACAACAAGCAAAATATTTTCTCAAAATTCCACTTGCTCAACTAGAAATATTTTATTTCTAAGGAAAAAGACGGAAATGTCTCATTAGTTTTATTAATACTTCACACGTACATCGCTTGCAAAGTGTTCATAACTTAGATTGCTTATTTGTTAGGTTTCAGTCTGTCACGTACGTGGGACGTCCTCGATTTCGACATTTTTAGGTGCGTTCGTAATTATATAAATATGTAGCACATATAGCCGTTGTCTGGTCCGTCCGTCTGTCCGCATATAACAGCGCAAAAACCACCCAACCGAATGGTTTGAAATTTAATATATAGAATCGTTTCAGAATTTTGTCGGGTCATTTCAAATTTTATGAAAATCGAATCATAACTTAAAAAGATATTAATAAAAGTTTTCTTCATTCTATTAAATCCTTTCGTACGTAATCTATATAGTACAAGCACAAGTCATGCGACTCAGGAAAACAAATACGGACTAACCACATCTTTTTCCAAGCTGTCATTTTTATAAAAAATTATTTTTTCGAATAAAATTGCGTAAAAGTTACATTTTTAGAAAGATCGTTCAAAAAAAATTGTTTGCTTCAGAGATGAGTTACATTAAAAAAATGTATAGATTTTGAGATAACTTCAGTGAAAATTAGGATAACAGCCGAATATCTCAATCCATTAAAGTAAATAAACAAAAGATTCATTTATCGTGAGTCATAGAAATATTAAACCATGGAGGTAATCATTCGCAAAAAAAAGATCTCCATGGTGAATTTTACAGCGCTGTCTAGTGTCGAAAAAAATTCGCATCTGTAAACATGGCATATGTAAAAAAAGAAAAAAACAGGGGGGGTGGCATCCTCATTTCGCTCATAGCAGATGATACAATTTATTTCACTGAAATAATAACGACGACTTTTTCGCATTGTAAAATTATTTATAGCACGAAACGAACGCACCTCATTTGTCACGTTGAACGTACAATTTCCAACTTTCTACATGTTAGATTAAGTCTGATGTACATTCAAGCAAAACGGAACATGTCTAACAAACAGTTAATTATCACATCAAAATTTCATCCATTATATAAAAATTTAACTATTGAACAAAAAAATACACAAGTTAGTAAAGATAATTTCAACAATTGCATAAAAAATTTACAAGTTAACAAAAAAAGTTAAAAAAAATAACAGTTGAATATAAAGTTAAAAATTTTCTAAAAACATTTAAAAGTTAGCAATTAAGTTTTAAAAATACAGTTAAAAAATTTCCAAGGTTTTCTAAAAATATTTATAAATTAACAGTAACCCCATAAACCTATATCAATTACATGACAATCGAAGTATATTTACACGAGTTAGAGCACGGACAGACGGCATACAGACAAACCGAAGTCATAAACTTTTTTAAACTAAAAGTGTTAAAAAAACATGAACCATAAAATCTTAACCAAAAGTGAGACTGTAAACGCTTCAATCAAACTGTCCCAGCTGACCTCTCGAAATCGTCTGATAAAAATTGGAGGAGACAGTTTAGAATTTAAAAAAAATAGAACCGTTCAAGGACATGTGTTGCCGAACTCGCGTCAGTTTTGATTAATGAAGATGATTTGAAAGCTTAATTACGGCTTTTATGAGTTATTTTGTACATACAAATCTAAAAGCAAAAAAAGAGAAGGAAAAGATAAAAGGAAAAGAGGACGTGAAACAGAAGAAAAGAGGATTATGGGTTACTTGTAAATGGTAAGTGAGTGAATGGTCTACGATTACCATAAAAGGAGTGGTAACGTCGAGCGGAAAAAATTAAGTTAAATTAAAATCTGTTGCCGCTCTTATTGGCTATTTCGTTTTACTATGAAGTGATATCACTTGAGATAAAGTTCGCCAATTTAAAATTAAGATTCGGCAGTTGAAAATTCTCCTTCAGCAATTTCTGTCAATAAACGGATAATAAATATCAGTACACGAGATCTTTTGTACAGCCCTGTACATGATCTATAGAATTTATACATGCCAAGAAATGTGTAAAAAATTAGCTAAATATAAAAACGAAACGTGTACCAGAGCTGAAAACGCACTTCTAGCAATTATTGTTCATTTACAGTACTATAACCGAATTATTTTGTGTGTCCCTGTACATGAACGATGAATGCTATGCACACCCAATTCTAAAGTAAGCATCTTATAGTATACCTAAGTCACATATATCAATTTTAATGCGCTTGAAATAGTGTATCATCATTAAAATACACCGTAACGGAATTATTTTGAGTGTCCCTGTGAACGAGCTATAACGGTCAAAATATGCATGGTAATCCGAGTATATTTACGCGAGTTAGAGTACGGATAGAAAGACAGACATACAAACCGAATTCATAAACACTTTTCAACTAATTGGAAAGTGTTACTAAAAGATGTAGTAGAGGTTTGCTTTAAAAAAAATTAAAAGGAGTGGTAACGTCGAACGAAGAAAATAAAACTAAACTAAAATATGTTGCCTCAATTATTGGCTATTTCATTTTCCTAACAAGGGAACCACCGCAATTAACAGAGTGCTGATAAGTGTATTTTTTAAGTTAGAATTAAACGTTTTTAGAAAAGCAAAATAAAGTATAATATAGTAAAAGTAATAAAAACGGATGCAGATATACATGAGATGTTTTTTCCTCTTTTCGTAATAATGTCTGTCTGATGATGAACTGGTATATTTATAAAAAATATAGTTATCAATATTCAATGTATATATTCTTATCGTTATTCAAAACTTAAATAGTGGATAGAATATCAATCAAAATGAAAAACAAGAATATCATCTAAGATGAATTTAAATATCGAACTTTTATGCCCGCATATCTTGAAAGATGATAAAACATTCCCTTTTTCGTAAAGTAAAATAAACGACCTATACACTGAAATAACAACAATAAAAGCAAAGTCGGCCTTTTAAACTTCTTTCGATGCATCTTCTATTATCGCCATTTGTTTTTCTGTCTGTCACTATCTCAACTCTCGACTTGTTAAGAGCCCTGTATATTAGTCAATGCCGAATATCTGATTATCGGATCAAAGAAGACCGGCGGAATTAATGACAGCGCGGCAAACCAAAACAAACTCAAAGCTAGTGAATAATGCTTAACCGATTATTTACCTGCGCTGGTCGGCAAAATAATGAAATATGGAGGAAATGTCTAGAATTAATGGGCTTGAAAAAGAAACTATGTATATGCAAATGGGAGTAAAATATAGCCGCATGGTCAATCAGAGGATATGAACAAATAATTTATTTTAAACTTATCATCTGATTTATGATAGCTTTGAGAAACATAGCAGAAATGCTACCCAAGTTTCATAGATTATTCATAACAGTTTTTCTAGAAGGAAGGATATGTTCATACACGGTTGCAGAGAAAAGAGATAAGACGGAGTAGGGCTCGGTTTTTATACTCGACTTTGGGCTCGGACTCATAGTGAAAAATTTATTTCTTCAAATAAGTTGGAAATTCTACGTTAAACGTGACATATGAGGTGCGTTCATTTTATAACTAGTTTCACAATGTAAAAAAATCATCCTTATTATTTCAATGAAATGAATTATATCGTCTGCTGGAGCGAAATGAGCATGCCCCCTTTTTTTTTCTTATTACGTATGCCACGCTTACAAATGCGATTTTTTTTTTCTACACCAGACAGTGCTGGTAAATTCACCCTGGAGATCTTGCTTTGCGAATGATTACTCCATGGTTTAATATTTTTATGATTCACGATAAACGAATCTTTTGTGTTTATTTACTTTAATGGATATTGGGATAAATTTTGCGCTGTTAACCTAATTTCCGCTGAAGTTATCTCAGAATCTATACTTTTTTAATGTAACTCATCTCTCAAGCAAACAATATTTTCGAACGAGCTTTCTAAAAATGTAACTTTTACGCAATTTTATTCTAAAAAATAATTTTGAATAAAAATGGCCGCCTGGCCTATGAAAAAAGAAGTGGTTTGTTTGCCCGTATTAGTTTTCTTCAGTCACATGACTTGCGCTTTTATTATACAGATTACGTACGATAGCATTTAATAGAATGAAGAAAACTTTTATTAATATTTTTTAAAGTTTTGATTCGATTTTCATAAAATTTGAAATGACTCGGCAAAATTCTGCAACGATTCTATATAGTATTAAGTTTCAAACCATTCGATTGGGTAGTTTTTGCGCTGTTATATATACGGACGGACGGACAGACAGACGGACCAGACGACAACTATAGGTATTTGTATAGTTACGAACGCACCTAAAAAAGAAACTAGTACGTTGTGGCTATCACAAAACTTTCAAATCAAATCAATTAAATGATTTAAACGGTACAAGAAATTACATCGTATTTAATGGTGGGAGTATCCTATTTGAGATTTATTCTAACAGAGCGAAAAATGCCGGGACCAGGACTCGAACCTAGGTACTTTGGCTTGTCGTAACAAACGCTTTTCTTACTGAACTATCTCAACGATATCCTCACCGGCATAATTCTCTCTTATTTGTTGGACATGGCTGCGAACTGCAGCGCTAATTTCATTCATCCGAGCTAAAACTATAGCATTTTACATGATGAATGTGATGCAACACGGAAACTCTTGTATACCATGTAATTAGGTCATAATGAACAGAGGAAAGTTTCTTCAACTAGGCAAATCATATTTAATGGTTGGAGTATCGTATTTGAGATTTATTCCAACAGAGCAAATGCCGGGACCAGGACTCGAAACCTGCAGTTCGCAACAATGTCCAACAAATAAGAATGAATTATGCCAACCAGGATATCGTTGATGATAGCTTACTAGGAAGAGCGTTTGGCATTGCAAGCCAAAGTACCCAGGTTCGAGTCCTGGTCAACGGCATTATTAGCTTTGTTGGAATGAATCTCAAATAGGATACTTCCACCATCAAATATGATTTGCCTAGTTGAAAAAACTTTCCACTGTTCATTAAAGAAATTGTATCAATTTAGCAAATAGTTTATTATATGTCCTGTAATGTAATAGCCGCTTGCAGACTTTTCTCTTTCAGCCTCGATGTTTTAACAGAAATAAGGGAAGGAGACAAGAGTTCTGTTTTTGACCCGAACTGTATTATCTTTGGTAGTCCCGAAGGCTCATTTTCGTAAATTCAGGCCCAGAAGTCCCGGGATATCCCGATGAGAATCACATTTCTGCAGACGCGCGGGTGACGTGAACTATGCTAACATTCCCAGCAGAGGGCGAAAGTGTTTTTGTGGGAGGGTAAAATCACTTTATTTGGTTACCCAGTTCCTTACATGATGTCTGTGGTTCTATGACGACGCCAGGCCTGGCCGACACCCTTATGCACCACTAACCACAACACCAATTTTAATCTTAAGGCTGCTCTCAAATCCAAACTGACTACTTTATGACAAAATTAATTTTTAAATTAATATCTGTTCGGAAAACGCATGAAATTGGCAGTCGTTCTTATTCAGAAACTATATAATCGAAAGACGTTGTCCATTTTTTTTATAGAGGCACAGAAGATATTTCAGAATTGAACAGATATTGAACAAAATAAATTTTAATTTCTTTTCCCAGTCAAAATGAATTTTGGTCACTGATAGTCAAATGAACAATGAGTCTCTCTTTGTTGTAAAGACATTAATTTTCTTATTTTGTTTTTTATTGTTAAAAACCCTATTAATGATTAAATTAGGTACTGAAAGGGTATATTACCTTCTGCCTTTTTTACGGCCCATTAACCAGTTAGAAAAAAAAAACTTCTGCGGTCGCCTTTATATCCCAGTTTTTAAATATAGCTTTAAATCTATATTCGATTTATTTTACTTTAGGCACTGACCCGATCTGTATGTTTATAGATAGACAAAAAAAAAGATACGGTGGAAAATAATTATTATGGTTGCAGGAAAAAATCACCAACAGAAATGGCCACATAAAGACAGTAGTAGTTTAAAAACATCCAACATGACATAAACTAGTTTTTGGCAATTATTACTTACGACTCTTGGATTCTATTTGAGCTAGTAAGAATCACGCCTATCATTATCGAGTTTACATGAAGGAATAAAGACACGACTAATTAAATTAATAAAATTGTTATTTTTAATGTTTGTTGTATTTTAATAATTAATTTTAAACAATATTATGAAACAAAAACATGTCCGCGAGTAACGGTGACGTCATACGGTGGCAACGATCTGATTAAGCCTTTATGCACCGATGGTAATTTAAAGTACCATTGAAAGTAACTTACATAATCACATAATAAGATCACTAATTATAATTAAAATATAGATAAAATGCTTAAGTGATACAAAGAGGAAACACAAAAGGCTTATGAAAACCTTTTAATGATCGACATGTGTTCCAGCGCTCATTTACGGCGCCATTTTCAAGATATATAACGATAAACAAAAATATTCTCGCAGATTTTTGAAAATAAACTTGAAAACATAAATCACGAGATCATATATGTAAAAAGCAGGTGCTTGAAATAAACTGTAAACATGAAAATTAATATTTCCTTTAACTGAAAAGTACCTTGTGCCAAATGGTTGCCAAAGTGATTTGGCACGATGTACTTTTCAGCTTAAAAAAAACAAAAGCAATAAGGAAATATTAATTTTCATGTTTACAGTTAACTATTTCAAGCACCTGTTTTTTATATATATGATGTCGTGATTTATGTTTTCAAGTTTATTTTCAAAAATTTGCGAGAATATTTTTGTTTATCGTTATATATCTCGAAAATGGCGCCGTAAATGAGCGCTGAAACATATGTCGAACATTAAAAGGTTTTTATAAGCCTTTTGTGTTTTCTCTTTGTATCACTTAAGCATTTTATCTATATTTTAAAAGAAACTTGTTATAAAATTCATTTAGCACATTTGTTAGCAATAATTCAAATTAGCATGAGTTCTGGATACTTTACTTTATCCTGTTCCAGAAGCCCTAATCGCTATACAAAGCAAAAATATTTTTTAATGAATATTTTATTTTTCCAATTGTAGCTGCTCAGCTGTTTTGATGTTGAAAGACATTCAGTGGAATGTTTCAGTTCTGAAAAACACACACTGAGAAAAATGACACTTTCAAATCTGAGTAAATCGATGTTTTCATTTTGTTATGAAACTTTTTGTTTCATATAGAACGACCCAATGCTTTTAATTCTGAAATACCTGAAATACTCCGAATACTGAAATATGGACATATTCAAAACTGAGCACATAGAGGTCAGTTTATACTCATTTTTGAAACATGGACATATTCAAATATGTTTAGGGTCAGTTGAAACTCATTTTTGAAACATGGGCATACGCATAAATGATTAGGGTCAGTTGAAACTCATTTTTGAAACATGGACATACTCAAAAATGAGCACACAGAAGTCAGTTCATACTCATTTTTGAAACATGGACATATTAAAAATGACTAGGGTCAGATAAAACTCATTTTTGAAACATGGACATACTCAAAACTGAGCACATAGAGGTCAGTTCATACTCATTTTTGAAACATGGACATATTAAAAATGACTAGGGTCAGATAAAACTCATTTTTGAAACATGGGCATATTAAAAAATTATTAGGGTCAGTTAAAACTAATTTTTGAAACATGGACATATTCAAAAATGATTAGGATCAGTTGAAACTCATTTTTGAAACATGGACTTACTCAAAACTGAGCACATAGAGGTCAGTTCATACTCATTTTTGAAACATGGGCATACTCATAAATGATTAGGGTCAGTTGAAACTCATTTTTGAAACATGGACATACTCAAAAATGAGCACACAGAAGTCAGTTCATATTCATTTTTAAAACATGGACATATTAAAAAATTATTAGGGTCAGTTAAAACTAATTTTTGAAACATGGACATATTCAAAAATGATTAGGATCAGTTGAAACTCATTTTTGAAACATGGACTTACTCAAAACTGAGCACATAGAGGTCAGTTCATACTCATTTTTGAAACATGGGCATACTCATAAATGATTAGGGTCAGTTGAAACTCATTTTTGAAACATGGACATACTCAAAAATGAGCACACAGAAGTCAGTTCATATTCATTTTTAAAACATGGACATATTAAAAAATTATTAGGGTCAGTTAAAACTAATTTTTGAAACATGGACATATTCAAAAATGATTAGGATCAGTTGAAACTCATTTTTGAAACATGGACTTACTCAAAACTGAGCACATAGAGGTCAGTTCATACTCATTTTTGAAACATGGGCATACTCATAAATGATTAGGGTCAGTTGAAACTCATTTTTGAAACATGGACATACTCAAAAATGAGCACACAGAAGTCAGTTCATATTCATTTTTAAAACATGGACATATTAAAAAATTATTAGGGTCAGTTAAAACTAATTTTTGAAACATGGACATATTCAAAAATGATTAGGATCAGTTGAAACTCATTTTTGAAACATGGACTTACTCAAAACTGAGCACATAGAGGTCAGTTCATACTCATTTTTGAAACATGGACATACTCAAATAGGAGCACATGATGATTTATTCTTGAGTGTGTGCATGT
This sequence comes from Maratus michaelseni, assembly GCA_963931845.1. NCBI lineage: Eukaryota > Metazoa > Arthropoda > Arachnida > Araneae > Salticidae > Maratus > Maratus michaelseni. The sequence continues at coordinate 263,136,714 of OZ007597.1, forward strand.
TTTCAGAAATCAGTATATACATCTTTCAAACTTGAGTCATTTTGATTCGGAGCCATTTTGACTATGCGACATACTCAGATTTGAGTATTTTTTGCTCAGTTTTGAAAATGTCGTTTTTAGAGTGTAAGGATAATTCAAAAATTTCTAAGTAAGCCACATTTTGAGAAAACTTCATTCTTATACTGAATTAAGCGAACGAACTAAAATGAATTCGAAATAAATGGTAATGTAGAATGTATTTTGGAAGTTTTCTGCATTAACGACATTTTCAAAGCTGAGCAAAAAATACTCAAATCTGAGTATTTTTTGCTCAGTTTTGAAAATGTCGTTTTTAGAGTGTGGACAGAAAAATATCTGTCTGAAAAATTTCTATGTCTATATGTAAGGCCATTACTTTTACGCATTTCCTAATTCTATAAAATGATAAACGAAATATCCTGAAGAAATGATTTGGATAGATTTGTAAATAATCTACAAAATCTCTGTAAATAGTGATTTAGTTAATTATATTTTAATAAATGAAAAATTCCTAAAATTTATTTATTGATTGCAGAAATCTACTAACATATTTTCAAATATTTAGAAAAAATGCTTTGGAAGGCGAAATTTTCATTAATTCCCAATTTGGTACATAAAAGGTTAAAGTGCTTTAAATTGAAATTTTGATTGATAGTTGAAATTTTTATTTTTTTTTAGAAAGGGAATAAAATTTATTGAAAAACTAATAATTCCACGTTGTTTATTATTAAGTATTTTAAAACATTTTTGCTTTTGTCAAATTTGGTCACATATTACGTGGGAAACCTGCAGCCGCGTTGACCTGAACCAATATATACGGACTCGATGGGTAGCATCTTAGAAAACAAAAAATTATTAAAATCAAATCTCAGTATCTTCTGGTAAAATAAGGTTGTAGCTAAGGACCATCGGCTCAAATTTTTAAATATTTGAAAAATAAGAAAATTGCGCTATTTTTTTTTTAAAAAAAATCATTTTTCGTCTAAAGTTTTGTTTTTTAAGCTTATTGGAAAACTATAAAAAAATAAAAATTTTCAAAAAATGGTTTGATGGCCCTTAGACAATTTAATTATGCGTAGATGAGCGAAAATGTTATCCAATTTTGTTAAAAATTGTCCAAGTTATCATGCTGCCCATGTTGAAAAATGTTTCCAGAAAATCGCGTTTAAAGTTTTAGAAGAAAAATATATACTGATAATTTTTTTTCACCTTTTGCTATTCCTGAGCCTCCTGTGCCTTAATCTGCTCATTTAAAAGGGAGTAGAATCTTTAGTAGGATCTTTTCGGCGAGGTCGGTATTATTCACAGTGCGCGCGCTCACATTTTTGCTCATATCTTTCTTAATAATTAAGATATAACTTTAAATATTTTTGCCCATAATTCTACAAACTTTAAGGGTTTAATTTCCGTTAGAAAAAAATCGATTATTTGAAAGTTAACAACGTATGTAACCCCTAAAATCCCATAAGTTACATTTAGAAGGTAATGGTATCCGCTGGTTTTGCGAGTTACGGCGCTATCCACAACAACTCATTTAGAAATTCATAACCTTTTTTGGTAGCCTTTATTCCCCAGATTTTAAATAAAGCGATAAATATATATTCGATTTATTTTACTTTAGGCACTGACCCGTTCGGTATGTTTATACACAGAGACAAAAAAGGAAACGGTGAAAATAATTATTATGGTTCCAGGGGTAAAAACGATCAACTGAATCGGCCACATAAAAGACAGAAGAAGCAGTTTAAAAAAAAGAACTTACTTTCAACTTGACATAAACCAGTTTTTGGCAATTATTATTTATTATTCTCGGAATAAGGGCTCTATTTTTCATTTCTGAGTAGCACAGCAGTATAAAGAGTCACACCTATCATTATCGAGTTTACATGAAGGAATAAATGCATGACGAATTTAATGACAACGTTAATATATCTATTATAATATAATGATAAATGTGTGATGGCCACTAGATTCTACTTCTTGGAACTCATACGACAATGCAAAACAAATTCAAAGTTGATCAACATTTTCCACATTTGGCGCCTTCTTTTCTTTTCTTTTCTTTTAATATATTATCATTATACGTTTTTAGCTCACAGGCTATCAAAGTTGGAGAGCTAATGTGCCGCAGATTCTGTATGTACGTATATATGTACGTACGTAACGCGATAACTTTTGATAAAAATATCCGATTTGCTTCAAATTTTGTATATAGGCTCATTCTGATAAGGCGCTTCCCTGATTAGTTTTGAGGGGTTCATTGGTTAAGTATAAAGAGGGGTAACGAGGGGCTAATCCCTCCTTAATTTAGATAAATGAATGTTTCATGCAGAATTAATCGATTTGCTTCAAATTTTGTTTATAGGCTCCTTGTGATAAGGTGCTTCCCTGATTAGTTTTAGCGGTTCCTTGTTAAGAATAAAGGGGGGGGGGGAACGGGAGCTAATCCCCCTTAATTTAGATAAATGGGTATTTCATGCAGAATTATCAGATTTGCTTCAAATTTTGTATATAGGTTCATTGTGATAAGGCGCTTCCTTGATTAGTTTCAAGGGTTCATTGGTTAAGTATAAAGCGGGGAAACGGGGGGATAATCCCTCCTTAATTTAGATAAATGGGTATTGCATGCAGAATTATCCGATTTGCTTCAAATTTTGTATATAGGTTCATTGTGGTACGGCGCTTCCCTGATTAGTTTTGGGAGTTCATTGGTTAAGTAAAAAGGAGGGGATCTGGGGGCTAGCCCCCCCCCCTTAATTTATTGTCGACTTCTTTATTTTTCGAGGGACATTATTTTTTAAAATAAGAGTATAATATACAATTAGTGTGAATAGCCTGTGAACTCAATGCCAACTTTTTAACGGGGAATTTTTCCTTATTTATTTTTTCTTTTCTTAAAAAAATATCACTAAGCTTTTTTTTTTAATTGCATTTTCTGTTATAATTTTTAAGAAACAACATAAAATTTTTGTAACAAAAAAATTTAAACATCGTTTGGCTAAAAATATTGTAAATTAAATTTATTATGAATGATTTTTTTTCGATTTTTTTGGTTGATTTAACATTTTACAGTATAATTTAATGGTGAAAATATGTGCACTGCTTAATTTTATAAAATTGATGCATTTTGTCAACAAAAGACATGTTATTGATTTGAACGCAAATACATTTTCAACTAAGAATTTTACCAATTTTGTGGTAGGAATGACATTTTAAGTAATTTTAGTTACTTGGCGAGTGTAGCTCGTCATTTTATGGTTTGACGCGAAAAAACTCGCGACGATTTAGATTCGTTGTTTTACCAGAAGGAGTTAAAGATGCGTGATCCCATAATCCTGCTAAAAAAAATTATACTGATGCCGCACTGATCGTTTGAATTGTCGGCATAGCTCTAATTTTTGAGCATGGCTTTGCAGATTTCAGTGTCATATTCATGAAAAATACCTAGTATTTTTTTTTTTCACCAGTGAAAAATTGATTTGATAACTTTTACTTTGCGGCTTCACTTTTTACTTACCCATCATACGTAGTATAGGGTAAGTCTTGTAATCGTTTTGAAAATCCAAAAAAAAAAATTTGACGGATTTACACGTTTCAGACACCGGATATTCCGAAAAAACATATTTTTAGAAAAAAAAAATTGTCGTCCGTCTGTGTGTCGGTAAACGCTCTATCCCCCGAAAAAATTGAGTTAGAGACTTGAAATTTGGTATGTACTTAGCATGTAATAATTGAAAGAAACTTATTGAATTTCAGTAACCTCGATTATCCGGAACTCTTTTTTTTCGGACTCTCGAAATATTCGTTCTGATAAAAGGTATATAAAATTTTTCGAAATTGTTTATTTTAAGGAATGAATATAAAAGACAATAAAAAAACATAAATTTTGCATAAAGCATGAAGTCGATCGGATAATGAGTTGCCGAAATATTTGTAATCCTATTTTTCACACTCTTCGATTTTTCATGACCCTGTATTTCATCCAAATTTCAATTCAAAGATATATTTCAATTGGAAATGAGACGCTTAATCAGATGCAATAAACCGCTAGTTAATAGAATTATAGTTTTTGGAGTTATAAGGATGTTTCTTTTAAGCAATTCATCGAGCCTTTAAAGTTTAGGACGTCATCCAACCACGATTTTATTCGAATTGCAATGCATTTTATAAGTAGTTTACACATTTTTTATTTTAATATTTTACATTATGCATATCCATGATGGATAAGTATTACGGTGGCCCCCAACGACTAGTTTACCATAGATTTAGTTCTAATGAATTTTTAATGTAGTTTAATTTAAAATATTGCAAAATAACTCAATTTTTACATGAGTGGATGATTTTGTCCTCTTTTTAATCGATTTAACACTTGACTCTATAGCGATAATTCGACTAAAAAATATATATATAATGATGTAAAACCGATCGATTGATTTATCGGCACAGCTCTTTTTTTCAGCGGTGCAGCCTTTCAGTGTCACATTCATTCACAACACCTGGCGATTTTTTTTTTCTAACGGGTTCAGTAGTGAAAAATTGATTTGATGATTTTTATTAACCTGGTTCAGTTTTTTTACCATAACTTTTGTTCTAACAAATTTTGATGTGGTTTTGTTTAAAACATTGCAAAGGAGCTCAATTTTAACATGAGTAGTAAATGATTTTCCACTCTTTTTAGTCGATTTAAAGGTACTTGACCGATTGCCCCCATACCCATAATTCGAATAAAAATATACATAGTGATGCAAAACTGATCGATTGATTTATTGGTACAGCTCTCATTCTTAGCGGAACAGACTTTCAGCGTCATATTCAAAGAAAACACCTGGAAGATTTTTTTTTTTCAGCAGGTTCACTGGTGAAAAATTGATTTGGTGACTTTTATTCGCCTGGTTCTGTTTTTTTTTTTTTTTTTTTTTTTTTTTTTTACAATATTTTTTTGTTCTAACAAATTTTTAATGTGGTTTTGTTTACAGTATTGCAAAGTAACTCAATTTTAATATGCCTGAATGATTTTTTTTTTCAGTTTTTAGTCGATTGAAAGGTATTTTGATCCCCATAGCGGTAATTCGATTTAAAAATATATAATGATGCAAAACTAATCGATTGATTTATCCGCACAGCTCTCATTTTTAACTGTACAGATTTTCAGTGTCATATTCAAAGAAAACACCTAGAGATTTTTTTTTTCCCAGCAGGTTTCACTGCTCAAAAATTGTTTTTGTGACTTTCATTCGCCTGTTTTTTTTTTTTTTTTTTTTTTTACAATAGTTTTTGTTTAAATTTTTTTTTTAATGCGGTTTTGTTTAAAACATTGCAAAGTAACTCAATTTTAACATGAGTAGTAAATGATCTTCCCCTCTTTTTAGTCGATTTAAAGGTACTTCGCCCATAATTAGACTAAAAATATACATAGTGATGCAAAACTGATCGATTAATTTATTGGTACAGCTCTCATTCTTAGCGGTACAGACTCTCAGCGTCATATTCAAGTAAAACACCTGGAAGATTTTTTTTTCAGCCGCTTCACTGGAGAAAAACGGATTTGATATGACTTTTATTCGCCTAATTCTGTTTTTTTTTCTTTTTTTGCAATAATTTTTGTTCTAACAAGTTTTTAATGTGGTTTTGTTTAAAGTATTGCAAAAGTAGTTCATTTTTATCATGAGTGAATGATCCCCCTCCTTCTCCCGCCTTTTTAGTCGATTTAAAGGTACTTTGACCCCACAGGCTCATAGCCATAATTCGACGACTAAAAAACATATATGGTGATGCAAAATCGATCGATTGGTTTATCGGCACATATCTCATTTTTAACTGTACAGACTTACAGTGTCATATTCATGAACAACACCTGGCGAATAATACACCTCTTTTTTATTCTTTTTAGGAGAGACCTATAGCCAGTGCCTTTTTGCCGTCTGGAGGCTATTCGAAACCGGCTGCGGTTGAAATTTTCGATGCCAAACAACAACTGCTGTCGGCCAGACATGAAATCTGATGAGTTGAGCAGACAGAAAACGCCTGAGCCAACAATTTTCAGCCCACGGATGAAAACCGCCCACGAGCTTCGGGGGCAACTCTCATACGCACAGAGGGCAGTGGGAAAAGAATCTGAAAATTCCAGATTGCCGTGACGTAATGATACACAAGCCACAAGCAAATAGAAAATGAATAGTGCTTCCGTTTCTGTGTAAATTGTGGCACGAAATAAGAGAAATCAGTGGACCCGTGCGAAAATTTCGCAATGCAGTCTAATATTTTTTTTTAGCAAATATCTAATATTTTTTAGATGCAGGTTTAAACTTCTAAAGAATAATTGAGGATTAAAATATCCGCAAACAACATGAGTCAAACCGGTATATCATCTCATTTATTCCATCAAAGTTACGGTAAAACTGACCGAAAATAGCAAACGCAAAAAAAAAAAAAAAAAAAAGGTAAGTGTGATCGAAGATCGCACAAAGGATTTCGTTTAATATTCCTTTCAAAACACTTTATCCTTTCTTTAATAAATCCAAAATAATTTCATTAAAAAAAAAATTAAACAAAAAATCATGTTTTTTATAAAGTAAAAATTTAACGGTCTATTTTTCTCGTTTTTTCGAATATCTGAACCGGTCCGATAGCGGGCGAATCCCGCTATTATACTCTGTCATAATAATATCTGTAATGTGGACTAAATGCAATATTAAAATAAAAATCAATTTCAAAATTAAACATGTTGTATAGAGAGTAGAGACCTTCAAAATTTCCGTTTAATTACCAATATGACGTCATATTAATCTTTTTTTCAATTGGTGAAACTTTTTATTTCATTTTCCACGTGGAAATCTTTCAATAGAAAATTAATTATTGTAGAAAGAATTTTATCGTGGATTTTTAATGGTTGGCAACTGCTATAACACAAAATGTTTAAATTTAATAGGAAAAGGCTGTTAGATTTTTAGTTTTTTATCTCTTTATATTAAAATAGTACGATTTTTATTTTATTATTTTATTATTTTCAGCGTGACAGTAGGTATTCAGCTGTACGTACCCAAAATTTCAAGTCTGTAAGTTATACAGTTTCTGAGAACCGGCTCTGTGATGGACAGACAGAGAAGCGGGACGAATAGGGTTTCGTGAGATAAACGAAACTCTAAAAAGAAAAAAAATATATATCAATCGTATTTTAACTGCATTAGAGGGAAAACAATGCGGATTTAATTTTTAATTCACTTGCAATTTTTAATCGAAAAACATGTTTTAACGAAATGCGAGTGCACTATGTCAGAAGCCTGTTTAAAATCCTTTCATATGGTATCTCATTTATCGTTCTGCGTTTTGTATTTGCTAAGAAAAAGGGATGTTGACAACAGAAATAACGTAAGAGGACTGCCTCTAAATACAGTCTGATAAAGTCCCAAAGTCGATAATTTATTAAAAACGACAGATTCGTATTACCCGCATGACAGGAGAGATCGCCAAATATTTCGCTACTTACAACAGCCTTTTTAGTACCGATGATTTTAGGTGTTTAAGCAAGCGCGTACTTCGATTACATGTTTGTTAAATTTGTGTTTTATTTATTAATGAAGTTTTATTTTCATTATGGAATAATAGCCGTGTTACGGTTGGTTTCAACCAATTTTTTTTTTTAATCTACATTAATTATTTAAATCACTTTCTCTACATTTATTTAAAAGCACTCTTTTTTCTTCTGTTTCTAATAAAAATTTAAATAAATTAAAGTAATTGTAATAATAATAATAAAATCAGTTTTTATTTTTTCTTCTTTCTTTTTCTTTTTGCAAAGTAAATTCAACGTTTATAGTCTAGCTTTGCTTCCTGTTTTCAAATACGAAAGATAAATAGCAGGGAGGGAGGTTTCTCAGTAAAAGACCACACATAGTGTATTGGGCAGTCATGTACGTTTTCTCCCATACCCTTGAATCATGTGTTGTAGTCACCTAGTCTAGTTTTGGTTAAAAGAAAGACCGTCCGCCCTGTATAGGAATTACGTTATCTTATGAGTGTACTATATACGCAATTAGGCTTTGTAAGCTTACGACAGGCTTCAATAAGCTCTGCTATCAGGCGGATAGCTGGCGCCCAGGTCAACAGAGGCTCACAGGACCCCCTTCAGCACACGCCATGGGGGTGAAACATGGCTGCCTTCCCCCATGAAGCGGCTGGCAGGGTGGAACGACAGGCTGATGCCTTCAAGGAGAGTCCATTTTCCCTTTTGTTTCCATTCCCGTACCCCTGGCGGAGTGGTTCGGTCCCGTTTTTCAAGCAGCGCGGGAGAATGAATGTTTACGACACTTGTTGCTTGGCCAGGAGACCTGTCGTTTGACTCGTAAAAAAAAAAAAAATTCGTCTTATTACGGAGCTCGAAGACTGGCCTGTGGGCTGGATCGCGAAGTTGTTGAAGGCGGACAGGTTTCTGGAAGATTTTGTTTTGAGAGTGGGGCATTGATGGCCTACTTTAATTATCCTAAATCATGAGGTTATGATGAAAAGAGGCTATAAGGGCATTTTCGAAGTAAGGATCTGTATCTGATGGAGGGCGAATGAAAAGAAAATATGTTTGACCCATCATGTAGTAGCGGCGTTCCTAGAAAAAGTGTTGTCTTGTGTTGACTTCTTAAGCGGCGGTTGTTAATGATACCTTGACGAAAAATGAATTAATGATTAGACGAGCATCATTTCTGGAGATGGGGCATTATCAATCCTAGACTAAGAAGGCTGGCGAGACTAGCTGAGTAGACTTGCCCGCTTTACAAGGTATCGGTGATGTGACGACGTTTTGAATCGGGAATAAATCAAAATCTCCAAGTGATGTATGGAGTAACGGTGTTGACTCGTAGAGGCAGCTGAAAAGAATAGGTTGAAAAAAAAAAAGGAGATTATGGCAGATCAACATATCTGCAATGAAGTGTGCCCACATTGACGGTAGTAAATATCAAAGTATATTGTAAGTAACCCATATTTCTTCTTTATTACATGTTGTCTACTGTTGTGATATTTATAAATACCTGGAGAAACAAAAAAATATAATTATTGGTATTTTAAGATGATTAACATGTAACCTTTTTGTTTATGATTGAACGACATTTGAATTGTTGGTTTGTTAATAGTTTAAGATTTATGATATTTAATTGAAAATTAATCAATAATTAAATTTTGAAAAGTTGATCCATCTTTAAATCATGGTATTGTGGTAATTTTAGGGACTTTGCTGCTTAATGTAAAGTGTTGTAATAAGTAATTTCAGTATTTTTTTTTTTGATCAACTTTGTTATTATGTTATTATTATATTTTGTTTGAGAACTACCTTACTTTTATAATTTTTAATTATTCAAATAAAGAAAGTTTTTGTTTATTCTCAAATATGGTATGTTTTTCTTTATATATAATTTTTAAATAATTAATATTTCTATAATTACAACATACCTATAAGGAGGAATTAACCTCTCAGTAAGTGAGATTAAAAATATGAAAGCTATAATTTTGCTAAATTAATATTTTTTTTTTATTTCTTAAATTTTTAATTCATGGTAATAATTTATTTGAAAATTAATTGAGGTTTACGCAAGGTTATTAGATGTAATTATTGTTCCTATTTCAGAAATGGATATACTGATAATTGATGCTAAAGTAAAATTAAGTCTAATTTCATAATTGATTAATTTAATTTTTAATTATCCTTTCTTTGAAGTATTATTCAAGGCAAACAACAAAATGGTTGTTTTTTGACAAAGTAAAAAAAAAAAAAAAAAAAAAAAAAAGTTTTCAGTTATTTTATAGCCACTATACGATCCTTGGTTAACCGATCTGATCTTGTTCACAATCTCCATAGTTGTTCTAAAATTTAGTACATCATCATATCCCTACTCTATTAACGGATTTAACTCTTTCTCCTTTTGGTCCTCATATTGGAGGAATGTCAGGTTGTCTGCATTTTTCCAAATTATATGATGATTACACTTTTGTTAATTTAATGTGTATGGAGATTTGAGCTTGATCGGGTTGGAGTGGAGTTGGGTGTTCTTTATGCAATTCAGTATGCTACTTGATTTAGAAATCTGTTGCCCCTTACTACATTTAACATTGTCTTAAAGTGATGAGTCCAAAATTATCATTGTTGTATTAACCTATTCGGATTCTTAAGTTTTGATATTTTGATTAGTTTAATATAATTTGCTACCTTTTCCATGGCAACAGATTTCAGTGGAGCTAATCAGGGTATACTTATTTTTTTCTAAATATTTAATTGTCAAGTGAAGATTGAGTAATAAATGAGCTTTTTAAGTTTAAGTAAGTTGTGTTTTAGAAAGAACCCCAAAACCCACAACAAATGGAGCCGTAACAATTCGGTCTCTGGGTTATTGATTTTTTTTTACTTGTATGTATTTATGTATCAAAGAGCAACTGGGTGTTTTTGCAATTAAAATTTTATTTATATGTTCAAGTGTAAAAAGAGGTCTAGGCTCTCTCTCTGTGCTAGTAAGCGACAATTCCCAGTCAAAATTATGTCTTGTGAGCATAACCTTTTCTTATTTACAAAAAGCATAGTCCTGTACTTAAGTTTTATGTATTTATAAGGTTTTCCTTTCCCCTCTCTTTTTCTCATTTTTAAGTTGTTCCCCCCCCTTTTTTCATTTTTTTTTGGTTTGTTTGTCATTTTCTAACTCTAACTATGGCTGATAAGCACTCGGAAGCAATTGCCACTATTCAGCGAAAAAATGCTTTAGTGGATAATTTGTCTAATATTCCCCCATTCAATGGAGAGGCCAGCTCAGTCTGCTTCTCAGATTTTTCTGAGAAATTTGAGAGTTTTTCAAAATTATTCGACTGGACTGAGGAGGAAAAGAAGTTTGTTTTACTTGCTAGACTTTCAGGAGCTGCTTCTAGGCGAATAAAAATTCACAAAGCAAAAACATCTGATGAGCTATTAAAAATCTTAAAAGAGAGTTATACTTCACAGACCACACCAGATGTTGCCCTCAGTCATTTTTTAAATTTTAAACAGCCACCCAATATGAGGGTTCAGGAGTTTTATGACAAGGCATATGATATGTCATTAAGAGCCCTTGTAATTGAAGGTATCCAGGGTGAAGTAGTCGATAAAAGCCGAACGGCTCTACTCCACTCCATGCTTTTGAGCAACCTTACACCAGAAGTGCGAAAGGGGGTAATTGCGAGAAATCCACAATCCCCAGAAGAAGTCCTCAAAATTGCCCTTCTTGAGGAAAAGGCTTATAGGAGCATTAACCCTTTCTACAACCACCGCGAGGAAATTCTCAACCCAAATTTGACCCAAAACCTACCCTGTGCTGCTGTTTTTCAGCAAGATAGATCACAAAAGAAGGAGATAGACCAACTAAAATCTCAAATTGATGTTTTAGCAGCTAAGATAGACAGTTTAGTTGATCTTAGGGCTAGGGATATGCAGGAAAATAACCAGGAAGTAAGACCCGTAACCTGCTATAGGTGTTCCGTACAAGGCCACTATGCCAGAGATTGTCCACTAAATTTTGTCGACTATAATTTTAGAAGGGGAGGTGGTCAAAATTTCAGGAGCCGTGGGCAAAATTATAGAAACAGAGGTGAAAATCCTAGAGGGAACCACAATCAGCGAGGCGGATATAGGGGAAGAAGAGGTGGTTATTACCAAAACAATAGGAGTACAGCTGCGAACAGAAATGAGGAGCAGGCGGTAAATAACACCCCAGTAGCTAACAGTGAAAGTGAGGCTTTAAACTATTAGTGGCCGGATCAGATGTGGTCAACTCGATCCCCCACAGGCCCCTGGACCCCCCAACTGTGTATAGTATGTTTCAGCCCCAATCATATACATTACCAACTGCAAGAATTTACATAAATAAAGTTTGCCTAAATGCATTATGTGACACGGGTTCTGCAATTAATCTCCTGAGTGGTACTGATTGTAACTGTTTAGAGAATTTTGAAATGGAGAATTGCAATATCCCCATTATGACTGTCACCGGTGAGAAAGTTCACCTAAATAAGAAAGTATTTTTAAAATTTGTTTTTGATAATGTTCAATGTCAAGCTGAGTTCTATGTAGTGGAAGGTAAATTAGCAGAGGAATTTAATATGATTTTGGGAATGCCATTTTTGAAAGAGTACCGGGCAAGTATAAATTGTGATACAAATGCTGTCGCTCTTAAAGTGCTAGTTTCAGGCCAATGTAAACAAAGCGTAGAAACCCCAAGTAATACTTCAGGGTGTAATACTTGTCTTGCTACTAATTCTGTAAATATTTCTAACTCTGTATATAGTGTAAATTCTAATAATAATTGTATAAATAATGATTGTGTTAAAAATAATTCTGTAAATATAAAATGTGTCAACAAAGTAGGGGAGAATTCAAAAAGTAGTAATGCAAATAGCCCTCCTGAAAATTGTGCATGTGAGAAAGTTCATGACTCAGTTAATATTGAAAATGGGAATCATAGTAGTGAAAATATGGTAGTTCAGGACCCGCAGTTGAGTAATATGAGAAAAGGTGTTGAGATAGTCATTCAAACTGAGTCAGATAAGGAAGTTGAAAGTGTTGCGCAGAACTTTTGCATGCAAACAACATCAGGCGGTAGCTCTGAGGGTAATAACACTGAAAATTTTTCAAGTATTCAAAGTGTCGGCAACATTCTTTCAGCAGCGAGTCAGGTAACTCAGGGTAATTTAGCTGAAGAGACTACTGAAATTTGTAATATTGATGAAACTGAAGATTTGGTAAGTATAGAGGATAAGGTACCTGAAGTCGAGGAGGAGAGCAATGAAGATAGCAGTAGTGATAATACCAATAAAAATAAAAATATAAGTTTCGCTGTGTTATGTAGCAAAATTTCAATTCCCCCGCAGTCAAAAATGTTAGCCCAGGTTAAAAGTTATAAGGAAAATTTTATTAAGGAAAATGATATTGTTATGTTAGAACCTTTGGCGAAAAATTTAAATCAAGGTCTCCTTACCTCCAGAGCCATTTGCACTAAAGAACATGGCCTATATATCTCATTTGCAAATTTTTCAGACAATAGTATTCATTTAAATAAAGGAACCTTTGTTGCCAAAATTCAAAAATGTGTAGACCAGTCAAATATACCCGTAACTGATAATAAATTAACCTATAATATAAATTTGGCCCCTCCAATTGGTGACTTTGATCACGCTGATCTCACTTGGAGCTCTGAAATTAATTTAGATCATTTAGAACCCCCATTAAAACTTAAAATGCAAAATTTTCTAGACAAAAACAAAGATGTATTTGCAGCATCGGTCTTAGATTTACCCGGCTGTGATACAATCCCGCATGAAATTAACTTAACTTCAAATAAACCAGTTAAAGGCAAAGCTTATAGAGTCCCCTACAAATTACGTCAAGAAATGGAAGACCAACTTAATACTTTGTTACAGGCGGACATAATTTCCCCTTCCATGTCTGAATTTGCTTCTCCGGTTATTCTGGTTCGGAAATCAGATGGTTCATATCGACTTGCTGTTGACTACAGAAGATTAAATAAAAATCTTGTTAAAGATGCTTACCCAATACCTAACATTACCGACTCTGTTGATGCTTTAAGTGGGGCTAAATTTTTTTCAACGCTAGATTTAACTAGTGGGTTTTTTCAACAGGTTATTCGCCCAGAGGATAGGCATAAAACTGCTATAATCACCCACAAAGGACTTTTTGAGTGGACCCGTAACTGTTTTGGGCTCTCAAATTCAGGTAACAGTTTCCAAAGACTTATGAATGCTATTTTCGGTGATTTAGGCAATCTTGGAATTCTTGTTTATATCGACGACATTGTAATTGCCTCCAGTGATGTTAATTCTCATTTTGAGAAGCTTAGCATGGTCTTTGAAAGGTTAAGACTGCATAAACTTAAACTTAAGCCCAGTAAATGCACTTTCCTTTCGAATAAAATACAATATCTAGGTTTTGAGATTTGTAGTGGCCAAGTATCACCTATCAATAAAAATATTGCCGTAATAGAAAATTTTAAACCTCCAACTACCCGAAAGGCTGTTAGGTCATTTATTGGAACTCTATCTTTCTATAGGAGATTTATACCAGATTTTACTAAGAGAGCCAAAAATCTAATCAACTTAACGAAAGAGACAGGAAAATTTTCGTGGAATGAAGATGCACAGAAAGAATTTGAAGACCTTAAAATGGCTCTTATTTCAAAACCATGTCTTGCACTCCCTGATTTTGAGAAAGAATTCCATTTATATACTGATGCCAGTGGCGAAGCATTAGGGGCAGTGTTATCACAATTAGATGAAAATAACATGCTCCATCCTGTTGCCTTTGCCAGCAGAAAATTGAAAGATGCTGAGACCCGCTACTCCACCACTGAAAGGGAATTACTAGCTTTAGTTTGGGCTACTGCCCACTTTAAATGTTACATTGCTAATACCCATTTTTTCATCTATACAGACCATGCACCTCTAACATTTATGTTAAAAATTCACGACCCTACATCTCGCATGGCTAAATGGATCTGCACTCTCTCAGACTTTAATTTTACAATCAAGTTTGTTAAAGGTAAGTGTAACAGTGTCGCAGACTTCCTTTCGAGGTATGTCAACAATGATAACTCCAATGATACTGTTAATTGTAATTTTTGTATACAAGTCGAAAAGGAAGTTACTTTTATGCCTCATTCCAATCTACTTGAAAAAATTGGTGAATTACAAAAATCAGACAAGAAATGCTGCGAGATTGCAAGAAAACTAGACCAAGGTGTAGAAATTGCTCCTAAATACATGAAATTTTTTTTTAGAGATGACATTTTAGTTTGTGAGGATACGAGGGAGTCAGCTATTTTGAATAAACCTGTAAAGTTAGTCGTGCCAAAAGAATTGGTTACTCAAGTTTTTGCACTAACACATGAGTCCCTAGCGGCTTGTCATCAAGCCTTTCAAAAGACCATTGATCGCATTCGTGAGCACTTCTATTGGCCAGGAATGTCGTCAGATGTCAAGCATCTAGTGGAGTCATGTATTAGTTGCCAGCAGAAGAGAGCTTATAGAGCGAACCAGCTCGCCCCTCTGCAACGTATGCCGACCCCCCAGTTTCCCATGAACAAGGTTCATTTGGATCTCATTGGACCCTTACCACAAACTTTTTCGGGAAATAAGTATATTGTCGCATATATAGATTCATTTACTAAGTGGCCAGAAGCATATGCGGTTAGTTCAACCACTTCAGATGTCATTGCGGACACTTTAGCTGATTTCATATCACGCTACGGTGCGCCCTGTTTTATTACGACGGACAACGCGAAGAATCTAATTTCAGATGCGATAGAGCACGTATATAAAATGTTTGGTATTAATCATATTAAGACCTCATCTTATCACCCGGCTGGCAACTCGCAAGTGGAGAGACAGAATCGTACTCTTAAAAATGCACTTTGTCACATAGTCAACCAAAATCAATCTGACTGGGACACTAAACTAAAATTTGCGCTACTAGCTATGCGTTCAGCTGTCCACTCATCAACTAAACTTAGCCCAGCTGCAGTTATGTATGGCAGAAATATGAATCTACCATATAATCTCTTTTCTCAACCACCTTCTTTTAATTATAATGATGCACCCTCTTTTTGTGAACTCTTAATCCCAGCTCTTCAAAAAGTATACACTGAAGTACATAGTAATTTAATTAAAGTTTCTGAGCAGCAGGAAAAATACCGTGAAAAGACAGCTGTTGATAAAAATTTTAAAATAGGAGATCTTGTGTGGTTATTTACACCCACAGTCGCCCCTGGTAATACAAAAAAATTAAGCAAGCAAAATAATGGTCCTTTTACTATAATTGAGAAGCTAAATGAAGTTAATTTTAAAATAGCGCTAGTTGCTAATCCCAAAAATTGTCAGGTTGTCCATGTTGACAGGTTGTCTTCCTTCAAAGACAGACTCCCCATCTGGTCCAGTGAACCAAAACAAACAATTGGCCTGGGATCGACTGAAAACGTGACCATCGATTCACCACACCAACCGCGCGATTCTCCTCCTGTACGCAGATGCAAGCGTAACCGATTCATTCCCTGGGCACCATATGATAGTAACCGCGCACCAGCAGTAGTGAACGTCAACAATAGCGAAACTCCGGTAGCGCCAGAAGTGGAGGAAACAGACAGCGACGCGACTGAAATCATAAATCCCTCTCCCCCACCTCCCATTTCTCCGGAGGTTGCAGCGGCAGAGAATAACGAGATGTGCGTAAATAAAAATTTAGCAACGGCAGAAGGCAGTGAAATGCGCGTAGGTAAAAATTCAGCCACGACAGAAAGCAGTTCAACTACTGAGCACAGCGATTCGCGCAGGTCTCGTTCATCGATTCGTCCAGCTGCTAAATCGAATAGAAGTAGTCGTTCAATATCGATTTCTAGAACCGACTATTCGCTACGGGATAGAAGAGACCGTCCGAGTTATAAATACTAACTATTTTTTTTTCGTTATTCAGGCATTTTTATCAATTTTACCTTGTTTATTTGTATTTATTTATAGTTTAGTTAATGTGTATGTATATTTAATTATTTTCTTGGGCATTTTAAAACGGAACTTAGTTTTTCTAGCGTATTAAAGGTTTGTTTTGGTTGTGTTTTGATACTTTCATGTAGGCATTTTTAACCCTTTTTATGCTTATACTTAAGGTTTTTGTCTGTTTTATGGTAGATTATGTGGTATATACCCGTCCACACCCAGTTTTCGTAGATTTTGGGTGTATTTTTGCAAAAAAAAAAAAAAAAAAACGAATGTAATTTTTGTTACTTTAAATTTTTTTTAGGAGGGTATGTTTGGTTACCCTTTTGCCAAAATTGTTCTGCGTTTTCCTTTTTTAAATGCATCTGTGTTTTGTATATAATCTTTTAAGTGTGGGTTTACTTTAATTAATGCACTTTAATCAGATGGATTTATTATTTACTATACAGTTTGTGGTTTTATTTGAGCTTAAACTTTAAGGAGTGTGGGCCCTTTTTCTTTTTCTAGTACATACTGTCTCATGTACATGCCTGTATGTTGTTGTGTGTGGCTAAAAGTGCTAAAATTAACTATTTTATTTATTCTACTTCCTATTTTTGTGGAATGTGTGTTTTCCTTCCTGGTGATATATGTCACCACCCCTGTTTTTTATTTTATTTTGTGGAATGTTTTCCCTGTAGTGCCCAAAAGGCCCGAAACTGCTTTTTGCTATAAGTAGCACAGAGGCAGAGATACTCTTTCCCATACACATTACTTGTACGTGCATTTGTAAAATCTACATAATATCCCGAATCATTAGACTGTGTTCGAATACAAACATGTGTTCTCATATAAAATTGTTACAATTGTGTGCGTAATTCTCTAACATGGTCTGTGATACCATAATTTGTGTCTTACAGATGTATATGTATATATTTTGTTTGTGTGTCACCAGTTGCTCTTGTGTATTTTTGTATAATAGAATTAATATGTGTTTTACAAATTTCATTGACATTTACAGTGTTGTAACTATGATATTACTAGTACTTATTTACATTAATAGATAGTGTTGTAATATACTGTGATGCCAATTATTGAAGTTATGTATATAAGCAGTATAATGACAATTAATCAGTGGGCACTTCTCTTCTTTTTCGGCTAATTTTTTTTTTCTCAAAATTCAATTTATGTATTATTTACAGTTCTGTTGCCAGAAGTCTCAGGAAGGATGCAGTTATGCGTAGGAATGACAGTAGTAGGGAAGTGAGGTTTCACAGTCAGGTGGAACATGTGTTCTTTTACAGGTGCAGAAAATATCTTGGTCATTTTAGTGGTAAAATCAGCCTTGTGGTCCCTCCTCTGGTAGTACTCTTTTATGGTCATGTTTCAGGTAATATTTTAGGTAATGGTTTCTACGGATGTGCGAGCTCTGGTTGTATATATCCGGAATATATTGTCAGGGTGGTATTTCAGCGGTGAACTCTCTGGATCCCGTCCCGGATCGATGTATGATCTGTGTTTGTGGGTCAGTTTTTTCAGTGTTGAGGTCCCAGCATGCCATGTGGTACCCAGTTACCTTTCAAAAAAAAAAATAATTTGTTTTCTCAAAAATTTTTTTTTTAATTAGCCGGGGGGAGCAATCTTGTTACGGTTGGTTTCAACCAATTTTTTTTTTTAATCTACATTAATTATTTAAATCACTTTCTCTACATTTATTTAAAAGCACTCTTTTTTCTTCTGTTTCTAATAAAAATTTAAATAAATTAAAGTAATTGTAATAATAATAATAAAATCAGTTTTTATTTTTTCTTCTTTCTTTTTCTTTTTGCAAAGTAAATTCAACGTTTATAGTCTAGCTTTGCTTCCTGTTTTCAAATACGAAAGATAAATAGCAGGGAGGGAGGTTTCTCAGTAAAAGACCACACATAGTGTATTGGGCAGTCATGTACGTTTTCTCCCATACCCTTGAATCATGTGTTGTAGTCACCTAGTCTAGTTTTGGTTAAAAGAAAGACCGTCCGCCCTGTATAGGAATTACGTTATCTTATGAGTGTACTATATACGCAATTAGGCTTTGTAAGCTTACGACAGGCTTCAATAAGCTCTGCTATCAGGCGGATAGCTGGCGCCCAGGTCAACAGAGGCTCACAGGACCCCCTTCAGCACACGCCATGGGGGTGAAACATGGCTGCCTTCCCCCATGAAGCGGCTGGCAGGGTGGAACGACAGGCTGGTGCCTTCAAGGAGAGTCCATTTTCCCTTTTGTTTCCATTCCCGTACCCCTGGCGGAGTGGTTCGGTCCCGTTTTTCAAGCAGCGCGGGAGAATGAATGTTTACGACACTTGTTGCTTGGCCAGGAGACCTGTCGTTTGACTCGTAAAAAAAAAAAAAATTCGTCTTATTACGGAGCTCGAAGACTGGCCTGTGGGCTGGATCGCGAAGTTGTTGAAGGCGGACAGGTTTCTGGAAGATTTTGTTTTGAGAGTGGGGCATTGATGGCCTACTTTAATTATCCTAAATCATGAGGTTATGATGAAAAGAGGCTATAAGGGCATTTTCGAAGTAAGGATCTGTATCTGATGGAGGGCGAATGAAAAGAAAATATGTTTGACCCATCATGTAGTAGCGGCGTTCCTAGAAAAAGTGTTGTCTTGTGTTGACTTCTTAAGCGGCGGTTGTTAATGATACCTTGACGAAAAATGAATTAATGATTAGACGAGCATCATTTCTGGAGATGGGGCATTATCAATCCTAGACTAAGAAGGCTGGCGAGACTAGCTGAGTAGACTTGCCCGCTTTACAAGGTATCGGTGATGTGACGACGTTTTGAATCGGGAATAAATCAAAATCTCCAAGTGATGTATGGAGTAACGGTGTTGACTCGTAGAGGCAGCTGAAAAGAATAGGTTGAAAAAAAAAAAGGAGATTATGGCAGATCAACATATCTGCAATGAAGTGTGCCCACATTGACGGTAGTAAATATCAAAGTATATTGTAAGTAACCCATATTTCTTCTTTATTACATGTTGTCTACTGTTGTGATATTTATAAATACCTGGAGAAACAAAAAAAATATAATTATTGGTATTTTAAGATGATTAACATGTAACCTTTTTGTTTATGATTGAACGACATTTGAATTGTTGGTTTGTTAATAGTTTAAGATTTATGATATTTAATTGAAAATTAATCAATAATTAAATTTTGAAAAGTTGATCCATCTTTAAATCATGGTATTGTGGTAATTTTAGGGACTTTGCTGCTTAATGTAAAGTGTTGTAATAAGTAATTTCAGTATTTTTTTTTTTGATCAACTTTGTTATTATGTTATTATTATATTTTGTTTGAGAACTACCTTACTTTTATAATTTTTAATTATTCAAATAAAGAAAGTTTTTGTTTATTCTCAAATATGGTATGTTTTTCTTTATATATAATTTTTAAATAATTAATATTTCTATAATTACAACATACCTATAAGGAGGAATTAACCTCTCAGTAAGTGAGATTAAAAATATGAAAGCTATAATTTTGCTAAATTAATATTTTTTTTTTATTTCTTAAATTTTTAATTCATGGTAATAATTTATTTGAAAATTAATTGAGGTTTACGCAAGGTTATTAGATGTAATTATTGTTCCTATTTCAGAAATGGATATACTGATAATTGATGCTAAAGTAAAATTAAGTCTAATTTCATAATTGATTAATTTAATTTTTAATTATCCTTTCTTTGAAGTATTATTCAAGGCAAACAACAAAATGGTTGTTTTTTGACAAAGTAAAAAAAAAAAAAAAAAAAGTTTTCAGTTATTTTATAGCCACTATACGATCCTTGGTTAACCGATCTGATCTTGTTCACAATCTCCATAGTTGTTCTAAAATTTAGTACATCATCATATCCCTACTCTATTAACGGATTTAACTCTTTCTCCTTTTGGTCCTCATATTGGAGGAATGTCAGGTTGTCTGCATTTTTCCAAATTATATGATGATTACACTTTTGTTAATTTAATGTGTATGGAGATTTGAGCTTGATCGGGTTGGAGTGGAGTTGGGTGTTCTTTATGCAATTCAGTATGCTACTTGATTTAGAAATCTGTTGCCCCTTACTACATTTAACATTGTCTTAAAGTGATGAGTCCAAAATTATCATTGTTGTATTAACCTATTCGGATTCTTAAGTTTTGATATTTTGATTAGTTTAATATAATTTGCTACCTTTTCCATGGCAACAGATTTCAGTGGAGCTAATCAGGGTATACTTATTTTTTTCTAAATATTTAATTGTCAAGTGAAGATTGAGTAATAAATGAGCTTTTTAAGTTTAAGTAAGTTGTGTTTTAGAAAGAACCCCAAAACCCACAACAGCCGCAAACAAATGTTAAACTATTCACATAGTTTTAAGGGCAAACTGATTACATTTTTCGTAATACAGCTGAACGCAATAGATAGATTTTTTTTTTTTGAATCGTCCTTGAAAATTATTTTAAAAACCATACAAAATCAGTAAATTGCGATTCATATTTTTAAAAAAAATTGCATTTGAAAGTACAATTTTTTATTCTCTATTCGGCGGTGTAAAATTTGAAATTGTGTGATGTTTAGAAGTTAAAACAATTTCAGTAAAAGAAAAATTTATTGATCAGGTCGTTCCCACCTTCAGCATGACGTCAAAATTACTCATGAACATGTTTTTCCTTTATAATGTTAGATTTAAAAAGGCAGCTATTCATTTATATATGTTCTTTATCATAGTAAATTCGTTGTACCGCGGAAGTTGAATTACGGGTTCAGGTGTGCCGTAGGATAAAATAGGTTGAAAAACATACTTGTCCTTACAAGGACAGAAAATAATCTTTAGATCCTGCAGAAGAATCGACAAAACACAGCCATCATTTACATCAAATAATTTATTAGTTACTAGCTGTTACCCGTGACTTCGTTCACGTATCATTAAAATAAGAATAAATTCATTAATTAAGCAAAATATTTCATTCCCGATAATTAGAAACGTAAATAATTAACTAACTCTTGATCACATTCCATAGGAGACAATACAGTATTTCTATGTTATAGAGGCCTTGACATAACTAAGTTTTAAAAAAGTGAAATTTTGTGACAAATAATCACGAAAAGGAAACTGCAACCAATAAAAAAGGCGGGCCAAATAAAATCGTGGAAATCGGCGAATTGTGTAAAAACATATGTCAAGTTTACCTGGTAAACCATTTTACTTTTAACGCCTTTGTGAAACGTTTTAACCCCTTAATCGTCGCGCCCGATAAGCGTAGACTACTTTTGAAAAATTCAGATTGCTTGATTACCACCAGTTTTTTTAAGTAGAAATATTGGCGTTATTTATTAGACAGATAAAATAATGCAAGAATAAAGCCAGTAACACTATTTTAAAAAACTGGTGGAAATCAAACAATCTGAATAAAACAGGCGTAACCTACGCTGCCCGTGAATGTCTCGGGCACGACGATTAAGGGGTTAATAGCCATCCTTCAAAGATAATGGAAATAGTATATTCTTTTTCATTAAATTCAATACAGCGCCTATATTCTAGGCGCTGTACTACAACTGAAAAAAAAAAAAAATCTTTATTTCTAAATGAAAATATGTTGACAGACGATATTTGTTCTCCAGAATAAATTGACTCATGAAGTTTGAATATGGGAAAATACGTTTTTATTTTTTAAAAAATTTACTGTAATCAAGATTTTTTTTTTCTTTCACCATATATTCAAATTGAAAATAAATTCTTTTTTTCAGTTTTAATGAGAAAAAGTATATTATTCCGTTTCATTTCTTCTTTTTTATCCACAAAATTGGAATAATTTAGTTGCCATTTTTAGAGCAACTTCGTTAAATTTATTAAAAAATAATAATAATCATATCTCGGAATTTAAATCATTTTTTTAAATTCTGAGAGTTTATGACATCCTCTGCGAAATACAAACAGGCGGTCAGATTTTAATATAATAGATTCGTAATTATTTTTATTTTTCTAATAATCATGGTGTGGTTTTTGGCAAAAAACTCTCATCTGTATGTGACTGATATTTATGCATAATAATCGCTAGCTAAAAAAAAGCTGAAAAAAAAAATTTTTTTTTCGTTTTAAATATGACGTGAAACTCATCTACTTTCTAAACTTGCCGATTCTTGTATTATTAATGTAATGAATTGATTCACGCTCCTTCTAAAACACATTTGAAAATTCCCATTTTATTTCAAATATGACGTCACTTTTTCCTAAGAGAAATCTCTTTTAAATGGCACAATTCCTGTTAATTTTCTTTTTCTGGCAATCAGGGCGTAAGTTTTAGCGGAAAACTCACATTTGTGTGTAACTGGTATTCAAGCTAATTATTAATCAGTATCGATAAAAAATATTTCAGTTTTTCATCTTAAATATTACATCCATTATCTATTTACTTTCATTATACATTGATATTCATGCTCCTTGTATTATTACGAATATTTGAAAATACATGTTTTATTTATGATGTCATATTTGTCCAAGACGAGGAGGATCCTTTTCATAGTTCCATGGTCCAAGCGAAATCTATTTTTTAATAATATAATTATTGTTGCACTTTTCCTTCTAATTATAACGCAGTTTTTGACAGAAAAATATCTTTTTATTTTAACCGATATTCATACTTCATGTATAATAACAAATACTCCATATTTTTGTTTCAAATATCACGAAAATTCACCTTCTTTTGAATTTTTTTAATTTTCAGTTTTCACGTGAAAATCGTTCAATTGAAAATTAGTTGTTGGGAAAAAAATATTTTTCCGTGTTTTTATTTTTGTGGCAACGATCAAAGCCCTAGCAACGATAAAGTAAAATGGTTAAATTGTATGGAAAAATGTCCATTTATTCTCTATGAAAATAATGAAATTTTTAATTATTAAAGAAAATATTTGAATAAAATAAACAAAAACCAGCCTATGTTAATTTGAGGATTACAATCAACCTATATGCAAAAATACAGGATCATTAAATGCTCCATTTTGACGCTGGCTTCAGCCTAACATTTGCACACAATGAGATTTATAATATTATTAGGATAACATTCTATAATGGTACTTACAATAAAAACGGAGTAAAATAAACCAAGAAATATTTGTACAGTAGACTCCCTCAAATCCGCACAGCTTGGGACCAGAGGTTGTGCGGATTTTAGAATTTTGTGGATTTCTGGTCGCTGTTTTGTTTACATTTTTTAAACAGTAATTTGAATGTAATAATGCACTCGAAATTATAATGAATGCTTAGAATAAAGTCGAATATTAAAATAATTAAAGAACATAATAAAGAAAAAAAATATTAAAATATCAAAAGTAAAGGTTAACTAATTAATAATACATGACTAATTAGGCATAATAACGATGAGATAAATTTTTCTTGAATTATTCAACGAAACTCGCCTCATATAAAGGTACACTAGTAATTTACATCAAAACCATAAAGATACAAAATTGTATTTGATGTTTGTCCAGATTTAATAACCAAAAAAACTTGATTAATACATAAATGTATTTTAGAAAGATCCCGATCACCACTAATATCAGTGCTATCTTCATTTTTTTTTTTCTTCGGAAATAAATTTATACTTCATTTATAAGAAAACAGCAGTTCAATGATATTAGTCAGAATTACATAATAAAATGTCTACGGAATGATATAAAAACAAAAAATCTTGAATTTTCTATCCTATATCTTAACTGTAACTTTCACTGTTTACATCTGAAACAATGTGCGGATTTTAGGAAATTGCGGATTTGAGGGAGTCTACCGTATAATGAAAATTCCTCATTCTTTTACAAAACATCTGTTTTCATATGATATATGCCAATAGTCTCAACCGCTATGTCTGAACCCTGTACATTTTAAAAAAAACGTCAGCATCTGTATTGAATTTTCTTCCACTGGACTAAGATTTGGACAAAACAATTCTAGAAATAATTAATATAATTAAACAAATTGTTCGATTTATTGATTTCTGAATAAGAAAATCAGAAAATTTTAGAAAATTGCGAATAAAACTGAATGAGAAAGTTACTAAATCAGAAAAATTTGATCAGAAAGTAAATTTGAATATGAGAATAAAACTATTTTTTTTTCCTACAACAGTCAGCCGTTCTAAACTTTTTTTTAAAAATGGAAGATTTTTGTGGGATTCTCGACCACTCTTTCTGCCCGTATCCCCCCCCCCCACACACACACTTAAATATACATAAGCTCTGCAGGCGGATTTCTCTTCACATCAAGAGGTCACAGTTCACCAAAAAGTGCCGAATATTTCCGACTCTATCCCTAAATTATTTTTTCTACAGCAGATTCTCTAAAGTCATTTTAAAAATGGAAGATTTTTGTGGTATTCACGACCCCTCCCCCTTTTTTCCCCCATATCCAACCCCTCCTCCCACACCACATCCATAAACTCTGCAGGCGGATTTCTCTTCACATCAATACATCACAGTTCACCAAAAAGTGCTGAATATTTCCAATTCTATCTCTAAATTATTTTTAGGTATATTTCGTAAGAAATACTACCTTATTACATTCTCACCTAAGTTGGAATTTTTGAAAATTGTTTGCAGATCTACGCCGATTATGACTCCCAGAACCCAAAACCACCCCCAGACACGATAACTGCAATAATTCTGCACAGATCTCTTCGAAACTGATACATAAAATCAAGGGGCATAAAATATCGGTCAAGTTCGTTAATGGGCAAAATCGAACCAGGCGGGGGGGGGGGGTGCTTTTTGTGAAAACAGAAAAAAACCCATAATTTCTTAATTATGATACGTATCGAGTCCGTTTAAAGTTATTATTATTTCTAGGAGAAGGGCCGAAAATGTATGTATGACAGATTTTTGATATCATTAAAAATGGCCCCAAGAGGGGGGAGGGGAAGGGGGTGTTTTAGAAGAAAAAAATTCATAATTTCGTCAATTCACAAGATATCAAATCCGCTTCAATTTATTATAAATCCTCTTAATATTATCTAAAACTTTCATATTGATAAATTTTTTATAGAACCAACCCTTATAGCAAAAAAAAATTAAAAACAAAAAAATTCCTGCCGGCTCCGCCTGTAAACAAGTTATTTTTCGAAGTAGGCGGTTCCAACTGCCGCATCTTTTCGAAACTGAAACATAAAATCAAGGGGCATAAAATCTCAGTCAAGTTCGTTAATGGGCAAAATCGAACCAGGGGGGGTGGGGATGGGGGACTTTTTGTGAAAACAGAAAACCCCCCATAATTTGTTAATTATGATACGTATCGAATCCGTTTGAAGTTGTTATTACTTCTAGGAGAAGGGCCGAAAATTTATGTATGACAGATTTTTGATATAATTAAAAATGGCCCCAAGATGGGGAGGTAAGGGGGTTTTTAAAAGAAAAAAATTCATAACTTCGTCAATTCCCAAGATTGCAAATCCGCTTAAATTTATTATAAATCCTCTTAGTATTATCTAAGACTTTTATATTAACAAGTTTTTTATAGGACCAACTCTTATAGCAAAAAAAAAAATCCACCTGCAAACAAGTTAGGTTTCGAAGTAGGCGGTTCCAACTGCCGCATAATGGCAAAAAGGTCATTTCTTCCGCAATTCCCAACAAACAGGAGCCCCACGGTCTGCGTCTTCGAAATCTACCTGTGCCTGTAGGCCGAGCCGTCAGGGATTTTTTGTCTTCAGCAGTCTCTAAACTCATTTTAAAAATGAAAGATTTTCGGGGGATTCTCGGCACTCCCTTTTTTTCGATATCCCCTCTCCCTCCACCCACACACACTCAAATATACATCACTCTGCAGACGGATTTCTTTTCACATCTAGAGGTTACAGTTCACCGAAAATTCCCAAATATTGCGACTTTATCCCTCAATTATTTTTTACAGCTCAATTCCCACAATTTTTTTTTTTTTTTTATTCTCTCTCAACTCATTTTAAAAATGGAAGATTTTCATGATATTTTCGACCTACTACCTCCCCGCCTCCCACACACACATACACACACACTTAAATATATATAAACTCTGCAGGCGGATTTCTCTTCACATTAAGAGGTTGCAGTTCACCGAAAATTGACGAATATTTCCGACTCTATCCCTCAATTATTTATTACAGCAATCAGGTTCTCTAAACTCATTTTAAAAATCAAAGATATTCGTGAGATTCCTCCCCCCCCCCCCCCACCCCCCACACACTCATACATACACACTTAAATATATAAAAACTCAGCAAGCGGTTTTCCCTTTACATCAAGAGGTTACAGTTCACCGAAAAGTGCCAAATACACCCGACTCTAACTTCGGAAGCAATTGGCGGCATTGAACCACAGAGGTAACCGTAACCGGGTGTGACACTTGTGCGGTCGAGAGACCTTGAAGTGGCGTGAAAAAGAGTAGAGAACTACCGACCGCTTCGAGAACACAGAAACTGGAGACACACTTACAGAACACATACTATACACACACAAGGTCGAGAACAGAATGTCCTCTCTCGTTTTTGAAGATGACTTTTAAGGTTCACGACCCCGGTCCGCTTTTAATAAGTCCAAGTATGTAATTAACAGCAAGGGATGAATTAGTCTCTTTAGATATGAAGATGCACTCGATTTATTTCTAGGAAAAGATCCTTGGCCAAGTTCCTTGTTTTTCAACATTCTACTATTATGATGCTGAAGATATGCAACAAATTTAAGGTATTTCGCTTACAGGGTACTGAAGTCTGTTTCAGTGCGTAACTACTCACGCAAGAACCGATGCCAAAATTTATTTTAATTTTTCAACTTTCTAGAATTATGATGCTGGAGATATGTAATAAATTTAAGGTAATTCGCTTTCAAAGTCACTGAAGTCTGTTCAGTGCGTAACTACTTACGCAGGGACCCGTTGCAATTTTCAATATTCAATTACGAGGCTGAAGATATGTAATAAATTTAAGGTAATTCGAGTTCAAAGTCACTGAAGTCTGCTCAGTGCGTAACTACTCACGCAGGAACCAGTGACAAAATTTAATTTTTCAATATTATAAATTTAATGTTACTGAAGATACGTAACAAATTTAAGGTATTTCGATTACAATCTTCAGCATCATAATTTTAGAATGTTGAAAAATTAAATTATATTTTACCACTGGTCCCTGCGTGAATACGCATTGAACAGACTTCAGTGACTTAGTAAGCGAAGTACCTTAAATTTGTTACATAAGTCACTGGTGTCTCTTCAATGCGTAACTAACTATTCACGCTGGAATCTATGGCAAAATACAATTTAATTTTTCAACATTCTAGAATTATGATGCTGAAGATATGTAACAAATTTAAGGTATTTCTCTTACGAAGTCAATGAAGTCTGTTCAGTGCGTAACTATTCACGCAGGGACCGGTGGCAAAATTCGATCTTTCAACATTCTACAATTATGATGCTGAAGATATGCAACAAATTTAAGGTATTTCGCTTACAGGGTCACTGAAGTCTGTTCAATGGTAACTACTCACGCAGGGACCGGTGGCAAGATTTAATTTAATTTTTCAACATTATAGAATTATGATGTTGAATATATGTAATAAATTCAAGGTAATTCGCTTACAAAGTCACTGAAGTATGTTCATTGCGTAACTACTCACGCAGGAACCAGTGACAAAATTTAATTTTTCAATATTATAAATTTAATGTTGCTGAAGATATGCAACAAATTTAAGGTATTTCGCTTACAGGGTCACTGAAGTCTGTTCAATGGTAACTACTCACGCAGGGACCGGTGGCAAGATTTAATTTAATTTTTCAACATTATAGAATTATGATGCTGAAGATATGTAATAAATTCAAGGTAATTCGCTTACAAAGTCACTGAAGTCTGCTCAGTGCGTAACTACTCACGCAGGAACCAGTGACAAAATTTAATTTTTCAATATTATAAATTTAATGTTGCTGAAGATACGTAACAAATTTAAGGTATTTCGATTACAATCTTCAGCATCATAATTTTAGAATGTTGAAAAATTAAATTATATTTTACCACTGGTCCCTGCGTGAATACGCATTGAACAGACTTCAGTGACTTAGTAAGCGAAGTACCTTAAATTTGTTACATAAGTCACTGGTGTCTCTTCAATGCGTAACTAACTATTCACGCTGGAATCTATGGCAAAATACAATTTAATTTTTCAACATTCTAGAATTATGATGCTGAAGATATGTAACAAATTTAAGGTATTTCTCTTACGAAGTCAATGAAGTCTGTTCAGTGCGTAACTATTCACGCAGGGACCGGTGGCAAAATTCGATCTTTCAACATTCTACAATTATGATGCTGAAGATATGCAACAAATTTAAGGTTTTTCGCTTACAGGGTCACTGAAGTCTGTTCAATGGTAACTACTCACGCAGGGACCGGTGGCAAGATTTAATTTAATTTTTCAACATTATAGAATTATGATGCTGAATATATGTAATAAATTCAAGGTAATTCGCTTACAAAGTCACTGAAGTATGTTCATTGCGTAACTACTCACGCAGGTACTAGTGGCAAAATTTAATTTTTCAATATTATAGATTTATGATGCTGGAAGATTGTAATCGAAATACCTTAAATTTGTTACATATCCTTCAGCATCATAATTTTAGAATGTTGAAAAATTAAATTATATTTTGTCACTGGTCCCTGAGTGAATAGTTACTCATTGAACATGCTTCAGTGACTTTGTAAGCGAAATACCTTAAATTTGTTACAGAAGTCACTGATGTCTGTTCAATGCGTAACTATTCGCGCAGGAATCTATGTCCCATGTCACCAAACCTTCATTGAAAAATATGAGGTCAAACAAGTTCTTGAAGTTCCAAAACATCTCGCCGAGTATTTTTGTAGTACTTTTGTCCATATACTGTATTTAAAAAAAAACATACAAACGGAGTGTATAACCTCCTTTAGTCGGCTAAAACGATCATAAAAAAAAACTAGATAAAATACAAAGAAAGTTTAAAGAAATATTAATCTTAGGGGGGGGGGGGGGATCATTTGCTTATTCTTTTTAGCCTCTTTTTAGCCTGTTTTCACAGCTGTCCCCGCCAATTTTTGAGCCGCACTAAGACAGCAACAAAGAAAGGATTCTCTTGGGATATTTTTTGAGGGATTTGCGCAGGATTTTAGAGAAATGCTGAACTTTGCATCAAGAATTGCTATTTTGAGCCGCGGCGTCTAAGGCCAGACAGATTTTTGTTACTGATGTGATAAAAAGGAGAGTTTGAAAAATATTTCAATGATTCCACATTTTCATGAAGTTAAATGGCACAATTATTGAAGTACTACAATGGTACAGTCTGCCCCTCAAAAAATAGGACATCCCACGCACTTTAATCACCAAATTGTGTATGTTACATTATTTCTCAAAAATTATACATAATATTCCTATTTATACAATCAAGATTTTATGCTTATAAATACATTGGTTAGAAACATTATTATTAGGGGCCGTCCATAAATGATGTCACGCTTGGAGAGGGGGAGGGGGATTCATGAAATTGTGACAGTTTGTGACAAGGGGGTGGGAGGGGGTAAGAAGAAGTGTGACATCACATTCTCTGGTTAAAATAAAATCATTAAAATCAGCAGATTAAATTTTGAAGTTATTTTGAAATTACCAGAATTTGAGTGTATTTTTTAATCGGACTAAAACAACTTTCACGTGATTTGTTTTCACTTATATTCCTTTCTTTAAAAAAAAAAATATAAATATTTTATTACTAATTGTATTACTTTATTGTATATTAATTATGTTTTTATCGTAAACCTTAATCTTATTTTATACAAAATAAATACACGAATAATTTTTATTGTTATGCTCACAAATGTCATTAAAACTTATAGTTAAAGTTGAAAATTAAAATTTGAAACATGATCTATAACGTAGTGCTTTGTTTCTGAACTCCAAGTATATGTCTATGTAATATAGCGTGACATGTGACAAGGGAGGAGGAGGGGGTATGGTGAAGTGTGACACTAAGGGGGGGGGAGGGGGATCAAAAATATTGAAAAAAAGTGTGACATGATTTATGGACAGCCCCTTATACTATGTATCAATCTGTAATATAAACATGAAATACCGAAAATATTTTTGTTAAATAACGCAACGCGAAAGTGTAACACTCATAGGCGGAATTTACTGCTGAAAAGACGAAAACGCGTGATCGAGAATGTGTTAATGTAATATCAAATTTCCATTAACTTTTAAAAATATATAATGAACCAGAAAATTTCTATTAACCTTTAACTACTGTCACTGAAATTGTCGCATAGCTACTGTGAGCGCGGTTTCTGAGACCGCTTCATCGAAAAATGAACGCTCTAAATTACTAATCGGATTCTGTATCTGCACCAATATTTATATTATTATAATTAATGTTCACTATTCAGAAGTTTCTAGCGATAGTAAAGAGGGATAAAAACGAAACAAAATTTCACCAACTGAAAGTTGGAAGTTAAACTGCCAATTTTGAAAAAAAAAAAAAAGCGATTTTTAGGTGCGTTCGTAATTATATAAATATGTAACACCTATTGTCGTTGTCTGGTCCGTCCGTCTGTCCGCATATAACAACGCAAAAACTACCAAACCGAATGGTTTGAAATTTAAGATACATTATCTTTGCAGAATTTTGTCGAGACATTTCTAATTTTATGAAAATCGAATCAAAACTTTAGAAGATATTAATAGAAACATTTATTAAGAAATTTGAATTTTTTTATTTTTTTTTAATCTGTGCTTTTTTGTTATAGGAGCTTCCGCGGTTTAACCGTCAAGCGACCGAGATACTTATTTTATGACAGAAATTAATCTGCAGACGATTTAATTCATTTCACAGAATTAAAAATCATCAAGATCTGAATATTTATATAACTAGCTATAGTACGAACGCACCTCATTTGTCACGTTTGACGTACAATTTCCAACTTGTTCTTGTTATAAAGCTGTCACTTCAATTTACCCGTTAACCCTACTTATGTTAAATGTCATTTGTTTGTAAAGAAAAAAAAACAATATAAAAGAGCCTTTATTTTTTCCTTAATGTTATATATTCTGATTAACAGGTTTACTTTAAATTAAATAACTAAAAAGAAAAGAGAGGGGAAGAAAGAGGGAGAGGGAAGACTATTAAAGAACTATGAGAAAACCAATACCAGAAGCAGAATTTTTTATTGATGTATTTTCTTCTATATATGTTCATTAACATATGTATGTTAATTTTCACTTTTTTAAGAAAACACAAATACAAAGCAATGTTTTCGGTAATATATTTTCTTATTCTTTTATCGGTGTAATATATCATTAATATATTATTTACGTTCGTATTAAATGTATTTAATTTTAAATTTAACTTTAAAATAAAAAGAAACAAGAACTTTAAATAGTAGAAACATACTTATTTTGAATTTCACTAACAAAACAAAATGTAATAAAATATAAAACAGGCAAAACTTTTTAAGTAATATTTTTAAATATTCTAACATATTTTAAATATAATTATACTTAAAGATTTAAAATAAAAAGAAAAGTGCCCAGTTAAACTGATGGCATTGAGCTCACAGGCTATTCACACTAATTTTGTATATTATACTCTTATTTCAAATCTCGAAAAATAAAGAAATTGACAATATATTAAGGGGGGTGGGGTTATCCTTCCGTTACCCCCCTCATAGTTAACTAATGAACCCCTTAAACTAATCAGGGAAGTCTCTAACTACAATGGATATATATATACAAAATTTGAAGAAAATCGGATAATTCTGCATGAAAAACCCATTTATCTAAATTAATGGGGGGATTAGCTCCCCCTTTCCCCCTTTATACTTAACCAATGAACCCCCAAAACTCTTCAGAGAAGCGCATTATCACAATGAACCTATATACAAAATTTGAAGAAAATCGGATAATTCTGCATGAAAAACTCATTTATCTAAATTAGAGGGGGTTATGCCCCCTTTCCCCCTTTATACCTAACCAATGAACCCCCAAAACTAATGACAGAAGTGCATTATCAAAATGAACCTATATACAAAATTTGAAGAAAATGGGATAATTCTGCATAAAAAACTCATTTATCTAAATTAGGGGCGGGGTATCCCCCCTTTCCCCTTTATACTTAACCAATGAACTCCCAAAACTATTGACAGAAGCGCATTATCAAAATGAAACTATATACAAAATTTGAAGAAAATGGGACAATTCTGCATGAAAAACTCATTTATCTAAATTAGGGGGGTATCCCCCCTTTCCCCTTTTATACTTAACCAATGAACCCCCAAAACTATTGACAGAAGCGCATTATCACAATGAACCTATATACAAAATTTGAAGAAAATGGGATAATTCTGCATGAAAAGCTCATTTATCTAAATTAGGGGGGGTTATCCCCCCTTTCCCCTTTTATACTTAACCAATGAACCCCCAAAACTATTGACAGAAGCGCATTATCACAATGAACCTATATACAAAATTTGAAGAAAATGGGATAATTCTGCATGAAAAACTCATTTATCTAAATTAGGGGGGTATCCCCCCTTTCCCCCTTTATACTTAACCAATGAACCCCCAAAACTATTGACAGAAGCGCATTATCAAAATGAACCTATATACAAAATTTAAAGAGAATGGAATAATTCTACATGAAAAACCTATTTATCTAAATTATGGGGGGTTAGCCCCCCGTTTCCCCCCTTTATGCTTAACCAATGAACCTCCAAAACTAATCAGGGAAGCGCCTTATCACAAGGAACCTATAAACAAAATTTAAAGTAAAACGGTTTGTTCTATCAAGAGTTATCGCGTTGCGTACATACGTACATACATACAGAACCGGCGGGCACATAAGCGCTCAGGCGTTTTGATAGCCTGTGAGCTAAAAATTAAAAAATAAAACCTCCTAAAATAACAGAAATAGAATTTTTTTTA
Source organism: Maratus michaelseni (assembly GCA_963931845.1). Lineage (NCBI taxonomy): Eukaryota > Metazoa > Arthropoda > Arachnida > Araneae > Salticidae > Maratus > Maratus michaelseni. The sequence continues at coordinate 263,170,194 of OZ007597.1, forward strand.
TTACTGTGTGTACGTTCTCATAACATACTTGTCTTAAATTTCACTTTGCTTGGAAAAAGAAAGAAAAGAAAAGAAATAAGAAAATGCCAACTTTATTATTATTATTATTATTATTATGTATTCTTCATGATAAATAAAAAATATCTAAATTGAGCTGCTAAGAATAACAAAATTAAGAAACAGAACAAAGGATTCGAGCTTTATAAAAAGTCAAACAAAATTTTATTTCCATGTTTTCAGCGACAATAAACACATCTTCGTTTTCAAAAATTAAAGAAAGAAAAAAAACAGAAACGTATTTTTTAATTATTGACTGTGTCTATAGTCTCATAATATACTTGTCTTAAATTTCGCTTTGCTGGAAAAAAAAAGGTCAACTTTTTCCTTATTATTATATATTCTTCATGATAAATAAAAAAAATAAGAAAAAATAATAGCTAAACCGAGCTGCTAAGAATCACAAAAACTACGAAAACAGAACAAAAGGCTTCGAGCTTTCTGCCAAACAAAATTTTATTTCTATGTTTCAGCGACAATAAACACATATTCGTTGTTCTTTTAAATTCAGTAGATGTGAAAGATCTCAAGAGGCAGCCATTGTGTTGAATGAAGACCACACACACGAGATAAGTGTATTCTTTTGTTTATTTCGTTACTTTAAGCGGAGGAAGATACAAGACATTCGAACTTAGAACTATATTATATTTTCTTATTCCCTTATCGGTGTAACGTATCATTAATTGTCTGAGTGGAACGAAGACTCATACACAGCGCAGTATTACTTTGCCCCATATATAGCTACGATGGATATTAAAACCTTTCGTCAAGCATAACTCAAAAAATATTTAACGGATTTCGTTCAAATTTTTACAGCAGGTACCTATAAAGGTGACAACGTCGTCTATTTATTACCAAGAATAAGTGTCAAACCGTTTGGAAGTTATATTAAAAAAATAGATAAAAAAGCACAATTAAAGTACATACGTCACTAAATTTTGTGCGTACGTCATTTTCACCGGCGGGAGATTTTCGTAGACAATCGGAATTGAAAAGTTCATGCAATACATGGGGCAAAAATATATGCAAGTACTAATATGCAGCACAATAAAATATATTTCAATTTAATAAAAATGGAAAGTTAATCTGGAATTTTTTCTGTTTGAAAAGTATCAGAGATTAGTAAGAGTAGTATTAGTATTAGAGATTTGGCGTAAATCACACCATTAGCAGCTTTTTTATTTCGCGTGTGTATGTTAGGAACAATTCTTTGATGTTTAAATAAAAGGTTTCGATTTGTGGCATTATTTCTTATTTTCTTTTCCTTTTTAGTATTTTAAATGGAATTAGTGAAAGGCGTGTATTTTAAATTAAATGAGTGAAAGACGTGTATTTTTAATGTATGTATTTCAAATGAAATCAGTGAAAGATTTATATTTAAATGAAATGAATGCAATATGAAGATGTTATGAGAAAAATATTTGGCGATTTATCAACTGCGCCAAGTTAACATAAAAGTACCAATACATATGTGGGTACTTCTCTATTATCCCGTCGACCACTTTTCATAACAAAAAACTATCGCCAAATAAACGGGAGAACGTTGTCATTGAAATATCAAAATACATAAATAAATAAAATATAAGAATTTAAGGACACAATTGTTATTTTAATGAATGAAATAACTAATAAATCAGTAAAACATAATGAAAAATACACGCAAATGTCGCGTTAAAAACCACTTGATGACGTAACAAACACGTATAATGCTTCTGATATCAAGTAAATGGGACTGCATTTTTGGCGTTTAATCTAACAGTTTGGCGATAGTTTTTTGTTATGAAAAGTGGTCGACGGGATAATAGAGCAGTACCTCTATGTGAAATGAAACAAGGCACAGATGTCATATACGCACCACGTTGGCGCGATTTTCCGCTCCACCAGCTTGGGGAAAACTTTGTTTTTGAATATTAGTTACAAATAGTGTGACAAATAGTACACGTGATTTTTTATTTCAATATAAAAATAAAATAACGTAATAAATGAAACAGCTTCTATTATTTTAAAAAAGGAAATAAAAATAAATAAATAATAGTTTGATATAAATAAAGGCGCGGATGTCATATACGCACCACATTGGCGCGATTCCAACAAAATGGCAATTTTATGCCTCACATGGTAACCCGGTTATTTTGTTTCAATTGTCGTTTATTAACTTTTATTTTTTATTTTAATTCTATAAATTGTTTTTATTATATATATCAATATTTATTTATATCAAACTATCATTTATTTATTTTTATTTCCCATTTTTGAATAATAGGAGCTATTTCATTTATTACGTTATTTTATTTTTATATTGAAATAAAAAATTACATGCTATTATTGTATGGTATTTGTAACTAATATTCAAAAACAAAGTTTTCGCCAAATTGGTGGGGGAAAAATCGCGCCAATCTGATGCGTATATGACATATGTGCCTAAATTAATATTGATATACATACAAAAATAATCTATAGAATTAAAATAAAAAATAAAAGTAAACAAACACAACAAACAGTTTTCGCCAAAGGGGCGGAGGAAAAATCGCGCCAACGTGGTGAGTATATGGCATCTGTGCCGTGATTTTTACCCTTTTATCTGTGCTTTCGGAAATATAGAAAAATTAAAAAATTCTTATATCAGGTGTATAATGTTTTGCATTTTTATACGGACCACTTCTCCATTTTAAGATTTTAAATGCTATTTATATCAGATATTTCTTTCTTGAGATTCCCACAAGTTTTTTCCGGTAATTGTTTTTGTTCGCTTATTAATTGTTTACAATTTGCCCCCCTGGCAATAACAATTATTTATCACAAAAAATGGGTACTTCTCTATTATCCCGTCGACCACTTTTCATAACAAAAAACTATCGCCAAACTGTAACGCTAAATAAACGGGAGAACGTTGCCATTGAAATATCAAAATAAATAAAATATAAGAATTTAAGGACACAATTGTTACTTTAATGAATGAAATAACTAATAAATCAGTAAAACATAATGAAAAATACACGCAAATGTCGAATTAAAAATCACTTGATGGCATAACAAATACGTATAATGCTTCTGGCATCAAGTAAATGGGACTGTATTTTTGGCGTTTAATCTTAGTTTGGCGATAGTTTTTTGTTATGAAAAGTGGTCAACGGGATAATACAGAAGTACCCAAAAATGGCTTAGTTTTGTTAAATTTGTTTGTTATGTATTTTCATTTCTTATTAAAATATCGAAAATGGCAATAAAATTTTATTTTAGCACCGTACTTAATTTTTTTAAATGGCTCAAAAACATGGTTTAATAAACGTATATATTTGTAAATATTTTAAAAAACATGTTTTTCCGCTCTCTATAAAAATTTGTAAGATTCTACAACTGCCTTTGGCACCAACCAGTACATGATACGGAACAGATACACAGAAGAGGTTCGTCACAAACAAGAGTAATGCTAGCAACAATATTGTTTTAATTCTAAAAGAGTTAGAAACAATAATGATATTAAGTTCCCCGATTAGCTTAGGGCGGAACTTTCTCCTAGAAAAAAAAACTGTAGAAGTCTTTTACATTTGTTTCGAATGAAGCTCAATCAACAAAGTATTAATTGATAATACAAACAACACTAATATTAACATGGGGGCAAAAGTTTGAATTTAAGTGTATATATTTGGAACCCTCCCCCCCCCCCCAACCACCCACCAAAAAAAGAAAAAGAAAGTTACAGAAATGAATTTAAAATGGCGTGAAGCCACCCTTTCTGACATAAGAAATTGGCTGCGAACCCGATTACGAAACTTTCACTTAACTTAATAACATGTATCTAATAGCCCTGAGGACAATTCCCCTTCCCAGTTATACGGACCTTGGGGCTTTTTTAAAAAGCTTGACGCAGTTCGGGTTGAAGAAGTTGAGATTTACTGTCAAATGACATAAACTACTATGAAAATAAAACTGGTGAATTATTATGCTGGTTTATGTATGTATTTAAAAAAATTGCATCTGATTACACTCTTTAGATAAATTACTTCTGTTTGCATTTAATAACAGATAAACGGCTTCCGTTTACTAAATTGTTTAAATATTGGGGAGAGTTGGCGAGAGATAGATAGACGTGTAAACAAACGGGTCGAGAGACGGATAGCGACAGAGATAAGCTAACGGGTAGCGAAACGAATAGACAGACGGGTAGCGTGGTGGATAGAGAGACGAGTACAGAGACGACTTGACAGACGGGTAGAGAGAGGGGTATATAGACAGACAGACGTGTTGATAGACGAGTAGTGTAACGGGAAGCGAGACAGGTAGAGACACGATTAAAGAGTCGGGTAGAAAGACAGACGGGTATACAGAAGAGTAGAGAGACAGTAGACAGATGAGTTCGGAGAGAGACACAGCTAAGACATACGAGTAGTTAGACTGGTAGACACGTTTGTAGCTAAGCATGTTATCAATGTGGTTTGAAGTATACGAGTTTCTATAAATAGTTATACAAATAAACAAAGGAATTTTTTTAAATTCAAATATTAAATATTTGATTTAATATTTCAATATTTAATATTTTATTTTTTAATATTTTCTTTAGATATTTGTCACAAAGAAAATGTTGCAAAAATTAAATTAAGTTTGCGTTAAACTACGCTTGCTAAAATACGCTATTGGCTGCAAATCTGATTATGTGACTTTAAAAATATCGTTTTAAAAGATCCGGCGATTTTTTTTTTTTTTAAGTTTTGAGCAATTCCCGCTTAAGAAAATGAGATTATTTGCCAAATGTTATAAAAAAATGCATATGAAAACATAACGGTATATGAATTTATATATGATATTTTGTAATTATATCATTTAATTTGCTATTTTTCATATGTTGTATCTTTATCTATCTCTTGTCTATCATATGCTGTATATTCACTTAGATTCTTGTTGATATCTTCTTTATATCGTAATTGTTAACTTTATGTTCTCAGCAATATCACTCAGACTAATCCCTTTGAGGGAAGTCCTAGTATATATTTTACGTTCTTATTAATGTATTTAATTTTAAATGTAACTATATTTTTTTATTTTTAAATCTGAAGTGACTCCACCCGACTTCCCTAACATTTATAGAACACCGTGGATTCAGATAAATTTCTATGGAATCAGACGGATTCGAACAATGGACCATTCGAAACTAGAGACGTTACTTTTGACCTGCAAATTGGTTTAAAAAGGGTCACTGTTCAGAAGCTATCGTGCTCTCTCTCTCTCTCTCTAACGCACACACATACACAGAGAAAGAGATTACAATTGGAATAACAGAAACATACTTATCTCGAATTTCACAAGTGGAAAAAAAATGTAATTATAAAATAATCAAAATTTTGCCAGTAGTATTTTTAAATATTCTTACTAGCATATTTTAAATGTAATTGTACTCAAAAATTAAAGAAAGAAAAAAACAGAAATAGAATTTTATTATTATTATTAATGTATTTATATATGCTCATAATATATTTTGTCTTAAATTTTGCTTTGCTGGAAAGAAAAGAAAAAAAATCTCAATTTCTTCTTTATTATTATGTATTTTTCATGATAAAAAAAAAGATAAAAAAATAATAACTAAATTGAGCTGCTAAGAATCCCAAAAACTACGAAACATAACAAAGGTTACAAACTTTCTCAAAATGCCAAACAAAATTTTATTTCTATGTTTCAGCGACAATAAACACATTTTCGTTGTTCTTCTTTTAAATTCAGTAGATGGGAAAGATCTCAAGAGACAGTCATTGTGTTGAATAAAGACCACACACACGGAATAAGTGTCTGTCTTTTAAAAAATATATTCCTTTGTTTATTTTGTTATCTTAAGCGAGGGAAGTGGAAGATACAAGACATTCGAACTTAGAACTATATGAATTAAGAGTTTCTTTTCTAGGCTCGTATAAAGCTCTTCTTACAACGATTCTATGACACTATTCTAAGAAAGCAAACAGGTAAATTACCGTAACATAATATTTTTAAGGATGTTCCTTGACGGTAAAAGTTCTGTTGCTTTCTTTTTTCACAGCAGCGACTATTTAATCAGAGATAACAAAAGCTACAAACCAGTGCTCCTTAGCTTTAGTGTTTAAATTCCATTCACAACATTATCGAAACAGACAAGCATACACATAATGAAAAAAAAAAATGCATAAAAAAGTCTATTTTGTTTTCTTTTTTAGAAACATTAATTTCTTCAGATCACCACTTACAATACATAAAAATGAATAGAAGAAATTGCCAAAGAAATTCCATTTCATATTTCAATAACATTTAAATTTTGTGGCTAGTCGACAATTTAAGTAAAATAGTATCTTTACAAATAACCCGGTCGCAATAACAGTTTACGTGATGTCTGGACGGACGATGAAAGGATTCAGTATGAATATGAAAACAATTTCAATTATATTATTTATTTACAAAACACTATTATGTACACACTACACAAGCAACCCTTTCGAGACTACTATAACATTTTCTCAAATGTCTTGAAGAAATCCTACTACTTCCAGAAGCCACATCTGACTCCTCCTACGAGGATAGAATAGGAGGAGTCGACATAAAAAATGTCACTTGAAGTCGTTCTTACCACCCCCACACCTGCGTCCGCCATATTTGGCCGCGTCTTGCACTGGAGACTGCTGATTGGATTACTGTCGGTCAAAGTAAAATTTGGCGGACACAGGAAAGAGGACGACCTCGTCAACTTGTTTGCTGGCTTCAAAACTTTCCACAGGGGAAGATTGTTATGTCGACTGCTCCAATTATATGCTCCCTACGTCTGAGACCGCTTGATCGAAATATAATTAAAACGCCCGATATATTTACAGGATACTGTTTCTGCACCAAAATTTATATGCATGATTTTGTAATCGGTATTCGCCTATTCAAAAATTTCTATCGATATTTACTAAGGCTCCAAATGAAACAAAATTTTACTAGTATCAGTTAAACTGAAAGTTACAAGTTAAACTATAAATATTGATAAAAGCAACGGTCTGTGAGACCGCTGACAGCAGATAAGGCTTAATGTGCTCTTAAGCTCGGATTTGCTGTAAGATATACAGTTAGATTTATATATATATATGTTACATAAAAAATTTATTTCCTTCGTATCCTTCCATTTTATTCGCATTAATATTTTAAAATTAATCTAACTTCTGTCATAGTCAGTATTTCCTTAATTCTTAATAATATCTATTCCTATTTAAAGTCCTTTTAAAAGTAAATATCCGTATATTAATAATTATTTTATTCCAAATCTTAATCTAAAATTTAAGATCATTCGTAACTTTTATCAGTTCCCCAATCTATAAAATTCTGAGACGCGTTCTCATTTCGAATGTTTTTAAAAGCCATTTTCTTTTTATTATTATTATTATTATTGCTCTGATTCTTTCTCGCGCTTGGGATTTTAACTTCTAAATTGGTCCGCACCAAAGTAAGGGATTCTTCAATGTTTTAGCCTCGCCCTCTAGCCTCATTCGTTGGGCTGGAGCTAGCTTCTCACTCATTGGGTTGAGCGCTCGTGACGTAATTCTGTGTATGTTTCCGCGGAGAGATCAAAACTCCCTGCACCGGTCGGAACGAGGGATTTTTGACGTTTTCGGAAGCTAAACAAATATGTGTCTGGTATTGTTATGACCGTAGAATATTCAACTGGCCCAGTAACATCTTAATTCAATGAAGTGAAGCAACGTTAGCCCGAGGGCTATAAGTTTTAGACCTTTGGGAATTGTTCTGTGTTGTTCGTCTTCTAATAAAATTATTTGTCTGGAGATTGGCTGGATTTACTGGAGAAATTCTGTGATCTCATTTCATTGCCTTACTACTTCGCCATACTCGCTAAATTCGACTGCAACTTGCCATATCGTTGAAGGACTGCCATCTTTTCATCGAATAGTATTCATCGTAATATCTCAACCTCGTCAAAATGCTACATATATATATATATATATATATATATATATATATATATATATATATATATATATATATATATATATATATATATATATATATATTAAGTGTTTTTTTTTTTTTTTTTTTAAGTGAAAACTTCTTTAGGCGCGTTGGGCATTTTTTGAGATGGGAAAAAATCATTGAACTCGCGACACTGTTATGTAACCGACACCTCTGTATATTTGAAATGAAAACTTCCTGAGACTCGTTGGGCATTTTTTGAGATGGGAAAAAAAAACGAACTCGCGACACTGTTACTGTAACCAACACCTCTGTATAAAAGTATGCACATGTATTGTGTATAGTTCGGTATGAGGTAGGGCGGGGCGGGCGCGTCGCGCGCCGCATGCTTGCCTGTGCGCTACTGGTTCCCGAAATACACGTACGAGAGTTAGAAAAAGGGAATGCTTTCAGTAGTGCTGATTGGACAGCTAATTGTAATGGTTGCCGTTTATATTTCACCGGATAAGTCTTTAAATGCAATACGAGAATTTTTGTATGAAAATTTATTTATTTATTCTAAAGACGCTTCTGCATTACTTCAAGATAAAATTGGAAAGAGATTTAATTGTTTGCCAATGATTTTGAGTAGGAATTTCAACATCAACTTTGCGGATGATAAAAATCTACCATTAATTGAATTTTTACATAGGTAATTTCATTTAACGATGACCAATGATCGCAATCTTAGCACAACGACATATAAAACTACAATTGATGCAGTCTTTATAAGATATTTAAGTAGATTCGAATCACAATTGTTTGTTTCCTATTTTAGTTACCATAAACCTATAGTATCAGTTCTGGAATATAATGATGATGGTAATGATGATGATGATGGAAGAGTTGTTGAAATTGTGGATGAAAATTCATAAGTTTTATTGGTATTCATTTCAAAGAATACCAATTAATTAAATTTCATATTTCATGTATTTGTAAATTTACGTTTTAAGCAATAGATTGCAATTTTTGTATGTAAAATAATGTGCATTACTTTTCATGTACAATAGCGCATTAAATGAAAATTGTAATATAATTTTTGTAGTAGTAGTTTATAATAAGAATTAAAAAAAAACCACTTCATTTAAAAGTATTTCCTGCACAATAAAAAACATTTCCTGACGATTCAAAAAATACACACGTAATTGTTCAAATTTTCACTTCTGTCGGCACTCCCGGAGTGCCACTGTTTTTTTCTTTTTCTTTTTAGCACTTTTCAACCTAGTTGTTAGCACTTTCCAACCTAGTTGAAAAGTGCTTATGACTTCGGTTTGTCTGGCCGTATGGCCGTATGTCCGTGCTCTAACTCCCGTAAATATGCTCGGATTGCTCTGCAATTTTTATATGTTATTGTCGTTATCTATAGCATGTTCCCTATTTCAACGGAAGTGTGTAGCACTTATAGTTTTTTTACAGGGACACGAAAAAGAATTCCGTTACATTGCGGTCTATGGGGAAAAATTATTTGCGGTTTATTTAAATAATGTTTCACTATTTGAAACGCATTGAAATTTATATATATCACTAAGGTGCATTAGAAGAAGCTTAATATGGAATAGGGTGTGCATACCACTGATAGTTACTATACAGGGACAGTCAAAAGAATTCCGTTACATTACGTCTATGGAGAAAAATCGTCTGCGGTTTATTTAAATAATGTTTCACTATTTTAAACGCATTGAAATTTATATATATCACTAAGGTGCATTACAAGAGGTTTACTACAGAATATTGTGTGTATAGCAGTCATCGTTCATTTACAGGGACACACAAAAGAATTCTCTACTGTCTGTTAACAATAATTCCTGGAAGTTACTGAACGCGATTTTAAATTTAACTCGCTTTTTGTCTATTACGTGGTGTGTATAAATTCTGTAGATTATATACAGGGCAGCACAAAAGTTCGCAAACACATTTCCGTTTATTGACAGAAACTCCAGAAGGAGAATTTTAAACTGTGCTACGCGTTTCCTAACTGAACTAAAATTTAGCATCCTATGTAGTGTATATACAAATCTATAGATCATATACAGGGTTGAATAAAAGTACTCGGATACTTTTCCGAATATTGTATCTGTTGGAAATTCCTGAAATTATGTTTTTAAATATGTTATGCGTCTTCCAAATTGTTTACTTTGATGTTATCTTTCAGCTTATTAAACGGTATGTTTTGTAAAATTATTTTGGAAGCGTTGGAAAGTGCTACATAATCTATGCTTGGCACATGATTTTTCGTTCTTGTTTTTTTTTTTTTTTTTTTTTTTTTTTTTTTTTGTGTGTGTGTGTGTGTGTGAGGGGGGGGGGGGGGTCTTTAATGGGGATAGAAAGATTGGCGGATGAATGCACATACGGGTGTCCGAACGGACTTACGGACAGACCAGATTGACGAGCAAAAAAGATCGAAGGAGCTTACATGTTTTCTATTTCAATAACATATTAAAATTTCACAGAAAGGCAACAGTGTGAAAGGACAGACACAATGAATTCATACATTTTCCTTTGGGACTGGGGGGGGGGGGGGGGATAATATTGAATTTTTGAAAGAAAGTTTCAATTCTCGACCAATAATAACAAGGGAACCAATTTTAATGAAGCCTGCACCTAGCATTGAGACCTGGTGCATTTTATAACCGTATAAACCAAAGTTAGAGAAACGGTAAAATTTGTCTGCAAAAATTGAATTATTACATATTTTTTTATACATTTAATTTTAAAGTAATGAATTTTTAATTGTTCGACAATAGCGTGTTAAGTTGTCAAATAGGGTGCTACGAATCCAAACCTCTACCAAAGAACTTTCGTTGCCTCTACTCGCACACAGCAAACAAATGCTATGACATTCGGCCAGGTTTGCTGGGGAAAATTCTACAGTAACGAATAAAGCAAATTTTCCCGCCGCCAAAAACGCAATTATAATGTTGTATTTTCTCAAAATGAAATTTGCAGGTTCTTGAAAGAATTTTTAAACTTTTTTTCAAAATTTTATTCTTATTATCTATTTTGTATTTTAAAGTAATTAAAAAAAAAAAAACACGTATGTTAATAGTCCGATAAGTGGTCTCAAAAATTGCCTTTTCAGAAGGTTATGCTTGTCTTAAAATCAACAAATACAATGTTTGCAGACAAATTTTATCGGTTCTCTAACTTTAGCCTGTAGGATTATAAAACAGAACCCGTTCTTATGTATTAGATGTGAGTTTCACCAAAAGTAGTTCCCTTTTAAGCACAAAATCCAAAATATTCTGTGTGGAAGGAATTTTGAAGCCCAAGAATAAATTCATCACTGGAGATACAGACGAATGGATGAATGCACTTAGGCCTGCACGAGACTGGACCAATTTCTATGTACGAGACTTGGGCCGGGCCTGTACTTCTCTCTTTCCGGGCCGGGCCGATGCCTAACTTTTTTTCTGCAGGCTCGGGCCGAAGCAAAAAAAAATTAAAATAAGGTCCGGTATAATCTGAAAATGAAATCTATGCATAAGTGTGTTTTTTGAATAATTTTAATTGTAAGATAATATTGCTTCAGAAATATTGGTATGTTTTGTAGAAATTCAGCTGGGCCTAGTTTTAGTTTTTTTACTAGGCTGGGACCGAACTTTTTATTTTTATACCCGGCCGGGCCAATAAAATTCTTGTACGGGTCGGGCCGGACTCATCCCGAACTTTTATACCGGGCCGGGCCTGGAAATTTCGGCCCGTGCAAACCTTTAGAATGAACACATGGTCGTCCAAGCGGGTATATGCAGGCAAACCTAAGACCCCAAACGAACAAGATAGACAAGCGACAGTCAAACACTTTTCAACTGTGTTAAAAAATGTTTATAGAAAAAAAAAACTTTAGCCCACCCAGACAGTCTGTGACACATTTATAGGAAGTCTGCGCACACACATACATACACACATAGACAATGATGAATAACTCGTATGTGTGGGAAGTGAAAAACGGTCTGTTTGCTGAAATACCCTTCCGTTTTACGCGTGACACATTCGCATATGAGGCAAGTGGATTAATGTCACTTTCACACATTAAAAAGATTATAAAAGATCTCGAATGTTCTAGAGATAAAAGAGTGCCGACGCCTCCGCTTGTGGGTGGGTTGTCTGCAGTACTTTATTCATAAGTTAGTTTTATGAAAGGGAAAAAAGGTTGTTATTTAATACGCTTTGTTTTAAAGCGCTGTGTTTGAAGGCAGAGTAAATGTTTCTCTAATTAACCAAGCGGGGAAAATTTGTTAGTGTTTTTATCGTCGTGTCCACCATATAACTAGGGGATCCAACCCGGGCTTCCCGGATTAAAGAATATATAGGCGGAAACCATCTATATATTTAAAGCGAAAAGCGTATTCTGTCACATTCCACATTCTTTTTTCCACACAAAAATGGTCTCTTTGCGCATGCTTTAACTTTTTTTGAAGACTTCTCCCCTCAGAAACAGGAAACCTGTTTAGCCTTCACCTGTTTAGCCTAGGGGGATAGAAAAAGGTTGATTTAAATTCCTTTGAAAGCTAAAGTTTTTTTTTTAAGAACTCATGTTTTCACTACTAAATATACATATTTTTTCTCAAAATTTTAAAGAGAGCTTGGATACAGCTATATTTATAACCGATTGAAATTTTAGAGTTCGGCAGATGAGAAATATTTTTTATTGCTATGTTAAAGGAGCCGACGCGAAAACAAACACACAGAAAAGCGAGAAGAAAACATTTCTTTTACAACTAGATACCAGGCTTTGATAGCCTGTGAGCTAAAAAGTACAGTAAAACTTGTGAAAACAAAACTTCGCAAAAAATTCTGTTTTAGACAGGTTTGCGCCTAGGCAGGTAGATTTGTAGGGTACTTCCTTTGGAAGGGACTATAAAAATTGTCCGTTATTGACAGGTTTTACTGTTATTAAGTTCCACTCGATGCTGACTAATGAATAAATAGCATAGTACGAAAAGAAATTTAAAAGAATTTGTGGCATGAGGAACAGTTGGGACATTTGGCGTCCCGCGCAGTGGGACAGCTCTTCGGGTCTCTGAAAATCCAGACATTCCGCGCAAATCCGTACATCTGGCAACACTATTCGTGGTATACTTTTTTCAAAATACGCGTGAAATTGAATGCTTAGGAACCTAACAGTAAGTGGACGAAGGCAAGCGGAAATACCGTGAACGACACTCATCGATATCGGGAAAAAAAAAAGAAAAGAAAAGAAAATAGCGAGGGCGGAGGCCATGGAGTATCTGTTTTTCTTTTCCGGATGTATCAAATAGAAATAGAGATCTAAGAAGCTCAGTTGAGGTACTTTGGGAATTTTTGACTTCATAGTCCAGCGATTTATAGATAGTTTAAGGTCGATGCTACCAAAAATGATATCAGACCCGTTAAAGAGGGAGAAATATTAGGCAACTTTGAAAACAGACCTTTCTCCATGAAGGTGTGACGTTCAGGGGGGAGCATTGTGTAATTTCGGCGGAAATTTCTCTTCTGGGGCAACTAATAAAACAGAAAAAAGTCTTTCAGCCAGGATGACTTTTGCTCAGAAAATGCTTTCATCTAAAAAAAATATATATATAACCTGAAAGAATTTTTAAAATAGGCTGAGTAGTTCAAAAGTAATCGTTATTTCAGAACGCTTTTCGATCATTTTCGCCCTTTTAAATTTCAAAATTTTAGAAACTGTTCTATGTGAGAATTTATATCTTAAAAGTAACAGCTATGTCAAATTTCCAGTTTCTATCCCTAACAATTCCAAATAAATGATAAATTAAAATGATTTTAGAATGATTTTCTCTCATTTCAACCTTTTAAATTTCAAATTTTTTAGAAACCATTCTCAGCATTTGCATCTTAAAAGTAACTGCCAAGCAAAATTTGAAGTTTCTAGCCAAAACAGTATCACAGAAATCGCAATTTACAGTTCTTTTTCTCCTGCATCCTTTTAATTTTCGAATGTTTAAAAAAAACTGTTCTGTGCGAGTATTTACGTCTTAAAAGTATAACATCCCTGTTTAATTTCAAGTTTTTATCCCTAACTATTCCATATAAATCGTATTTTAGAATGTTTTTACAACATTTTCAAGCTCATTTCACCCTTTACAATTTCGAATTTTTAAGAAACCGTTCATAGCGAGCATTTACATCTTAAAAGAAACCACCACGCGAAATATCAAGTTTCTAACCACTTCAGTATCACAAAAATCGCAATTTTAAAATGCTTTTGGTATGGCATCCGCTTAGGTGTGGTGGTACCGGCATAAAATATAACCTACGTTATCAGAGATCGGTTCGTGAGTTTAAGAGATTTTAAATGATTGATCTAATAGGGATTATTATTATTATTTAACCCTTTCCGGCGCGGAGTAAGTCTGTTTGTAAAATGATGAAATAATGGACTGACACCAGAAATAACAAACGAATTCATTAGAAAATATAAACTTGCTTATTTTCCGGTACTTAACAAAAGGAAAATTTTAATTAAATATTCTCGGTGCCGTTTGTCAGTTTTGGAATTAAAATTAGGTGTCATTTTTTGTGACCACCGCCCGTTAAAGGGTTAAAATAAGAACAATGATTAAAAGATTAAAGTTCATAAAGATACCAACTAAATGTAAATATATTGCTTGAAGGTGCGTAAAAACATACATAAAACATTTAAAAGCATATTAAAGTCCTTTTAAAAAATTCAAAACGTTTTCAACCGAACTACTCGGTCATCATCAGTGAAAAACTAATTGTTGAGTTGAGTTGTTGTCTCTTCGCGTTTTCTTGCTTGCCCAGAATAAACTATCTTATTTCAAAGGTTTGGAATATAAGTAATATATTCCAAACCCTTAAATATAAGTATAAGTTGTAATCTGCGTTAATGTAAATGGAATGTAAGCAAAAGCAAATATAAGTTGTAATCTGCGTTAGCAAGATTAGCACAAACTGAACCTATAAAAGTAGATTTCAATGGATCCAAAATTATATTCCGCACAAATAATCACCTGGAAGCTATCATAAGAGATAGTCTCTAGAAATAATATCTAAAAAAGAAATAGTCTGTAACGATGTATTATCATATGATATCCACGCAGTCTGGAATGAATTAGTACATCATTGATTACCTTTCCCATCCCACCTTATATTCCAAACCCTTGAAGTAAAATAGTTTATTCCGGGCAAGCAAGAAAACGCGAAGAGACAACAATGTGCTTTTAAATGTTTTATGTATGTTTTTACGCACCTTCAAGCAATATATTTACATTTAGTTGTATCTTTATGAATTTTTGTTATTAAACAAGGTGAATTTGCACTGAAATTTTAACTTTTTATTGATTAAAAGATTGTTGTAAATAATAAATTTTGGATTCAAAGACTTAATTGAGATCGCTAGAATTAATTAAGATTTTAATTAAGAAGTTTGTAATGAAATTTAAATACATGTACTTTTACCTCTAATGTATCTACAGCATGGTTTCCAGTGGCGTAGCTACGCTTTTTGGCGCCCGGGGCAGGAACAAATTCAGCGCCCCCCCCCCAAATATAAAATAACTACATTATTTTTCCGCAAGACAAAAAAGTCCTTATGGCTTGTACCAGGATTAAAAAGATGCTTATCTCTTTCTTGTTTTTAAGAATTCAATTAATTAACTCAAGCACACGAAGCTAAAATGCATGAAACCTGATTATATAAGATTCCTAGTTTTCGTTAATAAGGAATTTGAACGATAATTTAGAAAAATTAATCAGCTATTGATTCATTTATGACGACCTACTTTTAATGTCATATTTGAAAACATTTAACCATATATCGCCAAGTTTGTCAAGAATTTGATGTTATCAGATATGACTATGTATTTTTAAGTGTATGAGAGTAGCAACAATGATTACAATACAACAATGAAAGTAAATTAGAGAGGAACCACATTTTTAAAAACTCGTAAATTAAATCCGATTATAGGTGGGGGAATATCTGCTCCTTTGTTTCATTTGCAAGTTGCGTACCATCTTTAAAGTTTTCATGGAGTTCCTTATGTTCTAAGTGACAAAACTTCAACAAATATTTTTCAATTGACTCTTTTTTTTTTGCTTTGGACAATCTTTTAGGTGTTTTTTATAAAATTAAAAATAGGATTTTCAGCAATAAAAATAGTTTATTTTCTAAAAAAAAAAAAATATGTTAAGTAAAAAGTATTTTTTATTATATCTTAAAATTTGCCATGACATTTACATTTTAACTAATTAACTTTAACTTTTTTAAAATCTGGTTCTTACAATGGGAAGGAAAATATGAAGAAATATTGCGAAAATTTAAAAATTTAGGTGAAGTCAAGTTTTAAAATTTTCTTTTAAAAGATTTTCAATTAAATATTTTTAACACGAGATTTTATCACAAGAATTGTGTTTTTCCTTAATTAAATCTACAACTTTCATAATATCAATAAAAATAGCATCTTAAAAATTTACAACGGTGCACCCTGTTTGCAAATTTTAATTAGCCTAAAATTTTGCTTTGATTAGCCCGAAGGGAACCAAATATTATATACAGTAAACTCTGTCTAAGGCGGAATCAATCGGGACCGAGAAAATTTTCCGCCGTAGACAATATTCCGCCTTATGCAAAACAGCCAAAGTAAATAAATAAAATACATATGCACAAGTCATATTTTTACGTTCGTAATCTTCAGTACAGTTTTTTAAATGAAATTAAACGTCTTATTAAATTTATTATTAATCTCAAAAACATTATATGAATAATAAAATAAATAGTAGTACCAATGATAAATTTCTTCCATTTTAAAAGTTAATGAAAATTATTTACCTTAACAACTACTTCATATTTCACATAGTGGCATAGTAGTTTTTAAACAGTCGAAAAATAATCTTTTATCGATGCTTGTTTTGTCTTTCTTTTTTTAACAAGCATTTTCCAGTAGCACATTCCAAGTCCGTTATTATGGGTGTTCTTCATTTTTTTTGAGCAAGAAAAATTTTGTCTTGATACGTTTGAATTCGTCCATTGTCTTCATGGTTTTCATAATCGTGTTCATCTTCATTTTCACTAGCACTTTCCAAATCTTGATATTGCTGAATCAAAATGTCCACAGAAGTGTTAGCTTCGGTAGTACATACTGTATTGTCAGCTGATACGGATTCTTCTTCATTAATTGTTTCATAGCTGTGAACACATTTTAAGTCATCTGTTAGATTTTGTAATCAATTTTCCTCCAGCTGGTCAACTGATTCATGGACATTTTCTGAAACAAAACCAGCTTTTCTAAAACAATGGACAATTTTTTCAGGCGACATTTCTGAGCAGGATTTGGCAATCCATTTGACAGCATCTAAAACACTTATATTTTTTGCCATTTCAGTGGCAGAAGAGCAATTATCTAAAGACGCAATGATGGACAGCAAGAGATATTTTTTGTACTGGGTTTTAGTCATTTTTATAACTCCTAGATCCATAGGTTGTGTTACTGCAGTAGTATTTGCAGGAAGAAATTGTAATTTTATATTCGATTTTTCGAAATTGGCATAACAAGGTGTATTGTCGAGAAATAACAAAATTTTTCGTTTTTCTTTGATCATACGGTTATTGAATTCAGTCAGCCATCACTCCATTACGGCAGTCGACATCTACGGTTTTTTTTTAGATCTCCAAATCACAGGCAGTTTATCAATGTTCACATTCTTATAACATCGCGGCTTTTGCGATTTTCCTATCACTAAGGGCTTTTCTAAACTGCCCTCCATATTCGCGCAAAGCAAAACAGTGACATACTCTTTGGAGTTTTTACTACCGTGGCATTCACTTCTTCTTTTTGCAAGGGACTTAGTGGGCAACGCACGATAAAATAGTCCCGTTTCGTCACAATTGTATATGTCCTTAGCTTGATACCCTTCAATCAGTAGAGGAAAATTTATTTTCCATTCCTGAATTTCTTGGTCTAGGACGTCTTTCGAATCTCTGCAAACTTGCTTCATGGCAATATTGTGTCGATTAAGGAAACTCATTAACCATACAGTAGAAGCCTTGCAAACCGTTTTACCTAATTTTTCGGCTATCTCTTTCGCCTTTTCATGCAACAGTGTTCCAGGTATGGGCAAATTTTTAGCTCTAGCGTTAGAAAACCATTCAAGTGTTAATGCATCAATGTCTTCATTTTTCAAAGCACCTTTCCGTTTTCTGTTGGATGATTTGCTTTTCAATTCCTTTTCCAACTCTGTTCTTCTTTTTATAGCATCATAAATTTGTGTTTTACCGCATTTAAATTTAATACAAAGATCTTTTACAGAATATTTTTTTTCTTTTAATTTAATAACTTCTATTTTATCCCGCAGAGATAGCGTATTGAGTTTAGATTTTGAAGCAATATTTTACTATCACTTAGTAATATCAGTAGACAATATAAAATGAGGAAGAACAAATAACACGTGCAGCAACCTCGTTTTCTGACCATGTGATTTATTGAAATAAAACATACGTCACTTCTAATTAATCTTCCCCCCTTCCTCCTCTGAAACCACAACCAGCGCCTCATACAGAATGTAAATGATTGTAGCTTCCCCCCTCTCCCTCTCACATTAGACAAAGAGTTATGGCGACCAAATGACTGATTGTCATAAATAATGATCAGAATTCAAAATCCAAGCAAGCAAAAAAAGTGATATTCTTTCGCTAATACAAGGAAAAACAGAGAACTGTTAATGTACAGGGATTTTTTTTTATCAATTTCTTTTCTTGAATAATTAATTGGGAAAAATGTAAAAAATGTACTTGGTATGATGTTTATTCTTTCCTTTTTTTAAGAGGAAAAACATTTTGCTTATATATGAGAAATAATGGAATAAAAAATTATTCATTAAATATTTAAACATTTTCCGTTCTGATTAATCAACTTTATTAATCAATTACGAAATTTAATTAAAATGTTGAGCATTTGAAGTATGTACATCAGTTTTGAAGTTTCATAAACCAAATGCCTTTTATTTATTTTATTTTTTTTCCGTCTTATGCAAAATTTTGATTTCGATGGTACTTTAAAAACCTTTCCGTTTCCGCGTTAGGCAAATTCCGGCTTATGGAGCATGAATTAATGTTATTTCCTATGTGTTTGCCGGGACTTGAAAAATTTTCCGTGTTAGACAAAATTCCGGCTTACACAGAGTCCGCCTTAGACAGAATTTACTGTATATATATATATATATATATATATATATATATATATATATATATATATATATATCTTTGTCCGTTCAGATGAAATTTTACTATTTTCTGTCTCTTTTAATCATTATGGTTAATCCTGGCTTAAAATACAAGCTAAAAAACTATTTACAAACTTTATGAGCTTGCTTTTTAAAAGTAGCCATGTGACTTCGATTGCGTCCCCGAAACTGCTATAAATATTTAATTTTGTGGATTAGCCATAAAAAGTATGTAGATGATATCTTCAATAGCATATTTGACTTATAATAAATCCCGGAAACAACGAGCCTCCAAAAGTTCTGTATATAATCTGCCGCCCCCTCCCCTTTTTTCTTTTCTTTTCTTTTTCTTTTTTTTTTTAATCATAAGCTTTAATGAATTTTCCTTTTTATTTATTTTATAAAGTTTTCTCTTTAAAAAATATTTCTGAAGATCTAATAAAACATTTTAGTCATTAAACTATCTATAATTAGCATTATATTTACCCTTGGAATGCAGCTATTATACTTGTGATGTTTTTACTCAATAAATAAAGATTTCATTCATGATACATGAATTCATTGTTATTTGTTACTCTTTTATTTAACTTGATTTTTGTATGTAAAGATGGAATTTTCGAATTGATTTTTCACTCGCTGATTTTTTTTTTTTTTTTTTTTTTTTTTTTTTGAACAACGTGAATTACAGTCATGCAATTAAGTCATTTTTAAGATAAACATGAAATACTTACAAAAGTATGATTTAAAAAAATATTATTTTACCTTTATTAATTAATTTGCATCAGAAGAATGATTAAGCATGAAAACAACACTGTCTGTCACTCAAATAACAGAAGAAAAAAAAATCGACTTTTCAAATATAAAATGCACACTTCCTCTTTAAGGGGACTAGGCACTCTAAATGTCAATTTTCCAATTTTCTCTTGAAATTTATTTAAACATCCGTAGTATATTCTGGTGAAGTTACCTAAATATCCGATGATTATAAATATGTGAAAAATGCTTTTTACAGCATCAATTTCCCTTTAAATGATTTAGAGTTGCAATTTTTTAATTAATTTTTTCTCAGTTCAAGCGCTTTTTTTTAAGCATAAAAGCATGTTTTAATTAAAATACTTAGAAAATATTTTCCTGTTCTTGTTTAATTTTTCATTGTATTTAATTTTTTGCAATTTTCAATGTTCATTTAATAGTTATTTTGAATGTTTGTTCAAGACTAAATGAGCATTTAAATGATTTTTAAAGACTGCGTGTCTTAATAATGCTCGCGAAAGATTTTTTAAATCGCCAAATATTTCTAAACATCACACATTCTTACTTGCATTAGTAAACAAAGCCAAGAAAATAATTTAGCTTTTTCTCAATTTCCACACAGTCATTTCTACTATGAAGACTGAAAAGTCCTGCTGCTATTTTTATACGGTTTAAGAAGGGGGAAATTTGGGGGTAGGTGCCCACATTTTATTATTTATATTTTATCAATGTCAGTTCGACGAAAAAGTGGAATTTCCAATAAAGAAGAAATTATATCTTTACTTACAGCTCCTCCAGCTAAATATATTTTGCATTAGTTCACAAAATTATACTAAACTATTCATATGGAATGCTAAGAACTGAAAAATTAGCTTGAAAACCAATAGAGAAATGAAGAAATGTCCTTTTGATATCAGAAATGTGACTCTAGCAGTGTCCTTTGTTTTACAAGTTGGAAGCTAGTGCTACAGTGCGAAGATTCCATCTGCGATTGGCACCTATGCATTTCTCCGCTCCACCCTCCTTCGCTGAATTTCTTCAAAGAATTCACACACACACACACACAAAAAAAAATATATATTATCGTCAAAATATGTGAGATGATTTCGATTTAAAGACAGTGTCTCTTAATTTCCCCTCCCCTTATCTAATCATTTTACACCTCCTTTCAGGTGCGTAATCATGTAATGCGGGGCTGTCCAACGCGGTGCCCTTTGAAGATTCTCTTGGCGCCCCTTCGAATGTTACATTTTTCTAGATTTGTTTTAAAACAAAAATCCGTCTCCAAAGTTTATAAAATTTAATATTTGCATGCATTTATTAAATACAGGTGTTATTAAGGTTTTTGGCCCTTTTACCTGCAACAGTCCCTGAGAAACGCCCCCTCCCTCATTCCGAAACCTCAGAAAATGCAACGTTAAATTTACTTACGGTTTTGTTCAGTTTTTTACATGAACCATCTCCACCCTAGAGCGCCAATGATTACCACTGTGAAATATGTGTGTATCCTGCAAATGTGTAGGTATCGCTATCAATGCTAAAGGGAGATAATTTTCTTGCATTTTTCGAATTATGTGAATAATAACGCCCTTCATTGTGTGCCACAAGCTCAGGTGCTCCCTTACTTACTGAAAAGTTGGACAGGTCGGATGTAAGTTACAAAGTGTGTTGAGCTATCCCTAGAAACATTTACAGAAGCTTTTTCTTTCAATATTTAGTTATAATAAAATATTTTACTAAAGAAAACATTCACACACACACAAAAATAAGGCGGTAATTTTTTTTAATTTATTGTCAAAATATTTAAAAAACACTTTCAATTTGACGCCCCTTAGCAGCGGTGCCCGGGGCGGCCGCCCCCCTTGCCCCCCCTTAGCTACGCTACTGATGGTTTCTCTTAGAGGATGAAGCTGGATTCAACATATAGGTAACGATAGACTTGCATTTCAACAACGGGAATTCTGTACTGGTGGCTTATTAAAGAAACACGAGATCGTTACTGAAGTCTAAAGACAATGGGTGTAATGAATTTTAAACAGAATCCTGCACCAGAATTTCAATTTCCCGTATCCGGGGTAAATTCAAAACTGGTAGTACTGGCTACAACGAATGTACTCAAGCATTTGCCTGGAATGCCTGTAATATACAGGATGGCTATAATTAGAGTGACAGTACTAAGCATGCTTCTGTAGCAATATCTAATCGCGAGAATGTAGCCAAATTGTGTATTATGATTAAACAAGTCGGGGGACGAAGGATTCCGCGAAAATAATAGTTCCAAAAGTTCCCTCAAGGTGGAAATGTGGCGCTGTGTAATAGAAAAGAGTTTTAAAAATGCTGAATCAATACTCAAATAAAATTAGTACAACTTTATACTGTAAGGGTGCTTTCGCTGTTTTGCAATAACTCCAATATTGAATTAACATAACAATAATTTTATTGAATACTTATACATAAATCAAAGCAAATACAATTACTTAATGATATAAAAAAGATGAAGACTTAATTAACACTTACCCAGGAGTTGAGCATTTCAATGCAGGCATAAACTAAAAATAATTAATGACGAATATGTTGTTGTTAAAGAAAATAATTTTGTGAAGGGACATGTTTTATTAAGAGGAATTTTGTGAAGGGTCCTGTTTTATTAAATTTATTTTCGTGCAGGGCCTCTATGTAGGATCCAAATTTTGGCTGGATCGACTCCTGATTATATAGAGAGGAGGTACATGCTTCACGTGCCTTTTGAACAATTAGGTTCTGAAAACTAGCTTCCTAAAAAACTTTAGAAGGGGAACTTTCAGAAAGGTATATAAATAATTTCTTAGTTTGTATTCAATTAACTGCACTTGATCTTTTGTTACAAAATTTTATTTTTCACAAAAGTGCAACAATTTTTCGTAAATTTTCCCTACATAGAGGAATATGTTAACAGTAGTGAAATCAGAGAGATATACTATGGATATCGGATATATTTCCTCCAATTTCTCAAAATCGTTCATTTTGCATCCGGTAAGCGTTGCTGAAACCGGACCCGTTGAAATCATTCTGTGATCAAACTGTTCGGCAGAAAATCAGGCGGTTGGCAACTCTAATTACGAATCGTTTCACGCAGGCCCGTACAGACGGAGGTAGAGCCGGTACAAATTACCAGGGTCCGGGACTCCTAGGGGACCCGACTTTTGATACTGGTTTTTTTAAATAAATACCAGAAAAAGTAGACTGGTATTTTTTACATAAAAATTTTAATTAAAATAACTACAAATAATAAAATTAAAAAATCAGAAGTTGCTTGAAAGTATTTACGGACTGGCTAGGAAGGGGAGGGGAAAGGGATGCTAAGGAGGCATTTTACGTTCGAAACAAAATATAAGTTTTATTAAAAATCAGCAGAACGCACATAGCAAAGATACAGGAATTTATTTATTTATGTTTTATAGAACAAATATTTTCTAATTTGTAAAACACAGTAGCAAAAGCTGAAATAGCGTCAGGCAATCGGCCACTTAACTGATGAATTGAATTAAAATTGAATTATATTTTTAATATTTTAAATTTCTATTTAAAGTCCTTATATGAAAAGATGTTACCAATGCATCATAAACTGTATAATACTTACTGTAAAATAATGTAAAAGAAAAATAATTAAATTGTAAGAAAATACGGTACTTTTCGGTTAGCCGGGCGCCAGTGATATATATACATATATAAATATATTTGTATATACATATGCATATATATACATACATATATGTATATATATATATATGTATGTGTATATATGTATATGTAGATATGTGTATATGTATATGTATGTGTGTATACATGTATATATATCACTGGCGCCCGGCTAACCGAAAAGTACCGAAAATACTATATAGATTTTCTAAAAAAGTACTATCCAACATATTTATTTTCCAATACAGTAAAGGCAATATAATGGAATTCTGCTGTAAACGGAGAAAAATCATGGTCTAGCCAAAAAAAAATTCACGCATTTATACCATTTAAGACAAAAAAAACCTATTTAAAATGAAATTTCCTGTACGTTTTCGTCTAAGCAGGTTTTATTTTATCAGGCTTATGGTGGGAGCCCGCATTGGAAATATTACCGGGCCCAAGGTCTTTCTGTACGGCTCTGGTTTCATGGATTTCTAAATTCGGTACAGAACATTGAAACAACGCCATATAAAGCAGCAAAAAAGAACATTTATCCAAGCGAATTCGTCATCGTAAACTGTATTTACAATAATAGACCGCTGAAAGTCGGCAAAGCTTCAGAAAATAACTTTTTTTTCCACTGCATTTGTTTATTTAGAGACATTCAGATGAAAGAATTATAGAAATAACTGTGATAATAGATTTAAAAGCCATTTTCTCCATTACGCCGGGTTGAGTTACTCGCGTGCTGCTTCTCTGAAGTATCATTTTTAATGGAGTCGAAAAGTTTTTTGAGCTTTTAAGTATCAGAAAGGTCAGAAAAGTGTTTATATTTCCTTTTTTTTCTTGCACGAATTTTGTTTACACATTCGGTTTTTCCACTTGTTTACGTCTCGATATTACTTAAGTTTCGAATTTATAAAAATGACGCATTAAAACCGCCTAAGAATGTCATTAAGTCATTTGAATGTTTTTTTTTTTCCTTTTATTTATTTTAACTCTTGGCAGTTGGAGATATCTCACACATCACGCTCTCAAAATGAAACTTCAATTTTATTTATTTATTTATTATAAATGATATTAAGTGAATGTTTTCATATGGAATGGCATTAAAGAGTACAGTTTTGCACGGGCCGAAATATCTAGGCCTGGCCTGGTCTGTAAATTAAAATAAATTAAAATAAATAATTAATATAATTAAATTAACATAAATAATTATTACAATTAAATTAAAATAAAAAATTATATAATTAAATTAAAATATAAAAGTTAAAAGTTCTATCCGAGCCCGGTCCGTTATGAAAGCTAAAAAATTCAATTTCTACAGAACATGCCGATATTTTCAACAACATTATCCTGCAATTAAAATTCCTAAGAAATCACACTTACTTACTTTTTCGTTTCAGATTATAGTCCGCAATTCATAGAACATGGAATAACAATAATATTAATGACCATACTTAGACAATTATGTATATAAACACTCATTAAAAAATTGACTTACGCAATTATATTCAAATAAATATTGAGTAAGAAAATCAATATCGTTTAGAATGAAAGAAAAAGATGGTTATAGAAAATCTCAATTTTAAAAGCTCTACAAAGAAAAAATAAAGTAGATTTTTAAAAATATTTTTCTTTAATTTATTAAAACAAATTAAATTTCTAAATATTTCGTTAACTCTATAACAGTACAATATCCCTATTTCAGGGGTCGTACGCTTTTACCACAAATTTTTAATACAATTTTTCTATTTAATATTTAAATAACAGAAATTGTAGACACCTCATGTAATTGCCGGATTTGTATTACTTTTCTGCATTTAAATAAGGTGAAAAATTCTATTAAAAAATTGTAAAAGCGTACAAACCCTGTATTTTTATAAAAATAAATAAATAAATAAATAAAAGAGCCCCCAATACGGGCTGAGGAGGTGAAGTTCTAGGCCCGACTGGTCTTCCCACGAAAGAAGTCTGGCCCGACCCGAAGTAAAAGTCTGCAGAAAAAAGTAAATCCTGCGTCCGGCCCGGAAAGAAAAGTCTGCAGAAAAAAGTAAATCCTGCGCCCGGCCCGGAAAGAAAAGTCTGCAGAAAAAAGTAAATCCTGCGTCCGGCCCGGAAAGAATCAAAAACCAGGTCCGGACGGAGTCTAATCAAAGAAATATGGCTCGAGCCAATGCAGATGTCTGGTATAGGGCCCTGGGAATTTTACATTATTAGTCAACAAATTATCCGAAGTGAAAAATCATTAGCTAAAACTACCATTGCTGTATGAGAGACATTCTTTTTTACAGAAACTCTATAAGTCATATTCCGCTATGCTCATAATTAGACCATAATATATATTAAAAAAAACCTACAGTATAAATTAAACTAAAATATTGTATTTAAATATTTATTTACGAAAAATAGAAATCTTTAATTAACAGAGAAATTACTCAGTTGCATCTAAACCCGGTAAACACCGGTTATATTTGCTACACCAATTAGTGAAAGTTGCATCAAAATTGAAATTCCGCATACTTCCGCATATACTATATACACTGCTCAAAACAATTAAAGGATATTTGAAGTTTTACATAAAATAAAGATATAAACGAAATTTTTTTTGCCGAAAATAGAAGAAGAGAATCACAAATGCAAATTTTTCTGGTTTTCAAACTGTGGAGTATACAAATTTTGAGTTCGACGTCAAAAACGTCGCTTCAGCGGCAGCGAATGAAATTTGACTTTCAACTGGATAAAAGAGAATGAAGACAAGGATGATCGGCATTCAGTGATTGCTTTGTTTCGATGAGTACGATGTCTCAGCGAAGACATTTGACAGATTCAGAAGCTTGGAGAATTGTTGGTAGGTTAGAAGGGGGCCAAACTCAAGCCGAAGTAGCGCAAGCCATTGGAGTGTCACAAAGTGTCATTTCCAGAATCTGGAACCGTTTTTTGGAGAGTGGATGTGCAGGCCGAAGACCAGGGCAAGGTCGTAGACGGGCAACAACGCCCAATGAAGATCGGTATTTAGCGTTAACAGCTCGGAGACACCGAAACATGAACGCTACTCTTCTCCAACAACACCTTCGCTCGGCTACAGGTACCACGATTTCAACTCAGACTGTCCGAAACCGGCTCCATGCTGTAGGTCTGTATGCTCGCCGACCGATGGTATGTGTTAGATTAACATCAAGGCATCGTCACGACCGCAGGGAGTGGGCAACCGAGCATGTCAACTGGAGGAGAAATGAATGGAGCAATATTCTGTTTTCTGACGAGTCCCGTTTTTCTGTGCATCCGGATAATAGGCGTATTTTCATCTGGAGGGACCGTGGCAGTAGGAATAATCCTGCGTTCGTGCACGAAAGTGTCAGATTTGGCGGTGGAGGAGTGTTGGTGTATGGTGGCATCTCCATTGACGGGCGCACTGACCTCTACATCATTCGAGATGGAGCTCTGACTGGTCGCCGATATAGGGATGAGATCCTCAGACCTATTGTAGTCCCTTACGCTGCAGCAATCGGAGATAACTTCATTTTAATGGACGATAACTGCAGGCCACATCGTGCAAACCTGGTGGAGGATTTCCTTTTCGAGGAAGGAATCGTTCGAATGGAATGGCCAGCGTGTTCTCCAGACATGAATCCAATCGAGCACGTTTGGGACGCTCTAGGAAGACGAGTTTCTGGCCGCCAACAACCCCCACAAACTCTCCAAGAACTGGAAAGAGCTCTTCTGGAAGAGTGGGGCAGAATACCCCAACTCGTCATTAATAGCCTCATTGAGTCCATGCCTCAAAGGTGTTCAACGTTGCTGGCCGCCCGTGGAAACCATACCCTCTACTGAAAAAGATTTTCTTTGAAGAAAACACCTTTTCTTATTCTTTTTTTCTCATATGCACAAATTGTGTTTTTTTCCTTTTGTACACAAATGCGCAATAAAATGCATTTTTTTCTGCCAAACATGTGTAATTTATTCTCATATAACCTACTATGTCTGTCGACCATGTATCAATCAGCTAAAAAGTTTCCCAGATACAAAATCCACCTAAAACTGCAATATCCTTTAATTGTTTTGAGCAGTATATATATATATAAGAATGAAATAGCTAAGATTTTTTAATGTCATGTTGTTTCAGGGTCGTACATTTATTTCTGTTTATATTTTTCTTAAGAAATTCATATATTAATTTATTTTTATCCGGAAGTTTACCGATACGAAAATATCTTAGTGATGAAAAATGTATTTGTTATACACTGAAAAAGTGATTCGCCTAATGTTTCGCCAAAACAAATAATTTTTGTAGATTTTATCATTCATTTGGCCACTGTTGAATGGCTGGTGCTAGAATTTTATCATCAGCGTTATTGCCAGAAACGAATTCACTGAGTTGAAACCCGCGAGTTTTGACTCACTTTCTGTGAGTTTTGAATTGAGTTTGATTCACTTTTTGAAAGCGAGTGTGAGTTGAGTTCAGCTGAAAAGATCCGTGAGTTTGATTCAAAAATTGATTGATTCATTGATTTTTTTTTCTTTTGCATAATTTCCTGAACTTTTTTCTTGCCGTTAAAAACACGATGATCATATTCAGATGATTAGATGCAGATATTCGGACGCATACCTGTCAAAGACTTAAAGAAACCTTTCATGATGATGAATTTCGGAACACTGGCACAAATTAGGGCATTAGTAAGTAACTGCAAGCCTCGATAAAACGCCTGTCAGCTGTGTGGACTCCTTGGCGCGTGACCACCTTTAGTACCAGCGGCCCTGTGTACCTTATAATCACTTTTGTGCAGAAACGAATTCACTGAGCAATAGAATGAAGTTTTCTAATTCGATTCCCTGTTCCTCAGAGAACAGCATTACATTACACAACGCGAAAAAAAACCTTTCGAACATCCAAATTTCGGAGGAATGGAGAACGATGTTTTTACCTCTTTTGAAATTTGAAGAATCCCAAGCCCCTGGACAACGTTTAGCGGTTCGCCTGGTCTATTAAATAAAGGTGAAAAAATGATTTACAAAGCAGCCATCCAACTGAAGGAATTTAGAACGTTCCGCTCTCATCTAATGCAACTTCTTTGAAGTGTTTATACTGCTATTCACCTATAGGCGAGGATCAAACATTCTTCCAAAGAAACGTGTGGTAGAAGGCATTAAAAATAAAAAAGAGAAATAAATAAAGAAAAAAAGATTAAAATAATAAAAATGATTGCCAACAGAAATTGAACAAATAGTTATTTTTGTGTCGGGCTAAAATCTACAAAAAAGCCTTCAGTAAAATGCTTTACGACATTAAGCATTGATAGAAAAGTAAACTGAAAGAAGGAATTTTCTGAGATCTCGGAGGAGGTGAAACAGCTGCTCCAAAAGCCGCAAGACAGAAAGAATGTTTATCAACAATTCTACAGCAATCTCTGTTATTTTTGGCAGTGACTCAGTCTATAGTCATTGTGAATGTTACACCAAACGATTGTAATACAAATATACAGTGTCTCACAAAAGTGATGGGACACTTGTGCTTTATAAAAAGAAACTGCAATAAAATAAATAAACAAACATGTGCAAAAATTTTTTGGGTGTGTTTCATATTTAAAGTTAGTAACAATTATTACATAACATACATTTTGTCAAAATATTAAAATATTAATTTAGTAAAAATACAATTGTTCAGAACGGAGCAAAAAATGGCTCACATAAGTGATGGGACACTTACTTTTCCATCAAATATTTATCCAAAAATTTTACTTTTTAAAAGGTTTTAATATTTTGTTGGATTTCCTTTTACTTTTAAAACATGATTTAATCTTTTTGGGATGGATTCGACTATTTTTTTTGTGATTTCTGGAGTGATTTTACCCCATTCTTCTTGAAGCACCGATTTTAGTTGTTGTTTTGAAGAAATGGTGTGTTTGCGAATTCTTGATTCCAATTCTTGCCAAATATTCTCTATGGGATTTAAGTCTGGAGATTGTGGTGGTGTTTTTATTATTTCAGGACAGTTATATAGCAGCCAGAGTCTAACGTTCAGAGCAGTGTGCTTGGGGTCATTGTCCTGGTAGAATTTAAAATCGTTATGAAGGTTCAATTTTCGTGCTGAAGATTTCAAATTTTGCTTTAAAATATCAATATACTTGTACTGATCCATTATACTGTCAATAAAAACAAGATTACCAACTCCAGCGGACGACATACACCCCCATACCATAACTCCTCCACCACCATGTTTTACTGTTGGTACCAAGTTCTGTTTGCGAAGTTCTTCCCTGGGTTTTCTCCACACCAAGATTCTACCGTCAGAACCAAATATATTAAATTTACTCTCATCAGCAAATATAACTTTATTCCAGTAATCAGAATTCTTATTTATGTTGGATTTTGCGAAAGCTAGTCTGAGTTTTCTATTCTTTTCACTTACGAAGAATTTTTTCCTGGCTACTCTACCGTGATATCCAGCAGATCGAATTACCCTTCTAATAGTTTCAGGATTAACAATTATTCCATATAATGCTTGTAAATCAGCAGCAACTTTTGAAGCACTAATTCTTGGATTTTTTTTAATATTTCGAACGATAATTCGCTTTATTCCATTGGATAGCTTTGATGGTCAGCCAGGTCTTCTTTTATCCTGAATCATATGATTCTTTTTATATCGTTTAATGATATTGAAAACTGTTGAACGACTCAAGTTAACTGTTTCAGCAGTTTTTCTAATAGATTTTCCACGTTCAATATGCAAATTAATAACTAATTTTCGAATTTCAGGCGAAGTTTCTTTTCGTTTAGCATTCATGACTACACAGAGCTAAAAAACACAAAAATTCCAAAACAAACTGGAGAGAAATACTGCAGACGATTTTATAAATTATTGCCAATTGCTTTTAAGTAAAAATAAAACCCCAAAAAATATTTTTATTGCTTATTTCAGACGATTTTTGTTGCATATATAATGGTGTCCCATCACTTATGTGAGCTATTTTTTGCTCCGTTCTAAACATTTGTATTTTTATTAAATTAATATTTTAATATTTTGACAAAATGTATGTTATGTAATAATCTTTACTAAATTTAAGTATGAAACACACCCACAAAAAAAATGTGTACATGTTTTTTTAATTTATTTGATTAGTTTCCTTTTGTAAAGCACAAGTGTCCCATCACTTATGTGAGACACTGTACTTAGGTCAGCAACTTTATCAAATCGAAAATGGGAATGAACTTTTTGGATGTTTTCCTTTTAAGGGTGTTGGTCAGTGAGATTTCAAATTCCCTTCAATAACTTTAAACCTATGGACATGAATGCATTCTTATTTTTAAAATCAGCGAGATTTCAAATTCCCTTAAAAAACTTTAAAACTTATGGGTATGAATGCATTCTTATTTTTAAAATCAGCGAGATTTCAAATTCTCTTGAATAACTTTAAACCTATGGACATAAATGCATTCCTATTTTTAAAATAAGTGAGATTTCAAATTCCCTTCAATAACTTTAAACCTATGGACATGAATGCATTCTTATTTTTAATATAAGTGAGATTTCAAATTCCCTTGAATAACTTTAAACCTATTGACATAAATGCATTCTTATTTTTAAAATAAGTGAGATTTCAAATTCCCTTCAATAACTTTAAACCTATGGACATGAATGCATTCTTATTTTTTTTTTTTAAGTGAGATTTCAAATTCCCTTCAATAACTTTAAACCTATGGACATGAATGCATTCTTAATTTTAAAATCAGCGAGATTTCGAATTCCCTTCAATAACTTTTAAACCTATGGGCTTTTGGTCCTGCGCAATTTTTTATTTTTTAGCAAATTTTAATGTAATTTATAGCTTTTTTTTTTTTCGCATTTTAAGGCGATTTTTTGACATTCGTAAAAAGAATTCGGCTTCAAACTTTTAGTCCACTATTGTAAATTTTGTTCTCTGAGAGTTTTAGTGTTTGTGCTTCGTGGCGATTTTCTGTAATACGGAAAAGGAATTCGATTTGAAACTTTTTAGTCTTACATAGTAAATTTTATCCTCCATGTTTTCTTAATTTTTAGCGATTTTCAATGCGCTTTTTTGCGTATTTTCTCGTTCCGTGGCGATTTTTTTAGATTCGTATTAAGGAATACGTTTTTAAACATTTAGACAATAGGAAATTTTGCGCTTTGCGATTTTTAATTTTTTAGCGATTATTAGCGTTTTTGCGATTTTTGATATTTTAGCGAATTTGGATTCAATTTTAACGATTCAATAATTTGATTTTTTTTTACATTCGAAAAAAGAATTCGGTTTCAAATTTTTACCCTAATATAATAAATTTAGTCCTCGGCGATTTTTATATGTTTTTGCGATTTTTAATGCGCTTTGTACAATTTGTTAGCGTTTCGCGGCGATTTTTTGACATTCGTTTTCTAACATTTTGCCTAATATCGTTCATTTTGTCATCCGCAAGTTTCAATGCGATTTTTAGCGTTTTTTCTAGTTTTGCACCGATTTTTTGACATTCGTTTACGAATTTCTGGTTATTGTTTCACACACTTTAGTATACATATATATATTTTTTATTTTTAGTAATTTTTATATTAGTTTTTTTTTTCGTGTTTTTTTTCCGGTTTGAGGCGATTTTTCCACTTCAGTAAAATGCATGAGGTTTTAATATTTTAGCCCAATATATTAAATTCTGTCCTGTTTTCAATAAAGTTTACTCTGAATTCGTACAGCATTTTAAGAATTTTTCGCGAATTTTTTATGCATTTTTTAGTGTCACGTTTCGTAGCGATTTTTTGGCATTCGTATAAGGAATCTTATTTTAATCTTCTAGCCCAACATAGTAAATTTTTGTACTCTTTTCAATAAATTTTATTCGGAATTATACAACGATTTTTAAATTTTTCGCGAATTTCTTTGAGCGATTTTTAGAGTTTTTTCGTGTTCCTCAGTAATTTTTTGACATTTGTAAAGGAATTCAGTTTCAAACTTTTAGCCTACTATAGTAAATTTTATCGTCCGAGGTTTTTGAATTTTCAGCGAATGCGAATTTTAGAGGTTTTTCACATTCCGTGGCGATTTTTTGACTTTTGTGAAAAAAATTCTGTTACTATGTTTATGCCCACTATAGTAAATTTTGTCTTCTGTGATTTTGGAATTTTTAGAGATTTTTTATGAGATTTTTAGCATTTTTTTTCTTGCGATTTTTCCACATTAGTAAAATGAATTTGGATTTAAAATTTTTAGCACAATATAGTAAATTTTGTCCTCTATTCAGTAAAGTTTCGGAATCGTTCAGCAATTTTTGAATTTTCCGCGATTTTTAGAATTTTTTCGTGTTTTGAGGCGATTTTTCGCCATTCGTAAAAAGAATTTCGGTTTCAGACATTTAACCTAATTCGGTAATTTCTTTCCTACGCGATTTTTGAATTTTTAGCGATTTTTAATGCGATTTTCAGGTTTGCGTTTCGCGGAGATTTTTTAACATTTTTGAAAGAATCCCGGTTGCATCGTTTTACTCCACTGTAGTTAATTTCTTGATCTGCGATTTACGAATTTTAGCAATTTTTATGCAATTTTTAGCGGTTTTTTTTCCATTATTAAAAGAAATAAGGTATTTTAAGCCCAACATAGTAATTATTATAATCTTTTCAATAAAGTTTATTCCGAATAGGAATCCTGTTTTAATATTTTAGCCCGATATAGTACATTTTGTCCACTGCTATTTTTGAAATGTTAACGATCTTTCTGCGTTTTTTTCCACATTAGTAAAAGTAATCCAGCTTCAATCTTCTAAGGCCATTATAGTAAATTTTGTACTCTTTTCAATAAAGTTTATTCGAACTTTTTGCAGCGATTTTTGAATTTTTCACGATTTTTCGCGTTTTGTGCGATTTTTTGATGGGCCCATCCGTATTAACCGAATGTCCGATGATTGGTTACAGTCTATAATTACCTCGAGAAATCACAAAACTTTTACTGTAATGGTTGAAATGCACTAACGCGACTAAGTGCGGGACCTTTTCGGTTGTTTGATGTGGTCATTATTTTGTCGCATGATAAGAGAATGTCGCGACAGTGGAGAAAGGTCCCCGATATGTTTATTACCTCTGCTAAGGAAAATTTTTGTTGTTGATTTTTTTCGTTTTACTTTAAAACCTTTCAAGAGCAATAAGAAAGGTAGCAACTTGGAAAAAAAGTCCAGAGAAATAATTTATGGGTGTTGTCGCAATACTTGATATATAAGCAACCTAAGAACGATTTAGTGAGTACAGTGCACTGGGCTCCGCGACTATAGCCACTGGCAAGGTTTCCTGAAAAATACTACAATTGAGTAGTGAATACCACTAATTTCGTAGAGAAATGGTCGCATTATTTAATTACAGAATTTCTTCGATTAAATAAACTGAATAAATACTATATTAAAAGCAGTGGTGTTGAAAATTCAATTGTAATGCTTTCCTTGCAACCCCGATCCCAGGAGACCGCCTTTTTTCTATTTTTTTTTTCTTTTCATCTGAAAAAAAAAGAAAAAGAAAAAGAAAGAAAGAAACGCCAGAAATGTTTGTACACGATTCTACACTTTGTCCCTACACAATGCAGGGATTTCCAATAATATACTAAATATAATATTTACTAAAATATATTATTTTTAACACATCCTAAAACGGTTTGACAGTGTTTATGAATTCGGCTAACCTGGCCATGTGGCCGTGCTCTAACTCGCGTAAATATACTCGCATTTCCATGTAACTGATATATATTATTGGGGTTTACTATATACCATGTTCGGTATTGCAAATGAAGTGTGTAGCATTTACAGTTCGTTTACAAGGACAGTCCGAAGAATACTGTTACATTATATCTACGGGGGAAAGATCGTTTGCAATATATTTTAATGCTGTTGTACTATTTCAAAATTTTTATATTGAAATTGATAATACATTATTTCAGTTTATTGACAAAAATTGCTGAAGAGATATTTTCAACTCTGTTGTGATGCGTGTCCTAACTGAACTAATTTTTAACATACTATGTAGTATATATACAAATCTACAGATCATATATACAGGGTTGCACAAAATAATTCAAATCTTTTTCCGACTATTGGTGGTAATTTCTGAAATTGGGTTTTTAGGGTAATTATATAAATACGTAAGCACCTATTGTCGTCGTCTGGTCCGTCCGTCTGTCTGTCCGTCCGTCCGCATATAACAACGCAAAAACTACCCAACCGAATGGTGTGAAATTTAAGATATATTATCTTTGCAGAATTTTGTCGAGTCATTTCAAATTTTATGAAAATCGAATCAAAACTTTAGGAGATATTAATAAAAACATTTATTAAGAAATTTGAATAATAATAAAAAAAAATGGTGCTTTCTTGTTATAGGAGCTTCCGAGGTTGAATCGTCAAGCGACCAAGATACTTATTTTATGACAGAAATGAATCTGCAGACGATATAATCCATTTCACAGAATTAAAAATCATCAAGATCTGAATATTTAAATAACTAGCTATAGTACGATCGCACCTCATTTGTCACGTTTGACGTACAATTTCCAACTTGTTAAATGTAGTATACGTTTTCCAAATTATTTACTTGTATGTCGTCTTCCACCTTATTACGGTGAAGTTTTGTTATTGAATGTTTTGGAAAGTGTTTCATAATTTATGCTTGACGCAGGATTTTTCTTTCTTGTTTACCTTCGAAATTGTGAACCAATGTGAAGTGTGCCATAATCTATGAGTCTTGAGCTTTTTTTCTCCCGCCCGCAAGCAATGGCCTTCTGACCTCGCAGAATATCACAGCATTCAAACGCTACCGGTATATAACGTTCCGACCGCAAGCAGGTCCAATTTTCATCTCAAGCGAGTTATTGATAATGGGAGAGAATGAAAAAAAGATATAGAAAAAAAAAAGGGGGGGGGGTGGAGAGAAATATGCTTAGATACGGGATATTTTACCTCATCAAATCGTAAAAAAAATTATAAAAAAAAAGATAGGGGGGGGGGGTCGTCAAACTCGCTTTTATTATCCCTAAAGGAAAGGAGAAAAAGAAAATAAAGATAAAGGCTAGAAGGCCTTTTATCAGGCACTCTCTGTTACACGCTAGCCAGCATGTCTATCGTGTTTTTGAAAGGAAGACTATCCAACACCTGCGTGGATGCAGCAAAAAAAAAAAAAAAAAAAAAAAAAGATTGTGAATTATGAAAATTATAGAAGCAAAAGAAGAAAAAAATGTCAAGCAGAAATCGTGAGGCAGATTTCACTCTCACTGGCGTTCTAAAACCAAATACATTAGTATCCAAATATACTAGCTTATGAAAGTTGACATAATAAGAATGAAGTGTCTCTTATTGTATATTTGATACAACCCCTCGTCTCTTTGCTTCCTTTTCGGAACAGCGATTTTCGACATTTCGAGCTTATTCTATCGACGATTACTATCAGAATTTTCAAGCTATGTTTTTGAGACTTTCAGAAAAGTTGGTCCATACATTTAGCTAATATATTATGCACAGTATAATTTGATTGAATTCGCGCATGCGCAATGAAAAAATATTTAGTAAACCTGCTCATTTTTCATCCAATATTTATTATTTTCTAATTCTGATTGCAGGGTATTGTGTATAATTTTGTTTGTCATATTTTCTGAAAATAACTTGTTTTTATATTAAAAACTCTGCAAATTATAAGCAAAAATCTTGGTGAAATTTGGGATTGATTTTATAAAAATCTTAATTTCTCCACGAGTATACATGCTATCCTCATAAAAATAAACATAGTTTATTAAAAGAAACTTCCTAAGCATGTGATACCGTTTCAACGCTTTTGCGATATCAGTTTTTACAGGGTTATCCAAAAAATATTCGTTGTTCTGCAATTTATTGACGACCCCCAATGGAGTTTCGGGGAAAAATCTTCACTGAAATACATGACGTCAACTATGCTGTTTACACGCCTGAAGTTTCAGGATAATTCCTTGTGTATTTTTCTAGATATTTAACAAAACGTCTAACATCGCAAGTGACCGGTCATCATTGGCCATATAGTGTAGAAATTTGATGAGATATGAATTTTCATCATGAGAAGATAGTAGATGAGCGAGAACCTTCGTCCGGTCAGGTGAACCGAGAGAGTGCCTCTCTTTGTAATTTTTATGCCAGTCGGTGGATCGCGCAATTAACTAAATTTTAAACCCGACAGACTTTCGGAAAATGTCATTCCAGTTATTATTATTGTAAATATTTTATATAGTTATATCCTAACTAAGACATTAAAAATCTACGTAATTAACTTTGAAAACAGTGTAGACTTATTTTTCATTCCTCTAGACGCCGACCAAGATCCCATATATATATATATATATATATATATATATATATATATATATATATATATATATATATATATATATATATATATATATATATATATATATATATATATATATATATATATTTAGAGTTCAGGGGAATCATAATTAATAGTAATAACTTATATTATTATCACTGTTATTATCGTGATCTGGTCGTCTGCACTCACAACAAAAATCCAACACCCCCTAGATAAGAAAGCCGTGACACGCGTCACGAAAACGTCATACCAAGCAAGCAAAACAAAGAAAAAAATTCGAACAACTTGCATGTTTCGATTTCGATGGCTCGTGGAATTATTTATTAACTATTAATCGTAAACAATAATTATAAATTCTATGAGCCAATGAAATCGAAACATGCAAGTTGTTCGATTTTTTTCTTTTGTTTTGACTGCTTGGTATGACGTTTCCGTGACGCGTGTCACGGCTCTTTTATTTAGGGGGCGCTGACAAATCACGATTGCAATACTTTCCTTATACTATTCGGAAAATAAAAATGTCCGTGTGATGAAGCCCCACCCCTTTCCACACACGCACACACACTACTAGAATTTGCATGTAATAAGTTTAGAAACGCTTTCTAAAATGCATGTATCCCACAGTTCACGGTTATTCAGAGTCAAGAAATAAGAAGAAAGAAAAAAAAATGTGAATAAAGGTGAAGGTAAGTAACTATCGGTTGTGATCCGCGAAGCAGGTGCAACAGAAATTGAAAGCGTTTGGATATCATCATAGACAAAAGGTTTCATAGGTGATATCTGAACTATTGCGGAGATAGGCAAATTTGTAATTGCAATTGTCTTCAATGTGATTACAATTTAATTGCATGTAATTAATTATAGTTACAATTACATGCCGTAAAAAAATCTTTCAGCACACTGTAGCCGGTACACCCCCCCCCCCCCTCCATTCCATTATTTGACGCAATTTCTGTACTTGAATATGTGCAATCAATTACATACAATTAATTTGTAATTACGTTGTAGATAGTTGCAATTACAAATTTTACCAATTCTGCATTGCCCATTTTTTTTCTTGTAACTGAAAATTTTGATGACCTATGCTGAGTTTTTATAAAACAACTCTTCTATTTCGTAGAGTATAAAATGAATCAATTTTTAGCTTATTATGAAAACTGTCTTAATATTATTAGACAGTGTGATTATATTATATAGTTATATTATATGTTTTTTATTATGTGTATTACTTATTTATGTGCGTATTTAGTATTATGTTATTAGCACTCACTGTCTTAAAATTTTCGAAAACTGACGGAAATATAGATAATATAAAACACGCTGTAAAATTTATACTAAAATAATTACGGATTGCTAATCAGCGAACACTTAACTAAAATTGCGTACACTTTACAGGTAACTAGCGTACACTTTACTTCACTAAAATTGAATTTAGGTAAAGTGTATGCTTATTAGCAACCAATAACTATTTTAGTAGGAAATATAGTGCCATGCAACCAACATCCTTCCAACCCTTTTTTAAAAAGTAAACAGAAGTGAAGAGAAGACAGGGGGAGATGGTGGTTTGTTCGGAGGAGTAGGATGTGGGAATGCATCCGAGTATATTTTGGTTGTTTTAAGAAGTAATGTGGTTCAGGTGGAATTGTTATGAATAATAGTAAAAATGTATATAGTGTACATATCATTGTAAATACCAACTCTGATATTTAATAAACTCTGTGTTTAAATTTTAAAGAGAAGAATCATTGCGTCATTCGGCTGTCATGATATAGATTACATATAGATTGTGAAAATCCCATTCTAAAACAATCCACATACTGTACTGTACGCCCCCAGTACATCTGGACAAATTTTATAGGTCCTGTCTTTATTAAAAAGGAAATTACATTCGTTTATACAAAAACTGCTTATCATGTAACAGCTGTTAGCTATGGTAAATACAAATTTTAAATGCATTCTTTCTCTCCCAAACTCTCTATTTTCTAGATCTATCAATTAAAGAGTCCTGCATCGGATCAGATAACCCGATTTTACTCGACCCGATCCCCGGTTCGGGTTCGAGAATAACTGCTTTGGCTTTCGGGTGGCTTTCAGGATGAATTTTTATTCAGCCAGATCTAGTTCGGGATTAACCGGATTTTTGAAAAGAAAGGTCCAAAATATTGTTTCTGATCAAAAGCTATCTATTTGAATATGACTGAGTCTTAGATTATATATATATATTAGATTTTCTTCATAAAATATAAAATTTACATTAGGGATATGCAAAAATTAAGAGTTTTTTTTTTTTTATGGTATTATTTTTTTCTTGAAGGAAAACTTTAAATAAAAAGAGAAATTACCTTCCATAATATGAATATAACATTATGAATAACTAAGATTAAACAAAATGTATAACAGTTTCAAAAGTTCTTCGAAAACTTTTGAACTGAGACACTACATATATTACGTAATAAGATACTAGAACAGAATAAAATATGGAAACAAAAAGAAAAACATTTTATGCTTTGAAGTATGAAAACACCCTAGCATCTTCTATGAGTTGTATTTCCTAGATTCGCGGCTACAAAAAATCTACTTTTAGTTACTTTTCTTAGTGGATTTTATACTGTTTACGCTAATATCAAATAAGTGCGTCATACACACCGAATTTTCCTCCATCTATTCTTTTACTCCTTAATCTATAGAAAGCAAGTTGTAGAGGAAAGCATCTCAATAAAGTTTTTTAATTTCATTATGTTTGAAGTATTGAAACATCATTAAAATGAATCTGTTCACCCAAAAACCATAATGTACCAGAATTTTTTGTATGTTCCTGTAAATTAACTATAAATGCTACTCAATTCATTTTCAATACCTAACATTCTACAGTAAATATTAATAACACAAAAATTACATGGCAATCCGAGTATATATACGAGAGTTAGAGCAAGGCTAGACGGGTAAACCGAATTCATAAACACTTTTGAGTTATGTTAGAAAGTGTTAAAAACAATCAATATTATTCTCGGCTATTTTTTTTCGCATAATAATTGTATTCAGCTTCCAGCAATTGAATTCCATATCCAACAAATTCATAAATGACAAATTTTCTACTAATGGAATATTAGCGCAGGAAAAGTGAAACTACGGTGAGTGGTGATGAAACTCAATTACGATTTGCAGACGAGATTATCTAATCGGCTAAAAGTTCAACAGTTTGCCGTCTTTCAACAGGTTTTAAGAATTAAATCATTAAATCATTGTGTTTTATTTCCTTTATAGAAAAAATAAAAAAATAAAAAAATCAAATTAATTTGTCGTCTGCTGCTTTAAATTACATAATAATTGCATTAATTTTAATGGCAACTGAATTCTTTATCGAACGAGTTAATGGCGAATTTTCTACTAATGGAACATAGAGCCGAAGAAAATTGAAACTTAGTGAAATGTAATGAAACGCAATTATGATTTGCAGACGAGATTATCTGATCGGCTAAAGTTAAAAAAGCTTGCCGTCTTTTCAACAGGTTTCGTTAATAGCTTGGACAATGGACGCTTGTTCTTAATTGTTTTTAATAAACGGCAGTAGATCAAATTACCGAAAGAAGTACTCTTAAGTTAAGTGCTAAAAAAAGCTTTACCAACTGTTAAATGTATTTTTTAAACACTCCTATGAGAAGCACTTATTTAGAACTATGCCAAAATAGCTTTTAATAAACAAGTGGTCACTTTTTAACACTTTTCCAACATTTCTTAAATATATACTATTTATAAAATACAGTGTCTCACATAAGTGATGGGACACTTGTGCTTTACAAAAGGAAACTAATCAAATAAATTAAAAAAACATGTACACATTTTTTTGTGGGTGTGTTTCATACTTAAATTTAGTAAAGATTATTGCATAACATACATTTTGTCAAAATATTAAAATATTAATTTAATAAAAATACAAATGTTTAGAACGGAGCAAAAAATAGCTCACATAAGTGATGGGACACCATTATATATGCAACAAAAATCGTCTGAAATAAGCAATAAAAATATTTTTTGGGGTTTTATTTTTACTTAAAAGCAATTGGCAATAACTTATAAAATCGTCTGCAGTATTTCTCTCCAGTTTGTTTTGGAATTTTTGTGTTTTTTAGCTCTGTGTAGCCATGAATGCTAAACGAAAAGAAACTTCGCCTGAAATTCGAAAATTAGTTATTAATTTGCATATTGAACGTGGAAAATCTATTAGAAAAACTGCTGAAACAGTTAACTTGAGTCGTTCAACAGTTTTCAATATCATTAAACGATATAAAAAGAATCATATGATTCAGGATAAAAGAAGACCTGGCCGACCATCAAAGCTATCCAATGGAATAAAGCGAATTATCGTTCGAAATATTAAAAAAAATCCAAGAATTAGTGCTTCAAAAGTTGCTGCTGATTTACAAGCATTATATGGAATAATTGTTAATCCTGAGAC
Source organism: Maratus michaelseni (assembly GCA_963931845.1). Lineage (NCBI taxonomy): Eukaryota > Metazoa > Arthropoda > Arachnida > Araneae > Salticidae > Maratus > Maratus michaelseni. The sequence continues at coordinate 263,211,590 of OZ007597.1, forward strand.
TATTAGAAGGGTAATTCGATCTGCTGGATATCACGGTAGAGTAGCCAGGAAAAAATTCTTCGTAAGTGAAAAGAATAGAAAACTCAGACTAGCTTTCGCAAAATCCAACATAAATAAGAATTCTGATTACTGGAATAAAGTTATATTTGCTGATGAGAGTAAATTTAATATATTTGGTTTTGACGGTAGAATCTTGGTGTGGAGAAAACCCAGGGAAGAATTTCGCAAACAGAACTTGGTACCAACAGTAAAACATGGTGGAGGAGGAGTTATGGTATGGGGGTGTATGTCGTCCGCTGGAGTTGGTAATCTTGTTTTTATTGACAGTATAATGGATCAGTACAAGTATATTGATATTTTAAAGCAAAATTTGAAATCTTCAGCACGAAAATTGAACCTTCATAACGATTTTAAATTCTACCAGGACAATGACCCCAAGCACACTGCTCTGAACGTTAGACTCTGGCTGCTATATAACTGTCCTGAAATAATAAAAACACCACCACAATCTCCAGACTTAAATCCCATAGAGAATATTTGGCAAGAATTGGAATCAAGAATTCGCAAACACACTATTTCTTCAAAACAACAACTAAAATCGGTGCTTCAAGAAGAATGGGGTAAAATCACTCCAGAAATCACAAAAAAATTAGTCGAATCCATCCCAAAAAGATTAAATCATGTTTTAAAAGTAAAAGTAAATCCAACAAAATATTAAAACCTTTTAAAAAGTAAAATTTTTGGATAAATATTTGATGGAAAAGTAAGTGTCCCATCACTTATGTGAGCCATTTTTTGCTCCGTTCTGAACAATTGTATTTTTACTAAATTAATATTTTAATATTTTGACAAAATGTATGTTATGTAATAATTGTTACTAACTTTAAATATGAAACACACCCAAAAAATTTTTGCACATGTTTGTTTATTTATTTTATTGCAGTTTCTTTTTATAAAGCACAAGTGTCCCATCACTTTTGTGAGACACTGTATATTTTCCAGTAATGTTGACGTATCGCCTGAAGCAGTGGTCTATTTAATTTATTTATATCTCATTTTATTATTATTTTTTATTTTTTTACTCCAAGGTTTTTATCAGTTTTAAATGTTATTTTGTTTCGATAATTTCGAAGATTCGATCCGTTCCTTCACTCCGTGAAACCGAATTTCTACAGTGCATATGATCCGCAATTCTATCTGGAATCGATATTCTATACTGCCTCTCAAATGAAAGTTTAAAAGGCAAGCTATTGTTTCGAAAAGTCCTTGTTCGTAATTTAATACTGATAAAACAGGATTAGAAATTTCATATATAAAGAGGATTCAAGAAGCAAAGGCAGAAAAAGGGGGATATATAACATTACGGGCAGCGATTTTCATCTCTCGAGTCCGTTTCTGCATAATTCGCATCGTACTTAACACTTTCTTGACCGTTGACGAGTATACACGTCACAATTAATTTAGCGACGAGTACACTCACAATTAATTTAGAGCGCTTAAAAAAGTATATAAAAACGGTTTCAGAAGCAAAGGCAGAAAGAATATATGGACGATTTTCATCTAATATCAGTTTTTTCATAACTCGCATCGTACTTAACACTTTGTTGACCGTTGACGATAATACTCGTTGCAGTGTAGCGACTGGTATATTCGTCACACTTAATTTAGCGACTAGTATTACTCTTCCAATTAATTTAGAGTGTTTTTTATTCAAAAAAGGATTGGAAATTTCATATATAAGAAGGATTCAAAAGCACAAGCAGAAAAAAAGTAAATAACATTATGGGCAGCTATTTTCATTTCTACAGTGCGTATCTTCATTATTCGCATCATAACTTAATATTTTGTTGACCGTTGACGAGTATATTCGCCACAATTAATTTAGCGACGAGTATACTCGCCACCGTTAATTTAGTGCGTTTTTTTATTCAAAATATCTCTCGGAAATTTTGAGTAGTAATCTTTGCTTTATTAAATCATGGAATGTCTGTCAATAAATAAATTGAAAAATACTGTTAGAAAATTCTGGTAGATAATCAAAAGTCGGTATCTTCACGATTCGCGTCCTAACTTAACATTTTGTTGACTGTTGACGAGTATACGCACCACAATTAATTTAACGACGAGTATACTCGCTATAGTTAATTTATATAGTTGTTTTAACTAAAACAATATAACAGAAATTCTGAATAGTAATCTTTGCTTTATTTAATCACGGAATGGACTGTTAAAAAATAAATAGAAATTTACTGTTTGAAAATTCTGGTAGATATTTTGATCGAAAAACGTGCTAAACTGACAGTCCTGCTTGCCAACAATGCGTTAAGAGAATAGCGCAGCTTCAACGTTTGAAAGAAAAAACGAATTTTCACCTTTTATACATATTATGCTAAAGCATCAGAATTACAAGCTGATAGGGTAACGCTGATAAGATGTCAAAATTGGGTGTTTATACTGAAAATTTCAGAGTTTGGTACAATTTCATTATGAAGACGACCCCTAAGATTATTTTGTTAACATAAATTTAAAGAAGACAATTTCTAGTCAAATGTTATTTCTGTTTGTTTCAGGGACAATTTGATAATTAAAATGTATGGGTCTTTTTTTAATTTCCCTTGTCTACTGTATACGTTTTTTTTTTTTTTTAAATTCAATATATGCTATTATAATCCAAGATAAATTTTAGATATGAATTTTAATACCAAGTTTTTTTGCACATAAGTCCCCCCTACACCCCCCCCCCCAAAAAAAAAAAAAAAAAAAAAAGCTATTAAACAAAAAATGTTGCACATACGTTGATTGAAGCGTCTTAACAAATCAGTTGTTTTAGAGAAAACAATCACAATAGTTGTGTTTGCAGTTTTCTTTAGAAAAACTTTATTCATGAATATCTCGAAACTTGGATTTTGTTAATTAGCTTGTTTTATACCCGAATCCTTCAATTATATGTAAATGAATTGTTTTATGTAAAAGTTCCCAGACGAAAGAGTCGACAAATGCAGTCGCCATTGGCGACCAAACTTTTTATCTGGCGAGTATGTTTTTGGTATAGTCGTATCTCTCAAGTTTCTTTTCTTTCTTTTTTTAAACAATATTTTACAAGTACATAAAGAGTTTTATTATGCGAGCACCAGCTAAAATATTTCATTAAGCTTATTTTTCACAATTAACATGTTTACAGCCAGGGCCTGATTACTGCACAGGTCAACTAGGCCGCGGCCTTGGGCTCACTGCAGACAAGATCCCCAAAATGAGCAAAATTATTGAGATTTTTTTTTCAAATCGCCTAGAAAGAATTTAAATTAAAGTTCAGATATCTAAGTAACAGAAAAGAGAAATAATGTTGTCCACCTGTTTTGTTTATAAAAAATTCTACTTGTCCCTTCCCGTGCAGGGGGCAAGTGCAAGAAGACAATATTACTGTTGAATGCATTATGCAACAAATACTTGTAGTAAATAGCAACTATTTAAATAAGTATCAGATGATATAAAGTTATTTCATAGAGATATTTTATTGGCTTATTCTCTTTATTTGAATCAGTGAAGTATATGCGAATAATAAAGGTAAAACCATATCTATATATCACTGTAAATATATAAAAAGAATAACAAAGAAAAAAATGTAAAAATAAAGAGTTTTTGAACATTGAGAATGATATCATTGGCGGGAAGGGGGGAGGGGGGTTAAAATTACCAAAAAGTTGATATCGTTATATATTTACAGCCCCTTATTATTATTATTATTATTATTATTATTTTAAGAATAAAATAACTAAAATAAATGGATATAATTTACAAGAAAGCGCAATTAATTTATTTTCCATATGACATTTAGTGTTTATTAATTGAACATTTTTATTTATGTAGTTTAAAACATTTTAACAGATGAAATCTCTTTTTAACGAACATTTTTGCTGGATTTAACGACATCGTTATATAGAGGTCAGACTGTACATCTTTTCCCCGTTGAAAATGCTAATCTTATTGATACATTCACAGAGTTATTTTTATACAGAAATGCATGAAAATTGCAGACATTGTTTAAGCATCAAAGAATCGAACAACGTTTTTTTATTTTTCTCTAAATATCGTATACATCTTGATTTGTACCCAATTGCAAACTCAAGACGATATTTCCAGGACTGTTGAGCCCTTAAAATCGGCTTAAAATGTGGACTTTGAGAAGAACGTTTTCTGTAAGACTAAATAAAATAAAAAAATAAAAATGGAAACTCCGATTTCTTGGTATCTGAATGGAACACAGAACCTGCAAATTTTATACAATTACCAGGGTTGCTACAGCTCAGGGAATTTTTCAGAGAAAATAGCAGTATTTTCTTATAGAAATATTTGCCTAATTTAATCGCACGATCAAATAAGGCGAGCTTTTATATATATGTTACGGTCAATATGATTAATCCGGTCATTATTAATAACAACTGGTTATTATTAATAATGACCAGGCATAATGGCCGGTTATTATTAATAATATCCGCGGTCATTATTAATAATTACCGGTTATTATTAATAATGACCGGATTAATCATATTGACCGTAACATATATATATAACTCCTCAAAATATGAAATATTTAAACTTTATGAAAGAAGGTGTATATAAAACTTTTTTATAACAATTAACTATAAACACTTATAACGTTCAAACATAAAAACTACACAGGCGGAAGATTGTCTGTTTCTCATCAGTGGACGGACAGACAGAATTAAGTATCAACCCCCCCCCCCTCCCCTCACTATAAACATGTAGGTTTCGAAAGGTTTATAGGTTTTGTCTGTCCCTCCACTGATGAGAAACAGACAATCTTTCGCCTGTGTAGTTTTTATGTTTGAACGTTATAAGTGTTTATAGTTAATTGTTATAGAAAAAATTTTATGTACACCTTCTTTCATAAAGTTTAAATATTTCATATTTTGAGGAATTATATTCTTGTTGCATATGTTATGTGCTGCTTCTGCGCCTGTTGTGCAACAATTTATCGTCATATTTATTTGAAATACATATATATATATATATATATATATATATATATATATAAGAAAATACTGGTATTTCCCCTGAAAAATTCCCTGACCGGTAGCAACCATGTTTTTCGAATATACTGCAAACTTCATGCGTTTACGAATGAAAACGAATTCAGGTATAGGTCAGCAGTGTTGAATTCAGAAACTTTTTCCTTGGAGGGATTTTTGTGGCTCCGGGGGGGGGGCATTACAGAGTTCCGGTGGAGAAATTGCACCTTTTAACCATTAAAAGCATAAAATCTCAAATCTTCTGGAGGGGCGACATTTCAATGCTCCGGGGGAATGGTCTTCCCCCTGGCCACTCCCTGAATAACACATTGTAAGTCAGAAAATAGCAATTCTGGACTTAAGATATAAAAATATGTCATGAAGACATGTAACCTTCCACCTCCCCCCAAAAAGAGGCACGACCCCAGGGTTGTAAGAAACAAACAGCCCGGGTGGGTACCCGGGCAGCTACCCACTACAACCCTGCACGACCCCTCCCCCCCTGTTTATGGAGGGCTCGATCAGCCTCTCGCCCCTCCCTGGATTTCGTATATATAAATTTCTAAAATATGACTGGTATAATGAAAAAAAAAAAAAAATTTTCGTACTCACAATGAAACAGTCTCCGCAGGAAGATCTGGGATAGTATCCAGTTGCAAGAACATACATCTAACCGTAGTCTGAACACAAAAGCACCTCTCAGGACATTGTCCATGAACCACGCTGCTGACCACTGCCAGAAAAACACACATTCCAAACACCCATTTTGGAACAACGGACACATGCTCTCGGCTCCCCATCTTCGAGCCGGGTCAAAAAAAGAATACACGGATCACGGTCACCTCTTCAAAAACTTCGTCTCTTCCCCACACGAGCCAGTCGCCTTGACTACCGAAAACTTTTTCAGAACGTTGCTTCAGAAAAGATGGGACTGGAAAAGAACGATTTCCGTCGCCAAAAATGATCGCCAATGAAGCGAGAAATCGGTCTGATAGGTTTTTTTTGAGCGGAATTATTATGAAATTCGTTTTGTGCTTATTATTACACTCGGATATAGCGAGTTCGGATGTAACAAAAAACCGAATTTGAAGATCAAAGAGCAAGGGAATGGTTGGTGTAATATGAAAGTATTTTGTAAAAAATCTTCGTTGTAATGAAGGAACGAGTAAAAAATTTTGCAAATTAAAAAAAAAAATTCCAGTTGCACTTATTTATCCTAAACAAAATATGCCACTTCATTTGTCTTTAGCACTTTTATTGGAATTACCAGAAACTCTTGAATGCATAGTAATTTGTTCATTCATTCGTCTTGTAATTGACTTCTTAGAATTTTTAAAAAATAATATAAGCAAGTAGAGAGAGAGAGTACAAATATTTCATGTATGTATGTATGTTATATTGAAGGTTGTTGTATGTGATTTATAAGAAATATATAAATGAATCAGACCCGCATCAAGGGTGGTGCGAGCTGTGCCCCAGCACCAGGCGCCAAGCATTTTACAGCGCCGACAGACGCTTTATCGGCGCCTTCAGTTACCGCTAATGCACCGAGAATGAATGTAAAAATGTATAAATTTCACTTCTGATTTTTTTTTTAAATTATTATTATTACAAATGCAAATCGTTAGTTTCCGAATCGTACTTATAAACTACTCTTTTTACACTTACAAAAACTTCTATTAGCTAAGTTTATGGCGCTGCTAAAACAATTTATTTTAGTGTTTTTTTTTTTTGTAAGTTAAAGAAAATGTATCATTTTCATGTATGTATATGTATGTTATATTGAAGGTTGCTGTATGTGATTTATAAGAAATATATAAATGAATCAGACCTTGATGGTCTTTGCGCGACGCTACCATGTAAATGGAGCAAAAATTTTCGCTTAACGCTTTTAGGGACTATGTATTTTTCAAGTTAGAATGCCGAAATGATTGAATAGCACTAGAATTTTGGGAACAAATTTCAAATTTATTTGAAAATAAGTAAAAGCTTTTATCAACGTTCATTATAAAAGCAAACTTTTATTCCAAAATTCTGGTGCCACAGTGGCAGTTGGAGATTAAAAATAAGTTGTATATATATAATATACCACCGTCTTTTAAGGGATAAATGTATATTATATATTTTTTAATCTACCCTATATATATAAAATCCTAATGAAACGAATTTGTGAAACGTTTTTATGAAACGAATTTATGAAACGATTTTATGAAACGACTGATTAAACGACTGATTATGTTTCAGGGCGATTTTTAATAAAATATTAAACGCTTGATGGTGAAATTAATACCAACTGTCCATAAAAATCCGCGGATGTCAAAACTGGTAATAGAATTTTGAAATTGGAATTAGTTTTCGAGATATTAATTTTTTTTTAAATTTTAATGATATTTCTGTAATGATGGCAACTAATTACTCAGTTTTTTTGTGACAAAAAAAGGGAAAAAAATTGAAAAGGATCCCGATAGGGATTATTGATTTATTTTTATTCGTCATTTTCAAATTGAGATTGAATTTATCTTTTATTTCAATCGATAATGAAGACAAAATTGTGATTAAATTATGTTTTTCAGGAAAATTTGAAGAAAGAAAATCACATTTCTATCGTCAGGATTCAATCGTCTGTCAGCATTTAATTTAATTTATAAACTGATATTGATATCATTTTGTTATTTCTTTGTAAAATTTAATTAAACGAATTTATAAAATCACTAATTCGGATATTTGAAACGAATATATAAAATAATAATTGCCCAACTGAACGGAAGGAGAATAAAATATCCTGCTTGGTTTTCTATCCTGCCTGGTTTTTTCCGCCAAGCTTTTTAAAAAAGCGTCAAAGACCCCTATAATAGAAAAGCACCAAAAGTTCATTGGGTTTGTTTTCATAACTTTTGGCAACAAATCTATATATATTAACGAATATATCCCTTTTTGAAGCTCGAATTACGCCAAACCTAAAAGCAAAGGATCCTATACTGGAAAAGTACCCGATTTTCTTATGGACACTATTCAAGTGACATAACATGGTGTAACATTATCGCGGATAGCAAATTTGTTTAAATATCTCATCAATTGATGCCGAATAAATGCAGGCATGCATGCACAAAATATTTAATTAATTTTGTATGATACATATTTATTAGAAAATTCGTATATACATATTAATTAAAATAAATAATTTACGTATTTAAAATAACATGAAAATATGCATGATGGTGCACTAAAATAGAAAGAAAATTAAAACCTGTTAATGAAAATGTGTGTAACATAGTACTTTTCAATACCGTGGTTCTTAATGTTATTCACAAGCAGATGGAATTTTTCTCATCTTTAAACGCAAAGGAAGAATAGAATACAGATCGTTGTTATAAAAGTCCGAGAGGTAGCCACAATTTAAACCTAACCATTTTATACAAGCTGGTTTTCAAGTTGTAATTGATTTTACTTATCAATCCCGAAAACAGTCGTCAGTTGTCGCAACAGCTGTGTATGAGACCATGGTAATCAAAAAATGCCCCATTAAAACGTTAAAAGCATGGCAACCCAATTTCAGATTTACCAATATTTTAAAAATAAAACACGCTGTCATGTTTTTAGAGGCCTCAAAGTCTGAGCGGGGGTTGGCGAGCGTAGCTCGCAGGGGGTATTCCCCCTAGTTATTTTATATTATCTATTTAACATTTGCAACAGACAGTTGCAATAACAGTTGAGTATATTAGTAATACAATTGGTGAGACAATTGAGTATATTGGTGGTAATACATGCTAATTTTATAAATCATTTAAAAAAAATTTCAACCCTGCAGTCAGATAATTAGTACTTTTTATTTACACACACACACAAAAAAAAAAAAAAAAAAAAAAAAAAAAAAAAAGGCATCAAATAGCGTTGTTGCGATTTTGAAAGGAATCAATCATTTAAAAAATTACATGAATCCAAGATTAAAATAATTGCAGAAATCGATATGAACTGTGCCACTCACAAATGCTAGATATTGTATGAACTTTTTTTGTGCTTACTATATTTCTTGAACTATAAAATACACCCACCCCCCGCCAGTGCTTTACAAATTTAATAAAATCTGGTAGCCAGAAAAAAATTCTAGTGGTCAGTAAAAAATATTTACCCCCAATCACCTCCCACGTCATTGATTTAAAAAAAAAATACAAAAGTTGTTTTTATAAATTAAATGGAGAAAAAATAATAACAAGCATAGTTTAGTTACATAAATTAGAATTATTAGTTTACATTATTAGAACATTATTACAACATTATTAGTTACATAAATTAGAATAGTATATAATTAAAAAAGATAATATGAATTATGTGTTCTAATAAAACTTATAAAAATTACAATCACTTGTAATCATTTATGTGTTGACAACTTATATGAACACCAAATTTCAAATTTAAAACTTGCAAAAAAAAAAAAAAAAAAAAAACTTGAGCATTTCTTAGCATTGTATCCAATTTTAAATGCTACAGAGGTTAGATTGAGACTATTTCTTACTATTTTATTAAAACCTCTCCCATCCCTTCACATTCTAATCATGTAACAAGTGCTAGCTGGCTAGAGCTGAAAAGAATGATATTTTCTGTGCATGAGCTGGAGTACTAGAGAAGAGGAAGATCACTGCTTGCCGTGCACGAGTAGGAGTGGGGGAGAGAAAAAATGGCATTTTTGCTCATTTCTTAGATCAAATTTTAACCCCCCCCCCCCCCGAAAGATTCACTAATTTGGTCGCCATATCAGTAAACTTGGTAGCCAATGGCGTCTTGGCGACCACATTTGTCAAGCCTTGCCCCCCCCCCCCTTCATTTATCTTTACTTTCCAATACATAGTGTAAGGAAAGTATTCTAATCATGATGTATATATGTGTGTGTGTGTGTCTGTGTGTGAGTGAGTGAGTGAGTGAGTGAACACGATAACTCCCAAACGGTACTTCCAATTGAACTAACTTCCATGTGGTGGATATGTTACAGACCAATTGCACAAGATCTGTATAGATTTTCGCACAAATCGGACAACAGATTAGGTATTGAATCCATTTTTAACTCATTTTCAAACTATTTTTTGACCGTTTCTATAGGGAAAATTACCAAGGAAATCTGACAGAGCATACGTGATAAATATTGCGGCGATGTAGTCAAGCATTAGTGACTCAGAGGTGACATCTCCAGTATCGAAACAGAGGTCCTGTGATCGAATCCAGCTGATTCCATTGTGTCAGAAATTTATCTGAATCCACGGTATCTATAATAAAAAGCAAATATATGTCCGTGAGTAACGCTGACGTCATATTGACAGTGGCAACACCTGACCGATAAATTTTGCTTTTGCTAATTTTTTTTTAACTTCTAAACATCGCACAATTTCCTTTTTTACACCGTTAAATAAGGAAAAAAACGTTCTTTCTAATGAAATTTGTTTGAAAACTGCATCTCTTTTTGTAACTGCAATTTACTGATTTTTTATGGCCTTTCAAGTAATTTTCAAGCATTATTATTTTTTTTTTTAAAGAAAAAAAATCTATCTCTATTTCGAGCAGCCCGATTGCGAAAGATTAACCAGTTTGCACTTGAAACAATAGAAATACTTCAGCATTTGTTTACGGCTAATATTTCATAACGAAATTAAAACTTCCTTAATAAATAAATAATATAATAAAATATGATAACTAGCTGCCCTTCGCCCGGCGTTGCCCGGGCCCGTGATAATAATAATTTAAAAAAAAAAACTCAAGTTTTTATTATTTTATATCTTTAACCCGATTTTGTATGAAATTATATTTTTAAATGAAAAATTCTCGATAAAATATTGATATTTAGTGATAAAAGCAATCATTTTCTTGTTTTTTTTTCTTTTCTTTTTCTTTCTTTCTTTCTTTTTTACCCAGGGTCTTTTCATAGTTTTACAATAAAAGGTTCTTTTTGTCTGAACTCTTTGAAATCTTTATGGGTGATAAATAAAACGTTTTTACAACCCGTGTAAAAATTTCGTGAAAAAATAGTGTTATCTAGTTGTAAAAGAAATGTTTTTTTCTCGCTTTTTTGTTTGTTTGTTTGTTTTCGCGTCGGCTCCTTTAACATAGCAATAAAAAAAATAGTTATCATCTTCCGAACTCTCTGACATTTTAATCGGTTATAAATATAACTGTATCCAAGCCTTCTTTAAAATTTTGCGAAAAAATATGCATATTTAGTAGTGAAAACATGAGTTTTTTAAAAAAAAAAGCTTTAGCTTTCAACCTCAGAGCAAAAATAAATTAAAAGGTCTATGCTTTCAATACAATGGTACAGCTTCATCCGTTTTCAATCCCCTTGTTAAACAGGTGAGGGTTGGGTTAATCAATCAGGTTTCCCGTTTCTGAGGGTAGAAGCCTTCAAAAAAAGTTGACGCATGCGCAAAGAGACGATTTTCATGTAGATTTGACAGAATGCGCTTTTCGTTTTATATGTATAGATGATATAATTAAAACGCAAATTTAAGGCTGCTTTATGTAAGTAGCGAAATCTTTGGCCAGTGTGAATTCAGACAATTTTCCACGGGAGGAATTTTTATAGCTCCGGCGGGATATTACGGAGTTCCGAAGAATATAGCCACTTATAGACGATTAATAAATAGAAAATCCAATGTCGCTCGAAGGCACATTTTGATTCTCCGGGAACAAAGTTCTCTCGGGCCACCCCCTGAAATCAACGCTGTCTTTTGCGATTTCTTCGGCTATTAACTCCTGGTATGCGGCTAATACGAAAGCATCAGTTTCAATAAATTGCTAAACTATATTTGAATGCCTTATTGTTATTCTACATATAAAAATGCTCTTTGATGTTGCTTCTAGTAGGCAATCTATATATATATATAACCATTAAATGAACATTACAACCTCCAACAAAAACTGTGAAATTATGAATAAAAGTAAAATAACTAATTGACAACACCCAATACACTGATAGATTCCAAACATAGATTCATAGATGAACATACATACCAAAAACACAGTAGGAAAAAAAAGAAGGCAGAAATTGAAATAACAGAAATTGAATAATAGAAATTGAATATAGAAATTTGTGAAACTTAGACAGAATCGTCAGGTGCCAAATTGCCTAAAGCTCCATGAATAGAATGTGTGGTTTCATCTATACATACTAGCCATAAAATAGCTAAAGAATATGAATTTGGGACAACCACACCCAGAAACTAGAGAAATAAACAATGAAACAACAATTTATAAATATATATTAAAGCTCATGGCTATTAACGCAAACAGAAATCAATCACATTTTACTTATATAGTAGTGGAATATTACCCTTGATAAAGTGTTCCACTATATAAGTATCCTCTTGTCCTTGTAATAATTTCCACTTTCTGCATATTGGATTTTTTTCTCTATATCTTTAATTATTTTTCCCACTTATTTTAATTTTGAGAATCTTAAATTTTTGGATATTATTTATGTATTGTATTGTAATTATCGGTATATCTATTGCCGAATATTTATGTGGTTTAATGGTTATTATGTAGAAAAGTTTTTACATATATCTTACTGTAAAAATACATTAGAGTTTTCAATTAAAAAAAATATGGTTTTTAACTAATATTCTTTAACTAGGGAAGCCTTGGTTGAATCCATTAGTTTTATATAATGTACAGTAAATCAGGTGGAATAATTTGTTTTTTAGGGTTTCGTTCATCTCACGAAACCTTATTACTCCCGCTCCGTTGTCTGTCCGTCACAGAGCCGTTCTCAGAAACTATATAACATACAGGCATGAAAATTTGTGTATTTATTCCTACTATAAAGCTCAAAATATTAAAATTTGAAAAAATCGTATTATTTTAATACATAGAGATAAAAAACCAAAAATCTAGCAGACTTTTCCTATTAAATTTAAACTTTTTTCGTTATAGCAGTTGCCAACAATTAAAAATCCGCAATAAACTTCTTTCTACAATAATGACTTTTCTATTGAAAGATTTCCACGTGAAAAATGAAAATAAAATAAAAAGTTTTACCAATTGAAAAAAAAAAAAAAAATTAACATGACGTCATATTGGTAATAAGACGGTATTTTCAAATATTTCTCAATATTACAAGGAGTTTGAGTATGTGTAAATACAGAAAACAGCTTAATATGATGTCATTAGAGAATTAAAAAGAAAATTAATCTGACGTCACAACGTATTTTTCTAATGTTTGAGAATAATACAAAGATAGTATCAGTATGAATAATAGAGAATAGAAAATATATAAGTTTGAGGAACGTAATGAATCATGATAAATACCCGATTATGGAAATATTGGCATATTTTAACATTTTGAAGGTCTCTATACAACATGTTTAATTTTGATATTGATTTTATTTAATATCGCATTTAGTCCACATGACGGATATTATTATGACAGAGTATAATAGCGGGCTTCTCCCGCTATCAGGCTGGTTCTGATATTCGAAAAAAATATGACTATTTTTTTTTAAATGAAATTTATTTGGATTTATTAAAGAAAAAGAAAAAGTGTTTTGAAAGGAATATTAAACGAAACCCTTTGTGCGATCTGCGATCACACTTACCTACTTATTTTTCTTTTCCCTCGCGTAATTTTTTACACAATGCATAAAATAACCCAGATTTCTTAAGATAAATTCTAAAAACTCACCCAGTTGTGAATTTTTAGATATTATTACGTAATTCTCAGCTTATTGATTATGTCATTGTACTTCACTAATGAGCTTTCATGAATATGCATGGGCCTTAGGTCAAGGTTGCACGGTTGCCAACAATAGAATCGAAAATTAAATTCAAAATGGAATACGCTGATCTATTGTCCATGGTCTAAAATTAACACCTGCGGAGATGTGTTAAATGAAACAAGATACCACGTATTTCGAATGATTATGAATAATAAATAATTAACAAAAATTAAAACCGATTTCAAATATCCTTTTTTGTGTGCTATTATTGGATATCCAAAATCACTATGCCATAACGGCATCGGGGTAGCTTTACCATTATGCCATTATGGTAGATGTGTTACGCTTGGTATAAAGCAGTATGTGTTACAGGAAGCAATAACTGTTCTTAATGCAATAATACACAAGGCCTTAAAAAGTTGAAATATAACATGTTTGTGGTGTTTTCCATTGAAATAATAATAATGATGATAGAAATTATACATATTATTTCTGTTGTCAAGATCCCTATTTCTATGCAACTACCAGTGACGGATCTAAGGGGGGGTTAGCCGGGGCAGCTGCCCCGGGTGCAAGACTTGGAAGGGCGTAAAAATGAGGAATCATAAATGATTAAGAATAAAGGATAATTAAAAATTCACATGAAAATATATTCAATTTTATTTTGTTCAACGGCGGTTTACTTTCGTTGCATAAGGATCAGAAATAAAAAAATAAATTAATTTATATAACATTATATAAAATATCACATTGCCAGCAGTATTTTTAAGAAATTTTTGTTTATATAAAATTCAAAGATTTTGTGTTATCTCTTTTCCGACACTGTTTTAATGTTGTTTTACAGAGTGTGCAGTATTTTATTCAGTTATGTCTAAAAGACATTCGGGTGATTATTACAGAAAGAAGGCTAAAAAAAGGGAAGAAGAGGCTTCACAGCTATCATCTTGTATGTCCTCATGGCTTAAGCTGAGTGATATTCATGAAGATGAGCAACCAAGTTACTTTTTTTTTATACATGCTACACCATATAATAATTTATATGTATTATTTCTGTTCTAAAAATCTCTTTTTCTATGCAATAACTGTGTTGATGTGAATTATGAATCGATTTTTTATTAATATCTTCTAAATTTAGATATTCTTGTAATTAACAGACATTTTTGTCTAAAAAATGAGAACGAAACTTATAGTCTGTTGAGAATTCAACACGTTCTGGCCCTTTAAAGCCATTTTATTTATGTAGTTAAAAAGGTTTTCTATCCATGGGAATCAGTATTATGTTTTTATTTATGTATATCAGTTGTTAACAAGCCTTTTAAATTTTGATTTCCAAAATATTGCACCTATACTTTTTAAAAATTAATTAAATCTTTCATTAGAAATGTTTATCTAATAAAATATGTCAACTTAAGTTGTGCTTCACAGTCACGCTACTTGTACTAATTTTGAAGCAAAACAGTACATTAATTAAATTTAAACGGCGTAGGTTAACATAGCTATAAATTTAAACGTTACTTTTAATCAAGATCGCCATGATTGTTTACATTTCTTGCTATGCATATATTTTCGCTTCAAATCTCCTGTTTTTTTTTTTTTGTTTTTTTTTGTTTTTTTTTTTTTTTTACGTACAATAACGAATAAAGTTTATAACAGTTCTACTATAATTTTTAAAAAGTTATAGTTATTTGAAAAAATGTTTCCTGCTTAAAAAAATTGCTTGCTTCTTTATTTCTAATATAGTTCAATAACAAATATTTTGAAACTTTTTAATGGAACATTTACCCAGCAACCAAGAATAAATTTCTGGCAGTAAGACTCATGGTTATCACTCTAATTTTCATTCGTTATATAACCGTGAAAGTTGCAACAGAATATTGAGCTATTATCACATTATCATGCAGATCTTCGCGATCATATTAACCGTCATAAGAGAGGTCAAGTTAGTTACTTTTCACATGGCATTCAAAATGAATTTCTAGAGATTATTGTTGCGAAAATAAGAGAACGTATTTTTAGTGATATCAAAGAAGCAAAATACTTCTCCATCATGTTCGATTCTACTCCTGATGTAAGCCATTTAGATCAAATGTCACAGGTTATTAGATATGTAAAGATGAGTGAAAATGGTCCTGAAATAATCGAAAGTTTTATTGATTACTTCAATGTCAGCCAGAAAACTGGAGAAGCCCTTACTGAACTCATTTTACAGAAACTAGAAAATGATGGTCTAGATATAAATAACTGTAGGGGCCAATCCTATGACAATGGCTCCAATATGTTCGGAAAATATAAAGGAGTCCACACCCGAATATTGCAAGCAAATGATTTAGCATTTTTGGTTCCTTGTTCTGCTCATACCCTCAATCTTGTTGGTGTAAATGCCAAAATTTTACAAGAAGCTGAGACTTTTTTTGGTATTTTAAATAAATTTTTTGGTATCTTAAATAATTAACCTTGCTTTACAAATATTTTAGTGTCTCAACTAGTAGATGGGACATTCTAAGAAAACATGTTCCTCTTTCACTAAAATTACAAAATACTACTCGGTGATCATCAAAACGTGAAGCTGTAACAGCAATTTATAAACATATTGGAAAGATCATAAATGTTCTAAAGCAATTAGAAACTGACCCGTTAGCAATTCCTGAAACAAAAACAGAAGCTTCTTCACTACTCTTTAATATTACCAAATTTGAATTCATATGCTTCTGGCATAAAGTGCTGACTCAACTCAATATAGTGAACAAACTTTTTCAAAGGGAAGACATGACGATTGACAGGTTTGTAAAACACTTAAATGGTCTCATTAAAATGTTAGATTCAGAAAGGGCAAGTATTGCAACTATTGCAATACAGGATGCAAATGGTATTGCTACTGATATTGGTATTGAGGCAAAATTTAAGGAAACGAGGGAGACAAAAAAGAAGAATTTTTTTATGGCTTTGTGAAGATGAAAGTAGTGCTATTTCTGATGAGGAGAAATTCAAACTAAAGATCATTGAAGTAGTGGACAAAATCCTAACTGAATTAAGAAACAGATTTGAAGCTATTCAAAATCTCAATGACATGTTTACTTTTCTTCATGGAAGGCATTTCCTGTAGATGTCAAAAGAAGAATTAAAAGCGCAAACTGAGCAAATATGTATAAAAACGATATGAAGATGAACGTCTTTTGGAAGTCGAAAGCTTCAAATATCATGCACTGGAGTTAGACCAAAAGATGAAGTCAAGTTCGGCTATTGAACTGCTAAGAATAATAAATTTATATGGACTTCAGGATGCTTATCCAAATCAAACTACTTGTCTAAAAATAAGGAAAGGGCATGTTTACAAACAAACAGTTCCATCAACCAATCTACCACTGCATTTTTTTAGCAGCTAACATTACAGGAATCGTCATAGCGACGTAGGCCAATCATATAACAAACCAGTTTAACGTAGACCAATCAAATAACTCCATCACATGTGTACTGTAGGGGTCGTAAAGAACGAACAGGTTTTTCTCCCAAACCAACAGTAATTTAACCAACAGTGACGTCAATTTCCCTTTCCTTATATTCCTAACACTACCCGTATCCGTCGCTTCTAATGAAAGAAGTTTCAGTAAATTAAAATGGATTAAAAGATATCTAAGAAATTTAACAAAAGAACAATCATTATCCAATTTATGTATAATAAATTTAGAAAATGAGATAGATTGCAAATTACCTTATGACGACATAATAAAAACTTTCGCATCAAAGAAAGATGGCAAAGTAAATCTTTAATAGGTATTGTTGCTGTTAAAACAGGTATATTTTCTGTAATTTTTGCATTGTGTAATATTGTACTTTTTATATAGAAAAACTGCATAGTAAAAATACAGATTTTGAGTATTGAGTATTAATGTTACTTCCTTAAGCAATTTTTTACGCAGATTTTATTCTCATATTGGGAGTAGGGGGGGCGCAAATCTAGAAGCTTGCCCCGGCTAAAATTTAGTCAAGATCCGTCTCTGGCAACTACAAAACACGCAGCGATGAATGAGGTATCATCCGAAAAGTTTTTGAACCGGCTTCTCGCATTTAATATTAAAGCATTTTTTAAATAAGAAAATTAAATCAGCATTGTTTTATTTCAGACGTTATGATGATGTTTTGGTGGTGGACATATATAACGTTATCAAAATTTTGGTAATATTGGACCCTTCCCCCCCCCTTTACGATATCATACGTTATCATCCCCCCCCCCCTCTTAATGATATCGTTATCAATGTCTAAAAATTCTTTTTATTTTTTATAATCTTTTTATTTTCATGTGCGTTCGTAATTATATAAATACATAGCACCTATTGTCGTCGTCTGGTCCGTCCGTCTGTCCGTCTGTCTGTCCGCATATAACAACGCAAAAACTACCCAATCGAATGGTTTGAAATTTAAGATATATTATCTTTGCAGAATTTTGTCGAGACATTTCAAATTTTATAAAAATCGAATCAAAACTTTACGAGATATTAATAAAAATATTTATTAAGAAATTTGAATTTTTTTTTAAAAATCGGCGCTTTCTTGTTATAGGAGCTTCCGAAGTTGAATCGTCAAGCGACCGAGACACTTATTTTATGACAGAAATGAATCTGCAGACGATATAATTCATTTCACAGAATTGAAAATCATCAAGATCTGAATATTTATGTAACTAGCTGTAGTACGAACGCCCCTCATTTGTCATGTTTGACGTACAATTTCCAACTTGTTTATTTTTTTTTTTAAATAAGTTTGCAGTGATATAAAGATATTGTTATAACATTTATTATTAGCATAGTTTACTGATTCAAATCAAGAGAAGAAGTCAATGAAATATCACTATTATACATGAAATAACTTTATATCAAATAGGGCATCTAAAAGGGATAGTTACTAGTTATTTAATAATAGTTTATTGTTACATAATGCTTTCCATAGTAATATATTGTCTTCTTGCACTTATTCCCTGCACGGGGAAGATGAAAGTCGGAAAAACAAGTGGGCAACATTTCTTTCTTTTTCTTTACGAGTAAACACAACAAGTATACGTTTTTAAACATATTTTGCCCCTGTTTTCCCTAACAGCGACATATAACTATACTAACTATGCGCATATAGAAGAAGAACAGAAAAGCCGAACGACGGAATAGTCCATATTTTGGAATGAAATGATTTTATAATCATTTAATGGCTTTATCAATAAATTTGTATTTTCATAAAATAAGATAACACATATATAAGTATATATAACAGACTATTTTAGTGTAAAAAAAAAAAAGCTAAAAAAGAAAAAAAGCAGGAAAGAAAATTTTGGTTGGATCAAAAATGATAACGATATCAAAAGACAACTTAACTTACTTAAGTCATACTTAATTAACGAACTCATTTAACGTTGTGGTGGATCAATTTAGTGTCCCAATTAAGGTTAAAATTGGTTCAGTATTTCAGACGTTGTTGTTTTGTCAAGATTTGCATTATATATACGTACTAGCAAAACCCGAGGCTTTGCTCGCGTAATTGTTGAAATATACCAAGTGGTATCCGTGGGCCTGTTAGGTGGATTTCTTCAGAAATACTACCTATTACATTTTCCCCTAAGTTGGAATTTTTGAAAAATTTTTGCAGATCTACGCCGATCATGACTCCCAGAACCACCCCCAGTTCAAAACTTTATCTATCTGTCTATCATCTATCTATGTATGTCACTTTTTTATGGACACGATAACTTGAAAAATTCTGCACAAATCTCTTCCAAACTGATACATAAAATCTCGAGCAAGTTCATTAATGGAGAAAATCGGACCAAGTTTTTTTTTTTTTTTTTTTTTTTTGGGGGGGGGGGGGCTTTTTGTGAAAACAGAAAAAAAACCATAATTTCTTAATTATGATACGTATTGAATCCGTTTAAAGTTATTATTACTTCTAGAGACAGGGCCGAAAATTTATGTAGGACAGATGGCCCCAAGGGGAATGGCCCCAAGGGGGGGGGGGGTGAAGAAAAGGGGGGGTTTAGAAGAAAAAAATTCATAACTTCGTCCATTCACAATATATAAAATCCGCTTAAATTCATTATAAATCTTCTTAATATTATCTAAAACTTTTGTGCTGACAAGTTTTTTATAGGACCAACCCTTATAGCAAAAAAAAAAAAAATAAATAAATAAAAATAAAAAAAAAAAACATCCCTGCCGGCTCCGCCTGCAAACAAGTTAGGTTTCGAAGTGGGCGGTTCCAACTATCGCATCATGGCAAAAAGGTCATTTCTTCTGCAATTACCAACAAACAGGCACCCCACGGTCTGCGTCTTCGAAATCTACCTGTGCCTGTAAGGCCGAGCCGTCAGGGATTTGTTTTTTTATTAGGTGAAGTTATACTGCTACGGATCATTCTAAAATTACTAATTAAGCCACATTTTTTGAGTAAACTTCATTGTTATACTGCATTAGGCGAACATGAGGCTTAAATGAATGAGAAGAGCTAAAATTAATTTCAAATTAATGGCAATTTAGAATGTATTTTGAAGGTTTTCCGCTGATTTCATTTTTCATTTGAAATTTAGAAATCTTTAGAAACTGTTCTAAGCGAGTATTTGCTTCTTTAAGTAAGCACCATGCCAAATTCCAAGCTTCTAGTTAAGCAAACTTCTATAACAACTACGTATATGACAGAAATCGCAATTTTAGAACTTTGTTGTTCCTGCACACATTAAAATTTCTAAAATTTAAAACTGTTCTGTGAATTAATTTAGTATGTCTTTAACGTAACAACCATGCAACATTGCAAGTTTCTATCCCTAATAATTTCAGATAAATCACAGTTCAGAAGATTTTTAGAACATTTCCCGCTCAATTCCTCCTTTTCAGTTTCGAATTTTTTTAAGAAACTGTTCTTAGCGAGCACTGAAATCTTAAAAATAACCACCATGCCAAATTTCAAGTTTCGAATTTTTTTAGAAACTGTTCTTAGCGAGCACTGAAATCTTAAAAATAACCACCATGCCAAATTTCAAGTTTCGAATTTTTTTAGAAACTGTTCTTAGCGAGCACTGAAATCTTAAAAATAACCACCATGCCAAATTTCAAGTTTCGAATTTTTTAAGAAACTGTTCTTAGCGAGCACTGAAATCTTAAAAATAACCACCATGCCAAATTTCAAGTTTCGAATTTTTTTAGAAACTGTTCTCAGCGAGCACTGAAATCTTAAAAATAACCACCATGCCAAATTTCAAGCTTCGAATTTTTTAAGAAACTGTTCTTAGCGAGCACTGAAATCTTAAAAATAACCACCATGCCAAATTTCAAGTTTCGAATTTTTTTAGAAACTGTTCTTAGCGAGCACTGAAATCTTAAAAATAACCACCGTGCCAAATTTCAAGTTTCGAATTTTTTTAGAAACTGTTCTTAGCGAGCACTGAAATCTTAAAAATAACCATCATGCCAAATTTCAAGTTTCGATTTTTTTAAGAAACTGTTCTTAGCGAGCACTGAAATCTTAAAAATAACCACCGTGCCAAATTTCAAGTTTCGAATTTTTTTAGAAACTGTTCTTAGCGAGCACTGAAATCTTAAAAAGTAGCAGCCATGTCAAATTTAAAATTTCTGTCCTTAGCAATTCCATGTAAATCGTAATTTAGAACACTTTTCCCTCATATCATTTTTAAAATTACAAATTTTTTTAGAAACTGTTCTTAGAGAGCATTTACATCTTATAAGTAACTACCATGCCATATTTAAAATTTATCGCCCCTTCATATCACAAAAATTGCGATTTTAGAACGTTTTTCGCTGCCGCAGTCCCCTGAGGTTTTCTCACCGACATAAAATATAATCTATCTTAGAGCAGGAACTTTCACAACTAATTGGCCACAATTACTTTTGAAATCGGTTCGGTAGTTCCAGAGATTTCATAGAAATTGTAATTTAGAATGTTTTTCGAACGCTTTTTGCTAATTTCATTTCGAATTTTTTTTTAGAATTAGTTCCTAGAGGGAATTTACATCTTATAAGAAACTATCATGCCAAATTTCAAGTTTCTAGCCCCTCCAGTATCACAGAAATCGCAATTTTAGAACGCTCTTGCATCCCCCTGGGAGGGGGGGGGGGTAATGGCACCGACATAAAATCGAGCCTATGTTGGAGCAAGGATTGTCACCATCAATTTGCCACCGTCACTTTTGAAATCGGTTCGGTAGTTCCAGAGATTACCTTCTACAAAATAAATAAATAAATAAATAAATTTACTTCTTTATAAGTATTAGTATAGATAAACAAAATGATTGCAATTAATCCATTAAATAAAAACAAAAAAAAAAAAAAACGAAAAATATTAAAATTGATATAGTACTTTCTAGCAATTATTTCATATTCAAAAAATAATCAATGGATCGAAAACTTATGTTTATAAATTTGATTTCGGAAGGAGGGAAGAGGGGGGGAACCAAAATGCAGGCTTACCGGGTAAAAAAAAAATCCTTGTTTCGACCGAGAATGGGGAAGTCCGAGCTTCGAGCCTGATCAAGCGTAGAATGGAAACAATTTCCTTACAGAGTATTTTTAATTTTGCATAATTTCCATAATGAATCAAGCAATTTTTTTATTTGCATTACAATACGACTCTTTTTAATAAAATGACTATAATAAGTAGTTACTATATATCATTCAATTTAATAAACAGAAGAAAATTTTAGGGCCCTGGGGAATTGCTCCTCATGCGTGTCCTGTCGTTAATAGGGCATTAAAGTATGTTTTGTAAAACAGCCTAAAATCTTTGTTTACCTTAAAATTAATAGGGTTATTCCAATAGAAATTATACAAGATGAATTTTCATTACGCAAAGTAGAGAAATAAAAAGTTTAGAACTTTAGTGCTGCCATCTTGTGACGAAAGTAACATCTATTTTTAAATTGACGTAGCCTACGATGATGCACGTCGCTGTAGAGCCTATCATTTTCGACTCAAAAGTAGGGAACAGGGAGTGGGAATTTTTCCCGGGACGAGCGCCATCTACTGGCAAACCATGGTTATAGAAATTCCCTCAATCTTTTCTAAGGGGGTAGCAGGAATTTAGATTATTGTTCATCTTTTTATTGATACTACATAATTATACAGAATTTTAATTCTGTGTGAAAGGAAAAAGGGGGGGGGGGTCACAAAATTTTTGGATAGTTGACGAAATTAAGATGATTTTTTATTGTTATAATAAAGTAATAAATAGCAGCAGAAAACTTTTAAGAAAAATACTTTTTTTTTTTTTTTGTTTTTTTTTTGTTTTTTTTTTGTTTTTTTTTGGGGTGGGGGGGGGGGGTAAGTGCCTGATAATTTATTAATTTGTTTTACATTAGAATGAAATGTAAAACAATTTAGTATAAATAATTTACAAAATTTATGTATAACAAGAATTTTTCACAAAACTTAATAAAATTATTACCTTCTTAAAATTTGTAGCACACTTTGAAAGAATTTTATGAATCAGTGCTTATAAGTCACACATAATTACAGACGAAGAAAAGGTGCACACAATTTTTGGATAGTTGAGGCTATTATGATGATTCTTTTTTCATCCTGTTATAATAAAGTAATAAATAGAGCAGCAGAAAAGTTGAGAGAAAAAGTTTTCTTGAAAAAGTTATAATAAAGATTTTAAACATTGTCAATTGGAGATTCCTCCCCCCCTACCTTTCTTTTCTTTTTTTTTTTGGGGGGGGGGGGGAAGAGGAGGAGAAGGGGGGTTATTTAAGTACTTGATCATTTAGATCACATTAGAATGAAATGTAAAAAAAAAATTATTATAAATATTTTACAAAATTTATGTACATCTAGGATTTTTTTAGAAAACTTAATAAAACTGTTACCTACTTAAAATTTAATTTGTAGCACACTTTGAAAGAATTTTACGCATCAGTGATTATAAGTCACACATAATTACATATGAACAAAATGTGCACAAATTATTTTTGGATAGTTGAAGATATTAAAATGATCATTTTTCTATATTGTTATAATAAAGTGATAAATAGAACAACTGAAAAGTTTTAAGAAAAAGTAAAAAAAAAAAAAAAAAAAAAAAAAAAGTTATAAGGTATTTAAACATTGTAAACTGGATTTTCCCCCTTTTTTCCTTATCATTCTTTTATGAGGGGGTGGAGGGTAATTTAAATACTTGATCATTTATATCACTTTAGAATGAAATGTAAAACAATTTAAATATGCTTTTGGGAAAGGAGCAGAAATGTGTGTTTATAAATATTGTACTATTGACTTGCAGAGTTAAAATGAAACAAGATTTGCAGTCATTGGCTTAAAAAAATTTATAAAACAAAAGGTAGGAGGTGCACAAAATTTTTGGCTAATTGGGAAAATAAAGATTATTATTTTTATTATTGTTAAAATAAAGTAATAAATAGAGCTGCAGAAAAGTTTTAAGGGGAAAAAATTAAAAATTTTAAACTTTGTAAACTGGAGATTGTTTTATTTTAGGTGGGAGGAGATTTAAGTGCTTAATAATTTAATAATTTGTTTTACATTAGAATGAAATGTAAAACAATTTCATATAAATATTTTACAAAATTTATGTACAACTAGGACTTTTCAAGAAAACTTATTAAAAATGTTACATACTTAAAATGTGTACTTAGTAAAAATTATCAGTGACTATAAGTCACACATAATTATGTTTTTGAAAAAAGAGCAGAAACGTGTGTTTAATAAATATATTGTATTGAGATGTTGAGTCAAAATGGAACAAAATTTGCTTTCATTGGCTTAAAAGAATTTTAAAAATGATATAAAGCGAAAGGTACTCCAGATGCATACATTACACAGTTTCTCATACTCAGTACATATAAATTTCCGATACACATCAACTGTAATTTATTATCAATTTTATAGTTTGATTAAAAAAGTAATAAATGCAATAAAAATCATTGAATATTGTTTATCGCAATCTTCTCTAAAACTACCAAGTGCAATATTTAAAGCTAATGACTTTCTGGTTTTTACCAGTACCAGATTATCCGGAAACTGGATTTTTTAAAGGGTTCTTGGGCATTTGCTCTTAAAAACTACAACAAAATATTAAAAAACAAATTTATGTAAAAGGCTGTTGAACTTAGCCACAGAGACTCTTTGATCTGACACTGGGAAAATTACACTGATGTATTTAAAAAAAAAAAAAAAAAAAAAAAAAAACTTCGCCAAGATGCCCCACTCTCCCCTACACAAAGACCGAAAAGTAAAGGAGTTTCGTTTTTTCATGTAATAACAGGTCATAATTTTTTTTTTATTATTTAGATACTTTTTGAGATATTTAATGAGATAATGTAACTAATAGTTTTCAACTAGATATAATATTTCTGCTCTCCCACCCCCCTCCCTCAACACAATATTCAAAGTTATGAAATTTCTAACAATTATTTTAAATTAAAGCATGTAGTATTTTAAGACATTTAAGAGTAAAAATTCTAATACTATTACACAGATCAAGCAATTACCTGTACCTTGTACCTATAAAATTTCTGTTCATTATAAATCAATTTAAAATAAATGTCTTTTAAAATATATGATAAATGTGCCAGTAATGGATACCCTCCTAAGTTTTTGGTTTATAAATAAATAATCAATATAAACAGTTAACCAGTGAATCTCCAAACTAATCAGAGAAGCACCTTACCACAATGAACATATATACAAAATTTGAAGAAAATAGGATAATTCTGCATGAAAATCTTATGTATCAAAATTGAGGGGGGGGGGAGTTAGCCCCCCGTTTCCTCTCTTTATACTTAACCAATGGACCCCTAAAACTAATCAGGAAAGCTCCTTACCACAATGAACCTATATACAAAATTTAAAGGAAATCGGAAAATTCTGCATGAAAAACCCATTTATCTAAATTAAGGGGGAGTTACCCCCCGTTTCCCCCCATTATACTTGATTATGAGATATCATGTTTTTTTCATTTTGTACTTTTCTAAGCTATCAAATCGTTCTATCACAACAGTATTCTCATTATAAAAATTAAATTAAAAAATTTAGAGATTGTTTTCATTGATTACATTACAATTCTATAGTTATACTGGAGATTGACAATTTTAAATGAGAATATTAATCCATGACGAACTAAAGTGTATATATCTTATTGAAATGCTTAACATATTTAAACCTTAACACTGGAATAGATGTTTTATTAAATTTATTATCTACGACTAAAAATTAGGAAAATAAATTGAAGCAGAGAATTTTGTAAAATTATAAAATTCTTCAGAGCAGACGTCATAAAGTTAATCAATGGCTTTATATATCGATGTCAAAATTTCTCTATTAGTAATATATACTTTGCATTAGTAAAATATGTCGGTTTTAATTAGATATAATAATCATTAACAAAAATATAGCTAATTAAAGGGTCATACAATGCTAAAACGAACTCTAAGTAATGTAATTTCAACGTTTGTTTTCCCCGGGAATGACGCCCTCTACCAGATTATATTTAAACTATTTTCTTGACCCGTTTTCGCTTACAGAAATCGTTCAAAATGACAGGCTTTACAGCGCCGCGCATCATCGTAGGCTACGAAATTGAATTTTCATTACACAGTAAAACAGTAGAATTGAAAAGTTTAGTACTGTAGTGCTGCCATCTAGTGACAAATATAGTATCTATTTTTAAATTGTAATTCACTCAGTATCTTTTATTGTTTTCAAGAGTTATTTTCTCCAGCATGGATTTTTTCTGTTACTTTCGATCTATCCACAGATGATAACTATATTTGGGAACTGAAAATTAATTTTTTATTTGTATATTAAACCATAATATTGCTTAACTTGTAATTTATTTATTTATTTTTTAATTGGAAATTTTTTTTTTCTTTTAGAGTACCTTGAGGAGAATAAATTTAATATATTTTTTAAAAAATTATGAAAAAAAAAAAGAAATTTT
This sequence comes from Maratus michaelseni, assembly GCA_963931845.1. Lineage (NCBI taxonomy): Eukaryota > Metazoa > Arthropoda > Arachnida > Araneae > Salticidae > Maratus > Maratus michaelseni. The sequence continues at coordinate 263,238,261 of OZ007597.1, forward strand.
TTGAATTAATCCAAAAAGTTACAATCAATTTTACTATGTAAATATTTATGGTACTTCTCCATTATCCCGTCGACCACTTTTCATAACAAAAAACTATCGCCAAATTATAGATAGGACTTAACGCCAAAAATGCAGCCCCATTCGCTTAACGTCAGAAGCATTTTATGTGTTTGCTATGCAGAGGTGCCAAGCTCTCTGTAATCGTTCGTAATATGTGGATTAATTTGACCCAGTTTAACAACTCTTCAAACCAGAAAAAATATTTGACGAATCTTTATTTAGTTAATTTCAGATTTCTATATGGAATCTATTTAATTTAATTTCTTTAAACAAATTCTGGTGTGAAACGTACTAAACCTCGGTTAAATTAACCCACATATTACGGAAGATTAGTGAGAGCTTGGCATCTCTGGTTATGTCATCAAGTGATTTTTAATCGACATTTACCTGTATTTTTTATTATGTGTTACTGATTTATCAGTTATTTCGTTAATTAAAATAACAATTGCGTCCTTAAACGTCAGTGCCATGATATTGAAAGAGAAAAAGCATTTGAAAAATATTGCGATGCATAGCTACTGCAATAGATCAGTTTCAACTGACGTCAAAAACATTTTATTCACCAGCAGAGAGGGATAATTAAGAAAAATAACGTAAATAAATAAATATCAAAGATTTTTTTTCTGTTTTCATTAATATATTGTAATTGTATTTTTTTTTTTTTTTTTTTTTTTTTTTTTTTTCAAACTTACTGATAGTTGACACTTTGGTGAGTGTGGCTTTTTAGAATTTCTTGTATTGTATTTACTTATTTATTTTGATATTTCAATGGTAACATTTTTCCATTTCTTTATTTGGCATTACAATTTGGCGATAGTATTTTTGTTATGAAAAGTGGTCGACGGGATAATGGTTGGTTGGTTGATTTATGACGGCCGATTATCTATTCTTGGGATATAGGCCCTAGGTGAGTGCCCTCCGTGGGAGTCTTTCTAAGGGATCCTAACCCACATTTACGGCAAGGTTAGAAGAAAATCACGAAAAACTCCGAACGGTTAGGTCGACGAGCGCGACAGGGGTTTGAACCCAGCACCTCCTGCCGGATAATCTAGAAGTGCTATATTTTTGTAATAAGTTTTCAAATTTATATCTTTAATGCGTGTGAGCAATGATAACGATTAACCTTTGAAAAAAAAAAAATAATATAACAAGATTTTCTGAGGGATGCGCTTCCTAACAACTGTATACGTTACTTGCAAATATTTCAATTTAATTTTATTTATTCATTCATTCATTTATTTATTAATTAAACCCTTGCTAAAGTTCATCCTTTCCTACATTCAGTTTGTTTATATTTATTTAAATACAGTAAAATCCCGTTACAACGAATTCCATTACAACGAAAAATCCCGTTATAACGAAATGCAAGCGAGTCCCGTTTTGAAATGTATTCAAATAATGTTAACATAATCTCAGTATAACGAAATATTCAATTTTTTATAATCTCGTTAGAACGAAATAATATGACACGGCAAATACTTTCAGTTGTACATTTTTATCGCTTGACAATTTTTGTTTTCGATGCCTAGTCTTAGGGACAATCAAGCTTATCTCTAAAGCAATCGCTTTTCTCCGAGCTTTGTTGTAAAATCGGTGTGCATAGGCATTTCACTGCAGAAGGAATGTTTCCTTTGTTCGCTCTCCCCTTTTCTCCACCCCTTTTTCTTGGAAGTCCAAGTAAGCTGTAACCAATGTAGGCAAACTTAACAAAACGTGAAATGAGTATTGCACATTCCCCCTTCCCTCTCCTCCCTACCTGAATAACTTTCGCAAAGGAATTTCCAAAGCTCGAAATCAGTTTGAAAATTTTCATCTTACCAGTAGGTCATAAAATGGCGGCTGTTAAGCGAAAACAGTTTAGTTTGGAAGAAAAAAAAGCCATAATTTCTGAAGTTGAGAAAGGAATGAAAAAATCTGATGTTGCTAGCAAATATGGAATTTCGCCGTCTACTTTATCCACTTTTCTAAAAGATAAAGAAAGCATTTTGAAAAAAATTCAAGTTAAAGTCTTTGATCCAAGCAGAAAACGAATTCGAAATGCCCAGTTTCAAGATGTGGATAGTGCTGTTTACAAATGGTTTATGGATGTTCGTTCTAGAAACATCCCTCTAAGTGGCCCTTTAATTAGAGAAAAAGGTTTGGAATTTGCAAGAATGCTAAACATTGAAAATTTTCAAGCCAGTGTCGGATGGTTGAATCGATTCCGAGAAAGATACGGTATAGTGGCAAAATGCATTTCAGGAGAAGCAAAAGACGTCCCAGTTGAATTTGTAAACGAATGGCGTAAAGGTGAAATACAAAAAATAATCAAGACGTATAGTCCTAACGATGTTTTTAATGCCGATGAAGCCGGAATATTTTTTCAGTTAGAACCAAGGAAGACTTTAGCGTTAAAAGGAGACAAGTGTATTGGAGGAAAGCTTTCCAAACAAAGGATTACAGCCCTATTTTGCTGCAACAAATCAGGAACAGAAAAACGAAAAGTACTCATAATCGGCAAATCTGAAAAACCCCGTTGTTTCAAACATTTTAAGTCCTTACCATGCATCTACAAAGCCAACAAAAAATCATGGATGACGCAAGGATTCTTTAATGAATGGCTGATAAATTTTGATAAAGATATGCAAAAACAAAAACGTAAAATTCTTCTACTCATAGACAACTGCACAGCACACAATGATCCTCCTATATTGAATCACATTCGTGTAGAGTATTTCCCGCCTAACTGTACTGCAATACTTCAGCCTCTTGACCAAGGCATTATCAGAGCCGTAAAATCACGATACAAAACTATGTTATTAAAACGCATTCTCTGTGATCTGCAAAATAACGTAAACAGAAAGTGCAACATGAAAGAGGCAATTGATATGATCTGTGGATCGTGGGATGATATAAGCCAGAAAACAATAGCCCACTGTTGGAAACACGCGCAGATTGACCAGGATTTAAATAAAGAATCGACGGCTCAAGGATCTAGCGATGTAGTACATGATGAGGAGCAGACAGTCGAATATGAGATCGAATCCACTTGGAACTTAGTAAAAGAAAAATCTGGTGTGTCTCAAAGCATAAGCTTTAAAGATTTTTTAACTGCAGATGACAATGCTGCAACTTGTTATTCATTAACAGAGACAGATATTGTGCAGTCTATTGTTGATGATCGCATTTTAGAAAATGATGAAGAAAGTTCTGAAGATGAAGAAAATGAGGTTTCAAAAGTTACATCTGCTGAAGCCTTAGAAAGCTTAGAAAGAGTGCGCAATTTTATTTCTTTACAGAGCAGTGTACCAGATAACATTTTTTCTAATATTAATCATGTACATAATTTTGTATTGTCCGCAGCTTCAAACTCCCTTGTACAAAAAAAAATCACTGATTTTCTGCATTAAATTTTTTCTTGTACAATTTGAAGATCATTGAAATGGTGGTAAGTCAATTTTTCAGTTCTATAAAAAATATTATACATTGTATTATACTAACTTTACGTTATTAGAAGGTACTACTAATTTTTATTACTATTTTTAATAATTAATTATCTACTAATTTGTATTATACTACTATATTTTTATAATTAACTATGATATGAGGATCTGAATTGAAATGTTTAATTTTCTATTGAATTCCGTTACAACGAAATTCCCGTTACAACGAATAAAATTTGCGGTCCCGTGAAGTTCGTTGTAACGGGATTTTACTGTAATATAATTTCACCAAATTGCTCTTCATAAATCAACATTTATAAATCTGTTCATTAAAGAATGACAAAACTATTAGTTTGGTAAACTATAAGTAGTACAGTATGCCCTATACAATAAAATTGTAAAGATAGTAATAAATGAAGAAAAAGTCTCTACAGCTATGTCTCATCATACACACACGTGAACATTTCAGAAGAATGAAAGAGAAATTAACAGAATGATAGGAAAGGGTCTTTATGCGGATTGGCTGTGCGAACGACCAATTGGAAAATAGGAAGGCGGAGCTTCGGCAGCAATATGCAATGAAGTGCAAAAACTAAGGCACACTCATCGAGTTGCAGGACGGAAGCCATAAATTATTTTATGGGGCTTTTCTTTTCCAAAGACTGTTAGTTGTAACAGCCCCCCCCCCTCCCTTTTTTAAAAACTCTTCAAAGCAAAGCGTGTTCAGGCAATATCCCCTATAATAATATATATATGGGGATATCATGAATATATAGGGGTGTTGGTTCAAGTCTGTTGAGCTATTCCTAGAAACATGATTCACAGAAGATTTTTTTTTCATTATTTGGACACATTAATATTTTACTAAAGAAAATATTCACATACACACGAAAGAAATTTTTATTTATTGGCAAAATATGTGAGTTAATTTCGGTTAAAAATTTCTCTTAATTTCGCGCCCCTTGACAGCGGCGGCCGACCCCCTTGCCTCCCCCCTATCTTTAGCTACTGCCAATAGCTAAAACTTTTTTCTATCTCACACAGGTTTCGCATACACTAAAAACGAATCATCACCAATTTATATCAAGGTCTATCTGAATCTAAAGTTTTATTAAATTCCGTGCACTGGTTCTTGAGATATGACTATCGCTAAAATCGTGTAAATCCGGAAAAATGCTGCATAGTAGCACCACCTGTTGGGAGAGTTATACCAAAACTGAATCAACAGCAACTTATGTCAACGTCTAACTGAATCTGAAGTTTCATGAAAATCCGTGCGTTAGTTCTTGAGATATAGTTATCATGAAAATCATGGAAAAAGTAACATAGCAGTGCCCTGTATACACCTGTTTTCTTTAAGATGGTGGATTTCTGTAGGTGACTTCGGGGTACGCAGTTGACATATGACCCGTCGAACAACAATAAGAACTAGATACTTGAATTTTGTGGTGTGAAGTATTCTTTCACGTGTTGTGTATATGTTGGTCATTATTTGGAAGCTAATCTGATTTTTTTCAATAACTCGGATTTATGGGAAACTCGAACAATCGAGACTCTACTATATATGTCTGAAATGATACTTGTGTTTACTAGAATAGTAAAGAAATAAAAAGAATGTTGTCCACTTGTTTTGTTGATAAGAAGTTCTATTATGGGCATATGCAAAAAGACAACATCACTGTTGAATGCATTAATTATGTGAAAATAAACTATTATTAAATACTTTTAAATAGTAACTATCTCTTTTAGATGTTATTTGATGTAAAGTTATTGATTTATATCAATTTAAATTATAATTAAACCTATCAAATTAACTTACATTTATGTATAAAACTAAAATATTAACTGTGGATACTGGCGAATTTTTTGTTTTTTTGTTAGTTAGTTTCTGAGTCTAAAATACTGTTGATATATTGAATATATACCATATCTCAAAAGACAAATTAAATTAACTGCTGATCTTTGTAATTAAAATAAGAATACTTTTAACTTAGGAACGCGCGTATGTTGAAAGTTCGTAAACAAAGAACTTTTTTCCTGACAAGTTTTATTTTACAGAAAAGAAAATTCTTGTTATATCATAAATATTATCCATATGTTTGGTATGTACTTGAGTTGAAAATTTTCGAAAAATTCAAATCCGTCGAAATTTTTACTCTATCTTCAATAGTTTAAAAAATGAAACATTTGACTGGACATCGAAAATCTCCCGCAATCCCAGGAGAATTTTCTTTCGCAAATGAACCCCACTTAACCCTGCGAGGGTCATAGCGTTATACCCCGTTTAAGGGGGGGGGGGGGGATGAATTTAAAAAAAAAGCCATTTTTCTCATAAAATGCAGCATCGAACTCAATGAAGTTAAAATAAGTTGTAGAGATATTAAAAATTTATAATAAGCGATTTTCATGCCATTCATTGTGTAACAAGTGTGACAACTAACTACGGTATTAGAAAAAAATAATGTAATATATTCAGAGAGCAATCACATTTTTTTTTTCATATATTTATAGTCTGATATGTCCTATATATCATACATTTCAAAACTGTGCAATCCTACATAAATAGTTACATATACAGTAAAATCCCGTTACAACGAATTCCATTACAACGAAAAATCCCGTTATAACGAAATGCAAGCGAGTCCCGTTTTGAAATGTATTCAAATAATGTTAACATAATCTCAGTATAACGAAATATTCAATTTTTTATAATCTCGTTAGAACGAAATAATATGACACGGCAAATACTTTCAGTTGTACATTTTTATCGCTTGACAATTTTTGTTTTCGATGCCTAGTCTTAGGGACAATCAAGCTTATCTCTAAAGCTATCGCTTTTCTCCGAGCTTTGTTGTAAAATCGGTGTGCATAGGCATTTCACTGCAGAAGGAATGTTTCCTTTGTTCGCTCTCCCCTTTTCTCCACCCCTTTTTCTTGGAAGTCCAAGTAAGCTGTAACCAATGTAGGCAAACTTAACAAAACGTGAAATGAGTATTGCACATTCCCCCTTCCCTCTCCTCCCTACCTGAATAACTTTCGCAAAGGAATTTCCAAAGCTCGAAATCAGTTTGAAAATTTTCATCTTACCAGTAGGTCATAAAATGGCGGCTGTTAAGCGAAAACAGTTTAGTTTGGAAGAAAAAAAAGCCATAATTTCTGAAGTTGAGAAAGGAATGAAAAAATCCGATGTTGCTAGCAAATATGGAATTTCGCCGTCTACTTTATCCACTTTTCTAAAAGATAAAGAAAGCATTTTGAAAAAAATTCAAGTTAAAGTCTTTGATCCAAGCAGAAAACGAATTCGAAATGCCCAGTTTCAAGATGCGGATAGTGCTGTTTACAAATGGTTTATGGATGTTCGTTCTAGAAACATCCCTCTAAGTGGCCCTTTAATTAGAGAAAAAGGTTTGGAATTTGCAAGAATGCTAAACATTGAAAATTTTCAAGCCAGTGTCGGATGGTTGAATCGATTCCGAGAAAGATACGGTATAGTGGCAAAATGCATTTCAGGAGAAGCAAAAGACGTCCCAGTTGAATTTGTAAACGAATGGCGTAAAGGTGAAATACAAAAAATAATCAAGACGTATAGTCCTAACGATGTTTTTAATGCCGATGAAGCCGGAATATTTTTTCAGTTAGAACCAAGGAAGACTTTAGCGTTAAAAGGAGACAAGTGTATTGGAGGAAAGCTTTCCAAACAAAGGATTACAGCCCTATTTTGCTGCAACAAATCAGGAACAGAAAAACGAAAAGTACTCATAATCGGCAAATCTGAAAAACCCCGTTGTTTCAAACATTTTAAGTCCTTACCATGCATCTACAAAGCCAACAAAAAATCATGGATGACGCAAGGATTCTTTAATGAATGGCTGATAAATTTTGATAAAGATATGCAAAAACAAAAACGTAAAATTCTTCTACTCATAGACAACTGCACAGCACACAATGATCCTCCTATATTGAATCACATTCGTGTAGAGTATTTCCCGCCTAACTGTACTGCAATACTTCAGCCTCTTGACCAAGGCATTATCAGAGCCGTAAAATCACGATACAAAACTATGTTATTAAAACGCATTCTCTGTGATCTGCAAAATAACGTAAACAGAAAGTGCAACATGAAAGAGGCAATTGATATGATCTGTGGATCGTGGGATGATATAAGCCAGAAAACAATAGCCCACTGTTGGAAACACGCGCAGATTGACCAGGATTTAAATAAAGAATCGACGGCTCAAGGATCTAGCGATGTAGTACATGATGAGGAGCAGACAGTCGAATATGAGATCGAATCCACTTGGAACTTAGTAAAAGAAAAATCTGGTGTGTCTCAAAGCATAAGCTTTAAAGATTTTTTAACTGCAGATGACAATGCTGCAACTTGTTATTCATTAACAGAGACAGATATTGTGCAGTCTATTGTTGATGATCGCATTTTAGAAAATGATGAAGAAAGTTCTGAAGATGAAGAAAATGAGGTTTCAAAAGTTACATCTGCTGAAGCCTTAGAAAGCTTAGAAAGAGTGCGCAATTTTATTTCTTTACAGAGCAGTGTACCAGATAACATTTTTTCTAATATTAATCATGTACATAATTTTGTATTGTCCGCAGCTTCAAACTCCCTTGTACAAAAAAAAATCACTGATTTTCTGCATTAAATTTTTTCTTGTACAATTTGAAGATCATTGAAATGGTGGTAAGTCAATTTTTCAGTTCTATAAAAAATATTATACATTGTATTATACTAACTTTACGTTATTAGAAGGTACTACTAATTTTTATTACTATTTTTAATAATTAATTATCTACTAATTTGTATTATACTACTATATTTTTATAATTAACTATGATATGAGGATCTGAATTGAAATGTTTAATTTTCTATTGAATTCCGTTACAACGAAATTCCCGTTACAACGAATAAAATTTGCGGTCCCGTGAAGTTCGTTGTAACGGGATTTTACTGTATATGCGTAAATAGCAATAAAATGAAAAGAAAAGCGAAATTGGGCGGAGCTACTGAGTCCCGCGTTTGAGTGTTAAATAAACTCCACCCTAAACATTTCTATTTCTGTATTTACGCTATGGTCTACGATACTTTTTGAAAATAGATTTTTCTTATGACTTCATACAATTTCAAATCATAGATATTTATGTACGTTATTGATGTGTGTAGACGTTATAGAGGACATTCATATAGAGACAGGCATTCATATACGCAGAAGGTGGCCATAATTATACTTTTGCAAATCAGCTGTTATAATGTCATGTAACGCAATTGATGATTTAAGTAGTTTGTGCTAAATTATTTTCATTTGTATAATCTCTTGATACAAAATAGTAAAATTAACATAAACAAGATCGAAAAATCATGCGCAAGCATAGATTATGGAACACTTTCCAACACATTCAAAATGCTGTAACAAAACTTCACCGTTTACTCAGTAAACAATTTAGAAAACGCATAACACATTTGAAAATCCAATACCAGCAATTACTAACAATAGTCAAACAAACTATCCAAATTCTTTTGCGCAGCCCTGTATATGATTTACAGATTTGAATGTATACTACACAGTATGCTAATATTAACTTCAGCTAAGAAATACATAGGACAATTGAAAATTTCCCTTCAACAATTTCCGTCAATAAACGGAAATTTATGTGAGATATTTTGAGCAGCCCTGTATAAGATCTATAGAATTTATATGCACCATCTAATAAGCAAAAAATTACTTGCATTTTAAAAAGCGTACCGCGTACCACAACTGATAACGAGCTACTACCATTTATTGTTCTTAGACAGTAATGTAAAAAAATTCTTTTAAGTGACCCTATAAATGAACGATACATTATATGCATACCATATTCTAGAGTAAGCACCTTATAGTATCAACCTCACGATATGTATGAATTTGAATATGTTTAAAATATAATAACATCGTTTAAATACGTCACAAGCGATTTTTTCCCATAAACTGTAATGTAAAGAAAATCTTTTTAGTGGCCCTGTAAAAGAACCATATACGCTACACACTTCGTTTTCAATACCAAACCTGCTATAGAAATCACCAGTAATATATATCAATCTCAAGGAAATCCGAGTATATTTACGCGAGTCAGAGCACGGCCAGACAGAAAAACAAGACGGCAGGCAGACAGACAACCGAATTCATAAACACTTTTCAACTTTGTTGGTAAGGGATAAAAATTAATACTAAAATCCACTGTTGATTCTTTACTCAGAGAGATTCTCATGTCTTGGGAATGAAGAGGCAAAGATTTTCTTTTGATGTTTTCATAAATAAGAATTATGACATTTTAATTTAAAACTGACACCAGAATATTGAAAAAGGTATGTTTTTAAATAATTACACATAGTGCTCCATACTAGCATCTAGCGCTGCAAAACTTCCCGTTCCTCCCAAAATCGATCTGCGCGCTTCCTCGCGCATTACTGCTACTTTAGGAGTTTTGTTTACATTTTCGTATAACTTTGCTTAAAGCAAAATCTCTCCATGAGCGATTTAGCGCGGTGGTTAAAGTACAGGACTTGTGATCTGAAGGTTTAAGTTTCTCTACAATTGATGTTTTTTTTGTTTTTTTTTAAATCTTTTTTAGAGTTTTGATTTGATTTTTATGGAATTAATTAATAAAGATGATTTACTTGACATAAAGATCAGAAGATTTTTATTATCAGTTGCCTTGTAATTTTTTACTTTCAGTAAGATAATTAAATTGAAATTATACTTAAGTTAAATAGAATTTTATATAAATTTTTATTACATAAAATAAAATTTAATTTTTAATAAATTTCAATAATTAAATTAATTTTTTTAATTCATATTTTTTAATAATTAAATGAACATTTATTAAAATGCTAAACTTACATTAAAAATATTTTTATGTTAGAACTTTAGTAACAGATAAATATTAAATTAGCAGAATTAATGTATTAAAGTTTTTATCTTTTAAAATTAAGCTTCTATATAAAAATCTCTAATAAATTACTAGTAGTCTTTTTACCAATTACTGGTTCATCTGTAGTTATAAAATAGTTAAAGATTACCAAAATTAAAGATTTTCTTTAAAAAATATATATATATTTAATTATATAATTGATGTTAATTAATATTATATTTAAATATATATGTTAGTTAATATTACTATTTAAATATATATAATGAATAGTAATTAATATTAATATTTAAATATATATATGTGTGTGTGTATACATATATAGTTAATATTAATTATTATTATTTAAATATATTATTAATATTTTTGCTTAGTGGTTTGTAATACATTCCCTTCCATTTTCAGTGAATAATTAACCAGATATAAATTATTAAAATAAAATATGTTAAAGAAAGACTTGGGTTTTTCAAACAATATTTTTTTGTTTTGGATGATACACTTTGTACAATACATATATGCATGTATAGGATTAAACTAAACTTTTTAAAAAATATTATGTGTTATTAATAACACATAATAGAAACATATACTTTTTGGTTCCTAAACCAAACCAAACCTTCTGCAGAAAGTTTGGTTTGGTTTTTTTTTTTTTTTTTTTTTTTTTCATTTATTGTATGTCTACATCAGTAATATATTAGTAAGACATTTTTGAAAATCTGACTAGCAAATAATATCTAAATCATATACAATCTTCAACTATGTTAGAAACACAGACATACATATATAAACATTATGAGACATGTATATATTCATATATACATATAATTATATATTACATATATTTATATACATATATATAAATGTATGTAAATATACATATATAAATATACATATAAATATATTTATACACATATATATGCATATTTATTACATATAAAACTTTAAGTAAAATTTAACCATTGAAACATAAGAAACTGACCGTGGATAGTTATATTTTTATTTTAATTTTAATTTTAATTTTTATTTTATTTTAATTTGAATATCGTTCTATTGCAGTCATCAATTAGATTTCATCTAATTACAGCCCAAATTTTGGCATATCTTATATTTTCATAATATTTATTACATACATATATTCATACATGTATATGTGTATTATTGCATATAAAATAATACACATATGCATGTATGAATATATTACTTTTACTAGAAAAAAAATATATGTCAGATTTATTGGCTTACAGTGTAGTGTGAGAGTAAGAAAATGTTAAAACTACAGCAAAAATACCCAATATTATACTGATTATAAAAAACTTTAATTGATTAATCTTTGTATATTACTATACTATCATATTGGTAAGAAACAATAACAGTTTTATTTAGGTGGCCTCTATAATAAAATTTTCTTAATAAAATTTTTAATTGATACTTAATAAGTAAAAATGTATTAAACAAAATATAATTTATTTTTAGGTATCACTTTATAAACTAATCAAATACAATAACATCTCTCTTTCGTTTTTCTTCTATTTTAATTAATTTTATTATTATTATTGCAGAATTTAACATGTCATGATTTCATGACCATTTTTCAAGAATAAAAATATCACCATGGGAAATATTATTTTTAAAAATATTTAATTTAAATTATTTTACAAAAATTATATTAATAATAAATTATTATTATGGATTATAAATTATAATATAAGAAATGTGAAGAAATGGGCATTAACTTTTACAAATTAATATTATACAACTTGTTAAAACAATTCTCGTAGTTAATTAATTAGTATTTCATAGTAATCAAATATCAATTAATTACACGACAAAAAGAATCCCATTAAATACATTTTAGTTTACATAAAATGTATTTAATGGAAATTAAATATATTTAATGTTTACATTAAATGTACTTAGTTATTTGTATAATAAATTTATTTTATCCCAAAATTTATTTTATAAAACTAAGTTTAATTTACAAGTTAAATTACGCAGTTTAAATTTTTACTCAGAAGCATTAGGACTTAATTCTGTTTTATTATCCTGTCCATAAAGGGCAGCAGCACAAAACGATAATGAGCGTGTTCAGCTTACACGACCACAACGACCATGGTCGAAGGAGACTGGAAAATGGAGTTGGTCTTTAAACATACAGTTACAGTGAACTTGAGAATCAAATGTTCAAATCACGCATTTGCCTACTTATATTAATATTTTGTTGCATGTTAGTTGTGTACTTGGTGGGTGAATGGTTAAAGCATTGACTTTCTATCTAGATCAAGATCTAGATAGTGTGAGTTCGAATCCCATGCTTTCTTCAAGTTTTTTTTCTGCTTTTTTATTTAAAAATGTTTTGTCAGTTGCTATATATTTTTCATGCTAAATGGTAAATTTTGACATTAATAACAGTTCCAGATTAATATTTATTATTAAAATAAAATACTTATTTAAATATTGTATTTCAGATTTTTTTTTAAGTGTTTATTGGTTACTTTATGTTTTTCATGATAAATGGAATATTTTTAATAAAAGTAAATTTTGATATTAATAACAATTACAGATTTATTTCTATTGTTATTATAAAATACTCATTTAAATACGATAAATGGGCAATCTTCCGATTAAAATTTTCTTTTACAGCGCTTTATAATATTTAAATTTTTATTCCAATTCGTTAATATTTTTTTAGCAAATAAGAATTGTGCAAAAACATCTGTGCGCATACGATGGGTGTGTTTTTTTTATGGAGTACCTTATTGGTTTATTATTACTAAAACTAAAATGCAAAGCATATTTTACAATATAAAATTCAATGTGTAAAATACTATAAAAATAAAATTATACGTATAACGTTAAATTTTTTAAAAATCAAATTAAAAAATGAATTTTGATAATTAAATATTTAAGTTTCAAACAGTTTGTTACCGAAATAAATGTTTTAATAAGAATATTAGAAACTCTTTTTATCAAATATTTTAATTTACTAATACAAATGAAAGTCATAACATGTTGATATCACAGTTTTGTTATATTAACAGTATTCCATTTTAATGAAAATATAAAGCAACTGATGAAGTCCTTTTATATATTAATAAAAATTGAAAAGAAAAATCTAAAATAAAAGAAGAGGCTTATGATCCAGGTTCATTTGTTTACTACGACAAAACATCGTAAGTGTATGTAATATTTTTTATTTAATTTTTATTTTTGAGTGCTTGTGTCTAATTATTTTAAGGCTTTCTGTGTTAGACCTGTTGGGAGACGACTTTCATATACGATCCTTAATTATTTTAATATGTGTATTTCCAAATAAAAACGACTGACATCTCTAAATCAGTTTTAACTTTTCAGATAAATTATTTGCATAGAACAAACTTTTAAAAGTTCCAAACAAAAACTAAAACTTTAGAGTGCTGCCAAATTTCAAAAGCAAAATTACATAAAATTATGAATTACATAAATATAATACAACGAGCTACACATAATATGATGACCGTATAAACACTATAAATTATGCTACAGCAGACCCACTGAGTTATATAGAATTATATTAGAGCTCAGTGGTTAAGCCAAAAGCTGACACAAATCGGTGATCGAACATCTGACTTGTCATCAACTTATATGTCACTAAAACTGATATATTAATCGTACTCCGCTATTGTTATATTTTATATACTGTTTCGTTAAGAAATACGAAAGTTTAAAAAATCAGTTATAAAGTTGAAAATTGTTAGATTTCCGATCAAACTGTTAAAGGTGTTCAATCAACCTTCCAAACGAAAAGCCCAATCACGTGATCAAATCGACCACAAAATTTTTTGGGGGTCAAGAGAGCGAAGTTTGCGCAGGCGCATCGGGCTAAATCAGATCACGTGATGCTTTGTTGTGTCACGTGATGTTTTGTGTTCATGATTCCTATTATGATATTCCTATTACAAGAGCCACTTTTTTGGAAGGATAAGGGCTTATAGTCGCTGGCTTCACTTATTATAAGGCACAGAAACAGAATATAATTCAATTATGGCTTATTTCCATGCTTCTAAGGTGACTAACTCCACGTATATTTTCTCCTTCGACCATGGTCGTTGTGGTCGTGTAAGCTGAACACGCCCATTATGTTAACTACCATGGCTTCCTGCGATCTCTATAGAGATCGCAGGAAGCATGCGCGAAAAAATGCGCACATCGATTTTAGGAGTATTTTGGAAAAGTTATGAAGCGATAGACGCAAGCAGGGAGATAGAGGGAAGGAGAACAAAGATAATGTTTCTACTTATGGAACTAAAAGCGGTACCTAGTATGGCGGCGTTTCTGGTCTTTTGGGCCTTTAGGAAGTGTAGCGCCCTCTATCTCTTTACCATGCTCGAAACCAAAATGCAGGAAGAGCAGACGACAATTTGCACAATTTGTCATGTTTGACAGGTCACATGACCGGCCTTTGGGAGCACCAGCGCCACAAACTGGGTACTAATTCCCGGTCCATGTTGTGATCTTGAAAGCCTATCTTCACTGTTCTCCTTCTTATTTCTATCTCCATGGACGCAAGCAAGACTTCCTTATCATAGTATCAGACCTCTCAATCAGCAAGTTGCCTTTGACCGCTATACTTGTCCTGCTACTAGCGCCATCAATCGTCAGTAATAGTATTTACGACACGAAACCACACGAAATTTTTTCACAGCTCCATTTGTTCTATGCATTTGCTTATGAACTAGTAGTTTTCCTACCAGTAAAATTTTATAGTAAATTTTATCTTATTAAATTGACAAGATCGTGTGATTACATGACGAAAAAAATTCTATTAAATTTTAGTGGTAAGAAAAAAGCGTAAGAGTTAGCAGCTATGCGGTAGCAGACCAGCTAGATTTTTCTATAGATTTTTCTATTATATTTTTGGATACCAGTTTTTTAGTAGAGACAGTTTTGTTTTGTTTGGTCGGAGAATTCTGGGATTTAAAAGAACAACATTTTCTCTAAAAATATACTGGTGTTCAAAAAGCCCGAAACATGGCAACTGTGCGGTAGTATCCACCAGGCGGCGATACTTTCCGGAGAAAGTCAATTAATAAGTTGGCAATTACCGCGAACATTTTCTCCTATAGACTTTCTCCGGATTGTCAAGTCTGATCTATGATAAGGGAGTCTTGGACGCAAGTTGCTCCATTAGCAAGTATTTTATTCTGAGTTTACTTTTTTAAATGCAACGACTGCTGACTTTGTCACGCATTCGGCGCATTATATCGAAATCAACGAACATTGAAATTAATAAACTGATTGAGAAAAGGTTTCTTAAAAATTAAGTTTTCTGGAATCAAAACAGTTTTCTCAAAATCAAAACAAAAAAAATTTGCTTAAGTTGGCAACTCTATCATAATATCTAATAATAATCCTCGAAAAAACTTCTAGCTACTATTTTTATTTGAAGGGCCCCAAAAAGTAGTTGAGCCCTGGGCCCCAGAGGACATTAATCAGGCTCTGTTAACAAACATTGATTATTATGTGTGTGCAACACTAAAACATATCTATTAAAAAATGAAAAATAATAATCAATTTGGTTATAGTCAATAATCATGCACATTTGCTTTTGCAGCACATTATTATTTGATTATTTATTTATGGTTACAGCAAAATAATAATCAGGACATTGAGAAAAAAAAGTGTTTTAAGAATTTAAACTTGTGTTTCGACATCAGTTTGGGGAGGGGCGTATCGACATGTTGGGTCATAATAATCATTGAGGTTTAGATTATTGTTTATTTATCGTTATTTGAAAGTAACAATGGCGGCAGAATAATTTTAAATAGTAAAAGCATTTTAAAGATTTAGCCACCCTCTAGCATTTGTTGGCGGGCAGTTTAGAAGTTTGAGTATTTATTTTTATTGCAAAGTAAGAAATAGGGCAAATATTTTTCCATAAATTAAAGCTTTTTAAGAATTTTAGATTTTGCATGGTGGCAATGAATGCAGTTCAAACAATCCGAACAGTAGGGCATCGGTTGAGAGGCTTTCCAGTTGCATAACGCCCAATTTAGAGGTAAAATGTCTTGCTTATAAAATTGAGCCAATGGGGAAAAGATGAATTGTAGTTTTAAAACTACAGGGAAGGGATAGAATAATGGTTAAAATTTAAAAGTGGAGAAGGTAGAGAAATTTGGAATATAAATAGTAAATTTAAAAAAGTTAATGGCTAGAAAGTACCACGTTAATTTTAAAAAAAAAAAAAAAAAAAAAAAAAAAAAAAAAAAAAAAAAAAACATGGTATAGTTGTAGTTGTAGAAATTACTGTGGAGAAAAAGAATAGAAGGATGTGCATTTAAAAGATAGATTGTTTATCATTACTACAGACAAAACAGAAAGGTTTTCAAAGAGATAAAGAATTTCAAATATTTTTAACTTTGTACGCTGGGAGGGACAACAGCGAGAGTGAAAATTTTACGGAAAAAAGAGGTGTGTTTGTGTGTCTGTAATTTAGATGATTAATTATTTTGAGGAAAAATACAAACAGAGGTATTTAAAAAATAATGATTTAAAAAAAAATAAAAAAATAAAAGCTTTATAGAATTTTAATTTTGTGTGGCGGGGTGGGTGGGAGGTTTTATAGGAAGTTCGGTTGAGGAGATGATATTTAGATGAAAAAAAAAAAAAAAAGATTAAGAAAAGTGGCAATCCACCGAAATGTAGATGATTCTCATCCATGCGAGGAGAAGCAATATATTTTAATTTAAAATGTAATATATTTAACAGAATTTAAAAAAATTGAATTTTCACGCCTATAGAATTCATCATATTTTTACATTTAAAATGACATTGTGAATATATCCGAAATTTTCTTTCTCGTTATTGAGAGGTGATTATTATTATTATTATTATTATTATTATTATTATTATTATTTTAAAATTTTTATTTAATTTTTTATTTATTTTTTAGGACAGTCGTAAAAGGATAAAACACATCAGAAATGTATTTTTTTTTTTTTACTCTAAAAAAATCTTTCTTTTTGCGATTTTTTGGCATATAATTGAATAGTTTAAGAAAATACTTTTTTTTTTATTTAATTACATTTCGTTTTGTTATTATTTTCGCAATTCTAATCTACGTCTGGTATAGACATAAACTCACTAATGGCCTGATTTTCATTAAAAATGAATAATAACAACAAAATAGTGACAAATTATTCTACAAGTATGTATTTTCAAAGAATTATTATTTCTTTATCTTCGATTTTCGGGTATAGATTTTTTTTTTTTTTTTTTTTCGTTGAGTTCAGTTTGGTTTTAAATGGGTAATTTCGAGGCTTTTCTTTTCAGGTAATTTCCATGTGAATTACTTTAATTTTGATGCTTTTTAAGTTGTGTTATGTTCTAAGTTTCTAATATTATTTAATCATTATATAAGCTTTAAAAAAAATCATCATTTGCAATTGAATAGCTATTTTATTATTATTATTATAGAATTCGGCAATAAATATATGGAGAATATTTGTTTCTTCTCTCTCTCTCTCTCTGAATTTTTTTAATGTCAAAGTCCTCTTTCTATTACCACTTGCCATTAACCACTTATCGTCCTCAAAAAAGGTTGAGCAGAAATAGGGCAAATATTTTTCTATAAATCCGTCGTTAAAAGTGGGGAGCGCTCTTTCGGATGACTGCCAAAAAATCGGTTGCTATTTTTATCATTCATCACTTCTAAAATTGTTTTAATTTCAATTTTCACATAATCGAATAAATATAACAGTACTTTTGAATGAAATTTACTTTAAAATTTTAGCTCAATTTAATAAAGACTTTTTAAATAATACTCAAACATATTAAAAAAAAAAGATTTCTATCTCAACAATGAACGATTTGCTACAATAACGTAAGTAACTGGTGGTAGTTTTATTAAAATTTGCATTTCATCATAAAAAATGAATTCCTACTTATAATTACATTATTAAATTTACACTTACACTTAATAAATTTATGTGATTTATTGCAAACATATTTTTTTTACAATCCTTTGTAAATTTTTTTGAAAGGTATGTGACACCCACAGAATGAAAACGTGTTCATGAAAGGAAACAATAGTAGTAGCAGCCGATGTTCACGAATAGTACATTTTATTTAAGGACATAAATTAATTTTTTTAAAGTCATATTTATACTTCTTTATATTTATTCTTATACTTTTTAATTTTTTAAACTTATATGTAGAAATGAATCAAGGAAAACGTAACATAGAAGCGCCACCTGTAGGGCTATTTACACCAAAACCTAAGCAGCCGCAATTTATTTCAATATCTAACTGAAGTGGAAGTTTGTTGATTAAATTCCATTAATTTGTTCATGAGATCTGACTATCGCTAAAATCTTGTAAATCCTGAATAATGCAGGATAGCAGCACCACCTGATTGGAGATTTACATCAAAACCTAAAAAACAACAACATGTGTCAACGTCTAACCTAATCTGAAGTTTGGTTAAAATCCGTGAATTAGTTCTTGAGATAGAGCTACCATGAAAATCGTGAATAATGCTGCTTAGCAGAAACACCTCTTGGGCGATTTACATCAAAAACTAATCAGCGCGAATTCATATATAGGTCTAACTGAATCTAAAGTTTTATTAAATGTTCTTGAGGTAGAGAGCTCAAAATATGTTTGTTACATATAGACAAACAGACAGACTCACCGACATTTTGACATTTCTAAAAACAGTGAAATCGTGTTCAAAACTTTCTAAAACGTATAAATCCGTCAATGCAATACTTTCTTCTTGTAAAGATAGAAGAAAGTAAAAATGCTACTTGTGTTGTTTCATCTTACATGCCTAGTCCATGCATAGCCTTCGTCCTTAGTTACTTTTAAGAGAAATCGAGTTGAATTTTAGTCATCTGATGAGAGGTTTCTACTCGAGTTTTTCATGTTACTTATTTCCGAAAATAATTACTCGAAGAAATAATTTGTCAAAATGGCAAGCGAATTTGATTCCAGGTTGACAAAATATTACCATCATTTTTGCTTATAATACCTGTTAAATACCTGTTTTCTTTCTGATAATCTCCTAATAGGGTTCGACCCAGGCAGATTTGGGACATACTTAGCGACCCTTCACAAAATTCATTTAATAACACAACCACCTTCAAAAAACATTTGTTAGTAAAATAGGACCCTTCACAAAATTACATTCCATAAAAACAAACTCTTCATTAATACTCTACAAAATTTTTCTTAATAAAACAAGAACCATCACAAAATTCTTCTTAATAAAATAATTCCCCACACAAAATTACATAAAAACATACTCGTCTTTAATTATGTTTATTTTGTTAGGTTTTAAAATGTGTAATTACTTAAAAAAAAAAAAAAAAAAAAAAAAAAAAAAAAAAAAAAAAGTTCGCCAGAAAGGACAATTTTAGCAGGAAGATTTTTAAAAGTTATTATTAATAGGTGTTTGCTTCTAATCTGAGTAACTGTAAAACGTCTTTCGTTTCAAAATGTTATTTTTCACAAAATATATCAAATTTCACAAAAATAACGTTTATTTTTCACAAACTGATGCCCCAAGAAAAAACCGTGCACCAACCACCATGGAATGCTCAGTTAATCTGAAAATATTTTTAGCCCATTTTGAGTTAGATTGTGATTAATTCGTTAAGTTACATTTCAGTTTCAACAACGAACCGAACCAATCAAATTCGAAAAAACTCTGGCAGTCTAAATTCTTATATTTAGCGCAATATCACTATAGAACCTGAATCTATGCCGTGCTGAAAATAATTCACAAGCATGTCATCTATGGTAGGCGTTGCATGTGTTCGCCGTCCCTTCCCTAGTACATGTAATGGTGCAGCTGAGCTTGAAATTTTTAGGTCGAATGTTGACAATGTTGACTTCAGACACATTTCGCCGGTAGGGATATGTGTGTCTCCGGGGGAGGGGGGAATTCCACTTTTTGACCATTGAAAGCATACAATCCCAAAGCTTCTGGGGGATATCCCCCCCGGGTCACCCCCTGAATTCAACACTGAATGTTGAGATAGGCGTACCAGTAAATTATATACCAAAATGTGTTGGTGACTTGAAATGTTTTTAAACTTTGTGTGCAGTACCAGTACAATAGATCTAAAGAATGTAAAATTTGTTCAAAGAGGCTTTTATCCAATTTTCAGATTTACTCTTGATGTAAAATTTTGACAAAATATGACGGAGTATTTTCGTTGCACGTGAGACCGTTTCACAGTATACCGATTGTAAAACCCTGCTATAGAGACTGTTTCGGCCATTAACTACCCAACATTGTTGGCAAGCAATTGGTCAGACATGCTTTTATAAAAAAAGAATAGAATATTCTCATGTCACTTAAGAATTGCGATAAGCAGATTGTAAAACAACTGCATCACTCAACTTTGTAAGCAACCAATATACAGGGTGGTCCTAAAATATGTCAAAAATGTAAAAGTAGGTAGAGGGGACTAAATAAGCATATTTCGGATAGGAATGTGAGTGCGAAAATCCAACGTTCAGGCAGTAGAGGACGCTGTTGATTTCAGCGGATGAAAGCGTTTCGCTGGCTTGAATCGTCATTCCCCGCACGATTCAAGCAACATGCATCGTTACACCAATGCGGGGGTTGACGACATGCATTTCATGTGTGGGGCTGCGCAATGAAATGGAGCGGCTGCTCAAAGGATGCGCACGTTCAACGGCTTTCGAGCTTGTCGAAGGACTATACTCTACTGTGCATAATACTTCTTCTTTTACTGCTGGAATTCTGCGATATCTTCCAATGCCCGTATCACGCCTGGAAGCATAAAACGATCCACTCGCGCACAACTCCCGATGAAGACGCTCAATCGTTCGGCGATCCGGCAGATTCCTACCCGGGAATCGTATCCTTTGAGCATCTTCTTGCGCAGCCCCATATATGAAATGCATGTCGGCAAGTTCCGCAGTGGCTTAACGATGCCTGTTGCTCGAAAACCGCGTGGGGAAAAACGATTAAACATAGCGAAACGTTTTCATTCGCCGAACTCAACAGCGCCCTCTACTGCCTTAACGCGGCATTTCCGAACCCACATTCCTATACGAAATATGCTTATTTAGGTCCCCTCTACCTACTTTTACATTTTTGACATATATTTTAGGACCACCCTGTATTACAATTGATAACGGTTGGCTCCAACTAACTGCAGAGAAATCTGGATAATAATACAGTGATCTCTCACTTATACGCGATGTACAGTAATTACTTTTTCATACCACTACTTTAAAACAGTAAAATTTGATTTATATTTTCGGCGATTTAAGAAGTCGAAAATTTCCTTATAAAAAAACTGGTGCGGAAAAATGATTCCGTGTATCGCGTATAAGTGAGAGATCACTGTATTTGTATATATATATATATATACATATACAGGGTGATTTTTTTTTAAAGTTGTGAAATTAAAACCCTATAACAAAAGAACCACTGATCGAAATGACCTAAAATTTCACCAGTATGCTCCCAAAGCAATGGGAATTTTTTTAAACGTGATTAAAAAAAAACTTAAAATCGCACCGACAGATGGCGCTGTACATGCAGTAAAGTCGGGAGACGAACTTGCGCCCGGCACACGCACATTGGCGTAAAAACGTGAAGTACGCACAGCTCGTGTTCATTATTCTACGGAATTTTCATCTTTGGGGATCGAAAAGCAAAAATTTATGTTCCGGAATGTCATAAATGACAATTGCAATGTTTTAATTTAAATTTTACACCGGAATATTGAAAGAATAGTTTAAAAATTTTCACATACTTTTGTTTTGCTCTCCAAATATTCTTTGTTGAAATCATGTACGTCGGCTGTGTAAGGCTGTCGATATTCAATAGTGAAAGGAAAAGGGTAACTAATATAAGGTGTACAAAAGATGCAATTTTATGTATGTTCACAGTTTTATATGTATATTTGAGGGTGGGGCCTATTTTGGGGTTTAAAACCTTTGCCCAGAGCACTTTAAAAGTGATAAGATGCATATCAAAACACTTTTATGCTACGATAAATATATGATTTTTAAAAATCAACTCAAAGAAAAGCATAATTACGCAGAACAATTGTATCTTGAATCTATTTAAAGGTTCGTAATAGGATTCTCTTCATTGCGAAGCGAATGATACAGAGATGCCATCGAAGCATGAGTGTAATTGATGCCACTGTTTTTTAAACCCCCCTTCCCTTATTTCCCTATGAAAATTGTATAAGGTGGTCCTTTTGTGGAGTTTTGAAATAGTTTACTGTTAAAGTTATTTTGTATAGGCGCTGCGATGGGAAGGAGGGGGGGGGGTATTTAGGGGTTTAAAACCTTTGCACAGAGCACTTTAAAAGTGATAAGATGCATATCAAAACCCTTTTATGCTACGATAAATATATGATTTTTAAAAATCAACTCAAAGAAAAGCATAATTACGCAGAACAATTGTATCTTGAATCTATTTAAAGGCTCATAATAGGATTCTCTTCATTGCAAAGCAAATGATACAGAGATGCCATTCAAAGCATTTGTGTATCTTGAATCTCTTTAAAGGATTCATAATAGGATTCCTTTCATTGCGAAACGAATGATACTGAGAGTGAGGCAGTAAATGTCATTAAAGCATGTGTGCAATTAATGCCATTGTTTTTTAACTCTCTTTCCCTTATTTCCCCATGAAAATTGTAGAAGAGGGTCCTTTTGTGGAGTTTTGAAGTAGTTTAATGTTAAAATTATTTTGTCTACTTGTTCTTTTCATTATGCCGATTTTTATAAATTACGTATTTACTAAAATCCACTTTCATGATAATAAAAAACAAAAAAACTGTCCATTTTATGTATTAGTAGCTGACGCCTACGGCGTTTCTCGGGCTCGTGATAACACCGTTAAATAAACCTCATATTTCTATGATTTTATATCTTCAACACGATTTTCTATAAGTTTTTATTTTTAAATGAAAAATTCGTGAAAAAATACTGATGTTTAGTTATAACAGCGCTCGTAAGAAGACGTTTTCTTATTTTTACAAGTAGGGTTGTTTCATAGTTTTTTTTAAAGAAGGTAGTTCTTGTTTTTGAACTGTTTGAAATTTTTATCGGTTATAAATATAACCGTTTTGCTGCCCGTTAAAACCCTTTAGCGGGCGGTGTCCACAAAAAAGGACACCTAATTTTAATTCCAAAACTGACGAACAGCACCAAGAATATTTAATTAAATTTTTCCTTTTATAAAGTACGGGAAAATAAGTAAGTTTTTATTCTCTAATGAATTCTTTTTAACACTTTCCAACCTAGTTGAAAAGTGTTTATGACTTCGGTTTGTCTGCCGTCTGGCCGTCTGGCCGTGCTCTAACTCCCGTAAATATGCTCAAATTGCTCTGCAATTTTTATATGTTATTGTCGCTATCTATAGTATGTTCCCTATTTCAACGGAAGTGCGTAGCACTTATAGTTTTTTACAGAGACACTCAAAAGAATTCCGTTACATTGCGGTCTATGGGGAAAAATCATTTGCGGTTTATTTAAATAATGTTTCACTATTTTTAACGCATTGAAATTTATATATATCACTAAGGTGCATTACAAGAAGCTGAATATGGAATAGGGTGTGCATAGCACTTATAGTTACTTTACAGGGACAGTCAAAAGAATTCCGTTACATTACGTCTATGTAGAAAAATCGTCTGCGGTTTATTTAAATAATGTTTCACTATTTTAAACGCATTGAAATTTATATATATCACTAAGGTGCATTACAAGAGGCTTACTACAGAATATTGTGTGTATAGCAGTCATCGTTCATTTACAGGGACACACAAAAGAATTCTCTACTGTCTGTTAACAATAATTCCTGGAAGTTACTGAACGCGATTTTAAATTTAACTCGCTTTTTGTCTATTACGTGGTGTGTATAAATTCTGTAGATTATATACAGGGCAGCACAAAAGTTCGCGAACACATTTCCGTTTATTGACAGAAACTCCAGAAGGAGAATTTTAAACTGTGCTACGCGTTTCCTAACTGAACTAAAATTTAGCATCCTATGTAGTATATATACAAATCTATAGATCATATACAGGGCTGAATAAAAGTATTCGGATATTTTTCCGAATATTGTATATGTTGGTTATTCCTGAAATTATGTTTTTAAATATGTTATGCGTTTTCCAAATTGTTTACTTTGATGTTATCTTTCAGCTTATTAAACGGTATGATTTGTAAAATTATTTTTGAAGCGTTGGAAAGTGTTACATAATCTATGCTTGACGCATGATTTTTCTTTCTTGTTTTAATTATGGTGTCAGTCCATTATTTCATTATTTTAAAAACAAACTTACTCCGCGCCGGAAAGGGTTAAATAAATATTGATATGTAATTATAAAAGAAGTATGTTTTCTTGTCGCTTTTTTTTGTTTGTTTTGCTTTTGCGTCAGTTCATTTGGCATAACATTTAGAAGAAATTAAATTTTAGAGGAGAAGCATATGCTTCACGTGCCTTTTGGATAATCAGGCCGTGCTTATTTCCCTATGAAAATTGCAGAAGGTGGTCCTTTTGTGGATTTTTGAAGTAGTTTAATATTAAAATTATTCTGTCTACTTGTTCTTTTCATTATGAAGATTTATAAATTACGTATTTACTAAAGTCCACTTTCATGACCATAAAAAACAAAGAAATTGTTCATTTAAAATATTTGCAGCTGACGCCTTCGGCGTTGGCCGGGCTCGTATTAATAACGTTAAATAAACTTCAAATTTGTATAATTTTAGGTCTATAACTCGATTTTGTATGAGTTTTCATTTTCAAATGAAAATTCGCGAAAAAATATTGATTTTTATTAGTACGTAATAAGATATTTTCTTATTTTTAAAAGTAGGGTTGTTTCGTAGTTTTAAAATAAGGTAGCTCTTGTTTTCCGAACTGTTTGAAATTTTTATCGGTTATAAATATAACCGTTTTGCAGCCCGCTAAAAAAATATTGATGTGTAATTATAAAAAAAAGTATGTTTTTTTTTTTTTTTTTTTGCTTTGGTGTCTGCTTTGGTGTCAGGTCATTTAACATTTAACATAACAAAAAAGAAATACTTCATATCGTCCTAACTCTCTGAAATTTTAGTTGATTATATATTCGTTATATTAAACTTTCGTGAAAATATATGCATATTTAGTTGTGGCCAAAGCCAAGCAAGGCAAAACGGAAACAGCCCGTGCTTTAGCGTTTTCATTAAAAAGCACTCACAATTTTTTTATAAATACTTCTTTTTTTAAATACTATTTTTAAATACTATTTTTAAATACTATTTTTAAATACTCCTCCAAGCGTTTCGAAATTTTTGTAGGAAATGTACCTCTAATCTACCAAGACACATTAAAAAGATTATGTCAAAACACCGGCATTTTGTTAGTTTTAACGTAGAAAAAAATCATGTTGTGGAGGCGCAAAGTGATCTTCCATCGGGAATTTTTTTCGAAAGTTTTAAAATTCGTATTTTTCAAAAGAGATTTCATCGTTGAGTCTTAGATTTAATATGAATTTTTTTGTGAATCGGTACCTTTGAAATCGTGTCCTAAGGGAACGTCGCCGGAAGGCAGAAAAAATCATCCGGAAGAACAAACCTTTTTGCATTTTTTTTCAAAGTATTAATAAAAATATTTTTTCGAACTGATTGCGGTATTTAAGACGTAAGAGTACGAAATTTAAAAATATGTCTTCCTGTTATTCTTATCAGGAAAGGTTAGGCCGATAAGTGTTAAGTCAAACGGCCAAAAAAATCAGCATTTGCAGCAGATTCCCTTCTACGCGCTCTGAACTGCAAAGATTGAGCATGTGCGTACGCGTCTGCACATTTTTGCAAAAGAGATCGCTTTCTGGATGAGTTTTTAATCAATATATAGGCTAATTATAAAAAATGTAAAATCAGATCGTCAGGTGCATCAGGACCTGCCCTTGGACTATCCTCATTCAAATTTTCAGACATCTACGTGTGTTAGATTTCGCCAACCATCAGTAATAGACAGAAACACACACACACACAGGGCAATACTTTCCTTTATTAATATACTAGCGGCATCGTCCGCTGGAGGGCGCTTAATTACATCGTGGCCTCGATCAAACAAATATCCTTCAAAAACCGTCGGATCGAGTCTTTAGTATCTAAGGCAACGTACGCCAGGCTTGGCGGTTTCTTTGCGACGATTTTTTTTTTTAAATTCTCTTCTCCAGACAAATTTTTTTTTAGAACGAACCTCCTGCTCTTATCTCCGCAGCCTACGGTAGCGTATACCGTGCTCTGCACGCGCCGGAATGTCATTTCGAATGAACCTAGTTTTGGGGGCAGCGTACAGTATGCTCCAAACGGACCTCTTTCCGAACAAACCTCCGTTTCGGGTTTCCGCTGCCTACGGCATCGTATACCGGGCATTTAGCGCATGCACGGGAGCAGAATAATCTTGCCGAGAAGTTGAATATATGGTATTTATAAATTTTACTTCGAATTTGTATAAATAAATATTTTTAAACGGAAATCTTTTTTTTCCCCCGAAGATGAGGTTAAACATTCCGATGTCAGCGGACAAAGCTCGCCGCAAATTTAAATACATGATATTTATAATAATTTTACCTGGAATTTGTATCAATTTATATCTTTTTACCAAAATCTTAAATTTTTCCGAAGTTCAGATCAAACGTTCCGCTGTCAGCCAGTGAAACCCACCGCAAAGTTGAATATTGTAAATCCTTTTCAACAACTTTATGCTCCTCAAAAAATCAATCCATTTTTACTATAACGTAAAAATTGGGAATATCTTTCTTTTTTTTCCTGAAGATGAGAGGAACAGTTCCGTTCTCAGCGGGTGAAGCTCGCCGCAAAGTTGAATATCTATTTATAAATTTTACGGGGAATTTATATGAAAGAATATTTTTAAACGAAAATCTTTCTTTTTTTCCGAAGATTTTTGAAGAGTGTCGCAGAAAATTGATAAAATGTAATTAAGTGGTGCCCCCTGGTGGCATTGAAATGACATTTTATAGGAAGTTTGCATAAAGGTTAAGGAACCCAAATATAATTTTTTTTTGTGACAATCGAATAAGATTAACAGTATTTTTGACGCAAATTAAATATCAAAACGCACTCTAGCGGAGAAAAAATAAGTTAAAATTATAAAGTGCGCATGTAAATGAAGGTTAAAAAAAATTCCATTAAGTAAAAAAATAAGTTAAATTTTTCTGATAATTAGAAGTTAAGGAAAGGCACTATTATATTGGGTTGTCCGGAAAGTTCGTGCCGGTTGGGAAAATCAATTTGTACCGGAAAATTCTATCCGTTAATTATTAGACGTTAGATATCGGAATCAATGTGTAATAATTAAATGATAGGATTTTCCGGCATGAGTTTATTTTCCCAACTAGCGCAAACTTTCCGGACAACCCATTAATAAGGCCACCAGTTGGCATTCTTCCTCTCCCCCCCCCCCCCCCCCTTTCCCTCCTCATCTTTCAAATGCAGAATGAATATATGACATTCAAAATTCCTTTCAAATTGACATTCAAAATCCATTACGTGTAGTATTTAAATTTTTTAATAATAAGAGAAATTACAGTCCGAATTTTACAAAACTTTGCACACCTATGTAAATAATTTTTCTTCTCCTATTCTGAAATTTTCAAATCGATGTCGATTAGTTTTTTAACACATTGACGGATAGTTGGAAATAGTGAAGTTCGAAAATTGACACTATATGTTTTTGTAATTTTTAGAATATTAGAAGTATAGTTTTACTCTTTCTGCTTAAATAAACTTAATTTTGATTAATTCAGCACCTTTAATTAGGTTGCACTGCTCCCTTCACAACCACACGTGTACACTGAAGCTGCAACTCGTATAATAGGAGGAAAACGAACTTCAACCTAAATAATTGTTTCCAAAACAGGACACTGGGCTTCTACTTGTACGCCGGTAAACGTGTTAATTTTTTTCTAATTAGTAAAAATACTCGATTTATTTCTTTTACTTTCGGGAATGTAGCTGGGGGAGTCGCCCGACCTACGAAAACAGTTTTTAGTTCTGTTTTTAATGAATGTCACGTCCCTGTCTGATTCTTTCTTTGTTTGTTTTTTTAATATCTCTGTTGCCAATTAGTTTTTCACTAACAATGAGAAAAAATAGTATCCGATTTTTAGAAAAACTTAACAACTGATCTAAAACTTTTCTACTTATGCTCTGAAGTTTTGAAATGGATATCTTAATTAAATTTCTTAATTTTCGCTGATTAGTGGAAATTCTCAATTTCTTTCATTTCCGCTGTGACATCAAGTCCAGATGTGTGTGCGCTTTTGCCATTTTGTGAAAAAAATAAAATCTCTTTTTTGATGAGCATTTATTAAATATCTCGGCTAATTATTAAAAAATAAGAATCTGAGCCCCATCTGCTTTAGGACCTGCCTTAGACTATCCTCATACAAATCTTCAGAGCTCTACGCGTGGTAGATTTTTCTAGCCACCGCCAACAGACAAGCAGACAGAGTAAAGCGTTCTTTTATTAATATAGAAAATGATTCAGAACACCTCCAAGATGAAGATCCTGACTGCATCCCTCATAATTATATGCCTTAAGTACCGACGCCGTCCTATCTTTATGTTGTCTAAATTTTGAGTTCATTCATTAAAACCTTTGAATACGGGCCAAGAACTGGTGACTATTAGGTAGAATTCGTAAGAAATACTACCTATTACATTCTCTCCTAGGTTGGAATTTCTGGAAATTTTTTGCAGATCTACACCGATCATGACTCTCAGAACCCAAAACCACCCCCGGTTCAAAACTTTACCTATCTATCTATCTATCTATCTATGTCACATTTTTATGGACACGATAACTTCAAAAATTCTGCACAAATCTCTTCCAAACTCATACATAAAATCAAGGTGCATAAAATCTCGGTCATGTTCGTTAATGGGCAAAATCGAACCAGGGGAAAAGGGGGGGATGGGGAGCTTTTTGTGAAAACAGAAAAATAAGACATAACTTCTTAATTATGATACGTATCAAATCCGTTTGAAGTTATTATTACTTCTAGGAAAAGGGGCAAAAATTTATGTATGAGAGATTTTTGATATAATTAAAAATAGCCTCAGGGGGGGGGGAGGAATAGGGTTTCAGAAGAAAAAATTAATAACTTCGTCAATTCACAAGATATTAAATCCGCTTAAATTTATTATAAATTCTCTTAATATTATCTATAACTTTTATACTGACAAGTTTTTTATAGAACCAACCCTTACTGCAAAAAAATAAATAAATAAATAAATAAAATTCCTCCGGCTCCGCCTACTGGACACAGGTAGATTGCGAAGTGGGCGGTTTCAACTGGCGCATCATTGCAAAAAGGTCATTTCTTCTGCAATTCCCAATAAACAGTCACCCCACGCTCCGCGTCTTCGAAGTCTACCTATGCCGGTAAGCCGATTCGTCAGGGATTTTTTTAATTATTTTTATATTCAATCGTCAACAGTGTTGAATCCGGCGTTGAACATTTTCCGCCGAAACATTGAAATCCCCCCCTCCCCCCCCCCCCCCCCCAACCGAAGATTTGAGATTTTATACTTTCAATGGTCAAAAAGTTCAATTTACCCCCCGGAACTGTATAATGTCCCCCCAACCCCGGATCCCCAGAAATCCCTCCTGGGTAAAAGTGTCCGAATTCAACACTGATCGTCAAAGCTTTTGTATTAGACAGACGTTTCGCGATTAGATAGAGTAAAAATTTTTCTTTCGGAAGTTTCTGTATAGATGCGGATTCCTTGATAGAAATTCCTGAAATGCACGCATATATGTACAAATAATGCAAATCGGTTATTGCCTGTTTTTAGTTATGGGGAGTTTAAATTAAAGTAAAATGATAATTTGGAGATATATATAAATTTAAATTCACTATAATTAAAAACAGACATGAAATATGATTATCCTTTGCATTATAATAATTTTAAAAAAAAGTAAGATTTCTTAAGAAACACAGAAAAGCGTTTATAAAACTCACCTTTAAATAAAAATATCAATGACTTTCCCTCATTATCTTAAAACTTAAATTTACATATTTGACACAAAGACGCATGCGCGTTGAAGTTGTTGCTCTCTTGGCTAATCATGCAGCTACAGAGCTATTTTCAGAATGTAAAGCGTTCTTTAGTATCAGCACGTGTTAAGTATTCGTACTTATCCTTCAGCCGCAGTTGGCCTTCTTTCTCTTTTATATTCGTTGAACATAAAAGGAATATTAACCGCAACTATAGCTCCTATTGCTGGATAGCTAATAGTAAAACGCTAATTTATTAAAATGTAAAATAGCAACGTATTACAAATACATGTTTGTACTTAATATGTATGATAGTTATTTTTATTTATTTATTTATTTATTTATTTATTTATTATTATTATTATTATTATTATTATTATTATTATTATTATTATTATTATTATTATTATTATTATTATACTAATAGAAACCTCTAGAAAGCATTTTCTTGAAAAATTTTAAACGCTAAAATTAATAATCATTCCTTCATGAAAATGATTTTTCAGTTTTTATTAAAACATTTTCGTCCTTTTTTTTTTTTTTAAACTATAGCATAATAAAAAGATTTTTAACAAGCCATGTCAATTTTTTAGAGCATATATATATATTTTTAATTAAACATTGATATTCATGCGGAAAATTATTTATGATGTATATGTTGAATTCTCGTGATGCTTATAAGCATCGCACGGCATTTCCTTTTTTATTTTTCAGAATGAAAATTAATACATACTCTGTATAAAGTAAATTTAAAATGTTACATGCGTTATGCAAATTATAGTCGTTAAGTAAAATCATTCTATCAAAATGTGTATATTATTGCAAACGCGGTCATTGCTTCAATTGACTGATCTCTCCATCCCCAAATAAGAAAAAAGACCGTGCCATTCTACTTTGCTTTATGTTTCTGATATTAAGTTTATTTCATTTTTGGCCTTTTTGTTTTTTGTGTATGTATAACACACGGAATATTATATACCGAATAGTTTTTATATTCTTTAATGTATAACGAAATTCTAAATTAAACAAAAAATAAAGGCTAAACACTATATTCATTTCACTGTCACTTCGTAATCAAACAAAATTAAAAATTAAATAACAAAAAGAGTATTTTGGCTACCACTTAGTGATGTTTTTAACATCTCAGGTTCTTCCCTCCCCCCCCCCCCCCCTCATCTAGCAACTGTTTTTAAACATGTGAATATTTTATTTTTATTTCTCTCTTTATAGCATTCTCCTTATTTGAATTTATTCTTGTTTTATTTTCTCATTCAATTATATTTTCAATTTTTAGATCTTAAGTGCTAACGTTTTTAAAACTTTTGATTTTAAACTCTCTTTTTAAGTAGTTTGATAAACTATTGTTAGACTTAATATATGGTTATTCATTGTGGAATTTTTCTTCAACTTCCTTGTACGTTTATATTTTTAATTGTTTTCTTTAGCCATTGAACGAATTATATTATTTGATTGTTGCTTTGTTAAATTATTAAGTTTTAAATTATGTTAATAATCTTTAAATTCAGATTTATGTTCCATTTTACAATAACCCTGTAGGTCCCCTATTCATAGACAGATCGTAAAGTATGTAATTCATCAAGGCTTCATTTCTGCTTCAGCACCTGTTCCTAACTTTCCCGTCGAAATCGAAATGACAGAGCTTTAAAGAATTCATAAAGTTGAACTTTTGCAAATCAGCTGTTATGATGTCCTGTAACGCAATTGATGATATAAGTAGTTTGTGCTACATTACTTTCATTTATTTCATCTCTTACAAAATAGTAAAATTAATATGATAAGAGGCTTAAAGCTACCGTTGATTCTTTACAAACAGAGATTCTCATATTTTTGCAATCAAGATTCAAGACAGATTTTGCAAAGATTCAATAGATTTCAATACTTACATAAATGAAAATATTAACATTTTAATTAAAACTGACACCGGAATATTTTAAAGATAAATTTAATTAAATAGTTACACATAGTTTACTTCATGTCTGTTGGCATATTCTTTTCAATTCAACTACATCGACTTGATATACTTGTCGATACCAAAATCGAAATGAAAGATGACATGATGATATAGGTGACATGGTGCCCATTTGTCCTCCTGTTTTATCGAGCAATTCCGGGTTCAAATGGAAATTTTTTTAAACATTTATTTTATGTAACCACAAAATGACTGTCATTAAATAAAGCGGGAATAACTAACTATTCGTATTTTTTTAATATGCATTTGGAATTTTTGACTAAGAAAGTAAGGCCAGACCGGCAACCCTGGTTTGTATGAGATACCTCCAACACATTTTTGTCATGAAAATGTCGTTTCTCCAATATGGTGGGGTGGAGTCTACACTGAAGAACTTCAGTTGAGTGTGAAATAAAGTAGTGCTCCTCCTCTCCCTTGGTGTATGCCCCTAAAATCTGAGGTCCCGGATGAAAGGGGGTGCAAAGTTTTTCTCTTTTTGTATATAACGATGCTGTTCCATAAAGGGACAACATTCGTATAACATAATTCAACACTTGTAAACATAAAAGGCAGCGTAACCGTATTTATATCATATAAAATATCATTTGATAATTATAGTGATTTGAGTAGAATAAATATTTAATCATCATTTCGTACTTTAAAGAAACGCAACAGTGCCTATTTCGTTCGTTTGACGTAGTTTAATGTAACTATTTTGATTTAACATGCGTAGTGACATATAGAAATATGTTTTATTTACGGACGTTTGTTTTTATACTACAATTTTAAGGGGTTTTTTATCCATAAGATTTAAACGAACATAATTTGGTTACGGTGTGCTCTACTCTATCTGCAAGTTTGTACACGACCTTTCAAAAAATTATAATTCCCATAAAATAGTATAAACATAAAGTCACAACATGCAAATGGTACGTACATTTTTTGCATACGTACTTGAAATCCACAATAGAAAGTTATTTTAAAACATCCACCTCTATAATTCTTAGGAGAAAAGCTAATGTCTTTTTACTAGTGTTATAATCAGATTTCTAATTAGTTAATTAGCGTTAGATTTGGTTTTAACAAAAATACTATTCTGTGTTAAATAACATAATAAAAATTCTCCGCATAATTCATTTTATTTTATTTCAAATGACAGGACACACTGAATCCATTCCTCACACATGATTCTCCCCACCCCATTTTTATTTTATAAGCCAAACTTTGCCTTTTATATATCATAACAGTTCGAACAGTAGAGCATCGGTTGAGGGGCTACCCAGTTGCGATCAGCGCCCAGTCTAATGATAAAATTTCTTGCTTATAAAATTGAGCCAATGGGAAAAGGATGAACAGTTGTTTTAAAATTAGAAGGAAGAGATAGAATAATGATTAACAGTTGAAACATGGGGAAGGTAGAAAATTTTGGAATTAAAAATAGTAAAGTTTAAAAAGTTAATGGCTAGAAACTAGCATGAAAATTAAGTTAAATATAAAAAACATTGTATAGCTGTAGTTGTAAAAACTACTGTGAGAAAAAAAAAGAATAAAAAAGAATTCGGAGCATGTTCGTACCTAACAATTGAAAATGCTTAGCAGTCAATAAAGCAGAGGGTTTATCTAAAATAAAATAAGACACTCTTCAGAGCCATATGATTTTCTTTCCCCCCCCCCCCCCAAGATTGAAAGGTGAATGGTAAGTGTATAGAGATAGCAGGTAATAGAAGCCGGAACCAGGATAGGGTCAATGGGCTACCGAGTTGCAAGCAACTATAACGCCCTGGCTATGAGTAGTTTTATAGCGAATAATGACGTGAGCATGAACTTGAAAATTGCATATCTATATTAATAAAAGAAAGTTTCGCTCTGTGTGTGTGTCTGTGTGTGTGTCCGTGTGTGTGTCCGTGTGTCTGTTGGCGATGGCTAGCAAAATCTAGCCCACCTAGAAGTCTGGAAATTTGGGTGTGGATAGTCCAAGGTCTGGCCATGTGCACCTGAACCTCAGAATTTTAATATTTTGATAATTAGCCTAGATATTAATTAGATTCTCATTAACCATCGCTTCTAAAATGTCATCTTTTAAATCAAAATGGCGAAAGAAATGAACTGGCGCGTTGGTTTTAGAAGCCGAAATGAACAAATTCGAAATTATTTTACTAATTAGCGAATTTTAAGGAAACTAATTGAGATATCAATTTGAAAATTTCTGAGCATATGTAAAAAAATATTCTGTATCTGACTATGTGATTTTTGAAAAATTCGGTTGGTAATTTTTTTAAATTTATGCAAAAATCTGCCGGCGCCAGTGAAAACGATCCCAGAAAGTTTCAGACAGGGATCTGCTTTCATTAAAAACTGAACTACAAAGAGATCTGTTTCTCGGGCCGATCCCTCCACTGTAAAATGATTTGCGAAAATGAAATGAAATAATTGCCAATTTTTACTAATGAACAAAAATTTACGTAACTAATTAAGATATAGATTTGAAATTGAGGTCGGGTTGGGGTGTCATCTGCCGGCTATTTTAGCGTAGCGTCTTCTAATTATCAGATCTAATTATCAGATTAAGCATTTCTAATTATCAGAAAAATGTAATTCTTTTTTTAATGATCGCGTTGATGTAAGTGACGGTGGTTCTCTTGAACAAATTATTCATTATATCTGCGGGTATGCGGAGGGAGGGGGTTAACGCCTTTCTCTGAGATTGTAATTATCTCGGGCCCGGGCAACGCCGAGCGCGTTAGCTAGTAATTATATAAAACTATAATGCAAAAACTGTACTAGTGTAAATAGAATAAACTTTTAGTGGCACCTCTAGTTTAAGTAAGTAAAATAAAATACGGTACAATAGCATCTTGCTGCATTCGTTTCATGATTTTTTTATAGAGATGCTTTGTTTTAACAAAATATTTACACACAATAGACAGTTATTTAATTCACTGTATTTTTTTTACAACAATTTTAAAGAAAATATTCCAACGTTAAACTAGCATCATTTCATTACAGTGTGCTCTGCTATATCTGAAAGTTTGTACAACATCTGTTAAAAATAATAAATACCCATTCAATAGTATAAATATAAAATCACAACACAAAAATGTAACGTGTTAGAGATTTCTTGTATCTGTATTTGAAATCACCAACACAAAACTAGTTTAAAACATCCACTTTTATTAATTCAGGGTGAACCTGTCAAAACTTGACGAAAAACAACTCGATGGTACCGCAGAAAAATATTCATAACCGCTTCAAAATGTTAAAATTTTTTACAGAATACTTCTTATCAATAATTCAAAGTTATAATTTTAGTAATTTAAAATATTTAATTAGCAGAATTAATGTATTAAAGTATTCTTTCCTTTTAATTAAGTATGATTGTTTATTTATAAGTTACATATATAAATTATCAGTTGATCTGTATTTATTTTATAGTAAGTGGAAATATGATAAGGAAATTGTTTTAATACTTAATATCACTATTATCAAATATTTATTAAAAATAAACTGAAACATAAATTTAAGTGCAATAATAACATCTTCTCAATTTACATTACAACTATTTCTATATCAGAATTACAGAAAAGTCATACTATGTAGTAAGTAGTATTAATTTATTCAAATATTTGTGTTTGAAAATGAAGTACCCATTCATATACATATTACATTAGTCAATCTAATAAATTATTTTTCTCTTTGTTGCGTTGTAATTTTTAAATTATCATTTTAAAATAAAATACTGACAAAATTGTAACATACGCCATGGAAACATGAGAACTAAAATTAATATGGTATCGGTTTCAACACGCATTCTGAAAGATTTTGTACTGTATTCTGAGATAAAATCACTTTCATAAACATTTAAAAAATATTGCTTTCACAACCAACGCCTTATGCCTAAAAAGCACAAAGTCGTCAATATTGCATGATTCACAATCAACCAGATCCCAAAGTACGATTAAATAAAAATTCTTAGGTACATGTAATAAGGTGATTGGAAAAACCTAGTCCTCAAGATGTATAAAAATTTAGGTTAGGCGCCAATGTAAATTAAAGGACTAACAGTGTATAACTAAAATGTGTAAAAAATACATCAAATACTGAACCAAAAAATAAAAATAAAAAAAGAAAAATAAAGAGTACAATATAATAAAACTTCCATACCAGAAATATTAAATGATATTTTTTTATTTAGATTATTAACTATATCAGGACATTAATTCTCATTAGACGACAAGACACTTTAAAAATCAGTTGTCTTCGAGACAACTGTAATGCCATAAAATAAACTCATAAGGCTGCGGACATTGCATATCCCTCCAGATGGATACGTATCCAGCCCATCCAAACTCATAAATTTTATCGGAAAGGAGGGTGGCTAGCTTTGGCATTAAATCGCCAACGTAAAGAGTCTTTCGGTACAAAAACCAAGTAACGAAATTTAGGCAAAAACATCAAGAAATCGACCCAAAATAAAAATGTACTCGTTAATTTTATTCACTTTGCTTTTAACAATGCAGTGTTTTCATTAGTCGGTAGAACAATGCTTTATCAAGGCTGGTCTAAAATCCAAAGGAATTAATTTCTGACAAATTTCCGAATTCATTTTTGTATAGAAAAGCACGAAATTGGCAGGTGTTCTTATTCTGAAACCAAGTATAATCGAATGGTGTCCCTCCCCCCTTTTTTTCTGTTGAAGGCAGAAGATATTTTAGAAAATTCTTATCAAAGTTGACGTTTTGAACTGAGTTTCCATACGCGGCTGCGTGTTAAAGGAGAAAAGCATGTCGTCACGTGACAGCAATCGCTTATAACTCGATAAGTAATTCATTTATCGAAAAAGAGAAATCAACATTCGATTTCAAAACTCTTCCAAAAGCAAGCCTGGAAGTGTCATGCTTTTGCGTTTACAAATGAGTTCGTAACTGTGTCAGAACTGATGTTGTGTGTGGGGGGGGGGGGGGGGGGAATGTAATAATGTATAAAACAATCCTAACATTTATTCTATATTTCAAATAAAAATTAAGGGAATGGACTGAAAACCTCTCTTTAAACTTTTTTGCAAATGACGGGTGAAGGGGGGGGGGGGGGAATTTATGTTTGGCCCGGATGTAAAAAAAAGAAAAGGAAAAAAAAACATAATTTTGGCACTGGATATAATTAGAATCGAAATAATATGATTAAAACATTTCATTTATTATTGGTTACTTTTTTAAATGACTGCTTAAAAAGAAAAAAAAAGAGAAAGTACGAAAAACTGCTAAATAACTCATAATATTTTTTTTATCATAATTTATCTCTTAAAAAAAAATAAAAAACATTTTTAAGGCTCTTCATCAGTGAGATTTCAAATTCTTTTCACTAATGTTAAACCAATGACTGTGTGATGCATTCGTATTTTTAAAATATCTCTTTAATTAATCAATCATATTAACTTCTGTTTTCTGTGTACTGTTCTTAACCCTTTCCGGCACAGTGGTCCCACTCCGGGCACACGTAATTTTAATTCCAAACTTGCATACGACACCAAGAATATTTTAATAAAATTTTGTTACTATAATGAAAGCTTAAAACAAGTAGTTCTTATTTTCTAAAAAAGTCGTTTGTAAATTCCGGTGTCAGTGAGTAATTTCTCATTTTACGAACAGAATTTGTCTGTGCCGGAAAGGGTTAAAGGATGTATCTTTCTTTCTTAGTTGTCAAATTATTTTTTAAATATATGCTTAATTTTGTACGAAGATTTGCTCAGTTTCGCGCTAAGATTTTAGCACATAAAATTAAAAATTAATTGTATATTTTAGAAATAGTTTGACAACTAAGAAAGAAATACACATTCTTTAAGAAAAATAAATTATATTCGCATAAAAACACACTATTAAAAAAATAAAGGATTAAAAATAACTTATTAAGAAATTTATCAAGTATACGTATAAAAAAATTAGAAATTCCTGTTGTTATTGAGAAACTATGTAATCGAATGGTGTTTCTTTCTTTCTTTCTTTTTTTTTTTCGAAAGTAGAAATCCTTTTAGAATTTCTATACCTCGATAAGTAATTCATTTATCGAAAAAGAGAAAGCAACATCCGATTTCACTGGATATAATTAGAATCGAAATAATTTTTTAATGATTGGGTAACAACATTTTTTTTTTTTTTTTTTTTTTTTTTACAAATAAAATTTTGAGTTCTAAATATATATTGAATTACAAATCAAAATGCAGTATCTATATTATTATTATTATTATTATTATTAAAGAAAGAAAGTGTAAAATACTCATATTAAATATAACTCATGATTTCATTTGTCAAAAAATGGGAAAAAAAAATCCATTATTTCAAAGCATCTTTGGGGGGAAAAAAAATCGAGATTTCCTAATAGATGAAAAAACTTTGGCGAAAATCTAAACTTAGAATTTCACCTCATTAGGCAAAATCTTAGCCAAATCTGTGACAGTAACCTTTTTTTTTATTGTATTTGAGGGGAGATGGACAATGGAAAACGTAGCAATTATCTCCCCATGTTAAAGTAATAAAGCTGTCAAAACCCTCCGGACGCTGGCGGACGAGAGAGAGGTACTGGATGGATTACCATCCGTCTCCGCCAAAACCCATAAAATATCAAAGGTTCCGAAAAACCACATCAAAAGAACCGCTAGAGCTGGATACTGGCGGACTCGCACTAATTGCAGCTTAAAGCTGCGAACAGTGCGAGTCCGCCAACATCCAGCTCTAGCGGTTCTTTTGATGTGGTTTTTCGGAACCTTTGATATTTTATGGGTTTTGATGGAGACGGGTGGAATCCATCCATTCCCTTACCCTCGTCCGCCAGCGTCCGGAGGGTTTTGACAGCTTTATTACTTTAACATGGGGAGATAATTGCTACGTTTTCCATTGTGCATTCCCTCTCAAAGCAATAAAAAAAAAGGTTACTGTTCAGGCTTGGCTCAGATTTTGCCTAATGAGGGGAAATTCTTCGCCAAAGTTTTTCGTATATTAGGAAATCTAGATTTTTTTTTCCATTTTTTGACAAACGAAATCATGTGTTATATTTAATATGAGTATTTTACACTTTCTTTCTTTAATAATAATAATAATAATATAGATACTGCATTTTGATATGTAATTCCATATATACTTAGAACTCAAGATTTCATTTGTAAAAAAAAAAAGAATAAAAAAGAAAACAAAACAAAGAAAGAAAAAATTTTGTATCCTAATCATTCAATAATTATTTCGATTCTAATTACATCCAGTGAAATCGGATGTTGCTTTCTCTTTTTCGATAAATGAATTACTTATCGAGGTATAGAAATTCTAAAAGAATTTATAATTTCGACAAAAGAAAAAAAAAGAAAGAAACATCATTCGATTACATAGTTTCTCAATAAGAACAGGAATTTCTAATTTTTTTTTATACGTATACTTGATAACTTTCTTAATAAGTTATTTTAACAGAAGTTAATATGATTGATTAATTAAAGATATATTTTAAAAATACGAATGCATCACATTTATATATATATATATATATATATATATTAAGAGGTAAATTATGATAAAAAAATTTATTATGAGTTATTTTGCAGTCTTTTTTTTTTTCTTTTTAAGTAGTCATTTTAAAAAGTAACCTATAATAAATAAAATGTTTTAATCATATTATTTCGATTCTAATTATATCCAGCGCCAAAATTATGTTTTTCTTTTTTTTTTTACATCCGGGTCAAACATAAATCCCCCACCCCTACCCTCACCCTCATTTGCAAAAAAAAAGTTTAAAGAAAAGTTTTCAATCCATTCCCTTAATTTTTATTTTAAATATAGAATAAATGTTAGGATTATTTTATACATTATTAGATTTTTTTTCCCCCACACAACAACAGTTCTGACACAGTTACGAACTCATTTGTAAAAGCAAAAGCACGACACTTCCAGGATTGCTTTTGGAAGAGTTTTGAAATCGAATGTTGCTTTCTCTTTTTCGATAAATGAATTACTTATGGAGTTATAAGCGATTGTTGTCACGTGACGACATGTTTTTCTCCTTTTACACTCAGCCGCGTATACGGAAGCTCAGTTCAAAACGCTAACTTTGAAAAAAATTTCTAAAATGGCTTCTGCCTTCAACAGAAAAGACAGCGGGAGAGGGGGGGAAACACCCTTCGATTACATAGTTTCAGAATAAGAACACCTGCCAATTTCATGCGTTTCTAAACAAAAGTGAATTCGAAAATTTGTCAGAAATAACGACCGTATTTAGCACCAGAATTTAATGAAACAAAATAGTTGTTTTCAAATAAATTTAGCAATCAGGATTCCAATAATTAATAAAATATTTGTGATAATTATCGGCCTCGACTAGCAAGTTTCTATGCCCAGGGCACTTTCAATTTTTTATCACCACTTAGATTGGTTTAATTACTGATACTACCATAAAATTCAGAAAATACCCCCCCCCCTCCCCCACAATTTTCAACAAATTTCATTTTTCTAAAAAAATTCTGTTTATAAGCTCCCACCACCCTTTTTTCTCTATGCTCTTAAACAGTATTCTCTGCTTCCTTATTTGTTTTATTGATTCACCAGATTATAAAATATGCAAGGCAGAGCTATAAAAAAATATATAATTTGATGAAAATATTGAAAATTTTATTAACCACACGAAAAAAATGTTGGTGTTATTATATACTGGTAAGTACAGTTTAAAAATTAAATTTGATTACTTGGGTTTTCAGTTAAGTCAAAGGATTTTATGCATTATAAATATTATTGAAATTGCATTTTTAGCAGTTCTACATAGGGTGTGGATCCTAAGTATAATATAATTGTTTCCTCTTCGCTGTGTGATGCTGATGACATAATTTCTTATACTGTGTCTACAGAAAGTTTGAAAATAAAATCACAAAAACAAGAAAATCTACCGTCTTTACATTGGCGATTGGTCGCCAATATAGCACTCCCTCTCAATATAATTTATGGCTTTTGGATGGAAGTCTTTGGCTGGACGAGCATCCATCTG
This sequence comes from Maratus michaelseni, assembly GCA_963931845.1. NCBI lineage: Eukaryota > Metazoa > Arthropoda > Arachnida > Araneae > Salticidae > Maratus > Maratus michaelseni. The sequence continues at coordinate 263,279,699 of OZ007597.1, forward strand.
GAGGGATATGCAATGTCCGCAGCTTAAAACCTCTATTGTCTATCTTATCTTAGGGTGATGGTTACTATATTTAAAAGATCTCAGGCATTATTGTTCTTGCTGGACCGTTACAATAGCCTTGAATTAGTTTCTATTTTACTTTAAAGGCTTAATTACGGGTAGTTGTTCTGTTATTAATTGAATGCATCATTCCCGAAAAGATCGCTGTATGCTTTAATTTCCTGGTAAACATAAAAAAATGCTCAAATTTAAATATTAAATGTAGATTTTATGCCTTCCTGATTTTTTTTTAATTTGAATATTAGGCTGTATCAACAGTATTTTCATTTTTATTAATCCTTTTGTACCCATACCTGCAGCTGGCACTTTATCACCCCCTATTATTGAATATAACACATTATTTAAGTGAATACACGTCCTTCTACATTCTATAACCATACAGGCTTCTTTCTTTCATTTTTAGGTTACGTAAAGTGTGATACAAATGATGAGATTTTATGCATCCTAAGACGTGATTTAAAACTATACCTTAAAACTAATGAAGCTGTCTTCAAAACACGTGCAGTTGGAGGTAAGAACAATAGTAGTCTCCGTACAGTTCAAAACAAACCCAAACGTTTTAAGGAAGGGGACCTCAGTCGTGAAACACAGAAGTGACAGGTGTATTTTCACCAGTTGAAGAGAAAAAAGAGGAGGAACCATTCTTCGCAATACATTTTGGTGCCAAAAACTAACGAAACTACACATTCAAACATTAATAATTGTTGAATTATACACGAATAGATGTTATACATGAAAAGGAAGCTTCGTTTAAAAGAGCATGAAGGTTATGTTAAAAATCAGGAACTTAAACGTTCTTCTATTGCACAACATTGTTGGTCTTTTCAACATATGTTCAACTCTTCCTCAGCTACCATTATCCAAAAATGTTCTTCTAACCTTGATCTTGATTTTTGGAAAGCTTACTACATCATTAAAAATTCCCACTCCTTAGTCAATGACTTATCTAGTACTCTTAATTTTTCACTTTATTTGGAATATTCCACTCAGTTGTTTCTTCTGGTTGCTTTTGGCGTTCTATACCCGCATTGGGTATATAAGGCACAGCATCTCTGTCGTTTTGCGCAGTCTTGCTTTTTCTAGCACGCTGTGCTTTCCTCTTTATCGCACTGAAGAAAAATTTCGCTTGTGGATTCGAAGCAGCTGTTTGCTGCTTTTTTGTGTACTATTTGTGCATTTTTAACGTTGTTTTTCTGCATTTAATATTTTTGCACAAATGTTTTATTTGATATTTTATAACCACTGAAATACTGTTTTATTTTTCTGTGATTTACATAACCAAACTTACACAACCAAACTGAAGATCAACTAATTGAAAAAAAAAATGCAATTTGCTTTTTACATTCATCAAAAATCAAACCATAGAACTTAGTATCAAGTATCAAGAAAAAATTGTTTTATACAAGAAAAAAATACAAAATGTTTTTCTTTAATTGAAAATTTCGAACATAGCTTGTCTAGTTTTTCCTTCCCTAACCTGTCGTGCAGTTTAAACTGAACAACGGCCAAACCAGAATAATTTTTTTAATGTAGGTGTAAATATTTAATTATCCGAATCGACGAATCGAAATTCGGTGTTGCCAGATGACTGAAAGTAAACTTTAACTTGAAAACGTGAAGTAATGTGTGCACTTTCCAAGTTTTCGACAAAAAATTTAGATATTCCCCAAGCATTTCCCCACTAATAGTCTCCAAAAAATTCCCCTGATCGTATACTGCATCTCTATTATAGTTAGAACTCTTTGGGAGTTTTTCCGTGCAGGTATTAAGCAAAAGTTTCTTATATGAATAACAAACATTACTATAATTGTTTTTATTTATTTATTTAAAAAAATTGATTTTTGCAAGTTTTCCCCCAAGAATTTTAATATTGCCAAAACATTTCGCCGCTAATAGTGTTCAAACAATTCCCCTGAAGGTTGATAATCCCCCAAAATGAGGACAAACTCCCCAATCTAGTAACAATATAAAAGGAAAATTGACGGGCAGCTAAAAATGCAACACAAAAGCTGGCTACAATTCGGTCCAAACCAACACCTACTTGTTTCAAGATCGTGATTCAAGGTGTTTGGACAACACCTACTTGATTCATGAAAATCAAGTCGGTGTTGTCCAAGCACTTGCAGCTTGCTTTGATACACCTGATTTTTAAAGCTCCCCAACGAAAGAATTCAGTCGCACGTCCTTGTTCTGTTTGTGCCGAATGAGGGCCTTTTAAAGTGAGCGATAACCATACTTTCATAATGACAACCATTTAGACGGTATACTGCATCTCTATTATACCTAGAGCTCTGTGAAAATTTTTCCATGGAGGACTTGTGCAGCAGTTTTTGTTTATATTATTATAATTGTTTATATTTATTTATTTATTTTTAAAAAAAGTTCATTTTTTAAAATTATAAAGATGTTTATTACTCAATTCAAATTATAAAATTCAACAATCTTTGTTGGTTATTTATAAATTTAATGATTTTCTTAACCGAATAATAAATGCAAGGTGAAAAGTAGAGGGGAGAACCGATACTGTTTTCCCCTTTCTTCACGGATCATAACAGCGACTCCCAACCATTTCTCTCTCACGTACCTTTTGCTTACAGACTTTTCATTTATGCGTACACCATCTTGCATAAAACCGTCCGAAATAATTTAGTTTCCGCTTGGTTGTAATGTTCTTATTGCAGTTACTAATGTTAGATGCACTTATCTTTAGAATTCCAGTTTTCAAGCACTTTTTAAATCACAGCACGATATTAACATAAAGTCAATCAAAACACTACATGTTTGCTAAATATTTTAAATTACGAACCCTCAAAGAAGTGGTGAAGCCACACCCATTAATGCACGTTCATAAGCATATGCTAATACTATCCATCTGAACACTAAAATTGTGACCCGCTTTCAAATGTGTTTTTAATGAAATCGTGGAATTCAGAACCCCCGATACGATTTATGTTTTATATAGATATTTCTAACATTACAAGGGAGAAAAGAACAATAAAAGAAAAGGAGGAACACATGAAAATTCGAAAAATATTATTAGGAGAGTGCGGAGATAAGGAGACAAATGATTCTCCAACTGTTTCGACATTTTCCTTCATTTTATGTGAATAGTCTATAGTCGCTCTTAGTAGCCTTTGGTAGGCTCATAGTTCTGTTTCCATTTTAACATTTACTGGGAACTGCTGAATCAGCTAACAGTGAAGACGAATCTTTCCCTAGTGTACCCGGAGGCACAAGTGTCTAGGGCAGTGGTTCCCAACGGGGGGCAATTTGACTTTTCAGGGGGCAATTTAACTTTTCAAGGGGACAATTTGGAATTTCTGTGAACCCATACCTTCTCAATTGTTTTTTCTAATAGTAATGTTGTAGACTGAAAATAAAAGTTACACATTCAAATTTCAAAAACAAAATTTAAAAAAGTTTTTTATTCAGTTTGTAAAAAGTATCTATTCAGAAGTTTTAAATACACTTCTACCAGAATAATTATAGACAAAACTTTTAAAGATATTTAGATACTTTTATATATTTAAAAATTTTTATAATTTTTCTGACTTATAAGTATTTTAGAATTTTAAACAACTTTTTCGATTATTTATTGAATGAGTCGCACTGCAATATGTCACATGAAAATCAATTTTACACATGAAACTATTCAAGTGTATATTTAACAATTACTTGACGACCTTCCTTTACAGAATCTTTTATCACGTTTTATTCTGATTAGAAATTGTTGCGTAATTTAATCGCAGAAATTCTGTTATTAAATAAGACAAAAATGTTTTATTCAAAATTATTGATTTTTCTAATCAAGGATTCTGAGCACTCTATGCATCACGCATACGTGGCGACCGTGTGCCAGTAAACTACGAGGAGTATTAGACGATTATAAAAAATATTTGATTCATCCATTACCTTCGGCACGTTTCAGGATCAACGTTAAATGTTTTTTACTCTATCAGGAGTAAATTCTTTTAAAATTTTATAAGAATTATATGTTATAGGGGGAAGGGGGGGCATCATCATTTTAGAGATGTTATGGTGGGGCGCGGCTAAAAAAAGGTTGGGAACCACTGGTCTAGGGGAAGAGTTACTATAATTCAGCCAAGGCCAGATTTCCAGCGGAAAGCAGTTCGCTGTTGCAGCCATCTATGGACGAAAATCTCAAATACTATTAGAAAGATATTTTTTGTTCTTACCAAGTGCTTTATATGTATCTTACTTTGTGTTTGTGCGATAACTTTAGCGTTTGATATCTTAGAAAATACTGATTAAAACTTATAATCAGTCATGGATATTGAAGATGATTTTAAAACGCAAGAACAATTTTCAACTTCTAGTATTCATGATGAAAATAAAAGGATTTTTAAATGTGATGCTTGCAACAGCGTGTATTGTTTATATGAGTCTTTAAAGCGACAGGTCAGAAACAAACATCCGGAAAAAATGAATGTTTTGGTTCCAGCATTAAGAAGCAATAAGCTATATAAATGTGATTTCTGCCCTGTCAATTATAATGAAGAAAGAAATTTGAATTATCAAATGAGGGTGAACTGAAAATTTTCCTGGATGCTGTGACACCAAATATAACAGCATATCAAAATTTAAAAAGTAAGATATTTGCTAATTCTGAGCAGAAGTCTGCAAATTCGACAGTCCCTCATAACAAAAAAATAGAAACACAAAAAATTTTTTAAACACGGAAAAAAAAAAAAAAAAAAAAAAAAAAGGAAAGATAAAATGGTTTAAAAAAGTCTAATGAAGAGGAAGTTTGGTGTGTAAATGATTCTTATAAAAATTGTACAATTTATTTAAAACAATTCATATAGTCATTCATAAGTTTTTAATACAGAAAATATTTTTTTAATGTAAAAAAACTAAATAAGGGTGCATTTATTTAAATTAATTCTAACAAATAATCAACTAAATGAAATAATTTGCATTAAAAAACGCTATATCTTTTAAATACATTTAAAAATAATAATTATTAAATTTTGCATGAACTTTTTTTCAAAACCCTATAAATTAAATCCATTATTCCTGATTTCAAGGAGGCGGTAGCAGCGACTTGCTTTCCACTGGAAATCTGGCCTTGGCTGAATTATAGTAACTCTTCCCCTAGACGCTTGTCCCGGAGGCTTGTTTGTTTACTACTTTTTAAAAAATCTACGAGGAGTACTTATTGCCATGTAGGCGCTCACTCGTTATTTGAACCCTACCCATGACTTGAAGAACTACGGTTTAACAAAAACAGGTAGTTTTTTTATTATTACTTACCACATGAATTTTACTGGTGTGAGTTGAATATTTTTACATCAATAAAATTCTGTGGTTATTTAATCAGTGCATATCATTTTGCAAACTTTCAAATTTGAACACGTGTGGTTTTTCTTTTTTATGTGTTAAAAGTGCAGTTATATATTTTATTTTATTTTTCAAAGGAGCTAAATGAACAATATCCTTCCATTTAATTAGAAAAGTCTGTTTAGCTATTATTTTCAACGGATGAACTAATGAAATTCCAGCTATTAAATTCTTCGTGAATATTTGAACAAACATGTCCATAAAAAGTGAGAAATTTCTGTAGATATCTGAAAATAGTTTCTCATCTGCAGATTAATCTACAGGCGCAAAACACATTAAAATAATATAAATAGATAAATACACATTTTTTCTCTAAAACGAAGTTTATATCGTATTTTTTGTAATTTTTTCAATCGGTTTATAACATTTATTATCTTCATTTTATTTTTAGCATATTTGGTTTTAGATTTTTTTTTTTTTTTTTTTACTATTTTTATAATTAAAAGTAGATGTCGTTATTGAAAATTGGAAATTATATGGAAATTCATTTTTTTTTGGGGGGGGGGGGAGGTGTGGTTAAATTACTGAATTACCGTCTTCCTCAATGCGGTTAAAAAATAATTGTAATTCGATATATAAACTTTATATCGATACAAATAATAATTACGCATGTAAGAGCAACTAGGGGGGGGGTTAACGCCCCCTTCCCCCTTTACACCTACGATCTACGTTCGCCAGCCTCGACAATTTCTTAAAACACGTTATTTTGTTCAGTTTTAAAAAGATGAATAAAACTTCTGCAAATGTATAGAAACTCAGTAACCATTTAAAGTTAATTTAAAAAGCACTATAAGTGCTTTTAATTTAATAAAATATCATTGCTGTCCGTGAACAATAGTTTTATTTATTTTTTTATTTTTTTCATTCAAGTTTTTTATATATACCCACTTTTAAAAAGATACTTATGTCGAATTATCAGTCATCAATCCATCAATCTACATAATTTTATAATATGTTAAATACAATTTTAGAATATTTTTAATAATAAATTTTAAAATTATGTATATTTTTCTATTCGGAAAAAGAAAAATGTAAAGTGTGTTTTTTAATTCTTTAATTTCTCTGTGAAAAATAAGTTATTCGAATTTCGGTTAATATTGGCATTAATGAATATTCGTCAAAGGGATAAATATTTTTTAATTACAAATTTAGAAGACGTACCATAAGATAATCATTATTAAATATCTGCATTTTATATTATTAATTATATTTAGATGAAATAATTCCTAACAGGAATTAACCCATAAAAAATTTATTAAAAGGGATGCAATATGGAATATTACACAATTGGAAAATAAGTTTTATCTCTGTATGTCTATTTTTATTTATAAAATCTTCCATAACTGGAAAAATATGTTGCATCCCTGTATGCCTATTCTTATTTATCCTGGTTTCTATACATCAAATATTAGTAAGTATATTCATAGAAACTTTTTTTAAAGAGTAAAAAATTAACAAATTTTTGCTTAATGCTTAATAATTTCATACTTTTGCTTAGTAGTTTTATACTTATACAGTACAAGAATGAGTTCAAGATTTTCATCTTTCTCACATTTATATATTTTCATTAAATTAAAACAATATATATAAAGAAAGTGATATGTACAAATATTACACTTATAAATGATTCAGTCAACATCTATAAAAACTGAAATTTAATAAACTGAAATTTCATTTAGCAAAACGTTTACTAAATGGTATTTTGCACAGAAAAATAATTAAATTACGAGAAATAAATCACATTTTTGTAGTAATAATAATAAGAAGAAAATTTAAATTATATTTTTCAAACAGTCATTTTTTTTAAATTACACCGCAAATAAAAAAATTGAGAAAAAATCAAGGAAAAAATTCAAATTAAAGCTATTCTACTAAGATCACATATTAATGTAGTAGAATCGAAATGTAGTGTTAAAATTTCACTATACAGTTTTTTCCCTACCTATAGGGTAATTTCAAATGACGTCACAAATCCGACCATTGGAGATCAAACAGCTGTTGAAGGGCAGTTGTGATTGGTAGCTGAAAAAAATTGTGGGCGAGATTGGAGGTCAACCGGGTAGTTGTGATTGAAAAGTTATCAGCTGTTTTCATCTTCCCTATATATGGCACTATGGTGAATTTGATTGTCCTGCAATCGGCCATTCTGCAGTACTAGAAAAGCATTTTTTAGAAGGATTTTTTAAATTATTTAATGTAAAAATTAAACTTTGAACAATTAGAAATTTCATTACGTTTTCTTTAAACCATGCATATAGATTTTTAAAAATATTGGACGATTCAATTGCTTTTTTAAGCTACTTTAAAAACGAGATCGTTCTGGCAAAAAAATAAAAGAAAAAACATTTAAAATCATCGAGTAATACGGAGTATTGTATCGTGAAAATACGAAATGGATGTATGATTTTTAGAAATTAACACAAACCATACATTCGTTAAAACTTTAAAAATTCCTTAAAAAGGAATAAATGATACTTAAAAATTGCTGTTCACACCTATGGAATTAAAAGAAAAAAGATTTTTTTTTTTTAAAGTTACAAACAAAATTGTGGTTCAAAAAGTTATAGATAACTGGCGCTGGCATGCATAATATGAAACAGAATTGTACAAATCAGACTGTCAATAAAGCATCTCGATGCACATAGATTCTTCATTGGATTCCAGCATTATGCTATTTTTCCAGATCAAGCTTGTTGGTTAAGCTCTTTTTCAAGAACGGGGAATCATGAATCGGGGCATTGCGAAAATTGTGCATGGATAAGGAATCAAGACGAAAAAAAGGGGCCTGTTTCATGTTCTGGGATACTGTAGCTTGTCAGACGCATTGAAGAAATTGGTCTTTTATAGTTTTCCCTAATTTGCATACACCTTTTTCAAATTATGTATGCTAGCGTCATATATTAGTAATTTGTTTAACCACAACTTTTTTGTTATTAAAAAAAAGTAATTTAAAAAATACGATCTTCCTCTAATCCCATTGATGGAAACCGCAATTTTTTAGTGTCATTTGTTCCTTTTTAATTAATTTTTAACGAACTTATTGAACGAACCCGGTATTTATATTTTTATGCAGTAAAGTTTAGTATCGCGTATATATTGATAACCTTAAAATAATTTAATAACTCGTAATTTATGATAGTTATTCAATTAATAAATGTACAATTAAACTACCTTAATTATTTATGGAAAAAAAACGTGATTAAATAGTAGGTCATTGTCTAGGAAGTAATTTTTTAGGAAATTGTAAGGAATGACATTAATATAATCTTAGTGATGATGAAAGACACAAAAAATCGCAATTTTCCAAACATTAATGCTTCCTCCATCATATACACTTCTCTTACAGATAGGAATCAAAATTGAAAATTATACAATTTTTAAAAACTATATACTTATAATTTTTTTTTTTTTTTTTTTTTTTTTTTTTTCAGAATAATAAATTACTTATTTAAATGAGTTTGTTTCTTTTATTTTCATACCATAAATGTTAATGATTTAAAATCTGTAAAACTTAAAAATATATATATTATATCTGTCCCTTGCTTTATGGTAATGATAAATCGTTTAAATTTTCCGTAATCACCCTCCGCATTCCAGAATACACATTTTAAATTCTTTACATCTGTAAATTTCGCTTTTAAAAAAATCTTTGGTTCTACCTTTTATTTCTGACTCTATTGACAATAAGTAGTCTATTCTCTAAATTATTCAAATCTATGTCAGTAATATCCACTTATCCAACCCTATCTTGCCTCTTTTCCACATTACCAAAATTGTAATTTCAGTAATTAGTTTTTTTTTTTTAAATCTGAAAAGTTAAGTAATCAAATTTATTTTTTGAATTGCACTTACTAAAATCTAATCAGAATTTTTTTTTTATATATATATAAATAGATGCTTTTAACCAGTAACACGTGGTTAAAAAATTTTATATTAGGCCAGAAAATTATTATTTATTTATTTATTATTTTTAAATATTTATTTATTTACTTATTTATTTATTTGCTTTGCATATTTTAAAATTTATCATATCCTTCAGGAAGAATAATGTTCAAGCGCATAAGCTAAGTAGTGGCTCAAGCGCTCCCCATGCAAATAAACAAAAAAAGCTTGGGATATTCTTAAAAATATATCTTTTCTGTCTTTAATGTTTGGTTATTCATCTCTGAGGAAACAACCTTGTACATAAAAAAGTACTGTAAGTATTAATTAAATTTATAGTAATAATGAAACTACTAAATCTGCAGATCAGGATCCTCAAAAGTCAGTTTGGCAATTTTATGCTGAAATTGTTTTATTTAGTATTTAAAACATTCAATGTAAAGTAGAAAACATTCAAAGAAACTAGTAGTTTCATTACTTTCATATTTGTATTATTAAAGACTCTCAAGTAGCTTCAATAAACTGAACTGTTAAAATAAATAATCACTCTCTAATAACGCTAGAAATGTTGGGAGAAAGGGGAGGGGCAAAGAAAATTTTTTAAATAGGTTTTTACACTTGCATTTTTGGGTGAACCTCTAAAATTATTTTTACTCTACAAATGAATTAAATGCATGGATAAAATAATGATTTCGACGTCAGGGGGGCCGAAATATGTTTGCTCCCGAGTCTTATTTTTCCCTCGCTTATTTTTTTTTATGTTACTTACATATCCTGTTTTACATTCAGGATCAAGCATTTATTTGATACATCTTTAAATTTTTATTATATCATCTCTATGATAAAACATAAAGGAATATAAAATAGTATTTTCAGATTGAAACATACAGTCCAATGATGTTCTGTTAAAAGAGTGGACATACGCGAATTACACCTCCCTGTGTATTTACAAAAATATAATTAGCGTTTCGCCGACTCGTGCTCATTGAACTTTCCTCTCTCCATAGTTCTTCCTTCGTAGTTGAGCTAAATGCGAAGTAAATAGATCAGTTTCAAACACGTAATTGCCAGCCCACCAATTTTTATCTTCTCCATGGTTTTCCCTTCGTGGCTATCTCTATTTCACTGTCTTCCTTCAGAAGGTTGTACAAACAAGTGTCAAGTTTGCCGCCTCGGACGTTTTCGTCTCTGCTTCGGGATTTAATCACAAACGGATACGGAATGGGATAGGATACTTCTATCTGAAAATCCAAGAAGGTGCCGTAAAAGAGCTCACTCGTTATTTACGTCTAAATTTGATTGTCCAATATTTAACATTTCAGCTTAAACACACAGTTTTTCCATTCATAAATAAAAATTGATACCGGTTTCGAAAATGAAAGTACAAAAAAACTAGTAAACAAAATTGAACAAGAACGAAAAATCATGCGTCAAGCATAGATTATGTAACACTTTCCAACGCTTCCAAAATAATTTTACAAATCATACCGTTTAATAAGCTAAAAGATAACATCTGAGTAATCCGAATACTTTTATTCAGCCCTGTATAGGATCTATAGATTTATATATATACTACATAGGATGCTAAATTTTAGTTCAGTTAGGAAACGCGTAGCACAGTTTAAAATTCTCCGTCTGGAGTTAAATAATACGGAAATGTGTTCGCGAACTTTTGTGCTTCCCTGCATAGGATCTACAGAATTTATACACACCACGTAATAGACAAAAAGCGAGTTAAAATTAAAATCGCGTTCAGTAACTTAAAACGCACTTCCAGGAATTATTGTTAACATACAGTAGAGAATTCTTTTGTGTGTCCCTGTAAATGAACGATGACTGCTATACACACAATATTCTGTAGTAAGCCTCTTGTAATGCACCTTAGTGATATATATATAAATTTCAATGCGCTTAAAATAGGGAAACATTATTTAAATAAACCGCAGACGATTTTTCTCAATATACGTAATGTAACGGAATTATTTTGACTGTTCCTGTAAAGTAACTATAAGTGCTATGCCCACTCTATTCCATATTAAGCTTCTTCTAATGCACCTTAGTGATATATATAAATTTCAATGCGTTTAAAATAGTGAAACATTATTTAAACAAACCGCAAATGATTTTTCTCCATAGACCGCAATCTAACGGAATTCTTTTGAGTGTCCCTGTAAAAAAACTATAAGTGCTACACACTTCCTTTGAAATAGGGAACATGCTATAGATAACGACTATAACATATAAAAATTGCAGAGCAATCCGAGCATATTTACGGGAATTAGAGCACGGCCAGACGGCAGACGGCAGACAAACCGAAGTCATAAACACTTTTCAACTAGGTTGGAAAGTGTTAAAAACGATCTGCGTAGAGATCGGCAGTAGCTATCCAATGCAAAAAAAAAAAAATCATTTAAAAATATTAAAATGCAAATGCGATATTTTTAAAAATTTCCTCCCATTGGATTAACATTAGCCAGCGGTTGGTTTCGCTTGAGTGAAGTAGCCTCTTAAGTTTGCAGTCTCGGAGGCTCTTAGAATTTACTCGCAAACAGAGTATTATACTCTCGGAGCAAAGATCTAAAGTTCTATGATTTATCAGAAAGTCTATGATTATATTTCCTTATGAATATGCAACGAGGAGGGCCGGGCCGCAGTGGCGCTCACTCGTTATTTAAATCAACACGTAACTGACCACCCGGACGTAACGAACACGTACTTTTTTTTATTAACAAATGTCCAATTAATTTTACTGGTATGAAATGGTTATTTTTACACCAATATAATTCTGTAGTAAGTGCATGCCGTTTTAAACTTTCATATTTAAACGCATGTGTTTTTTATTTCTATGTATTAAAATTGCAGTTGTATATTTTATTTTATTTTTCAAAGGAGCTAAATGAACAAAATCCTTCCATTTAATTAGGAAAGTCTGTTTCGCTATTATTTTCAAAGGAAGATCTAATGAAATTCCAGCTATTAAATTCTTTGTGAATATTTGTACAAACGTGTCCATAAAAAAAATGAGAAATTTCTCTAGATATCTGAAAATAGTCTCCCATCTGCAGATTAATCTATATCCGCAGAGTACACTAAAACAATAGAAATAGATAAATGCGTATTTTTTCTGTAAAACAAAGTTAATATCTTACAATTTTATTTAGAGTATTTTCTGTAATTTTTCCAATCGGTTTATAATAATCGGGCCCGTGATAATATATATATTTTTAATCAAGTTTTTTTTACTTTATATCTTTAACCCGATTTCGTATGAAATTATATTTTAAAATGAAAAATTCACGAAAAAATATTGATGTTTAGGGATAAAAGCGCTCATTTTCTTGTTCTTTTAGTCCGAACTCTTTGAACTCTTTATTGCTTATAAATAAAACAGTTTTACAGCCCGTGTAAAAATTTCGTGAAAAAATATTGTTATCTATGTGATGAATGTGTGTGATATATTAGATTACGGATTTGCATCGACACTAGAACCGTCTGTGGGAAGGCATTGAAACACATATCCTCAGGGCAGGCGATTTATCACATTCTTGGGGACATTTTAAATCGAAAAAAAAGGTAAAGTGTGTTTTTTAATTCTTTAGTTTGTCTGTGCAAAATAAGTTATTCGAATTTCGGTTATTATTGTCATTAATGAATATTCGTGAAATTTTATGAGGATAAATATTTTTAAATTACAAATTTAGAGGACGTACCATATGATAATCATTATTAAATCTCTGCATTTTATATTACTAATTATATTTAAATAAAATAATTTCTAAAATGAATTAATTTCTAAAAAAAATATTAAAAGTGATGCAATATACAATCTTACACAATTGGAAAAAATATGTTGTATCCCTGTATGTCTATTCTTATTTTTCCTGGTTTCTATACATCAAATATTAGCAAGCTTGTAACCATATATTCATAGAAACTTTTTTTAAAGCGTAAAAATTTTTAAATATTTTTGCTTCATGCTTGATAATTTCATACTTTTGCTTAATAATTTTATACTTATGCAGTACAAGAATGAGTTCAAGATTTTCATCTTTCTCACATTTATATATTTTCTTTAAATTAAAACAATATACATAAAAAATGTGATGCGTACAAATATTACACTTATAAATGATTCACACAACATCTATAAAAACTGAAATTTAATAAACTGAAATTTCATTTAGGGAAACATTTACTGAATAGTACTTTGCACATAAAAATAATGAAATTACGAGAAAGAAACTCTCTTTTGTAATAATAATTATAAGAAGAAAATTTAAATTATATTACTCAAACATTCAACATTTATTTAATTACATGCGCAAATAAAAATTTTTGAAGGAAAATCCTGTAAAAGGTTAAAATTGAAGCTACTCTACTGAGCTCACGGATTAATATAGTAGAATTTAAATGTAGTGTTCCAATTTTACCATACAGTTTTTTTCTCTATAGGGTAGTTTCAAATGACGTCAGAAATCAAACAACCGTTTGAGGGTAGAGTTGATTAGTGGCTGAGGGGATTTGTGGGCAGTTACGATTGGTGGATGAAAAGTCATCAGCTGTTTTCAACCTCCCTATAGATGGAACTACGGTGAATTTGATTGTCTGCTATCGGCGATTCTGCAGTACTGCAAAAGCATATTTTATAAGGGTTTTTTTAATTATTTAATGGAAAATTTAAACTTTGAACAATACGAACAACTAGAAAATTCATTGTATTTTTCTTCGCACCATGCATATATTTTTTAAAATATGCGACGTTTCAATTGCTTCTTGAAACTTTTTAAAGTACCAGATCGTTCTGACCAAAAGTAAAAGAAAAGCCATTTTAAATCATTGAGAACCACGGAGTATTGTACAGTGAAAAAATAAGAAATGCATGTATAATTTTTAGAAATTAACGTAAATCATAAATTCGTTAAAACTTTAAAAATTCATTAAAAAGGAACAAATGATACTAAAAAATTGCGGTTGACACCTATGGAATTAAAGGAAATGGGATTTTTTTTCAAAAAAAAAAAAAAAAAAAAAAAATGTGGTTCGAAAAGTTATTGATAGAAGGCGCTGGCATGCATAATATGAAGCAGAGTTGTACAAATCAGGCTGTCAATAAAGCATCTCGATGCACATATATTCTTCATTGGTACCAATGAAGAATATATGTGCATTGGTACTTTAGTAGCTAGCAGTATGCTATCTTTACCAGATCAAGCTTGTTGGCTAAGCCCTTTTACAAGAACGGGGAATCATCAACCAGCGCATTGCGAAAATTCCGCATGGTAAAAGGAATAAAGACGAGAAAAGGTCCCGTTTTATGTTCTGGGATACTGTAGACTGTCAGACGAATCGAAGAAATGGATCTTTTATAGTTTTTTTTTCTAATTTGCATACATCTCTTTCAAATTATGTATGCCAGCGTCATCTCCCAATCACTAATTTTTTTAACCACAACGTTTTTTTTTTTTATTATTATTAAAAAGAAAAAAATCCAATTTCCCTCTAATCCCATTCATACAAACAGCAATTTTTTAGTATCATTTGCTCCTTTTTATTTAATTTTTAAAATTTTCTTTACAAATTTATTGCGCACCCTTTATATTTTTTGCAGTAAATTTTAATATCGAGTATGTATCGATAACCTTTGAATAATTTAATAACACGTAATGAGTTTGTTTCTTTTATTTTCATACCATAAATTTTGTGACTTAAAATCTGTAAAACTTGATTAAAAAAAAAAAAATCTGTTCTTATATATACTCTGTATATATATATATATATATATATATATATATATATATATATATATATATATATATATATACGGATATATATATATACATATACGGAGTTTTCTAACAAAAGGAAATCAGATGGATGATTTATTTGGTTTTACTTGAAAATACTCCAGGAAGAAAGAAAAATCACATCTAACCTACGCTCCTCTTCCTCCAAATGAAGGACCTTATGAGGGGTAGTTTCAATAAAAAAAAGTTTCTAGTGATTCTAATCGAGATGCTGCAAATATTTTTTTAATTCTTATTTTAAGAGGCTGGATGACAAAATAAGCTATGTCCTTATCTGGAGCAATTAACAACTATATGTCCAGGTGGTGATCATTTATTAGCCCTCTAGAATTCTGAGAAAGGAAAGGTAATAGCGTGGTTACAATTTCGAAACTCCCCCTTCTTTAACAAAAAAGTTGCTTGAAGACAATTTCTCCCATCCTTTTACTTCTTTCTTCCATGTTCATTCATCACTTTCTCAATTTCATTTATAGAAAAATACTAAGACTAACAAAAATTCCCTTTTTCCCTAGATTTTGGAAAAGTATTGTCCGTCTTCTGAAAATTTCTAGAAATAAGAAAGAATTCTCTAAATAGACTTGAATTTCCAGGGATTTTCCTCTGGATCTGTGGCCCCTGGAAATGACTCTTCGGCCATCTCTAGAGTCGGGGGAAGTCTCTAGAGCAGCCGTACTCAACCTTTTTTCTCGCGGGCCGCAAACATATATTTGCGACATTTGGCGGGCCGCAACACACTTGTATAATAATGTAAAAAAATATAGATGCCGCGAAGATTGTTTTTTTTTTTTAATAGCGGTATAAAACGTTTTGCTGCCAATTTTGTCCGCGACCAATATTTAACCCTAATAAGCCTTAATAGCTCTATGGTAAGTATAAAACGTAACAATATAACAATGCAGCCATTCCAAATTCTCAAAAAAAAAATCAAGGGATAATATATTATTAATAAATCCTTTTTTTCTCAATGCAAAAACTTTTTCTTTTAAATGTAGAAATAGATATAATGCAGATTAAATTAATTTGAAATAATGTTTGTTTAGTGTTCAGGATTAAGAAATGTATACACTATAGCACAAGTAAAACTACATGTAAAAAGAACTTTGACTAAGGAAACGTCATTTAAGATATTTTAAGGTAATTTTAAATTAGTAAGTTATAAATAACAGGAAATTGTCTTCCCATGAAAATATATAAAAAAGCAGTGAAAATATTAAAAACTTTTTAAACATATCTCAATTAATTTTGTAAATAAGGAGTAATGATTATGTGTCTCGGGCTGCACATAAAAGGTCGCCGGGCCACATGCGGCCCGCGGGCCGCAGGTTGAGTATGGCTGCTCTAGAGTCTTGGAATTTAATTGCAAACGGAGTAAGATACTTCTTTTTCAGGATACAACGAGTAGAGCTGCTTAGAAGCTCACTCGCTGTTTAACTAACTCAAATGACCGTAACCGGATCACAACGCGATTGTATTTTATTACTAAAGACGTGATTAATTTTACTGGTTTGAGATGAATATGTTTTCAGTAATTACATTCTATGCTTATTTGATCAGTATATACCGTTTACAAACTTTCAAATTTAAACACATGTGGGTTTTTTTTTTATGCATTAAAAGTGCAGTTATATATATTTTATTTTATTTTTCAAAGGATCTAAATTAACAATATCCTTCCATTTAATAAGGAGAGTCTGTTTCGAAATTATTTTTAAAGGCTGAACTAATGAAATTCCAACTGTTAGTTAAATTTGTTGGGAATGTTTGAACAAATGTGTCCATAAAAAGTGAAATTTTTTTAAAGACACATCAAAATAGTCTGTCATCTACAGATTGTCCTATAGTTGCAAAAATCATTGGAACAATAAAAATAGATAAATTCATATTTCTGGTTGCGAAAGTAAAAGTATCTACATAAAAAAAATCTGCAAAGAAAATCGAAAAAGTATAAAGTGAGCTCTGTAGAGATCGACCATAGCCATCCAATGCAAATAATAATAATAATAATAATAATGAAATAAATAATAAAAATAAAAATTGTTTAAAAATATTTAAATGTGAATGAGAAATTGTAAAATCTATGGATCACGGGAGGTGATTCACAACATTTCAACATTTTTAGAAATTAATTTTAGATTAATAAATTAATTTTAAGATATTTTTCCGTGAACAAGGTATTTTTCTGTGTCCCATAGGATTAACATTAGCAAGCGGGTGTTTTCGCGTGAGGGGATCGGACCCTCAAGTTAACATTTTCAAATATCGCATTAAGTTTGGAGAAGTTAAGCCTAGTTTCCGCTCGACGGCTACAAAAATGTAAGTTAAGACAATTAACTGTCTTAGTCTGAACGGGATATAACTTCATATTTAGACTCTACATAGCAGTCAAACAATTAATATATTTTTTTCAGGTATGATAAATTGCCAGAGATTATCCAGAGGAAAGGTTTAACCACAGCATCAACAACTTAATAGCACTCAAACCACCCGTGTATGCCAGAATCATTCAAGAAACTGCTGTAAAGTTTGAAAGTGTAAATGAACTGATAAAAATTATTAAAAATTTGCTTGTACAAATAAAGCCTTTTCTAAATTATAATAAATAATCCAAATTCTGAGAAATTTAAAATGTTTCAGAGATTAGTCATTAAAAATTAAATTTTGGGGATCAGCATGATTATTTAAAGATATGTTTTGGAGAATATATATCAGAGGTGTATTGAGTAAAAGCATTAAAAAAGAGAAGGGGGGGGGGGGGGATTGCCAGGGATCGTAGCCTACGATGATGCACGTCGCTGTTACAGCGCCGCGCATCATCGTAGGCTACGCCAGGGATGTAGCTACTGCGGAGAAGTTGGACTTAAATGTTCCAGATACACGAATCCTAAGGTCGCAAAAATAGAAAGGGCGAAATAAAGATTTCTAAAAATATTTGCATTTGTTTTCTTTATAAGGTGCGTTCGTAATTATATAAATACGTAGCACGTATAATCATCGTCTTGTCCGTCCGTCTGACCGTCTGTCCGCTTATAACAGAGCAAAAACTGTCCAGCAGAATGATTTGAAATTTAATATATATATAATCGTTGCAGAATTTTGTCGAGTGATTTTAAATTTTATGAAAATCGAATCAAAGCATAAAATATCAATAAAAATATTTAATAAGTAATTTGACATTTTTTTTAAATCTGTACTTTCTTGTTATAGCAGCTTCCGATTTTTTTACATTGTCTTGTATTGGATATTTGTGCATAGTATAATTTTAATGTAACGTAATTAATTGTTTATAAAAGTGTATTGAAACTTAATTTCATAGAATAAAATTAACATCCATAATATGAAAATATCACACATAATATAAATTTTCTATTCATGCATTTTTGCATAAGAGTGCAACAACTATTGCATCAAGATCTGAATATTTATAAAACTAGTTATAGTACGAAAGCACCTCATTTGTCACGTTTGACGAACAATTTCCAACTTGTTAATTACATATTATTTATCGATCCCAACTGTTATAAGCAGCATATCCCTGTGATATGCTAACTTGTTTCCAGTCTAAATTACTTCGATTTTAAATAAGTTTTTATACTCAGTTATGATAAATTACTTCTGTTCGTGAAGTTCAATTTTAATTCAGACCATACCGCGGCCTAAAGTACGTCCCCAACACAGTTTCAGCACGACTGATGTTTTTACACTTTACTTTTCTCTTTAACTTAACTTGACTTGTGTAAGTAAATATGGAATTTTTGGATCGATGTTTCCCTCACTACCTGTTGTGCTAGAATTGTAAAATTTGTGTACGCAGGTAAGTTTCCGATGACAATACAACATTTTAGCTTTTTTAGAACTTAATCGCATAATCGCTTAATAACATATTAATAAATTAATTTTAAGACATTTTCCGTTGATCAGTCGCCAAATATTCTTTAAGGTTACAGCTATATACGAGTTACAACAAGATTGGAGTAAATAATGCGTCAAACCATGCTCTTTAAAATAGGCCAACTGGCTGTGAAAATGCAAAATGAAATATTCTAGACACTCTTAAATTCTTTTGAAACAACAAGAGTTGCAGTCATGAAATTAGGCGGAATTTTTAAGACAAACATTGAAAGCTTTTAAAAAAGTTCGTTTTCTAGATACGTTCGTAATTATATGAATATTTAGCACCTATAATCGTTGTCTAGTCCGTCTGTCTGTCCGCATATAACATCGCAAAACTACCCAACCAAATGGTTTGAAATTTATTATATATAATCGTTGCAGAATTTTGACGAGTCTTTTTAAATTTTATGAAAATCGAATAAAAACTTAAAAAGATATTAATAAAAGTTTTTTTCATTCTATTAAATCCTATCATACGTTATTAATTCAATGGTATTCCATGGTAGGTAAAGATTCTAGGTTGTCATGGTGATTACGTCATAATTAAGATGGAGTCATATTTTTCCGCATAACTGAATTTAATGGCCGAATTTGTATACTAAAATTGTTTAATTATAGCAATCCTATAATCTACCGCAGTTTTCTGGATGGATGTTTCCGGAGAAATAGATATTAAATGGAAGAGGAGTCTAAATATGGATTTCATAGATTATGTCATAGCATAGATTATAATGCGATTTCCAACATATTCGGAATACTGTAACAAAACTTCATAGATTAGTAAGGTGAAAACTGAACTAACTGATTCTAAGTGAACAATTTGGAAAACGAATAACACATTTGAAAACCCATTTTCAGAAATTACCATCAACTGTCGAAAACAATTCTTTTGTACACCCCTGTAAATGATTTACAGATTTGTATACTAAAGCATACTAAAATTTAGTTCAGTTAGGAAACGTATACCACAGTACAAAATCCATCCTCAGCAATTTCCGTATAAGGAGACTTGTACTCAAGGAATTTTGTACACCCCTGTAAATGATCTATAGATTTGTATACTAAAGCATACTAAAATTTAGTTCAGTTAGGAAACGTATACCACAGTACAAAATCCATCCTCAGCAATTTCCGTATCAGGGGAATTGTACTCAAGGAATTTTGTACACCCCTGTAAATGATCTATAGATTTGTATACTAAAGCATGCTAAAATTTAGTTCAGTTAGGAAACGTGTAGCACAGTATAAAATTACTCCTCAGCAATTTTCGTATAAATGGAATTGTACTCAAGATCTTTTGTACATCCCTGTAAATGATCTATAGATTTTAGTACTAAAATATGCTAAAATTTAGTTCAGTTAGGAAACGTATAGCTCAGTACAAAATTCTTCCTCAGCAATTAAAGTCAATAAACTGAATTGTACTCAAGATCTTTTGTACATGACTATAAATGATCTATAGATTTGTATACTAAAGACTTCTAAAATTCAGTTCAGTTAGTAAACGCGTAGCACAGTACAAAATTCCTTCTCAGCAATTTCCGTATAAACGGAATTATACTCAAGATCTTTTGTACATCCCTGTAAATGATCTATAGATTTTTATACGAAGTATGCTAAAATTTAGTTCAGTTAGAAAACGTGTAGCATAGTATAAAATTCCTCTTCAACAATTTCCGTATAAACGAAATTGTACTCAGGATCTTTTGTACATCCATCTAAATGATCTATAGATTTGTATACTAAAGTATGCTAAAATTTAGTTCAGTTAGGAAACGTGTAGCCCAGTACAAAATTCTTCCTCAGCAATTTCTGTATAAACGGAATTGTACTCAGGATTTTTTGTACATCCATCTAAATGATCTATAGATTTGTATACTAAAGTATGCTAAAATTTAGTTCAGTTAGGAAACGTGTAGCATAGTATAAAATTCCTCCTCAGCAATTTCTGTATAAACGAAATTGTACTCAGGATTTTTTGTACATCCATCTAAATGATCTATAGATTTGTATACTAAAGTATGCTAAAATTTAGTTCAGTTAGGAAACGTGTAGCACAGTACAAAATTCCTCCTCAGCAATTTCTGTATAAATGGAATTTTACTCAAAATCTTTTGTACATCCCTGTAAATGATCTATATAGATTTTTATACTAAGTATGCTAAAATTTAGTTCAGTTAGAAAACGTGTAGCACAGTACAAAATTCCTCCTCAGCAATTTCTGTATAAACGGAATTGTACTCAGGATTTTTTGTACATCCATCTAAATGATCTATAGATTTGTATACTAAAGTATGCTAAAATTTAGTTCAGTTAGGAAACGTGTAGCACAGTACAAAATTCCTCCTCAGCAATTTCTGTATAAACGAAATTGTACTCAGGATCTTTTGTACATCCATCTAAATGATCTATAGATTTGTATACTAAAGTATGCTAAACTTTAGTACAGTTAGGAAACGTGTAGCACAGTACAAAATTCCTCCTCAGCAATTTCTGTATAAATGGAATTTTACTCAAAATCTTTTGTACATCCCTGTAAATGATCTATATAGATTTTTATACTAAGTATGCTAAAATTTAGTTCAGTTAGAAAACGTGTAGCACAGTACAAAATTCCTCCTCAGCAATTTCTGTATAAACGGAATTGTACTCAGGATTTTTTGTACATCCATCTAAATGATCTATAGATTTGTATACTAAAGTATGCTAAAATTTAGTTCAGTTAGGAAACGTGTAGCACAGTACAAAATTCCTCTTCAGCAATTTCTGTATAAATGGAATTTTACTCAAAATCTTTTGTACATCCCTGTAAATGATCTATAGATTTTTATACGAAGTATGCTAAAATTTAGTTCAGTTAGAAAACGTGTAGCATAGTATAAAATTCCTCTTCAACAATTTCCGTATAAACAAAATTGTACTCAGGATCTTTTGTACATCCATCTAAATGATCTATAGATTTGTATACTAAAGTATGCTAAAATTTAGTTCAGTTAGGAAACGTGTAGCACAGTACAAAATTCCTCCTCAGCAATTTCTGTATAAACGGAATTGTACTCAGGATCTTTTGTACATCCATCTAAATGATCTATAGATTTGTATACTAAAGTATGCTAAAATTTAGTTCAGTTAGGAAACGTGTAGCACAGTACAAAATTCCTCCTCAGCAATTTCTGTATAAACGGAATTGTACTCAGGATTTTTTGTACATCCATCTAAATGATCTATAGATTTGTATACTAAAGTATGCTAAAATTTAGTTCAGTTAGGAAACGTGTAGCACAGTACAAAATTCCTCTTCAGCAATTTCTGTATAAATGGAATTTTACTCAAAATCTTTTGTACATCCCTGTAAATGATCTATAGATTTTTATACGAAGTATGCTAAAATTTAGTTCAGTTAGAAAACGTGTAGCATAGTATAAAATTCCTCTTCAACAATTTCCGTATAAACGAAATTGTACTCAGGATCTTTTGTACATCCATCTAAATGATCTATAGATTTGTATACTAAAGTATGCTAAAATTTAGTTCAGTTAGGAAACGTGTAGCACAGTACAAAATTCCTCCTCAGCAATTTCCGTATAAACGGAATTGTACTCAGGATCTTTTGTACATCCATCTAAATGATCTATAGATTTGTATACTAAAGTATGCTAAAATTTAGTTCAGTTAGGAAACGTGTAGCACAGTACAAAATTCCTCCTCAGCAATTTCTGTATAAACGGAATTGTACTCAGGATCTTTTGTACATCCATCTAAATGATCTATAGATTTGTATACTAAAGTATGCTAAAATTTAGTTCAGTTAGGAAACGTGTAGCACAGTACAAAATTCCTCCTCAGCAATTTCTGTATAAACGGAATTGTACTCAGGATTTTTTGTACATCCATCTAAATGATCTATAGATTTGTATACTAAAGTATGCTAAAATTTAGTTCAGTTAGGAAACGTGTAGCACAGTACAAAATTCCTCTTCAGCAATTTCTGTATAAATGGAATTTTACTCAAAATCTTTTGTACATCCCTGTAAATGATCTATAGATTTTTATACGAAGTATGCTAAAATTTAGTTCAGTTAGAAAACGTGTAGCATAGTATAAAATTCCTCTTCAACAATTTCCGTATAAACGAAATTGTACTCAGGATCTTTTGTACATCCATCTAAATGATCTATAGATTTGTATACTAAAGTATGCTAAAATTTAGTTCAGTTAGGAAACGTGTAGCACAGTACAAAATTCCTCTTCAGCAATTTCTGTATAAATGGAATTTTACTCAAAATCTTTTGTACATCCCTGTAAATGATCTATAGATTTTTATACGAAGTATGCTAAAATTTAGTTCAGTTAGAAAACGTGTAGCATAGTATAAAATTCCTCTTCAACAATTTCCGTATAAACAAAATTGTACTCAGGATCTTTTGTACATCCATCTAAATGATCTATAGATTTGTATACTAAAGTATGCTAAAATTTAGTTCAGTTAGGAAACGTGTAGCACAGTACAAAATTCCTCCTCAGCAATTTCTGTATAAACGGAATTGTACTCAGGATCTTTTGTACATCCATCTAAATGATCTATAGATTTGTATACTAAAGTATGCTAAAATTTAGTTCAGTTAGGAAACGTGTAGCACAGTACAAAATTCCTCCTCAGCAATTTCTGTATAAACGGAATTGTACTCAGGATTTTTTGTACATCCATCTAAATGATCTATAGATTTGTATACTAAAGTATGCTAAAATTTAGTTCAGTTAGGAAACGTGTAGCACAGTACAAAATTCCTCTTCAGCAATTTCTGTATAAATGGAATTTTACTCAAAATCTTTTGTACATCCCTGTAAATGATCTATAGATTTTTATACGAAGTATGCTAAAATTTAGTTCAGTTAGAAAACGTGTAGCATAGTATAAAATTCCTCTTCAACAATTTCCGTATAAACGAAATTGTACTCAGGATCTTTTGTACATCCATCTAAATGATCTATAGATTTGTATACTAAAGTATGCTAAAATTTAGTTCAGTTAGGAAACGTGTAGCACAGTACAAAATTCCTCCTCAGCAATTTCCGTATAAACGGAATTGTACTCAGGATCTTTTGTACATCCATCTAAATGATCTATAGATTTGTATACTAAAGTATGCTAAAATTTAGTTCAGTTAGGAAACGTGTAGCACAGTACAAAATTCCTCCTCAGCAATTTCTGTATAAACGGAATTGTACTCAGGATCTTTTGTACATCCATCTAAATGATCTATAGATTTGTATACTAAAGTATGCTAAAATTTAGTTCAGTTAGGAAACGTGTAGCACAGTACAAAATTCCTCCTCAGCAATTTCTGTATAAACGGAATTGTACTCAGGATTTTTTGTACATCCATCTAAATGATCTATAGATTTGTATACTAAAGTATGCTAAAATTTAGTTCAGTTAGGAAACGTGTAGCACAGTACAAAATTCCTCTTCAGCAATTTCTGTATAAATGGAATTTTACTCAAAATCTTTTGTACATCCCTGTAAATGATCTATAGATTTTTATACGAAGTATGCTAAAATTTAGTTCAGTTAGAAAACGTGTAGCATAGTATAAAATTCCTCTTCAACAATTTCCGTATAAACGAAATTGTACTCAGGATCTTTTGTACATCCATCTAAATGATCTATAGATTTGTATACTAAAGTATGCTAAAATTTAGTTCAGTTAGGAAACGTGTAGCACAGTACAAAATTCCTCCTCAGCAATTTCTGTATAAACGGAATTGTACTCAGGATCTTTTGTACATCCATCTAAATGATCTATAGATTTGTATACTAAAGTATGCTAAAATTTAGTTCAGTTAGGAAACGTGTAGCACAGTACAAAATTCCTCCTCAGCAATTTCTGTATAAACGGAATTGTACTCAGGATCTTTTGTACATCCATCTAAATGATCTATAGATTTGTATACTAAAGTATGCTAAAATTTAGTTCAGTTAGGAAACGTGTAGCACAGTACAAAATTCCTCCTCAGCAATTTCTGTATAAACGGAATTGTACTCAGGATTTTTTGTACATCCATCTAAATGATCTATAGATTTGTATACTAAAGTATGCTAAAATTTAGTTCAGTTAGGAAACGTGTAGCACAGTACAAAATTCCTCTTCAGCAATTTCTGTATAAATGGAATTTTACTCAAAATCTTTTGTACATCCCTGTAAATGATCTATAGATTTTTATACGAAGTATGCTAAAATTTAGTTCAGTTAGAAAACGTGTAGCATAGTATAAAATTCCTCTTCAACAATTTCCGTATAAACGAAATTGTACTCAGGATCTTTTGTACATCCATCTAAATGATCTATAGATTTGTATACTAAAGTATGCTAAAATTTAGTTCAGTTAGGAAACGTGTAGCACAGTACAAAATTCCTCTTCAGCAATTTCTGTATAAATGGAATTTTACTCAAAATCTTTTGTACATCCCTGTAAATGATCTATAGATTTTTATACGAAGTATGCTAAAATTTAGTTCAGTTAGAAAACGTGTAGCATAGTATAAAATTCCTCTTCAACAATTTCCGTATAAACGAAATTGTACTCAGGATCTTTTGTACATCCATCTAAATGATCTATAGATTTGTATACTAAAGTATGCTAAAATTTAGTTCAGTTAGGAAACGTGTAGCACAGTACAAAATTCCTCCTCAGCAATTTCTGTATAAACGGAATTGTACTCAGGATCTTTTGTACATCCATCTAAATGATCTATAGATTTGTATACTAAAGTATGCTAAAATTTAGTTCAGTTAGGAAACGTGTAGCACAGTACAAAATTCCTCTTCAGCAATTTCTGTATAAATGGAATTTTACTCAAAATCTTTTGTACATCCCTGTAAATGATCTATAGATTTTTATACGAAGTATGCTAAAATTTAGTTCAGTTAGAAAACGTGTAGCATAGTATAAAATTCCTCTTCAACAATTTCCGTATAAACGAAATTGTACTCAGGATCTTTTGTACATCCATCTAAATGATCTATAGATTTGTATACTAAAGTATGCTAAAATTTAGTTCAGTTAGGAAACGTGTAGCACAGTACAAAATTCCTCCTCAGCAATTTCCGTATAAACGGAATTGTACTCAGGATCTTTTGTACATCCATCTAAATGATCTATAGATTTGTATACTAAAGTATGCTAAAATTTAGTTCAGTTAGGAAACGTGTACCACAGTACAAAATTCCTCCTCAGCAATTTCTGTATAAACGGAATTGTACTCAGGATCTTTTGTACATCCATCTAAATGATCTATAGATTTGTATACTAAAGTATGCTAAAATTTAGTTCAGTTAGGAAACGTGTAGCACAGTACAAAATTCCTCCTCAGCAATTTCCGTATAAACGGAATTGTACTCAGGATCTTTTGTACATCCATCTAAATGATCTATAGATTTGTATACTAAAGTATGCTAAAATTTAGTTCAGTTAGGAAACGTGTAGCACAGTACAAAATTCCTCCTCAGCAATTTCTGTATAAACGGAATTGTACTCAGGATCTTTTGTACATCCATCTAAATGATCTATAGATTTGTATACTAAAGTATGCTAAAATTTAGTTCAGTTAGGAAACGTGTAGCACAGTACAAAATTCCTCCTCAGCAATTTCTGTATAAACGGAATTGTACTCAGGATCTTTTGTACATCCATCTAAATGATCTATAGATTTGTATACTAAAGTATGCTAAAATTTAGTTCAGTTAGGAAACGTGTAGCACAGTACAAAATTCCTCCTCAGCAATTTCTGTATAAACGGAATTGTACTCAGGATTTTTTGTACATCCATCTAAATGATCTATAGATTTGTATACTAAAGTATGCTAAAATTTAGTTCAGTTAGGAAACGTGTAGCACAGTACAAAATTCCTCTTCAGCAATTTCTGTATAAATGGAATTTTACTCAAAATCTTTTGTACATCCCTGTAAATGATCTATAGATTTTTATACGAAGTATGCTAAAATTTAGTTCAGTTAGAAAACGTGTAGCATAGTATAAAATTCCTCTTCAACAATTTCCGTATAAACGAAATTGTACTCAGGATCTTTTGTACATCCATCTAAATGATCTATAGATTTGTATACTAAAGTATGCTAAAATTTAGTTCAGTTAGGAAACGTGTAGCACAGTACAAAATTCCTCTTCAGCAATTTCTGTATAAATGGAATTTTACTCAAAATCTTTTGTACATCCCTGTAAATGATCTACATAGATTTTTATACTAAGTATGCTAAAATTTAGTTCAGTTAGAAAACGTGTAGCACAGTATAAAATTCCTCTTCAGCAATTTCCGTATAAACGGAATTGTACTGAGCATCTTTTGTACATCCATCTAAATGATCTATAGATTTGTATACTAAAGTATGCTAAAATTTAGTTCAGTTAGGAAACGTAGCACAGTACAAAATTCCTCCTCAGTAATTTCTGTATAAACGGAATTTTATTCAAAATTATGCTTGAAATAGTATAACATCGTTAAAATACATTTCAAACGATTTTTCTCCCACAGACCATAATGTAAAGAAATATTTTTGAGTGTCCCTGTAACCGAAATAAAAATGCTACATACTTCATTTTCAATGCAAAACATGCCATTGGTAAACCTCAATAACATATATCAATTGCATTATAATCCGAGCATATTTATGCGAGTTAGAGCACTGACAGACGGCAGACAGTCAGACAAACCGAATTCATAAACACTTTCCAACTATGTTGAAAAGTGTTTAAAATAAGAATAGTGACTTTCGAAGATTTCTGTGAGTGGTTGGGTGCAAATAACAAATTGGCTATTTTAAACAGATTTTGAAAGACTTGAAATTCACGAAACGTTCTCCCGAGGGAGTATTTAAGATTAATACTTATTTATATAAGAGATTTTTAAATGAGAAAATTAATCTTTAAATAATTTTTGAATGTTATTAAAAAGTTTCTACTGAATACTTATATTATCCGGCTCATGCTCTGGTCACACAAACTTTTTCGGGCTCGCATTTCAAATCTTCGGGATCGAGCTCCAGAAAAAGAGCCCGAACTCATATATCATACTTTATTACTGAAATTGGTAATATAATAGACGTATCTGTTGTAACTAAAATTTAAAATAGTAAGCGTACCCCCCCTCCACTCGTAAATGTTTATTTTTCACATTTCCAAATTAAGTCAAGGAGTATTGTCAAGCTTTGATAAAAATCCGTGATTGATATATCTCTGTATTCAAGAATAATAAATTCAACAATTCTAACTGAGGTCCAAAATTACAGAAGAGTTTTTCTTCAACTATAAATGTTAGTGTTAGATATATCTTTTGGTTACTAAATCAAACACTAGATAGCAGCACCAAACATTTCGTTCTGTAAGAATCGTTTCCTTATGATTCCGTTCCGTTTCAGCAAATTTTCTGTGTATGTAATTTGGGGTACCGAAATACCTGTGAATATGGAACCCATCTATAACGGTATTTTGCCTTAAACGGAAACATTTCATAGCCCATCATTACAAATCCCGTATATTTACTGTTACTGTTATAAAATGAGTTGGGTTCAAACTGAATTTTCGGTTTTAGGTCATGTCCGACCCGTACACAGCTCTAAAGTGGATTGCCGCAAAACACGAAAAGAAGAAACAATCCATTAAAATAGGGGCTATGATGTCATACACTCACGCACAGCTTTTTTTTTTTTTTTTTTTTTTAATCGGTTATAAAAAGAAAAAAAGTCGCCAAATTTAGGGGACTTTTTCCTTTAATGGCAACCTAGCCATTGTATTAAGTTATTCGTTTGGCGCGGTCTTGAAAATCGCGCCAACAAAAAAGTCGCCAAACTTATGTTTATATGTTTGCGGGAGTGTAAAGCATCTGCTATAAATAAGTTTAACTTTTTATTTATTTTATTAAAAATTACTTATTGCTTAAAATTAACATAAAACTAAATCTCTGTCCGGCTTTAGTGCCGCCATCTGTTATTGGTACTTAATACAAATATTTAAAATTATAAATTTCAAATTTCTGTTATCGTGCGATTCATATCTACAAAACGACTAAACCAAATTTTAAAAAGTTTAAATCATAAAATTTTAGACTTTATTTCTACATTAGACTTTAAATGTACAAAAATGAATAAAATTTCTATCAAAATTAAAAGGAATCCTTATCGTTGACAGGATCCTTCACGATTAAATACGCAGATAAAATAAGATTACAAAACCAGAGATAATCTTTTCAAATAAAAATAAAATCATTATTTTCCCAATAGTGCGTACATTGTGCAACAGATGACAGCACTACATAAAGCATTTTCTATGTTTATGGGATTTAATTTCCTGATATTTTGCTGTTGTTTATCTTTTGGGAACTTAAATTTATACAGAAGTTTTAAACTGTTTTCTAATTTAAATATACAGAGATACAAAACGAGAAGTAATACAAAAATAAATGTACAAATATATTTTTCTAAGCGAAATATGTCTTAAGAGAAGTGAAATTATTTTAAACTCAAAAACTTTTCTACAGTTTATAAATCAATTTTTTATTTTAAAATGTAATTTTAATAATTAAATAATAATAATTTTAATAATTAAACTGTATAATAATTAAATATACAGAGATACAAAACAAGAAGTAATACAAAAATAAATATACAAATATATTTTTCTAAGCGAAATATGTCCTAAGAGAAGTGAAATTATTTTAAACTCAAAAACTTTTCTACAGTTTATAAATCAATTTTTAATTTTAAAATATAATTTTAATATTTAATACGATAAACATTTAAGAAATCTTACTGTTCAAATCTTTTTACATAGATGAGGACATGCATTGCAATGTTAAAAGCTTTAAGATTTGTACCAGATTTTCATTCATTGCAGTAAATAACCTTTCATAGTGTTCTAGTCTGTTAAAAGATTTATTGGTTTTCTAGTGCTATATATTAAAAAAAAAAAAAAAAAAAAAAAAACAATATATAATGTCGATGCTTTAATAAATAATTCGAAAATTTTTAAGGCGGTTCTGAAAAAATGCTTTCGACCGTTCGAGAACGCAAAACTTTTTGGCACATTTTTAAACTCAAAAGAATGGCACTTGCAGGTCTGACTGTTGAAGCGATTTGGAATCGAATAGTGTTTTCTATTTTTTGATAAATTAATAATTTGGCGAGGTTTTTTTTTTTTTTTTTTTAAGATTTTTTGTCTGTACCAAAAAATGGAAAACACCATTCGATTACATAGTTTCTAAATAAGAAGCCCTACCTATTTCATGCGTTTCTGAACAAAAGTGAATTCAGAAATATGTCAGGAAGTATCTCCTTTGAATTTGAGAACAGAGTTAATTCTAACTTCATAGGACAAGTACAGAAAGTGTTTATCAAGTTAGTGCTGCCATCTATTAGCCAATATAGATATTGCATCATTTTACTTTCGATTTTAAATTTTAACTAAAAGATTTTTTTTATCTATCTTCAAACCTCTCAAACGATTTGACAAAAGTGGCCATCTCCTAAAGTGGCGAACGATAAGAATTAATTTCGATGTGCATAAATTAAGATTGCATTTTCCGCCCGAATCAAATTTTGAACGGTTTTTACCGCAATTTTAAAATGCCTGCCGCATTATCGTAGCGTCCCGTATCACTGCGCAGGTGCGAACTGTTATGTTACTGGCGAAAATTTGATATTTCTCCAACCGCCATTCTGAAGGTAGGGCTACTATAAGGTAGAAGTCTTATCCTGAGGGTTAAAATTGCTCGTGTTTGCTCAGGTGTTATTGTGATACTTGCTTATTTTACAGCTTACAGGTATAATTAATTAATTAAATTTTGTTTTAATTTGTTATTATCATTAATTTCTATGTGTAATTTAGTTTTTAAAGAGTAATACCTACGCACTAAATTGTTATATTTTTCTTCTTTGTACTGGGCGTTTTTTTTTTTTTTTTCACGTAAAGAATTTTTATACAAAATTTTAGGCGATATTCAAGCGCTGATTATTGCATCGTGGAATTAATTTTGGATTGTTTTTCTATGATACTTATCTTTCCGTCATACTTTTTTTTTTTTTTTTTTAATTTCGTTTACAATTTACAGATTTAAAATGTCATATGTGTCCTTTTACAGTATATGTTTAATCACAACTTTATTACTTTTGTTTATTGTGGGTTCGTTGATTTTACTTTTTCATTATTTTTAAATTTACATCAATTTCACTAATTAATATATATCGTGGCAAATTTTCTTTAGAAAGATGTCTTTTTAAAATTTCAATTAAAAAAGTAAATTGGATCACCAATTTCAAAAGATAAAATGAAATAAAATATCTGTATATTTTGTTCTCAGATAAATGTAACTTAATTTTTACAATCGCGATATGCCTATGGTTTTAACCACACTAAAAATATTTTATGTGATAGAAAAAAGGAGAAAAACATTAATATGTAGTAAACATTCAAAGCAGTAGAAACGTTAACTTAGATTAATTGCCTCCAGGGCCCCCAGGCTTGAATTTTGTGAGGCCCCTCCCCTCCCTCAAAGCTGTATAATACAATTCTGAGAACATTTTTGGAACTTTTACCCAGGCTTGAATTTTGTGAGGCCCCTCCCCTCCCTCAAAGCTGTATATAATACAATTCTGAGAACATTTTTGAAACTTTTACATTTTCTTTCAAAATAAGTTTACAAATTAATGCATTTTCATATAGACATTTATGTACAATCTTACTCTAAAAAAAACTTTCTTACTTTACAATAAATTTTACCAAAGTATATTTCACATTGCATATTAACTGCAACTTCATTTTAATATTGCAAATTGCTATGTTTAAAAAAGAATAATGAAATTGTATCTTTCTATTTCTACTAATAAACTGTTAACAATTGAACATGCACCCATTGAACACAGATTCAATGTGCATTGCTGCTAGACTGTTTAGTTTATTGTCATTTACTTATGAGCATAAGTACAGAGAGTGTTCGCATATTTTTTAGACTATTTTCATGGTATACTTAAACTATTTTACACAAGATATTTGAGTTTAAAATGCTCAATTTGGTAACCACATGGTACTTAAAGATCTATTTTACGCAAGATATTTGAGTTTAAAATGTTTAATTTGGTAACCACATGGTACTTAAAGATCTATTTTACACTAGATATTTAAGTTTAAAATGTTCAATTTGGTAACCATCAGGGATCGATTTAGAAAAAGAAATTTGTATAACAAGTAAAAAATAGCAAACGTAACTTTTAAGTCTTGAAAATTTACAACAAAAATAAGATAAATTAAAATTT
This sequence comes from Maratus michaelseni, assembly GCA_963931845.1. NCBI lineage: Eukaryota > Metazoa > Arthropoda > Arachnida > Araneae > Salticidae > Maratus > Maratus michaelseni. Next base: position 263,312,020 of record OZ007597.1, read on the forward strand.
TTCTTTAACGCTGATATCTGTGGATTCATCCACCACTACAGATATATAATTAGCAGATTTCAGTTCCAAATTAAAGTCCTCCTTAAAATAAAGGTGTCTGCAACACAATGAGAGAATTGGTATTTCTTGTCATTCAAATATGTTTCCCCTAACTGAACACCATGCCTCTTTTCTAATTGTGAAATTTCGGGAAGCAATGAGAATGGAAGTTCTTGCTTGACAATTAAATATGAAATATCTATTAACTTGCCAACTTTATTTTCTTCTTTATTGCTGTCCCAATTGGTGTATCCATTATTATTATTATTATTTTTTTACACTGTCTGGCTTGTGTTCCAAGTTCACTGCCATAAAATGCATGTCACTTTTGGAATGCTTGACAATATTGTCTTTTTTTTTCAGACTGGCTCCAGTAATTCCATTGATAAATCCTGGGTTGAAATTTTGTTTCATTTTCAATTTGTCCACGAATTTCAAACATGATATACATCATATTGATATAACATTACTTTTCCTTTTCCCATCTGTTTCAAAATCTAACCATTCTCCAACGGGATCAACAGTTTTTTTTTTTCCAATTTGTAACTTTTTCCAGTTTAACTATAGCCATATTATGAAACAAACAAAAACACAAAAAAACAAATTACAGTAACATACAAAACCAAAACTAATATAAAACACAACAGCAATGAGAGCACTTGGGGAGGGTAAAAACAGAACGTATGTCAAGTAAAAACACCTTTAAATCTGAGCTTTATCTCTTAAGTGTACATGGCATAACAAAGAGTGCGGGAAATATGCATCGCAATGATTGCGATTTAATGCATTTCTTGGGTCGCACTTTAGTTAAATTTGAATCGCAAATTGCGATGCGATACCGCTTAAATTGAACCCTGGTAACCATTATTCTGAACTACCTTTTTACACTGTAATTTCTATGACAATGCCTTTTGTAGTTTTGGAAGAGGTATTTTGGTACATCCTTCTTCAGCAGCTTTTCTAAGTCCATGCAGGGTTGTAGGTCGATGTTTGGATATGGTGCTTTTTAAAAATCCATGGGTGATAGATACATCAGGAGATTTAACAGGCATATCAGTGAAGGGTATAGCAATGAAACCCGTTTCTCGTTCCATTTTTTTCAGGAAATTAACAGTGGATATTGATGTATGACTGCTTGCTTTATCTTGATCAGGGGTCGTACTTGTCCTGAAATTCCTGAAAAAAATTAAAATGTCCTAAAATATAGTAGCCTGTCCTAAAATTTTGTGAGTTTTGTACTATATCGGCATTTGAAATCATCAAATAGGGGGTAGGTGTACATTTTTACTGATGCAAAATGATCACAAAAGTCTCAATTTTCTTCAATCGTTAAAAATAGTGATTTTCGTTGATTTGCACAAAAAAAAAATCTCAATTTCTGGTGATCAGTTACCAAAAATCACAATTTTTATCGATTAATCATTAAAAAAAAGTTTGCTATTTTCGTCTGTCAGTCACAAAAAATCGCAATTTTTACCAATCAGTTATAAAAAAGAAAATCTCTTTCAATTTTCGTCGATCAGTGAAGAAGGAAAAAAAAAAAACGAGATTTTCGTTCTTCTGTAATGCAAAAATCGCAACTTTTTAGCAACTTGGTCAAAAGGTTCTGGTAAAATTACTTTTCTTTTAAATGTATACTTGTACAACAAAAAAAATTGTGTATATAATAGTGTACTATTTATGATAATAAAATATACATGACATAGGTTGTGCCAACCTCTCATTAATATTCCGTAATATGCGGGTTAATTTAACCCAATTTAACAACGCTCCAAATCAGAAAAATTATTGGATGAATCTTTATTTATTCAAATTCAGGTTTCTACGTGGAATTTATTTCATTTCATTTCTTAAAAAAATTTCGAGTGCAAAACATGTTAAACCTGGGTCAAATTAACCCACATATTACAGAATATTAATGAGAGGTTGGCACCTATGCTATGATGTGGAATCACTTGTCACAGATTTTTTTTTTTAATCGGTTAAAAAAGGGAAAAAAGTTGCCAAATTTTGGTGACTATGATTTTTGCTATGGTAACCTTGCAATTGTTAAATTGCTGGATTTTGTTGTTTTTTGTAGATCATTGGCGCGATTTTGAGAGGCGTGCCAAAACAAAAGTCGCCAAAATTCCGTGACCAGGGATTCCACATCTGTTCTAAAGTTTGTCCTGAAATATCTCCTACTACCCTTGTGTAGTTCAACAGATTGGTGGCCCTGGGGGTAAAGAGATGGTATTTCATATTTGAAGATTGGGGGTAAAATATGTTTCTGATAATATGTGGAGTTGGATCTTAACCCTTTTCTCCACTCTCTTTATTTTTAATTTGCCATTATGTACAAAGCTAGTAACAACCATAAATCCTTTGCTAAAACTTTCTTTAGGTACATTGAACCATGTTTTAAGATTTTATTTTCTCCTCTTTGATGATAATACATGGATCTCTTTTTATTACAACAGGGGTTGATCCAGGAAAAATTTGAGGCCTATTAAGCAGCGTTTACAATATCACTTGGTATCAAACCGGATTCAAAGGACGTGTTAATATGCCGCTATCGTTCCTGCTTTCATTTTGCACCCATTTACAAACGCAAGCATAAAACCCCTCGAGGCTGTGGCTAAATTTAATAAACAGTATTGAGCCAAAATATGTCAAACATTTAATCAATCAAATCAATTAAAATTTGTGTATGAATTTCAAATAGCAAAATAATGATATCAGTAACAAGTTAAATATCTTTTTGAAATCGTATACACAAAACAAAATCCTATTATATGTTAATTTATATAATATGTTATAAAGGTCTGCACGGGCCAAACAGACCCATAGAAAGAATATATATATATATTCACGGTATAAAAATTAAAAGTTCGGCCGAAGCCCGGTTCGGCCCAGTATAAAAGTTAAGTTTGGTTCGTGCCGGTCTGGTCCGTAGAAAAAATTATTGGTTCGGCCCGGTGTAATAGCTAAAAGTTCGTCCCGAGACCGGCCGGACTGGAAAAAATTAAAATTTCCTCGGCCCAGCCCGAGCTAATTTCTACTAAATGTTAATTTTTACGTCGACTTGGTTAAAAATTTGTCTCGTACGGGGAGTTCTGACCAAAAGCACTTATCTAGCTTTTTTTTTTCATGTTTATAATCTTCATTTTTATAGAAATGTTGTAACCTGCGATATTTATTTTTTTTAATGAATTTCTATTTGTTGTATGTAAATGTTTCAGTTATCATTAATATTATTAATCCATATTCCATGTATTGGAGATTTAAAAATCTGATAAATGCTGTACAGTAAAATCTTCTAAGACGGAATTGCACAGGAAAGAAAAAAAAAATGCGTTATAGACAAGTTCCCTTCTTCGCAGGTGTAAATGTATTATATATTCTTTTCTTACGTATTAGTATATTCATTTTGCATGGATCAACACAGTTTTCAGTTTAAGACAGGATTTCGTCATAGGCAGGTTCTTTTTTCACACGTTTTACTATCTTTTAATTTAGTTGTATTTTAATAAGCCTAAAAATCCACTATTCTTTAAAAAGAATAAATTTTAATGTTTAATTACAGAATAATGGCGATTTAGAAATGTATGCTTTGTTTATTTATTTATTTTTTTGAACGGACGCCGAGACAATGATTTTCATACGGGCCGGGTAAAAACCAGGACTTAAAATTTCGGCCCGTGAAGAGTAGGAAGAACGAAACCAGTGCCGGCTCAGTACGGAAAAAATAAGTTAGACCGGCCCGACCCAATCCTTCAGGAAAACAGTAAGCCCCGGCCCGAGCTTTCAGAAAAAGTATGGCCGGGCCTGGCCCGAGTTCGGCCCTTGCAGATCTCTGCCATGCTAATAAAATTCCAAAAATCCCTATGCGTAATTGCGAATAAACTTTATTGAAAAGAGAACTTTTTTTAAATTAAACTTAAAGATTAAAACCGGATTCCTTATTATTAATATTAAAAAATCGCCGAGAAAACGAAAAGAAAGAAAGAAAGAAAAAAAAATCTTTTATTTTACTTTAGTTAAATTTACTACAGTTACTTTGAAATTTACTACAGTAACAGTGAGAGCTAAAACATTCCAACAGGAATTCGTTTTCTAATATAAAAAAAATTGGCGCAAAAGCGCAACAACGCAAAAAATCGTATTGAAAATCAACAAAATTTATTATGCTAAATGTTTAAAACAGAATTCTTTTTGTGGTTATCAAAAAATGATCGCGGAAAGAAAAAAGAAAGGGGGGGGGGTGCTAAAAATTGCATTGAAAAATGCAAAAACTTCCAAAATCGTGGCGGACAAAATTTACTATATCAGGCTAAAAGTTTAAAACTGATTTTTTTCTTAACGATTGTAAAAAATTGCAGCAGAACGGAAAAAAACCGCCAAGAATTGTATTGAAAATCTTATTAAAAATCGGTAAAAAATCAAAAAACTTGGGGGCAAACTTTACTATATTAGTCGAAAAGTTTAAAAACAAATTATTTTCATGAAGATCAGAAAAATCGCGGCGGTACACTAAAAAAGCTAAAAATTCAAAAATCGCAGAAAGAAAAATTTTCGACCGTCCATCGCGAAGAACTGACGTAATTTTGCATTTTTGAAAACAAAAAAGAATTTAAAATAAAGTTGTAAAAAAACAATAAATAGCGCAAAAATAAAAGCACTGACAAAACTTTCAAAAGATGGAGCCACCAACACGCTAACCGACAGGAATCATGGGTAAATGCTGGACTAATGCCCTAGGAGCTAGCAGGGGTGAAAATGACCTAGGCTAGTTCCATCTTCAAACCGGCTTTTTCATTGTATACGGGGTCGGAAATACAATGATGGAATCGACGCGGATTGAAACAGGATTCCAGTGTAGTTTCTAAACGATGCTTTAAAGGCACTTTCATAAAAATCCATTTAATAAAACAGGCACCCTTCACAAAATTCATCTTAATAAAACAGGCTCGGTCACAGAATTCATTTTAATAAAACAGGGTTCTTCACAAAATTCCTTTTGATAAAATAGGCCCCTTCAAAAAATTCCATTCCATAAAATATACTCTTCATTATTTATTTATTTTTTTGTTTAAATATGTTTTTTATGCATAGTTTGCACACAAAACAAGTTCACCAAAAAGGAAAACGGTACTTTTCCATTATACAGACACCATGCCAAAATGTAATGCTAATGCATAATGTATGTAAATTTGTAAATGCTTCTCTGCATCATGTTCTACATTTGGCAATATGTCATGGTGAAAGAAAATGATGATTGTGTTTTTTGGACTTTTTAAGATTCAAATCAGTGTTATTAATTTTGTAGGCAGTGAGCATTTTAACGATTTAGCAACAGTGCTTTGACTTGGAGGATTTTGTTATACCATAAAAAAAATCTTACCTTTGCAATATTCGAAGAATTCCTTTTTGTTCTTGGGTACATATTTGGAAAAAAATTTCTTGAAGCCAGACATTCATGTTTTTTCCCCTGTCGTATTGACAATATTACCTGACTGTGGCTTTAGATACAGAATAACCATGCCTTTCACATCAGTTTTTAATAACCGGAATACTAATAATTTGCTTTTGAAAGTGCAGAAATAAAGGCTTCCATCCATTGGTTCTTAAATGCCATTTTACATGTAAAAATTTCAGTTGCCAGACGAGAATTTATACTTTCAAAAACATATCTGAGAAAAATAATTTCTCTATGCTAAGCGATTTTTTTTTTTTTTTTTTTACACCAAAACAAACTTGTCTAAAAAAATGTGCAAACAGTTTCTTTATTTCTTGGTTCATTTTAGAGATGGAAGACAAAAATAAACTGCTGAAAAATGAATAATTATTGATGAATAAATTTAAAAACATATGTAGGTGTTAAAGGTAAAACTTATTGAAGTTTGCTTTGAACAATAACTCAAAAATTATCCTCAAATTGTAACTTCAGTTTGTTCTTTTCTTGGGTGTGATATTTCTTCAGAAAATGAATCATCAAAGTCCTAGGGGTATTCTTTTATTACGATGTTATCAGAGTTTTTCAGCATCTCTACATTGATATCTTAGAAATCTATACAAACTGCATACAGATTTGCATTGACCAGGCAGTTATTTAATTGCATCAATAAATTACCCAAAATCGGCATACAAACATTTATTTAGAAATTTCCCAGAGGCCATAATATTTTTTTATTCCAGTATTTTACAGCTAGTTTTACATATTCTTTGTTCTTTATATAATGTACTGCTAGATTTTAAATTCCTCCTGCTTCAAAATGCTAAAAAAAATCGTTCATTCAAAGCTACGGTAGGCAGGTGTTGATATAAATTAGAATTTTATACCTTTATTTCTGGGTTAGAAATTAAAAACTCCAAGTAAGGCATGAAAAGATGCCTACAATTTTTTTTCTGGGTGCCAAACAGTATTTCATGGTTGCAATTTTATGTTATATCATATTTTGTTATTTCTTTTGGCAACCATGTTAACAATAAAATTATTTTTATTTATATGTGTATTGGGGGGGGGGGGATGTCTGTACACATTAAACACTTTTTTATCTCTGTTCTAGAATTCACATTAATAAAATCCATCAGTTCTTTATTTTCTTCACTTCTTTTCAAATGTTTACTTGCAAAGGGTTTGTAAAATAGGAAGATACATCAAACTTTCAGCATATTAAAACACACATTCTCACCTCCAAGCTATAAATCTACTTTCGAGCAAGATGTGCAAGAATTTTAGGGATGTAATCTCTAAGGTCAGTTTTGTCAGGCATTGGTTAAAGGGAAATCAACTTAGATGATGATTCACAAGTGCAAGGGAGTCTAAGATACATGTCGCTGTCTGATCCTTTATTGAAAACAGATGTTCTTGTGGTGCATGCGGCATGGGGGGAAAACTTACACTAACGTACGAATAAGAGCTTTTGTTAAACAAAAATCAGAAGAAAAAACTAGGCGTCAAATTTGACTAGGCATAATTTTGTGGTCGTGAAATGCAATAATTTAGTTGCATTCGACAACTAACGACCACTAAATTCTAACACTGCTTCATTTAAATAAAGTTGTGGATTTTTAAGTTTGACTCATTTCATTAATTCGTTCTAATATTGAACTCCAAATGACACAAACTGTTGCACACACTTCAGGGATTACCTTTGGCTCACAAGATCTCTATGTTTTTGACTTGCATTTACTTTTTTTCGTCTGGATTATCAGCAGTAATTTTCAATGCTGTAGTGATTTTCTATTATTATTTCCTGAATTGAGTGCGGTTGTGGTATTTACACAAGCAGAGCATCCATTATAGCTCAGTTTCTTTAGAGTTTGACATCTTCCAAGCTTGCGAAAAAGAATTTCCCTCTGATGTGCATGTTTTGAAACACTGAAGAAAAAGCATAATAGCTCAAGCAGAGTTTTCCCCAGGTTTAAAAAAGGGCAGGGTGCTGCTGGTAAGAAAAGGGCACTTTTTTAATTCTTAAGGGCGTTTTTTGGATTTTTGAGGGCACTTTTTTTAATTGTTAAAGTATTCTTTTGGTTTTTAAAGCCACTTTTGATATTTCATAGTCAAAACACTCTTTTTAAGACAACATTGAGTCAGTTTTTACTATGAAAGCAAATTTTTTAATGCAAAAAGGAGAAAGGGCACCTTTTTTACTGAGGGCAAGAAGGGTGCTAATTATTTTACTACAAGGGGCAAGAAGGTTCGTAATTATTTTTATGAGGGGCAAGAAGGGTGCTACTTTGTAAACTAAAGAGCAGGCAGGGTGCAGCACCCTTCTGAAACTGTCTGGGAGAAACTCTGGTCAAGAGTTTCCCCCAAACAGTTTAATAAGGATGCTGCACCCTGCCTGCCTTTTGGTTTACAAAATAGCACCGTTCTTGCCCCTCAGTAAAAAAAGTGCCCTTTCTCCTTTTTGCAATTAAAAAAATTGCTTTCATAGTAAAAATTGACTCAGTGTTGTCTTGAAAAGTGTGCCCTGACTTTTAAATTTCAAAAGTGGCTTTAAAGACCAAAATAATACTTTTAACAATTAAAAAAAGTGCCCTTAAGAATACGAAATGTGCCCTCAAGAATAAAAAAGTGCCCTTAAGAATACGAAATGTGCCCTCAAGAATAAAAAAGTGCCATTTTCTCACCAGCAGCACCCTGCCCTTTTTTAAACCTGAGGGGAAACTCTGGCTCAAGAGTATCAAACTAGTAGATATGCTGTAGCCAATGCAAAACTTTCTTCTATGCAGGACGGTCATTTGTAGCTAAAAGAGACTATTTTCTGCTTCAGTGGACTGTGGCTATTATTTCGGGAGGGGGGAAACAAAAAAAAAAAAAGATTATTTTCAGGGATCTATTTAAGAAAAAATTGGCTCCTTTAAAAGATCCTTCACATTTTTTTCATCTCAAGACAACACCCTTCACAAAATTTTTCACCTTAAAGCAGGACCCTTCGAAAAACTTTTCACCTTAAAACAGGACCCTTCACAAAGCTATTTCTCTTTAAAATAGACCTTTCACAAAACTTTTCTCTCTCCATACGGAACCTTTCACAAATTTAATCATTTAAAAGTAAAATCTGACTGTCACTTTTACATATATATAAAGAAAATATGTATATTTTACATACATATCTTCTTAATGTATAAACAAATCAGAATGTCTAGCCACCTGGATAACCTGGAAAAGTCAGGGAAATTTATATGAACTGAAAAAGTCAGGGAAATTTGAAAATTCTGAGAAAAAGTTAGAAAATTTTAACTTCCAAGAAAAAAATAGGAAAATGTTTCGTATAAAACTAAGGATTTGAAATTGCAGTGCCGTTAAAATCAAACTTTGCTCTTCATAAGTACTGTAAATAGTATTTCAACCTCTCGCAAATCATTTTGTCTGCTCCCTTTCAATCCTTCTTTGTAACTCAGAGATTTTCAGTTCCCGCTTCACTGAAACTTCCTACAGAATGTTGAAGGTTTGATTAGGTGTTTCACTCTGCTTATTTGTCTTTGTTTGGGAACTGAACATTTGTTAGCTTAATATAGTGAATATTTATTATTTATATTAAAATATGTAAACTGTGACTGATGTGATAAAGAATTTCATCCTGATTTGACAAAATGGATAGAACCTGGTACTAAAAGTGTGTATCTGCAAAATGTTTAGCATGTAAAATGTTCAACAATTTTATAAATTTTGAAAAAAATTATGTAACAAATCAGTAATTTGTGCCTCAGAATCAGTTGTGAAAATTTCCCTCTCAAATTCACAACTTTTAAGATTTTTTTGTGTGTAACATCACAAAATCTCGATACCTGGAATTTTTTTTATTATTATTGGTATGGAAAAGTCAGGGAAATTCGTTGCTGATCTAGAATAGACACCCTGACAAATGTCACAAAATTTCAATTTCATAAAATTATGACTAGATTTTTCACAAATGTAAAAAGCTGTTAGCAATTTCACCAAATAAGGACCCTGGGAGTAAAATATGGACAGACCTCTGATTTTCCAATCCCAACTACTATTTTTAGGTAGATTTCGTAAGAAAACTTAGGTGAGAATGTCAGGGCTGCCATTTGCAACTAAAATGCTACTAAAAGCGACTATTTTCAGCATCAGGCAACTATGGCTACTATTTTAGCCCAAAAACTTTCAAAAGCGACTATTTTAGAGGAAAACCAGAAAAAAGGAGACTATTTTCCAGTCCCAGCTACTATTTTTGTAAAAAAAAAAAAAAAAAAAAAAAAAACAGCACTGCAAATTTTTTAACCAAATATCCCAATCTAATATTTCCGTATAAATTTTTTAAGTTTTTTATGCAATTTTTAAAATATGTAAAAACTTTCATTTGAAAAAAAAATAAAAAATACTCTTTCAATATAAATGTAGTGCAAAGATATCAACATTCAAATTTCAGTGGAAAACTAATTACTGATTTTTGGTTTGGCTACCACCCATAACCCTTATGCTTTACAGTATATTTGTCCAATTTTTGATTGTTTTAAAAGAACCCTTTAACTGTCGTATGAACCACAAACGATTAACTGTAGATTTGTTCACTATGCTGCGTGAATTGTATTTGTTTCTAACCTCGTATAAATGCTTCATTCCAAAAATTTAAATTAATAAATGAGCTGAAATAAATGCTATTTAGAAATAAGAAAATCTTGTTTTCTATAGCAGTTTTCCAATTTAATAACAGATTTAAAATGTTGAGAAAAACATTTAGAATATTGCCTTTTTTACTTATTTAGATCGCTTTATTTGGCCCATTGGTGTCTATAAAATCAGACTTTATTTTTTTTCGGACGATTTTGCTATTTTATTTTACACAAATTTCTTCTAAAGAATAGGTTAGTATGTACACATATTTTCTTTATCAAATGCATCCTTTTTTGATAAAACCACTTTCAATTGGTTCAGTTAATTTTTGTTTACAAAATGGAATTAAAATTGCAGCTAATAACATGCAATAAAAATTCTATTGTTTTTAGTTGCCTCACAGTAATGCTCAAGCACAAGATAAGAATATATTCAATTTAGTTTGGAAAAACCAAACTACATTCTGATCGTATATCTCAGATGATAATTTAAAAAATTTCTTCTTTCTTTCTTTCCGTTTGTGTGTGTGATTTTATAATTAAAATACAAAAAGTAGAAAATTTGGATGGTAGTAGCATACCTGCCAACTCTTCTGATTTTTTCAGAATTCTTCTTAATTTCAACTCTACCTTCTGATTTTCTGATCAGAAGATGAAATCTTCTGATTTTTTTTTTTTTTTTTTAAATGAAAAAATGGTGTTCAGAAATATTTGAAGAAATTGCAGAAGTAAATTTTTTTAGTGGCTGTTTCTTGTCATCTGTTAAATTTAGCAGCCCAGCCACCAAAGCAACTTATAGTATATATTTGGAATTCGGTGCCAATAGGAAGGAGAGGGGAGGGGGTGGGTGGAATTTTCAATTATTATGATGTTGAAGTTAGGAAAACTTGATAGCTGTCTCTCAGCTGATGCTTGCAGAGGATCCAGTATAACCATTAGCAAGCTTTCTCTTAATAATAATAATAAATTTGCTGAATTTCGAATTTAAATTTTCGAAATTAATGGATCATCTATTTTATAACAAATTTATCTAAATAATGAAGAACAAGTGGTACATTATCTATTAACAGGAACTTTTTTTATCAGTTGCTTAAAAAATGAAACTACCTTTAGTTTTCTAAAAGGAGAAGAGTTCAGATTTAAATAAAGTTTACTTTGCTTTCATTTAAAATAGGAGTAGTGAATTAAAAAAAAAAAAAAAATCTTACAATGTAACTTTTTCTTTTTTTGTGAAAAAATTTCCATTTTTTTAAAAAAAATGATGAAGATGATGATGTAGCCTGGAACTTATTACAGAATCAGTTCACAGGACTTCAATGTCAAAAAAATACCTATTATGGTACATGCAAATTCGTGCATTGCCATGTTAGGAAAGATGTGTTCCATTGATGAAATTTTGAAATATGGTAGGATTTACAAAGTATTACAAGCTGTATTGACTATTCCTCACAGCAGTGCTGAATGCAAATGTATTTTCAGTTTGATTAAGAAAAATATGACTCTGTTCAGCTCATCAATGATGACGAAAACTCTAGAAAATATTTTGTTAGCGAAATCATTTACTGACAATAAATGTTATAAAGCACAATTTTCTAATAACTTTTTAAAAAAAGCTAAGCAATCTACTATGAACATGTTGTCAAAATAATTTTTTTCTACTAATTTTTTTTTAGTAATATATAATAAAGTTTTAGTAAATTTTCTATTCACGTGTTTTTTTTTTTTTCTATCATATAATATACAGTATTTATTGCAAATATTTTAATGGTTCATGTGTTGTCAATTTTGAATAATATAAATATTTTTACTCAGTTTTGGTTGTATATGGCGACAAAAAATATTTTACTGGTTGAATTGTTTAAGTGGTGTTGCATAACACCACCAGTTAACTAGTTTAACACCAATATTCAAATCACGGCCCTCAGCATCAACATCAGTTATCCTTGGTTACTAAATGTTAGGAAGCTGAAATTTTAAGTGTATTTTAATGAAAAGTAAAAAATCTATTATCAATGTTCTATTTTTTTTTATTTTTTTTTATTTTTTTTTTTTTTTTTGTAGTAGTAGTAGTAATTTTTTTATGTATTGAAGTTGTTCTTTTCTGTCTGTAATATGCATTCTTTACTTGCAAATTAGTGACTATTTTATTTTACACTGGATTATTTTTTAACACAATTATTTCAAATTGGTAAAGTAATCATACAAGTTGTAAATTTCCAACTGGACGAAAAATGTCCGGGCCAGGATTCGAACCTGGGATCGCTTGGCTGAAGCCGCCACACTCTACCACTGAGCTATCCCGGTCGAATCTGGAGGGCATAATTCATCCAGTTAACCTTATTGATCAAAGCATCTGGTCTGATATTTTAAGCAGCTCAACAGAAAAGATCGCAGGTAATGGAACACCAGTAAACGCTGGATACGTGAATACACTGAATACGTTTACTGGTGTTCCATTACCTGCGATCTTTTCTGTTGAGTGTATTCACGTATCCAGCGTTTACTGGTGTTCCATTACCTGCGATCTTTTCTGTTGAGCTGCTTAAAATATCAGACCAGATGCTTTGATCAATAAGGTTAACTGGATGAATTATGCCCTTCAGATTCGACCGGGATAGCTCAGTGGTAGAGCGTGGCGGCTTCAGCCAAGCGATCCCAGGTTCGAATCCTGGCCCGGACATTTTTCGTCCAGTTGGAAATTTACAACTTGTATTTTATTTTACTCTTGCTTTTCTTTTAAATTTGCTCATTTATTATGATCCCAGCTAGTTTTATTTTATCCATGTTGAAAGTTTTATAAAATTTTTAAAATCTTATTTCTTGTCAAAATCTTCTGATTTCTTCTGATTTTTGGTCCAAAATCTTCTGATTTTCAATGAAATTTAGTTGGCAGTTATGTAGTAGGGGAAATGTGGATTTTCATGATGTTATTTTTATGGGAAATAAGGATTCTTGCCCCTCTTTTCTTAAGTAAGCATGCAACTATTTTGGCTACTATTTTTGTGCAAATGCTACTATTTTGGCTACTATTTTTTTCATTGTAGGCTACTAAAGCAACTATTTTGTATGCCATTTGGCAGTGGCAGCCCTGGAATGTAATAGGTAGATTTCGTAAGAAATACTACCTATTACATTCTCACCTAAGTTGGAATTTTTGAAAAATTTTTGCAGATCTACGCCGATCATGACTCCCAAAACCCAAAAACACCACCAGTTTAAAATTTTATCTTTCTATCTATCTATCTATGTCACTTTTTTATGGACACGATAACTGGAAAAATTCCACATAAATCTCTTCCAAACTGATACATAAAATCTCGGTCAAGTTCATTAATGGGCAAAATCAAACCAGGGGGGGGGGGGATTTTTGTGAAAACAGAAAAACCCACATCATTTCTTAATTATTATACGTATCGAATCCGTTTAAAGTTATTATTACTTCTAGGAAAAGGGCCGAAAATTTATGTATGACAGATTTTTGATATAATTAAAAATGGCCCCAAGGGGTGGGAAAAAGGGGGGGTTTTAGAAAAAAAAATCATAGTGTGACGAAGATATAATGTGACGTGAAAAATATTATTTAAGTGCCGTTATAAAATTATTTTAATGGATGGAGGAATAAGATTGTATAGTGAACTTTTAAATATTGCAGTTGTGATTTAAATAAGCAAATAACCCTGCACGATTTGTGCATGTGTTCTTTTGGTCGATTTCTTTGAAGAGATAATCAAAGCAATAAAATAAATAAAACATTCTTACTTGTTCTTTGTTGAAAAATAAGAGACTCATACTCATAAAGAAAATGCTCCTATAGGATTGGACTCAACATTTTTTTATTATCTTCTAATGGAAAAGGAAGGATGAGGTTGATAGCTGCACATCTTGGCTTTATAAAGGTTCTGGCTCAATCATCATGAAATTCGAAGAATCTCTAAAATATTCCTTCTGGCCGAATCCATTAAGGGATATAGAATTAATGCAGAATTAATTAAATTACCAGTTGATTTAAAACTTTTAAAATATTAAACTTAAATTTTACAACAGCATTTTTATAGAATAATTAAAAACTGAAAACGCAAAATTGAACTCCATAAGAATCGGCATTTGCCGATCTCGGACAACGAGCCGAAGCTCAGCTCAAAGATACGCACTCCCCTTTATTTTTACAGCATCATTTTTGTTAAAATTCTGTTGGAAAAATGCGCAACATTACTATTTATACTAGGGGTGCACAACCTTTTTAAGCGAAGGGCCACTTACAAAAATGACTGGGTTGTCGAGGGCCACCATCAGTAGAATTTTGTTTACAGGAGGTGTGACGGGGGGGCTAGCCCCCTAGGTTCTTTCCTTCCCAGTCAACGTATTCAGTTCTGTTGGCAATGATATATCAACAGTTTACGTTTGTATTTATACAAGAGATATAGCTAAGATTATTTTCAAAGAGTGAAAATACTCCTTGACTTTATTTGAGGGAGTAAATTTAACTTTAAAGATTGCCAATGTCGAAAAAAAATTCTGTTTTCAAGAATGAAGGTGGAGAGGAGGAGAAACATATATTAAATTGTACTTCTTAACATATTCAGTCATAAAATGTGGATATCAAGTAGGGGTGCACAACCTTTATAAGAGGAGGCCAGTCACAAAAATGACTGGATTGTCGCGAGCCAACATCCGTAGGGTGAACAAAATTTTGTTTTGGGGAAGGAGGGAGAGAATCGGCCTAAATGTTCATAAAATTGCTAATTTTATAAAAGGAGAGTTAGCTCCCTATACTCAACCACCTCCTTAGTCAGTATAACCCATTTCAGTTGGCAAGGATAGAAAAATCTTGCATTTATTTTCCACGTGTGATTGACAATATTCAGTTTTTTTCCTAGTGATTGACAAAATTCACAATTTTTACGCGCCCGTTCGGCGAAATTTACGATTTATACGCACCTGATCGGCAAAATTCGCGATTTTTACGTGCCCGATCGGCAAAATTTACGATTTATACGCACCTGATCGGCAAAATTCGCGATTTTTACACGCCCGATCGGCAAAATTCGTCATTTTTTCACGCCCGATCGGCAAAATTCGCGATTTTTACGTGCCCGATCGGCGAAATTTACGATTTATACGCAACTGATCGGCAAAATTCGCGATTTATACGCACCTTATCGGCAAAATTCACGATTTTTACGAGCCCGATCGGCAAAATTTACGATTTTTACGTGCCCGATCGGCAAAATTCGCGATTTTTATGCATACGATCAGCGAAATTTACGATTTATACGAACCTGATCGGCAAAATTCGCGATTTATACGCACCATATCGGCAAAATTCACGATTTTTACGATCCCGATCGGCAAAATTTACGATTTTTACGCGCCCGATCGGCAAAATTCGCGATTTATACGCACCCTATCAGCAAAATTCGCGATTTATACGCACCCTATCGGCAAAATTCACGATTTTTACGAGCCCGATCGGCAAAGTTTACTTTTTTACGCTCCCGATCGGCAAAATTTGCAATTTTTATGCACCCGATCGGCAAAATTCGCGATTTTTTCACGCCCGATCGGCAAAATTCGCGATTTTTTCACGCCCGATCGGCAAAATTCGCGATTTTTACGTGCCCGATCGGCGAAATTTACGATTTATACGCACCTGATCGGCAAAATTCGCGATTTATACGCACCTTATCGGCAAAATTCACGATTTTTACGAGCCCGATCGGCAAAATTTACGATTTTTACGTGCCCGATCGGCAAAATTCGCGATTTTTATGCATACGATCGGCGAAATTTACGATTTATACGCACCTTATCGGCAAAATTCACGATTTTTACGATCCCGATCGGCAAAATTTACGATTTTTACGCGCCCGATCGGCAAAATTCGCGATTTATACGCACCCTATCAGCAAAATTCGCGATTTATACGCACCCTATCGGCAAAATTCACGATTTTTACGAGCCCGATCGGCAAAATTTACTATTTTTACGCTCCCGATCGGCAAAATTTGCGATTTTTATGCACCCGATCGGCAAAATTCGCGATTTTTACGCAAACGATCAGTGAAATTTACAATTTACACGCACGCGATCGGCAAAAGTAACGATTTATTCGCACCCGATCGGCAAAATTCGCGATTTTTACGGGCCCGATCGACAAAATTCATGCTTTTTACACGCCCGATCGACAAAATTCGTGATTTTTACGCAGATGATCGGCGAAATTTACAATTTACACGCACCCGATCGGCAAAAGTAACGATTTATACGCACCCGATCGGCAAAATTCGCGATTTTTATGGGCCCGATCGACAAAATTCGCGATTTTTACGCGCCCGATCGACAAAATTTGCGAGTTTTACGCATACGATCGGCGAAATTCACGATTTATACGCACCCTACCGGCGAAATTTACTATTTATACGCACCCGATCGGCAAAATTTGTGATTTTTACACACCCGATGGTTGAAATTCGCGCTTTTTTGCGTCCGATCGGCGAAATTGATCCACGGGCCACCAGTAATCCGATCGCGGGCCACAGGTTGTGCACCCCTAATTTATACCCTTAATAGGGGTGCACAAATGTGAGAGCAAGATTAATTTAAACTAATTTGTTGATTATGATTTACGTTAAATTAAAATAACAAATCAGAAACTCATTAACATTTAATAATTAAAAGAACCATTCTAATTTGTATTTGAAAGACACGCCCCTTTCGCCTGCAGCGCCAATACAAAACAGCTCCCGAAAACATACCGAACAAGAGCGACGGTGACGCATGCGCACAACACACGAGCGGAAAGCCGCCGAATGCGATGATGTCACAGCTCAATATCAGCGCCGATTGAAGCGAACGCAGGAGGGATGCTTTGCCATAGAAACAACATGCACAGCGGCGACGGCTGCCGATAAAATAGCCTTTAAATGAGCGGTAAATAAACTGGAAAGGTTATAAAATACAGAAATATGATGAGCTGAAATATAAAGTAATTAAAAAAGATAAAACTGTGATATATCTTTATCACACATAGCTTCGTCAATTCACAAAATATCAAATCCACGTAAATTTATTATTAATCCTCTTAATATTATCTAAAACTTTTATATTGACAAGTTTTTTATAGGACCAACCGTTATAGCAAAAATAGAAAAAAATAAAAACAAAAAAATCCCTGCCGGCTCTGCCTGCAAACAAGTTATTTTTCGAAGTATGCGGTTCCAACTCCTGCATCTTTTCGAAACTGATACATAAAATCAAGGGGCATAAATCTCGGTCAAGTTCGTTAATGGGCCAAATTACATATTTTTATTTGTTTTTCATTTTTTATATTTTAAATATCAAATAATAGATTTTTAGTTTCAATTTTATAGATTACTTTTATTTTCAGAGGTATATATATAATCATTAAGATCTTGAATTGCTATTCGTATTTCTAAAAATGTTGTGAATTGTGGGCATGGTAATGTAGGGAATGTAATGCAGTGAGAAAATGCTTTTTTACCCATTCAATAAAGTCAAGGCTGAAAGGGTTAATGATAAAAAATGTATTATATACTTTCGGCTAATTATAGATAAATTTGGCCCAATATTATTTTAATTTGGCTAATTTACTGGCTAGCATTTTGAAAATCTTAGCGCGGCCCCTGTATTTGAATAACAAAATTCCCTGACTTTTCCAGGTTTTTTCCCTACAAGGAAATTTGTAGGGAAAAAACCTGGAAAAGTCAGGGAATTTTGTTATTCAAATACAGGGGCCGCGCTAAGATTTTCAAAATGCTAGCCAGTAAATTAGCCAAATTAAAATAATATTGGGCCAAATTTATCTATAATTAGCCGAAAGTATATAATACATTTTTTATCATTAACCCTTTCAGCCTTGACTTTATTGAATGGGTAAAAAAGCATTTTCTCACTGCATTACATTTGCTGCGTGTCCAAAAATTGTACCTATTTTTTTCTTTTTTAATTTTTTTTAGTTATACTCCATTCAAAAATAAAAGTATTACCTTGCTTAAAGCATGGCTGCCAACTGTTCCAATTTTTGCATACCACTGAAATTTAATAGAAACTTTTGCCTTATTTAATCGTTGAAATGCTGTGGTTCAAATAAGGCAAAAATTTCTATTAAATTTTAGTAGTATCCAAAAATCGGAAGAGTTGGTAGTTCTGCCTTAAAGTAAAGGTTAAAATTAAACTGTCGCCAATTAAAAAAAAAAAAACTGCTGATTAAGTTTGAACTCAGTACTGTTTTATTATTGTTACTTTTTTGGGCATAGCATATATATTTTTCACTAACTTTTTTTAAAAATCATCCGCGTTTCAAAACATGATTACAAGAATGAAAAGCTCCCAATAAATTATTCGCCAGTCTTTTCGCCATAATAATTTTTTATTCGCCAATTTCATGATGTATTCGTATTTGCCGCATAGGCGAATGACAAGCGCGGCCCCTGCAAATAGAGTATGAACCCTGTGGTACAATCAAAAACTTTCTTAATAAATTGCCACCATTCAGAATTTTTTTTTTTCTTTTTACTCGCTTCCTTGCAAATAAATACTATATGATTATAAAATATACCTTCAAAATTTCATTTGTGAAAAATTTATATTCCGTTCGCTGAAACGAGATAACGAAAGTAAACAAATGTGCATGCGGATTTGGCGATGCTTAAACCTGGCGCTGTGCCAGAAGCGCCAATTGTTTGAGCTTCTGCTTTTTTTCCCAAACGGCTGTTTGTTTCTTGTCTTTCACTTTTAAAATTTACGTTTTTTTTTTTTTTGATTGATTTGGTATTTTATATACACAAATGGAGTGTGAAACTTCTTCTTTGAGCCCGCCTAAGAAGAGAGTAAAAAGAAAAGCTTTGAGTAAGGTGGAGAAAGATATGATTTTAAATGTATATAAAACTGAGCGTGAATCGAATCCTGAACTTCCGATTTCTCATATAGGAGATAATGCTGCTCGTATAACAGGCGTAGGTAAAGCTTCTGTTTTTCGAGTGTTAAGAGTATAAAAAATGTGGTGTGTTAAACTCGCCGAAGAAAATAAAATTACGTAAACGTGTTTTAGAAAATATTAGGGATGAACCGGATATTGATTTTGCCGGATATCGGATTTCGGATATCCGAAGCTCTTTGCCTTCCGGATATCGGATATCCGGCCGGATATCCGATCGGATATCCGGCACTAGATATGCTGCTTTTAGTTATGGTGTATGCTTAATTATTTCTTTATACACTGCTCAAAACAATTAAAGGATATTTGAAGTTTTATATAAAATAAAGATATAAACGAAATTTTTTTTGCCGAAAATAGAAGAAGAGAATCACAAATGCAAATTTTTCTGGTTTTCAAACTGTGGAGTATGCAAATTTTGAGTTCGACGTCAAAAACGTCGCTTCAGCGGCAGCGAATGAAATTTGACTTTCAACTGGATAAAAGAGAATGAAGACAAGGATGATCGGCATTCAGTGATTGCTTTGTTTCGATGAGTACGATGTCTCAGCGAAGTCATTTGACAGATTCAGAAGCTTGGAGAATTGTTGGTAGGTTAGAAGGGGACCAAACTCAAGCCGAAGTAGTGCAAGCCATTGGAGTGTCACAAAGTGTCATTTCCAGGATCTGGAACCGTTTTTTGGAGAGTGGATGTGCAGGCCGAAGACCAGGGCAAGGTCGTAGACGGGCAACAACGCCCAATGAAGATCGGTATTTAGCGTTAACAGCTCGGAGATACCGAAACATGAACGCTACTCTTCTCCAACAACACCTTCGCTCGGCTACAGGCACCACGATTTCAACTCAGACTGTCCGAAACCGGCTCCATGCTGTAGGTCTGTATGCTCGCCGACCGATGGTATGTGTTAGATTAACATCAAGGCATCGTCGCGACCGCAGGGAGTGGGCAACCGAGCATGTCAACTGGAGGAGAAATGAATGGAGCAATATTCTGTTTTCTGACGAGTCCCGTTTTTCTGTGCATCCGGATAATAGGCGTATTTTCATCTGGAGGGACCGTGGCAGTAGGAATAATCCTGCGTTCGTGCACGAAAGTGTCAGATTTGGCGGTGGAGGAGTGTTGGTGTATGGTGGCATCTCCATTGACGGGCGCACTGACCTCTACATCATTCGAGATGGAGCTCTGACTGGTCGCCGATATAGGGATGAGATCCTCAGACCTATTGTAGTCCCTTACGCTGCAGCAATCGTAGATAACTTCATTTTAATGGACGATAACTGCTGGCCACATCGTGCAAACCTGGTGGAGGATTTCCTTTTCGAGGAAGGAATCGTTCGAATGGAATGGCCAGCGTGTTCTCCAGACATGAATCCAATCGAGCACGTTTGGGACGCTCTAGGAAGACGAGTTTCTGGCCGCCAACAACCCCACAAACTCTCTAAGAACTGGAAAGAGCTCTTCTGGAAGAGTGGGGCAGAATACCCCAACTCGTCATTAATAGCCTCATTGAGTCCATGCCTCAAAGGTGTTCAACGTTGCTGGCCGCCCGTGGAAACCATACCCCCTACTGAAAATGATTTTCTTTGAAGAAAACACCTTTTCTTGTTCTTTTTTTCTCATATGCACAAATTGTGTTTTTTTCCTTTTGTACACAAATGCGCAATAAAATGCATTTTTTTCTGCCAAACATGTGTAATTTATTCTCATATAACCTACTATGTCTGTCGACCATGTATCAATCAGCTAAAAAGTTTCCCAGATACAAAATCCACCTAAAACTGCAATATCCTTTAATTGTTTTGAGCAGTGTATAATGCCATCTGAAAGCAATAAATTACAAACATGTTTCACACATCATTAAAACATTTTAAATATATTGAAATATAATTTACAAAAACTATATCTCTTTAAATATATGTATATTAATAATGTTTCATAAAAAATGTAATTTAAACATTAAAATATTCTGTTTATTTGTACAATGCTGTCAGAAGTAAACAAATTTTAACCATAACACATTTATTAATATACCTATAATTGTAGAGTATTTTCTCAAATAAATACACTCTTTTAATTTAAGCATAAAATCTCTACTAATATGGTTGAAGAGTTATTTTCTTCAAATATAGGTTTAGTTGATGCTTTTTTTCTGTTTTAATTATTTAATAGTGTTTTACTTTAAGTCACATTTAGTTTTATTTTAAGGGTCTGGATTTATTTTAAGGCTCTAAAAGTTGAATTACTTTTAGAGATTTATCAGTAAAAAGAAAATTACTTTTAATTTTAAATATTTATAATGAAGTTATATTTTCCCTTGTAGTTTTATACAGGTATGAAACAGAATTTCAAGTTATGCATTAAAATTCCTTTATTAAAAACTAGCTGTCCCACCCGGCATTGTCCGGGCTCATGATAATAACCTTAAACAGAACTCAAGTTTGAATGATTTTTTTTAAAGAAGCTGTACCAAGGCCCCCAAGAAGGAGATTAATATTCAAAATTAGTTGTAGCTGAGATAGGAGAAATTTTTTTGTCTTTCAAGGCACAAAAAATTCAAGGGCTCCAGACTGGGAAGCAGGGTCCTAAGTAAGTGAAATGTAGAAATGAGGGAATAACTAAATAAACAAAAGGACCCCCCAAAATGAAGAAGATCGAATTAAAAAGGGGCACGTTATTAGCAATTTAGCAATAAAAACTTCAAGGGGCCTTGTACTTGGCCCCATGGAGCTACGGTCATAATTGGAATGTAGAAATGGGAGAATTGAACCCTAGAAATAAAGAAGATCCGATAAACAAGGGGCAACTTATTAACAATTTATGGCACAAAAACTTAAAAGGTGCCTGGGTCTTGTCTGGGAATTTTTTTTTGTTCATGTAGTCATAGTAGCTGGAAGTCCTAAGAAGTTGTTAAAAAAACAAGTTCGATCATGTCGAAAAAACAAGTCAAATCATGTGTCAAACATGACAAAATAAAATTTTAGAGAAATTCTTCGAAAATTGGACCCTAGGAACCAATAAAATTATGAGGGTAGTGGGCCTAGAGAGAGGTGTCCAAGACTCACCTTTAAAGTTATCGTACATACTCGCGTATAAGCCGACTCCCAAATTCAAGATGAAAACCTGTTTAATTCAGGGTGGTTTTCTACGCCTTATTTCACCTCATTTATTTCTAAATAATTTAAGGTGTGAAGAAAACTACTGCAAAATATTGGTATTAAACCTGTTTTAATGTCGAATTTGGGGGTTGGCTTATACGCGACTATATACACTATGCATTGAGAGGGTAACACAATTGGGGGGAGGGGTAAAAACGCATGGCATATAAGTTCAAGGGACCCCGGGTTCTAACTGGAATGTATAAATGGGGAATAACTAAATGAGAAAAAGCCCCAAAAACGAAGAAGATCGAATTCAAAGGAGGCAAGTTAGGGAACAAAAACTTCAACAGGACCCCCCCCCCATACCGGTCTCCAGCAGGCCAGGGTCTTAACTAGAATGTAGAAATGGGGGAATAAAAAAATGGAGATAGGACCTCAAAAACGAAAAAGATTGGATAAAAAGGGGGCAAGTTATTAACAATTAAAGGCACAAAAACGTAAAGGGACCCAGGTCACAAAAAAATAAGTCTGATCCTCAGGTGCATCAGGACCTGCCGTAGACTATCCTCACCCAAATTTTCAAACTCCTATGTGTGGTAGATTTTGGTAGCCGTCACACACACACAGAGCAAAACTTTCTTTTATTAGTAGATAATAAGTATAAAGTTTTTTTAACATACAGGTTAAAAAATAAAAATAGGTCTGTTTAATTGTTTAACCTAAAAGTAAGAAAGAAAATTAAGTCATACTTTAATAAACGACTTCATATTTTATTTTACAATCTGACAGTAAAGGAACAATTTTCTAAAAGATGTAAACGTAAATTCTTAAATTTATTATAAAGAGTTCAAATATCTATATTAGGAAAGCTGACTATTCTCTAAACTTTTGAGAGTTAGAACCTTTTACTCGTGGATAAGGAACTTACAATTATATTTCATATTTTGCATTATAAACAAAAGTCACTTTTATCAAGGATGTTTGAATACAATTTGCCATCATATCCTATGCATATTATTGATAGAACTTATGTAATAGAGAACCGGATATCCGGCAGAGAAGTCGGATATCCGGTGATTGTGATTCGGATATCCGATGATATTTCGGATATTGAAAAATCAGCCGGATATGCCGGATATCGGATATTTACCGGATATCCGTTGCATCCCTAGAAAATATAGATGATTTTGATAGGAATGCTATTAGGAGAAAAATCCACGAGTTCTTTTTGAGGAATGAATTGCCCACTATAAATAAAGTTTTGGAAGTTGTAAATGATGACCCTGATTTGCCAACCTTTAAAAGGACAACATTTTATCATCTCCTGAAAGAATTAAACTTTAGATATTCACGGAGAGGACGAGACAGTACTCTCATCATTGATAAAAACGAAATAATTGTGTGGCGAAGAAAATATTTAAGGCAAATCAAATCTTTCAGAGAAGAAGGGCGCAAAATATATTATATGGATGAAACTTGGTTGAATGCAGGCCATACAGTTAGTAAAGTTTGGAAAGATACCTCAGTAAAATCATCAAAACAAGCATTTTTGTCTGGTCTTTCTTCCGGATTAAAATCTTCCGGAAAATGAAAACGGATGATAATTACCCATATTGGTAGCGATTCTGCTTTCGTGGATGGAGGGCTTGACTTATTCGAATAAAAAAAAAATAAAGATTATCACGAAGACATGAATTCAGAACGTTTTGAAAAGTGGTTTGGTGATATCTTATTTCGACTGGAAGATAACTGTGTGATAGTAATGGACGACAATGCTCCTTATCATTCCCGAAAATCAGAAAAAATACCGAATACTTCGTGGAGAAAACAAAAAACATTGCTGATTGGCTTTTAACAAAAAATATCCCTTTTGAGGACGGAATGTTAAAAGCGGAACTGTTGCAGTTAGTGAAGCAAAATAAAAATAAATATGACAAGTATGCTGTCGATGAAATGGCAAAAGCACAAAATAAAACTGTCTTACGATTACCCCCCCCCTATCATTGCGAGCTTAATCCTATTGACTTATTTAACTGATTTGGGCACAAATAAAGAACTTCGTTGCGAAAGAAAACAAAACATTCAAAATGCCTCATGTAAAAGATATATTCTCTCAAAGTATCAGCAAAATTGGCACTGAAGAATGGAAAAGATGCATTCAACATGTAACAAATACAGTGGAAAAACAAATGTGGGATTTAGATAATGCTATAGATAATATAGTAGATTCCATGGTAATCAATCTAGATTCTAATAGTTCCGATACTTCAACTTCATCTTTTGAATGATTTATGAGGTAAGTGGGCTTCAATAATGTAAGATATAAATAGTTTTGTACTATTTTTAATTTAACAAAATTAACTCCTGATGATGGTTTATAACAATGTTGAATTCAGAAGGTTTGCCCAGAGAGGAAATTCCGTTCGGGGCATTAAAATGTCCCCTCCCGGAATATTTCAGATTTTATACTTTTAATGGTAAAATATAATCCCCCCACCCCGAAACTATATAATGTCTCGCCTGGAGGCACAGAAATTCCACCAGGAAAAAATATGTCTGAATTCAACGCTGTTTAAAATAAATAGAGAATAATTTATATTTTGACGTCTTAAACTTTTAAATTTTTGTTTAAAATCTCGATGTAAGTCAGTTAGCAACTTGTATTGTTTTCATATAGTTATCAAAATAAATGTTTAAAAAATTAACAAATACAAATAAAAAATAAAATTCGCCAACCTAGGGATTTGTGCCAAATGGGTGGCTCCTTGGCGATTTTTCTGCAACCCGTTTGTTTACTTTCGTTATCTCCTTTCCCTGAACAAACTATAGTCATAATTATTTGAATT